>CM066035.1:931931934-933263416 GCA_033557465.1 Ichthyophis bannanicus | reverse complement strand
GGCACCAATGGATTGATCCATTGGAGTACAAGACCCGAAAGGGTGGAGCATCGGATTGTCCTGAAAGGATAGTCGTCGGTACTGCTCGAGGCCGGTGCCGTGACAAATCGGTGGAATACTATCCATGCCAGGGATGGATTCCAAACTCGGTACCGAAGGAAGCAAACTTGTGGAAGTAAGCATGGAAGGCACCAATACCGATGCAAACGTAGAAAGCGGTACCGGCAGTGGTATCGCAGCCAGTACCAATATCGGAAGATCAGTCTGAGGTGACTCTAATGGTACCAAAGGTACCGAGAGCGCCAGACTTTGATCACCGGGACAATGTCTTCGGCACCGTCCGAGGTCGGTACCGAGACGAGTCGGTACCCAATCGTCCAGGCTAGAGATCGATTCTAGACTCGGCATCGAAAGCAGCGAGTCTATTGAAGCACACCTGGAGGGTACCGACGTGGATACCAGAACCGGTACTGGGATCGATACCAATGCTGGAAGATCGGTCTGTAGCGACTCTAACGGCACCGAAGATACCGAGAGCGCTAGACTGCGATCATCGGTGTGGAATGTTTCATCCAACACCATTGCCGATGCCGGGGTACCGGCACCGCTCAAAGCGGATACCACCACCGAGCATGGCTCAGGTATGTTCGTAGAGGTAAAAACCCCGGGAACAACCTGAAACCCCGTTAATGCTTTGGAGGCCGAAGACTCCCGCCGGGGTTTTAAAGCCAATTTGTCCTCGGGGGCAAGGCCAGAGGCATCTCGATGCTGAACATGAGATCTACCACCCGAAGACTGGCTAGGCTTTACAGACTTTTGTTTGGTTACCTGATCCTGTGAAAAAAAGTTGTAGTTGGTACCCTCAGGACTGATGGGAACCACGTATCGAGTTGAGCTTGATGCTGAAGACTTCTTCTGGAAATACTACTGCAGGAGGGACACTCCAGCGGATAGTGGTCAGGACCCAAACATGGGAGGCACCAGTTATGGGTGTCTAAAACTAATTTGGTACGTCACAGTTGAAACATGTTTTAGGGATAGTGGCTGGCGTTTCCATGAAGGAAAGTGAAGAGGCCTAGCAGGCCGAAAAAAACGTCAGGCACTAAACAGGGAAAAATTCCCTACAAAGGAAAAAATTTGTAGGAGAAAGAAAGAAGAAAACACCGGCAGTACCGGTGCGTCGAGGGAAGGCAGACGCGACCACAAGAAAAAACAAAAATAGAGGAAGAATTTTCTGCGGTGACAGGAGTACGTCCTGCCGGCTCCGCGGAAAAATGAAAACTGAGGAGAGGCAGTTGGGAAAGGTGGGAAGGCAGCACGCAGGCGTGGTGGGACGCTCCCAAAAGCGTTCTAATTGGATGCTGGGGAGCGTTCCCGCGCAGACTCCGTCGGTACCGACGTACCCATATGTGAAGACTCATTCCTGCTTGTTCCTGGAGATAACAAATTACAGTAAGTTGCCATGTCGCCATTTTGGCCCCTTTCCTGCCCAGCCACCCCCCCCCCCCTATATTCTGGGGGCTGTTTGGGCAGAATTTACACCACTGAACTTACCTGTTAATTTTCTTTCCTTGAATACCTCCAGTTCAGTCAATACATGTGGGTTTATGCTCTGCAGACAGCATTTGGAGACTGAGAACCCCTGGTTTACTGACATCATCTTATTAGGGTCCATGCAACCTAAAGCTAACAAGTAATTCTGTAACGAAAAGGACTAACGAGTGTAGTCCTCTAAAAATCCCCAAAGAGGATTCAGAAATCACCAAAACAACTAGAGAAAAAAGCTCCAATAGGGGAGAAAAACACTAGATACAGTCAAATTGCAAACAGAGCAGCACCATATTTTAATCTTCTTCTAGATACCCTCCCTACCCTCGTATTCTATCCTTATTCTTTTCTGTTGTCCTGTCTGTTTTGGTTAGATTGCAAAATCTAATGAGCAGGAATCATCTGTACAGTGCTGCATATGCCTTGTAGCGCTATATAAATGATTAATAGTAGTAGTAGTAGTAGTTGTAGATACCACACACCTATCAGAATCGCAATCAGAGCAGTCACCTGACAAGGCAGGTTCTGGACTGGACCAGACTGGAGGAATTTATCCTTCTTCATCATCCCTCTAGTCCAGGTCAGACATGTGGAAAGAAAATTCACCCATTCCCTTCTGAACATACTACTAGGACACTTATAGAGAAATTAGACTTACCTGCTAATTGTGGTTCCTTGAGGAGCTCCAGTCCAGTCCCGCATCTCTGGGTAGTGAACCTCTTCCAGCAGCTACCTGCTAATTGTGGTTCCTTGAGGAGCTCCAGTCCAGTCCCGCACCTCTGGGTAGTGAACCTCTTCCAGCAGCTTGGAGACTGAGCATGTCATCTTTTGATGACACCAGTGTACTTATACCACTGGCACTGCCTACCAGCCCCAACAACCTATTGACAAAGCACACTCACAGGAGCAACAAATAAGTAGTAAAACACTATAAAAACATGATCCTAACCTTCTACATCTATATAAGCTTACCCCCTCACCACCTGGGAAGGAATCCCTCGACCTCCTCCCTGCGAATGAGGAGGCTTACCTGTGACAGATGCCATACCACTGGACACGAAAGATGGACAGCTCACCTGGTCCATCCTCATCCGCCTCTTATTCCCAGTACACCCCTTGGTCTCTCTTTCAGCAAGGTCACCAGCTTCAGGGCCAGAATAACAGAGTAACCTACCTATGTAAAAGAAAATCACACTCTGGGAGGGATCCAGGACGGGACTGGAGTTCCTCAAGGAACCACAATTAGCAGGTAAGTCTAATTTCTCTTTCCTTATCTTCCCTCCAGTCCAGTCCCGCACCTCTGAGATGTAACAGAGCAGTTAAACTAATGGGAGGGACTTGCACAAGCGGCCAGAAGCACCGCCGAACCAAAGCCAGCGTCCCACATTGCTTGACAATCTAGGCGATAATATTTAGCAAAGGTACAAAGCAAAGACCAAGTCGCTATCCTGCAGATCTCCACTGGTGGCACTAGACTGCCCACGAAGTTGCCTCAACCCTGCTGGCGCCACTTTACCCTCCAAGATGTACACCGACGTGATTGCCTCTCTGATCCATCTGGAAATGGAGGCCTTTGCCACCACCTCACCCTTGCGTGGCCTCCCAAACAGAACGAATAAACGATCCGATTTCCTAATGGATGCTGTCCGTTTCAAATACCGTCGCAAGACTCTCTTAATGTCCAAGCGGCTTAAGAGTGGATTGGCCGCAGACCCTTCTACACCTGTAAGAGCCGGCAGCAAAACAGTTTGGTTTAAATTTAACACCAAAACCACTTTGGGTAAGAATGAGGGGAATGGCCTAAGGACCACTTTTTCTCTTGAGCATGAAAGGAATGGCTCTCGGCATGACAACGCCTGAAGTTCAGAAATTCTGCATGCTGAACAAATTGCCACCAGGAATACTATCTTCAGAGTCAAATCCTTTATTTATTTATTTAGACAGATTTGTATACCACCTTATCTTTCAATCAAACTGGTCACAACACAATTGGAGTGGTACATTAAACAGGGGGGGGGGGGGAGACAACTCACGTAAATACAATGTTGAGTCTATGTATGAGTTAACATACCACAGTTTTATAGATAGTAGGTTACAATTATATTGAGAAAAGTACAATTCGGTTATGACGATGGTAACGAATTATTTCAATACTATGCCGAGGTGGTAGTACTGGTAGGCAGGCTTACTTAAGCTCTTCAGTGTAGCTATAAATTTGCAAAATAGTAGATCATACCTTATTGTCCAAAGATTGTTATTTGGCCACTCCTAAGGGCCATGCCAAAGGGCCCTCTGGCGAGGCCGTCAGGCACAGGCCTGCCAGGCGCAGTCACGCCTGCAGCGTGCTCCTTTTGAGTTGAGCTATGTAGAGCCCGATTGGCTGCTTTCGTCTTGGAGCAGTGCTGCTTCTTCACAGCGGGCGTCCCAGGTGGCGATCAGAGGTCTGGAGAGGATGGCGATGTGTGGCAGAAAGGAATGCTTGCCTGCAGCGTGCTCCTTTTGAGTTGAGCTATGTAGAGCCCGACTGGCTGCTTTCTTCTCGGAGGAGTGCTGCTTCTTCACAGCGGGCGTCCCAGGTGGCGATCAGAGGTCTGGAGAGGATGGCGATGTGTGGCAGAAAGGACTGCATGCCTGCAGCGTGCTCCTTTTGAGTTGAGCTATGTAGAGCCCGATTGGCTGCTTTCGTCTTGGAGCAGTGCTGCTTCTTCACAGCGGGCGTCCCAGGTGGCGATCAGAGGTATGGAGAGGATGGCGATGTGTGGCAGAAAGGACTGCATGCCTGCAGCGTGCTCCTTTTGAGTTGAGCTATGCAGAGCCCGACTGGCTGCTTTCGTCTCGGAGGAGTGCTGCTTCTTCACAGCGGGCATCCCAGGTGGTGATCAGAGGTCTGGAGAGGATGGCGATGTGCGGCAGAAAGGGAATTTGATAAGGAAAATTTTCCCTTTGCCTGCCTTATCAATGCCTTGCATTTAACTTGCCAGTGCTTGTGCTGTTTCCAGTTTTCGTCATTTGGCTCTTATTTCCATTTCCTGAAAGATACTTTTTTGGCAACAGCCTCTCTGACCTCACCTCACCTTTAAACCATGCTGGCAGGTTTTTTGGACTTCCTTCCACTTTTCTTAAAGCATGGAATACAGCTGGTCTGGGCTTACAAGATAGTATTTTTGAACACCCCCCAAACTTGATGTAAGTTTTAAGCATTGAAATGGCTCCTTTTAGTTTTTTCTTAACTATTTTCCTCATTTTATCATAGTCTCCCTTTCGAAAGTTAAAGATAGTACTGTGGATTTCCTTACCATTCCTCCTCTACTAATTAAATCAAACGTGATCATGCTATGATCACTATTGCCAAGGCCCCAACACCCTTATCTCTTGCACCAGCTCTGGTGTTCCACTAAGGACTAGGTCCAATATGGCTTCCCCTCTGGTCGGTTCATGAACCAGCTGCTCCAAGAAGCAGTCATTTATGTCATCTAGGAACTTTATCTCCCTAGCATGTCCTGCCGTGACACTGACCCAGTCGATACCGGGGTAATTGAAATCACCCATTATTATTAATGCGCTGTAACTTTTGTTAGCTTCCTTGATTTCTTTGAGCATTTCATCATCCATTTGTTCATTCTGGCCCGGTGGTCGATAGTACACCCCCACTGCCATCGCCTTCCCGTTTTTACATGGAATTTCAATCCATAGAGATTCTACAGCAAATTTTGTTTCCTGCAAAACTTTAATCCTTTCTGACTCAATGCCCTCTCTAACATAGAGCGCAACCCCTCCTCCAATTTGATCAGCTCTATCATTACGATATAGTTTGTACCCAGGTATCACAGTGTGCCACTGGTTGTCCTCCTTCCACCATGTCTCTGATATCTAACCTCTCATTTAGTGCTATATATTCTAACTCTCCCATCTTATTTTTTAGACTTCAAGCATTTGCATACAAGCATTTTAGAGACTGTATTTTATTGATATTAATTTGGCTATTGGTAGACATGGGTAATTTGGGATCTTTAAGCTCTGTCTGCTCCATACTCGAGGGCATTTGGGCTACTTTACTCTTTTTTGGCACCTCTCTGCTTTTGGTAGTATCCTTCAAGGATACATTCTTCCGAACCATCCGCTCTTGGGCGACTGTCAGCTTTCCCCTATTATTTATTTTATTTATTTATTTGGCATAAATTTATACACCGCTCCTTCCAGCGATCAGAAGCGGTCCTTAGGTGGACAAGACAAGGGAATATGTACAGCATAAATTTAGGAATACAGTATGATTACGGTAGGGGGGACTAACAATCACCAGTTCACTGTTATACAATTGATTATTCAATAAATTACAGATTGAGCAACCAGAGCAGGTTATAATTGTACATAGAGGTCGCAAAAATACAAGCAATTAGCAGAGCAATATATACATATAAACAATTTTTTTTTTTTTTTAAGAATCTTCAAGGATGTGATGCAACAATGAGAAAAAGGTTCCTAATAACCTTATGCTTAAGAGGTAGGAAGGCAGTATGGGAAGATATAGTTGAGATCGGCTAGGTGATGCCGTAATACGATTGGAACAGGTGTGTTTTGAGCTCTTTTCTGAAGGTGTGTAAGTCTTTGGTCTGGCGTAACTCGTATGGCAGCCGGTTCCAGAGCATGGGTGCTGAGTACATGAATGCCCAGTTGCTCGTCCGTTCTTTGACTGATCTTATGCTGCTGGGTACGCAGAGTGTGTTTAGGTTTGCAGTCCATCGGCATCTGTTGGAGGGCTGGGTGGTGATTAGTATATCAAGAAATGAGGGAGATATCTTATGGATAATTTTGAATGTCATTATCAGCATTTTGTAAATTATTCTTGTGGGTATGGGGAGCCAGTGGAGCTCCATAAGAACTGGAGTGATGTGATCTGTCAGGCTCTTATTCATAATAATCCTGGCTGATACATTCTGTGCCATCTGTAGGATGCTTATTGTTTTTTTCGGTAGCCCTTTGTAATATAGCATTACAGTAGTCAAAGTGGGGAATGATGAGCGCCTGTGCTACTGTTCTGAAGTCTGAGTGGTCAATGATGCAGCGTAAGGGTTGTAGGACTTTCAGCTTGTGAAATATTGCTCTATTCGTTATCCGGAAGTGTTTGTCCATTTTTAGGTTAGCATCAATTAGTACTCCTAGATATTTGATCTCTTTTTTTGAGTGGCAAGTGTTACCGTTCAGGGTGATAGATGCAGGAGGATTGAAGTCTTGTTTTCCTGATATGAACATCACTTCAGTTTTCTTGTGATTTATAGACATATTGTTGCATTGGAGCCAGTTTTGCAGTTCTTGTAGGCATTCTTCTAATTGGTTGAACTTAGGATCGTTTATGTCAAGTTGTGTGTACATCATAATGTCATCTGCATATAGATGGTAGCTGATATTATGCTTTTGGAAAATTGTACATACTGGCTGGATGTAGACGTTGAATAGCAGGGAGGAGATAGCTGATCCCTGAGGTATCCCTTGGGTTTGGGGGAATGGCTTAGCTTGCTCGTTATTGAAGCATACCTGTTGCATTCTATTTGTTAGGTATTATCTAGTTTAAAAGCTCCTCTATCTCCTTTTTAAAGGTTAATGCTAGCAGCCTGGTTCCATCCCGGTTAAGGTGAAGCCCATCCCTTCGGAAGAGCCCCTCCTTTCCCCAGCATGTTCCCCAGTTCCTAACAAATCCAAAACCCTCATCTCTGCACCATTGTCTCATCCATGCATTGAGACTCCGGAGCTCTGCCTGCCTTTTGGGTCCTGCACGTGGAACGGGAAGCATTTTGGATAACGCTACCCTGGAAGTTCTGGATTTCAACTTCCTACCTAAAAACCTAAATTTAGCCTCCAGAACCTCCCTACCACATTTTCCTATGTCATTGGTACTGACATGTACCAAGACAGCAGACTCCTCCCCAGCACTAACTAAGACCTTATCTAGGTGGCGCGTGAGGTCCGCTACCTTCGCACCAGGCAGGCATGTTACCAGGCGATCCTAACGTCCACCAGTCACCCAGCTATCTACATCCTCCCAGTTCCATCCTCCCAGTCCAGCATCTCTCCTTATCCCCCCCTCCCCAGGTGCCCATCATCATCCCTTCCTTTCCACCCCCAGGTGTCTAATAACTCCCTTTGCCATCACTATTCACCCCCCAGGTATGCAGGATCTCTTCACCCAGGTGACAAGCATCTCTCCCCTCCCCCCTCCCCCGGGTCCAGCATCCCCGTCTCCTCTTCATGCCCAGCATCTGCCCTGAAATCCCCCTGTGCCCTCTACCTCAGTCCATGCTCACTTTCTGTCCTTCTCCCCCCCCCCACCGCATTGTCAGCATTGCCCTTTGCCCCACCCCATGTCCAACATCTGCCTCCTCCTTTATGCCTTCCTCTTGCTGTCTAATATCACTTCTCTCCCATTCCACAACTTCCCCTTGGCCTAACGCTGCCCCTCTCAATGGAGGCAATTTAAAAACTAAAACACAGTGTCTGTTATGACTCCTGCGTGTCTGGAAGACCTTGACAATCCCGTCCCTTCTGAGGTATAAAGCATGGGTCTGAAAGGGGTGTGGAGGACAGGGCCTTTTAAGTGCAAAGGATTCGCAAATACCCTGCGCTTTTCAATACTAATAGCCAGGGGTGGCTGAAGGCAATCTGCTGCCTGAGGTGAGAGATGAGCTGGCTCCCCCACCATCACCAAAAATGGAGGAGCCTGCTCAGAGTTATAGTCAGCGAGCAGCAAGTTCCCTTCATTCAGAAAACTGAGGTGGTTGCTCCAAGAAAAAAGAAAGTAACATAATCCCACGTTCTATAATGTAAAAAAAAAAAAAATTTGCAATGCTGTTTATATGCAACAAAAAACAGAGGAGTTTAAGTAGCCTGGGAATCTACACAGGCCAAATATGAAATGTAAATGTATTTTCTTCAAAAAACAAAGGAGATGAAAGGCTCTCATACACCAATGAACTGAAAGAAAAACTGAGAACCACAGCATGGTTTATAACCCCAAAATATATTTATTATAACTAATTTTATTTTGATATTATGAACTGCAATATACTTCTAGCACTACTTACCAGTACTGGGCATATTAAGTAATATAAAACCCTACCAAAATGACTCGGGGATTTTGGAAAAATCTACCATACTTTCAGCATTAACCTAAAAAAACTCACATAAGGAGCCAGAGAGCGTAGTTACTCATCTGTAACAGATGATCTCTGGGAACAGCAGGAATGTAGTCTTCACATATGGGTATCGTCGGCACAGACGGAGCCCGCATGGGAACGCTCCCCAGCATCCAATAGGAAAGCTTTTGGGAGCATCCCATTGTGCCTGTGCCGCTGCCTTCCCGCCTTTCCAACTCTCCCTATTCAGTTGAGTTTATAGCTGAGACAAAGGAGAGAAGAAGAGAGAGAGAGAGAGAGAGATACAACTCCTAGGGGAGGTGGGTGAGTTGTGAAGACTCAATTCCTGCTGTTCCCGGAGATCACCTGTTACAGGTGAGTATCTACACTATCTCCAGAAACAAGCAGGAATGTAGTCTTCACAAATGGGGACTCCCCAGCTGCGAGATGCCAGGGAGATGACCCCAGAAAGCTGCAAAACGCAGGTTGAGATGTGTCATGCTTCCTCCCATGGATCTCTGGCATCAAAACCCGGAACGGCAGGTAGGAGTTGTTCTAAGTCTGAAAGAGATGCTGGAGAACAGCCTGGCCAAACGAGGCATCCCAACAGGAGTCCTTGTCTAAACAGTAGTGGGCTGCAAAGGTGTGTAATGAAGCCCAAGTGGCTACTCTACAAATGTCGTCAGTGGACACTGAGCGAAGGTTAGCCATAGAGGCTGCTATTACTTTCACATTGTGAGTTGTGACATGACCTTCGCGAGAAAGTCCCTTGCTCTCATATGCAAAGGATATGCAATTTGCAATCCATTTAGACAAAGTTGGCTTGGAAACTGGTAATCCAAGATGACTAGAGTCAAAGGCAACAAAAAGCTGGGAAGCCTTTCTATGTCGCTTAGTTCTCTGAAGGTAAAACGCCAGGCTCTTTTAAATCCAGAATATGAAGATTCCTTTCTGCATTAAAGGAGTGAGGCCTAGGGAAGAATACAGGAAAGTAAACCGATTGGTTTAACCCGTTTTGGACAGCTCGCATATTCTCTCTCTGTTCTGGATGATTTATTAGATTTGTTACACTCAAACAACTATGAAATACAGGCAATAATAAAAAATATTTAAACTTTGCAGAAAATAGAAGTTTCACATAGTGTATGTTTTTCATACATTGGTCCAATGTCCATCTTCCAAGTGATCAGAAAAGTTATGATTCAGTATCAATATTCACTGACATAAACATACTGTATTTTCATTTCATTTATTATGATATAATATAGTTTGTCAACAGTCCATTCTGATGGCGGAATATGATACACGTGAAAACACCTCTGATGCAGTGAGTCGATATTGCACCATTGAAACACCTAGAACCGAATGCGTGACAGCAATTAGTCTCGACAACATATTAGCCCAGCGTATGGGAAACATACAAGGCCGATATACGCACCAATAACTCTGACACTAAGGGGTATGTTTACTAAACCGCGGTAATCGTGAATAACGCGCGTAATGTACGATTAACGATCGTTCGCACGTCATAACGTGCGTTCTGACGTGCGAACGATCGTTAATCGTACATTACGCACGTTAACCGCATTTAAAGATCGTAAACCCCCGCGGCGCGTTAAAACAGCGCAGAAGGCGGAGAGTGGGCGGAGAGAAGGGGTCAATGGGCGGAGAGTGGGCGGGGAGAGGCTCCCCTCATACTAACGCGCTGAATTTCAGAGCTCAATCCCAACGCGAATGAAAACCTGCCGTTAAAGGCATATTAAAGGGAAGAGAAACCATTTCCGTCAGCAATGTACAGCAAAACCGGGGAAACCTAAAAAAACGTGAGCAGTGTGATACATGTGCACAGAACAAAATAGCAAATAGAAATGTAAAAAGAACATAACAAAAGCCAAAAGAAAGTATAAACCAGCTGTGCAACAGAGATATTAGTGGGCAACCGTAAAAAACAATTCCTGGAAAGCTACAAAAAACCAAATATGATGTTTGTAAGGGTCTATGGAGCGTAGACCCGTCCACAAATCATTCCTCAGTCAGTCCTGCCCTGAGCTCTCCTGGGAGTGTCTGCTATGGTTGCCCATTACTATCACCATTGGCCAGTTTGGTGAGGGTCTATCCCCTTTTCCCGAGGTCAATTGTGGGGTCTATGTGCACGAGTATCGCCATACAAGGTGAATGAGCCGACAGTAAAAATGTGCAGAGCAGGGTGTCTGACTCACTCTGCCAGGTTTCCTATCTCCAGGGACTTCACTGTCTCTGTGGCTACAGTGTGGTGAAGCGGACACAGCCAGTACCTGTAAGACCAGAGGGTCACGGGTTCAAATCCCAGCTGGGGCACCCACCAACCCTGTTCCCATATTTTACCCACCACACAACAGAGATAGTAAAGACACCCCTTCATCCCAGAGAACATGGGACAAACAACTATATTTTACCCTCCCCCCCCCCTAACAATGGGCAGTTCCCACAGCCGAGTCCCACAAATGCAGTCCCGGAGTGCGACACCTTAGTAGCTCATAGGCATTTGCCAAGATAACGACATGTCAGCATGTTGGTGGAAGGGTACAGGTGGTGGAGGGGCCAGTGGCTTTTAGCCACAGCAGACAGTTGCCCAGCCATGTGCAGGCTGGCACGCCCACCGCAACACACAGGCCCTGTCGGATGTACAGTCATGGACTCCCTAGGGAATGCAGCCTATCTGTGGCAACACAGTGGTGCAGTACACACAGACAGTGTGTGCAATAACAGAAGGTCACAGGTTCAAAGCCCAGCTGGGGCTACTGCCAATCCAGTACCCATATTTTTCTCACAACTAAACCGTGATAGTAAGGAAAAAACGTTATTGCTGATAACATACGCATGGTTAATACGCCAATATTTAACCACACCGAGCACAGACACCATAAACAGGCGCATAACCTAGAGCAGAGTCTCCAAAATGCAGTCCTGGAGGGCCACACAACGGTCAGGTTCAATGCTGCTACAAATAATGCATAATGAGGAGCAAGGTACCATGGGTATAGCCCAGACAGGGTGGCCTGGCCAGGCTGCATCTGCACAGCGCATAGGGCACTGACTGTGACATAGCAGTGCCTGGCCACCACCTACACAGACAGGGTGACTGCTGTATGTCCTGCAGGGAGATCAATCTCACCCTGACTGTGCAGTGACCACGGCATGGCTAGGCATCCCCATAGTGCCATATAGTACTTCTGTTATGTGATATCTATGTGTCTCCTTTTGGGGGCCAGTCACTGACTGATCTGCGTCTTGTGTCTGCTGCCATCCCAGGTCTGGGTGCACGCATGTCTAACAGGAACTTGCAGTAATGGACCAACTAGCAGACTGTCTGCAGCTGGTATGTGTCTCGATGGAGCGCATAGCAGGGTGCAGCGGCTGAAGGGCTGCTGTAGGAAAATATCAGATAGTGTCTGGGTGCAGCCTAGCATAGACAGGCCTACCATTTGTCTGCCCCTGTGCTATGGATATGTAGAGCGCTGCAGTGACTGCACTGTAGGGTGGGATATCCACAGCAGAACTGAGGTTGATGGTCCCCCCTACTGCCCCCATTGCAGGGAGGCGGAATGTGGATCTGCTGATGGGAGACCCGGTCTACCACCATAATCCCCCTAGGGGTCCGTAGGGACTACACCTGACTGAGACAGGCAAATATATCCAAGGTGTTTGGGCAGAAACCACCTATCTCACACATTATCACTGCTGTGGATCTCCAGCATAGCCTATGTTTGCCATGGATGGTTCGGTGGACCTGGTGCTGGGCACCTCACTGCACCCTCAGGGTGAGCACAGCAACCGCACAATGTGACGTTGTGTAGCCACTGTGTGCCAGTAAAACACACAGTCAGTGCCCCCTACCAGGCCGAGGTGCTGTGGGGGTGCATATGGTCAGTTCCCCGCACCAGGCCGAGGTGCTGTAGGGTTGCATTTCACATCTCGTGTCAATCAGTGGACAGCTGATTTGCATGTGTAGTGCATCATGGTTGTGACTGCTCCAATAAAACTCTGTGAACCACAGCAGATGGACTGTGCAGTGAACTGAAGTCGCTCTGTAGCCAGCTAGGCATGTAGAAGGAGCTACAGAGGCTTACTCCACTGGCAAATGCACTGACTGTGCAGCCAGAACCTATGGGTATGAGGCCACTGTGGTGATACATGGCAGGACTGCCAGGTGCAGCTGCATTTGGAGTAGTGGTGTCTGTAACCCAATAATATCAGAGGTAAAGTACAGACTGCAAGCCTTCGTTTGTCAGCAAAGAGCAAGAGAGGACAGAGAGAAAGGGTGTAAGAGCACGCATGAGAAGGCTACAACTAATGATATACATATCAAAATAGACAGATAAACAGAAGCTCTACATTGGTCCGGATGCCACCTCCACAGTATGCCAATCAGGGACACTCATTGTGCCCTGGTCCCCATCCCCCCCCCCTCAATCCATGTAAACAAAAGGGACATTACAAATGTCAGAGACATCTCTTCATCAAGGTCAGCCCTCGACAAAGCAATGTGAAATATCCATAATGTGAGATGTCAGAGGCAGAAGGTATCAGAACACATGCTGCTGACCCTGCAAGAAATAGCAGTAGGCCAAAAATGTGGGGGATGTAAAACCCAGCTCATGCCCACAGGCTAGGATAAGCCATAGGCCATCACATGTATAGATGGTAGTGTTAATGTGAGTTGCAGTACACCATGAGGATCTGAAATCAAACATGCCAATGCACATTCCAACGCACGATCCAACGCACGAGCCAACGCCCATCGGCCGACATCAACGCACATAGGTACGCGCCGTGTCATGGCCCCAAAACGATGTCTCAACACACGTGGCCACGCCCCGATGAACGCACGTGGCTATGCCTCCATGAACGCACGTGGCTACGCCTCCATGAATGCACGTGGCTACGCCCTTATAAACACACGTGGCTACGCAGCTGAAATACACTCAGAGCAGATGGCAGCCATATCACGAAAGCCTGCATTTACACAAACAGACTTGTACCTGCTGACAGAGCTCTTCTGTCTCCACCAGCAACGCCTCTTCCCTGGCTCTTCCAGGAGGCAGAACCTAACAAGGGTGAGGAGGGCCTGGGACCGCCTCACCAATAGATACAACAGGAGCTCTGATTACCCACGTAAGTGTCTGGGGACAGGCACCCCAAATGAGGACGTGGTGAAGAACAGCCTGTAACCAAAGCACCATTAGAATATGCACTGCTGGAGAATGTCTGGTGTTACCGTGGGCTGCTTGTAGCTAGGTCATCAACACACCCAATAGCAGAACCCACAAGCCCACAGGGGGTAGGTGCAACCATGGCAGAGATGAACAAAATGACCCCATTGGTATGCTACAGGGCGCAGTTGCATCCTCAGTGATGTGGCCAATCAACAGAAAACCACTGGGCCAAAACGAAGGCAAAGATACACACAGGGGTCTGTCATATGCCCCTGTCAGCTAGCACAAAGCACAAGGACATCCCAGGATGCTAAAGGCCCCTAAAGGGTGTTCATCCCCTGTGCTGGTGCTATGGATACAGGCCTTGTTAGTGCTCACAAGGATCAGGCCATAGCCCCAGGATGCTGAGGATCCCATATGAGGAGCCCATCCCCTGTCCCTGTGCTATGGATACAGGCCTTGTTAGTGTTCACAAGGATCAGGCCATAGCCCCAGGATGCTGAGGATCCCATATGAGGAGCCCATCCCCTGTCCCTGTGCTATGGATACAGGCCTTGTTAGTGCTCACAAGGATCAGGCCATAGCCCCAGGATGCTGAGGATCCCATATGAGGAGCCCATCCCCTATCCCTGTGCTATGGATACAGGCCTTGTTAGTGCTCACAAGGATCAGGCCATAGCCCCAGGATGCTGAGGATCCCATATGAGGAGCCCATCCCCTGTCCCTGTGCTATGGATACAGGCCTTGTTAGTGCTCACAAGGATCAGGCCATAGCCCCAGGATGCTGAGGATCCCGTATGAGGAGCCCATCCCCTGTCCCTGTGCTATGGTAGCTGGGCCTTGTTGTGACTACAGTAACAACACACATCCCCAGGATGCAGTAAGCCTCACCTCAGAGCCCTACCCCTCATCCTGGTGGTATGGGGAATGCCCCAGACAGTCAACACAAGAGGCAAACCAGATCCCCAGGATGCAGTAGGCCTCACCTCAGAGCCCTACCCCTCATCCTGTTGGTGTGGGGAATGCCCCAGACAGTCAACACAAGAGGCAAACCAGATCCCCAGGATGCAGTAGGCCTCACCTCAGAGCCCTACCCCTCATCCTGGTGGTATGAGGAATGCCCCAGACAGTCAACACAAGAGGCAAACCAGATCCCCAGGATGCAGTAGGCCTCACCTCAGAGCCCTACCCCTCATCCTGGTGGTATGGGGAATGCCCCAGACAGTCAACACAAGAGGCAAACCAGATCCCCAGGATGCAGTAGGCCTCACCTCAGAGCCCTACCCCTCATCCTGGTGGTCCGGGAAATGCCCAGGTTCGTGACCCATTGGGTCAAACCATATTGCACACTGATAATTGTATATGTGTAGCGGCAGAGGCCACCAAAGGGTGTCTGACCCCTAATGTCAATATGTGTTTCCACCCCAATAGGTCGAGGATCTCCGCAAGAAGGCACGGGAGCTGAGGGCACGGTATCCCCGTTTTGTGCGCCGAGTGCAGAGGGAGCGGCTGGCCCAACAGGACGGTGAGTGATGTGACATGGCCCTGTGGGCCAGTGGCTGACATGACCACAGGATGTATGTTACTGCTGTGGCACATGTGTGAACATGGGAATGACACGTGTCCCCCTCTCCCACAGTGGATGCACGCGCTGCGGAGGAACAGGTGGTGCAGGATGCGGGGCCCGGTGATCCGCAAGGAGCAGAAGAGATGGATGTGCTGCCTGACCCTGTGGAAATGGTGGTGGAGCACCACACACCGCCTCATGGGGCAGAAGAACCCTCGGACGCAGAGGGGGAGGAGGAGGATGTGGGGCAGGGTGGGGGGCCGGCTGAGGAGGACATGCAGCTGCCCCGTGCGGATACGGTGGGGGAGGAGGTGGGGGAGGGGGGGAGGGCAGAGGTGCTGGGGGGCAGGGGGAGGAGGGGCGGGTGCAGGTGGCTTGGGCGGGTAGGGGCCCTGCTGTGGTGGGACAGGGGCCTGAAGGGGGTGACCTGCCCAATGTGGTGCTGGTGGGGGATGGGTTGGGTGGGGGGGTTGGGGGGGCATGTGTGCTGGGTGCCCAGCTACATGAGCTGTCATAGGGCTATGGGGGCGCCAGCGACCTGCACCATGGTGATGGCGACGCACACCCCCTGGACATGGGCATGGCACATATAGCCGAGGACATGCGCACCGTGGATGCAGCCACACAGACACGGGGAGACCTGTGTATGGCTGCATGTGCGGGCTGCGCGTGGCCGCGGCTATGCGTGCGCATGCACACGCCCACAGGCAGAACGCCCTTATCATGGGGCAGGTCCTGGCGACCCTGACCATGGTGGCTGACCGGCTACGCTTGCTGGAGGAGCGCGTAGCTGGGGGCGCGCCGGAACAGCCACCATGTGACAGGGGTCCCCGGGGTGTGTAGCGCATGGATACGCAGTACACACCCGCCCTGTGACAGCCCATGCCATGGCCTACCCCACACACGGAGGGCAGCAGGGCTGTTTGACAGCGATGTTCGCATGTTGGCCAATGAAAAACCCCACCCCCAAGTTGTTCTGTAAATAAAGTTTGACATTATTACCTGTTAACTGTGCTGTCCAGATATCCCTCTGTGCTATGGGTCAGTGTTGTGTGAGAGACACATGAAGACACACATGTGTGTCAGTGTGAGATACAAAGGGTGCGTGCAGGGTACTCTACACGTGTCATGCGTCTAGCGATACTACGGCCATTACATGGGCTGGTGCCACACATGTAGCAATGCACAGACATGTAACTGTGCCCAGGGGTCAGCAGTGGTGGCACCTGCAAGGCTATGTGCAGCATCTGTGATGGGTGCAGACCAGGGTGGTGGATGGCATGGACACAGCAGGTGGGCTAATGGACACTGCCCATGTAAAACCCATTGCAAACCCGCTGTATCCTAACAGCAATACCAGGACTCACTAAGCACCATACTCTACCAATCAAAAGGTAACACTGCAAATATTACACCAACACATTTCACAGAACCACAATACCTGAACCACTGGGGAGAGAGAACAAGTGGCAATGCCACATTGGAATCATTTAAACAGAACACCTCCGCTCAGTTACACATGCAGAACACAGACCATCACCAAACAGGTAATCACTAATTCGAAACAGGAAGACAACCATTAAACTGGGAATCACAACAGCCTAACTTGGAATGTACAACACTGTAGAAATAAAACTAGACATTAATTTGCACCTGTATTAAACAAAGCGCAGACGTTAATGATGCACATTTACCACAGCTGACCTATTCCACATAGGAAATGCAATACAAAGGGATATGTGTCTACCTTTTGTGCAATTTCTTCAGCTGCAAGTGTTCCAGCCATTTTCTCGTGGTTTCTTCGTGTCCTCTGCTAACTCTCCATCGTCTGCTGTCCATGTGTCCTTTCTTCTCTCTTGTAGTTGATTACCATTCTCTCGCTACATCCTGCTTTTACATACTAATCCTTCTCATTATTCTCTTTCCGCATTCCTAGTTCATCCACTCAACTCTTACCCCTCCATCCCCAATCCCCAGGTACTCACCCAATACCCGGCCAATTGGAGATGTTTTCTCCCTCCCACACAAAATATTTTCCACCTCTCCATTTTACACTTCCAGCCCCATCCCATTCTGATCCACCCCCAACATCAGCTCCCACCTAGTTCCATCCTCACCCAGCATCCATTCCCTTCTAGTCCCTGCAGCAGCACATATCCATTCCTAGCCACCCATCAGCCCAGTTCCAGTCCTAGCAACCCCCAAACCCAATACCAGTCCTAGCCCCCCCATCAACCCACTTACTGTCCTAACCCCCCATCAGCCCACTTCCAGTCCTAACCCCATCAACCCATTCCTAGTCAGCCCCCCATAGCCCATTGCCAGTCCTAACCCCCCCATCAGCCCACAGCCCATTACCAGTCCAACCCCCCCCCCCATCACCCACAGCCCACCAAATGTCATGCCCTTCCCCCCCATAGCCCATGACCGGATGTCCCCCCCCCCCTGCACACAGGGATAGGATGTGGGGAACAGATGTTGGCTGCAAATGCTGGGTAGTGTGTGCCTGCTGGTGTGCGCCCAAGAGCAAGTGGGGCATCCCATGCTGGGCACAGCAGTGTCGGTGTCTACACCGTCTGGCATAATAGTTCCCATTGGGCACGCCCCAGGGTCATGCACGTGTGGGCTGTGCATACCACTGTCCCCCCAAACAACACAGGAGACATGACATGTGCTTCATCCGCATGTTATGTGTTTTATTTCCCCCGGCCCCTGCCACGCCTTGCGCGGCCCCTCCCACCCTGTGATGATGGTGGCTCTGCTGCCGCCATTGCTGCTGCTGCTTCCACTGGTGTTGGTGGAGGAGGTGGTGGTGGTGGTGATGGTGGCGTCACCCCCATGTGTGCTGCAATGCTTTGCAGGCTCTCAGCAATGCTCTCTGCAGCTACAACAAGCCTCGGGACCCCCATCATGACCCTGGACATCATACGATGGTGTCTGCGTAGCGCATGCCTCTGCCGCCGCTGCTCCCGCAGACACGCATGCAGTAAATGCCGTATACCTGTGGAGACAGCAGGTAGTGCATTGGTGTCGTGAAACTAATCGCCTACCTTTGCAGACGCATTGTCAACAGAACACAGTTTGAGACTCACCCTCCGCATCCCTGTGTGCCTCAGCGGTGTGCGCCTGCATTTGCTGGATCACATCTTCCACGGCGGACAGCGCCGCAGCACTGTTTTGCTGCCCTGCCTCTGCAAACACGTTCCCGGTGGCGCCATCGGTGTGAGTGTCCCCTCCACAGGCTGGCTGAGGGATGGTCCCACTGTCCTCACCGGGAGGGGGGGGGTTGGGGGAGCTCCAGCCTCCACGTTGGACACCTCCGGCACTGTGTCCATGGGGGTGCACGCCCAGGGCTGGCTGTCCCCATGCGCCTCCTCAGCTGCATCTATGGCAGCTATGTCACCTGTGGGACCCAAGATCATATAGGTCATATGCGGCAGGGCTGCCTGTCTGCACCCATCCCACTCCCCTGAGAGCACATGTGTGTGGGTGAGCCACATGGGTCCTGGTGGGGGCCCCTCCCCCCACCCCCCCTCACCTATTCCCCATTGCCGAGAGGGGCCGTTGCCCTGCGACGTCAAGTGACCACCCCCCCCAGTGCATGCTACCACGCCCCCCATGCAGCCCCATCAACGCTATCAGCCCTGCATACACAGTCCTTGTTCAACCCAGTTGCATAGTGCTGTCCTGTCATCCATGTCAACACCTGTGTGGCCGTGCTGCCCGTACCAGCCCTACACCCTCCCCACTGCTACACATTGACAGCCCCTGCTGGTACTGTGGGACCTTTCCCCTTGACACAGCACACATCCACTGTGCCATTCCACTCCCTGACCACCATGGACATCTCTCCCCCAATGGGTCATGGTCCAGAGGCTGGTTGTATGCCTGTGCTGCCCCCTGGGTCCTCATATTGCACAATCATGCCACCTACACCCCAGTCCACCCTTGGTCACCCACACACATGTGCGCTTGCAGGCTCCCACTGGTACAGATCACTCAAACACTTACCTGCACCTTGGTGCGCTGTGTCCAACTCTGGGGGAAGGCCATGTATGTACATTGAGCCCAGGCGCTCCGCCAAGCGCCGCTCTAGTGGACTCAGGTTGGCGACCTGTGCTGGGCCCCCTCCTGTGCCTTGGGCCCCTCTCCGCTCTCTTCCCAGCTCATTCCTGATGTTCCTTTTGATGTCACAGTATCGTTTACGTATGCTTTCCACATCCCTGTGTGGCCCATTTGCAGTTGCCACCTCCGCTTGTACCTCCGCCCATGCCCTAGCACGTGTTGCACCAGTTGTTGTTGAGCTCAGCTGACCGAACAGAAGGTCATATCGCTCCAGAATGGCGGTGAGGAGTAGGTCATTCTCCTCCTGGCTGAACCGTACCGCTCGTTTGTGAAGTTCCTCAGGGAGGGTGGGCCTGCGCCTCTTCTGCCCCATTGTGGCAGTGCCCTGTGCACATGGTGTTCCATGTACACCTGATGTGCCTGGCCTCTCACCATCTTCATTGGGGGTGTCCATCGATGGCACCTGCTCTGCTCCGGCACTGTCAGACATCTGGCTTGTCATATTCATCCAGATTGTGTGCTGAAGTGCGTGCCATTTTGTCCTCCCCAGCTTTATATAGGTCCCGTGTGGGTGTGGCTCTGAGCGCGTTGCATATGCGCGTAAGATCGCGCTCTTCCCCTGCGCACGCATGGACGTAATGCGAATATGTGCCCTACGTGACGCACTGTGCATGGTTTTCGCCTGTTCTCCAGAAATTCATCCCTCGATGTACACATTACACGTGGCCTCCTCCTACAATGCATGCTGTGATGGTAAGTACGACATATATTTTCTCTTGGGGTACCCGTGTATATTTGTTCTGCGCATAACCACGCGCGTTGGCTGCTGGTCACGTCTTGTTTGGCACATTACGTGGTACGTGCATTGCGTGTACGCGCGTGTGAACGCGGTTGGCGTCTCTGTGACATCTTGGCGTCTTCCTTATTTGGTAGGGTGTATACCTCGCAGTACCTTTACACTATGCTCCGTCACAGGGAGCTGGTTATTATTGGAATGGCTTTTCTCGGGAGCAATGTGGGGGTACGCGCGCTCCTTCGCGCGCTACGTTGCCGACTACAGGATTTTGCTGACTACAGGGTGTTGGGTGTGGTGGATGTTCCTGGTTGACCAGGTGTGTATTGTTTGTGTAATTTGTGTTCCTGCCCTGTACCCTATTTCACAGCCACCTGTCCCACATCCTGTGTCTATCATGGCTCAGACTGTGAATGCAGGTGGTACAGTCATTGCATTGCTGGAGCTAGCTGGGCTGCGCTTTCCGGCTGAGGGAGATGATGGTCCTGGGGCTGAGGCCCTGGGCATGGGTCCTCACCCGATGCAACACAGGCCTGCAGCTGTGGAGGGTCCACAGGCGGGTGTGGTGGAACAACGGCGCCGTAGGCATCCTGAGGGGCAGCCATGCCTGCAATGCCTCTACAGGCCCAGGGCCATGCTACAGAACATCAGGGAGGACCAGGTGATTTCCCTCTACCGGCTGGACATAGGGGCTATTAGGGAGCTCTATGAGGATCTAAGACCTGACCTCGAGCCCCTGACTGCCCGGTCACATGCTATACCGGGAATGGCCAAGCTCCTTGCTGCCCTACATTTCTTTGCCTCTGGCTGTTTCCAAACCTCAGTGGCCGCAGTGGGTGGGATGAGTCGGCCAACGTTCTCTCGCTGCCTCCACCAGGTACTGCGGGCCATGGTCAGCCAGGTTGGGAATTACATTGCCATTCCCAACAGTAGGCAACATTGGGTGGCCCTGGGACATGCATTCCATCAGATTGCAGGGATACCACATGTGATGGGTGCAATAGATTGCACACATGTTGCCCTCATCCTGCCACGTGACAGGGAGGTTGTGTACCGCAACCGCAAACACTTCCATTCCCTCAATGTGCAGGTTGTCTGTGATGCAGGTATGCGTATCCTGAATGTGGTCCCGTGGTTCCCAGGGTCAGCCCATGACTCCTATATCCTGCAGAACTCAGCACTGTTTGGCCTGTTTGAGGCCGGGCAATATGAGGACTATGTCCTGCTGGGTAGGTATTCCCCGCATCCTGTGTGTAACGACCATATGTGTTTCACGGGGGCACCATTGTCAACTGTGTCCTCTGCATGCATGACATGGTGCTGTTGTGTCCTTGTGCTGACTATTCTGGGACTGTGACCACAGCACGCCCTGTCACCTGGACTGTGCTCACGTACCTCTGTGCGGCAACACACATCCCCTTGCCTACCATGTGCCTATTCTTGATCAGCTGTGTCACCCCGCACCCATGTGGTGTTGTCTCTACCCTGCCTTAGCTGTTTACTTCGCTATCATCCTTTTTCATGGTCATTCGGGGCATGCATGGTGCAAAGGTTTCACATATGTCGGCCTGTGTGTTGTGTCCATCTCATGCCCAATGTGCCATGGGATTGTGCATGTGCTAGCCGGGGGGGGGGGGGGGGGCTTTGGGGAACTCGGGGAACAGGACCATAGACCAGCTGTACAGTGTGTATGTGGCCTACTCATCCGCCATGTAGGGGGTGGCACGTGTCAGGGTGTATGTGCGAACCTGCTATCACACATGTCTGCTGCATGACTGTTTGCTTTGGCCTGTCTGCGCTGACACCCCCACCTTGCCCACCCGGGTTGTGGTACACTGACATATCCCCTGTGTGCCATATCACATCATGTCCCAGCGACTTGCCCACCTGACCATCTTTGTACTGGCCAGTGTGATTTTGATCTCCCAGATGCAGACTCTGGTGCACCACAATTGTGTGCAATGCTGTGCCGTCATATGTGTGTGACCATGTTTCCCTGCTGTCCATTTGTGCATTGCTACATCATGGTTTCCATAGGTTCTTCTTCTCACATGTGCCTTACTTCCATTTCTGTTTGCAGGTGATGCAGGATATGGGTGTCGCGCCTGGCTGCTGACCCCTGTGCGTCTCCCTCGGACAGGTGCAGAGATGCGGTACAATGAGGCTCATGCCTCCAGCCGCTCAGTCATTGAGCGAACCTTTGGCGTTCTCAAAAGTCGCTTCAGGTGTCTGGATAGGACTGGCGGGGCCTTACAGTACGGGCCCTTGACTGTGGCAAAGATCATACTAGCCTGTTGCATCCTACACAACATTGCTCTCAGGCACAATGTTCCAGTCGATATTAATGAGGATCTTGGGGTGGATCCTGTGTGCCCTCCTGCACCTGGCCATGTTGACACACGTGCTGGGATGGCGGCCAGGCAACATCTGATCGGGGAGCTCTTCTCCTGTAAGTTCTGCTTCTGCTGGTGACGTTTATCTGGGTTAACCATGTGTGGGCAGGTGTATGGATTATGCAGCAGTACAGTGTCATGTGTCAACATGTCTGATGTGTTTTTGCCTCCCCAGGATGAGCTTCTGCTTTCCGGGCCCCCAGGACTTTGCAGATCATACTGCCCGATGCTGTGCTACATGTGGGGTTTGTGTGTAAACAACTGCAACAGGCAGGTGACTCGGGTGAGTTGCAATACAGTGCGGTTTGCATTGCTGTCACCATGATCTGACCCATATATGTTGCTTACTCTCCGTTGCTCCTATGGTGCTGCACTGCTCTCTGGCCCACTACCCCATCACCCTTAGCTTCGTTTTGTCACACATGTGGCGGGGCATGTGACAGGCCTGCCTGTTTACTGGGACCGCTGCTGCCGTTTGGTCCGGCCGCCATCACTCAACTGTTTGGTCCGGCCGCCATCACTCAACTGTTTGGTCAGGCACATGCTCCTCTTACGGTCGCTTGTCCCTGACCACAGCCCATCCACATGGCTCTCCATTGCCCTGATCCCTTCAGGCCCATACTTGTCGCTCCCCTGATATATTGCATTTGGTTTGCACTGCATGATAATTTGTGGGTCGTGTATGGACCGGTTCATATGTACCTCCCATCCCACCTGTGGACTGTGATGTTGGCTGTGGACCCCTGCTCAGAATGTGTGGTGCATCTTGTTTAGTCTTTGGGGTGCCCTCATCTGGCACACAGCTGTGGTTATATATGGAGACATGCTGTGGTCCTGTCTGCATCCATTTCTGTATGCCTACTGGTGTTACGGTAGTTATTCTTTTCCTGCTGCGCTTCCCATCCTAGTGTTCATGGCTTTTCACTCTCTCTGTTCCCCTGTTTTTATGTCTTTCCTTCACTGGTACCTGTGGTCACTGTAACAGTCATCTCTTTGCTTTTAGGTCCTGCCCTCTCTTATCATCCTCATCACCGTTGGGTATCATCCTTTGGTACATCTATCTGCATCAGTGTGATGTGACATGTCCTGTATGTTGCTGTGCACTGTCACCCCATATCCTACACTGCTACCCTTGTCTGCATTGCATCTCTGTGTTCTTGGCGGGCCTGTGCCTGCTCTGCGTGGCAGGGCCACTCCTCTGGCCACCTCCGCCTACACAGGATGACACATTTTCTCCTCAGCTGCCACACACTTTTGTTCTAGTACTCTAGGTTGCCAACACCCTTTGTTGTGTTGCTTTTGGCAGCAACATGTTTGTCTGCGCTGCTTCCTGACACATGGGATGTCCACAGGGATGTGGGTCCAGTAACTCCCTACTGTCCCTCGGTCAGTCACCTATCCATTGTCTTTACCGTGGGTTCTGTGTGGTGTTAGTACTACATCTGTCTCTGTTGCACGCAGGTTCTGCAGGTCCTGCAGACACCACTTGTAGTCCCTAGGGCACACTGACCTTGTCCCACATACCCTTTTTGGGGCACCGTGCCACATGGTTCTGTGAGCCAGGGTTCCATCTGAACTCTCGTATCCGTGTGTACCTCATATGTCACTTAGCATTGGGGCACCCTTCTCAGGACCATAATGGTCATCTTTCTCATACTTCTTCTTGGGCACACTGTTGGGCTACTGTCTTTTCCTGTTCTATTGCAGTGACGCACACATTCATTTGCCCATTCATGGGACGGCGCTGTGGGGGTACCTACCCCCTCATATGTTCCTCTCGAAACTGCTGATGTACATGTGCAGTGCACCATGAATGTTTTTGCTTACACCCATATCCTTACCCCCCAGCTGTCACTTTGGGTGGTGACATGGCGCACTTTCTTTGCACAGTCTGGGGGTTGTGGGTTCTGGTGGTACAGCCATCTGCATATTCTTTCTGCACATATTCATAGTATTTTCGTGTTTGCTTTTGATTTCGCCAGTGGCTTTCGGTTAATGAAACAGGTCTGTGATGTTAATGGGCCTTTTATATTTGGTAATGATCTTGACCTCGATCTGGATTGTGTTTGCCATATGCCCTTGTTTGCTGAGACCTTGTTTTGTTTCATTGACAGGCTTTCTTTGTATGTGCATGGGGCAATTGCTGGGGGTCTGGTGTGGTGATTTGTAGCATTTCACAGTTCTGCTCCATGAGCTGGCCACCTCATTATTGGGACTGTGTACTTTTCACGGACAATATGGGCATCTAGCTATTTCATTACCTGTGGGGGCCCCTATGTCATGGATTTCAGACCACATATGGAGAATTTGGTGACCCTTTGGGGGGCATCTTGTAGTTTTACATTACATTGGTGCTGACAGCAGCACCACCCTCACAGTGCAGACTCCTCAAGGTGCCTCATCGGAACCCCTATGGCATGACCTGTGGGGCTCTCTGTAACACGCCCTATAGGGTGCACGGGCAGACAGTGCACATTTACCTTTACCCACTGGTGTGACTTGTAGGGTGCCCTATACAGCACCCTCAGGGTATAGCCGTGTGAGTGTGTGCTTGCCACCTGAGCCTGTTAGACGTACAGAACAAGCTGCTTCTGCCATCACTATATTGGTGTGTGGGTGATGTCGCTGATGCCTCCACAGATCCACCCGCCTGTCAGGTACACATTCACATGATACAGGGCCCAGAGTTGGGCAGACAAATGCATGGCGTGGTGGGGTTCCCTGCAGGGGTACGGTGGCATGACAATTCGGTTCTTACCTGCCTTGTTTCCAGCACTGTTTGAGGTTTGCTTTCCTTCATTACATGATTTGTGCATATATTTGACTATGTACATATCTCAAACACGGTTCTGGATACACATTCACACTATTTTCTTCTTGTGAGGGCTGAGGCTCTCTGGATTATACGGGCCCTACATATGAGGGGGGTGGGCACTTTCTCCCACCTCTCAGGTTGTTTATCGGCGACAAAAACTGGGGGATATGTATGGCTTCAAAAGAGTACTGACTGGTTATCCACGTCACTGACTATGGTTTGCAGAGGGTACTGTTGCAGGCAGTGTTTGTCCTTGGGACCATGGGGGGTTTGAACTCACAGACCTTGCACCATCTGCCAGTGTCTTAACCATTGTGCTACAGATCAGGCTACCTTAGGGGACACCTTTTCTAGATTCTTATGGGGCGCCCTGTTGGGCTACTGTCTGTTGCTACTGTGTGACAGTGACACACACTCATTTCGCCCTACCGTCCCAGGGGGCTGTGTAGGTACATAACCCTTGTTGTGTTCATCTCTGGGCCGCTGATCTTCCTGTGCATTGCACCATGGGTATGTTTGCTTTGGGACAGATCCTAGCCATCACAGCGGGCCATTTGGGTGGTGCCCTGCTGCCCTTCAGGTGACAGCCAGGGGGTTGTTCGCAGCTATGGGGCTGCTGCCCGGTAGTTCCGTCACAGCCTGTGGGGCCAGTGGTCATGGGCTCATAACACAGTGGGCTTTTTGTATCGGCCTGACTGCAGCATTGTATATTTTTGAGGCACATTGGTACTGCCAGCGAAACCCCATCAGCATAATGTCACCTTACAGTGCCTCATGGGGCGCCCCATGCGGCACCTTATCTGGCACCCTTTATGTTGCCTGCTATGGTGTTCTAAAGGTGACATTTTGGTGTGCCTCTGTGGACAGTGCACTTTCTACTGTGGCCTGTGTGGTGCATTATGGGATGCCATCTGCGGCACCTTTGGTTGCACCACTGTGATGGTGTGTTTGCTGGCAACACTACTGGTGGTAAAATATAAACCCTTGCCTCCTCATTCTCTACGTTAGGTACTGGGTGATGGCTGGGCCTGCCTTCTGCATTGTGCACACTGGGGAAACCAGGGGATTTGAACCCATGCTGCCTGTGACAGCGGTCAGTGAGCTAACCATTGTGCTACAGCTCTGTTCCTGTGATTTGTATCTGTACGCTTTCTTGGGGTTGACGCGCGGTAACACGTGGGGACGCGCCACCACACCCTGTCATGCTCGTTAGTTTTTGGAACGCGCATTGCGCGTAACGATGTACCGCCCATGTCCTTATTTGGGGGTTTCTGTCTCTACCGCGGCTCCTAACGCGAATCGCACTAACGCACTTTAGTAAACATGCCCCTAAGTAACTTACAGTTATCAAAACCTATTTTCTAAAGTCTACAAATACTTTTATTTGCAAAATAGTAGCTATTACAGCATTATAAGCTACTTATTATTTCTTTGTGATCTTTTTATGTAGAGCCGCCAGTACCGTCAAAATCAGCTAACTTCGAATACCTATTAAACTAAATCTCAAACAAAAAATCTGTATATAACGCTTTTTGACATAACGATAATAGCTAAACATAGTTCCATTGAATTTATAACCATTAATTAGTAAACAGTTGAGTAGTAAGTATGGAAAGCTTATGTCTGTAAAACATACGCTGGTCCAAAACAGGTTAAATGAAAAGGCGAAACCACCTTTGGCATAAAGTGAGGGTGAGTCCTAAGAACTACTTTATCATGGTGGAACCTTGCATAAGGAGGATCAGCCACTAAAGCTTGTAGCAGAAGTGACAGCAATTAGGAAGATTACCTTCCAAGAAAGAAACTTCAGAGATGTAGTGGCTAAGGGTTCGAAGGGCAGTTTCATGAGCTGCCCAAGGACAAGATTCAAATCCCATGACATGGATGGTGGCTTAATGGGAGGTTTAGTTAAGAGTAGACCTCTCATAAACCTCGCTACAAGTGGTTGAGAGGAAACAGGTTGTCCATCCAAGGGCTTGTGGAAAGCCGCAATGGCACTAAGGTGGACCCTTACTGAATTGGTCTTAAGACCAGAGGATGAAAAATGGAGGAAATACACCAGTAACGCCTCCACTGGCACTGAAAAGGGATTAAGTTCCTTTTTTGAACACCAGATAGAGAACCTTTTCCACTTAAAAGCGTAGGCCCGCCTTGTGGAAGGTTTTCTTAAAGCCAAAAGGATATCCTTAACCTGTTGAGAAAGGTTGATATCATGGAATTCTAGGCTCTCAGCAGCCACGCCCTGAGGTGTAGGGACTGAGGATTTAGGTGCAATAGCATCCCATTTTCCTGAGAAAGAAGATCTGGAGCACATCCCAACTCCAGAGGCTTGGCTTGAGAGAGACGTAGAAGCAGTGGATACCACGTCTGTCGTGGTCTATGAGAATCATATGGCCCCTGTCTCTCTAAAGCTTGCATAGAGTTTTGGGAATGAGGGGAATGGGTGGGTAGGCATAGAGGAAGTACTGACCCCAATGGAGATGGAAGGCATCCCTTGCCTGACAGTTCAGAGCCAGAATTCTGGAACAGAACCGGGGAAGTTTGGCATTCTGAGGACTTGCAAAGAGGTCTATATCTGGAGTTCCTCAGAGCTGAAAGATTTGAGCAATTTGCTCTGGATGAAGAGACCACTCGTGTGGCAGCAATACTCGACCGAATTAGTCTGCCAAGAGATTTAGGGGTATGTTTACTAAACTGCGCACTTGTGCGGGGCGCAATTGAGCGTGCGAAAATGATGCACTTAAGTGCCCCGCACGAGTGTGCGTCACACTAACGGGCCCCGCACACGTGCGACGAACACGCGCACGTGTGCGGTGCGGTACTGTGCGATAGAGGCGGGGAAAGTCGAAAGGAGGGCGGAGGAAGGCCCCCGAGGGGCGGAGAGACGGGGTCAATGGGTGGAAAGTGGGAGGGGAGAGGCTCCCCGCACAGGAGCGGGGCCGAATTTACAAGTAAAAACTACCGTGAGTGAAACACTCGCGGTAGACTGCATTTAAAGGGAAGAGAAACCATTTCCGTCAGCAATGTACAGCAAAACCGGGGAAAACTAAAAAACGTGAGCAGTGTGATACATGTGCACAGAACAAAATGTCAAATAAACAATGGAAATGACCACAACAAAAACGTTACAAATTATAATCCAGCTGGGCAACATTGATATCAATGGCCAACAATAAAAAACACTCCCAGGAAAGCTCCAAAAAAAAGGAATGAGTTATGGAAGGGTCTACGGAGCGTAGACCCTTCCAAAACTCATTTCGTTTTTTGGAGCTTACCTGGGAGTGTTTTTAATGTTGCCCATTGATATTACTGGTGCCCAGCTTGGTTATGTTTGTTTTCCCCTGTTTTCGAGGTCATTTCTGAAGTTTATTTGCCCTTTTGTACCCATACAAGGTGAATGAGTCCACAGTAAAATTGTGCAGAGGTTTTCTGAGCCATTCGGTCAGGTTATCTATCTCCAGGGACTGCACTGTCTCTGTGGCCACAGTGTGGTGTAGCAGACACAGCCAGTGCCTGTAGGACCAGAGGGTCACAGGTTCAAATCCCAGCTAGGGCTCATGACAACCCAGTCCCCACAGTTTTACCCACCACAAAACAGTGATAGTCAGGACACCCCTGTATTGCAGAGCACATAAGCATGGTGCAAACACCCATATTTTACCCTACACCGCACACAAACCATACCAATGGCCATTACCTACAGTCAATTCCCGCAAATTCAATCCTGGAGTGCCACAACTCAATCCAGTCACATGCTTTTTCCAAGATAAGAACATGTCAGCATGTTGGCGGAAGGGTACAGGTGGCGGAGGGGCCAGTGGCTGCAAGCCACAGCACACAGTGGCCTAGGCCTGTGCAGGCTGGCACAGTCCACCGCAACAGACAGGCTCTGTCGCATGTACAGTCATGGCCTCCCCAGGGAATGCAGCACATCTGTGGCAACGCAGTGGTGCAGTGCACACAGACAGTGTGTGCAAGAACAGAAGGGCACAAGTTCAAAGCCCAGCTGGGGCTACTGCCAAACCTGTCCACATATTTTTCCCACAACTAAACCGTGATAGTAAGGACAAAACTGTATAGCTGAGAACATATGCATTGTTAATACGCCTATATTTTACCACACCAATCACAGACACCATAAACAGGCGCATTACCTACAGCAGAGTCTCCCAAATGCAGCCCTGGAGGGCCCCACACCATTCAGGTCCCATGCTGCCTCTAATAATGATGCCTGTGCTGCATATCTATGCACCACCCCCATGGTATGCAGATGTTTCAGGGAGGTAGAATGTGGATCTTTTGATGGGAGACCATGTTTGCCACCCTCAGCCCTGGGGAGGGGAGGGGAGGGGAGGGGGGGGGGTGGTGGTGGTGGTGCATGGCCCACCTGGGGGTCCATGGGGGCTACACCTGACTGAGACAGACAGAGATATCCAAGGTGTTTGTGCAGAAACTACCTATCTTACACATTAACACTGCTTTGGACCTCCGGCATGGCCTCCATCAGCCATGGATGGTGTTGTGGACCTGGTCCTGAGCGCCTCATCGCACACTCTGGGTGAGCACAGTACACGCACAATGTGACGGTGTGTAGCTACTCTGTGCCAGTAAAACACCCGGTCCATACCCCCTACCAGGCCGAGGTGTTGTGTGGGTGCACCCGGTCACGTCCTCCTACCAGGCCGAGGTGCTGTGGGGGTGCATTCCCCATCTTGTGTTCATCTGTGGACAGCTGATTTGCATGTGCAGTGCATCATGGGTACGGGTGGGCTAACCCTATCCTGGAGACCACAGCAGACTGTCTGTGTGGTGACGTGTAGGCTCTCTGCAGCCAGCCAGGGGCTTGCTAGCAGCTATAGAGCTGTAGCCCAATGGTTACTTCACTGCCTGTGAAGCCAGAGGTCATGGGTTCAAACCCACAGTGGGGTTATTTGATAGGGTTATCCAAAGCATTGTTTTTCTTTAATGTACATATTTTGATGCCAGCAAAAACACCCTCAGCGTACTGTACCCATAGGGTGCCTCTGAGGGCGCTTTATAGGGCACCCTATAGGGCACCTTATGGTTCCCATCCATATAAGGTGCACTATACATTATCCTGTGATGCAACTTATAGTGTGCCCTATAGGGGATATATTAGGGTGCCGTGGCGGACAGTGCACTTCATAATGTGCCCTATGGAGTGCCATATAGGGTGCCTTTTATGGCACCTTCCATTACGGCACGTGAGGGCGTGTTTGCTGGCAGCAATTAATAAAATAAACATACGGTGCTGCAGGAACAGATATGTACATTGCAAAGCTGATGCCACAGCCAGCCTTACGTATTAGGCACCCTGGGGAGCTACCTCATGACCCCTGTATCAGCAGTCAGTGCCTTAACCATTGTGCTCCACTGCTGCTCCTCCATGCATGTCAGCGCACCTACGTATGCTTTTCATTCCTTAAACTGCACAGTGCTGCCATCAAAAACAGTACTCTGACCTTGCGGTACCTCATACGGCACCCTCTAAGCAACATTCTAGGGTGCCTTGGCGGACAGTGCACTTTAAAATGTGCCTTATAGGGCGCCTTATGTTAACACGCTTTGAGGGTGCGTTTGCTAGTAATGATAATTAAACTAAAAATAACATGCCCCCTAAAGCACTCTTCCCCATAATACGCAATGCCTCAGCCAGCCTTGTTCATTGGGCACTGTGGGGGATCAAACCCCTGATCCCTGCATCACTGGTCAGTGTGCTAACCATTGTGCAGTGGCTCTGATCCTGTGCTTTCACATCTGCGTGCCGCCTTATGCCTCCCAATAATAGAACAGCCTCCTATATCAATAGCGCACCGCCTAATGCCCATCTGCGCGCCGCCTTATGCCGCCCATTATTTGTATGCCTCCTAAAATATCACCTCAGCCAGCCATCGTCATTGAGCACAGTGGGGGATTGAACCCCTGATCCCTGCACCATTGGTAAGTGCCTTCACCATTGTGCTGTGGCTCTGCACTTCTGTTTGCACATCAGCGTGCCACTTATACCTCCCAGTATTAGAATGCCGCCAAAAACATCAGCGTGCCGCTTTATGCCGCCCAGTATTTCTCTGCCTCATAAACTGACACCTCAGCCAGCGTCATTGAGCACTGTGGGGGATCGAACCCCTGCTCCCTGCACCATTGGTAACTACCTTAACCATTGTGCTGTGGCTCTGCTCTTCTGTTTGCACATCAGCGTGCCACATATGCCTCCCGCGCAGCTATCCGATGCGCTAAGGTGCAGGGAGCACAAGGGCGCCGCGCACCTTAGCGCATATGTCAATCACGGCTTTTCTTCTACAGGACGGAACGCCCACTCCTTATATGGCACCCGCGCACTACCGCAGCACGCACATTACCGGATTTTAGTAAACATACCCCTTAGTGTGCCTGGGAGATATACCGCTAGCAGGTGGATTTGAAGATCTCTGGTGAAGGCCCAGAGGCATAGAGCTTCATTGCGCAACACGTGAGAATCCGTTCCACCTTGCTTGTTCACAAAGAACATGCCTACTTGATTGTCGGTCTGGACAAGAACAGTCTTGTAGCTCAGGTGGTCCTGAAATGCTTGAAGAGCATAGAAGATGGCTCTGAGTTCCAGGAGGTTTATGTGAAGACAAGCCTCTTGCTCAGTCCAGAGACCCTGAGTGGAGAGATTGTCCAAGTGAGCCCCCCAACATAACTTGGACACACCTGTCGTCAAGGTGGCTTGGTGTAGTGGCCGCTGGAAAGGAGATCCTATGGGAAGGTTTTTCAGCAATTGCCACCACTGTAGGGACAAAATGAGGCATGTAGAGTTTCTGATTTTGTCCCCCATGCGACCCGACACCTGGGTCCACTGAGAGGCTAGGGTCCACTGGGCTGCTCACACGTGTAGGCGAGTATAGGTAACCACATGGACAATGGATGCCATATGCCCCAGCAGCTGATGCATTTCTCGAGCAGTTAGAAAAGTTTTCATAGCTGCTTGAGAGGCCAGCTGGAGTATTCGAACACAACGTGGTTGTGGCAGGAAAGCCTTTGACTGCTTTGTGTCTAGAAGAGTCCCTATGAACTCTAGGGACTGAGAAGGGGTGAAATGAGATTTTGGGAGGTTTATGACCAGTCCCAGGTACTGCAGGATTTGCACTGTACAGGAGAGAGGGGAGCTAGCTTCTAGAGCTGTTGATGCTCGGATGAGCCAGTCTAAGTAGGGGAAGACGAATATCCCCAGAGTTCTCAGGAATGCTGCTACTACTGCCATGCATTTTGTGAAGACTCTTGGGGCAGAAGCCAGTCCAAAGGATAGAACCCTGTACTGGTAATGTCTTCCTTGAAAGAGGAATCAAAGAAACCTCCTGTGATCGGTATGGATGAGGATATGTGTATATGCATCCTTTAGATCTAGAGAACATAGCCAATCCTGACTCTGAATGTAAGGAAGAAGTGTTCCGAGAGAGATCATCTTGAATTTTTCGCAGAACAGATATTTGTTCAACTCTCTGAGGTCCAGTATGGGCCTGTATCCTCCTGTCTTCTTTGGAATGAGGAAGTAGGGGGAGAAGAAACCCATGCCCTGTTGAGACATAGGTACCTCTTCTATTGCTCCTTGAGCAAGTTGTGAGGTGACCTCTTGACACAAGAGAGTGGTGAAGGGGCCCCGAGAGTTGAATTGTCTTGTAAGAGTGGTAGGGACATACTTTGAAAATGGAGTTTGTACCCCTGTGTTACAATAGAGAGAGTCCACTGCTCTGATGTTATCTGTTGCCATCTTTCAGCGAAATGACAGAGTCTGCCTGGGATGGTGAGAGGCTCTGGACCCTTCAGGGGTAGGATGACTAAGTTTTTTAGGAAGGAATCAAAGCCCCTGAGGAGGCTGTGTCTGCTGAGCTAGTTGAGCTCTGGGGACTTGGGCCTTCCTCTGCTGTCTAGGTTGCTGCTGCCCCTTTTGGGGAGCATGAACTTGGCAGTGGACAGCCTGGGTGCAAGATGGATAGAATTTCTTTTTCTTGTTGAAAAAGGGTTTCTTAACTGTCTTTTTCTTAGCTGGGTTGGCTGTGGACCTTGATAGTCTGTTCAAGGTGGTGTTTTTGGATCAGGCTGAGTAGCTTTGTCCTGCCAGTCCTTGCCAAAGAGGTTTTCTCCTGTGCAAGGAATATTCCCCAGCTTGTCTTGCACCCATTACATAAGAACATAAGAACATAAGATATGCCATACTGGGTCAGACCAAGGTCCATCAAGCCCAGTATTCTGTTTCCAACAGTGGCCAATCTAGGTCATATGTACCTAGCAGTTTCCCCAAGAGACACAAGTTCCACAATGCTTGTACTGGGTCAAGCATTGATATCTTCGGTCACTTCTTAATAATGGTTTATGGACCTTTCCTCCAGGAACTTGTCCAAACCTTTTTTAAACCCAGCTACACTAACAGCCTTTACTACATCCTCCAGTAACAAATTCCAGAGTTTGATTACACGTTGAGTGAAAAAATATTTTCTTTTATTAGTCTTAAATAGTTTACCCTGTAGCTTCATTGCATGTCCCCTAGTCTTTCTGTATTCTGATAACGTAAACAATCGATCTATGTTTACCCGTTCCACTCCGTTCATTAATTTATAGACTTCTATCATATCTCCCCTCAGCCGTCTCTTTTCCAGGTTAAAGAGCCCTAACCTTTTTAGCCTTTCTTCATAGGAGTATCCTTCCATCCCCTTTACCATTTTGGTGGCTCTTCTCTGAACCTTTTCTAAAATCGCTATATCCTTTTTAAGATACGGCGACCAGAATTGCACACAATATTCAAGGTGCGGTCTCACCATGGAACGATATAGAGGCATTATAATATCTTTTGTTTTATTTTCCATTCCTTTCCTTATCATACCTAGCATTCTATTTGCTCTCTTGGCTGCCGCTGCACACTGGGCCGAGGGTTTTAACATGGTATCCACAATGACGCCTAAATCTTTTTCCTGGGTGGTGGTTCGTAATATGGAACCTTGCATCGTGTAACCATAGTTTGGGTTGTTCTTCCCTAGGTGCATAACCTTGCACTTGTCCACATTAAATTTCATCTGCCATTTTGATGCCCAGTCTTCCAATTTATCAAGATCCTCTTGCAATTTTTCACAATCCTCTTGGGTTTTAACAACTTTAAATAGTTTTGTGTCATCTGCAAATTTGATTGTTCTAAATCAGATGCTTGTAACCAGACAATGCGACGTGCACTGATGGAGATAGCAGAGGTTCTGCTAATGCACTCAAAGCAATCAAAGGTTGCACGATTTATGAACTTAGAAATGGTCTGGGCATGTTTGACCAGAGTGAGGAAGTCGGCCCTCTTGTCATCGGGAAGAAGTGGGGGCCATGAGCTCCAAATCTCTTGTAACCTCCCGAAGAAACATACCCATATAAAGTATGTAAGAGCTTATTCTAGCTGATAGCATCGAGGACTGAAAACATCGATGCCCAAAGGCATCAAGCATTCTCGATTCACGACCTGGAGGGTTGGAAGAATGCACCTTAGCACTCTTGATCCTATACATTGCCGATTCTACTACCATGGAATGGTGTGGTAATTGTGTTTTTTTGGAAACTGGGACATTGCGGTACCCGGTACATTGTATCGAGTCTCTGAGAATGTGGAGACCCCGTTAAAGGTGTTTCCCACATCCTAAACATGAGGTCATGCAAAATTTGGTGAATGGGAAGGGTAGCAGCCTCCTTAGGAGCTGCCGGATACTGAAGAATTTCCAACTCTTCAGCTCTCAGTTCCTTCTTAGGGGTCACGGTGATTGAGAGTCCCCTTGCTACATCACATATGAAGTCCTGAAAGAACATGTCCTCCAGAGGAGACATCTGATGCTGTGGCAAAGGAGAGGGATCCTCCAGAAGAACCACCCCAGTACCGACAGAGTCCTCGGAATTGAAGGATTCAACATATTGTCGGGCCGGATGCTCTAGTACTGCTTGTCAACGGTATCGATTGAAGTTGGAATCAGACTGCCTCGATACCGGACCCTCAATGCCGGAGACCAACTCCAGGACCGGCATGGGAGGAAGCATGGAGAGAGGCGCATCAGTCGATGCAGGTACATTCGGTACCGATATCGGTACAGACAACTGTGTCGATGGTAGCAGTTTTAGCGGTACCAAGGCAGCAGAAGCCATGGAAGCAGCAGCTCCGATCGACTTAGGGGGCAGAGAGCGGGAAGCCAGAACTCCTCCTCCCGCTCTCCGCCGTGAGGCAATCATGGCTCACCGGGACTCCTCAAAGCCAGCACCGCTGGCAGCCGATGAGGGAGAAGCAGCAGAAGCCGCAGAAGCAGCAGCCCCGATCAACGTCTGGGCAGAGAGTGGGAAGCCAGAACTCCTCCTCCCGCTCTCTGCCATGAGGCCAATCAGGGCCCACCGGGACTCCACAAAGCCAGCACCACCAGCAGGCATGCCCGCGCCTGAGGGCCCTTTGGCGTGGCCCTTAGGCGGGTCATGGAGGTGGAAGGAAGAACACCTTAAGAACAGAGCCTGTGATAAGGAAGCTTATCATAGCTCAGGAAGGAGCTATAGAAAAGGTGAAGTGACTCTGAACAAGCAACCTGTCAGTTCTGGTAGAAATAAGAAAACAGAATTTTCCCATAAAAGACTACCAGTCCCAGAATGCACCAGGTTTCCAACAGCCATTAGAGGAGCTGAAGTGGGGAAGCGTGTGTTCAATCAGGAGGGCTATGAGGTAATCCCTAAGCACTCATCTCAAAGGGCAGGGCCTGATTCAGCACAGCTGCGCTGTGTTAGGGAGGAGCACTCATCTAGGCAGAATAAAGGTAGAGTTTATTCTACAGAGAATCATCCTCATTATCCTGAGAATCAGCTTGAGCTTGATCATCAGTTTCATCTGAAGGATCATCAGAAGCAGAAGCCAAACTGGATGGACAGAGAAGGAAAGAAAATCTTTGGAAGAAGGAAGAGAAAAGCCTTTGAGAGGTCTAGAAGAGTCCAGAGCAGTACGTATACTGGGAGGCATTTCAAGGGCCAGCATACACCATTGGACTGGGGAAAGCCAGAGGAATGGTGCTGCAGAGCTAGGAAACTCCAGACGCTACCTGTGAGGGAGACGGCTGCACGTGGAAGGGACCCTAAGACCCGTGCCAGAAGGTATGTGAAGAGAGATCCAGTGTCCAGGGATCTGGATTGGAAGGCTGGACATAAGAACTGGACTACATACTGGCCAGGCTATATAGAGAGGAACTCTAACAGCAATGGAAGCTCAGGTATGAACACTGATCTATGTCCTAGCTATAACCTTGAAAGACAGCAGGGAAACAAGTATTCTCCTGAAAGTGCTCCATTGAGAGATTCATCTGTGCCAATCCATGATATTGAACCCATGCTTGTTGAAGAAGGGGGAATGATTGCAGGTGAAGAATGTGTTTATATGGACTGCTCTCTGTCCAAACTCCTTTGGTGATTTTCTGTTATAAAGTACAGCAACCATCACAAAGAAATACAAACTTGTTCTTTAATCTACTCAGAAAAGCTCCTGAAGCAGGATTTGACCCACACAGTAGAAAGCAAGCCAGCTAAGGGGTTTCAGCTGGATAACTGCTAGCAATTGAGCCTTACCTAATTGCTTGTGAGCTAGGAGAGAATCACTTCTGAATCTATGTGGGAAGTTGTCAGAAGTTAACCTGAAAAGAACAGTTTTTTTTCTTTCTTTGTGGCTTTTCGTTTGTTGTTTGATATATGCTAAGAAAACATTAGCTAATGCCTGACAAGTTTGAATGTTGTTTTCCTGATTTTGATTTTGTTTTTCCAAGTTAAACACTGGAAGCAAGTAACCTGATTTATGTGCTACCAAGCATATCTGTGTTGGGAGAAATAACCCCATAAATAAATATCTTTTGGCTTTAATACTTGAGCACAACTAAATTATTGTCAGCAGCTGTGTCTGGTGTGAATGAACTGCATTGCCCACAATCCCTTGCAAATCATATAGATATATGCACTTGCCAAGACTGTGAAGATTCTCACCCAGGCAGCCGTCTGACAAGCCCTACAGCAGAAACCAACGACAACCTGACGCCGTGACGGAGACGGACAACCATTACAAGACACTCCGGTAACAAAGCACTAGAAGTTCCAACTGCAGTCGGAAATACACAAAGCACCCACCTTGACCGATGTAATGCATACCATATATTACCTCCTCATAGCTCTCCTCATAACTTAGTTGCTTCCCCCAGCTCAAACCCCTCTAACATCACAAAGGCACCCCCATGGATCTACACACACGCTCCGCAGTACCATGAAACCCTGCAATCCACACGAAAGAGACCCTGTCCAAGAAATCTCATTAATGCAAACACAGGTTCCTGCACTCTTGCAAGGCGATCACTAAAAACCCACAAAGATCCACTCCCAATCACCATAGAGCTCATTAATGCAAGATCAATAAGGAACAAGATCAACACCCTAGCAGACCACCTAGAAAAACAGCAGACTGACATACTATGTATCACAGAAACATGGCTCACCCCCTCAGACACTGTGCTCCTCAACCAGCTAGTACCCCCAACTCGCATGGCCTTCAGCTGCCCATGCACACACATAAAAGGAGGAGGAGTCATGATTCTAGCCAGGAACAACCCGAAGCACAATACCAGGACCACGGCAAATACACCAAAATCCGAGACAATCCTCATTGAGAACAAGCACCTAGCCATATGCCTCACCCACAGAGCTCCACATGCCTCCTCAGATGAACTATCCTCAATACTGGAAGCTGTCTGCACAGTCAATACCCTCCACAAGCTTATGACCGTGCTAGGAGACTTCAACCTCAAATCAGCCACTAACAAGGATGCAGAATCACTCCTAACAGCAATGAGATCACTGCAATACTCCCAGATCATAATAACCCCAACCCACAGACACGGATCCTCATCTGATCTAATATTTGCGCCTGACCACCTAATAGACAAAGGCAGCATCACAAGTCCAGTGATCACACCGGTACCTTGGTCAGACTACCACATAATAAAAATCAAAATAATGTCAACCAGCCCAAGAGATCGTCAAGATAAGCCTCACACAGGTAGGAGATTCAAAAGCTTCAAAAAAGACACATTCCTCCAGGACATACTACCCAACCTGACCACAATGGAGAACAACTGAAACAAACAAATAGAAAATTGGAATGACATCATTTCGTCTGCCGCCAAAGCCCCAGAAGCCAAGACATCAAGTTATCACAGATCAGAAGCCAACAATGCCCCCTGGTATTCACAGGAGATCAGGAAAACAAAGAGAACACTACGTTGGAGACGTAACAGATCAGACACCACCCAGAAGCTCTACCAGACAAAACAAAAGGAATACAATGAACTCATCAACTGGCAGAAGCAAGAATACAACACAAACCTCATCCTCAAGTCCCCCAACAAATCCAGAGAACTATTCGAGATAGCGAGAGCCCTCACAAATGTACCAAGACTTGACAAAGATAGGACAATACATTCTCAGACCTTCGCTGACTATCTACAAGTAAAATTCAAGCCAGCAACAAGAACAACATCAAACACCCCCTCCAAACCCTCAGCACCCAACCAAAACTGGGACAATTTCAGCATCCCATCAACGGCACAGATCTCCCAAATAATCACCAAGCTCAACACTAGCACCGCCCTGGCAGACCCATGCCCAGTAGCATGGATCAAATCAGCAAAGGACGAGCTTATCCACATCATACACAATATAGTGCACAATTCCCTCACCCTCGGGATGATGCCAGATGCATTAAAACTAGCAACCATCCGCCCCATCCCAAAGAACACCACACTGGACAAGAAAAACCCAGCTGCCTTCAGAGCTATATCTAGCCTTCCCCTCCTGGCTAAAATCAATGAAAAAGCTGTCCAACACCAGCTCCAGGACCACATTGACAAACTATGCCCCTCTAGACCCACCATCAACATGGGTTCCGCCCACAACATAGTGTCAAAACCCTACTGATACACCTCCTTGATAACCTGCTCAGGATGATAGACAACATCAAGAAAGGGGTCATCATCATCTTCATCGACATCACATCAGCTATCAACAGTGTTGACCACAAAACCCTGCTATCACGATTACAAAGAGAGTAGCTACTCACCTGTAACAGGTGTTCTCCAGGAGCAGCAGGAATCAGTCCTCACATATGTGTATCATTGACGCCGATGAAGCCCTAGAGGAGCATTTCCCCAGCTTTCCATGAAAGCCTTTGGGAATGCAGGCACGCATGCGTGGTTCCCTTCCCGCCTAAAGGTGCCATCTTACCTCAGTCAAATGACATAGCTAAGAACAGCACACAAAAAAGTAAAAATAAACTATGTAGAACTGCAACTCCAAGGGGAGGAGGGAGGGTTGTGAGGACTGATTCCTGCTACTCCTGGAGAACACCTGTTACAGGTGAGTAACTACTCTTTCTCCAGGACCAAACAGGAAGTCAGTCCTCACATATGGGTGACTCCCTAGCTCTGGGCTACAAAGGAACCCAGGCTGAACAAGAATACTCCCTCTAGTCCCAGCTGCAAAGAAAGGCTTTTCACTGACACAACCTCCACCGGCGTTCTTTTCTTATTTCCTTGAATGATATAATATTGTAAACCACTCTAATGCCTTTTTGGCCTGAGCGGTATATCAAATTTAAATAAACATAAACATAAACCAGAGGGCAGGAGGGCAGGAGTTGCCTAAACCTCAAAGAGATTCCGGAGTACTGCTTGGCCAAAAGCACTGTCCCTATGGGACTCCCTCTCCAGACAGTAATGGGCCGCAAAAGTCTGGCTTGAAGACCAAGTTGCAGCCCTGCAGATGTCTACCAAGGGCACAGAGTGGAGATGAGCCACTGAGGCAGCCATTGCCCTGACACGGTGGGCCGTGACCCGACCCTGCAAAGGAAGGTCAGCTGCCCTATAAGCCCAGGTGATACAGTCAGCAACCCAGATGGACAAGGTACGCTTGGACACAGCCAACCCCAACTTATTAGGGTCAAAAGATACGAAGAGCTGAGTAGCCCTTCTATGCCCCTGTGTACAGTCAAGGTAGAAGGATAAGGCCCTCCTACAGTCCAGGGTATGTAGAACTGCTTCAGTCTGGCTTGCATGAGGCCTAGGGAAGAATGTTGGAAGAACCACCTCTTGGTTAAGGTGGAAGGAGGAGACAACTTTGGGGAGGAACTTTGGATGAGTCCTAAGGACTACCCTGTTCCTATAGAAGCGAGTGTAAGGCCTATCACAGACCAGGGCCTGAAGCTCACTCACTCGCCTAGACGAGGCAAGGGCTACCAAGAAGAGGGTCTTCCAGGACAGGAAGCGTAGAGGGCAAGTAGCCATCGGCTCAAAGGGTGGGCGAGTCAGCTGCTGCAAGACCACATTCAACTCCCACTCAGGAGCAGGAGGACGGATTAGAGGCTTGAGCAAAAGCAAGCCCCTGAGAAAGCGGGACACCAAGGGGTGAACCGACAGAGAATGTCCTTCCACCAGTGAGTGGTGAGCTGCTAGAGCTGAGAGGGGGACCCGAACAGAATTGGACTTAAGTCCCTGATTGGACAAGTGCAGTAAGTACTGAAGCACTACTGGCACAGTACAGGAGAAAGGATCCTCTGTACGTAGCTGACACCACACAGAAAACCTTTTCCATTTGAGAGCATAGGTTTTCCTAGTGGACTGTTTTCTAGAGGCTAGGACAACCTCCTCAACTTCCTGAGGCAGGCCACAGGGAGCCAACACTACCCTTGCAGCCTCCAGGCCATCAAATTGAGAGCTTTGAGATTGGGGTGCAGAAGGGAACCCTGCTCCTGTGAGAGAAGGTCGGGTTGCAACCCCAGAGGTAGTGGGGGATCCACCGCCAGTTGAAGTAGAAGTGGAAACCAAGGCTGTCTCGGCCACCTGGGAGCCACTAGCAGGACCGAGGCCTTGTCCTGAAGAATCTTTAAGAGAGTTCGGGCCACCAAGGGCGTGGGAGGAAACGCATACAGGAGGCCCTGAGAACAAGGAATCAGAAAAGCATCTGCTGCTATTCTCAGAGGATGCGGTTGCCTGGAGCAGAACTTTGGCAGATGCTTGTTCAGTGGACTGGCAAAGAGATCTATCAAAGGGAGACCCCATTTTAGGAAGATCTTCTGAACTACTAAAGGATGCAGCTGCCACTTGTGGGGCTGTAGAATCCTGCTCAACCTGTCGGCCAGGTAGTTGTCCTGGCCTGGAAGGTACACAGCCTTGAGGAGCATGTTGTGCTTGAGGGCAAATGAACAAAGGTCCTGAGTCTCCCGACAGAGGAGTCTGGACCCAGTCCCGCCCTGTTTGTTCACATAAAACATGGCTACCTGATTGTCTGTCTGAATCAGGACAGATTGATGAGCCAGGGTAGGAGAGAAAGCTTTGAGTGCTAATCGAATAGCTTTGAGTTCTAGGAGATTGATCTGCTGTGCAGCCTCCCAAGGAGACAACAGGCCCTGCGTGCACTTGTTCAAACAATGAGCTCCCCAGCCCTGCAAGGAGGCTTCTGTGGTCAGTACCACTGTGTACACAGGAGTTTGAAAGGGCACCCCTTTTAGTAGATTGGGTGGGTGCAACCACCAGCTGAGGGAGTTCAGAAATTGTCTGGACACCCTTATCCTGTCCCTGAGGCTGCCTGTGGCCTGGGACCACTGAGTCCGAAGGCACCACTGTGCAGGCCTCATATGGAGCCTGGCATCGGGGGTCACATGTACTGTCGAAGCCATGTGGCCAAGAAGCCTCAGGCAGAGTCTGGCGGAGACCAGTGACCTGTTGAGAAACTGGTTTGCTAAGGCTATCAGTCTTTGTGCTCTGTCTTCTGGCAAGAAAGCCTTTGCCAGCAGAGAGTCCAGCCTTGCTCCTATAAACTCCAAGTTCTGGGAGGGGAGCAAAATGGACTTTGCGAAGTTTATTACAAACCCCAGGCTTTGAAGAAGAGCAATAGTTGTGAGGGTGGGTTGTCTGGCCTCCTGGCACGTCTGACCCCTGATGAGCCAGTCGTCCAGATAGGAGAAGACAAAGATTCCCTGATTTCTCAGGTAGGCCGCCACCACTGCTTAGCATTTGGTAAAGACCCTGGGAGCGGAGGTGAGGCCAAAAGGCAGTACTCTGTACTGATAATGGTTTCCTCCCACAATGAACCTGAGGTATTTTCTGTGGTCTGGATGAATGAGGATGTGAGTGTACGAATCCTTTAGATCTAAGGAGCATAGCCAATCTCCCTGCTGGAAGTAGGGCAGAAGTGTTCCAAGAGTAAGCATCTTGAACTTTTCCTTCTCTAGGAACTTGATGAGGTTCCTGAGGTCCAGAATGGGTCGAAGGCCACCGGTTCTGTGACCTTGCAAGTGGGGAGGCACAGGCTCCACCGCCCTGTCCACCAACAGACCTTGAAGTTCTTGAAGGAGAAGGTCTGTGTGCAGGGGATGCCTTGGAGGTTCCTCTGGGAAGTATGGCGGAGGCAGTTGGTGAAAATGCAGTGCATAGCCCCTGTGGACTATGTTCAACACCCAACTGTCCCCAGTGATATGGGGCCACTGGTGGGCAAAGAGGGCGAGGCAACCTCCTGTGCAGGGTTGGGAGAGCAGGGTTGGAGAGGCTACGCTCAAGGAGTCAAAAACCCCCACCCTGCTGAGTGGGAGCAGGGGCTGGAGGCTTGGGGGTCCTCTGCCTACGGGGCCCATTACCCTGCCCCTTGGCTTGCTGACCATGGGGGGCAGCTTGGGCAGCCTGATACTGAGGGTACTGTTTGTAGGCAGTGCCCTTCCTCGGGTAAAAGGGCTTCTTACCCGAGGCCTTCTTTTTGTGAGAAGGGTCAGAGGTCTTCCTAGACAGCCTTGTCCTTGTAAGGTGCTCAGTCTCGAGCTGTGCGGCCTTCTCGGCCATGGGCTTGCCAAAAAGGTTTTCACCTCGGCAAGGGACATCAACCAACTTGTCCTGAACCCACGGCTCGAGGTCCGATGACTGCAGCCATGCCTGGCGTCGAGCCGCGATGCCGGCTGCCGCAACTCGGGCCGAAGCCTCGAAGCCATCGTAGGCGGCGCAGGACATAAACTTCGAGCAGTCCCGAATCCCCAAGGACAAGGACTTGAATCTCTGCAAGGGTTCCCCGGAGAGACCAGCAGAGAACCGGCCAACTCCTTGGCCAGGTCCCGCAAGTACATGCCCATGTACAGCTGGTAAGACTGGTCACGGCAAGCAAGCATCGAGCCCTGGAAGCACTTTCTACCGACACCATCAAGGTTCCGGGCCTCCCTGCCGGGGGGGCACCGCAGAGTGCATCTTCTGACTCTTCAGGCGATGCATGGCCGATTCCACAACCATGGAATGGTGTGGTAGCTGCGCCTTCTGAAAGTCAGAGCTCTTCCGGAGTCGATAAATCTAATCGACCCGCTTGCTTAGAACTGGCGCCGAGGCCGGTGCCTCCCACATCCGGAAGAGGAGCCGTTCCAGCATCGGAGGAACCAGAACAGTAAAGGCCTCCTTTGCAGGAGATTCGTACTGTAGGGCCTCGAGCTTCTCGGCTCGAGGCTCCTCCTCGGGGTCCGCAGGGATAGCCAACGCAGTGGCCATATCCCGGACAAACTCCGAGAACCGGGTATCCTCCGGAGGGGATCTACTCCGGGGCTCAGACTGCGGTGAGTCCGACGGGACGCACCGAGTCTTGAATGTGTCGGGGGACTCCTCATCCTCCGTCTCCCAGGCGGACTCGTCCAAGGAGGAGTCAGGATCTGACCCCGCGGGGCCCTGGAGCACCCGCCCCAATGCCGGAGGCACCGGTGTCGATGCCCTCTGTCCCGAACGGGAGGTCGAGGGGGACCGCGACCGAGGTCGACTTCGAGCCATAATCGACTCGAGTATCGGCTTGGTCTCCGGGGTCGACTTCGTCGTCGATATCCCGGTGGTCAGGGCAGATGCGCCAGACAGGCTGGCCATCAGTGCCCACTGCTGCTCCATGAAGGCAGACAATCTGCTCTCCAAGGCTGTCATCCTGAGACTCAGCTCGGAAGACGCAGCAGCCACCGACTCGGGCCCGGCGCCGACGTCGGCTCTCTGGGAGGAGAGTCCTCGAGGATCACAGGGCTTACGTGTCCAGCAGACTCCGGCTCCATGCGAGGGACTTTTGCAGGCTTCTCTTGCTTCACGGGCCCGGGGCGACGTTTGCGGGTCTTAGACCTGGCCCTCGAGGAGCCAGGGACCTCTTCCGATGACGCCCTCACGAGCTGCTTCTTCCTCTTGCGTTCCCGGTCGGGGGACCCCCTGTCTGAGGAACTTTGACGGCGCTCGGGATCCGAATCCCGAGATGTCGAGGCCTCAGACGAAGTCCGGGCCTGGCCGGAGGCTGAGTCCGAGAAAAGCCTTTCTTTCTGCTGCTGGCGACTTCGGAGTGCCTTGGAAGACATCTTCCCACATGGTCCACATGTCTTAGGGTCGTGATCAGGACCGTGGCACCGAAGGCAGCAGTCGTGTGTGTCGGTGAGAGACATTAACTTCTTACACCGATCACACTTCTTGAAACCACTGGAAGCCATCGGGGAAAAATAGAGTCGCCGCGAGGTCAAAGGACCGGCCTTCCAGGGAAAAATCAAAAAAGGGCGCGAATGCCAGCCACGAAGGGCAAAAAACGAAAAAGAAGAATCGGGCTCGATACCGGTGTACCGAACCCGGCGGAAGGGGAACCGGCGTCGAACCGGGAAGAAAAAACTTGCAAAATCGCCGAAAAATCAAACTTTTATCCGGGATGACAGGACACACGTCCGGTGGGCTTCTCGGAAAAAGAGAGACTGAGGTAAGATGGCACCTTTAGGTGGGAAGGGAACCGCGCATGCGTGCCTGCATTCCCAAAGGCTTTCATGGAAAGTCGGGGAAATGCTCCGCTAGGGCTTCATTGGCATCGATGATACCCATATGTGAGGACTGACTTCCTGCTTGGTCCTGGAGAATATTGGGTTACACGGCACCACCTTGAACTGATTTACCTTGTACCTCACTAACAGACAACTACAAGTTAAATGCGGCCCTGGAACTTCCAGACCATTCCCAGCCAAACAAAGTGCACCGCAAGGTTCCGCCCTCTCTGCACTGCTATTTAACCTATACTTGCATCCCATTTGTGACATCATCAGAAAGCACAATATCCAATACTCGATCTATGCTGACGACATAATGATATACACCCCGATCAACCTTGACAACCCAGACTACGCAAAAATAGCAGACAGCCTACAACAAATGACAAGCTGGCTCCTACAAAACAACTTGACCAAAAATTACAAGAAGACAGAAGCTCTACTCATAACCAGAAACTCCGCCTTCATCTCCCCACCTACCACCGAACTTAACCCTTTCCAGGCCGAGCCCAAAACTGTCGGGATCCAAAATTCTGACTAAATATTCCTATCAAATGGTATATAATACATGACCATAGCAGAAGGAAAATCACTGTTATAACATATTGAATAAGACGGGTACAATTTTCCTGAAATATGCAAAAATTAACCCGGCTGCAGAATGTGGATTAAAAATTTAAAGTAGGCCTTCAAATGGTTTTGTTTTAACAACATCACAATACCCATAAAACTGGAAGTAAAATACCTCGGAGTCACCCTTGACAGAGAGCTAAACGTCCAATCTCACATCAGCAAAACCACCAGGAATGCCTACCTTAAGATGTGAACCATCAAGCGCCTCAAACCAATTCTCTCCCAAGAACACTTCCGGACCATATGTCAAGCCATCATCACACCTATATTGGACTACTGTAATCACATCTACCTGGGGCTCACAAAATAAACACTCCGGCCCTTGCAGTTAGTGCAGAACACCGCAGCTCGCATAATTACGGGCTCTGCAAGGCAGGATCATATCACTCCCATTATGAACCTCCTACACTGGCTTCCTATCAACTCTCGCATCCAATATAAAACTATATTGAACATTGTCAAAGTCAAACAGGGACTTTCAGCGAGTAGTCTACAATCCATTATCAGTTTCGACCCAAACAGCAGACCCAGGAGGAGGGGCACCGCTGACAACATCACAACACCTAAAGACTTCACCAAAACGAAGCAAACCACATCAAGGAGAGCAACATCCCTAGCAGCACCAGCCATATGGAACTCCCTACCTGTCAGCCTAAGATCAACTGTCGACTTGAAGGACTTCAGAAAATTACTCAAAACCACACTCTACATAGAGCATTACGGAGACATCACATAAACTGTCCAGAGACCTCAGTCACCTGCTCCTGACTCACCCCACTTCCCCCAAGTGCCCCTCCCCCTCCCGCCTACCCTAGCCCCCTCTTCCTCCACTATATATACCCCCTTGTAAATAGCTCACGCTGTATATATTACACCTGTTAATTAAACTACCCATGTAGACACCCACACAAACACTTCTATCCAACCACTGCATGTAGACACCCCCTCCCCTTATAACTTGAATCATTTGAAGTGAAAGCCGCCTTGATTTTAGGATAAGGCGGGATACAAATACCTTTAAATAAATAAATAAAAATAAATAAATAAGGCTGCTAATAAAGCCGCAAGGCTGCGCTCAAAGACCAGGATACATGGAGCCTGCCAATGCTGGATGTCGGTACCGGCAGAGCAGGCCACGACACCAGAACATGGCACCAAGAGTTCTCCAGAGGTGGAAGCTTCGGGAACACCTTGGAACCCCGTTAATGCTTTGGAGGCAGGGGCCTCCCGCCAGAGCTGTTTGGCCAGTGTGTTTTTCTCGAGGGCAACACTAGTAGCATCTTGATGCTTAGAAGGAGATCTACCCTTTGAGGACCGGCCGGTCTTGGAAGACCTAGGTTTAGTTACCTGAGATCCATGGGAGGAAGATGAAGTCCTTGACGACGTCGATGCAATGGACATTGCATCTGAGGCAAAGAGGGTACCAAGTTTTGCAGCTCTGTTCTGCAGGCCTCTCTTGGTCATCTTTCTACAAAGGAGACACTCTGATGGCAAATGGTCAGGACCTTAACATTTAAGACACCAATCATGGGTGTCGGTAGCAGAAATGGTACCGCTACATTTTGAACATTTTTTGAAACCACTACATGGTTTCTCCATTTTGGAAGAAAAGAGGGCCTAGTGCCCAAAATGGCGCCTGGCACCAAGAGGAGACAAGACACTCAAAAAAGAAGGTATTCTTTTTTTTTTTTATTAAGAAGAAATAAGAAAATAAAGAAAGCACCTGTGGTACCGGTATAGGCGTCAACGGGAAGGCAGACGTGACCACAAAAAAGAAGATTTTCTGCAGTGACAGGGTTTCCTGCCTGTTGGCTCCACGGAAAACGAAAAACTGAAGAGGGAGAGTTGGAAAGGTGGGAAGCCAGCAGCGCAGGCGCAATGGGATGCTCCAAAAAGCTTTCCTATTGGATGCTGAGGAGCGTTCCCGCGTGGGCTCCGTTGCTGCCGACGATACCCATATGTGAAGACTACATTCCTGCTTGTTCCTGGAGATAAGAGCAACAACATAAATATAGCTGAGAGCAGTAGAACATTTATACATCTATTCGGAAAACTTTCTACAGTAGAGGTACCTACATAAAAACTCCAGGCTAACAGAACATGTGGCCTCCATCACACAAGCAGAACACAGAATGATCTTTATCAACTACAACTGAACATAAACTAAAAATAGAAATATGGAAACAAAAATTAAACTGAAACCCCCAGAAACCAGATTCGGCATGCACTAAAACACCATAAAAATATAAAGACATGTCCTATGCAAAATATAAAACTGAGCACATAAATTCCAAAGCCTGACATACTGTATTCCAAGCACAAATTTGAAAATGAAAATAAAATTATATTTTTCTACCTTTGTTGCCTGGTCCCATTTTCTGGTTTTTGCTTTCCTCTGTCTTCCATTAAACTTGCTTTTGCCTTCTAGGGTCTTCAGTCTATCTGCTACTTCTGTCTCCTCCTACCTTCTTTACTTCCTTCAATCTGACTGACTTTTTTCCTTTCAACTTTCTCCCATGTACTATTCTCTCTATCAACTCAATGACACTCCTCCTTACTATCAATGTTCCCGCTAACCTGCACTGGGTCCGCCGCGAACATTCCTGCCGGCGGAGGGGTGGGAGGGGCAGAGCGATCAACGCACTGCCCCTCCCCCACCGGCAGGAATGCTGGTGGCGGACCCAGCGCAGCTTAAAGAGAACATTGCAAGAGTGCTGCGGCGTGTGTTAGATCCTCTGTCTAACACACGCCACAGCATCCTCGCAATGTTCTCTTTAATCTGCGCTGGATCAGCCGCCGGCATTCCTGCCGGCGGGAGGAGGGGCAGAGCGTTGCTCGCTCTGCACCCCCCCCCCCCCGCCGTCAGGAAAGAGTAGTTACTCACCTGTAACAATTGTTCTCCAGGAGCAGCAGGAATCAGTCCTCACATATGGGTGACGTTGGCGCCGACGGAGCCCCCGTGCAGAGCATTTCCCCAGCTTTTCAAGGAAAGCCTTTGGGAATGCAGCGCGCATGCGCGGTCCCCTTCCCGCCCAAGGGTGCCATCTTGCTCAGTCTGATGACATAGCTAAAAGACAGCAAAAAAATCAAAATAAAGTATATGACTGCAACTCCAGGGGAGGAGGGAGGAGGGAGGGTCGTGAAGACTGATTCCTGCTGCTCCTGGAGAACACCTGTTACAGGTGAGTAACTACTCTTTCTCCAGGACAAAGCAGGAAGTCAGTCCTCACATATGGAACTCCCCAGCTCTAGGCTACCGGGAACCCAAAGCTGAAAAAATGGCTCCCTCTCAAGAACCTCAGCATCCGTGATAAGAATATCCTCTGAGAACGCCCCCGTACGGTAGCCCAACACAAGGGCTGGAGGGTAGGAGTTGCCTAAACCTCAAAGAGATTACGGAGTACCGCTTGTCCAAAAGCACTGTCCCTCTGGGACTCTCTCTCGAGGCAGTAATGAGCTGCAAAAGTCTAGCTTGAAGACCAAGTAGCGGCCTGGCAGATGTCTGCCAACGGAACAGAGCGGAGATGAGCTACTGACGCGGCTTTCGCCCTGACACGGTGGGCCGTGACTCGACCCTGCAAGGGGAGGTCGGCTGCCTTGTACGCCCAGGCGATACAATCTGCTACCCAAGTGGACAACGTACGCTTGGAGACAGGCAACCCCATCTTAAGAGGGTCAAAGGAGACGAAGAGCTGAGTAGCTCTTCGATGCCCCTGCATACGTTCTATGTAAAAAGACAACGCCCTCTTGCAGTCCAGGGTATGCAAAGACTGTTTCAGCCCGGCTGGTATGCGGCCTGGGAAAGAAGGTTGGAAGAACCACCTCCTGGTTGAGGTGGAAAGAGGAGACCACTTTTGGAAGGAACTTCGGATGGGTCCATAGGACCACCCTGTTCCTATAGAACCATGTGTACGGTCTATCAGAAATCAGAGCTTGTAGTTCACTCACACGTCTGGCTGAGGTAAGAGCTACCAGGAAGAGTGCTTTCCAAGAAAGGAAGAGCAAATGGCAAGTAGCCATTGGCTCAAACGGTGGGCGAGTAAGTTGCTGCACGACCACGTTCAAATCCCACTCAGTCGCCGGTGGACAAACCGGAGGCTTGAGAAGAAGCAGACCTCTGAGAAATCGGGACACCAAGGGATGAACCGACAGAGACTGTCTCTCCACTGGGGAGTGGTGCGCTGATAGAGCAATGAGGTGTACTCGAAGAGAGTTAGACTTAAGGCCTAGGTCTGACAGGTGAAGTAGATACTGCAGGACTACTGGCACAAGGCAAGAGAAAGGAAATTCATTGTTCTGAGCACACCATACCATAAACCTACGCCACTTGAGGGCATAGGACCTTCTGGTGGACTGCCTCCTAGAGGCCAAAACCACCTCCTCAACCTCATTAGGTAGAAGCAAGGGAGCTAGCACTATCCTTTCAGCAGCCAGGCCATCAGATTAAGGGACCTGAGATTGGGGTGCAGAAGGGAACCCTGATCTTGAGAAAGGAGAACGGGTTGCAACCCCACAGAGAATGGAGTTTCCACCGCCAACTGCAGCAGAAGTGGAAACCATGGCTGCCTCGGCCATCTGGGGGCTACCAGAATCACTAAGGCCTTGTCCCGTAGAATCTTGAACAGAGTTCGGGCCACCAGGGGTGTGGGAGGAAACGCATACAGGAGGCCCGTAGACCAAGAGATCAGAAAAGCATCTGCTGCCATTCTCAGGGGATGCGGCTGTCTGGAGCAGAACCTGGGCAGCTGACCGTTTTGTGGACTGGCAAAGAGATCGATGGATGGAAGTCCCCAGCGGAGGAAGATCTGCTGGACCACCCATGGATTCAACTGCCATTCATGAGGCTGGAGAATCCTGCTTAGCTTGTCTGCTAGGAAATTCTCCTGTCCAGGTAGATAAACTGCTTTGAGAAACATGCGTTGTTTTACTGCAAAGGAGCAAAGGGCCATCGCCTCTTGACATAGTAGCCTGGGCCATATGCCCCCTTGTTTGTTCACATAGAACATTGCCACCTGACTGTCCGTCTGAACCAAGACAGACTGGTGAGAGAGGGCATGAGAAAAAGTCTGTAGAGTTAAGTGGTGGAGAAGAGGCTATGCTGTGGGAGTCAAAACCCCGCTCCCTGCTGTGCAGGAGCCAGAGCTGGCAGCTTGGGGGTCTTCTGCCTACGGGGCCTATGCCCTTGCCCCTCGGCCTGCTGGCCCTGTTGGGGAGCTGGAGAGACCTGATATTGAGGGTAGGATTTGTAGGCAGCACCCTTCCTCGGGAAAAAGGGCTTCTTTCCCGAGCCCTTCTTTTTTTGAGAAGGGCAGAAGTCTTTCTGGACAGCCTTGTCCTGGTGAGAGTCTCAGTCTCGATTTCTGCAGCCTTCTCAGTCATGGGCTTACCGAATAGGTTGTCACCTTGGCAAGGGACATCGATCAACTTGTCCTGCACCCATGACTCCAAGTCCAATGACTGTAGCCAGGCCTGACGGCATGCACTGATGCCGGCCGTAGCTACCCGGGCCGAAGCCTCGAAGCCATCATAGACTGCTCGAGAGATAAACTTCGAGCACTCTGGGATCCCTGTCGACAAGGCTTTGAATCTCTGCAAGGGTTCCTCGGAGAGGCCAGCTGAGAACCCGGCAAAGTCTTTTGCCAGGTCTTGTAGGTACATGCCCATGTACAGCTGGTAAGTCTGGACACGGCAAGATAGCATAGAGCCCTGGAAGCACTTTCTACCGAGGGCATCCAGGTTCTGGGCCTCCCGTCCAGGGGGCACCGAGGAGTGCATCATCTGACTCTTCAGACGGTGCATGGCCGATTCCACAACCATGGAATTGTGCGGTAGCTGTGCCTTTTGGAACCCAGGGCTCTTACGGACTCGATAAATGGAATCGACCCGTTTGCTAAGAACCAGCGCTGAGGCCGGTGCCTCCCACATACAGAAGAGCTGCCGTTTCAGCATCGGAGGAACCGGTACAGTAAAGGCTTCCTTCGGAGGAAAGTCATACTGGAGGGCATCGAGCTCCTCAGCTCGAGGCTCCTCCTCGGCATCCGCAGGGAATGCCAAAGCCTTGGCCATGTCCCTTACGAAGTTTGAGATCCAGGTATCCTCCGGGGGGGACCTTCTCCGAGGCTCGGACTCCAGTGAGTCCGAAGGGATGCACCAGGTCTGGAAGGTGTCCGGAGACTCCTCGTCCTCCATCTCCGATGCCGACTCCTCTGAGGAGGAGTCGAGCGGCTCTGGCTGTGTGGGCTTCGGTGCCACCCGCCCCGACGCCGATGGCACCGGCGTCAATGACCTTGGCCCCGCACGGGAAGTCGAGGGGGACCTTGACTGAGGATCGACTCGAGACTTGATGGATGCGAGGATCGGCTCGGTCTCCGGGGTCGACTTAGACGTCGAGGTCCCGGTGGTCGGGGCAGATTCACCGGTCAGACCAGCTATCAGCACCTGCTGCTGTTCCATGAAGGAAGCCAAGCTGCTCTCCAAGGCCGTAAACCTGAGTCCAAGCTCAGGAGACCCAGCAGCCTCTGACTTGGGCCCTGACGGCATCGGGCCCGACGTCGGCTCTCCCGGAGGAGAGTCCACGAGGACAACAGAACTTACGTGACTTAGGGACTCCGGCTCCATATGAGGCAGCTTGGATGGCCTCTCCGACTCCGAGAGCCCGGGGCGGCAGTCATGGCTATGCGACCTGGCCCTCAAGGATCCAGGAGCTTCCACCACCGCAGTCCTCATGCGCTTCTTGTTCCTTTTGTGCTCCCGGGTGGGAGACACCCTTTCAGAGGAACCACGACGGCGCTCGAGGTCCGACTCCCGAGATGTCGAGGCCTCTGACGAAGTCCGGGCCCGGCCAGACACGGACTCTGAGAAAATTCTCTCACGTTGATGCTGACGACTCCAAAGTACCTTTGACGCCATTTTGCCACACGGGCCACAGGCCAGCGGGTCATGGTTGGGCCTGAGGCATCGGAGGCAGCAGTTATGTGTATTGGTGAGAAACATAAGTTTCTTGCACCGATCACAGTTTTTGAACCCGCTGGCAGCCATCGGGGGAAAAAAGGCCCCTACAAGGTCAAAAGACCGGGCTGCCAATGAAAATAACAAAAAAGGCGCAAACGCTAGTCACGAAGGACAAAAACTGAAAAAAGAATACCGGACTTGATACCGGTGTACCAAGCCCAGGCAGGAAGGGGAACCGGCATCGAACCGGATCAGAAAAAGCGAAAATCACAGAAAAAAATCTACTTTTACCGGGTGACACGAACTCATGTCCGTTGGGCTCTGTGGAAAAAGAAAGACTGAGCAAGATGGCACCCTTGGGCGGGAAGGGGACCGCGCATGCGGGCTGCATTCCCAAAGGCTTTCCTTGAAAGCTGGGGAAATGCTCAGCACGAGGGCTCCATCGGCACCGACGTCACCCATATGTAAGGACTGACTTCCTGCTTGGTCCTGGAGAATGTGGCAGCGGACCCAGTGCAGGTTAGCAGGAATATTGCTTACTATCCAGTCCTCAATTTCCCTCTTTGTACTGCTTCTACCTACCACTTTTCAACCCTTAACACAGTCTACCCATTCCCTGTCTCTCTTCTTCCCCAGCCTTTAAGTAATTCTCCCCTTTCTCTCTATCCCTTCAGTGTACAACATCTTTCTCCTCCTCATTCAGTGTCTCCCCCATCCAGTACCACTTCCTCCTCTTTTCTGATCTCATCTCCAGCATCTCCACTCTCTTTCTCCCTTATCCCACCCCCATGTCCATCATCTTCTCAATTTTCTCCCCTGTTCCCACCATGTCCAACATCCCCCATCTCCCTCTGGTCCCATCCTATGACAAGAGTCCTCCATCCATTTCTCTATGGCCCACTGCCATGTCCAGCATCCCTTCCATCACCCTAAGGCCTCTTTCTGTGTCCTGCAACCTCCCTCCAACTTCCCAGGTTCTTTCAGTGTCCAACATCCTCCCCCATCTCCCGATGACTTCCTCCGATGTCCAGCATCTCTATCTCCCTCTGACCCCTTCCCATATCAGCATCCTTCTACCATCTCATTATGGCACCCTTCCATGTCCATCATCCTTCCTCCATTCTCCCTATTGCCCCCTCCCATGTCCAGCATCTCTCTTCTCTCTATGGCCCCTTCCATGTCTAACATCCCCATCTTCCTCTGACCCCCTCCTATGCCAGTCAGCATCCCCACCCCGTCTCCCTATGACTCCCTCCATCATCTATGGCTGCCTTCAGTGGCCAGCATCCCCCTTAAATCTGTCCCCTGTGTCCAGCATCCCCCCACCCATTCTTTCCGTTGCTTCCCTGTGTCTAGCATCTCCCCTCTGCACTCCCCATTATGCCCCCTCTCTTTCCCTCACTACCGTTACCACTACCGCTGCTTGTTCTGAGTTCTGTGGCAGCGTCAGCAACAGCCTGAAATGAAATCACAGACTCGCATGCTTCCAAAGCCCTGCAGGTCCCACCTCCCTCTCATGCAAAAAGTGTGCATCAGAGGAGCCTGCGACCGGCAGGGCCTCAGAAGTGCACGAGTCTCTGAAAGAGCCCGTGCTTAGGCTTTAGCTTCTTGCTACTGCTTCCTCCAATGTCATAGGTAAGAAGTTAAATCCTAACCACAGGCTTTCAGAGATTTGCGCACTTCTGAGGTCCTGCTGGTCCCGCTCCCCTCTGACGCATACATTTTGCATCAGAAGGAGGTGGGAGCTGCAGGCTTCAGAAGCGTGTGAGTCTCTGAAAGACCCTGCACTGAAGATTTTGTTTCATGTTGCTGCCGCCGCCACCGCAGATCTTGGGAGACACACTGTACAACCATACTGTTATGTATAGCAAACCGCTGCTGATCGCTGGAAGTAGCGGGATATAAGTGTACACTAAATAAATAAAATAAATTGCAGCCACAGATCTGTCCCAGCACCTCTGACCCCACTACTGAAATCTGGGACAAGAGGCTGCCAAAGCATAGCAGTCAGGGACATAGCCCCAAAATCAGGGACGTTTGGCAACCCAGGGAAGTGAAGGAACAGAAATCTGATGTCAAATTTACATCACCTTTTTGGCAGTGTCTCCATGCATCTTTTCTTGTTTTCTCATAATGGGTATTCAGCCAAGTGAGAATAACTCTCTCCGATGTAGAATAGATGTTGCTGGATAAAGGGTCAGACTTGATCCTTGGAATGCTTTGCGTACCTTCCAAATCAAATAATTCACTGCTTTTCCTATGTGCTGATACACGTGATAGGACTAACACCTGAAAGCAAAAAGACAATTATCTTTACAATTGTGCATAATACTCAGCACAAAGAAAGCTGCTGTATATGGCAAGGTTTGAAGTGGTATGGTCCATAAAGACAGCAATAGCCTGCATGATCTTGGGTGGACAAGACCTTGGTATTTTTCTTGGTTTCTCATTTAATAATTCAACTGTGCCTTCTATGTCCAAAAGCAGGAACATTCTGGAATCCCTGCTCCTAAATGTGAACCCAGTTTACAGTATGAAGTAATGGGGGCTGGACTTGAGATGTCCACTTTCTAAACTGGAGAGAAGTATAAACGGCCCTGTAACCAGGAACTCATGTCTTCTTCTTGCAAGAAACTTTATGATCACCCAGAGTGAGGCTGCAGCACACTCTAGGATGCTGCATCTTAGGTGATCTACCTGATCACTTTTACAGATTATAGTCTACATACAAGCTGGCCAGGTTTGATCCAGCATCAAGCTGAAACAAAGGGAGAAGACAAAACAGGCCTAGGGACATTTTTAAGGAGATTTCAATACAGAGTCCAGTTACAGAAGTGCCTGGTAGAGCCAAGGAAGAGGTAACAGAGAAAAAGGGAAAGACAAAACTCAGAGGCATGAGAAAACTCTGCTGCCCAGATGCATCCTGGTATCACATGTGAGAGGACTCGCTGCTGAGGCGGAAGGAACCCAGATCCCAGGCGCATCTCGCACCTCCCAGTCAAGAGTAGTTACTCACCTGTAACAGGTGTTCTCCAGGAGCAGCAGGAATCAGTCCTCACTGATGGGTGACGTCGGCGCCAACGGAGCCCCCGCGGAGCAATTTCCCCAGCTTTCAAAGAAAGCCTTCGGGAATTGCAGCGCGCATGCGCGGTCCCCTTCCCGCCCACAGGTGCCATCTTGCTCAGTCTGATGACATAGCGAAAAGACAGCAAAAAAGTTAGAAAAACAATGGATAAGAATGACTGCAACTCCGAGGGGAGGAGGGAGGGTTGTGAGGACTGATTCCTGCTGCTCCTGGAGAACACCTGTTACAGGTGAGTAACTACTCTTTCTCCAGGACCAAGCAGGAAGTCAGTCCTTACTGATGGGACTCCCAAGCTTAAGGCTACCGGAGACCTCAAGCAGAAAAAATGAGCTCCCTCTAGCTCAGCAGTACAGAAGTAAGGAATCTTCTCTGAATACGCTTCCGGCCGGAGGGTAGGATTTGCCTAAACCTCAAAGAGATTGTGGAGGACTGCCTGTCCGAAAGCACTGTCCCTGCGGGACTCCCTCTCCAGGCAGTAATGAGCCGCAAAAGTCTGGCTTGAAGACCAAGTAGCGGCCCTGCAGATGTCTGCCAACGGAACAGAGCGGAGATGAGCCACTGACGCAGCCTTCGCCCTGACACGGTGAGCCGTGACTCGACTCTCTAAGGAGAGGCCGGCTGCCCCATAAGCCCAGGCGATACAGTCAGCTACCCAGATGGACAAAGTACGCTTGGAGACAGGCACCCCCAACCTACTGGGGTCAAAAGAAACGAAAAGCTGAACAGCCTTTCTATGCTCCCGCGTACGGTCAAGGTAGAAGGATAAAGCCCTCCTACAGTCCAGGGTATGCAGAACTGTCTCAGCCCGGCTGGTATGTGGCCTGGGAAAGAAGGTTGGAAGAACCACCTCTTGGTTGAGATGAAAAGGGGAAACCACTTTTGGAAGAAATTTTGGGTGAGTCCGTAGGACCACCCTATTAGGGAAGAACCTAGTGTAAGGAGGCTCAGACACTAGGGCTTGCAGATCACTAACGCGCCTAGCGGAGGTAAGGGCTACCAAGAAGAGAGTTTTCCAAGAAAGGAAACGAAGAAGGCAGGTAGCCATAGGTTCAAAAGGCGGACAGGTAATCCGCTGCAAGGCCACATTGAGATCCCAGTCAGGGGCTGGGGGGCCCAAGGGAGGCTTGAGCAGAAGGAGGCCTCGGAGAAAACGTGCCACCAAGGGGTGTGCGGAAAGAGGCCTGCCATCCACTGGCGAATGATGTGCAGAGAGAGCACTGAGGTGGACTCTTACAGAGTTGGACTTGAGGCCGAGATTGGAAAGGTGAAGCAAGTATTGCAGAATCACCGATACCAAGCAGGAGAAGGGGTTCTCAGATTGCTGAGAACACCACACGGAGAAGCGACGCCATTTAAGGGCGTAAGACTTCCGGGTGGATGGTCGCCTAGACACTAGGACGAGATCTTCCACCTCCGGAGGGAGTAGCAGCGGAGCTAGGACTACCCTTTCAGCAGCCAGGCCATCAGGTGAAGGGCCCGGAGGTTGGGGTGCAGGAGAGTGCCCTGATCCTGAGTCAGGAGATCGGGCTGAAACCCCAGAGGAAGGGGAGTGTCCACTGCCAGTTGTAGCAGGAGTGGGAACCAGGGCTGTCTCGGCCACCTGGGCGCTACCAGGATTACCAAGGCCCTGTCCCGGAGAACCTTGAAAAGCGTCCTGGACACGAGTGGCGTGGGAGGAAAGGCATAGAGTAGGCCCGTGGACCACGGAATGAGGAAAGCATCCGCTGCTACTCTGAGCGGGTGCCTGGAGCAGAATCTGGGAAGTTGCCGGTTCAGAGGACTGGCAAAAAGATCCATGGTGAGGAGACCCCACCGGAGGAAGATCCGCTGAACAACCAACGGGTCTAATCTCCACTCGTGTGGCTGCAGAATCCTGCTCAGTTTGTTGGCCAGGTAATTTTCCTGTCTGGGCAGGTAAACCGCCTTGAGCAGGATGCCATGGTCGACTGCCCAAGAGCACAGTCTCCGAGCCTCCTGACATAGGAGGAGGGAGCCGGTGCCCCCCTGTTTGTTGACATAGAACATGGCAACTTGACTGTCTGTCTGGACTAGTACAGACCGATGAGAGGTGAGGTGAGAGAAGGTCCGCAGAGCTAGGCGGATCGCCCTGAGCTCCAGGAAGTTTATCTGTTAAGCCGCTTCCCAAGGGGTCCAAAGGCCGAGTACATGTCCCTTGGCAATGTGCTCCCCATCCCAGGAGAGAGGCATCTGTCGTCAGCATTTGGGAAGGTGGAGGAGACTGAAAAGCCATGCCGAGAAGCAGATTTGGCAGATGAAGCCACCATTGCAGAGAGGAGACCAGGCGGTCGGAGATCTGTACTAAGTCCGCAAGGCTCCCTGTGGCTTGATGCCATTGAGTGCGAAGGCTCCACTGAGCAGGCCTCATATGTAGATGGGCATTCGGAGTGACATGGACCGTGGAAGCCATATGGCCGAGCAGTCGCAGGAATTGCCTGGCCGAGACCAGGGAAGAGCTGTGAAAACTGCTGGCCAGAGCTGCGAGCCGGTTGGCCCGTTCCAGAGGCAAGAAGGCACGAGCCTGCAGAGTGTCCAACCGTGCTCCTATAAATTCTAGATCCTGAGAGGGGAGCAAAGTGGACTTTGCGAAGTTTATGACAAACCCCAAGTGCTGAAGCAGAGCTACAGTGCGACGAGTGGCCTGAGTGACCTCCAGGGAAGACTGCGCCCGGATGAGCCAGTCGTCCAGGTAGGGAAAGACAAACAGGCCTTGAAGCCTCAGGGAGGCTGCCACCACTGCTAGGCATTTGATGAACACCCTGGGAGCGGAGGACAGGCCAAAGGGCAGTACCCTGTACTGGTAATGATTTCCTTCCACAACAAATCGTAGATATTTTCTGTGGTCCGGATGGATAAGGATGTGAGTATAAGATCCTTTAGATCTAATGAGCATAGCCAATCTCCCTGCTGGAGGTAGGGCAGCAGGATTCCAAGGGTAAGCATCTTGAACTTTTCCCTTTGCAGGAACTTGTTGAGGTTGTGCAAGTCTAGGATGGGTCTGAGGCCTCCTGTCCTTTTTGGTATCAGAAAGTACCTGGAATAAAAGCCGTGACCTTTCAGGTGGTGGGGCACCGATTCCACAGCCTGTTCCTGAAGAAGACTTGCTAACTCCTGAAGGAGTAAGTCTCTGTGCAGAGGGGTCCTTGGGGGCTCCCCTGGAAAGTAGGAGGGAGGTACCTGGTGAAAATGCAAAAGGTAGCCCTCTTGAACTACCTGAAGCACCTAGGTATCTGATGTTACGGCTGACCACCTGTGGGCAAAGTGGGCCAGCCAGCCTCCCGTGCTGAGAGAAGCCAGCGGGGGGGAAGAGGCTATGCTTACGGAGTCAAAAACCCCCACCCTGCTGAGCAGGGGCCTGTGTAGTGGGCTTGGGGGCCTTCTGCCTACGGGACCCATTACCCTGTCCCTTAGCCTCCTGACCCTGATGGGAAGCTGCTGAGGCTTGATATTGTGGGTGGTGTTGTTTATAGGCAGACACCTTCCTCGGGTAAAAGGGCTTTTCCCCCGAGCCCTTCCTCTCCTGTGAAGGGGCAGAGGTCTTTCTGGACAGGCGAGTCCTGGTTAGAGTCTCTGTCTCGAGTTGCGGAGCCTTTTCAGCCATGGGCTTGCCAAAGAGGTTTTCACCTCTGCAGGGGACATCGACCAACTTGTCCTGCACCCATGGCTCGAGGTCGGATGTCTGAAGCCAAGCCTGCCTGCGGGCACCGATGCCTGCCCCGGCTACTCAAGCCGATGCTTCGAAGTCATCGTAGGCTGCTCGAGAAATAAATTTGGAGCACTCTCGAATACCAGTGGACAAGGCCTGGAACCTCTGCAAAGGTTCCTCGGAGAGACCAGCAGAGAACCCGGCAATTTCCTTTGCCAGGTCTCGGAGATACATGCCCATGTAGAGCTGGTATGTCAGGACTCGACAAGCAAGCATAGAGCCCTGGAAGCACTTCCTACCGAGGGCATCCAGGTTCCGGGCCTCCTTGCCGGGAGGCACCGAGGAGTGCATCTTTTGACTCTTGAGTCGATGCATGGCCGATTCCACCACCATGGAATGGTGCGGTAGTTGTGCCTTCTGGAACCCGGGGCTCTTGCGGACTCGATACATGGAATCAACCCGCTTGCTTAACACCGGCGTCGATGCCGGGCTCTCCCACATGCGGAAGAGAAGTCTTTCCAGCATCGGAGGAACCGGTACAGTAAAGGCCTCCTTCGGGTGAGAGTCATACTGGAGGGCCTCGAGCTCTTCGGCTTGAGGCTCCTCCTCGGGATCCGCGGGGAAGGCCAAAGCCTTGGCCATATCCCTCACGAAGTCCGAGAACCGGGTATCCTCTGGGGGGGACCGTCTCCGAGGCTCAGACTCGGGCGAGTCGGAGGGGACGCACCGAGTCTGAAAAGAACCGGGTGACTCATCTTCCTCCGTGTCCCAGCCCGACTCCTCCGAGGTGGAATCGAGCGGCTCCGTGCGGGCGGCCGCCGAGGACCTCCGCCCAGAAGCACCGGTGAGGCCAGCGATCAATGCCCGCTGCTGGTCCATGAAGGCAGCGAAACTGCTCTCCAAGGCCGTCAGCCTGAGTCCAAGCTCAGGAGACCCAGCAGCCCCCGACTCGGGCCCCCTACGGCGTCGGGCCCGACGTCGGTTCCTTCGGAGGCGAGTCCACGAGGACTACAGTACTCACGTGTCCAGGAGACTCCACTTCGAGACGAGGATGCTTCGAAGGCCTCTCCAACTCCGAGGACCTGGGGCGGCTATCGGGGCTATGCGACCTGGCCCTCGAGGAACCAGGAGCGTCCTCTGATGCCGCCCTCGTGGGTTTCTTCTTCCGACGATGTTCCCGGGCGGGAGACCCCCGCTCAGAGGAGCTCCGACGACGCTCGGGGCCAGAGTCACGAGACGTCGAAGTCTCTGACGAGGTCCGGGCCCGGCCAGACGCGGAGTCAGAGAAGATTTGCTCCTTTTGAGACTGCCGACTCCTCAATGCCTTCAAGGACATTTTGGTACACGGACCACAAATCATCGGGTCATGATTGGGTCAGAGACAGCGGAGGCAGCAGTCGTGTGTGTCGGTAAGAGACATAAGCCTCGTACACCGATCACACTTTTTAAACCCGCTGGCAGCCATCGGGGGAAAAAGGACCCCTGCGAGGTCAAAAGACTGGGCTGCCAGAGAAAAAGAAAAAAGTGGCGGGAACGCCAGTCACGAAGGACAAAAACCGAAAAATAGTGAACGGACTCGACACCGGAGTATCGAGGCCGGGCGGGAAAAGGACACAGCGTCGAACCGAGAAAGCAACGAAAAAATCAACTTTTTCAGCGGTGATCACAAACTACGTCTGCAGGGCTCCGTGGAAAAAAGAAGACTGAGCAAGATGGCACCCTTGGGTGGGAAGGGGACCGCGCATGCGCGCTGCAATTCCCAAAGGCTTTCTTTGAAAGCTGGGGAAATTGCTCCGCGAGGGCTCTGTCGGCGCCGACGTCACCCATCAGTGAGGACTGACTTCCTGATTGGTCCTGGAGAAAGGAGTATTATTTAAATACTCTACCTACTATTTTCACTAGAATTCTTGGAAGGTGAGCAAATATATGCCCTATTCATATCAATAGGCAATAAAAATACACTTAGAGTCCCAACTAATTACCACTCGACAAGCAACAGATCATTCACTAATTTCTCACCAATCTTCTGGAATGCCCTTCTAGACAAATTAAGAGCCATCAAAGACCTTAAAGACATCCAAAAGCAAATAAAAACTTATCTATTCATAGAATATTATGGAAAATCAGAAAACAGCAACAACATATTCCCAACCTAACAACATATATATATAATGAAATCAGAACCCACCCAATATTAACCACTAATACTGTCTGATACTAATCTCATATGCATACACCTTATGTAAATATGTTAACTGTAATATTGACTCTGTAAATAAGCATGATCATAATTGTATAAAATTCAGTTCTATGTAATTAAGATTTTCCAATTCAATTCACAAGTTTAATGTAAAAGTTTTGTTATGTTAACTGTAAACCACTTTTGATCTCTGGAAGGGGGGCATATAAAAACCCATCAATAAATAAATATTAAGCCAGATATTCAGTAGCAGCAGCTAGCACGATTACAATACATAGCTGTTGCCACTGAACACTAAACCCGGATAGTCAACACAGGGGCTATATCTGGCCACTGGCATTAAATATCCGGGTCAGCCGCGGAAGCAGGAAGCTGACTATTCAACCACTGCCCGGTTAGCCTCAGCAGCTAAAGTTAGGCCAGTTTTTGCCGCACCTTACTTTTGCCACTGAGGGATAAGCGGAGAGCAGCTGAATATCGCTGCTGACAGGTTATCCCCAGGCACCGCCCATGGAACGCCCGATGCTAACAGGCCATGTAGCGCTGGTACCTGTGGATATTCAGCTGAATATGCTGCTTAGAGGCATTTACACGGTTTACAGGTTTGTAAACTGTGAAAATGCCTTTGAATATCAGGCCCATCTGTTTAAAATAAGTAAGACATACACCTCTGTAAGCCAGAGGATCTGAAAGAGTTGGAGTGTTTGCTGTCCAGGTGGAGAAGTAGCCTAATGGTTAGAACAGCAGGTTAAGAGCCAGGGTTCGTATCCCACAGCTATTCCTTGTGACCTTGACAAGTCATTTAACCCTCCATTGCCTCAGGAGGGGCATATTCAATGGGGCCGTCAGTGCTATTAAAGTGGCTGGCCTTCACCACATTAACCTATGCCAGGGCCACTGGCACTGAATATCCAGGTTGCCTGGTTAGTGTTTTAGTAAAACGGTCAGTGGCAATATTCAGCTGCTGGCCGCATAGCTAACCAGACTGTCCAGTTAACTCTAGTGCAGCTCCCAGAACACCCCTACACTAGCAAGAATTTAGTGCCACTGAACATTCCACTAACTGGGGTTTAACTGGTTAGCAGTTCTGCTAACTTGTTAAATCATATTGAATATGCTCCCCTTAGATCAGCGGTTCTCAACCTGTGGGTCGCCACAGGATTTAGCGGGGGTCGCCTCACTCCGCCGTTAAAAAAAAAAAAAAAAAAGCGCACAAGTTGCTGCCGCTGCCGAGTCCGCTTCTCAGCAGCGGCAAACTCACAGACTCCAATCTTCTGCAGATGCGGCTCCCTGCCTCTTACGGAACCGCGGCTGTGCCTGTAAAACCGTTGCGGAGCCTTCCTGGCTCTCGACGGGCTCTGTGCAGCATTGTCCTGCCTCCAAAGGAAGTTGTTTACCACTTCCTTTGGAGGCAGGACAATGCTGCATGCAGCCCGTTTAGAGACAGAAAGGCTGCGCAACGGTTTTACAGGCATAGCCACGGTTCCCTAAGAGACAGGGAGCCGCGGCTGCAGAATAAGGAGGCAGACATGGGGAGAGGGGAGCAGGGAACCTGTAAAGGAGCTGACATGGAGGAGGGGGGGGCTGACATGGACAGAGGGGGGGCTGACATGGAGGGAGGGAGGGGGCTGACATGGACAGAGGGGGCTGACATGGAGGGAGGGAGGGGGGCTGACATGGATGGATGGAGGGAGGGGGGCTGACATGGACAAGGGGACTGACATGGAGAGAGGGGGGCTGACATGGATGGATGGAGGGAGGGAGCAGAGGGCTGACATGGAGGGATGGCGGGAGGGGGGCTGACATGGACAGAGGGGGCTGACATGGACAGAGGGGGCTGACATGGAGGGAGGGAGGGCTGACATGGACAGAGGGGTGACTGACATGAAGGGATGGATGGAGGGAGGGGGGCTGACATGGAGGGAGGGAGGGGGGCTGACATGGCCAAAGGGAAGAGACAGGGGGACGTACTGGACAGACGGGGATAAATGCTGGACAGAGGGGAGAGACAGTGCGGGTTAGGATTATAATGGGCAGATGGGGAGGGGGGCTAGGACTGGTAATGGGTTGATTAGGGAAGGCTAGGACTGGTAATGGACTGATGGGGGCTAGCATTGGAAATGAGCTGATCGGGGAGGTTAGGACTGGAAATGGGCTGATTAGAGGAGGCTAGGACTGGTAATGGGCTGATGGGGGATAGAAATGGAAATTACACTAACCTGGTAATTGTAGTTCCTGGAGGGTCCAGTTTAGTCCTCCAACATCGGGTAGTGCCCCTCCTCCTGCAGCCGGGAGACTGGACCAATCAAATCTTCTGTAGTATATATGCAGCAGGAGCTCCCAGAAGTCCCCAGTGTACTAGTAACAAAGCATACTTAACGAAGCAACACATTAGATTAATATACAAAATGACCTAATCAAAGAACAATTTGTTCCCCCCCAAGGAATATCCAACCCCCTCCCCAAACGAGGAAGTCAGAACACTGCATTGCGCCGGCACCGACGCCTCAGGAATCAAAACACCGCTCCCCACCAGAAGTTCAGGAGCTGCCTGAACCCCCGAGACAGGGAAGAGCCTCTGCAAAAAACGCGGCTGCCACAGAGGGAGACCGAACGGCAAGAGGAACCGTCTTAATATCAACCGTTCGGAAAGGCGCGCCGCACCACATTAGCAGATAGTCGGGAGGGAAGGAGGACTAAACTGGACCCTCCAGGAACTACAATTACCAGGTTAGTGTAATTTCCATTTCCTGTTCGGTAATCCAGTTTAGTCCTCCAACATCGGGATGTAACAGAGCAGTTAAGACCGGGCGGGACCTTGCCATCCGGCGCGCAGAACCGCCGAACCAAAACAGGAATCCTGAGCCGCTGACACATCTAAGCGATAGTGTCTACTGAAAGCATGCAGAGACGACCAAGTGGCCGCCCTACAGATATCTGCCGGCGGAACCAGGCTATACTCCGCCCAAGAGGTCGCCTGAGCCCTAGTAGAATGAGCCCTCAGACCCTCCGGAACAGACCGCTGTTGCAACAGATACGCGGACGCGATCGCCTCTTTGAGCCATCTAGCAATGGAGGCTTTAGCCGCCGCTTCCCCTTTACGCGCACCCCCGAAGAGCACGAAAAGCCGGTCAGATTTCCGAAAAGACTCGGTAACCTTTAAATAACGATGGAGCGTACGACCCACATCGAGCCGGAGAAGACCTTTGTCCGTTGACCCGACAGATTGCGAAGAAAGCACTGGAAGAAACACTGCCTGATTCATGTGAAAGGGAGACACCACCTTTGGCAGAAAGGAAAGAACCGGACGGAGAACGATCCGATCCGCGGAAAAAGACAAGAAAGGCTCTCGACAGGACAATGCATGCAGATCTGAAATGCGCCGTGCCGAACAGATGGCTACAAGAAAAACCGCCTTCAGCGTGAGATCTTTCAGAGACGCCCTGCGCAGGGGCTCAAAAGGTTCACGAACCAGGGCCCTCAGAACTAAATTCAAGTCCCAAGGAGGAACGAAAACTCTGCGGGAGGGCCGCAAATGAAAAACAGCCGTAAGGAATCGGCGTACATCCGGATGAGCCCCGAGCAGACGACCCAAAACCTTGCCGCGGTAACATGAGATAGCCGCCAGCTGGACTTTTAGGGAACTAGCCGCAAGGCCCTTATCGAAACCATCCTGAAGAAAACTTAAAACGACGGGCACTGAAACCGTCGCCGCCCGGACTCCCCGCCGGGAGCACCAGTCTTCAAAAATCCTCCAAATCCGAACGTAAGTAAGACAAGTGGACGTTTTCCTCGCTCGCAGAAGGGTAGAAATCACCGCGGGGGAGTAGCCCTTCCTTTTCAGCCGAGCCCTCTCAATGGCCAAACCGTAAGCGAGAATCGATCCACTCGGGGCATCCGCAAGGGACCCTGAAGAAGAAGATCCGGTAGAGCGGGCAGGAGCCAAGGAACGCCGTCGCTCAACCGGACCAGATCGGCATACCAGGGCCTCCGGGGCCAATCCGGGGCCACCAGTAACCCGCGACCCCGGTGGCTCTCGATACGTTGTACGACCCGGCCGATCAGAGCCCACGGAGGAAAGACATAAAGAAGACCGGACGTTGGCCACGGCTGAATGAGAGCGTCGAGCCCCTCGGACATGCGCTCCCTTCGCCTGCTGAAGAAGCGCCCTGTCTTGGCTGATTGAAAGGTCGCCATGAGATCCATGATGGGTGGACCCCACCGCCGGACGATTTGTGCGTAAACCTGTGGGTTTAGCTCCCATTCTCCGGGGTCCACCCGCACTCTGCTGAGAAAATCGGCCTGGACATTGTCTACGCCCACAATGTGAGCCGCCGAGATTGCTGGAAGGCGAGTTTGCACCCAGTTGAACAAGGCCGCCGCTTCTGCCTCCAGGGCCACGCTGCCGGTACCCCCTTGGCGATTGATGTAAGCTACAGTGGACGCATTGTCCGACAGGACTCTCACCGGCCGTCCGAGAACCAGGGTCTCCAGGTCCACCAGGGCTAGCCGGACTGCCCGCAAATCGAGACGGTTGATCGACCAAGAGGCCTCCAGGGGAGACCATTCCCCCTGAGCAAAGCGGGACTCGCAGTGAGCCCCCCAGCCGGTTAAGCTCGCATCCGTCGTGAACGGAACCCACAGAGGAGGCTCCAAGGGAATCCCTCGCGACAGGTTCTCGGCGGAGAGCCACCACCGGAGGGATCGGCGAACCGTCTTTGGGCAAGGCAATCTCTTGTTCAGCGAGTCGAACTGGTTGGACCAACGTCGCAGAAGAGCACTCTGCAGCGGACGCATGTGGAAGCGCGCCCAAGGCACCACCTCCAAGGTCGCCGCCATCGTGCCGAGGAGCCGCAGGTACCACCACGCCGACGGAGCTGGCATCCCCCGGAAGAGACGGACCAGAGCCCGCAACGCCAGCACGCGTCGCTCCGGAAGGCACACCAAGCCCCTTGCTGTGTCGAAGCGGACTCCCAGATACTCGAGATCCTGTGACGGAGACAGACAACTCTTACATTCGTTCACCACCCATCCGAGGGACCGAAGGAGATCCACCACCCTGCTCGTGACTTGCACACACTCCCGACTGGACTTCGCTCGAATCAACCAGTCGTCGAGATATGGATGGACCAGGATGCCCTCCTTGCGCAACGCCGCCGCGACTACAACCATTACCTTTGTGAAGGTGCGGGGAGCCGTGGCGAGTCCGAACGGCATGGCCCGGAATTGAAAATGGCCCCACGGGAGCGCAAAGCGGAGAAACCGTTGATGGGAGGGCCGGATGGGAATGTGTAAATAGGCCTCTGTAAGATCGAGGGATGTCAAAAATTCCCCTTGACGCACCGCTACGATGACTGACCGCAGGGTCTCCATGCGAAAGTGCGGTACTCTGAGAGCGCGATTCACGCCTTTGAGATCCAAGATCGGACGAAGGGAACCGCCCTTTTTGGGAACCACAAAATAGATGGAGTAGCGACCTGCGCCTCTTTCCAAGGGCGGGACCGGAACCACGGCCCCCAGAGAGAGAAGCCGATCCAGGGTCACGCGGATGTCCCGCGCCTTTTGAGCTCCCTTGCTGGGAGACAGAACAAACGAATCCGGAAGTGGGTGCGCAAACTCTAGGGCATAACCTTCTTCTATAATCTGCAGCACCCACCGATCTGACGTAATTTGGGCCCAAGAAGGAAGAAAGTCGCGCAAACGACCCCCGATGACCGGGTCTTCCTCTAGAGCCCGCCTCGTTTCATTGTGGCTTGCGATTAAAGGAAGAGGCCGAGGAAGAGGCGGCTCCGGAGAAGCCCCTTCCCGCTCCTCTGAAACCACGAAACCCTTGATGACGGGTTCCAAAACGACCGCGCTGCGAAGTCCACAGCCGGGAAGAACGAAATCTGCGCGCATCCCGAAACTGGCCGCGCGCTGAGGTGGACGACCTATTAAGCTTAGGCTTATCCTCTGGAAGCCGACCACCCTTAGACTCACCGAGATCCTTCACCAACTTATCCAGAGCCTCAGCAAATAACAACCTGCCCTTAAAGGGTAGTTTACTGAGGCGAGACTTGGAAGAACCGTCGGCCGCCCAATTGCGCAACCAGATGGACCGTCGTGCCGCTGCCATGGAGGCCATGCTATTAGCTAGGGAGCGTATTAAATCATAACACAGATCCGCCAAGTAGGCCGATCCCGACTCCACGCGGGTAACGTCCAACAGCCCCTGTTGGTCCATACCGGACCCCGAGCGCAGGTGCTGCGACCATCGCAAACAAGCTCGAGCTACCCACGCCCCACAAATAGAAGCTTGTAACGATAAGGCGTTGGTCTCGAAGGCTTGCTTCAACAAATTATCAACCTTTTTGTCCTGAACATCCCTCAGGGCCGCGGCCCCTTCAACCGGGATGGTGGTTTTCTTAGTCACTGCCGAAACGGCAGCATCCACCCGTGGAGACTTAAACAAGTCCCTGTCCTTGTCTGCAAGGGGGTAAAGACGATTCATGGTCCGAATCCCTTTCAAAGCGGATTCCGGTTGCTCCCATTCCGCATGGATCATCTGCTCAACTACTCGGTGCACAGGAAAAACTACCTGGGCATCCCTGACCGCCTGAATGAGAGGATCCTCGAGACCCTCCTCCTCCAGCGGCCGCACCGCAGAGAGGTTAAGTGCTTGGAGAGACTCCGTGACCAAAGGTACCAGCTCGTCCCTTCGAAACACCCGAATGATGCGAGCCTGATCTTCCAGTTCTGGAAGCTCTCCGTCTTCTAACTCCTCCGCCTCAATATCCGGATCCCCCTCAGTCTCGGAATCCGGGAGGCAAAGGGCGTCCTGATCCTGGTCCCCCAACCTGGGCCGCTTGACCGCGGGTTGGGAAGACCGCTGAACCCCCCCCCGCGGATGCTGGGGGGAGAGAGGCGGGCCAAGCCTCCGGCAAATGACCAGACCGGCTTAAGCGGAAGGCCTGATGCATGAGAAGAACAAAATCCGGGGAAAAGTCTATAGGCGACGCTACCATAGCCGCCTGCTGGAGCTCAGGGACCGACGTATTAGACGCCGGGCCCAGACCAGAAGGAAGGATGCTCGGTGAAGGGACACTGTCCCCCGAAAGGGAAGGGTCCCCGGGCACATGCTGTTCCTTAATTTCAATAGGCAGCTCCAGTTCTGAAGAAACTGCAGCACAGCTCTTACAGATTCCAGAGTCAGTCATTGTACCTCTGCGGGAGCCACAAATTACACACTGAGGTTTGGCAGCCATGCCCAGGCCACCTGCTCTCAGGGAAAAATAAGGCAACAGGAACAGGGAAGCCCACACCAAGGGGACTAACCTTATTCAATTCAGCACAGTATTAAATTTAAAACCTTTTTTTTTTTTTTTTTACAGTAAACAAAATACTCCCCAGAATCCTAGGGGTGCCCTGAGCAAAATCGCCAGCAAAAGAAACCCCAAAAACACCAGGGGAACCCGTGCGCAAGTGTTAAAAAGTGCCCTTAAAAAGCACACTTTAGAAATCCAAAATGGCCGCCGCACTTTTTCACCCGCGGTAAAAAACGGCGCGAAAATACAAAGGTACTCAAATAATATGGAAAAGAAAGAAAACGACCCTCTAATACAGGGCAAGCGAAAAAAAGCAGGAAAAAGTGCAATTTGGAAGCCAGGGGAGCCGACAGAGCCTCTGCCCAAGCAAAGAACAGAGAGCTTAAAACAAGGAAAATTCCTACCAGCTCTGGGAACAGCAAGGAACTCAGCCCACTTCTCCAAGTGACAGGCAATGTTGCAGCCGGTATGGCTCTTCCCCGAACAGCCTTGGGGAGAGCTCAACCCAGGCTTCAGAGATTCCCAGGCAGAAAGGCAGGAGCCCAAGGCAGGTCTGGCTTTCCCCAGAAAGTCCCCTGTGTCTTTTTCTTTTTTAAAGATACAGCTACCTAGCAAAAGAAATAGAATATAAAGGACCAGAAATAAACCCCAAAAGAACTAACTAACTAGTGTTGCTCCTTCAATTGTCACTTAGCGTGCCCAGCAGGGGCACAGAAGTCCTCCAGCTGCAGGGAGACTGGACACACTGGGGACTTCTGGGAGCTCCTGCTGCATATATACTACAGAAGATTTGATTGGTCCAGTCTCCCGGCTGCAGGAGGAGGGGCACTACCCGATGTTGGAGGACTAAACTGGATTACCGAACAGGAACTGGCATTGGGCTGATTAGGGGAGCCTAGCCCTGGTAATGGGGTTGAGGAGGGACTAGCACTGGAAATGAGCTGATTAGGGGAGGCTAGCACTGGTAATGGGGTTGAGGAGGGACTAGCACTGGAAATGAGCTGATTAGGGGAGGCTAGCACTGGTAATGAACTGATGGGGGGTAGGACTGGTATTGGGCTGATTAGGGGAGGCTAGCACTGGTAATGGGGTTGAGGGGGGACTAGCACTGGAAGTGAGCTGATCGGGGGGCTTCGACTGGGAATGGGCTGATTGTGGGGAGGGGAGGATAGAGCAACTGGCCCTGGAAGAAAATTGGGGGCTAAGGCTACAAATGGGCTGATACGAGGGGATGGGAGAATGGAACTGGAAGGGAGTGGATCTGAGAGGGGCTGCCATGGTATTTGTACTAGAAGGGACTGGTCATTGGGGAAGGAGGGGGACTGGAAGGGAATGGACACCAGTGGCAGTCATGGGAATGCAAGTTGACATTGGAAGGTACTGAGAGTGAGGACTGGAAAGAGGCTGATACTGAGGAGGGTTACTGGGACTGGAAATAGGCTGATGGAAAGAAGTGAAGAAAACGAAAGAAGAGATGACAGATGGACCATAGACCACAGAAAGAGAGCTAAGAGAAGACAGGAAAGCAGAAGCCTCAGATCGGGACCAGCATGATCAGAGACTAAATTGGTCAGACAACAAAGGTAGAAAAAAAAATTATTTCATATTAGTGACCTGACTACAAAATCATCATAATTTTGAAATCAAATATTGTTACTTGTTATTGTGATTAATTATGATGGTTTAAATAAGTAAATTTTATAAATAAAAACATATTTCAAAGGCCTATAATATATTAATAATTCAACAAATGATTACAGCGACAATGCGTTAATGGTAAAGGAAGAGAGACGCATTTGATTTTATCATTGGGGGTCACCACAAGTTGACCAATGGTAAAAGGGGTCACGGTACAAAAAAGGCTGAGAACCACTGCCTTAGATTGTAAGCTCTCCAGGGATAGGAAATAGGAATGAGCTAAATGCAAAACCTGGGGAGTGGAGTAACAGCCTAGTGGTTAGAACAACAGCTTACAACCCAAGCGATCTGGGTTTGATTCCCACTGGTGCTCCTTGTGGCCTTGGGCAAGACACTTTACCCTCCATTGCCTTGGAAGAAAAGGCCTGGCAATCTACCTCCAATGATATATTGTCTAGAAAACCCAGAGGCAGCTGGGTCACCAGTAGTCAGTATTGATTAAAAAAATGCAAAATCCATAAATACACTGGAGGTGCTTTAGGTACCCAGCAAGCTGAAAGTGAAGCTGGAATCCCTTACAGGAAAGCATCAGGAGGAACGTATCCACCTAGAAATTCTGTTTATCCATTCATTATAGCGTGTTTGTAAAATGGTTTCTATAAAATTGGATCACGTTCTCACGAGCATGTCGGCAGGTCCGAAACATTGTGCTGTGTTGGGGCAATAAAGGGATCGACCAGCTCTAATTACTTTGAAAAACTGAACTGCAACTACAATTTCAAAGGCAACTATATTTTAAATGTACAATAAAAGTGAAAGAGTAGATCACTGCTTAGGTGGTTTTCAAAGCAGAGTCTGGCAAAAAGCTGTATTTTTTTGAATTTATATAAAGTCGAGTAGGAGTGCTTTACAGTATTTAAGGCATGGTCTGGGCAGAACGCAGGCAGAATCACGAAGAATGCATATTGATTATAAAATATGTTAATCTACCAGTGTACTTGCATGCTCCACCATGTGGCTATTTATGTCTGTTTGAGAGCAAGCACAATGCTATCACCTTTGAAGTAAGAGCAACTCCTGCAGGATGTGTGCTAGTATTTGGCAATGACACATAGGCACTGTGTAAAAACAGGTGCCATTAAAAAAAACATACTCTCCACGGGACCATCAGAAAGGAGAATTGAGAGAAGGAGTGCCAAGCTGTACTTTGAACTCCAGATCATACTTTTTGACTTTTGGATTTTGAAGGACTGTTTACATGAATCACCAAATAAAGGAGTTTTATTTAAGTGTACGTAGTGGTGCCTATGAGCCTTCTGACTTATGTTTTCTTGAATTTTCCTCTAGGTTAGGCCTTGGGCTTTGCCCTATCATCAGGACCCTTATTTTACCATAAATTCACTAAGCAGCTGCTTTTTCTATTTTCCCCTATTTAAAGCACCAGTCACCCCCTATAAATCCTTTTTGTGTAGGACCTCCAGGGCTACTCTCAATCTCTCATGAGAAATCAGCAACAGAAAATTATCCTAAAATGAGAAAAAAAAACAATTTTACCTCTGGTCTACTGGATGGCTCAGTTTGGAGGCCCTCTTCCCTTGGAGTCAGCACTAAATCAATGTGCCACCACTGGACTGGAGCCGGTATCCTACTGAAGGGACCACCTTTCAGATGACATGTTAAGCTATGATAATTAAAAATCCAGTACACCTGATTTTGGGAAGGCATTTGACAAAGTCCCTCCTAAGAAAATTAAAGTCATGGGATTCGGAACTGATAAAAAACAGATTACTAAATAGTCAGTTTTCACAATCGAAAAAGATCTATTTTGGAGTACCCCAGGGATGTGGACTCGAACTAGTCCATTTTAACATTTTCATAAATGATCTGGAAAAGGGAGCAACAAGGAAGGTGATAAAAGTTGCAAATAATTAAAAGCCGCTAAATGATTAGCACATTTCTTGCAGTAATGTGAGGAGGACCTTGTGACACTGGGGTCTGGGCAGCTAAATGACATATAAAATTGAATGTGATTAAATGCAAAGTGACACATATACAGAAAAATAATCCTAACTACAGACCAAAGGTTCTCAACTCAGTCCTTAGGATACACCAGTCAGGTTTTCAGGATAACCACAATGAATATGCAAGACACAGATTTGCGGACAATGGAGGCAGTGCATGCAAATCTCTCTCATACATATTCATTGTGGTTATCCTGAAAAGCTGAATGGCTAGATGTGTTCCGAGGACTGGGTTGAGAACCCATGCTATAGACACATGAAGCTGTGTTTCATAGTAGGGGTCAACAACCAGGAAAAGGATATTGGAGTCTCAAAATATGTAGCTGAACTAGAAAAGGGAGGGTGGGGCAAACAAGATGATAAAAGAGATGAACTATTCCCCTATGAAGAACAGCCAACCAGATTAAGGTTCTTCAGCTTGGTAAAGCGACTACTGAGAGGAGATGCGTTAAAGGTCTACAATTCATGAGTGGGGCGGAGAAGGTAAATAGAGAACAATTGCTTACCCTTTCAAATAGTACTAAGAAAAAAGGAGAACTCCATGAAACTACAAGGTAGCACTTTAAAGAAAATCAGAGAAGGTATTTTTTTCACTCAGTATACAATTAAGCTGCAGAATAGGGTCCTGGAAAAGGTGGCAAAGGGATTAGATGAGATCTGAAGAAAAAGTGAGGTTACTTAACCTGTAACGGGAGTTCTCCGTGAACAGCAGGGTAAGTCAGCCACACATGGGTGACGTCATCCGACAACGCCATGGACGGACTAGCTCAGAAGAGTCTGAAGACTCTTCTGAGCATGTGCCAGACACCCCACCACAGTGCCCGCCCCCTTTCACCCTCAATCCATTCCCCAGCTGAGGGCAGATTCATCCTAGAGGAGAGAATCATCCTAGCAGACAGGTTCATCCTCGAGGGGATGGGAGGGGAGGTTTGTGTAGCTGACTTATCCTACTGTCTACAGAAAACCCCTGTTACAGGTAAGTAACCTCATTTTCTCCATGGACAAGCTAGATGAGTCATAAGAACATAAGAGTCAGCCACACATGGGTGACTTCCTAGCCGAGGGGCTGTGATAGAGGTCTTTTTTTTTTTTCGTCTTTCACAGCTCGTGTGGTGCTGTGGTAGGATGAATCTGTCAATTTGGACCAACTAACGGTGTGGTCCTCTATGTGTTGCACAGGCATTAGACTTCCTAGGACGAGCTGGTGAGCAGTGAGAGTGTGCCATGACTCCGTGACAGACTGCCATACCTCTATGAGGGAGTGGTAGGGGAGGTATTGGATCCCAGTATTGCTTTGCCAGATTAGATTTATTTATTTATTTGGTATACATTTGTATGCCGCCACTTCCAGCGATCAACAGCGGACCAATGGTGTAAAATACAAGGGAGTAAAGTATAAAATCAGTTGAGAATACAGTATGATTTGGGGAGGGGTACACCACAATCACATAGAAATTATAAATATACATTACATTTTGATCACCCAGGTTAGAGCAACAAATGAAATAATAAATATACATTTGATTGATCAGATTATAAATGTACATTTGATTGACCAGATAAGATGATGCTGCGAATGATTGACCAGATTATAAATATACATTTGATTGACCAGATAGATGATGCTGCGAATACCTGGCAGCACTGATTACCGCAGATAAGTAGCGGTGATGGTCCTGGCTGTGTTCCTGGGTATGCCGATGACTGTGTTCTGAAGGTCCAAGGGAGGTAGCCTAATGTGGATAACCTGGAGACTGTGCATCCAAGTTGGAGCACGGGAATGGCTTGTGCTTTTTTTTTTTTTAACCCACCTAGATGGCCAGTAATTATGTTGAGCTAGATGAAGCTCATCCATGAAATGAAGGATCACCTGGAGATTTTGTGGACTGCATGTCCTTCTGAAGTCAGGTAGATGTACTCTGCAAAGGACAGTACAGGCCTGGCTGGGACCGCTGAACACTGGAGTTCCCCAAAATGCGGTTCCCTGATGCCAGGTAGCTGCACTGCCCGCAACTAGCTTATATGTCTTGGCCTAGTCCCTTTCCCAGGTGCATTTGTGGTGGTCCATTAGTTGGGCCCCAGCATGATGCAGAGTCAGGCTCTCTGGGGAACTATGCCTCTTCACCTTCTGCCCTTCCCCTTGGGGAATTACCCCTTTTGGTGTATGACTTTGGGAGGAGATATGTAAGACAGGTCTAGTCAATCCCTGGAGTGGACTGTGTTGTTCTGTCCCTGTGGTGACAGTCCAGGTGGCTGCTAGTGTGTAGGACTGTCCCCGTGATCATGTTTTTTTTTTTTTTTTGTATTATGCAGACAAGTGGTAGGGGTTCCCAGGAATCAGATGATAGGGACGAGACTAAAAAAGACAGAAACCTCTCTGTGCGCTCCGCTTGAGTCGCTGGGCTGCTGTCTTAGGCCACAGTAAACCTAAGGCATGGGTGGGCTCTGTCGAACAGATAGAGGGGCTGGGGAGGGGTAACTTCCGCCAAATCTTTGTCTGGCAGGGCCCTGTCAACTGTCACCTGTGCGACTGAGGGGGAACTTCGTACTCAAGGCATTGTCGGTATGGGGTATGAGTATGAGGTATGAATGCCACATCCCAGTCGGGTATCCATAGGTTTCGATCACTTAAGTTAGGAGTGTTACCAGTCAGCATGGTGTTAAGGAGAACATTCCTTAAGCCAGTGCTCATCCAGCTGCTTATGACACTGGCTAGCTTTGTCGCATTCCTGGATTGCGGCAGAGTGTGCTATTCTGTTGTGGCAATCCTGCAGGCCCGATCTTGGGCTGAGCCCCTGAAGCTTGCCATGTCACTGCACTGCTGGGGCAGAGTCAGGGTAACATACTGCAAGCTGTGTTAGATCACTATAGAGCTTAGAGCCGCCGCATCCCTGCCATCCAGGCGGAATCTGGTTGGTTTTCTTGACACTGGTGGTATGGAAGCTAAGTGCCATATCCTGGTTGAATGTTCTCCTTTGTCTGTTTTATCCATATGGGTGATGTTTGTTTTGTTGTATGCACTCCTTAGAAGCTTGAAGAGCCAATGGGAAGTCAGGGAAGGGGGTGACAGCACCTAGTGGATATGAGCATGTAGTCCCTGCAGGACATGCATGATAGCGGAGGTGCATTCAGAGTGATAAGCCCCACGGGAGGTGCAGTATGAGAACCGGATACTCCAATCACTGCCATCAGGAGTGTCACCAAATCAGCATGGTAACGAGAGAAGGAACAGCTGAGACAGTAGGGCTATAGATTCATTCCGAAGCCCTCATCTGTGCCGTTTTAGGGATTGCGGTGGTACAAGGCATGGTTTCCACAGTCACTCTGCAGGCATGAACTTGGGCTGTGCTCCTGGGGACTGCCATAGCACTATGCTGCTGGGTCTAGGATGAGCAACTAGTCTGCCTAAGGTCACTCTACCCCAGTGCTGAGCGGGCAACTAGAATCACCCCATCCCTGCCCCTTATATACAATTCCTGCCATAGCTGGGGCTAGAAATGCTTGGGGTTCTCGTGCAGGAGCCAAGGATGAAGCTCCAAACAGATTGCTCTATTAAATCCCCATCAGGGTGTTTGTAGGTGTTGACTGGTGAAGGGAGCAGTAGAGCGATTTGCACCTGTCTTCGATGGTTTTCGATGCACTGCTCTAAACCATTGGGCTACCTTTACTGGTTTTCAGAAAAAGAATTGATTCCAGAGCAGCAGGCTCTGACCACCGAGCCATAGAGCTTACTGTGGTTCCTGGGGATCAGGGTGCTGAGGAATCCTGGTGCTGTGACTGCTATGGGGTCCCCCCTATGAAGGGCTGACCTCCAGTGCTGAGATCTTGGGTTCGATCTTGGTAGAGAGTTCAAGTGGAGTTTCCACCTGGGTTGGCCTGAGTGGATTGGATCTCTCGGTATGACCTGATAGAGGGAGATCTCCTTGGCATAGTGGCAATGCAATAGTGAGTATCAGAAGTATACTCCTGGATCTTTCTTCTGAGGCAAGGAGTGCCGGTGGGAGTCGAGCCCTGAACTCTTAGGCACTAGGATGTTGCCCTAATACTAGACTACTCACCCACATTACCAGTTGGTCAAGGCTGAGGCCAGGGAGTGGTCTGAAGATCTGCACTTTTTGATGAGGAAGCAAGTGTCCCAAAGGATCTCCATTGGGGTTGTGATAGTTGAGGTATGCAAAGGCACTGGTCCAGTTGGGGAGGAATGACCCAAGGGTATCCCACGGGATTTCTGGATTCAGGCTGCTCTCTGGGTGAACGGCAGAGAGCACTGGTAGCTCCGTCAATTCGTAGTAGGGAAGTAAGGTCGAGCACAGCGGGTAGATACAGCGTGCCGGTGTCTCGGTTGGGCATCCACCTTGTTTCGCTGCACTGTTTAGGACTGTTCAGTGGCTATAGGGACCCTAAGCACTGATGTGGTGTGATGCACTATGGGCGGACTTAGACAGACCTCCAGTAGAGGCCTGGGAACACAGATGAGCGAGTTTCTGTTTAGGTTATATCCAGCAAGTGGAAAGGAAACTCAGAAATGGTGCTGCAAACCTGCACAACAGTTTCAGCTGCTCCATGCATCTACTAGAAAAGAGCGGGTTCGGAAGGAGCTTTGCCCTTGAGACGTGTAAAGTATATGTAATTTGGACAAGACCAGGAACACTGAAGGGCAGCAGGGAAGATTGAAAAACCCAAGAAATCCCTGAGTCCACCCCCTCCCAGAAGGGGAGGGAGGTTCCTGAAGCCACCCCATCTCCCTGAGCTCCCCTCTCACGGAAGGGGAAAGAGGCTACAGAAATGGCCCTATCCTCTCCTGCCTGATGTTGGCTATTAAGTGGTATACAAACCAGTTGTTTTGGTTCCAGCTCACTGTCTTAGGCATTACCCTTCCTAGGAGCATTTTGGAGGGCTGTGGCTGGGGAATTCAGCCTGGGAGATCTCCACTTAGGATTGAACTGCATGGGAGGAGGACCCACCTGGAAAATGAACAGAGGGACCCAGGCTTGGAAGCTTGTAGCAATTACTGTATGAGGCAGTAGCATCCTATTGATGTGAGCTATAATGCACTCCAGGGTCAGCGTTGACCCCGCGGTTCCTGAGTGTCCTTGACCAGAAGAAGATTATCCCAGTCTTCCTAGGAGGCTGATCTGGGTCAGTTGCCAGGGGAACCAGCCTTGATTGTTGATGGCGCAAACAAGGCTCCCTTGTTGCGTGGTGGGAGCTGGAACTGTTGTGGGCATGGAAAGCCATGCCACAGAGGCCCTCAGCCCCACTCCGCTTGTTCTGCTGAGGCGGACAGGGATGAAGGAGGGGCTCCCACTCAGTAAGAACTGTGCCTGGGGTTCTGGAGAATTTGCACCATGTGGATGGCATACTCCTTGCCTGTAGGACAGTGTAAGAGTAGTTACTCACCTGTAACAGGTGTTCTCCAGGAGCAGCAGGAATCAGTCCTCATATATGGGTGACGTCGGCGCCGACGGAGCCCCCGTGCGGAGCATTTCCCCAGCTTTCAAAGAAAGCCTTTGGGAATGCAGCGTGCATGCGCAGTCCCCTTCCCACCCAAGGGTGCCATCCTGCTCAGTCTGATGACATAGCTAAAAGACAGCAAAAAACCAAAATGAAATATATATATATAACTGCAACTCCAGGGGAGGAGGGAGGGTCGTGAGGACTGATTCCTGCTGCTCCTGGAGAACACCTTTTAAAGGTGAGTAACTACTCTTTCTCCAGGACAAAGCAAGAAGTCAGTCCTCACATATGGGACTCCCCAGCTCTAGGCTACCGGGACCCAAAGCTGAAAAAATGGCTCCCTCTGTAGAGCCCCAGCATCCGTGATAAGAATATCCTCTGAGAACGTCCCCGTACGGTAGCCCAACACAAGGGCCGGAGGGTAGGAGTTGCCTAAACCTCAAAGAGATTACGGAGTACTGCCTGTCCGAAAGCACTGTCCCTTCGGGACTCTCTCTCGAGGCAGTAGTGTGCTGCAAAAGTCTGGCTTGAAGACAAAGTAGCGGCCCATCAGATGTCTGCCAACGGAACAGAGCGGAGATGAGCTACTGATGCGGCTTTCACCCTGACATGGTGGGCCATGACTCGACCCTGCAAGGAGAGGCCGGTTGCCTTGTACGCCCAGGCGATACAATCTGCTACCCAAGTGGACAACGTACACTTGGAGACAGGTAACCCCAGTTTATTAGGGTCAAAGGAGACGAAGATCTGAGTAGCCCTTCAATGCCCCCGCGTATGTTCTATGTAAAAGGACAATGCCCTCTTCCAGTCCAGGGCATGCAAGACTGTTTCAGCCCGGCTAGTATGCAGCCTGGGAAAGAATGTCAGGAGAACCACCTCCTGGTTGAGGTGGAAAGAGGAGACCACTTTTGGAAGGAACTTGGGATGAGTCCATAGGACAACCCGGTTCCTATAGAACCGTGTTTACGGTCTATCAGAAACCAGAGCTTGTAGTTCACTCACACATCTGGCCGAGGTAAGAGCCACCAAGAAGAGCGCCTTCCAAGAAAGGAAGCGTAAATGGCAAATAGCCATCGTCTCAAAAGGTGGGCGAGTAAGTTGTTGCAAGACCACATTCAAAATCCCACTCAATGGCCGGTGGACAAACTGGAGGTTTGAGTAGAAGCAGACCTCTGAGAAAGCGGGACACCAAGGGGTGAACCGAGAGAGACTGTCCCTCCACCGGTGAGTAGTGTGCTGATAGAGCACTGAGGTGGACCCGAAAAGAGTTAGACTTAAGGCCTAGATCCGACAGGTGAAGTAGATACTGCAGTACTACTGGCACAAGGCAGGAGAAAGGATCTTCATTGCGCTGAGCACACCATATTGTGAACCTACGCCACTTGAGGGCATAGGATTTTCTGGTGGACTGCCTCCTAGAGGCCAAGACCACCTCCTCACCCTCCCTAGGTAGAAGTAAGGGAGCTAGCACTATCCTTTCAGCAGCCAGGCCGTCAGATTGAGAGATCTGAGATTGGGATGCAGAAGGGAACCCTGATCCTGAGATAGGAGATCGGGTTGCAACCCCAGAGGGAATGGAGTTTCCGCTGCCAACTGCAGCAGAAGTGGAAACCACGGTTGCCTTGGCCATCTGGGGGCTACCAGAATCACCGAGGCCTTGTCCCGCAGAATCTTGAACAGAGTTCGGGCCACCAGGGGCGTGGAAGGAAACACATACAGCAGACCCGTAGACCAAGAGATCAGGAAAGCATCTACTGCCACTCTAAGGGGATGCGGCTGTCTGCAGCAAAACCGGGGCAGCTGACAGTTCAGTGGACTTGCAAAGAGATTGATGGATGGAAGTCCCCATCGTAGAAAGATCTGCTGTACCACCAGTGGATTCAACTGCCATTCGTGAGGCTGGAGAATCCTGCTTAGTTTGTCTGCCAAGAAGTTCTCCTGACCAGGTAGATAAACTGTTTTGAGAAACATGCCTTGTTTGACTGCAAAGGAGCAAAGGGTCTGTGCCTCCTGACATAGGAGTCTGGACCCTGTGCCCCCTTGCTTGTTCACATAGAACATTGCTACCTGATTGTCTATCTGAACTAAGACAGACTGGTGAGAGAGGGCATGAAAAAAAGTCTGTAGAGCCAAGCGGATTGCTCGCAGCTCTAAAACACTGATCTGATGAGTGGCCTCCCGAGGAGACCAGAGACCTTGAGTGCACGTGCCCTGGCAATGTGCACCCCAGCCCTTTAAGGAAGCATCGGTCGTCAGCACCCTTGTGTGTGCTGGGGCCTGAAAGGGTACCCCCTAAAAAGGTTTGGGAGATGTAGCCACCACTTCAATGAGTCCGAAAGTGGTTTGGACACCTTTACTCTGTCCCGCAGGTGGCCTGTGGCCTGCGCCCACTGAACTCTGAGGCACCACTGAGCAGCCCACATGTGCAGATGGGCATTCGGAGTCACATGTACCGTGGATGCCATGTGGCCCAGGAGCTGCAGGAACTGCCTGGAGGAGACCTGAGAATTGCTTTGGAATTGGTTGGCCAAGTCCATGTCTTTGGGCCCTGTCTTTGGGCAAGTAAGCTCTTGCCTGGAAGGTGTCTAATCTTGCCCCTATAAACTCTAGGTTCTGTGAGGGGAGCAAAGTGGACTTTGCGTAGTTTGTGACAAAGCCCAGATGCTGAAGAAGAGAGAAAGTGCGAAGAGTGGCTTGTCGGGCTTCCTGGAGAGATTGGCCCCTAATGAGCCAGTCGTCCAGGTATGGGAAGACAAAAATTCCCTGAATCCTGAGAAAGGCCGCCACCACCGCCAGGCACTTGGTGAAAACCCTGGGGGCGGAAGTTAGGCCTTAGGGAAGTACCCTGTACTGGAAATGGTTTCCTCCCACCACAAATCTGAGATATTGTCTGTGGTCTGGATGGATGAGGATGTGAGTATAAGCATCCTATAGGTCTAAGGAGCATAGCCAATCTCCCTGCTGAAGGTAGGGCAGCAGTATCCCAAGGGTAAGCATCTTGAACTTTTCCCTCTCCAGAAACTTGTTTAAGTTTCGCAAGTCTAGGATAGGCCGGAGGCCTCCTGTCCTTTTTGGTACCAGGAAGTACCTGGAATAGAAGCCTTTCCCTTTCAGGTGGTGAGGCACCGGTTCCACCGCTTGTTCCTTTAGAAGACTTGCCAACTCCTGAAGTAGGAGGTTTCTGTGCAGAGGGAGTCTTGGAGGCTCCCCTGGAAAGTAGGAGAGGGGCAGCTGGTGAAAATGGAGCATGTAGCCCTTCTGGACTATACTCAGTACCCAGGTATCCCCTGTGATGGCTGGCCACCTGTAGGCGTACAGGGTCAGCCGACCTCCTGTACTGAGTGGAGCCAGCTGTGGAGAAGAGGCTATGCTGTGGGAGTCAAAACCCCGTTCCCTGCTGTGCAGGAGCCGGAGCTGACGGCTTGGGGGTCTTCTGCCTACGGGGCCCATGCCCCTACCCCTTGGCCTGCTGGCCCTGTTGGGGAGCTGGAGAGGCCTGATATTGAGGGTAGGATTTGTAGGCGGCACCCTTCCTCGGGAAAAAGGGTTTCTTTCCCGAGCCCTTCTTTTTCTGAGAAGGGGCAGAAGTCTTCCTGGACAGCCTTGTCCTGGTGAGAGTCTCAGTCTCGATTTATGCAGCCTTTTCAGTCATGGGCTTACCAAAAAGGTTTTCACCTCGGCAAGGGACATTGACCAACTTGTTCTGCACCCATGGCTCCAGGTCTGATGACTGTAGCCAGGCCTGATGGCGTGCACCGATGCCGGCCGCGGCTACTCGGGCTGAAGCCTCGAAGCCATCATAGGCTGCTCGAGAGATAAACTTCGAGCACTCTCAAATCCCTGTTGACAAAGCCTTGAACATCTGCAAAGGTTCCTCAGAGAGGCCAGCTGACAACCCGGCAATCTCCTTTGCCAGGTCTCGTAGGTACATGCCCATGTACAGCTGGTAGATCTGGACACAGCAAGACAGCATAGAGCCCTGGAAGCACTTTCTACTGAGGGCATCCAGGTTCCGGGCCCCCCAGCCGGGGGGCACCGAGGAGTGCATCTTCTGACTCTTCAGACGGTGCATGGCCAATTCCACAACCATGGAGTGGTGCGGTAGCTCTGCTTTTTGGAACCCAGCGCTCTTACGGATTCAATAAATGGAATCGACCCGTTTGCTAAGAGCCGGTGCCTCCCATATACGGAAGAAAAGCCGTTCCAGCATCGGAGGAACTGGTACAGTAAAGGCTTCCTTCGGAGGAAAGTCATAATGGAGGGCATCGAGCTCCTCAGCTCAAGGCTTCTCCTTGGCGTCCGCAGGGAAGGCCAAGGCTTTGGCTATGTCCCTCATGAAATCTGAGAACCGGGTATCCTTGGGGGGGGGGGGGAACCATCTCCAAGGCTCGTACTCCGGTGAGTCTGAAGGGATGCACCAGGTCCGGAAGGTGTCTGGGGACTCCTCGTCCTCCGTCTCCCACGCCGACTCCTCCGAGGAGGAATCAAGCGGCTCCGGCCATGTGGGCCTTGGTGCCACCCACCCTGACACCGAGGGTATCGGCGTCAACGACCTCGGCCCCACACGGGAGGTTGAGGGGGACCTCGACCAAGGATCGACTCGAGACTTCATTGACTCGAGGATCAGCTCGGTCTCCGGGGTCGACTTGGACGTCGAGGTCCTGGTGGTCGGGGCAGATGCACCGGTCAGAACGGCGATCAGCACCCACTGCTGTCCCATGAAGGCAGCCAAGCTGCTCTCCAAGGCCATCAACCTGAGTCCAAGCTCAGGAGACTCAGCAGCCCCCGACTCGGGCCCCGATGGCGTCGGGCCCGATGTCAGCTCCCCCGGAGGAGATTCCACAAGGACAACTGCACTTACGTGACTCGGGGAATCCGGCTCCACACGAGGTAACTTGGAAGTCCTCTCCGACATCTGAGAGCCCGGGGCGGCAGCCAGGCTACGTGACCTGGCCCTCAAGGAACCAGGCATCTCCACCAACGCTGCCATCGCGAGCTTCTTCCGTCTATGCTCCCGGTTGGGAGACTCCCTCTCAGAGGAACTCCGACGGCGCTCGGGGTCAGACTCCCGAGATGTCGAGGCCTCTGACGAAGTCCGGGCCCGGCCAGACGCAAAGTCAGAGAAAATTCTTTCACGTTGATGCTGACAGATCCAAAGCGCCTTCGAAGACATCTTGCCGCACGGGCCACAGGCCAGCAGGTCATGGTCAGGCCCGAGGCAACGGAGGCAGCAGTCATGTGTGTCGGTGAGAGACATAGGTTTCTTACACCGATCACACTTTTTGAACCCGTGGCAGCCATCAGGGGAAAAAGGGCCCCTGCAAGGTCAAAAGACCAGGCTGCCAGTGAAAACACAAAAAGAGCACGAACGCTAGTCACGAAGGACAAAAACCGAAAATCAAAAAGTCCGGACTCGATACCGGTGTACCAAGCCCAGGCGGGAAGGGGAACCGGCGTCGAACCGGACAAGACAACGCGAAAATCGCAGAAAAAAAAATCAATTTTTCCCAGGTGACACGAACTCCCATCTGTTGGGCTCCACGGAAAAAGGAAGACTGAGCAAGATGGCACCCTTGGGCGGGAAGGGGACCGTGCTGGCGCGCTGAATTCCCAAAGGCTTTCTTTGAAAGCAGGGGAAATGCTCCGCACGGGGGCTCTGTCGGTGCCAACGTCACCCATATGTGAGGACTGACTTCCTGCTTGGTCCTGGAAAATTGGCTTTCCTGCAGCATCCCCTTTATCATCAGAACCATCGGTCTCCTGCCAGGAGAGGGCGCAGTGAAGGAATTGGGAGGCTGGCGTGGGCTGGGATAGTGCGGTCTCAGCATCAGCACGTCCGTGTCTGCTGGAATAGGGCTCATTGGTGCAGAGCAGAAGTCGTGGGGAGCTCTGCAATGACTCGATGTTTGTGACGCTTCGCAGACTACATCAGCACCATTGCTGTTTGCACCATGGCTCCGCCTTCACAGAGTCAGCACCAACCTGGACTCTCCAGGAGCCGCTCCATTGGCGATGACTGTGGCCGACGCCGATCCACACCGAGACAATGCGGGTCTCTCCGGGAGCCATCGCGCTCCATCAGTGATCACTGCAGCCAACTCAGAAGTCCCTCTATGCTGCGAGGGTGATCTCCAAAGCGCTGCAGTTCTGATAGCTGGAAGCATGTGTCTTGTGGCTTCCATTCCACTTTGTCAGCAGTGCTACTCACTGCAGGCCCTTTTTGTTCAGGTACCTGTGGGCTCAGTGAACCAGGCCCAGGGTCGTGGATTCCTCACAGGTTCTCCTCCATTCCCTTGGGCTGGGGAAGTCCAAGTAGCTGCTGTGACGAATCTAGCAGCCTTCCCCTTGATGGAATACATTAGCCCAGAGGTGCTCGGGAGGGTATAGCAGGCTGAAGTGTGACCGGAGGGCAGGGGCTCCGGGGAGGGGTCCTGCCGCTGTGGTCCACATGGCGAGGGAGGAGGTCTGGTCAGGAAACTTGTCAGACGGCTGCCTAGGGTGAGAACTTACACAATCTTGACGATGCATATATTAATATGATTCTTGCAAGGTATTGTGGGTATTGTAGTTCATTCACTCTCAAACACAGCTGATGACAATAATTTGAGTTGTGAAACCAAGTGGTAAGATCAATAAAATACTTCTTTTATTGATGGGGTTTAATTCACCCAGCACATGTATGCTTGATAGCACTATAAATGAGGTTACTTGCTTGCAGTGTTTAAAATGGATAACAAAAAGTCACAAAGTAAACCAGAAAACAACCTTCAGCTTGTCAGGCAATTAGCTAATGTTTTCTTAGCAAATAATTACCAAATACAAAGGCACAAAGTAAAGAATAAACTTTGCTGGTTAGGTTAACTTCTGCTTATTTTCCACGCCGATCTCAGCAGTGATTCTCCCTTGCTCACACACACAATCAGGTGCAGCCCTAATTACTATCAATGGACCAGCTGAAAGCCTTTAGCTGGCTGGCTGCTACTGTGTGAGCCCAAATCCTGCCTTAAGAGCTGTTTGCAGTGGAAATAAAGAACAAAGTTAGGTTTCTTTGTGATGGCTGATGTGTTTGCTCATAGAAAACTAGCAATAGCATTTAGATAAAGAACAGTCCATGTAAATAGTTTCATCTGCTGTATTTCCCCCTGCATCAACAATCATAGGGTCAATATCATACATTGGCACAGATGAGTCTTTCATTAAGGCACTATCATGAGAATGCTTATTCCCTTGCTGCCATTCTCTATTATAGATAGGGTCTGGATCAGTGTTCATACCTGAGCCTCTCCTGCTATCATTATTCCTCTCTGTATAGCCTGGCCAATATGTAATCCAATTCTGATGTCCAGCCTTCCAATCTTGATCCCTGGACGCTGGATCTTCTATCACATACCTTCTGGCCTTGGTCTGAAAGTCCCTTCCACATGCAGTCTTCTCTCTTCCAGGTAGCCACTGGTGATTCCTATCTCTGCCACTCCATTCCTCTGGCTGAATCCAGTCCAATGGACTCTGCTGGCTTTTGGAATACCTCCCAGTATGAGTACTGCCTTGGAATCTCCCAGACCTTCCAATGGCCTTTCTTCTCTTCCTTCCAGAGAGTTTCCTTCTCTCTCTATCTGCGTGGCTTTTGCTGAAGCTGTTCTTCCAACTGTTGCTGAAACTGCACAAATCTTTCTTGGGCCTCTATCCTCTTCCAAAGCCTTTTTGACATCATACTCTGGTCTGCCCCAGAGTCTAATAATGCATTTGTGGTAATTCCTTGCACATCAACCATCAAAAGAAATCCTTCCTTGGGCTGTTTTAAATCCAGACCCATTAAACTAGTGTGTGTCTGGCATCTCTTCTCAAAATGTCCCAATTTTCCACACTTGAAACATTTCTTTCTATTCCACTGTGTCATCTGGTTTGATACAGTACATTCATTTTTAGAAACATTCTTAATTATTCTTTTTTCTGATACAGCACATCTAGCCTCAGCATCCATCTTTAGAGGGCCACCCATTCTATGGCAAGCCTGCGTGGCTTCCAAGAATCTCTCTGCTAGTATGGTTGCCTCTCCAAGATTTTGGCAATTTTGCTGTATAAGAAAAACATTCAAATCTTTAGCTACCCCAAGCATAAATTGTTCCAGCATTATAATATCTAATAACATTTCTACTGTCTTTTGCTCAGGCTCCAACCATTTTACAGCTAAACTTCTGATTCTCTGACTCAGAGCCCTGGGTGTCTCACCCACTTTCAATGTAACAGCTCTAAACATTCGCCTATACTCTGAAATAGACAACCCTAGGCGATCTCTAATAGCTGCCTTTACATCCTTATAAATCAAAGCCTGGGCTGCTGGCATTGCTCTGTAAGCTGCTAGTGCCTCACCAGTTAATGAGGCTGCCAGCCTTACTGCCCACTGGGTCTCTGGCCATGCTAAAGCCTGTGCCACTCTTTCAAAAGACTCTAGAAAATCATCAACATTATCTTCTGGAGTTAATTTCCCAAAATTAAATGCCCCAATCCCTTGATTGAGTCCCACATTGTCCACATGTGGTGCACCAGTACTAACTGCTGGTCTTGCATCTGTTCCACTTTGGCTCTGCAGCTGAACTAGAGCTTGCACCAGATCAAGCACTGGTTTCTGCTGTTCCATTAAGGCCTTCATAGCAGTGTCCTGGGCCTGCTGTGACAGCTCCTGCTGCTTGCTGAATTGGGCTGCCATCCACTGAGCCATCTCCGTCGGATCCATCTTGACCCCTGCAAGAAAAGAAAAAAGAAAAACCCAAGAGCAGCACCTTCCAACCAGGTGTGGTTTTTTTTTTTTTTTCTCAACTTTTTTTTCAATTACCCCCTGTGCTTACACACATCCACCACTAGACATGCCCAGGTACATATTACCTTGTCTCAGTGATGAATCCAGCTTTTCACAGGGTCTTTTCATCTGGGACAGCTTCCTGGAACAACCACTTTTCTTCCAAAGTGCAGATGAGGGAAAGAAATCTTCTTACAGCTTTAAACTTGACTTTTATTTGTAATCCACAACAAGTAAATCCTCTTGGTGCAAGAGCAATCCGAAAAACTACGCCATTTGTCAGACGGCTGCCTAGGGTGAGAACTTACACAATCTTGACGATGCATATATTCATATGATTCTTGCAAGGTATTGTGGGTATTGTAGTTCATTCACTCCCAAACACAGCTGATGACAATAATTTGAGTTGTGAAACCAAGTGGTAAGATCAATAAAATACTTCTTTTATTGATGGGGTTTAATTCACCCAGCACATGTATGCTTGATAGCACTATAAATGAGGTTACTTGCTTGCAGTGTTTAAAATGGATAACAAAAAGTCACAAAGTAAACCAGAAAACAACCTTCAGCTTGTCAGGCAATTAGCTAATGTTTTCTTAGCAAATAATTACCAAATACAAAGGCACAAAGTAAAGAATAAACTTTGCTGGTTAGGTTAACTTCTGCTTATTTTCCACGCCGATCTCAGCAGTGATTCTCCCTTGCTCACACACACAATCAGGTGCAGCCCTAATTACTATCAATGGACCAGCTGAAAGCCTTTAGCTGGCTGGCTGCTACTGTGTGAGCCCAAATCCTGCTTTAAGAGCTGTTTGCAGTGGAAATAAAGAACAAAGTTAGGTTTCTTTGTGATGGCTGATGTGTTTGCTCAGAAAAAACTAGCAATAGCATTTAGATAGAGAACAGTCCATATAAATAGTTTCATTTGCTGTATCTCCCTCTTCATCAATCAGCATATGGTCACTATCATACATTGGCACAGACGAGTCTTTCATTAAGGCACTATCATGAGAATGCTTATTCCCTGGCTGCCATTCTCTGTTATAGATAGGGTCTGGATCAGTGTTCATACCTGAGCCTCTCCTGCTATCATTATTCCTCTCTGTATAGCCTGGCCAATATGTAACCCAATTCTGATGTCCAGCCTTCCAATCTTGATCCCTGGACACTGGATCTTCTCTCACATACCTTCTGGCCTTGGTCTGAAAGTCCCTTCCACATGCAGTCTTCTCTCTTCCAGGTAGCCACTGGTGATTCCTATCTCTGCCACTCCATTCCTCTGGCTGAATCCAGTCCAATGGACTCTGCTGGCTTTTGGAATACCTCCCAGTATGAGTACTGCCTTGGAATCTCCCAGACCTTCCAATGGCCTTTCTTCTCTTCCTTCCAGAGAGTTTCCTTCTCTCTCTATCTGCGTGGCTTTTGCTGAAGCTGTTCTTCCAACTGTTGCTGAAACTGTTTCCTGAAGAATAAGCTCTATTCTTATCCTGTTCTAATGTGTGCTGCTCCCTAACACAGCGCAGCTGTCTTGAATCAGGCCCTGCCCTTTGAGATGAGTGCTTAGGGATTACCTCATAGCTCTCTTGATTGCACACACATTTTCTCCCTTCAGCCCCTCTCATGGCTGCTGGAAACCTGGTGCATTCTGGGACTGGTAGTCTTTTATGTGAAAACTCTGTTTTCTTGCTTCTACCAGAACTGACAGGTTGCTTGTTCAGAGTCACATCATCTTTTCTATAGCTCCTACCTGAGCTATGATAAGCTTCCTTATCACAAACTCCTTGATCGGTTTGGGCTTGTGGTTTTTGCCCTGTACTTCCTCAGCTGGCTGGAGTTCAGAAGGTCTTTGAGCAGCAGCATCCATTTGGGAGGATACCTGAAGCAAATTTTGTCGGCCCTGCCGCAGGCTGCGAGCACATGGCCAGTAGGCCTAAGTGCTCTGAGCCTCAGCCCCCTTGGTCAGAAGAAGTTGCTGAATGCCATTGGAACTGAAGTGAAAGTAATGGAGTCATTAGAGACACAGCATTAAAGACATTTTAAATTCATATATGTTTAAGTGAGTAAAGGAAGGAAGAGAGTAGAAGAATCCGTCTGCATGGTTCGAAAGATAGAATAGACTGAGGTAGAAAGGGGGTGGGCACTGTGGTGGGGTAACTGCACGTGCTCAAAAGGATCTTCAGACTCTTCTGAGCTATTCCATCCATGGTGCCGTTGGATGACATCATCCATTTGCGGCTGACTCATCCTGCTTGTCCATGGAGAAAGTCCTTAAACCACTCTTAGCAATGTGGTTTTGGGCTTATATCTGGGTGTGAGCAATAAGGATCCTGCCGGGTACTAGTGACCTGACTTCACAATTGTCAGAGGCAAGATAATGAGCATGATGGTACTTTGGTCTGAGGGTAGTTTCTCTAAATGGTACTTTGGTCTGAGGCAGTATGACACATCTTAGGGTTTTATAGCATCTTGTCCTAAAAAAGGGGAGGTTAATCCTAATGCTCTTCCTAAATTCCAGCCAGTCTGCACATTTAGTTTCCACAAAATTCCCATTATAGGACCCAAATAAGTGTCATCATTGTTACACATCACTCAGCAACTCCTTGTACAGTAGTTTGCTTATGCGCACTATGCTATTAATAGTAACCAGAAATGTGTAGTTATAGCAGCATGGGACTCGGCTACTGACATAACTGGCAACAAGCTAAAACTGGCAATACAAAGTCAAAGCTATCAAGGCTCCTCATGCACATGAAAAACAATATCAAAACCAGCAAAATTAAAGTTTATGGACTAAGCTTCACCCTCAAACAATATAGCATTCGGCCAGAATCTCATTGCTTAACTTATTCCAAATGGAAGCACTATTTAAATTCTTACATTTTTTACTTTAAAATGAAATTGAGTAGAAGCTTAAGAAAGTCATATTAGAAGGGTTATGTGACATTTGCATGTGTAAGTAGTGCATTCAGTAAGCAAGCCTTTTGTAAAATATTCTGCAAATTGTGAACATCTAGATTTGGACAGTCCTTTCCTACCTAGACATCCTATACAAAATTGAGCTTTAAGAGGATAATTTTATAAGCCTATTTTATAAAAACGAGTAGGTGCCTCCTTGACTTTATAAAATACCATTGAAGTGGCAGAAATTCTCTCTTAAGTAAAGGTACAGACATGAACTAAAGTCTTAGAACTGGTGTAAATATCCATGCCTGTATTTTTCAAGTACGGTGTAAATTATTATTTTATAATCTATGCACTTACTTGTGCGCTCCACTCCTGCGTCACCCAGACACCACACATGTGCACGCTCACCAGCAAAGTACACGCCATCATGCAACACACGTACATTTTCACTGGTGGCTGCATACACACGTTAATGACAAAAATAACCCCCAGTTAGGTGAGTTCTTGGCACCTAAAAGTATGAACCTCCTTTTAAAATGACTTCCTAAGGGTCTCCTTTTCTAACAGGCTGTTATTTATCGACCTCCTGACAAGTCTGCTTCTACCTTTCTCACTGACTCGTGGCTTTCCTTCTTTCTGGATTCCTCTTCCTCCACTCTTATTCTTGGGGATTTTAACATTCATGTCAATAACCCCTCTGATGCTTTAAAGCTCCTCTACCTTACCTCCTCGTTTGACCTCCAGCTTTGCTCCACTGCTCCCACTCACCAGCATGGCCACTGCCTTGACCTGGTATTTTTCTCCAGTTGCTTACCCTCAAACCTCTGTAGCTCAGTTCTTCCCTTATCTGACCATCACCTTTTAAGCTTCGATCTTTATCACCCGCTGCCTCAACCTCGTCCTGTCTCCTCCATCCTATTCAGAAATCTTCATGCTATTAATCCTTTGGTTCTTTCTTCCACTGTTTCTTCATCTCTTTCTTCCACTATGTCATCTAATTCTGTTGATGAGGCAGTAGCTTCCTATAACGCTGCACTCTCCTCTGCTCTGGATGCTCTCGCTCCACCCATGCCACGTCCTGTGAGGTGTTCTGCGCCCCAGCCCTGGCTTTCATCCACTACCCATTATCTACATTCCTGTGCCCATTCTGCTGAGCGCGCTTGGCTCAAATCCTGCTCCCTTGCAGACTTTCAAAGTCATGCTCGTCTCTTTCTAGTCAGCCATAGCGCTTGCCAAACAAGACTTATGTCCATCTGACTAACTCTCTTGCCTCTGACCCTCGCCGTCTCTTTACTACTCTCAGCTCTCTCCTCAAAGTGTCTCCACCTCTGATCCCTCCCTCCATTTCTGCCCAAACCCTGGCTGACTATTTCCATGACAAAATCCACAAGATCACCCTCCAATTCCCCACAAAGTCAGCTACTTCCCCTCCTCCCCCTCTTCACTCCCAACTTTCCCCCCCCCCCTACCTCCGCTACCCTCTCTTCCTTTCCTGTGATCTCTGAAGAGGAAACTGCACACCTTCTTTCTTCCTCCAAACTCACCACCTGCTCCTCTGATCCTATCCCCACCCTAGTAAGCCCCATCTCCTCCATTGTTGTCCCTTCCATCTCTCATATTCTCAACCTATCGCTCTCCACTGCAACAGTCCCTGCAGCCTTCAAGCATGCAGTGGGCACACCTCTCCTCAAGAAACCCTCACTTGATCCCACCTGTCCTTCTAATTATCAACCCATCTCCCTTCATTTCTAAACTACTTGAACGTGCGGTTCACCGCCGCTGTCTCAACTTCCTCTCCTCTCATGCCCTCCTTAATCCTTTACAATCTGGCGCTCATCCTTTACACTCTACTGAAACGGCTGTTGCCAAAGTCTCCAGTGACTTGTTCCCTGGCAAAATCCAAGGGTTTTTACTCTGTCCTCATCCTTCTTGACCTCTCTGCTGCTTTTGACACGGTTAACCACAACCTTCTCCTCGATACCCTGTCCTCGCTTGGTTTTAAGGGCTCTGTACTATCCTGGTTCTCCTCCTATCCCTCCTATCGCTCTTATTTATTTATTTATTTAACATTTCTTCTATACCGCGCTATTATAATCAGCGCGGTGTACATCGAACAGAAACATACTACAATGCATACAGGCAACATTGAGTTTACAGTGAAACAGGATATTAAACATGGAATAAACCGGGAAAACTGTGTACAATCTAACTTTATACTATGTACACTTCTCTAACTCATCTAGTTGTTACATGTGCATTTGTGGGTGGATAGTACACGTGTGATGGTTAGCGGTGGGGCTTATGTGTAGGCTAACCATTTTCTTTTTGTGTTAGGGTGTTAGGACGGCTGGGGCATGCGGGTAGGTTGCCAGTTGAGTGTTTACCTCGGATGGTTTCCGGGTAGAATTTTGTGAACAGGTGGTGTTTCAAGGCTTTTCTGAATGGGGCTAGACCTTTGATGCCTCGGATTTCATGGGGAAGGGCATTCCAGTTTAAAGGAGCAAATATGGAGAAGGCCCTGTTGGAGGTAGTCTTTGTGCATTTTGTCATCATCTTGGGGACTACTAAGGTGTTCATTGTTGTAGGTCTCCTGTTTCTATTTTCCGGGGTACTGTGGATTAGCTTGCTGATTGGCGTAGGGGGGTGGTTATTTAGGGCTTTGAATGTAAGGACTATTGACTTGTATTGGAGTCTGGCATGTAATGGTAGCCAATGCAGTTCTTTCATGATTGGCGTTATGTGGTCAGATCTTGACGATCCAGAAAGGACTCTTGCAGCTGCGTTCATAGCTAGGCGGAGCGGATTTAAGGTTGATTGTGAGAGACCGTGGAGGATGATGTTAGCGAAATCCAGATGTGGGAGGACTAATGCCTGGAAGGTTGTTCGGTAGTCGGTGAAATCCAGTAGGGGGCGAAGGTGACGCAGCGTTCTGATCTTATGATATATTGCCTTTGTGACGTTTTTCACATGTGTTGTCATATCCAGGTGCTGATCAAGCGTGATGCCTAGATAACGGATTGTGGATTTGGATTTCAACTCTACATTGTTGGCATGTAGTGATGGGGGAGGTATGAACTTCCGGTTCCTCGTGATAAATAGAACATCAGTTTTGTCATGGTTGATCCGTAGATTTTGTGTCAAGAGCCAGTCGGCTACAGCTTCGAAGCATCTTATTATTGGGGAGAGCACTGGTTGGTCAATTGTGAACGGCATGTAAAGGAGGATGTCGTCTGCATAAGCAAGGCATTGTACGTTGAAGGATCGGATCAAATCACATATCGGCTGCATGTAGATATTAAACATCAGTGCCGATAAGGACGAACCTTGAGGCACCCCCTGTGTCTGCAGAAATGGTTCTGAGGATGTGTGGCCTGCCTTGACTTGTTGCCACCTATTGGATAGGTAGGATTTGCACCATTCCAGTGCCGTGCTTTGAATCCCCTTTTCTTTTAGGCATTGTAAGAGTATATCATGGTTCACGGAGTCGAAGGCGGCAGAGATGTCCAGAAAGATGAGGACGAATCCTTGTTGGATGTTGTTTATTCCTGTGACCAAGTCATTGAAGAGAGTTGTAAGGATGGTGTCGACTCCGTGTGCTTCCCTGAAGCCATGTTGGGATGGATCTAGCGGTGCTTCAGTATCGATATGATGCTGGATTTGTTGTTGAGCAGCTTTTTCGATGATCTTGGCAAGCTGGGGGATGCTCGAGATTGGTCTAAACGATTCCACTTTGGATGGGTCTAGTCTGCTGTTTTTCAGTAGTGGCCTGATTGAAGTGTGTTTTAGGCTCTGCGGGAACGAACCCGTTAAAAAGGACTGGTTCAGTATTTTGCTCAGGATTTGGCTTAGGTCGTGTCGAAGTTCCCTGATCCAGCTTGCTGGGCAGGGGTCGTTGGGTGCTGTGCTGGGGTTGATAGAGGCTATAATGTTCTCAACCTCTTTATTAGATACCATGGTGAAATTGCATAATGGTGTTGCTTGGGGTGCTTTAGGCGATACGAAGAGGTTACTGACTCTTATGTTTGTGTTGGTCTTAATCATCTTTGATTGTAAGTAGTTTGAGTAGTCCTGTGGTTGAGGCATTGGTGGTTGAGCTGGAATGCGACGAAAAGATGGGAAGTAAAAAAACTTTTTATTACTTTATTCCACTCCAGCCACCGGCCCGACACTGGCCATGTTTCATTACAAACTTCTTCAGGGGCAAGTAATGGCTAAAAAATAAATAAAATATACATATAAAATCAAAATACTATACATTAAACTATTCTTAAGAGGAAAGAGGACTAAGACGTGTTATTTGGCACTTCTTAGGTAACCATTCCTTTTTATGGTTTACGCTCCGAATATTGGCTGTACTTAGTTTTTATCTTTTTGTTTTATATGTATATTGGCGTTGTTTTATTCACACGTCTTAGTCCTCTTTCCTCTTAAGAATAGTTTAATGTATAGTATTTTGATTTTATATGTATATTTTATGTATTTTTTAGCCATTACTTGCCCCTGAAGAAGTTTGTAACGAAACACGGCCAGTGTCGGGCCGGTGGCTGGAGTGGAATAAAGTAATAAAAAGTTTTTTTTACTTCACGTCTTTTCGTCGCATTCCACGTTTCTTACTGGGTCCTTGGTGCACGTGGAATCGTGCTCTTTTTGTTGGGTATTGGTGGTTGAGCTGACACCGGCTCCCCTGTTATGGACTTTACAATATTGAACAGGGCATGTGGTTTATTGATGGAGCGTTTTAATATATCTGTGTGGTAAAGTTTCCTTCTCTGCATTATCTTCTCACGGTGAGTAATTAAGTATGAGTTGTATGCAGCATGTGTCTCGGGGGAGTGGGTTCGGCGCCACCATCTTTCAAGTTTGCGTAAGTGGTGGAGTGATGTACGTAGGTCCTTGGAGAACCATGGTGCATGTTCCCGTTGTCTTATTTTCTTTTCGGTGTATGATGGACGGGAGGCAGCTCTAAGGTTCTCGTCCCATTTGGATATGAGATTGTCTAAGTTGAGGGTTGTGTTGGTCATAAGGGGTCGGAGATTCTCTAGGACTACACTCTGGTTGAGTGGTCGGAAGCGGGCTGTTGGGGTCCTGGTAGTATTTGTTATCTTTCGGCTCTTGTTGAATGTACTTATGGGTATGTGGAATCTGAGTAGATTGTGATCAGACCAGGGCACTGGTGTTATGGACAGTGCGAGGACTTGGGATGTAGTGGCATTGGTCTGAGGTGCGAAGATGAGGTCTAGCTTACCTCCCTTGATGTGGGTGGGAGAGTCGACATATTGTTTGTAACCTAGATCCTCTAGGGAATCTAGGAATGCTGCTGCATGGCTGTCTTGAAGAGATGGTAGGTTGAAGTCACCAATTAACCAATTTGGAGAGCGTGGAGTGGATGTGGTACATGCAAGCTCAATTATTGTCGATAGGTCCTCTGGTGATGGTGTGGGTGCCCGGTATAGTAGGTTGATTGTGCAGAGCTCATTAGATATAGTGAGAGAGTCAAGGTGGGTTGAGCTGGAGGTATTGCGCAGCTTGAAATGTAGATCGGCTTTGGCGAGGATGAGCGTTCCGCCTCCTTTCTGATTGGTCCTGTAGCATGCGTATAGAGAAAATCCTGGTGGCAGCATCTGATTCATGAGAGCGTTGCCACAATCAGACAGCCATGTCTCCGTGATCATCAAGATATCAAGGTTATATAGGGGTATCAGGTCAATAGCTGCAGGCCATTTTGATCGTACTGATCTGGCATTTATCAGCGCACACTTCAGTAGGCATTGATGATGTTGCTTCTCGGTTTGTGTCTTTTTGATGATTTGGAGAGGGATGTGAAGTAAATGGGAGTGAGATGTGTGGTTAGTTTTTGCTGTGGTGTGGCGGGGAATTTCAGACCATCTCCTTCCATAGTTGTGTAGGATTGGTATGTAATTGGTACCATGGTTGAAAGCGTTTGAAATGCTGGGGAGCCCAAGGGTAAGGAGGGTGATGAGTAATAGCAGGAATTTGTACATTCTAGATTGGCAGCAGTACAGTCGGTTACTGACAACAGTATAAGTAGATGCAGTTTTCTAGTAATGATGAGGTTAACTGTGGAAATACTGACAACAGTACAAGAAGATACCGGTTACTAGCAATTGAGAAGTTAACTGCAGAATACTGACAACAGTACAAGTGAATGCAAGTTAATAGCAATAGTGAAGTTAACTGCGGAATGCTGACAACAATAGTAGATGTGGTTACTAGCAATAGAAGAAGTTAACTGCAGAATAAAGACCACAGCGGGTGTAGGTTACTCGCAGTGTTTAAGTTAACTGAAGGTTACTGGCGGCATGTCTCACCGCCGCTTGAAATCGAACATGGCCAAGACTGAACTTATCTTTCAGTGTGTGTTCTGGTGGCTCCTCCTCCTCTGCTATCCCGCTCCCAGTTGGTGTACCCCAAGGATCTGTCTTGGGTGAGCTCCTTTTCTCTCTCTATACCCAGTCCCTTGGTGCGCTTATCTCTTCCCATGGCTTTCAGTACCATCTTTATGCTGATGACTCCCAGATCTACCTCTCTACGCCTGAAATCTCTCCGGCAATCCAGACCCGGATCTCTGCCTGCCTTTCTGACATTGCTGCCTGGATGTCTCACCGCCGCTTGAAATTGAACATGGCCAAGACTGAACTTATCTTTCCCCTTAAAACCTCCCCTCCTTTTCCTCCTTTCTCAGTCTCTGTGGATAACTCCTTCCAGTTTCCTTGGTTCATAATCTTGGGGTTGTCTTTGTCTCTTCTCTCTCCTTCTCCACACACATTCATCCAATAGCTAAGACCTGCCGTTTCTTTCTCTATAACATCAGCAAAATCCGCCCTTTCCTTTCTGAACACACTACTAAGATGCTTATCCACTCCTTAATAACCTCCTGTCTTGACTACTGTAACCTACTCCTTGCTGGTCTCCCTTTGAATCATCTCTCTCCCCTTCAATCTGTTCAACACTCTGCTGTGCAGCTAATCTTCCGCCAGCCTCATCATGCCCATATTACTCCTCTTCTCAAGTCACTTCATTGGCTCTCTATCCGTTTCCGCATCCAGTTCAAGTTTCTCCTGCTGACCTATAAATGCATTCACTCTGCAACTCCTCACTACCTTTCATCTCTCCTTACAACCCCTCTCGGGAACTCCGCTTTTCTAGCAAACTGCTTCATCTGTGCCCTTCTCTTCTATTGCTAACTCCAGACTTCGCTCCTTTCACCTTGCTGCACCTTACGCCTGGAACAAACTACCTGTGTCTGTACGCCAGGCACCTTCTCTGACCCTCTTCAAATTCAGGCTGAAAACTCACCTCTTCACTGCTGCTTTTGGATCTTGACTCACCCGATCTCCTTTTTCTTTTCCTTTCCCCCTTATTTTATCCCTGCCTACACCTTCTGTGTTGTCTGTCTTGACTAGATTGTAAGTTCTGATGAGCAGGGACTGTCTCTTACATGTCTGTGCAGCGCTGCGTATGACTTGTAGCGCTATACAAATGCTCAATAGCAGTAGTAGTACTACCCTCTTGTGAAGTCCAAAAAGAAGCTTATTTTATAAAGGCAACATAGGTCACCCAGAACCAACCCTTACAGTGCACAAATGACACATCTGTCTCGAAACCTATGTAAATGTGTGCATGTACTCTACGCGTGTACTGGCATATTTTATAAAATATGCACATACATCACAACTCTGCCCCCAGGAACACCTATGCATGGTACACCTAGAAGTACTATCTTGTCGCCATGTGTAATTATGCACGCATAAAACAGGCTTTAGATGTGGAAAAACCTTAATACAATTACCCCCCCCCCACGTGTCTTGCTCAAACTCCCTGATATCTATAGTTCTCTAGTATCATGTATATATCATAACATGTTTCAGGTGCTCCACTGTAAATAAGGTGAAATTTTACTTACTGTTAATTTCCTTTCCTGGAATCCTGCTAGATCAGTCCAGACTAGTGGGTTGTGTAACCCTGGCAGCAGATGGTGAGACAGAGAAAATCACAGAAGCTTAAAGTCTCCTACCCCTAGGGTCAGCTTCAGTATAATCCTGGCAAGCACCAGGATAGTCAACAATTCAAAACCAAGCTTACCATATCAAAACAATGAAACACAAAACAGCCAAATGAAGTCTCCGGCAAGGAGAATACACATCAGGATTAGCTACTTGACCAGAACTGGAGGACTTACCAATTGGAATGAAATATGTACAAAACAGAAGATAAGTAAAATTTCACCTTCCAGCCCATCCTGCTAGACCAGTCCAGACTAGCGGGGAGTACCAAAGCTACACCACCATAGAGTGGGAAGAAACAGCTGCAACCAACACAGTGGCTCTGAGCTGCACAGCTGCACAGTTGCTCTGAGCTGCCTCCCTGGCTTGTAGATCCAAGAGATAATGATGAGTAAAGGTAGATAGGGATGACCAGGTTGCTACCCTGCAAATGTCAAGCGGGAAACCTGCAATCTTTCTGCCCAAGAAGTGGCCTGGGCAGATGTGGAATGTGCCCGTAGTCCTGTTGGCATGGGCTTGCTCTGGAGGATATGTCAATTCAATGGCCTGTTTAATCCAGCAGGCTATCACTGCCTTAGAAGCAGCCGTCCCCTTCTGGGGACTGGTGAATAAAACAAAGAGGTGGTCAGAAAAATGAAACAGATTGGTCACCTTGAAACAGCGACACAAGATCCAGCTGACGTCGAGCCAATGCAGGACCAGCAGTAACTTGAAGGCCCTTCTGAAAAGAAGGCAAGCAAGGATACTGACTCATTAAGATGGAACATTGAGAGAACTTTTGGAAAAAAGGCAGCTACTATACAAATGGTGACGCCTTCCGAGGAAAAAGATAGGAAGGGGTCCTAATAGGAACTTGAAGCTGGAAAACATGCCATGCGGAGGTGACTGCAACCAGAAACACGGATTTGAGAGTGAGGTCCTAAAGGGACAAAGTGTGGAGAGGCTCAAACGGAGCGTGAGTGAAGATGCAGAGCACCAGGGATAGGTCCCAAGTGGGTACCACCGAGCATCACCAGTGGCCGTAGAGAGCAGACCCCCCCCCCCCCTTCCTGGAAAAACCTGGCAACATCCACATGAAAGGCTAGGGAACGCCCCTGTATTGTGCAATGGAAGCAAATTAAAGCTGCGACCTGTACCTTCAAGGAGTTAAGGGCAAGGCCCCTATCAAGGCCATCCTGGAGAAAGGAAAGATTGATTGGGACCCCCACTGTCCATGGCGAGACGCCTCTGTGGGAACACCAGAAGTGCCAAATGTAGGCATCTCCAACCAGGGCTGCCGCGTCTGAAGCAATGTGATGATCACCCTTTGTGCTCTAGTCGGCACTGCTCAAGAGCCAGGCCATAAGTGAGTACGGAGCAGGTCATCCATGAGGATGGAACCCTGATGAATAACTTCTCTCTGCACGCCGAAGGGTAGGGGTGAGTCCCGTTGGAGACACACGAGGTTAGCACACTAGGGCTGCCTCAGCCAGTCTGACACCACTAGGACTACTTGGCCGGAATGTGCCTCTATCCGGCACAGAACATGGCCGATCATTGGTCACGGAGGGGGGGGGAAGACGTAGAGGAGAGCTGCGCAGGGCCAGGGCTAAGTCAGGATATCCAGACTCTGACAGCGTGGTTCCTTGCGCCAACTGAAGAAGAATAGCACCTTGGAGTTGCCCAAGGTGACCAAGAGGTCCAGCATTGGGAAACCCCAGCGGTGCTCGATGGCGGCAAACGCCCATGGGGCCAGTTCCCACTCACTAGGATCCAGTGTATAGCGACTGAGAAAATATGCATGTTCTCTATGCCCGCTATATGTTGCACTGAGAGCATCTGAAGTGAGTGTTCCGCCCAGGGGAAGAAGAGGCGCATCTCCTTGGCTACTCCAGGACACCTGATTCCGCCTTGCGGTTGAGGTATGCCACCGTCATTGAGTTGTTGGAGAGAATGTGCACTGCATGACCATGCAGCAGGGCATGAAAGGACAGAAGAGCCAGACGAATAGCACATGCCTCGAGTCAATCGATGGTCCAGGTGGATTCACGGGGAGACCAAGTCCCCTATGCAGTGCATCTGAGGCAGTGCACTCCCCAGCCTGCCAGACTGGCATCCATGGTCAGGGCCAGATCCAGAGAAGCGAAAAATTCACTTGAATGACAAATTTTAGAGTTTCCATCTGGAAGCGCAGTACAAGGCAGCGACTGACCCCCTTGAGGTCCAGTATGCGACGGAAGGAGCCATCCTTCTACAGCACTACAAAGTAGATGGAATAGTGGCCATTGCTCCTCTCAGCTGGGGGGAACGGGTGAATAGCTTGGAGCTGAAGAAAGTGCTGCAAGGTAAGAACCACAGCAGCCTTTTTGGCGGAGGACCCGTATGGGAAAATTAGGAAGGGCACAACCAAGTCGAGAGTGTAACCCCTTGAAACGACATCAAGTACACACTTGTCTGAAGTTGTGGGTCCATTCGCAGGAAAAACGAAGCAGCCACCCTCCTACATGTGGCACCCTGGAATGGACCCGGAGCCCATCAACAGGAGGACAGTGAGGGGTCAGTGAACATGGGGATGTAGGAGTAACTATCCCTGTTGCGGCGGAGACCCTGAAAGGACTGAGTTCTGCTTCCTGCCTTGTTGGAGGAGCCCCCAGGCTTGCTGGGGCGGTATCGTCGGGCTTCCTGGAAGCATCCCATATAGACCGAGGAGGCAGAGGATGTGTTTATGGGGCGACGGAAATAGGCTCTGGGCCAATCCTCTGGAAGACACTGCTGTTTGACCTCCCCTAGATCCTTGACAAGCTTCTCGAGGTCCTCGCCGAAGAGAAAGAGTAGTTACTCACCTGTAACAGGTGTTCTCCAGGGACAGCAGGAATCAGCCCTCACATATGGGTGACGTCAACACCAACGGAGCCCCATGGAAGCATCCCAGCTTTCAAAGGAAGCCTTTGGGAGATGTCACCATGCATGTATGATCCCCTTCTCGCCCAAGTCAGATGACGTAGCTAGAGCCAACAAAAGAAGATGGCAAAAATTGTACATTAACTCCAAGGGGAGGAGGGAGGTTGTGAGGACTGATTCCTGCTGTCCCTGGAGAACACCTCTTACAGGTGAGTAACTACACTTTCTCCAGGGACAACATATGAGATTCCCTAGCAACAGGCTACCGAGAACTTGAAGAAAAATACATCCCAGCCGTGAGCAGCTGCAAGCAAATCTGAGGAAAGATTCCGAGGACCCCAGTGTCCAGGGAGAAGCATGGTTCCAGTAGCCTGAACACGAAGGGCTGGAGGGCAGGAGTTGCCTAAATCCTGAACAGATTACAGAGTACGGCCTGGCCAAAGGCCCTGTCCCGTTAGGACACCCTTTCCAGGCATTAGTGAGCTGCAAAGGTGTAAACTGAGGACCAAGTGGCAGACCAGCAGATGTCTGCCATAGGGACAGAGGACAAGCTTGCAACCGAGGTTGTCATAGCTCTGACATTGTGTGCTGTGACCTGGTGTTTCAATGAGAGCCCAGCCTGATTGTGGGTGAAGGCAATACAGTCTGCCACCCATGTGGACAGGGTCCATTTGGTCACAGCCTCCCCCAGTTGTATGAAAAGAAAAGCTACGAGGATTTGCAGAGGTCCTGAGTATGCTGTAGGTAAAGGGACAGAACCCTCTTGCAGTCCAGAGTATGGAGAATGGCCACTGCCTTGTTGGCATGGGGCCATGGAAAGAAGGTAGGGAGCACCATCTCCTGGTTGAGATGGAAGTCGGATACCACCTTCGGGAGGAATTTTGGGTGGGTGCGAAGCACGACCTTATAGAACCTGGTGTAAGGTGGATCAGCCACCAGGGCCTGAAGCTCACTGACTCTGCGGGCAGAGGTGAGTGCCACCAGGAAGACGAACTTCCAGGATAGGTAACGCAAATGGCAGGTAGTCAAAGGTTCAAAAGGCAGCTTGGTAAGCTGCGTCAGAACCACAGTGAGATCCCATTCCACTATGGGCGGGCGGATGGGAGCCTTAGAGAGCAGCAAGCCCTGCATGAATCGGGTAATGAGAGGCTGTATAGAAAGAGGTTTGCCCTCTATGGAGTGATGGTGCGCATAGAGCTCGCTCAGGTGTACCCTGATGGAGCTGGACTTGAGTCCAGTATGCGAGAGGTGGAGCAAGTACTGCAGCACCGTGTGCACCTGGCAAGAGAATGGGTCCACCTGTTGCTCCACACACCATATTGAGAACCTGCACCACTTGAAGGAGTAGGCTCATCTCATGGAGTACTTATGAGAGGCCAGGAGGACTTCTTCCACCTCCCTGGGGAGGTTGAAGGGTATTAGGGCGAACTGTTCAGCAGCCATACTGTTACTGACAGGGACCCCAGGTTTGGGTGGAGAAGCGAGCCCTCCTACTGAGTCAGTAGCCCTAGAGCACTTCCCAGAAGGACCAGGAGCTCTGTTGAGAGGCGGAGCAAGAGGGGAAGCCAAGGCAGTCTTGGCCACCGTGGTGCCTCCAGGATCACGGAGGCCTTCTCCTGCAGGACCTTGAAGAGGGTCCAGGTGATTAGTGGTGTAGGAGGGAAGACATACAGAAGGCCCTCCGACCACGAGATGAGAATGGTGTCTGCCACTACCCGGGATGGGTGCAGTTGGGGACAGCAGAAGCAGGGCAGCTGAGCATTGGCTGGGCTGACCACTGTGCTACCCTGGGATCTAGGTGCCACTTGTGTGTTTGGACAACCCTGCTTAGCCTGTCCACTAGGGCATTGCCTTGGCCCAGAAGATATACTGCCCTGAGGAGCATCACCTGCCTGATCGCTTATGAGCAGAGAGCTATTGAATCCTGGCAGAGTTAGAGACCCTGTGTCTCATTGCTTGTTCAGATAGAACATCGTGACCTGGGTGTCCGTTTGGACTAGCACCAACGGGTTCCACAAGTGATGGTGGAAGGCCTTAATTGCTAGAAAATGGCCCTGACTCCAGAAGATTGATCTGCTGTTGGCTCTCCTCCATGGACCAGTTGCCCTGCGTGTGTAGTTCCTCACCATGGGCACCCCAGCACAGTAGGGAGGTGTCCGTAGTTGTGGGTTTGGGTGCTGGAAGGGCATGCCCTCCTGCAGGTGATGTACATCCTGCCACCAATCAAGTCACTCTGCTAGCTGATGGGACACAAAGACTCTGTCCTGGAGCCTGCCCGTGGCATGATTCCACTGTGAGCTGAGACACTACTAAGCAGCCTACATGTGGAGGCAGGCATTGGGAACCACATGAACTGTAGATGCCATATGGCCTAGAGGTGCAACAGGCCACGGCCTGCACCATCAGGGTCCTACAACATCTGGGGTTCGTGATAAACCACCCCAAATCCTACCTCACTCTGATACAGGATCTGGAGTTCATAGGAGCTCATCTGGACACTCTCCAGACTAGGGCCTTCCTGCCCCTGGACAGGGCAGATCGCCTCAGGGCTGTGGCTACCAAGGTACAGTGCCATCACGTAATGTCAGCATGGTCCATGCTCCACCTGCACCTGCACCACCCCAAATCCGATTTGATACTGTCTCATTTTACTAGCCAGTCGTCCAGGTATGGGAAGATGAAGGTCCCTTGGAGACGGAGGTAGGCGGCCACCACTGCTAGGCATTTGGTGAAGACTCTTGGAGCAGAGGTTAGGCCGAATGGTAGTACCCTGTATTGGTAGTGGTCACCCCCGACCATGAACCTTAGGTACTGCCTATGGCTGGGATGGATAAGGATGCAGTTATAAGCATCCTTTAGGTCCAAGGAGCATAGCCAATCTCCCTGCTGGAGGAAGGGCAGCAATATTCCAAGGGACAGCATTCTTAACTTCTCCTGCACCAGGAATTTCTTCAGGTTTCTCAAGTCCAGGATGGGCCTTAGGACTCCTGTTCTTTTTGGGACCAGAAAGTACCTTGAGTAGAACACCTTCCCTTTCAGATGGTGGGGAACTGGTTCTACGGCCTTGTCCTTGAGAAGGCCTGCAAGTTCTTGCAGCAGCAGGGACTGGTGCAGGGGGGTTCGAGGGGACTCTCCTGGAAAGAAAGGAGGCGGTGTAAGGTCCAAGTGAAGGAGGTAACCTTCCCTAACCACTTGAATTGCCCAGGAGTCGATGGTAATGGCTGGCCACCAATGGGCAAAATGAATCAGAAGCTCTCCTGTTGGTAGCTGATCCCTCATGGGTAGAGAGGCTATGTTTTGGGAGTAAAAAAACAAAAACATCTGGACTGGAGCCAGTATCTTGGGCTTGGGGCCCTTAGGCTTGCATGGGCCTGGCCTGCTCCCTTGTCCTGATGCCCCTGCTGTAGGTCTGGGGGGCTTGGTACTGCGGGTAGCCTCGATAAGGCTGGCCTTTTCGGTGGAAGGGAGGCCTTTTCCCCGGTGGTTTCTTCTTGGGAAGAGTGGAGGTCTTCCTGGAAAGTCGAGTCCTGGTGACATACTCGGTCTCGACCTGCACTACCTTATTTATTTATTTATTTAGACAGTTTTGTATACCACCTTATCCTTCAATCAAAGCGGTCACAACACAATTGGGGGATACATTTAACACGCGGGGATATGAGACACATACACTAATACTTACAGGGAACATGGGCAATGGAGGGTTAAGTGGCTTGCCCAAGACCACAAGGAGCACCTGTGGGACTAGAAACCCCAGTCCTTCCGGCCCAAGGTTGCTGTCCTCTAGTGGGATTTGAACCCCCGACCTTCCGGCCTGAAGTACCTTACCCCAACCACTAGGCTACTCCTCCCTACCTTGTCCTCCATTGGTTTGCCGAAAAGATTTTCACCGAAGCAGGTGACGTCGACCAGTTTCTCCTTGGCCCATTACTTGAGGTCCAATTCCTGGAGCCAGGTTTGACGTCAAGCACCGATGCCTGCGACGGCCACCCTCGCGTTAGACTCAAAGCTGTCATAGGCTGCTCGAGACAAGTACTTTGAGCACTCCCCAACAGACTTCATGAGGGTTTGGAATCACTGGAGGTGATCTCCGCTGAGACCCTCCAAGTTTCTAAGTCAGGTCTCGGAGATACATGTCAATAGCTGATATGTTTGTATTCTGCAAGCCATCATCAAGTCCTGGTAGCATTTGAGCCTGAGGGCGTTGAGGGCACAGGACTCCCTGCCTGAGGGCACCGAAGAGTAGGTCTTCAGGCTTTTCTGTCGGCGCATGGTCGACTCGACCACCATGGAGGTGTGAGGGAGTTGCGCCTTCCTGAAGCAGGGGCCCCACCGGACCCGATACATGTTGTCCAGGCACTGGCTAACAATTGGCACCAATGCCAGTGTTTCCCACATCTGGAGAAGGAGTCGCCAGAGGATGGTGGGGACGGGGACCATGAGGGACTCCTTCAGACTCGTATTGGAGAATTTTGAGTTCCTCCATACGAGGGTCCTCCTCAGACTCCATGGTGAGGGACAATGTCTTCGCTATGTCCCGGACAAACTCAAGGAACGAGGTGTCCTTGGGTGGGGACCGGTGCATCGACGTCGGGAAAGACAGGTCCGAGGGGAGACCACAGTGTGCTCATGTCTCCGGGGAAGCCTCGTCCTCAGACTCCCAGTCCAAGTAGTTCGTTGAAGACTTGAGGACTGATGGCTCTTGGGGGCACCGTTGGATCCGGCTGTTGTTGACCCGCGGTTGTTGCTTGGCCGGAGCCAAAGGCACTTGCCGGGGAGGATCTCACTCCCGAAGACCAGGAGGGGGATTGAGACCCTCGCCGAGGATTGGCTCGAGGCATAGGGCTCTCAAGGATCTCTTTGGCGGCCTGGGGACTCATAAGAACATAAAATATGACATTCTGGGTCAGACCAAGGTCCATCAAGCCCAGTATCCTGTTTCCAACAGTGGCAAATCTAGGTCACAAGTACCTAGCAGTTTCCTCAAAAGACACAGGTTCCACAATGCTTGTATTGGGGCAAGCAGCGAATATTCTGGGTCCATTTTAATAATGGTTTATGGACCTTCCCTCCAGGAACTTATCCAAACCTTTTCAAACCCGGCTACACTAACTGCTTTTACTACATCCTCTGGTAGCAAATTCCAGAGTTTGATTACACGTTGTGTGAAAAGCGTAGTTATCAGTCCTCACTTATGGGTGACATCGGCACCGACGGAGCCCATGCAGAGCAATTCCCCAGCTTTCAAAGAAAGCCTTTGGGATTGCTACCACGCATGTGTGGTCCTCTTCCCGCCCAAGGGAGCCATCTTGCTCAGTCAGGTCCCTTAGCTCGAGCCCTACCAAGCAGATGGCAAGCGAAGAACAAAAATTCAGCAACTCATCAGGGGAGGCAGGAGGGTAGTGAAGACTGTTTCCTGCTGTCCTTGGAGAACACCTGATACAGGTTAGTAACTATGCTTTCTCCAGAAACAAGCAGGAAGTCAGTCATCACTTATGGGACTCCCTAGCTACACTGAACCTGTAACCAAAAAATGCCTCCGTGAGGCCGTAAGCAGAAGCCAAAGCCTGAAGGAGCCCGAGTCCTCGGGTCCTCGAGGCAAAGCCTTCAGTAGCAGTGAAGAAGGGTCGGAGGGCAGGAGTTGCTTATACCCCAAACAGATTACGGAGTACAGCCTGGCTGAAGATGCTGTCCCTGCAGGACTCCCTCTCCAGGCAGTAGAGGGCGACGAAGGTATTCATAGAAGGCCAAGTTGCCGCCCGGCAGATGTCCATCATGGGCACGGAGCACAGCGAGGCCACCGAGACCACTTTGGCTTGGACCCCGTGTGCAGTGACTTGATGATACAGAGGGACGCCTGCCTTCGCATGGGAGAATGCAATTCAGTCTGATACCCAAATAGAGAGGGTGCGCTTGGTGACTGCTTGCCCCTGCCGATTGGGATCATAGGTCATGAAAAGTCTGTCAGACTTGCGGTGAGTCTGGGTACGCTGCAAGTAGAGGGCGAGGGCCCGCTGCAGTCGAGGGTGTGGAGAGCCGCTGACGCCTGATCAACATGGGGCCTCGGGAAGAAGATCGGGAGCACTATCTCTTGGTTGAGATGAAAAGCCGACATGACCTTGAGTAAGAATTTAGGATGGGTTCATAGGACCACCCTGTTCCGATAAAACCTAGTGTAAGGGGTGCCCGCCATGAGCGCCTGAAGTTCACTGACTCGGCAAGCCGAGGTCAGCACCACCAGGAAAGCCACCTTCCAGAACAAATGCCGGAGCAAACACATCGCCATTGGCTCAAAGGGTGGACGGGTGAGCTGCGTGAGCACCACGTTCAAGTCCCATTCCACTGGAGGGCGACGGATGGGCGGCTTGGATATCAGAAGGCCCCGCATGAAACAGGAGACTAGCGGCTGCCCTGAGAGAGGTTTTACCTCGATAAAGAGATGATTAGCCTATATGGTGCTCAAATGAACTCTAACAGAGTTCGACTTCAGCTCTTCCCTCGAGAGGTGGAAGAGGTACTGGAGAACCCACAGAACCGGGCATGAGAAGGGGTCGATCTGGTGTTCCGAGCCTGCCTAGTGGAGTCCTTCCTCGAGGCAAGGAGGATTTCCTCGACCTCCTCCGGAAGGGCCAGAGAGGCTAGAGAGACCTATTCAGCCATCAGGACGTGAGGGATAGGGAGGTTAGGTTCGGGAGTAGTACCCGACCCTCCTTTTGCGTTAGCAAGTCCCTGGCCAAGCCCAGGGGAATCGGAGGCTTCGTCAAAAGCCATAGCAGGAGCGGGAACCAAGGCTGCCAAGGCCACAAGAATCAACGATGCGCTGTCCCGTTGAGCCTTGAAAAGAGTCCTAAAAATGAGGGGGAAAGGAGGGAATGCATACAGAAGACTGGAGGACCAGTCCAGAAGAAATGCATTGGGGCCCTCCCTGCCCAGGTGCGGTACTGGGCTGCAAAAGTGAGGGAGCTGCGCCTTCTGGGGGCTGGCGAAGTGGTCTATCGCTGGAGTGCCCCAGCATAGAAACAGCCAGCCTGCCACTCTGGGATCCAGTCGCCACTTGTGGGAGCGAAGGATTCTGCTGAGTCTGTCAACCAGGCCATTCTCCTGACACAGGAGGTACGTTGCAAAGAGGACATCCTCCGTCGGGCGGCAAAAGAAGAGGACCGCTTCCCCGCAGAGGGAGCGCAACCCCGTGCCACCCTCCTTGTTGATGTAGAAAATTGCTACACGGTTGTCTGTCTGTACCAGAAAGCATAGTTACTCACCTGTAACAGGTGTTCTCCAGGGACAGCAGGAATCAGTCCTCACATATGGGTGACATCAGTGTCGATGGAGCCCTCATCTGGAGCAATTCCTCAGCTTTCAAAGAAAGCCTTTGTGAATGCATCGCACATGCGTGGTCCCCTTCCCGCCCAAGGGTGCCATCTTGCTCAGTCAGATGACATAGTTAAAAAGACGGCAAAAATGAGAAAAAATTAATCAAAGGACTGCAACTCCAGGGGAGGAGGGAGGGTCATAAGGACTGATTCCTGCTGTCCCTGGAGAACACCTGTTACAGGTGAGTAACTACGCTTTAAGAACATAAGAACATAAGATATGCCATACTGGGACAGACCAAGGTCCATCAAGCATAGTATCCTGTTTCCATCAGTGGCCAATCTAGGTCATATGTACCTAGCAGTTTCCCCAAAAGACACAGGTTCTGCAGTGCTTGTACTGGGTCAAGCACTGATATCCTGGGTCCCTTCTTAATAATGGTTTATGGACCTTTCCTCCAGGGAACTTGTCCAAACCTTTTTTTAAACCCAGCTACACTAACAGCCTTTACTACATCCTCCAGTAACAAATTCCAGAGTTTGATTATACGTTGAGTGAAGAAATATTTTCTTTTATTAGTCTTAAATAGTTTACTCTGTAGCTTCATTGCATGTCCCCTAGTCTTTCTATATTTTGATAACGTAAACAATTGATCTACGTTTACCCGTTCCACTCCGTTCATTAATTTATAGACTTCTATCATATCTCCCCTCAGCCATCTCTTTTCCAGATTAAAGAGCCCTGGGTCGTCAGGGCTGACTCGAAGGCACACATTGCATTTGCAACCTTTTTAGCCTTTCTTCATAGGAGTATCCTTCCATCCCCTTTACCATTTTGGTGGCTCTTCTCTGAACCTTTTCTAATAACACTATATCCTTTTTAAGATACGGCGACCAGAATTGCACACCATATTCAAGGTGCGGTCTCACCATGGAACGATATAGAGGCATTATAATATCTTTTGTTTTATTTTCCATTCCTTTCCTTATCATACCTAGCATTCTATTTGCTCTCTTGGTTGCTGCTGCACACTGGGCCGAGGGTTTTAACATGCTATCCACAATGACGCCTAAATATTTTTCCTGGGTGGTGGTTCCTAATGTGGAACCTTGCATTGTGTAACCATAGTTTGGGTTGTTCTTCCCTAGGTGCATAACCTTGCACTTGTCCACATTAAATTTCATCTGCCATTTTGATGCCCAGTCTTCCAATTTATCAAGATCCTCTTGCAATTTTCCACAATCCTCTTGGGTTTTAACAACTATAAATAGTTTTGTGTTATCTGCAAATTTGATAACCTCACTCGTTATTCCACTTTCCAGATCAAACAGGAAGTCAGTCCTCACATATGGGACTCCCTAGGTATAGGCTACCGAGAATCCATAGCTGAAAATGGCTCCCTCTAGAAGACCCACAGCAGCAGTGATAGGATTTTTCTCCAAGAACGCAACCCCCATGGTAGCCTGACACCAAAGGGTTGGAGGGTAGGAGTTGCCTAAACCTCGAATAGGTTACGGAGTACCACCTGACTGAAAACACGGCCCTGCCGGGACTCTCTCTCCAGGAAGTAATGGGCTGCAAAATTCTGACATGAAGACCAAGTTGCGGCCCGGCAGATGTCTGCCAATGGAACAGAGTGGTGGTTAGCCACTGATGTGGCCTTAGCCCTGACAGAGTGGGCCTTGATTCGGCCCTGCAGCTGGAGGTCAGCTGCCCTGTATGCCTAGGTGATGCAGTCTGCCACCCAGGTAAATAACGTGCGCTTGGAGACAGATAGACCCAGTTTACTAGGGTCATAAGAGATGAAGAGCTCAGAAGCTCTCCGATGTCCCCACGTACGCTCCAGGTAGAAGGCGAGCGCCCTCTTACAGTCCAGGGTATGCAGAACCACTTCTGCCCTGCTGGGATGTGGCATGGGGAAGAAGGTTGGAAGAACCACCTCTTGGTTGAGGTGAAACCAGGCCTGGGGAAGAAGGTTGGAAGAACCACCTCTTGGTTGAGGTGAAACCAGGAAAACACTTTTGGAAGGAACTTGGGGCGAGTACGTAGGACCAACCTGTTTTTATAAAACCGTGTATACGGTCTATCCGATACTAAAGCTTGCAGCTCGTTCACATGTCGAGCAGATGTGAATGCCACCAGAAAGAGTGCTGTTCAGGAAAGGAAGCGGAGATGATAGGTGGACATTGGTTCAAAGGGTGGGCGAGTAAGCTGCTGCAAGGAAGCAGAGATGACAGGTGGACATTGGTTCAAAAGGTGGGCGAGCAAGCTGCTGCCTCGAGCAGAACCGGGGTGGTTTTGCGGACTGGAAAAGAGATCCATGGATGGGCGACCCCAGCGGTTGAAGATCTGCTGGGCTACCTCCCGGTTCAGTTGCCATTCGTGAGGCTGAAGTATCCTGCTCAACTTGTCGGCCAGGAGGTTTTCCTGACCTGGCAGATAAACTGCCTTTAGGGACATGTGATGTGTCACTGCAAAAGAGCAGAGGTCCAGAGTCCCTTGGCATAGGATGTGAGATCATGTGCCTCCCTGTTTGTTGATGTAGAACATCGCTACTCGATTGTCTGTCTGTATCAGCACCGACTGATGTGAAAGATGACAGAAGGCTTGAAGAGCTAGGCAGATGGCTCGAAGTCCTAGAAGATTAATTTGAAGTGTGGCCTCTCGCGAGGACCACAGACCCTGAGTGCATGAACCCTGGCAATGGGCACCCCAGCCCAGCAAGGAGGCATCTGTCGTCAGCACTCTGGTGTGAGAGGGAGGTTGGAATGGTACTCCCTGAAGCAAACTGGGGGGGTGAAGCCACCATTGCAAGGCTGTCACCAGCTGCTTGGAAATCGCTACCCTGTCTCTGAGGCAGTCTGTGGCTTGTGACCACTGGTCTCTGAGACACCATTGAGCTGTGCGCATGTGGAATCGAGCACATGGAGTCACATGCACCATGGAGGCCATGTGGCCCAGGAGGTGTAAGAAGACCCTTGCGGAGACATGAGGTTGGCGCTGGACCTGTTGTACAAAGTCCAGCAACCGCCTCGCCCTCTCCAGTGGTAGGTAAGCTCCGAAGCAAAGAATTCATTCAGTCTCTCCGCTATCGCCTTGTCCCCTTGTAGTGCCCCTTTTACCCCTCTATAATCTAATGGTCCAACTGACTCTCTCACAGGTTTTTTTGCTAGGAATGTAATTGAAAAAATCTTTATTTCACGTTTTTGCTTCCGCAGCAAGCTTCTTCTCAAATTCTCCCTTTGCCTTCTTTATCAATGCCTTGCATTTGACCTGCCAGTGCTTGTGCTGTTTCCAGGTTTCGTCGTTTGGCTCTTTTTTCCATTTCCTGAAAGATGCTTTTTTGGCAACAACAGCCTCTCTGACCTCACCTTTAAACCATGCTGGCAGTTTTTTGGACTTCCTTCCACTTTTCTTAAAGCGTGGAATACAGCTGGTCTGGGCTTCCAAGATAGTATTTTTCAACAACACCCAAGCTTGATGTAAGTCTTTAACCTTTGCAACTGCTCCTTTTAGTTTTTTCTTAACTATTTTCCTCATTTTATCATAGTCTCCCTTTTGAAAGTTAAAAGGTAGTACTGTGGATTTCCTTACTATCCCTCCTCCACTAATTAAATCAAAGGCGATCATGCTATGATCACTATTGCCAAGTGGTCCCAACACCCTTATTATCTCTTGCACTAGATCTGGTGTTCCACTAAGGACTAGGTCTGATATGGCTTCCCCTCTGGTCGGTTCATGAACCAGCTGCTCCAAGAAGCAGTCATTTATTTCAACTAGGAACTTTATCTCCCTGGCATGTCCTGCCGTGACACTGACCAAGTCGATACCGGGGTAATTGAAATCACCCATTATTATTACCACGCTGTAAATTTTGTTAACTTCCTTGATTTCTTTGAGCATTTCATCATCCATTTGTTCATTCTGGCCAGGCGGTCAATAGTACACCCCCACTGCCATCGCCTTCCCCTTTTTACATGGAATTTAAATCCATAGAGATTCTACAGCAAATTTTGTTTCCTGCAAAACTTTAATCCTTTCTGACTCAATGCCCTCTCTAACATAGAGCGCAACCCCTCCACCAATTTGATCAGCTCTATAGTTTGTACCCAGATATCACAGTGTCCCACTGGTTGTCCTCCTTCCACCATGTCTCTGATATTCCAATCATATCTAACCTCTCATTTAGTGCTATATATTCTAATTCTCCCGTCTTATTTTTTAAACTTCTAGCATTTGCATACAAGCATTTTAGAGACTTATTTTATTCATATTAATTTGGCTATTGGTAGACATGGGTAATTTGGAATCTTTAAGCTCTGTCTGCTCCATACTCGAGGGCATTTGGGCTACTTTACTCTTTTTTGGAACCTCTCTGCTTTTGGCAGTATCCTTCAAGGATACATTCTTCTGAACCATCTGCTCTTGGGCGACTGTCGGCTTTCCGCTATTATCTAGTTTAAGAGCTGCTCTCTCTCCTTTTTAAAGGTTAATGCCAGCAGCCTGGTTCCATCCCGCTTAAGGTGAAGCCCATCCCTTTGGAAGAGCCCCTCCTTTCCCCAGAATGTTCCCCAGTTCCTAACAAATCCAAACCCCTCATTTCTGCACCATTGTCTCATCCACGCATTGAGACTCCGGAGCTCTGCCTGCCTTTTGGGCCCTGCACGTGGAACGGGAAGCATTTCGGAGAATGCTACCCTGGAAGTTCTGGATTTCAACTTCCTACCTAAAAGCCTAAATTTAGCCTCCGAACCTCCCTACCACATTTTCCTATGTCATTGGTACCGACATGTACTAAGACAGCAGACTCCTCCCCAGCACTATCTAAGACCTTATCTAGGTGGCGCATGAGGTCCGCTACCTTTGCACCAGGCAGGCATGTTACCAGGCGATCCTCACGTCCACCAGCCACCCAGCTATCTACATGCCTAATGATCGAATCACCAACTATAACGGCTGTCCTAACCCTTTCCTCATGGGCACATGGCCCTGGAGAAACTTCCTCGATGAGAGAGGGTTTTACGTCACCTGGAGGACAGGTCCTAGTTACAGGATCACTTCCTGCCACACCAGGGTGATGCTCTCCTGTCACGTGACCTCTCTCCTCCATGGCAACAGGGATGCTGCCAGACTGGAGGTGGGACTTCAGGACTATATCCCTGTAGGTCTCGTCTATGTACCTCTCTGTCTTTCTTATGTTTTCCAAGTCTGCTACTCTAGCCTCTAGAGAACGGACTTGTTCCCTGAGAGCAAAGATACAGCGACCAGAACTGCACTCAATATTCAAGGTGTGGTCGCACCATGGAACGATACAGAAGAATTATAATATATTTTGTTTTATTCTCCATTCCTTTCCTTATGATACTTAGCATCCTATTTGCTCTCTTGGCTGCCGCTACACACTGGGCGGAGGGTTTTAACATGTTATCTATGACACCTAAATCTTTTCCCTTGGTAGTGGTTCCTAATGTGAAACCTTGCATTGTATAACCATAGTTTGAGTTGTTCTTTCCTAGGTGCATAACTTTGCACTTGTCCACATTAAATTTCATCTGCCATTTGGATGCCCAGTCTTCCAATTTATCAAGATCCTCTTGTAATTTTCCACAATCCTAATGGGTTTTAACAACCTTGAATAGTTCTGTGTCATCTGCAAATTTCATAACCTCACTCATTCTTCCCATTTCCAGGTCATTTATAAATATGTTAAAAAGCAGCGGACCCAGCACAGATCCCTGGGGTACTCCACTATTCACCTTTCTCCATTGGGAAAATTGTCCATTTAGCCCCACCCTCTGCTTTCTATCTTTTAACCAGTTCCTGATCCACAATAGTACACTGCCTCCTATCCCATGACTTTTTAATTTTACCAAAAGTCTCTCATGAAGGACCTTGTCAAGACTTTCTGAAAGTCCAGATTCAATATATAAACCAACTCACCTTTGTCTACCTGTTTATTCACACACCTTCAAAAAAAACATAACAGATTAGTAAGACAAGATCTTCCTTGGCTAAAGCCATGTTGGCTGTTTCCCATTAAGCCATGACTATCTACATGTTCAGTAATTTTGTTATTTATGAAGGTTTCCACCATTTTTCCCAGTATTGATGTCAGGCTCACCGGTATGCAGTTTCCCGGATCACCCATGGAACCCTTTTTAAAATTGCCATTACACTGGCCATCCTCCAGTCTTCAGGTATTACAGATGATTTTAATGATAGTTCACAGATTACTAATAGTAGGTCTGCAATCTCATATTTCAGTTCTTTCAACACCCTTAGATGTATACCATCTGGTCCAGGTGATTTGCTACTCTTCAGTTTATCAAATAATTGTAATACATCTTCCCGGTGTATTGATTCTTCAATTCTTCCGAAGCATTTTCTTTAAATACCATTTCAGTCATGGGTAACATTCCTACATATTCCTCAGTAAAGACCAAAGCAAAGAATTCATTCAGTCTCTCCGCTATGGCCTTGTCCCCTTGTAGTGCCCCTTTTACCCCTCTATAATCTAATGGTCCAACTGACTCTCTCACAGGTTTTTTTGCTAGGAATGTAATTGAAAAAGTCTTTATCATGCGTTTTTACTTCCACAGCAAGCTTCTTCTCAAATTCTCTCTTTGCCTGCCCTATCAATTCCTTGCATCTAACTTGCCAGTGCTTGTGTTGTTTCCAGCTCCAGTTGGCTCCTATTTCCATTTCCTGAAAGATGCTTTCTTGGCAACAACAGCCTCTCTGACCTTACCTTTAAACCATGCTGGCAGTTTTTTGGACTTCCTTCCACTTTTCTTAAAGCGTGAGGGAGGAGTGGTCTAGTGGTTAGGACAAGGTACTTCAGGCCGGAGGGCAGGGGGTTCAAGTCCCACCTGGGGACAGCAATCTCAGGCCGGAGGGACTGGGATTTCTAGTCCTATAGGCACTCCCTGTGGTCTTGGGCAAGCCACTTAACCCTCCACTGCCCATGTTCCCTGTAAGTATTAGTGTATGTGTCTCATATCCCCTCGTGTTAAATGTATCCCCCAATTGACCGCTTTGACCCGGTGAAAAGCGGGATATAAATACAGCTAAATAAATAAATAAATAAATAAATAAAATACAGCTGGTCTGGGCTTCCAAGACAGTATTTTTAAACACCTAAGCTTGATTTAATCTTTAACCTTTGCAACTGCTCCTTTTAGTTTTTTCTTAACTATTTTCCTCATTGTATCATAGTCTCCCTTTTGAAAGTTAAAAGGGAATACTGTGGATTTCTTTTCCATCCTTCCTTCTTTTATTAAATCAAATGTGATCATGCTATGATCACTATTGCCAAGTGGCCCCAACACCCTTATCTCTTGCACCAGATCTGCTGTTCCACTAAGGACTAGGTCCAAAATGGCTTCCCCTTCTTTCGTTTCCTGAACCAGCTGCTCCAAGAAGCAGTCATTTATTTCATCTAGAAACTTTATCTCCCTAGCATGTCCTGCCATGATACTGACCCAGTCAATACCAGGGTAATTGAAATCACCCATTATTATTACTGTGTTGTAACATTTATTAGCTTCCCTGATTTCTTTGAGCATTTCATCATTCATTTGTTCATTCTGGCCAGGCAGTCAATAGTACACCCCCACTGCCATTGCCTTCCCCTTCCCCTTTTTACATGGAATTTCAATCCATAGAGATTCTACAGTGATTTTTGTTTCCTGCAAACTTTAATCCTTTGTGATTCAATGCCCTTTCTAACAGAGCGCAACCCCTCCACCAATTTGATCTGCTCTATGATTACAATATAGTTTGTACCCAGGTATCACGGTGTCCCACTGGTTGTCCTCCTTCCACAAGGTCTCTGAGATTTCAATCATATCTAACCTTTCATTTAGTGCTATATATTCTAACTCTCCCATCTTATTTTTTTTAGACATCTAGCATTTGCATACAAGCATTTTACAGGCTCTATTTTATTCATATTAATCTGGCTATCGCTAGGCTGGGGTAATTTGGAATCTTTCAACTCTGTCTGCTCTGTACTCAAGGGCATTTGGGCTATTTTTGTTTTTATTGGAACCTCTCACTGCTATGCCTAACTTTAATCTTTGCTAGTATCCTTCAAGGATACATTGTTCCGAAACATGCACTCTTGTGTGACTGTCGGCTTTCCCCTATTATCTAGTTTAAAAGCTGCTCTATTTCCTTTTTAAAGATTAATGCCAGCAGCCTGGTTCCATTCCAGTTAAGATGGAGTCCATCCCTTTGGAAGAGCCCCTCCTTTCCCCAGAATGTTCCCTAGTTCCTAACAAATCCAAAACCCTCAACCTTGCACCATTGTCTCATACACTCTTTGAGACTCCGGAGCTTTGTCTGCCTTTTGGATTCTGTGCATGGAAAGTGAAGCATTACGGAGATTGTACCCTGAAAGTTCTGGATTTCAACCTCCTACCTAAAAGCCTAAATTTAGCCTCCAGAACCTCCCTACCACACTTTCCTATGTCATTGGTACCGACATGTTCCAAGACAGCAGACTCCTCTCCAGCACTATCTAAGACCTTGTCTAGATGGCACGTGAGGTCCACTACCTTCGCATCAGGCAAGCATGTTACCAGGTGATCCTCACATCCACCAGCCACCTAGATATCTAAATGCCTAATGATCAAATCACCAACTATAACAGCTGTCCTAACCTTTCCTCATGTGCACATGGCCTAGAGAAACCTCCTCAGTGCGAGAGGGTTTTACATCACCTGGAGGACAGGTCCTAGCTACAGGATCACTTCCTGCCACACCAGGGTGATGCTCTCCTATCATATGACCTCTCTCCTCCATGGCAACAGGAATGCTGCCAAACTGGAGGTAGGACGTCAGTACTATATCCCTGTAGATCTCGTCTATGTACCTCTCTGTCTTCCTTATGTCCTCCAAGTCTGCTACTCTAGCCTACAGAGATTGGACTGGTTCCCTGAGAGCAAAGAGCTCCTTGCACCTAGTGCACATGTAAGACCCCTCACCAACTGGGAGAAAATCATACATGTGACACTCGATGCAAAAGACTGGAAAACATCCATCTCGCTGCTGGACTGCTGTCTCATCATAGTTTTATGGTTGTGTTTATGTATTTAAGTTCTTTACTTACTAAGGGCTATATCTAATATGTTTAATGTACTTCGTTCACCTGAAGCTTAATTGATCTCAAGTCCTTAATGTATGCCTGATGAGGATAAACAGATGCATTTGAGAGTGAATACTGCCCCTCCTTTCCTTTAAGAGATGTAAGCACCTATAAAGCTATGATTATTCCAGGGGTGGTTGGGTGTCGGGGAGGGAGTGAGGGAAAGAAGATATTAAAAACTGGCTGCTACACAGTACCCTGTCCTGTGCTTCTAAGGTAATCTATGACCAATTTCCTGGGTCATTCACACAGCCCTTGCTTGGATTGAGGGAGTCTTGGGTTATAAATTTAATCAGAACGCTCTCTGCTGTGTTTTTTTTTATATATACTTTATTTAATAATCACCAACAAGAAACAGAGAACAAAGAAAAATAACCAACCTCCAGAGGGGTGGACTCTCATCCCCACTGGAGTAAACACGTACAGGTGATGATTACCATTTTAAAGGTTTTACCCCTCCCCCACCCCCCTCCCCCACCCCCCTCCCCCCTCCACCCCACATCCCCCAGATCGCACCCCCCGCCAAATCCCCCCCCCCACCTTACCGGACCACATCGCTCACATACAACCCACCTCATAAACACACTCATCCACCCTCAGTTACCAATATGTAAAATCTCGTTGCGACATCGAGCCCCCAAGGTGTCAATATAAGAGTCCCACATCAAAAGAAAGGATGTCCAGTGTTTGACACTGCCCCGCGCCTTCCACCTTTCCATCAACATTAACTGATGAAAGCAATTGCGCCATTCCCCAAACGTAGGAGGACTGTTCCCGCCACAAACGCAAAATTGGGCCTTTACCCACCAGACAGGCCTTACGCATGAATAAGCGGTCCATCTTCCGTTTAGGGCAGGGGGGGTCAATCCGATCCAAAACCACGAAAGCTCCGGTCCACCGCAACCTCTGCTGCACCAAGCCACTAATATAGGCACAAATCTTGGCCCAATACGATCGAACGCGCGGACAAGTCCACCACATGTGCAGCAAGTTAGCCAACGGGGCCAAGCAACGCGGGCAGCGACCATCATCCGTCAAATGACTGCGCCAGGCTCTTCGAGGCGAGAAATGGGCCCGAGTCAGGCATTTGAATTGCACCTCTCGCCACCGCGCCCCATCCACAATGTCAGCAATCCGTCGCAAAGCTGTATGAATAGTATCGGGGTATACCTCCCACCCTAATTCTACTCCCACGCAGCCTCAATGCCCCGATAATCAACAAGAGATCAAAGACTATCCAGACGAGACTTCAAACCCGCAATAGTCGGAGGCGTTTCCTCACCCAAGGCAAAAAATCCCAAGAACTGCGCCGATCTCTCAAGCGTCAACGCCTCCCTGGGTAAGGAGGATATATAATGGGAAACCTGAAGAAACGCAAATGCATACTTGGGGGTCAAATCATATTCCTGACAGATAGAGTGAAAAGGCTTGCACCTCCCTGCGGGGTCAACAAGATGCCCTACATTCCGAATACCCCGTCTCCGCCAGTCTCAAAAGTCACGGGAGCCAGAGCCCGGAGTAAAATGGACATTGCCCTGTAAAGGCAGCCAGCTAGATGCAGTCCAGGACGTCTTCCAGAGGGCATTTAAATAACGCCAAGTCCGCTGAACCGAGCCAAACAGAACACTACGCACAAGGCGGCCCGATAAATCCTTAGACTCCGTATGCAGAGCCCCCAGCAAAGACAAAGGGGCGACAAATTCCTCCTCCAACAACGTTGGAGTATATACAGCAGTCCCTCCTAGCCAGTCCCCGAGATGACGGGCCTGACATGCCAAAGCATAAGCACCCAAATCCGGAAGCCCCATCCTCCCCTCCTTCCATTTCCCAATTAACCGTGTCAAGGGGATGCACGCCCTTGCCCCTCGCCACAAAAAGGTCCGGAGCAGGGACTCCAACCACCGCAGATCGCCACGAAGCAACCACACTGTCAAGGTCTGCAACCAATATAACAGGCGTGGCAAAACTACCATCTTAACCGCCGCCACTCGGCCCAAAAGAGAAAGTGGCAAAGGCCCCCACGCCTGCAACTGAGTCTGCACACGCTGCAACATCCACTCCAGATTACTCTTGTACAGCTCGCGTGGTTGACTCGTCAACCGAATGCCCAGGTAAGTAAAATAAGTAGTTGCCCATTTAAGGGGAAAGTCGCCCACCCAACCCTGGCGTAACCGCCCAGATACATCCAGGGCCTCCGATTTATCTTCGTTAATCCGCAAGCCAGCAAAACGACCAAATGTCGGAAATTCGTGTAATAGGCTAGGCAAAGAATCTGCAGGGGATAAAAGGTGAACTAAGAGATCATCAGCAAAGGCCGACACTTTAAAAGTTTGAGAGCCAATCCTCACCCCCCCGGATCGCCTGCGAAGCTTCCACTGCACGGATCAACGGATCAAGAGACAAAACGAATAAAAGGGGGGAAAGAGGGCAACCCTGCCGCGTACCCCGCTCCAATCAGAAAGCCTCCGACAATACCCCATTACAGATTATTCCCGCCGTCGGATCAGCGTACAAACTATCTTCCATGGCACAAAAGGGGGCACCTAAGCCATACCAAGGCAACAGAATTTTCAAATAACTCCAATCCACCCTATCGAAGGCTTTTTCTGCATCAAAGCTAACAAGCAAAGATGGTAGCTGCTGGTCATGCACCCATTCCAATGATGCTAAAATTTTACGGAGGTTCCGCACTATGTACCGACCCTTCACAAAGCCAACTTGTGAATCATGAACCAGATGACAGAGATGTCCCGCAAGCCGATCCGCCAGAATCTTAGCGAAGAGCTTAATATCAAAATTCAATAACGAAATGGGGCGATAAGAAGTGGGCAACACAGGGTCCTTGCCCGGCTTTGGAATCAGGGTAATGTAAGCGTGGTTATTGCCCCACCGAAACCCCCCCTGTTCGACACGCTGCGCAAACACCGCCACCAAGGCCGGACCAATATAACCATTGAGCAATTTATAAAACTCAGCCCCCAAGCCATCCGGCCCCGGGGATTTAAAACAACTAGCTGCGATGTTAGCCGACCGCACTTCCTCCAAAGTAACCGGCTGCCCCAATTGAATGCTCTGCTCCTCCGTAAGTTTAGGCAAATGCAGCCGCTGGAGGTACTCTTGAATCTCCAAGGGGGAGCCACTCTCTGCCGAATAGAGTTTTTGAAAGAATGCCCGAAACACCCGGACAATATCCTTACTGTCCCTATGTAACATCCCATGATCGTCACGCAAGGCTGCCACAGCATTCGAACCTCTCTGACCTCTCAGACATCTGGCCAGCAGCCACCCTGGCTTATCCCCATAGCACTGCAGCCGGTACCGATAATATAGAATAGACTTCTTGGCCCTCTGATGCACTAGCTCGTTAAGATCCACATGAGCTTCCCACAGCTCCTTCTTAATCCCCTCAGTCGGGGCCCGAGCGAGCCGCCTCCGCAATTGAGACACCCGCTTCTCTAAGCGAATGATCCGTTCCACGAGCATTCGGCGTTTGCGCGCCGCAAACCCAATAATATCACCTCGTAGGACTACTTTGGCCGTCTCCCACACCAATTCTGGATCCCCCTGGTGACAACGGTGATCCTCCTCAAACTCCTTCCAACGCTGTTCTAAGAACTTATGAAATTGAACATCCTTATAAAGTTCCGGTGGGAACCGCCAGATCCGCGACCGATCCGTCCCCCCACCCCATCGGAGTTCCAGCCACACCAGCGCATGATCCGAAATTGCCAGAGGCCTAATCTGCACGTCCCCCACACTAGCAAATACCTCGCTGGAAAGCAAAAAGTAATCAATATGTGAACTGGAACCATGAGATCTGGACTGATGGTTAAAGTCTTTCTCGGAGGGGTGCAGCACCCTCCACGGGTCTACTAGTCCCAATCGGGTTTTAAAGCGCTGCAACACCCGAGTTACCGGCCTGCGGTCCTGCGCCTCCTCCCCCTCGAAGTATCAAGGTCAATATCCAGGACGCCGTTAAAGTCACTCCCGAGAACCAGGGGGATCTCTGGCATTTGCTCCACTCTGGAAGCAAGACTCGAATAGAAAGGTGCGTCCAGCACATTTGGGCCATACACCGTCCCCAGCAATACCGACCTCCCCTCCACAGTACACTGTAAAAGCAAAAAACGCCCCGTCGCGTCGCGGACTTCAGCGTCCACAATACATCGCACCCGTTTATGAATCAATATGGCCACCCCCCTTTTTTCCCCAAGGCAGGGGAGCCCCACACCTGCCCCACCCAATCTTGGCGCAACTTGTTATGCTCCTCAGCCGTCTGGTGGGTCTCTTGCAAAAGAGCAATGTCACAACCTTGCCTGGCTAGAGCCTGTAAAACCTTATACCGCTTGATAGGGTTCCCCAAACCGCACACATTCCACGTAACTATTTTCAAAGCGGCTGAGCAGTGTCAGGGCCCGAACACACAACATTCCAGAATGTTAGGGACAGGGCTCTCCCAGCCTGGAACCCCCTCCCCTCCCCCAGCAACTCTCCACTGAGCAACCGATGAGGCCTGATTAGAGTGCGACCCACCCCTCGTCCCCCCCCACTCCCTCCCCCCCTCGTCCCCCCCACTCCCTCTCCCCCCATCCCCCCACTCCCTCCCCCCATCCCCCCCCAAGTGCTCCGACTGTCCTCTCTCCAACATATCCTCTCAAACCCACTCCTATGGAATCCCTAGTGATACGTCCCACCGCCCCCCCCTCCCATCCCTCCTAGCCTAGCAGGACCCACTTTCCCCCCCGCCACCACCCAAAATCTACAAAATCCAGGTATATGCACCCCTATCTAAAATAGGAAAGGGGGGATATCTCCTCACTCATCCATGCTATGCTAGGCAATATCAGCCACCCCGCCATACCAGAAACCAAAAAGGCCCGCCAGTCAACCCCCAGCAAAAACAGTGGGAGCCTGTAAGTAGAGGTCAAACATCCCAAACCAAGGAAATAAACAAAGAACCAGCAACCCTGGCTCAGCTCTACACACAAAAGAACTAATAGGCAGTCCATAACAGATGAAAATCCTACGCTGGCAGCCAGAAAGCGTTCAGCCCGCTCCTTCTCCCTAAAGTATACTGTCCACATACGTCGTGGCTGCATCCGCAGACTCAAAGGTTTTGTGTAAGCCTGCGTGCAACACATGCAGGCGCACCGGGTACTGGACCGAAAATTTTATCTTACGGTCAATCAGCTTTTGACACAGAGGCGCATATGCTCGGCGTCGTTCACTCAGCACAATAGAGTAGCCCTGCGCAATCCTTAACCGCACATTGTCCACTACCACAGTACCTTTCAAACGAGCAGCACGAAAAATTTCCTCCTTCTGTGGGAACTGGAGAAATTTAACAAGGACTACCCGTGGTCTCCAATCTCTTACGGTCTTGCTTCCCACTCGGTGCGCCCGCTCGATCAAGATATTCCCGCCAGTTGCGCTCTCCTCAAGTAGCGTGGAGAAGAGCGTCATCAAATAATTTTTAAGGTCTTTATCCAGCACTGCTTCAGGGATGCCCATCACCCTTAAGTTATTTCGACGGGAACGGTTCTCCAAGTCATCAATCTTTGCCTCTTGGAGAGTCAGCCGGGTCTTGAGGCCTGCTACCTCATGGTTCAGCGCTGTAATAGTGTCCTCAGCACGCCCCACGCGCTCCTCTGCCTCCTGCAGCCGGCTGCCAAACGTCTCCACGGAGCTCTGCACGGCGTCAAGCTTCTCCAGAAGTGCAGTAAATTGTGCCGCCAAGGCCTCCGCCACTGCCGCTGATATGTCCTCCACCCGGGCCGGGGAGGCCGGGGAGCTGGATGCCGCCATTTTACTTGCGGCAGGCCCTCAGTCCCGCTCCTTTTTCCCCGTTCGAAGCGTGGCTGCCATCCCCGTCGAACACCCAGCTCACTTCGGGAACTGCAAGCCAATATCTGGAGTCTGGGGCAATCACTTTCGGCGGTCGCCGGGCTTATAACACGGTTCTAATATGCCGGTTTAGGTGGGGCGGTCGGAGTGCGAACAGGACGCGACTGCTCGCTCTCACCACATCACCGGACTCTCTGCTGTGTTTTAAATTTAAACTGAAAGCTCTTGGCTGCTACTAGGCCTTGAGTATTAAATTTAAACTAAAATCTCTCTGCTGGGTTTTAAACTTAAACTGAAAGCTACCTGTTGAGTTTTTAATTTAACTAAAAGCTATTTGCTGATACTAGGCCCTGACTGATTTAACAAATATACTGGATTCACAGATTAATCAGCTTTAATCTAAAGGATTCCTTTTTCACTGAGATTTAGAAAAATTCCCAGAAGTAAATACTTACAATTGCAGATCTATCTCCAGAAGTAGCAGTCCCTTTTTACAGTCCTTCCATCAAGGTCCCTGCGGTCTCAGCATGTGAACCAGCAGGGCTAGGCATTGACGCTTGCTGGGAGGCAAGGAAGGCAGAAACGCTGTGTTCCAATGCCATCATCCTGGTTTTCTACTCAGGAGTTGCATCCTTCGACATGGACCCCAGGGAGTCTTCAACGGGACAGGACGAGTCTCGGAGGTCCAAGATCTGTCACCGGAGGCCTCACATCTGTCCTGGGTACCTTCGCCCGTCGCTCCCATTCAGACTCCTCGGATACCCTCCAGGGGTTGTGGGACCTTGCACTGGACTTGCCATGTGTGTCCAATTCCCAGGAAAAAGTCCTCAAGTATTTCTTCTTTTTCTTGCGCTCCTGCTCAGGGGAACCCTTGTTGGAGTGACCGTGTGACTGCTCGGGCATCGTGGGGGCTTTACGCGACTCTAAGGATCTGTGCGGGGCTTTACAGCACATGGCTACCGGGAATACTGGGCCTGAATCTGACCTGTGGAAGATGTCGTCTTGCTTCTGCCGGCAACTCTGGATGGCTTTAGCAGACATCTTTTTACATAGGGAACAAACCTCTGGGTCTTGGTCTGCACCTAGACACCGGAGGCAACAATCATGCGTGTTCGTAAGGGACATGTACTTCAAGCACCGATCACACTTCTTAAACCCACTGGCCATTGGGGCAAAAAGGACCCCAGCGAGGTCAAAAACATTTGATATGGCCAGCAGTCAGAAAAGGTGTGAAACTGCTCTGGAGAAAAAAAAACCTAACTAAAATGGTTCCAAGTCTGAAAGCCGAGGAACGGAGCTCGGAGGCGGGAAAGGGACTGGTGCTAACTGGACAATGCACTTAATGCATGAGAATAATCAACTTTTTTCAGGGGAATTAGACGAACATTTGTATTTAGTTATTTATTTATTACACATTTCTATACTGCCCCTTCCAGAGATCAGGGGCAGTTTACAAGGAACCAACATGTTACATATAACAGGTTTGAACTTTTTACATTATAACATTAATAGCCATAGACTTAACTGAACCAGAGGAATTATATACATATAAATAAATGTTAACTGGGCTTATGAGTGTGGGATACAGTGTGTCGGGAGGAGGGGGTGGTTAGGTGCGGGGTGTTGTCATTACGTGCATGGCTAAGTTATTTGTGTTTAGGCAGGTATTGCCAACTCCATAGTGAGCGGTGAAGAGGTGGGGTTTGAGGGTTTTTCTGAAAGTCTGAAGGTCTTTAATTGGGAGGGAGTTCCATAGGTTAGGGGCGGTGAAGGTGAAAGCTCTAGAGCTAGTGGTCTGTTTCATTTTGTGAATTGAGCTGGGGATCTCAAGGGAGTGTCGTACATTTTCCCTTTGAGATCTAGTTGGCGGTGGGGTCTGAAGGAGTGTCGAGAGGGCAGATGATGGTATATTGTTGATCAGTTTAAAAGTTGTCATGAGAGTCTTGTATTCTATACAGCTCAGTATTGGGAATCAATGAAGGTTATATAGAATGGGTGTGATATGATTGGTTAGAGGGGCCCTGCAAATGACTCTTGCTGTAACGTTTTGTGCTCTTTGGAGGATATTGAGGTTTTTGGCTGGTAGACCTTGTAACAGACTGTTACAGTAGTCAAAATGGGGGGGAGGGGTGATAATGGCTTGGATTACTTATCTGAAGTCATGGGACTCGAGGAATGGTCTTATGTGCTGAATGGTCTTTAGTTTGTAGAAGATTGTTTTGACTGTTTTAGATGGGGGATCATGGTGAGGGACTGATAAGAATTATGCCAAGGTATCTAACTTTGATTGGAAGGATGACATTATTGACATCGATAATTTGGGGGAGGGTTGCATCTTGGTTCTCTTTGTGATGTACATGGCTTCTATTTTTTTGAAACTGATGCTGAGATTGTTGGTGTTTAGCCAAGATTCAGCTTCCCTGATGCAGTCGGATAAGTTGTTAAAGGTAGGGTTGTTTATGTCTATTGGGAGGGACAACATAATGTCGTTGGCATAGATATAATACCCTATGTTACATTTTTTGAATACGTTGGTGATTGGCTGTAGGTAGAGATTGAATAGGAGGGCTGAGAAGGCGGACCCTTGGGGTATCCTTTGATCCTGTATGAATGTAACTGGGGGTTCACTGCCTGTTTGGATACGTAGTTTAAGGTTAGAGATATAAGATTTAAACCATTGCAAAAACGTTCCGGCTATACCGATTTGTGCCAGTCTCGATATGAGGGTGTTGTGGTTAACGTTGTCAAATGCAGAGGCTATATCTATGAAGACCAGTAAGTATGCACGTTTAGGGTTGTCTATGCCTCGGATAAGGTGGTCAAACAGAGCTATAAGGAGGATTTAGACTCCATGGAAAGGACAAAATCCAAACTGTTGCTCATCCAGGGGGACACTGAGGTCAATGTAGTCTTGCAGTTGGATTTGGATGATTTTTTTCAGTGGTTTTGGCAACAAAGGGGATGCTTGCTATTGGTCTGTAGGAGCTTGATTCATTTGTATTGAGTGCCTTGTTCTTTAGAACTGGACGTATGGATGACATCTTGAGATCCGTGGGCATGATGCATTGAGAGAGGGATTGGTTTATTATGTGGAGGAGGTATGGGGCTAACTCGGTTTTTGCTGACTTAATCCAGGAGACCGGACACGGGTCTAAGGGGGATGTAGTTGTGTTAATGCTTGATATTGTGTTTAATAAGTGTCTTAAACATCTGTAGGGCTCCACACAAAAAGGGAGACTGAGTAAGATGGCACTCTTGGGCAGGAAGGGGACCATGCATGCATGGTGGCATCTCCCAAAGGCTTTCTTTGAAAGCTGGGGAGATGCTTCTGCGGGGCTCCATCGGCGTTGACGTCACCCATACATGAGGACTGACTTCCTGCTTGTTTCTGGAGAATAACTTGAATAACAACTTGAATATAACGATCTTATAAATGAACGTAAGCAACTTTATCATACCAATATAATTATGAAATCTATCAATAGACCGAGGGAGCTTTTTAGCATTGTTCTAAAGCTCACAAAAGACTCTATGTAGCATCGTGCCCACCACATAGACCCACAGGTCCTTGTAGATTACCTAAGATCCAAAAATATCACTACTCATACATGCCCCCCTTCTACACTGACAAATGGCTATAGTTTCAACGATTCTCAACACATTTGGGAGAACTTCACTATTCCTTCATCCCAGCAAATTGAAGACACAATACAGGGACTTAATACAACAACATCACCTTCAGATCCTTGTCCAGTGTCTTGGATCAAAGCAACAAAACATCAGCTTTCACCTTACATTCATAAGATTGTTAAGAACTCCCTTCAACAAGGATCCTTACCACAGTCATTAAAACAAGCCATGATTCGGCCAGTCCTTAAGAAACACACACTAGGCCCTTCTGATCCGAAATCTTACCGCCCAATTTCCATCTTACCTTTCCTTAGCAAAGTCATTGAAAAGTCAGTACAAAACCAACTTCAGGATCACTTGGACTTACATGCACCATTGGACATTCACCAGCATGGCTTTAAACCACAACACAATGTTGAAACCTTGCTCCTCTCTTTTTGATAATCTTTTAAGAGGTATCGATAACATTAAGAATGGATTCCTGTTAGTATTCATGGATGTTTCAGCTGACACAATATCTCACTCTAAGCTACTGCACCGTTTGCATCATATAGGTTTACGAAATAATACTTTAAACTGGTTTAGCTCTTACTTGGAAGGTTGTATGCAACAAGTCAAATGTGACCAGAAAAAATCTTTGCAATTCCCGGTCATTCAAGGAGTGCCTCAGGGTTCAGCTTTATCTTCTATTCTGTTCAATATTTATATTCAACCTTTATGCAATATTATTAAACTACACAAATTCCATTATCACCTTTATGCTGATGACATAATGGTATATACCCCAATTGTTTTACAATCTCTTGACTTTTCAGCAATTTCTAGATGTCTCCAAGACATGAATACCTGGCTTTCAAATAATAACTTTACACTTAATTATGACAAAACTGAGGTAATGTTTGTTACTAGGAACCTTAATTTCATTCCTCCAAATACTATTGATTTATTAGGTAGGCTCATCATAGTTAAAAACAAAATCAAATACCTTGGCATAATTTTGGATAAGGCATTGAACCTTAAATCTCACATTGCTAAAATCGCTAACAAGGCCTATCATCGTCTAAAGATTGTGAGAAAACTAAAGCCATTACTCCATCAAGACCATTTCCGTACCGTTTGTCAGGCTCTCATCACCCCCTCCTAGACTACGGAAACCTCCTTTATCAAGGCCTCCCTCAGCTAACTCTACACCCTCTCCAGATGGTTCAGAATACTGCTGCACGTATTATTACTGGTACAGCAAAAACAGATCATATTTCCCCTGTCCTACAACAGTTGCACTGGCTTCCAGTAAGTGTCAGGTCAAAATTCAAGACACTTAATTATCTTTAGGATTTATAATCACCTGTCAGCAGATGCTTTACAAAATATTATAACTAGAGACATTATCAATAGACCAAGAAGAAGCAGCACCAATAATGACAACATAATTAGTACCCCTGCTGAATACTATAGGACTAAACAAGCAACTTCAAAAAGAGCTCTTTCTTTACTGGCTTCCAAATTTGGAACTCTCTCCCGATGGACCTCAGAATTATGACTGATATCAAAGATTTTCGCAAGGCCTTGAAGACCCTGCTATTTGCTGAAACTTATAATTTGATATATAATTAATAGTTTGTTACCACTAGGCCCATTTTATTACATTAATTCATCTTAGTTTTATCTGTTAATGTCTTATCTACCCTATGCTATTTGTAACCTTCCACTTGTATTGTGACCACTTTGATTGAAGGATAATGTGGGATACAAATCTGTCTAAATAAATAAATAACAGTTTATGGACTTTTCCTCCAGGAACTTGTCCACATCTTTTTTAAACCCAGCTGCATTATCAATTTTTACAACATCCTCCGGCAACAAATTCCAGAGCTTAATTATGCCTTGAGTAAAAAATCTTTTCTATGATTTATCTTAAGTGTATCCCTTGTAACTTCATTACGTGTTGCCTAGTCTTTGTACTTTTTGAAAGAGTAAACAACCGATTCACATTTACCAGTTCCACTCTTTCATCATTTTATAGAGCTCTGTCAAATGTTCTCTCAGCCCAAGCTGAAGAGCTCTAACCTCTTTAGCCTCTCCTTATAGAGGTATCTTTCCATCCCCTTTATTATTCTGATTGCCCTTCCCTGTACCTTTTCTAATCCCACTTTATCTTTTTTGAGATGCAGTGACTAAAGGTAGAAGAAGTGTGAACTGTACTTCTATTATGCTGATGACTCTCAGATCTACCTCTCTACACCTAATATCGCTCCAGCAATCCAGGTCTGGATCTCTGCCTACCTATCTAACATTGCTGCCTGGATGTCTCACCGCTGTTTGAAACTGAACCTGGTCAAAACTGAGCTCCTTATTTTTCCCCCTAAACCTACCTCCCCCTTTCCTTCCTTCTCTGTTTCTGTGGATAAACATTACACTCCTCCCTGTGTCCTCAGCTTACCACCTTGGGGTCATCTTTGACTCCACTCTCTCTTTCTCTGCACATATCCAACAGATAGCTAAAACCTGTAGCTTATTTCTCTATAACATTGACAAAATGTGTTCCTTCCTTTTTACACACACTTCTAAAGCACAGTTACTTACCTGTAACAGGTGATCTCTGGGAACATCAGGAATAAGTCTTCACATATGGGTATCGTCGGTACCGACGGAGCCTGCGCGGGAACGCTGCCCAGCGTCCAGAAAGAAAGCTTTTGGGAGCATCCCACAGCGCCTGCACGCTGCCTTCCTGCCTTTCCTAACCGCCTCTCTCCAGTTCGAGTTTTAAGCTGAGACAAAGAGAGAGAGAGAGTGAGGAAAGGAAAGATAGATAGATAGAGAGATACAACTCCTAGGGGAGGTGGGTGGGTTGTGAAGACTTATCCCTACTGTTCCCAGAGATCACCTGTTACAGGTAAGTAACTGTGCTATCTCCAGGAACAAGCAGGAATGAGTCTTCACATATGGGGACTCCCCAGCTAGAGATGCCAGGGAGATCTCCAAGGTTGTGAGTCCCTGAGAAGGGTTCTACCTCCCCCCATGGATCTCGGGCATCCAACCAGGGATGGGGGGTAGGAGTTGATTAGGTATGGAACAGGTGTTTCAGAACAGCCTGACCAAACAAGGCATCCCGGCGGGAGTCCTTGTCCAAGCAGTAATGGGCTGTAAAGGTATGAACCGAGGCCCAGGTGGCCGCTCGACAGATATGGTCGATGGACACAGAGTTTAGATGAGCCATAGAGGCTGCCATGGCCCTCACATTGTGAGATGTGAAATGGCCCTCCAGAGAAAGGTTCTTACTCTGGTAGGCGAAGGAAATACACTGAGCAATCCAATTGGACAGAGTTCTCTTAGAGACTGGAAGTCCCAAATGAGAAGGATCAAAAGCAACATAGAGCTGGGAAGATGAGAGGCGGAGCCAGCAAGACTCCAACATGGCTGCTTGAGAATTCTCTCCCGTGGACCCCACCTTCTATTCTCTTGTATCTCTGCTGTTATCCCTCGCTAATACAGGCGCACCTTGCTTGGGAGATTCTAACAATGGCCGGGAGTAAGCAAACTCGTTTGGAGTTCAGCAACCCACTGGCATCTGGCTCAAAACGGTCCAAGACGGACCCGCTCTCCCCACAGAAGCAGGCTTCCTCACAAGACAAGTCGGAAGGCTTATCCGAGCTTTTGCAAGAGGTGCGGGCCATCCGAACGCGGGTTGAGCTGAATGGGGACACCCTGGCCGATCTGCAAACTGACATGAAGGAGATGCGGTCGCAAATGCAGATGCTACTGCAGCCATCTTGGTAAGCTCCCCGGTCGGGGTTGAGCCCAGCACGAGCAGCGGTTTTCCCGCTCCTGCACTCCAGCCCAATCGGGGGCTGTGGGAGGTCACAGCGGCGCACATAAGAAGCGCCGCCGGCAGGAGACAGCCTCTTCAGCTACTGCAGCCATCTTGGTAAGCTCCCCGGTCGGGGTTGAGCCCAGCACGAGCAGCGGTTTTCCCGCTCCTGCACTCCAGCCCAATCGGGGGCTGTGGGAGGTCACAGCGGCGCACATAAGAAGCGCCGCCGGCAGGAGACAGCCTCTTCAGCTACTGCAGCCATCTTGGTAAGCTCCCCGGTCGGGGTTGAGCCCAGCACGAGCAGCGGTTTTCCCGCTCCTGCACTCCAGCCCAATCGGGGGCTGTGGGAGGTCACAGCGGCGCACATAAGAAGCGCCGCCGGCAGGAGACAGCCTCTTCAGCTACTGCAGCCATCTTGGTAAGCTCCCCGGTCGGGGTTGAGCCCAGCACGAGCAGCGGTTTTCCCGCTCCTGCACTCCAGCCCAATCGGGGGCTGTGGGAGGTCACAGCGGCGCACATAAGAAGCGCCGCCGGCAGGAGACAGCCTCTTCAGCTACTGCAGCCATCTTGGTAAGCTCCCCGGTCGGGGTTGAGCCCAGCACGAGCAGCGGTTTTCCCGCTCCTGCACTCCAGCCCAATCGGGGGCTGTGGGAGGTCACAGCGGTGCACATAAGAAGCGCCGCCGGCAGGAGACAGCCTCTTCAGCTACTGCAGCCATCTTGGTAAGCTCCCCGGTCGGGGTTGAGCCCAGCACGAGCAGCGGTTTTCCCGCTCCTGCACTCCAGCCCAATCGGGGGCTGTGGGAGGTCACAGCGGCGCACATAAGAAGCGCCGCCGGCAAGCGGCGCCCGCGCCTTGCGGGCCCGCGCCTGAGGGCCTCGCACGAGGGCCCTTTGGCGTGGCCCTTAGGTGGGGCGAGAAAAGCTATATCCTAACAAATTCATCGAAAGAGAGCCCTCTCCCCGCCCGGAGACAAGCAACCGAAGTAGCAGCCACTCAGAAAACCCGCATTCACAAAAGAGCTCATCGAATGTGAATCCCTCTCCCTGCACCAAAACCAACCGCTGAAGCAGCAGACGTGGAGATTACATCCATTCACAAAAAGAATTCCTGTGTAGACACGACTAGCATCTTTCACCACCGTGCTATTGGGGCACGGCCCTTAGGCTAAGGCACCTAAGACTTCCAATACTTTCGATACAACGAAGAAACAATCAACGCAGAGTCCAGCATCTACATCCAAGTACAGCTGAGCTCCCCTAGAGGGTTGAGATCGCGTACTTCACATCCTCCATAGAACTTCAATCGCAGCAAGTATACCCTTACAAACTTTATCCAGCTGATTTTTCCCATTACAATATATACCAGAACCTAGACACTGAATATACCAATTAATGATGTCAGTAACTTTCCTACATTACTGTTATCAGTAGCATTTTCATATTACTGTTGCCAGTAACCATTACATTTGTAATACTGTAGCAATACTGTTGCCAGTAGCTGTCTCATTTGTAATACTGTTGCCAGTAACAGTCCCTCAATTACCCTACCTAAGCTGAAAATCTCCTCAAAACCGCACAATTCTTCTGTATTTTAATCCATACTCTATCTTTCTAGAATTATAGCTACCACCAATTATTACTAGAATTATAGCTATTACAACACATTTTCTAGGGTCTTCCATGATAAAATATTAATACTAATTGATTCCATATACTGTTGTCAGTAACTAATCTATATTTGATTCCATATTCTGTTTTCAGTACCTGATTCCATATACTGTTGTCAGTAGCTAATCTATATTATTTGATTCCATATTCTGTTTTCAGTACCTGATTCCATATACTGTTGTCAGTAGCTAATCTATATTATTTGATTCCATATTCTGTTTTCAGTACCTGATTCCATATACTGTTGTCAGTAACTAATCTTTATTATTTGATTCCATATTCTGTTTTCAGTACCTAATTTTACCACTTGACTCTTATATTGCTGTCAGTAACCTACATTTTACAGTCAGCAAAAGTTCCAACATGAACTATAAAAGAATGCTATTGTTTACTTTGAATCTCACCTTATACATCGTCAGCCTACTACTCTCTCTCTCCCCCCTCCCTGCTAACGCCTTCAGCCCACCTTTAAACCTCCCAGAGTTCTCTTACATTCATGTTATCCCTCACCGTCAGAGACATAACACTCATCAACTATTCTTAGGAAATTCTAAGATAAATCACCACAGACTGATTCAGATAAAGACACATTCTAAAACCAACCACATAAATGCAGGCAATGCATTCACACATTTATCCTTCATCCTCATTAATGCTAGGTCAGTTAGAAATAAAACACCTATCATAACAGATCTAATTAATACAGAAAACCCAGACCTATTATGCATTACTGAGACATGGTTAACTGAATCAGACTCAGTCCTGTTAAATCAATTAAAAGTGCAAGGATACTCCATCTTCACCTGCAATAGGAAACATATAAGAGGAGGAGGTGTTCTTATATTAGCTAAATCTAATCTCGGATTATCCTCTACTTTATGTGAAAGCCCTGATGACACAAATATACTCAAAATTGAAAATAAGGAAATAGCAATCTGCTTGATATACAGACCTCCAACTGCAAATAATCAAAATATTGACACCATACTAGAATCGGCTTGTAATTCTGCATTAAGGAAACCCCTCATCTTGCTAGGTGATTTCAATCTGCCATCTCTCTCTAACAATCAAGAAACATCTTTCTTAGAAGCGATGGAAGAGATGGGCTTCAAGCAAACAGTTAACCAACCAACTCATACTAAAGGAAACACTCTCGACCTAATATTCATTCCTACCCACTTTACCACCACATCTCATTATGTCTCACCTTCCACATCTCAAGTCCCCTGGTCTGACCACTACCTGATTAGGTTTTCTTTCCACCTCCCACAACACACCAAAACACCCCTTGTCAATCTACAACAAGGTCAAAGATTTCGACCATTCAACAGAGAAGAGTTTCTTGAATCAGTACTCCCTAGATTGGATCCTCATATCCATAACCTTGATACCGCAATATCAAGCTGGAATTCCATTATTGGATCCGCATCAGAACCATATTCAACAAAAATGCGCCATAAAACGAGAAAAAATGAAAAATGGTACACTATTGAACTTGCAACTCTGAAAAAAGGTCTTAGAAAAATGGAATCTACTTGGAGAAGGAAAAAAACTCACGAACTCAGAATACAATATTTCTCACTACTCAAAGATTACAAGGATGCGATTAATAACGCTAAAAAACAATATCACTCGAAAACCTTATCTAAAGCTATTAATCGTCCTAGAGAACTATTTGAGATTGTCAAATCATTAACCAAAGCCCCATCTAACAATTCTCATAAAATCTGTATTAACCCGCAAATACTTGCTGATCACTTTGCAAATAAACTCAAACTTAACAGCCATTTCACCCCACCTAGCCTATCTCATTCAGATAATAACCAACTGGAATGGAAAGCCTTCCATCCTATTACCAACAAGCTCCTTCTTCAGACAATCTCCAACCTAAATACTACAACCTCTCTTCTTGATCCTTGTCCAGTGTCTTGGATAAAATCAACAAAAACAGAACTTGCCCCAGACTTACTGAACATAGTAAACCAATCTCTTCAACAAGGACGTATAGCAGATGTCCTCAAAAGGTCAGCAATCCGACCGCTGTTAAAAAACAAAGCACTAGACAGCAACGACCCAACGTCATATCGTCCTATTGCAAGTATTCCATTCCTTGCCAAGATTATTGAAAAGATTGTGCAAACGCAGCTGCAAGATTATATAGACTCATCAGCTCCATTAGATGATCATCAATATGGATTTCGCCCATTTCATGGTGTAGAAACACTCCTAACAGCACTATTTGATACAATCATCAGAGGTATTGATAATACCAAGCGAGCCTTCATTCTCATATTCATTGATATTTCCTCGGCCTTTGACACTGTAAATCATATCACACTCATTTCAAGACTCTCACAACTAGGCATCAAAGATAAAACCCTTGAATGGTTCATATCCTATTTTACTAACCGGACCCAATATGTGCAAATAGATCGAAATGCCTCATCCCCATTTCCACAAGAACAGGGCATCCCTCAAGGCTCTGCCCTTTCGGCTCTATTGTTTAATCTTTATCTTCAACCCATCTGTTCCATATTTAAATGCTTCAAAATCAACTACCACATCTACGCGGATGACATCATGTTATACTCGCCATTTGATGTGTCCAACCCGGATTATAGCAACATCTGTCATTGCCTCTCTGAAGCTGAGCTGTGGCTGAAATCAATGAATATGAATATTAATTTTAAAAAAACAGAAGTTCTATTCATAACAAGAAACACAAGCTTCACTCCCCCACTTGAAATCAACATTGGAAACAACTCTCTCCCAGTCAAAGATGAGATCAAATATTTAGGAGTCACGCTGGATAAGACCCTCAGCCTCACTAAACATATAAAACAATCTGTAAAAACAATATATTTCAAATTAAGGACGATCCAACAACTTAGACCATTGATAGATAACACTGATTTCAGAACCATAGTACAAACACTAATTACACCACATTTAGACTACTGTAATGGTATTCTTCAAGGGACCTCTAAGAAAAATATTCACACACTTCAATTAGCCCAAAATGTCACCGCAAGGATTATCCATAAAGCGAAACTTTCGGATCATATATCTCCGATTCTCTACTCTCTCCATTGGTTACCCGTCTCATGCAGAATCATCTACAAGACCTTAGTCAATACATTTAAGATCTTTAATAACATAGCTCCATCCTTCTTATCTACACTCATCAACATCCCACATGAAAATAGATCAAGACGAAAAATAAACCTTCACACGTTACAAGTCCCTGATTCTATCCGAAAGACAAGTCAGAAGACAAGCAACACAGCTTTCTCATACTTCGCTCCTACATTATGGAACAACCTCCCGACTGAAATCAGAGAAATCAAGGACCTTCAATTATTTAGAAAAAACCTAAAAACCCATCTATTCACTCTGCACTACAATAACCTTCACATTGAAGATAATCCTAACACTGAGAAAAACACCGATCATCAGTCACTTAATGACCCTACCTAGACAAGCATAAAATCTTTCCCACACATTTCACATTGCTCACCTAGTTTAAGCTTACTCTTTGAAAGCAATTACTTGTCGCTAATGTGAAAAACTGTAATATATTGTAAATATATCCCTTTACTGTTATACTGTTGGTAGTATTTTTGAAACATTATCTAATTCTTACCCAGTTCAAATGTTCCTACCTCTCTTACTATCTCCTGGTATACATAAGTTACAATTAATAGTTGAATGTTCATTGTTCTAAATCTGTTCTATGTAAAATAATAGTACTCTATTATTAAAGTTTATGTTACCTGTAAACCGCCACTGATCTCTAGAAGTGGCGGTATAGAAAAGATGTATAAATAAAATAAATAAAATAAAATAAAATAAAAATGCAAACCCTATCCCTCCGGCTGGAAAAGGCTGAAGCGGCAATAACCAAATGTGAGACGGGAGCCCTCCATTTTGCAAAGACGGCCCGGAGAGTGGATCATCTGGAGAAGTCTCTCGAGGATATGAATAACAGGGCCAGACGTAACAATCTTCGAATCATAGGCCTACCGGAGGGCCTGGAAGGGAGCGACCCGATCCGATACTTGGAATCTTGGCTACCGGAGTTTCTACATCTCGATTTCGCCCGTCCCCTGGAGATAGAACGGGCGCATCGGATTCCGACTTCTTCCAGTCCACAAAGTAGCAGGCCGCGCCCGCTGATCTTTTGTGTATTACGCCACCAACACGCCATTCAGATTCTGGCTGCCGTCAAGGGGAAACAACTTTTGTTGCCTGCCGGACAGAAAATTCTCTTCTTCCCGGACTATAGTAAACCCACGGTGGAGAAACGAAAGCTTTTTCTCGCACTCAGACCTCGTCTACAACACTTGCAGGCCAGATTTGGCCTTTTTAACCCTGCAAGGTTTAAAGTTACGCTGAACAACGCGACCAGGACTTTTGAGGACCCGATGGCTCTTAAGAGCTTTATCGAAGAGCAGGAGGCTCTCATGATGCACCAGAACTAGCCGACTGTGTGATCGGCCTTGTACTCAGATTCTTGGTGGAGAGGGGTAGGTCATTGGTTTGAGGGTGGTTTTTCTGCCCGACCACTGGCCTTGTCTCCCAAGATGGAAGCCCCGGTCTGCCCCAGAAAGATGGGTGCTGTCTGCCCGTGCAAGTGGTGGGCGACCGGGGGGTTTCCCTAGCCTTCAACGAGAATTGTTTGGGGTATTGGGAGATGTATATTTACAGTCGATTGTGAGATGTTATAGTGTTGTTATAATGTTATTAGCTCATGTTTGGTGGGTAGTGGGGTCCCGGGTCAGCCATGCTTTTGGTCAAGCTGTCTCACCTATATGTGTGGTTGTGGGAGTGGGTACTATATGTTGGTTCTCTGGGGAAAATGGGGAAGTTTTGTTGTAAAAGTGTGTGCAATGGATTTTGTTATGTGCTGGGTGCTACCTTTATCTTTTCTTTGAGGATACCATGGCTGCCAGATTAAAATTAATGTCCCTTAATGTTAAAGGTATCAAATCCCCGGCCAAACGCCAGAAAATCTTGGCCTACTGCAGGAGGCATAAGGCCGACATCATTTTGTTGCAGGAAACACACCTTACGCCCGGGGAAACATGTAAATTAGGCAACAAATTCTTTAGCGTGATAGGCTCCTCCCCTGCATGCCACAAGAAAAATGGGGTTGTCACGTTAATCAGGAAGGCCCTGGGGGCTACGGTTGTAAGTTCCTCTCACGATGAGGTGGGAAGATGGGCAAACTCCCTGATCCAGATTGGGAATATCTCTCTTCTCATTTCCAATGTATATGGCCCTAACTGTGACAATCCCTTGTTTTTCCGCTCTCTTTCGGGTCGGTTACAGCTGGAGATCCCGGCTTCCATTATTGTGGGAGGAGACTTTAATGCTGTACGTGATCCGTTGGTAGATCGTAATCCCAGGAAGGTTGAGAAGCCTTCCAAAGCTACTTTAGCAATTCAAGCCCTGTGTGAGTCTAACGGGCTGGTGGATGTGTGGAGAATGCTCTACCCTAAGGGGAAAGACTTTACTTATTTCTCCCCTTCTCATAAATCCTCCTCGCGTATTGATTACTTTTTGGTGTCCAAATCCCTGGTCGCTTTGGACTGTACTGCGGGAATTGAAAGTATGTGTATCTCTGATCACGCTGCAGTAATTTTGGAGTTTGACCTCTCCGGGATAGAGCGGCCAGCACCGTCCTGGTCATTCAATAGAACTTGGTTAGCAGACCCCTCATTTCAAACAGAACTTCGGGGAGTTATCCGCTCTTATTTCGCGTCTAACATGGTGGGTGACACCACGATTTGGGCCTGGTGGGAGGCTTTTAAAGCCACCCTATGGGCCGCTATCACTAGTTATGCGATTCGGGAACGTAAAAAGCACAAGGCCCGCCTCATAGCGCTTGAAAAGCAGATTAAAGCGGGGGAGAGGTTGTGGGTGAAATGCCCTGATTCTAGCATCTTGCTTAGACTCCAAAGTTTAAGGTATCAGTACAATGAGGTAGCTTCCGCAGAGGTGAAACGAACCCTCCTAACACAATCAGCTAGATTTCATATTGAACGGAACAGAGCGAGTAAAACCTTGGCTAGCGCTCTCAGGGGACAACAGGAAAAGAAAAGAATAGTTGCTCTACTAGACGATAACTTAGTGCAGCAAACTAAGAGCGAACGAATATTAGCTGAGTTCTCAAAATATTATGGGAAGTTATATTCCTCGGATATTACACCGGATCCGACTGCGTATACAACCTTTCTGGGAAACCTTACACACCCTTCAGCGTCGGCTCGGCAGGCGGGCGATCTGGGGGCTCCTTTTACCAGCAAGGAACTGCGTGCTGCAGTCAGAGATATGCCTAGGGGCAAGGCCACTGGCCCGGATGGAATTCCGGCTGAATTTTATTGGGTATTTTGTGAGGACCTGCTCCCCTATCTTCTGATTTATTATTCTGAGTTGGTAAAGGGGCAGGGAACTACTGGCAACTTCTCCGAAGCCACAATTGTGGTTTTGGAGAAGTCTGTAAAAGATCCTGAGCTTGTGACGAACTATCGTCCGATTTCGTTGCTAAATTCCGATTATAAAATCTATGCAAGTATCTTAGCGCAAAGGCTTACTAAGGTTATCGGTGATCTTATCCACCCGGACCAATGCGGCTTTGTCCCCGGGAGAGCTGCCTCAGACAACGCACGGTTGCTATGTAACTTGTTGGAAAGGGCCTCCATTAGCCCTTTACCTTATATTGGCCTCTCGCTTGATGCGGAGAAAGCGTTTGACAGGTTGGAGTGGCCCTTTCTTTTGCAAGTGCTTCATTGGTTCGGTTTAGGGGATGGGTTTATTAATATGGTCAAAGTGCTTTATGCGAATACCAGTGCCCGCATTTTTGCCAACGGCATTCTGTCCAGCTCTTTTCCCCTTCATAGGGGTACGAGGCAGGGATGTTCCCTCTCTCCTCTTCTGTTTAATCTTGCGCTGGAACCTTTGGCTATAGCTATTAGGCAGCACGAGAGGATTTCTGGTTTCAGACTGGGTGAACTACAGGTGAAGCTTTCTGCCTATGCGGATGATCTCCTGCTTTTCACCCAGCCGGAAGAGGTTCCTTCAATCCTGTCTTTAATTGAGAGCTACTCCTCAATCTCCGGGTATAAAATTAATTGGTCCAAATCTGTAGCATTTCCAATGAATAATGTCTCCAACTCGCGCTTAATGGCGGAGTTTCCCTTTCGGTGGGTATCGGATAAAATTTTATATTTAGGTACCCACTACTGTGCTTCCCGAGATGATACCATTGCTTCAAATTTGGCGGACCTTCTATTGTTGATTCGTAAGCGGATCTTATCCTGGTCCCCCTTCACCTTTCATGGTGGGGCCGGTTGGAGACCATAAAAATGTCTCTTACTCCCAAAATAAATTACCTATTGGGAATGCTACCTTTTGAACTCCCGGTCGGTGCATACGGGGAGCTAGAGCGTGCGTTATTAGGCTTTCTGTGGAATGGAAAACGCCCTAGAATAGCCACTAAGAAGCTCAAGGCTTCTAAGGAGGACGGGGGTGTTCAATTTCCCGATTTTCGGCGTTATCACCTGGCCCTCTTACTAAAACAAGGGGCCTTGTGGGTAGATGATGAGGGCTTGGGACACAGACCAATCTGGCTCGCAGTAGAGGAGCAATTGGCGGCTCCTTATCCCCTGCGGCACTTGCTGGGCATGCAACTTCCAAGGAACTCTCCGGCAGGGGGGGTCATTTGGGCTACGCAGGAGGCTTTTTTGCAACTGGTTAGACTCGCGGGTGACAGGGCTACTCTCTCTTGGCACACTCCTTTGTGGTGGAATCCATTATTTAAGATTCGGAATCATGTGTTCGCCTGGCGTAGGTGGATGAGCTGTGGTATTTGGGTGGTCGGGCAGGTGGCCGACGGGACTGGTTGGCGGGATTTCTCAGCCTTGCAGAAGGAGTTTGCCCTCCCCCGGTCCTGTTACTTTCAATGGCTGCAGCTCAAACATTGTTTAGCCGCTAAAGGCGTGAGGGGTGGGAACCTGGCAGCCGCTGGGTTCCCCCTCAGTCTTATTCAGGGGTCTCTCAGTCAACGGGGCGCTATGTCCTTTATCTACAGATCTATTAGGGATTTGACTCCCATGTCCTTAAAGGGATTAATTAAAACTTGGGAGGCGGACTTGGTGGCTGAGATCCCCTATACTTCCTGGAAGGTCTTGTGGGGCCCCATCACGAGGGCCTCGCGCTCGGCAGCACTCACTCAATCTATGTACTTCCTTTTACATAGGGCTTACCTTACCCCAGTCAAGATATCTAAATGGGATAAGCTGTCATCCGGCAGTTGTTGGTCATGTCAGCAGGAGTTGGGCACCTTTAGGCACATGTTTTTTGATTGTCCTTTGCTTCAAGGTTACTGGCAGAAGGTCGAAGCTCGGATACAGAGTGTGTTAGGTATCCCCTTTGTTTTTTCAAGGACAATGATCCTGCTTCGCTCTGCCGCACCCTCCTTGGTCCTTTCTAAGGAGCAGGCGTTTTTGTTAAATTTTATGATTGCCATTGCACTGAAACGTATCCTCACGCACTGGAAACAGTTTTGCTTGGTACACTTCGATTGCTGGTGGAATTTAGTATGTTATTATGCTAATCTTGAAAAACTGTATAGCAAGCTCCATTCTCCGAACAAGGTAGACCTAAATGTACAGAGATGGGCACTCCTTGACCAATATTATGCCCGTTCTTCTGTCTATTGCAAGGGGGACATTGCATTATAGGGGGCAGTGGGCTAACCTTTATTTTATGTCAGTCCCAGCGGCTGTTTGTTGGGCTGTAGAGTGGTAGCAAACTTCCTCAGAGAACCGGGGGGGTGGGTGGGGGGGTTTTATGTTGCTGTTTTAGATGTACTATTTGTTAGTTTGATTTTTGTGTGTCTGTATCTTTTGTTGGTATTTGGTTTTATTTTGTAGTGTGATTCTTTAAAAGCTTAAATAAACGTTAAAAAAAAAAAAAGAGCTGGGAAGACTTTCTATGTTGCTGTGTCCTTTGTAAGTAAAAAGCAAGTGCTCTCTTACAATCCAGGGTATGAAGATTCCTCTCTGCACTTGATGCATGAGGTCCTGGAAAAAAGACAGGTAAATACACCTCCTGGTTCAGATGAAAAGGTGAGACCACTTTAGGCATAAAGTGTGGATTAGTCCTGAGGACTACCTTGTCATGATGGAACCTTGTATAAGGAGGATTAGCCACCAAGGCTTGCAGCTCACTGATACGGCGAGCTGAGGTGACTGCAATGAGAAAAAAAACCTTCCAGGAAAGGAATTTCAAGGAGGTAGTGGCTAAGGGTTCAAAGGGTGGCTTCATGAGCTGGCCAAGAACCAAATTCAAATCCCATGCCACTGGAGGTGCTCTAATGGGAGGTTTAGTTAAAAGAAGGCCTCTCATGAATCTTGCAATAAGAGGATGAGAGGAAATAGGATGTCCATTGAGAGGCTTAAGGGATGCTGCAATAGCACTCAAATGGACTCTTACTGAATTTGTTTTAAGGCCTGCATGGGATAAATGCAGTAAATACTCTAGTAAAGAATTCAGAGGTATTGCAAGAGGGTTAAGACCCTTCTCTGCACACCAAATGGTAAACCTTTTCCATTTAAAAGCATAGGAACGTCTAATGGAAGGCTTTCTGGAAGCATGAAGGATATCCTTCACCTGCTGAGAAAGATGCAAATCTTGAAGGTCTAGGCCTTCAGCAACCAGGCCCTGAGATGAAGAGACTGGGGATTTGGGTGCCACAACGTTCCCTCCTCCTGGGACAGGAGGTCTGGAGCAGATCCCAAGTCCAGGGAGGGAGCTTGAGAGAGATGAAGAAGTAGAGGGTACCACACTTGGCGTGGCCAACGTGGAGCTATGAGGATCATAGACCCCTTGTCTCTCTGAAGCTTGAACAGTGTCTTGGAAATTAGGGGAATGGGTGGAAAGGCATAGAGGAAGTCTTGCCCCCAATGGAGGAGGAAGGCATCCCTGGCCTGAACTCCCTGACACGGAATCCTGGAACAGAACCGGGGAAGTTTGGCATTCCACGGACTTGCAAACAGGTCTATGTCTGGGGTACCCCAAACCCGAAAAAAGCATCCAAGGTTCTACATTGTCTTCCTGGAGGATTAGATGAGTGTCTTTTTGCACTCTTTATCTTCTTCATAGCAGACTCCACCACAATAGAGTGGTGAGGAAGCTGAGTCTTATGAAAGCCAGGACAAGGAGGAACACGGTACATGGTGTCCAACCTGCGAGAATGAGGGGAGGTAGTAAGAGGTGTCTCCCATATGCCCAACATGTGATCATAAAGGATCTCATGAATTGGTAAAGTAGCTGCCTCTTTAGGAGCCTTAGGATACTGTAAAATATCCAATTTCTTGGCTCTAGGCTCTGGTTCAGGGGCCACTGAAATAGAGAGGCCCCTGGCCATTTCCTTAAGGAAGTCTTGAAAAGACAAGTCTTCTGGAGGAGACATTCTTCTTTTTGGAGAAGAGGGCTCCTGAGGAAGGAGTACCGATGCTTCGACAGAAACCTCTGATTCATCAGAGTCTTCGGAGGAATCGAAGTATCGCCTGTCTGGATGCTCTTGCAGAGCCCGATATGCGTACCGAGTGGTATCAACATCGGGAGTGATCGGTACCGATTCGGTACCGATGGGCATCACAGAACAGGGTAGCGCTGCAGTCGACACTGAAGCCGATGTCGATGCAATCGGTACCGGCACCGGAACCGATATTGGTGCCGGTGCCGGAACCAGTACCGACAACGGAGTTTGTTGCGGTACCGGAGGCGTCGCAGCTTGTATGAATGCCATAATGGCACGCTGCATGGTGCGACGCTCCTGCCTGCACCCTGAAGCTAACAGGCAGGAGTGGCCTTATTGTCCCTTATGAGAAGAGGTAAACTGTTCCCTATGGACGCTGGGAATTGTAGTTCACTCTATTTTCTCTCCAGGAATAAAGTGTAGTTGCGACCAAAGATGGTAAGGCTTGCAAGAAATATTTATTTGTATTGGGGATGTTTTTCCAGTGCATCAAAATTCATATACATAAACGTAAAGGGTGCACTTTTAACATAAACAGAAGTAATCAGGAACTTAGGTCAACTGAAATAGAATTAGCTTTTAACTTCAGCTTTTCATTTATAGAGGAGCTTAACTCAGCTCTGCCTCGAGTGGTAGCTTATGAACATTGCAGCCTCATAGTATCAGCTGTTCTTCTCACAGCGTGGGTTCAGAACACAGGTGCAAATAATTAACTCTTCACGGCACAGGCAGCAGAAACAGCAACGTTTGTATTTCCTTTCATACAATGTGCAAAGCTTCTTTTATACTGCTACTCTTTACAACATATAGAGTAGTCAATGCTTACGGTAGGTAAATCATTTTCTACCTGCATCAAATCTTCTGACTTAACAGAACTACTATCTTCATTAAGCTTTGCTGTTTTCCTGTTTTCAGTTCTAGAAACTGCTTAAATTCTTGGAAGAGCAATTCAGCCTGCTTTTTATCAGATTGGCAGTTGTCAGCAAATACTATGCCCTTCTCCCTGTCACTAACTGTTCCCACAGCAGCACTCGGCTTAAACAGTTCAGGGCAATGATCAGAGGTTCCTTCAAGAAAGCCCTAAACATAGGAAGTTGTGCTTTACCTTCTCTATCTTGGCTTGTATCAGAACTGCCTTCTTTCTGTCAGGCTCCTCTCCTCTTTAGTAGCTCAAGAGCTTTCCAGGTGTGGGTCTTTCTGGGCTTTCCAGGTCCAGGCTCTATCCTGTAGAATGAGTTTTCTTCAGCGTGTGCCTGCCTTTGAGGATTTCTATGCCAAAGTTCTGTCTTCTCCCAGGATTCTAAAACATGGCTCCATCCATTCCTCACAGGACTCCTCTTAACAGCACATTTAGAACTCCTTGCAGAACTTTTCCAAACACTCTCAACTCTTCCAGACTCACTCGTACAGCCAAATTGCTTCCTGGTCTCGGATCCACTCTCCGACGACCTCGTCTTGGAGCCACTCTCCCACCTGGTCCCACACGTAATCTGCTTAGCAGCTTTGTTCAATGCTTTAAAAAGGGTTTCTTTTCCCGGCACACCTTGTCCAACCCCTGGGTGTGCCCAATCAGCATTGTCTAACTCCTCCCCTGGGCTGGTGTCTGTTCTCAGCTCAGCAGAGCAGTATGTTTTTTTCCTTCTAGGATTGAAAATCCTGTGTAAATCCTTTAGCTTTTCAGGATTTTCTTCAATCTCCATCTCTTCTGGAGGGCATTCTTCACCACAATGGTCAGAATATTCTGATCCGTCGACGCAACCAATGTCTGGATGTCGGTACCAGTGGAAACCACCGGTACCCCAGAACATGGCAACAGGTGATCGGTCGAGGCCACGCCATCGATGTCAACATGTAACCCCATAGATGAAGCTTTGGAAGCCGGAGCTTCCCACCGGGGTAATTTTGCCGGTGCAGGATCCTCGAGAGCAAGCCCGGAGGCATCTCGATACTTAGAGGGAGATCTACCCTTCGAGGACCGGCTGCTTATGTTTGGTTACCTGAGATCCATGGGAGGAAGAAGAAGCCCTGGAAGATGTCAATGCCACCGAAGCTGCATCAGAGGGAAAACAGGGTACTGAGCTTGGCCGCTCGATTCTGTTGACCTCTTTTAGACATCATGGAACAGGACTCACAATCGGTGATGGAGTGGTCAGGGCCCAAACATTTTAGACACCAGTCATGGGTGTCGGTGATAGAAAGAGTACCGCTGCATTTCGTGCACTTTTTAAACCCGGAAGCGGGCTTTTCCATGAGGAAAATTTTTCTAGGCCTAAGGCCCAAAAGGAAAAGTTGCACAGAAGTGGGAAACGGTAGTTTTTTTTTTTTTTTAAAGAAATAAGAAAAGACCGGCGGTACCGGTCCGACGTCGAAGAAGGCAGACGCGTGACCAAAGAAATAAAGAAAAATAAAGAACTTCTTCAGCGGTGACAGGAACACGACCTGCTGGCTCCGCGGAAAAGAAGAACTGGAGAGAGGCGGTTAGGAAAGGCGGGAAGGCAGCGCGCAGGTGCTGTGGGATGCTCCCAAAAGCTTTCTTTCTGGATGCTGGGGAGCGTTCCCGTGCAGGCTCCCTCGGTACCGACGATACCCATATGTGAAGACTCATTCCTGCTTGTTCCTGGAGATAACACTTATCCACTCTTTAGTCACCTCCCGTCTAGACTACTGCAACCTCCTCCTTGCTGGTCTCCCTCTGATTCATCTCTCTTCCTTTCAAACTGTTCAAAACTCAGTTGCACAGCTAATCATCCGCCAGCCTCATTATGCTCATATAACCCCTCTCCTCAAGTCACTTCACTGGCTCCCTATCCATTTCCTTATCCAGTTCAAACTTCTACTGACCTATAAGTGCATTCACTCTGCTGCTCCTCACTACCTTTCCTCTCTTATCCCTCCCTACATCACTCCTCTTCTGGCATATCCCTTCTATCTGTGCCCTTCTCTACCACTGCCAACTCCAGACTTCAATCCTTCCACCTTGCTACTTCTTATGCCTGGAACAAACTACCTGAGTCTGTTCGCCAGGCTTCATCTCTGTCCCTTTTCAAATCCAGGTTAAAAACTCACCTCTTCGAGGTGGCTTTTGGAACCTGATCCATTTCAACTCTTATGTGCTTTCTTACCATTCCCCTTGACATTTCCTTGTCCTCAGCTGTTTGTGTTGACCGTGCTAACTAGATTGTAAGCTCTGATGAGCAAGGACTGTCTTTTACATGTATCTGTTCAGTGCTGCAAATGCCTTGCAGAGTTATACAAATGATCAGTCGTAGTAGTAGCGCTATATTTTATACTCTGCACTGGATATCATATTACTTTCTGACGATTTAAAGACTGTCAGTAAACTTTATTAGTTAAGAACAACCCTTGGATTTGACTTTTAGTTTTTGGGAGTGGAAGCATGTGGCAGAATGAATGATTCCAGGAGCTAATGGTACCATCCAGGACCCTGTAAACCCAAACACTGTAGTAGGAAAGTACTGCTAATACTGAAGTATGTGTCCCGGATCTCCGCTGCATAAAAGGCAGGGCTCAGTGAGGAAGCACAGATCAGGGAGCTACATATAGTATGAATAAAAACATCAGCCGTTCAGGATGGTAGAGAAGTCTACAAGTGTGATCTGATAAAGCAAAGATATTAATGTGTGAAAAACAAAATGCATTTTTCTCCCTTGCCAAAAGCAGACCAAGCAAAGGAGCAAAATAAAAAAAAAGGTGAGCACTGGCAAAACTGCTCAGTATCATGTCCAAGTTATTAGACAGTGTTTACCTTATACACCTGGAGTAACACATCTGTCCACACACGTTTGCTGACAGATTCAAACATATGGTCATCTATAACAATGAGGCTCTTTTCTTCAGCTGGGTTTGCATCAGTCTTTGTTTTAATCTTCTGCTTTTTTATTTCAGCCTTTCAAAGAAAAAAAACATGAGATTCTTAGAAGAACATAAATCGTATAATTCTGAACGCTTAATATGGCAATACAAACATTCATACAATAGCATAATGTTCCACCGTTACAGACAAAGTAGAAATTTCAATTACATCTGGATTATTTTATCTGCTATAGAAATTCTAGTCAGTACCAGTGAAAGATGGAATGGAGGGAGCAACTGAATAGGTTCAGGAAAACTAGATTTCAAAGCAAGGACAAGTACATTTGGATGGTAATGTTTTATGCATGTAAATTGGCTCTGGTAAAACTAGTGAACCAAAACCCCTATAATACTTGGAAATCAAAAATTACACCAACATACTAAAAGATCCCAAGAAAGACACAGACTTGAAAAAACCTCAATTAATTGTCTAATTGTCCTGTATTGCCTGAAGCAGGGCTGCATTCAACCCGAAACGGGCCATATCGCATTACTGCATATACTGGACTTCAAGCGGATTTTCTAAGTCTCCCAAGTCAATGGCATTTCTGAGCTAAGAAGCTGGTTTTAAGTTCTTTGATTAAAATGTGTCCGCTGCAAAGAGGGTGAGAAAATTCATCTCCTTCTCCTGTGACAGTGGGTACCCGACAAAAATTTTCTTTCAAGTCTGTGTCTTTCTTGAGATCTTTTAGTATGTTGTTCTTGTAAAATTAGACCATGCCTAAAGGTAGGCATAGTGCAATCGAGCGTGTACTTGCACAGAATTGTGATATATGTGCCTATTTTATAAAATACATGCATAAGAACATTTATACCTGCTATTTCTGGCTTGTGCTACTTTCACTAAATCTGTCTGGAACACATGGAGAGCAATTCTATAACCAGTCCCCTAGATCAGAAGACAAGGTTGGGGCCTCTTTTGGGACTATTCTATAAAAACCACACAGTCTTGAAAACTGGCCTCACAAAACCTGCAGAAATGGCAGGTAAAATGCACTTGCATACATTTCCACCTGCTCGGGAGTAGCTGCACATGAACGCATGCGTATTTTATGTACTCCATGACTCCGCCTGGGCTCTACCCAAACTGCACTCCCAAACATGCTATCATGCTGGTTGCATAAAAGTAGACGCCTTCTTGTCACTGTTTGTATTTTTAGGCACGTATGCCTTGTGATAATATTACAAAAGCTCTTTCTGCTAGAAAAATAGGGTTTTCTTGCAAATAAAATCCCATAGGAGCTAAGATGTCTCAGCATCTTCATTTTCACCAATGCTGCCTGGCTTACCACTGATGTCACCAATGCTGAATCGATCTAGATTCCCAAATCTTTCAATACGGAAACCAATTTTCAGTTCAGCTGCTAAAGGCAGAGTTTTGAGGTGACAGCAGTTTCCATACTGTTTCATTAGTTTCCTAGTGGCACTGACAGAAGGGAGACTCTACACTGTGTCCTTAGAAAAGACAATGGATGATTTTCCATATCAGACCAAGCATTTTGCAAATATAATCTATTTTTTATTTAAAATTTCAGCGACCATAGTTCTTAAACACTTATATTTGCTGCCAGTTTGCAAGATCCATTCAGGATGCTGTCTTTTACTTTATGACTTTTACAGAATTTGAGTCCTTTATATTCAAAGGGCCATTTAAAAATCTACACTCCTACCAGATATTATGAACTGCCCAAGAAGGCTTCTGCTGTATGTATCATCCAGGGAAGTCAAATTAGCTGGGAGTCAAAATCGAGCTATTTCTTGGGTTGCCCCAAGCCTTTGAACTCCATCACTAGAGATACTTATCATCTGATTACCTAAATTTCATAAATTTAACAAAGATCTGGCTACTTATGCTGGTCTTTATATTATAAATAGATGATTTTCAGATTTCTGGAATTCTGTTATGCAGACTGCTAACATTACCAGTTCATATTATTGACCCTGATATTTTGATTTTTATACATATTATTCTGGAATTTCATTCTCATTTCACCTTTGATTTTCTATTTTTAATAGGCTCAATATTCAAAGTGATTAACATGGTTAGCAGAGTTGCTAGCCACGTTACTAGTGGTGACTGGGATATTCAGTGGCACTAACACGGTGAGTGTCGCTGAATAGCTGTGGGTGCCCCGCTGAATGCCCCAATGCTAGCCAGGGATGGAGCGTAGGCGGCACCGGGCAGCAGCAACATTCAGCTGTTGCCTGATTATCGCTAAGCGTCAAAAGATAGGAACCTTAAAGGATGGCCTAACCTCTGCCGCAGATCTGAATATCGGCGCTGCCTAGTTAACCTCTCTGCTGTCCAGCTGACCTGGATAGTTAATGCCTGTGGCAGATATGGCCTTTGCATTGAATATCTGGGATGTAGATTGAGCTGCCTGGTTAACCTCTCTGCTGTCCAGCTGACCTGGATAGTTAATGCCTGTGGCAGATGTGGCCTTTGCATTGAATATCTGGGATGTAGATTCAGCTGCCTGGTTAACCTCTCTGCTGTCCAGCTGACCTGGATAGTTATTGCCTGAGACAGATATGGCCTTTGCATTGAATATCTGCGATGTAGATTCAGCTGCCTGGTTAACCTCTCTGCTGTCCAGCTGACCTGGATAGTTATTGCCTGTGGCAGATATGGCCTTTGTATTGAATATCTGGGATGTAGATTCAGCTGCCTGGTTAACTTCTCTGCTGTCCAGCTGACCTGGATAGTTAATGCCTGTGGCAGATGTGGCCTTTGCTTTGAATATCTGGGATGTAGATTCAGCTGCCTGGTTAACTTCTCTGCTGTCCAGCTGACCTGGATAGTTAATGCCTGTGGCAGATGTGGCCTTTGCATTGAATATCTGGGATGTAGATTCAGCTGCCTGGTTAACTTCTCTGCTGTCCAGCTAACCTGGATAGTTATTGCCTGTGGCAGATATGGCCTTTGCATTGAATATCTGGGATGTAGTTTCAGCTGCCTGGTTAACTTCTCTGCTGTCTAGCTGACCTGGATAGTTAATGCCTGTGGCAGATATGGCCTTTGCATTGAATATCTGGGATGTAGATTCAGCTGCCTGGTTAACCTCTCTGCTGTCCAGCTGACCTGGATAGTTAATGCCTGTGGCAGATGTGGCCTTTGCATTGAATATCTGGGATGTAGATTCAGCTGCCTGGTTAACTTCTCTGCTGTCCAGCTGACCTGGATAGTTAATGCCTGTGGCAGATGTGGCCCTTGAATTGAATATCTGGGATGTAGATTCAGCTGCCTGGTTAACCTCTCTGCTGTCCAGCTGACCTGGATAGTTATTGCCTGTGACAGATATGGCCTTTGCATTGAATATCTGGGATGTAGATTCAGCTGCCTGGTTAACCTCTCTGCTGTCCAGCTGACCTGGATAGTTAATTCCTCTGGCAGATATGGCCTTTGCATTGAATATCTGGGATGTAGATTCAGCTGCCTGGTTAACTTCTCTGCTGTCCAGCTGACCTGGATAGTTATTGCCTGTGGCAGATATGGCCTTTGCATTGAATATCTGGGATGTAGATTCAGCTGCCTGGTTAACTTCTCTGCTGTCCAGCTGACCTGGATAGTTAATGCCTGTGGCAGATGTGGCCTTTGCATTGAATATCTGGGATGTAGATTCAGCTGCCTGGTTAACTTCTCCGCTGTCCAGCTGACCTGGATAGTTAATGCCTGTGGTAGATGTGGCCTTTGCATTGAATATCTGGGATGTAGATTCAGCTGCCTGGTTAACTTCTCCGCTGTCCAGCTGACCTGGATAGTTAATGCCTGTGGCAGATGTGGCCTTTGCATTGAATATCTGGGATGTAGATTCAGCTGCCTGGTTAACTCTGCTGTCCAGCTGACCTGGATAGTTAATGCCTGTGGCAGATATGGCCTTTGCATTGAATATCTGGGATGTAGATTCAGCTGCCTGGTTAACTTCTCTGCTGTCCAGCTGACCTGGATAGTTAATGCCTGTGGCAGATATGGCCTTTGTATTGAATATCTGGGATGTAGATTCTGCTGCCTGGTTAACCTCTCTGCTGTCCAGCTGACCTGGATAGTTAATACCTGTGGCAGATATGGCCTTTGCATTGAATATCTGGGATGTAGATTCAGCTGCCTGGTTAACTTCTCTGCTGTCCAGCTGACCTGGATAGTTAATGCCTGTGGCAGATATGGCCTTTGTATTGAATATCTGGGATGTAGATTCAGCTGCCTGGTTAACATCTCCGCTGTCCAGCTGACCTGGATAGTTAATGCCTGTGGCAGATATGGCCTTTGCATTGAATATCTGGGATGTAGATTGAGCTGCCTGGTTAACTTCTCCGCTGTCCAGCTGACCTGGATAGTTAATGCCTGTGGCAGATATGGCCTTTGCATTGAATATCTGGGATGTAGATTCAGCTGCCTGGTTAACTTCTCCGCTGTCCAGCTGACCTGGATAGTTAATGCCTGTGGCAGATATGGCCTTTGCATTGAATATCTGGGATGTAGATTCAGCTGCCTGGTTAACCTTTCCGCTGTCCAGCTGACCTGGATAGTTATTGCCTGTGGCAGATATGGCCTTTGCATTGAATATCTGGGATGTGGATTCAGCTGCCTGGTTAACTTCTCTGCTGTCCAGCTGACCTGGATAGTTATTGCCTGTGGCAGATATGGCCTTTGCATTGAATATCTGGGATGTAGTTTCAGCTGCCTGGTTAACTTCTCTGCTGTCCAGCTGACCTGGATAGTTATTGCCTGTGGCAGATGTGGCCTTTGCATTGAATATCTGGGATGTAGATTCAGCTGCCTTTTTAACTTCTCTGCTGTCCAGCTGACCTGGATAGTTAATGCCTGTGGCAGATATGGCCTTTGCATTGAATATCTGGGATGTAGATTCAGCAGCAACAGTCAGCTGCCACTGCTGAATATCGGGCACAATGTTTTATATCTTTCTTATACTTGCTGATTTTATTTTGTGCAGTTTCAAATCTGCTATTCCAGTTTTATGTTTTTTGTATATTGTTACTGTTCTAGGCTTATTTGAAAAAGTAAGATAAAAATTAGAATTAACAAAAATAAAAAACTAAGAATTGGTCAGTTCTTCACTTAAAAGAAAGTACATTAGGGGAGAGGAGTCAAGATGGTGCTGGCTAGTGAAGCAGTTGTTTTTCTCTTACGGGGAAGAAGCGTAAGGTTAAAGGGGGACCTACAGCCTTCCCAAGCCCCTGCTACATCTACACCAGTGCCTGCAGTGGTCTCTAGACCTCTTGATATTATTTCCAATGACTGTCTCAGTATCCAGTGCATTCGGTGGAGGTTAGCCTGGCTGTAGCTTCGCTGGAGCAAGAGAGCTCAGCAACTGCTTTGGTGTCTTCATCTCTCTGCCCCGACTTACGGTCAACACCTAAGGCAGCGTACCTCCAGCTATCCCCTGAAAAAAGCCTGCAACTGAGGTCCTCCTTCGAGTTGCAAAGGCCAGGCTCAGGGGTCAAGAGGGCTGACGTTCTCTCTGCCCTGGAACAACCTCATCATGCTGATCCTTTGGTATTATCGGGTGGAAGGTCGGCAGCAGGTGCGGTTGCCATTCAGAGAGGGGAATCAGCGTTGGCAGGAACGGAAGCGGAATTGGCCCAACCAGATGATACTGTATCATTGTCTTTGGTGCGATCAGCGAACTTTACTTTAGAGTATATATGGCAAGCTATTGTTTCACTGGGGGAAGCTTTGCTACCCCAGGTTTCCTCACTGGCAGCTAAAGTTAATAAAAACTCAGCAGCGATTGAGCAAGCTGCAGCTAACGTTTCTGCTGTTCAGGCAGAGGTCTCAGAAATCCAGACAAAAATAGTTTCATTGGAAGAACAGTTTGTATCATGTATTATGAATTTTGCTTTGATGAATACTAAACTGGAACATTTAGAGAATTTACCTTGAGCTAACAACTTGAGACTTATAAACTTTTCTCGAGCAACCACGATATTGGCATCGGGACAGAGAGCAGGAGGCTGAAACCCCTCCCATTCTCCACCTCAAGGCCAATCAGGACCCAACGCGGGACATTTAAAAAGCAGTGCTTCCTGGCGCGCCTGCACCTGGCGGGCACATGCCTGAGGGCCTCGCCAGAGGGCCCTTTGGTGTGGCCCTTAGGCGTGGAACATAGGAACATCAAGTACACTATGGACTAGTAGTTATTTTACAGATGTGACCAGCTTTTTTGTATTCTCCTTGCTCTCAACTAAGGAAATAGCAAATCTCTCTAACCTCATATTGCTAATTATATCTCACACTCTCCTGATGCAACTCTATCATACTACTATGTAACCCCCAATCTATTTACAATTTTACCAGTACTGCATCTCATGTCTTTAATTTTGTAACAGTTCTGCAACTCTGTACCAACTCCAGCTACCACATTGTTTTGTAGTCACTAGTGTAAACCAGAGGTACCAGCTACAGCATTTAATTCACACAGTGAAACACCCAGCTCAGTGCCTAGATTCCATTTAACCCCCCCTATTGCATTTAGTATTCTTATCTAAATCCCACTAGGTGTTTTCTCCTCCCTTACAACACTTCTAAGCATGAATAGAACAGCAGACATAATTACCATTCTCCTACTTATACTCATCATAGCTCATCCCACACTTCTTACAGACTCTCATTCCCAACAACAGAGCCTGATACCCACTGTACGTAGCTATGGCCAGAGATGGCAAGGTGTTCCACACTTCGATACAAAAATGTATCGCACGACTTGCCACATTCAGCTAATCCATTTTGTAACATAGTAACTGATGGAAGATAAAGACCAGTATGGTCCATCTAGGCTTCCCAGAAAGATGGCAAGAGTAGGTGCACCTGCCGCCCCGTGCAGGCCTCCCCTCCCCATGTCTTTGTTTTAGGGGTGAACCCACCACTCCGTGTAGGACACCCCTGTATGTTAAGAAATTAAATAGTTACGTTTATTTTGATTTTATCCTGTTGCTGTAAAGGGATCCACTGTCTGTCCCATGCCATTTTGAATACAAAACAAATGGTCTGTAATCATAGACTATGTAGAATCCCATAAGTTAGATATGTTATTCATAACTGAATCATGGTTAACCGACGCGGATACAGTCATCACAAACCAACTAAAGCTCACCAACTATGTCCTCGTCAACTGCCCAAGATCTAATAAAAGAGGTGGAGTGTCCTTATCATAGCCTAAGATAATCTCCAACTTCAATGCCATACTATACATAATTCAAACATCCTGGATGCCATCATTATCTCAGATGATCACCTTTCAGCAGCACTGTTCTACCGTGCCCCCTCCACATGTGCTGATGACCTCTTCGTTGTCCTCGACAAGGCCTGCAACTACTCCACGAAGATAAAGCCTCTCTGGATACTAGGAGACTTCAATCTCCCCACACTCTCAATGAAGCAAGCCTTTGCCTTTGCCTTTCTTGATGCTATGACGTCTTTAGGCTTTCATCAACAAATACAGACCTCTACCCACACCTGAAGTAATACCCTGGGCCTCATCTTCTCTCCTACATCTACTCAGTCTGTCAGCGATCTGCATCAACTACAAATCATACCAGTACCTTGGTCTGACCACAAGGCCATCTTTTTCCACATCCCCTGTTCCTCAACTGATCCTTTGCCTTCCACAAACCATACTCTGCCTCATCCTTGCCGTTTTTGACCATTCATCAAAGAATAATTCCTAGAAGATACTCTACACAGTCTCAAAACTGACACCTCTGACCTACTTGAATTAGTTCATACATTGAACTCCACCTTAAGTAAAACTGCACTCCTACCACCTCAGACGAAAGACAATAAATGAAACAGAGCTGTGATCTGGTACACAGCTGACTTGAGAGAGTCCCTGTGGCAGCTCATGAAATTAGAGTGAAAATGGCATCAATCTAAACTTCAACTTGACAAGACTATTTACATGAAGACCTTACAAGAGCATCGCAACGCAATTAATTTGAGGAGGGAACATCACACCAACATCCTTATGCACTCTTATCAGCAGACCCTGTGATCTTTTCAGAATAACTCAGTCTTTAATAAAAGACAATACAAAACAATATACTGAAAACACACCGCACCCACAGGTCTTCGCTAATTTCTTTAAGAACAAAGCTAATATGGCTATTAACCATCATAATACTACTATGACTCCACCAGTTGCTCCTCCTTCTTCAGCCATTCTGAGATCAACAACCCTGCAGCCAGCACCTCCATTCACACTATCAATAATGCCATTACCCATATATAAGCAACCTCTGTTCCACTTAATGATGACTCCACCAGCTCTGTACTAAGCGCTTTCCACCCTTATTCAGCAGAACAAAAAGAGGTCATAATAAGTGGATTCAACAATACCACCTCTACAGCAGATCCCTATCCATCCTTTTGGATCAAAGCAGCACGCTTTGAACTAAGTACTTATATTCACCACTTTATAAAGCTCTTCTTCTCCAAAGATTTGTTTCCAGCCCCTCTAAAAGCTGCATCTATCAGACCCCTTCTCAAGAGTCCTAAATTAGATCCTGCTGATGTAAATTCCTACAGACCCATAACAAGCCTGCCCTTCCTGGCCAAAATAATGGAGAAGATTGTACAGCAGCAAATTCAAGATCACATTGGTGCCCATTATCCACTAGACGACGACCAACATGGATTTTGCCTACAGCATGGTGTCGAGACACTGCTTGTCACCCTGATAAACAATCTAGTTTTAGGCATGAATAAACCCAAACAAGGATTTATTCTTCTCTGTCTGCCTTTGATACAGTGTCTCACTACCTCCTCCTTTCCCAGCTACAGTCAAAAGGCATTCAAAACTTAGCCTTAGACTGGTGCAGGTCAGATCAACTGCAAATGGTACGCATAGGTATGCAGTCTTCATCCAGTTATGTACAAACACAAGACTTCTTATCTGCCCTACTGTTTAACTTTTACATTCAACCCATTTGCTCCATTATCAAATCATTTAATATACTCTTCCACATTTATGCAGGCGATGGGTTGCTCTGCACTCCCTTCTCTACAATCAATCCAAACTACTCTAGAATCATAGACTGCTTCAATGCAGTATCTGAATGGCTGAAGCTATACAACCTAAAAGTAAATTGCAGGGAATCCGAGGTTCTCTTCATCACTAAGGACCCGTCTTTCATAATATCTCCCACCTGACCAATGAAAGATGCTGAACTAAACACTAAGCAAGAAGTCTGATACCTAGGGATCACCCTAGACCAACATTTGACAATGGAGCCTCACATAAACAACATTACCAGAGCAATATACCTTGTCGTGGGGAGCGCCCCCTACGCCTATGGGCAATCCACGGCAAAGATTATTTTTTTTAGAGAGCCACAGGGAACATAAGGTTCATCTGCATAGTGAAATGTCCTTACCAATTCCGGCTGCCTAAAAGAACTCAGTAACAAGACCAAGTGGAGGGAATTAAGGCTTTTATTCCCCGTTAATGCAAGGGTTCAAAAATAAGAGATGGATAAAGAAACAGAAAGTCCTTTGTTGCAAAAGGTACCAGTATTCATAAACATGTGCTTAATTGTTACACTTCACAATTAATGCAGAACTTGGGTAACAGGAATTCAGTTCATTCCAAAAGCATAAACATTTCATAAACTCTTCTATGTTACTCAGAGACTACAGACTCTTGACATGAGGCTGTGCACAGGTCACACTCCATCTGTTCTGGTGGAGATAGGGAAACTGTATTTATGCATTCTGTTTCCATGCATTCTTCTTCACTAGAATCAACAGGGGAATAAACACTGTCCCTGTCTGACTCGGGTCAGTGTGCTATGCCTCTAGGGCCTTATCTCCAATAACAGTCTGTTCTCAGGGCTTTAGGGATTTTATTAAACCAGTATGGTTTCTCCTTCTTTGTAGAATGATGACTTATTTTAACAGGGACTTTAGGATTCAAACATTCAATACCATCAATAAAGGTTCCATACCTGGAGCTTTGCTGGCACTGTGGCTGTGTATCCACAGTGTTTTTCCCTTTTAGCAATTTTCCTGCTGTAGCAATTTCTCTGCCTGTCAGCATTAGGCAGGGCTGTGCTTCTTGGCAGTTTGGTGAAACCTGGTATAAATTCTCTTCTCCCTCTTGGTAAGAAGTCAGGTTTATTATAAATTGCCTTTCCTTTCTTGCTTGGTAAAACTGGATAATTATTTCTCAGAGACTCTAAGCTTCTCTCCAAACCATTCCCTTTGGCTCCTTGCTTAGGTCTCTCTGTTCTGGAGTCAGGAACGCTGTGAGACCAGGGCATGGCACAGCCTCTAACTTCAGAGCTGGCTCTAACAAACTTTCTTGGGACAGCTGCCCAGTCAGCCTGGCCCTTCTGGATTTCACCCCTGTGAACCTTGTACCTGTGAGCTTGCTCCTCTAGGATTTCTTCAGTTACTCCTTCTCTTGGAGATGAACCTCTTGATAGAGCTGTTCCCCCTTGGGAAGACGTCCCTCTGTCTCTGTTCCTTCTCAGGTCCTTTTCTTTTGTTGGTGAAGCCGTGCTCCCCTGTGTAGCCGTGCTTCTCCTCTTCCTTAATACAGCTGGGCACTCCTTCCTTACTGCAGCCGGGCACCCCTGTGCAGCCGTGCACCACTTCCTTAATGCTGCTGGACCTGGACCTCTACCTCTACCTGGACCTCCACCTCCTTTGCAAGCATTCAGCTCTGGCTTATAAGGAAATCTTTCCTGCCTGACTTCCGGGTTCATTTCCAGGTGCAAGTCATTAGGCTTCTCAAACTCAATAGCTCCTGAATGTTCCTTCCTGCTCCCTCTAGCTGTGCCTGGAGGTAATTGCACATCTAGATTCTTAAGAGAAACAGGATTTCTTTTCAAGTTTTCAACTTTATCAATACCCACATCATGACAACCTAAAATTATGGACCCTTCATCAACTACATCCCCTACTTGAACCTGTTGACTTCCGTACAGTATTAAAAGCGATGATCACCCCCATTTTGATTATGCAAATATCATTCTCCATGGTCTCCCAGATTATGCAATTCACCCCCTTCAAATGGCTATGAATACGGCAGCACAAACACTGGTTGAAGCCTCAAGATACGAACATGTCACCCCTATCCTGAGACAGCTATACTGGCTCCCCATTGTTAGCCATCTCAAGTAAAAGGCTCTCATCATAACATTCAAAATACTACATAACCTCTCTGCTATTGCACTTAATGATATTCTACAATGGACACCTGATAATAGAGTAAGAAGATCTACCATGGCAAACACTCTCTCAGTCCCTACATTAATAAGAAAAAGTTCCCAGTTTACGAACAGCCGAGCATTCAAATTATATGCACCACCTCTCTGGAACACTCTCCCCACCCTAATCCATGCCATCTCTGACCTAGCTACTTTCAGAAAACTTCTGAAGATACATCTTTCAACTATATTATGAACATGTCACATAGAACACTGCACTTAACCAAATCCCACAGACAGACCCTCAAGCCATCCTATGAAGATCAAGGTATATAAAGTACCCAACACTAATAATGTATATTGTTTTCCTATTATGACCCAAGTTTACTCCCCACCTAATTTATAAATTGTTATATTATTAACCTGAGGTTGTTGTTATTCTCTAAACCTGTACATGTATTTTTGTTGTTCTCCAAACTTGTTCTATGTAATTTCCGTTCTTGTTCCTTGTAAACCGCACTGAATTATAAATAACGCGGTATATAAAACCAAATAAATAAATAAATATATCTGATGGAGACTTTGGCTGTTCCTAGTGAGATGATTCCACCTATAATGAAGCTGTATTATCTTCTTGAAAGCAAGAAATCAGTGTCTGTAGCAAGAATTGGGGATCAACAAACTGATGTCCTTAATGTATCGGCATTGTTAGAGACATCCCATGAGGAACCCTCCGTCCTGTCTATCTTGATTATAACTTTTGCCCTTTTATCTCATAAAGAATGGCTTCTTAAGCTATTCTTTATAAGAGAATTTACTGTTTCGTGGTCGATTGGTTCGCATATATCCTGATTTGACTAAGGATACCCAACAGTGTCGTACGGAGTTTCTTCTGCTACGCCCTGAGATCCAGCAGCTGGGTGGACTCTTTCTTGAAACATCCTTGTAAATGTTCAGTTTTGTATATTTTTTATGAGCCCTCCCAGCTGTTGGCTTTTGTGAATGCTCGGCATCTGGAACCCTCCATTTTTCCACCCGAAGTGTCGTGCTATAAATATATTGGATATTAGCCTTACCGCTTTTCTTTCGCATTGGGTATATATATTTCTGTTTTCCTTATGCGCTCCTCCCCTCGTTTTTGTGGGCTAGACCGAACAGACAGATGATGCACTAATTGTGTTTTCTTGTTTTATTTCTTTTTTGTTATTATTTCTACTGTTTCTGCTCTATTTCTGTACAAGAATGTTTATATTAACTTTCTTGGTATTAAAAAAAAGAAAATACATCAAATGCAGTATACTGGTGAGGAGTATATGATAACAACCAAATCTGGAAGAGAAAGTAATAGGAATTACTAACAGAAAGAGAGCAGCATATTATCTAAAGAGCAACAACTCTGCTACATGTGTCTTCTGAGTAACATTTGTGCTAAGTCACTGGTCTTACTTGCAGTTCCATCCAAATCTTGTAATCCTGAGGCTCAAAAAGAAATTCCGGCAGAACATGAGGAAGGGATGCTCCTTGGATTCTACAATAAATAAATTGTCAAAAAATATGAAATATCCTGGGCTGATAAGGAAAAGACTGTCTACATTTAGAATAGTTTCCCAAAGAAAACAACATCTCAGTTTAGACTTGAGTAAGTGTTTATACTAACATTTAATGCTACAAAAAGCAGGGTAACACATTTGCAATTAGAGATATCAGAGTAGCATTGGCATGTGTTTTTCGTCTCAATGCTTTAAATAGAACATGTGGTAACATAACATGTGCATGGTAATAGCAGAAGCAAACATGGTAGCACACATTAATAATGCTAGTTGACTGGTGGCAAAACCCAAAAGAGTGGTACAATGTTGAAGATGAAGCTTTTTTCTGCACCAAAAGAACAGCAGGATCTGGATGTAACTCTATCTGATGATCTTAAGGTGAGCAAACAGGTAGATAAGGCAACAGCAAACGCCAAAAGGATGACTGGGTGCATAGGGAGAGGAATGACCAGAGGGAAAAAGGAGGTGATTGTGTATATAGTGAGACTTCATTGGGAGTACTGAACACAGCTCTGGAGACCGCACCTTTGAAAGGCTATGAACAAGACGGAGTCAGTCCAGAGCATGCTATTAAAATGGTCTGCAGTCTTCAGCATAAAGCATATGGGGACAGATTTAAAGATCTAAATAAATAAATATAGATATAGATATATACACACCCCTGGAGAAAAGGTATGGGAGGGAAGAAAAGACAGAGATATTTACAGTAAATATCTCCAAGGTATAAATGTGTATGATGCAGGTCTCCTTCAACTGAAAGGAAGCTCTGAAATGAGAGGTTATAGTATGAGTGAAAAGGGATGGACTCAGGAATAATCCACAGAAATGGTGGTTGATGCATGGAACAGAATCCATTGGAGGTGGTAGAGGGAGGACAGTATGAGAATTCAAGAGGGTCTGGGACAAGCACAGAGGATCTGAGGGAGCGATAGGGATTGTAGAGCTTAGTACAATATGGATGGGCAGACCAGAAAGCCAAATGGTTAGAGGAATAGCCTGCAGTGGGCTAGAACCAAGGAAGCCAGGGTCTGAATCCCATTCTTGCTCCTTGTGATCTTGGGAAAGTCACTTAACCCTCCATTGCCTTAGGTACAATTCTCCAGGGACAAGAAAATACTTAAGGTACCTGAATGTAACTCGCCTTAAATTTCTGAAAAAAGGTGTGAACCAAATCCAGTTCCCTATCTGCTCTCATTTTTTATGTTTCTATGACTGCTCTTCAGGGCCAGCACCAGAGTTGGTTCAAAGTTTTGGCACCTTAGGCAAACCTTAAGCCTTATGCACCCCCGGGTGTTCGAACTGATTGTTCAGTTTTGAATGCCCTGCTCTTTGCTGCCTTAGGCAAACACCTAGTTTGCCTCATGTTTGGTCTTGCCCTGCTGCTCTTCTGAATCCAGTATCTTCCCTTCATGACCACCAACAAAAGCACAGTCTCTATGACCTTTCTTCTAAAGCAATGAATGTCAGTTTTACAATGGTTCCAAATGCATTCAGCAATGATATAACAATATTTGCTTTGCATTTTCAACTCAGTTTCTAAAAAGTAAATGAGTATGTACTGTTGGCATTTTTACGGCATTTCAGATTTTCATTAATGTGGAAAAAATGGCTCAAAAAGCTGTAAATGTTTTAGCTTCCCTCTGATAAGAACACAAATCTAAATAAAATGAAAATAATTTACTATGCAAAACTAAATAAAACTAAAATTGGCCTAAAACCTTTTCTCATATAAAGTGGTTTTAGTCAATGATTTCATTTTGCTGATAAACCAAATGAAAGATGATCATCTTTAATTTAATTTTCTATTAGCCTGCTTTCCTACCCAAGTGGTTCTCTCATAATACCATATGTGTCAGCTCTGTGGGGGCAGTGGATGCTTAGGCACCTCTAACTTTGGGCACCCAACTTCATTGTCATCAGAGAAGGATCTGTGTTGAGTTTAGCACCCCCCCAATGATTTTGGAACATTGGTGCCTATCCCTCCCTCCCTACCCTATTGGCAAAAAAAACACCTGACTAACTGTCAAATGACAGCCAGCTGGGTGATTGGAAGCTGCTTTTCAGGTGCAAATCAGTCACAAGTTCAAAAAGTCCTCACCCACCTCACTGGTTGTTTTTTTTTAAATTGCCTCTTAAGATATATAGCGTAGTTACTCACCTGTAACAGGTGTTCTCCAGGGACAGCAGGAATCAGTCCTCACATATGAGTGACGTCGGCGCAGACGGATTCCTCATGAGGAGCAATTCCCCAGCTTTCAAAGAAAGCCTTTGGGATTGCATCACACATGCGTGGTCCCCTTCCCGCCCAAGGATGCCATCTTACTCAGTCAGATGACATAGCTAAAAAGACGGCAAAAATGAGAAAAAATTAATCAAAGGACTGCAACTCCAGGGGAGGAGGGAGGGTCATGAGGACTAATTCCTGCTGTCCCTGGAGAACACCTCTTACAGGTGAGTAACTACGCTTTCTCCAGGAACAAGCAAGAAGTCAGTCCTCACATATGGGACTCCCTAGCTATAGGCTACCGAGAACCCATAGCTGAAAATGGTTCCCTCTAGAAGAGCCGCAGCAGCAGTGATAGGATTTTTCTCTGAGAACACAACCCCCACGATAGCCTGACACCAAAGGGTCGGAGGGTAGAAGTTGCCTAAACCTCGAATAGGTTACGGAGTACCGCCTGACCGAAAACAATGTCCCGCTGGGACTCTCTCTCCAGGCAGTAGTGGGCTGCAAAAGTCTGGCTTGGAGTCCAAGTTGCGGCCCAGCAGATGTCTGCCAACGGAACAGAGCGGTGATTAGCCACTGATGTGGCCTTAGCCCTGACCGAGTGGGCCGTGATTCGGCCCTGCAGCTGGAGTTCAGCTGCCCTGTACGCCCAGGCGATGCAGTCCGCCACCCAGATGGATAACGTGCACTTGGAGACAGCGAGACCCATCTTACTAGGGTCATAAGTGACGAAGAGCTGAGAAGCTCACCGATGCCCCCGCGTATGCTCCAGGTAGAAGGCGAGCGCCCCCTTACAGTCCAGGGTATGCAGAACCGCTTCTGCCCTGCTGGTATGTGGCCCGGGGAAGAAGGTTGGAAGAACCACCTCTTGGTTGAGGTGAAACAAGGAAAACACTTTTGGAAGGAACTTGGGGTGAGTATGTAGTACCACCCTGTTTTTATAAAATCCTGTAAACGGTCTATCCGATACTAAAGCTTGCAGCTCACTCACACAGTGGGCAGACGTGAGTGCCACCAGAAAGAGTGCTTTCCAGGAAAGGAAGCGGAGAGGACAGGTGGACATTGGCTCAAAAGGTGGGCAAGTGAGCCGCTGCAGGACCACATTCGAGTCCCACTCAGTAGCCGGTGGGCGAATTGGAGGCTTCAATAGTAGGAGGCCTCTGAGGAAGCGGGATACCAAGGGGAGAGCTGAAAGAGGTTTCCCATCCACTGGAAAGTGGCTAGCTGATAGCGCACTCAGGAGGACCCGGACGGAGTTAGATTTGAGGCCTAACTCCAAGAGGTGGAGCAAGTACTGCAATACCTGAAGTACCTGACAAGTGAACGGGTCCTCCTCATTCTGAGCACACCACTCTGCGAATCTATGCCACTTGCACGCGTAGGATTTAGAGTAGTTACTCACCTCTAACAGGTGTTCTCCAGGAGCAGCAGGAATCAGTCCTCACATATGGGTGACGTCGGCGCCGATGGAGCCCTCGTGTGGAGCATTTCCCCAGCTTTCAAAGAAAGCCTTTGGGAATGTAGCGCGCATGCGTGGTCCCCTTCCCGCGCAAGGGTGCCATCTTGCTCAGTCTGATGACAGCTAAAAAACAGCAAAAACAGAAAATAAATCATATGACTGCAACTCCAAGGGGAGGAGGGAGGGTCGTGAGGACTGATTCCTGCTGCTCCTGGAGAACACCTGTTACAGGTGAGTAACTATTCTTTCTCCAGGACCAATGAGGAAGTCAGTCCTCACATATGGGACTCCCCAGCTTCAGGCTACCGGGAACCCAAGCTGAAAAATAAGCTCCCTCTATAGCATCAGCATCCGTGAAAGAATCCTTTCTGAGAACGCCCCTGTACGGTAGCCCAACACAAGGGCCGGAGGGTAGGAGTTGCCTAAACCTCAAAGAGATTACGGAGTATCGCCTGTCTGAAAGCACTGTCCCTACGGGACTCCCACTAGAGGCAGTAGTGGGCCGCAAAAGTCTGGCTTGAAGACCAAGTAGCGGCCCGGCAGATGTCCGCCAACAGAACAGAGCGGAGATGAGCTACTGACGCAGCCTTCGCCCTGACACGGTGGGCCGTGGCTCGACCCTGCAAGGAGAGGCCAGCTGCCCTGTACGCTCAGGCAATACAATCTGCTACCCAAAGGGACAACATAGGCTTGGAGACAGGCAACCCCATTTTATTAGGGTCAAAAGATACGAAGAGCTGAGGAGCCCTTCGATGCCCCTGCGTACAGTCTATGTAAAAGGACAACGCCCTTCTACAGTCCAGGGTATGCAGGACTGTTTCAGCCTGGCTGGCATGCGGCCGGGGGAAGAATGTTGGAAGAGCCACCTCCTGACTGAGGTGGAAAGAGGAGACAACCTTCGGAAGGAACTTAGGGTGAGTCCACAAGACAGCCCTGTTCTTATAGAACCGTGTGTCCGGTCTATCAGAAACCAGAGCTTGTAGCTCACTCACATGCCTGACCGAGGTAAGAGCCACTAAGAACAATGCCTTCCAGGAAAGGAAGCGTAAGTGACAGGTAGCCATCGGCTCAAACGGTGGGCAAGTAAGTTGGTGCAAGACCACATTCAAATCCCACTCAGTGGCTGGTGGACGGATCGGAGGCTTGAGCAAAAACAGGCCTCTGAGGAAGCGGGACACCAAGGGGTGACCCGACAGAGATTAGCCCTCTATCTGTGCGTGGTATGCCGATAGAGCACTGAGGTGGACCCGAACAGAGTTGGACTTGCCTACATCTGACAGGTGAAGCAGATACTGCAGCAGCACTGGCACCAGGCATGAAAAAGGATCCACCTGGTGCTGAGCACACCAGGAGGAGAACCTACGCCACTTGAGGGCATAAGAATTTCGGGTGGATTGCCTCCTAGAGGCCAAAACCACCTCTTCCACTTCCTTAGGTAGAAGTAAGAGGGCTAGAACTACCCTTTCAGCAGCCAGGCCATAAGACTGAGGGACCTGAGGTTGGGGTGCAGGAGAGATCCCTGATCCTGAGACAGGAGATCAGGCTGCACCCCCAGAGGGAGTGGAGTGTCCACTGCCAACTGCAGAAGGAGTGGAAACCATGGTTGCCTCGGCCATCTGGGGGCTACCAGAATCACCAAGGCCTTGTCCTGAAGAACCCTGAACAAGGTGCGGGCCACTAGAGGCATGGGAGGAAACAGTAGGCCCTTGGACAAAGAGATTAGAAACGCATCTGCTGCTATTCGGAGAGGATGCGGGTGCCTGGAACAGAACCTGGGTAGCTGACGGTTCAGTGGACTCGCAAAGAGATCGATGGTTGGAAGACCCCATATTAGAAAGATCCCTTGGACCAGCAGGGGATTCAGATGCCATTCATGAGGCTGTAGAATCCTGCTCAATCTGTCTGCCGGGGAATTTTCCTGGCCAGGCAGATAAACTGCCTTGAGAAACATGTTGTGTTTGATTGCCAAGGAGCACAGGGCCTGTGCCTCCTGACACAGAAGTTTGGAGCCTGTGCCCCCTTGCTTGTTCACGTTCACGTAGAACATTGCCACCTGATTGTCTGTCTGAACTAAGACAGACTGGTGAGAGAGGACATGAGAGAAAGTCTGTAGAGCTAAGCGGATAGCTCGCAACTCCAGCAGATTGATCTGCTGTGTGGACTCCCAAGGAGACCAGAGGCCCTGAGTGCAAGTCCCCTGGCAATGTGCACCCCAGCCCTGAAGGGAAGCATCGGTTGTCAGCATATGTGTGTGTGGAGGCACCTGAAAAGGCACCCCCTGGACCAGGTTTGGGAGATGCAGCCACCACTATAGGTAGGCTGCCAGCAATTTGTACACCCTTATCTTGTCTTTCAAGTCACCTGTGGCTTGCACCCACTGAGCTCTGAGGCACCACTGAGCAGGTCGCATGTGCAGATGGGCATTGGGAGTTACATGGACCATGGATGCCATGTGGCCCAAGAGCCTTAGGAAGTTTCTAGCGGAGATCAGAGAACCGCTGCGGAACTGTTTTGCCAAAGCCATCAGTCTGTGGGCCTTGTTCTCGGGCAAATAAGCCTTCGCCTGGAGGGTATCCAATCTTGCCCCTATGAACTCCATGTCCTGTGAGGGGAGCAAAGTCGACTTTGCAAAGTTTATTACGAAGTCTAGATGCTGGAGAAGAGAAACAGTGCAAAGGGTAGCCTGTCTGGCCTCCTGTGGAGACTGACCTCTGATGAGCCAGTCGTCCAGGTATGGAAAGACAAAGATGCCCTGCTTTCTGAGATAGGCCGCCACCACTGCCAGGCACTTGGTGAAAACCCTGGGGGCGGAGGTGAGGCCAAATGGAAGTACTCTGTATTGAAAATGACTTCCTCCCACTACAAATCGTAGATACTGTCTGTGGTCTGAATGAATGAGGATGTGAGTATAAGCATCCTTCAGGTCTAAGGAGCATAGACAATCTCCCTGTTGGAGGTTGGGCAGCAGTATTCCAAGGGTAAGCATCTTGAACATTTCCCTCTCCAGGAACTTGTTGAGATTTCGCAAATCTAGGATGGGCCTGAGGCCTCCAGTCCTTTTTGGTACCAGAAAGTACCTGGAATAGAAGCCTCACCCTATCAGGTGGTGGGGCACCGGTTCCACCGCCTGCTCCTGTAGAAGACTTGCCAACCTCCCGAAGAAGGAGGTTCCTGTGCAGAGGGAGTCTTGGAGGCTCCCCTGGAAAATAGGAGGGGGGTAGCTGGTTGAAGTGGAGCAAATAGCCCTTTTGGACTATGCTCAGTACCCTGGTATCCCCTGTTATGGCTGACCACCTGTGGGCGTACAGTGTCAGCCGGCATCCTGTGCTGAGAGGAGCCAGCTGAGGAGGAGAGGCTATGCAGTGGGAGTCAAAACCCCGCTCCCTGCTGTGCAGGAGCCGGAGCTGATGGTTTGAGGGTTTTCTGCCTATGGGGCCCATGTCCCTGCCCCTTGGCCTACTGACCCTGATGGGGAGCTGTAGAGGCCTGAAACTGAGGGTAGGATTTGTAGGCAGTAGCCTTCCTCGGGTAAAAGGGCTTTTTCCCCGAGCCCTTCTTCTTCTGAGAAGGGGCAGTTTTCCTGGACAGCCTTGTCCTGGTGAGAGTCTCAGACTCGAGTTATGCAGCCTTTTCAGCCATGGGTTTGCCAAAAAGGTTCTCACTTCGGCAAGGGACATCGAACCAACTTGTCCTGTACCCATGGCTCGAGGTACAATTCCTGTAGCCAGGCCTGACGGCGTGCACCGATGCTGGCCGCGGCTACTCGGGCCGAAGCCTTGAAGCCATCATAGGCTGCTCGAGAGATAAACTTTGAGCACACTCGAATCCCTGACGACAAAGCCTTAAACCTCTGCAAAGGTTCCTTGGAGAGGCCGACTGAGAACCCGGCAATCTCCTTTGCCAGGTCTCGGAGGGACATGCCCATGTACAGCTGTAAGTCTGGACACGGCAAGCCAGCATAGAGCCCTGGAAGCACTTTCTACCGAGGGCATCCAGGTTCCAGGCCTCCCGGACGGGGGGCACCAAGGAGTGCATCTTCTGACTCTTCAGATGATGCATGGCCGATTCCACAACCATGGATGTGCCTTCTGGAACCCAGGGGTCTTACGGACTCAATAAATGGAACTGACCCGTTTGCTGTGAATCGGCGCCAAGGCGGGTGCCTCCCACATGCGGAAGGAGCAGCCGTTCCAGCATCGGAGGAACCAGTACAGTAAAGGCCTCCTTAGGCGGAGAGTCATACTGGAAGGCCTCGAGCTCCTCAGGTCGAGGCTCCTCCTCGGGATCCATGGGGAAAGCCAAGGCTTTGGCCATGTCCCTCACGAAGTCCGAGAACCGGGTATCCTCCAGTGGGGACCGTCTCCGAGGCTTGGACTCCGGTGAGTCCGATGGGACGCACCGGGTCTAGAAAGTGTCCGAAGACTCCTCGTGCTCCGTCTCCCACTCAGACCCCTCTGAGGAGGAATCGAGCGGCTCCGGCCAGGCGGGCATCAATGCCATCCGCCCAGATGCCGAGGGCGCCGGCATCGACAACCTCTGCCCCAAGCGGGAGGCCGAGGGGGACCTTGGCCAAGGATCGACTCGAGACCGCATTGACTCGAGGATTGGCTCGGCCTCCGGGGTCAACTTGGATGTCGAGGTCCCGGTGGTCGGGGCAGATGCACCGGTGAAACCGGCGATCAGTACCCGCTGCTGCTCCATGAAGGCAGCCAAAACTGCTCTCCAAGGCCGTCAACCTGAGACTCAGTTCAGGCGACTCAGCAGCCCCCAACTCGGGCCCCGATGGCGGCTCCCCCGGAGGGGAGTCTATGAGGACAACAGCACTCACGTGATTTGGGGACTCCGGCTCCACTCGAGGCAACTTGACAGGCCTCTCCGACTCCAAGGACCCAGGACAGCGATCTGGGCTATGCGATCTAGCCCTCGAGGGGCCAAGAGCGTCCACCGATGCCACCCTCGCGGGTTTCTTCTTCCTTCTGTGTTCCCGAGAAGGAGACCCCCTTTCAGAGGAGCCTCGACAGTGCTCGGGGTCGGACTCCCGAGATGTCGAGGCCTCTGACAAGGTCTGGGCCTGGCCGGACGCGGAGTCAGAAAAAAGTCTTTCATGCTGATGCTGATGGCTCCTCAGCGCCTTAGAGGGCACAGACTACTGGGTCATGGTCGGGCCCGAGGCACCGGAGGCAGCAGTCATGTGTGTCGGTGCGAGATATTAGCTTCTTACACCGATCACACTTCTTGAACCCGCTGGCAGCCATCGGGGGAAAAAGGACCCCTGCAAGGTCAAAATACTGGGCTGCCAGTGAAAAAGAGAAAAAAAGCGGGAACGCTAGTCACGAAGGACAAAAACCGAAAAACTAGCTCCGTGCTCGATACCGGTGTACCGGGCCCAGGTGGGAAGGGGAACCGGCATCGAACCGGGCAAAAACCACGAATCCAATGCAGGAAAAAAATCAACTTTTACTGGGTGACAACGACGCACGTCCGTCGGGCTCCTCGGAAAAAAGAAGACTGAGCAAGATGGCACCCTTGGGCGGGAAGGGGACAGCGCATGCGCGCTGCATTCCCAAAGGCTTTCTTTGAAAGCTGGGGAAATGCTCCGCACGAGGGCTCCGTCGGCGCCGACGTTACCCATATGTGAGGACTGACTTCCTGCTTGGTCCTGGAGAATCTAGTGGATTGCCTCCTAGAGGCCAGCAACACCTTCTCAACCTCCTTGGGAAGGAGGAGAGGAGCAAGAACTACCCTCTCAGCAGCCAGGCCATTAAGTGGAGGGATCTGAGATTGGGGTGTAGCAAGGACCCCTGTTTCTGGGTGAAGAGGTCGGACTGCACTCCCAGTGGGAGTGGAGCTTCGACCGCCAGTTGATGAAGGAGAGGAAACCAAGGCTGTCTGGGCCACTTGGGGCCTGCCAGGATGACCGAGGCCTTGTCCTGAAGAATCTTGAACAGAGTGTGTGCCACCAGGGGCGTGGGTGGGAACGCATAAAGACCCTGTGCCCACAAGATCAGGAAAGCATCCGCCGCCATGCTCAGCGGATGCGGTTGCCTCGAGCAGAACCGGGGCAACTTATGGTTTTACGGACTGGCAAAGAGATCCATGGATGGAAGACCCCAAAGGTTGAAGATCTGCTGGGCTACATCCCTGTGCAGTTGCCATTCGTGAGGCTGAAGAATCCTGCTCAACTTGTCGGCCAGGAGGTTTTCCTGACCTGGCAGATAAACTGCCTTTAGGGACATGTGATGTGCCATTGCAAAAGAGCAGAGGTCCAGAGTTTCCTGGTATAGGATGCGAGATCCTGTGCCCCCTTGTTTGTTGATGTAGAACATCGCCACCTGATTGTCTGTCTGTATCAGCACCGACTGATGTGCAAGAAGATGACAGAAGGCTTGAAGAGCTAGGCGGATGGCTCGAAGCTCTAGCAGATTGATCTGAAGTGTGGCCTCTCGCGAGACCCACAGACCCTGAGTGCAGGAACCTTGGCAATGGGCACCCCAGCCCAGCAAGGAGGCATCTGTCGTCAGCACTCTGGTGTGAGAGGGAGATTGGAATGGTACTCCCTGAAGCAAGTTGGGGGGTGAAGCCACCATTGCAAGGCTGACACCAGTAGCTTGGAAATTTCTACTCTGTCTCTGAGGCGGCCAGTGGCTTGCGTCCACTGGTCTCTGAGGCTCCATTGAGCTGTGCGCATGTGGAAATGAGCATATGGAGTTACATGCACCGTGGAGGCAATGTGGCCCAGGAGGCGTAGGAAGACCCTTGCGGAGACCTGAGGTTTGTGCTGGACCTGCTGGACCAGCAACCGCCTTCCCTGTCCAGCGGTAGGTAAGCTCTTGCCTGAAGTGGGTCTAGTCTTGCCCCTATGAACTCCAAGTTCTGAGTGGGGAGAAAAGTGGACTTTTCATGATTTATAACAAACCCTAGGTGCTGGAGGAGGTGGACTGTGCGAGCAGTGGCCTGCTGTGCCTCCTGTGCCGATTGGCCCCGGATGAGCCAGTCATCCAGGTATGGAAAGACGAAGACTCCCTGGCTTCTGAGAAAGGTCACCACCACTGCTAGGCATTTGGTGAATACTCTGGGAGCGGAAGCTAGGCCAAAGGGAAGCACCCTGTACTGTAAGTGGTTTCCTCCAACCACAAACCTGAGGTATTGCCTGTGGTCTGGGTATATGAGGATGTCAGTATAAGCATCCTTTAAATCTAAGGAGCATAGCTAGTCTCCCTGGTGGAGGTAAGGCAGAAGGATCCCAAAGGAGAGCATCTTGAACTTTTCCCTCATCAGGAACTTGTTCAGATTTTGCAAGTCCAGGATAGGGCGTAGGCCTCCATTTCTTTTTGGTATGAGGAAATATCTGGAGTAGAAGCCTTGCCCCTGCAGGTGATGGGACACCGGTTCCACCACTTGATCCTTTAGCAGACCTGCCAACTCCTGCAGGAGAAGGTTCCTGTGAAGAGGGGGTCTGAGAGGCTCTCCTGGGAAAAAGGAGGTGGGCACCTGGTGGAAGTGAAGTAAGTAGCCCTGCTGGACTACTTGCTAAACCCAGGTGTCGGTAGTAATGGCTGGCCACCTGTGACCGTACAGGGCCAGCCTCCCTTCTGTGCAGGGCCAAAACCACTGGTGGGAGAGGAGTTATGCAATGGGAGTCAAAAAACCCCTCCCGGCTGGGTAGGAGCCGGAGCTGGAGGCTTGGGGGTCTTCGGCTTACGTGGACCATGCCCCTGTCCCCTGGCCTGCTGCCCCTGTTGGGGTGCTGGGACGGCCTGGTAAGTGGGGTAGTTTCTGTAAGCCATACCCTTCCTCGGGAAAAAGGGCTTTTTCCCCGAGGCCTTCTTCTTTTGAGAAGGTGCAGATGTCTTCCTCGACAACCTTGTCCGGATCAAGAACTCGGACTCGATTTCTGCAACTTTCTCAGTCATGGGTTTGCCAAAGAGGTTGTCTCCTCGGCACGGGACATCGACCAACTTGTCCTGAACCCATGGCTCTAGGTCTGACAACATGAGCCAGGCCTGACGGCATGCACCGATGCTGACCGTGGCTACTCGGGCCGAAGCCTCAAAGCCGTCGTAAGCTGCTCGAGACACGAACTTCAAGCACTCTCTGATCCCCGTGGACAAGGCTTTGAAGCGTTAAAAGGGTTCCTCGGATAGGCCAGCTGTGAACCCGGCAATCTCCTTTGCCAGGTCCCACAAGTACATGCCCATGTACAGCTGGTAAGTTTGGACACAGCATGACAGCATCGAATCCTGGTAGCACTTTCTGCCAAGGGTGTCCAGGTTCTGGGCCTCCCAGCCGGGAGGCACCAAGGAGTGCGCTTTTTGGCTTTTCAGCCGTTGCATAGCCGAGTCCACAACCAAGGAGTTGTGTGGCAGCTGCACTTTCTGGAAGCCAGGACTCTTGCGGACTCGATAGATGGAATCAACCCACTTGCTGAGCACTGGCATCGAGGCCGGGGACTCCCACATGTGGAGCATTAGCCGTTTCAACATCGGAGGCACCGGTACAGTAAGGGCCTCCTTCGGGGAGAGTCATACTGGAGGGCATCGAGCTCCTCGGCTCGAGGCTCCTCCTCGCTGTCCGCCGGGAATGCCAAAGCCTTGGCCATGTCCCTGACGAAGTCCGAGAACCGAGTGTCCTCCGGAGGGGACCTATTCCGAGGCTCCAAACCCAGAGAGTCTACTTTTTCCACGGTGAAAATCGAACCACGTCCGTTGGGCTCCGCGGAAAAAAGAAGACTGAACAAGATGGTACCCTTGGGCGGGAAGAGGACCGCACATGCGTGATGCAATCCCAAAGGCTTTCTTTGAAAGCTGGGGAATTGCTCCGCACGAGGGCTCCGTCGGCGCCGATGTCACCCATATGTGAGGACTGACTTCCTGCTTGTTCCTGGAGAACATTCTTTACAGCAAGAGGTCTGCAAACTATGGCGGGGGTTTACAAACACTCCCTCTCGTCAGCCCTAGAGCCTTCCTTCTGCTGTGTCCCACCCTCTCTGATTCAAATTCCTAGTTTTGGAGTTCTGGCAGGGCACCGATGTGCCTTTATAAAATATCAACACAAAATCTGCCAAAATCACAGCTACAATGTGGATGTCTACATTTAGGCCTGCTCGGGAGCCGGTGTAAACATGTGGAGCTGAAGTACCCATGTAGATGGGGATCTTAGGATTCTGCTCACACTTCGCTCAAACTCGTCCCCAAAACACACTTATATCTGGATTACATACAAGTATGCAAGGCCGGAGAGGGCAGGAGAGGTAGGCCATGAGCACACATGGGTGCTTTAAGCCTGATGTGGCGCTGAAGTTCCACCACTACAAAGGAAGGATCGGCTTGCCAACCCCTTCCCCTGAAGAATCGGCATGCCAACCCCCTCCCCCATCCCAGAGGGGTGGGGTCAGGGGCCGGCAGCGCATCAGGCATGAGGTGGGGGGGCATCATGTAGGGCCAGCCTAAGTGGTCAAAAACACACCTCAAATCTAGGCATAAGCACTTACACCAGGCTCATGGCTGGTGTAAATGTTCACACGTGCGCCCATGTTTCACGGACTATACGTGTAACTGCCCACTCTGTAAATGGCCACAATGAAAGTATTTGCCATCATCCTAATGCACGTATCAGAATAAAAATCAGATAAGGAACATACCTAAAGGCCCTTCAATATGTATAAGTCATTGAAAAATACATGCTTCACGTGCCTTGAGCGCATTTATCTTTCCCTGGCTCCTAATAAATCCCAATTGTGCATTCTTACAGGACAGTTGTGGAAGGGGTGTTGTTAGTATGATCAAGATTACTGAGTTGAATTATTAAAATTTCAGGAGGAGCTGAAAGTTCGCCGAGGGTGCCCAATACCTTTGCAGTGGTCCTGTTTTCTTTTCTTTGTGTAGAAGCACAAAGTTTGGGATTATCTGTATATATTTTAAGCAGGTTTGGGCAGTTCTTTTTCTGGGAAGCAACACATAAATCTGAACTAAATAAATAAAATGCTGACAACAGAGAGAATTAGTTACACATTCTTTCACATTCAAATCTAGAAATATATATTTATATATTTTAAATCAAATAAGTCTCCTTCAGAAAATTTAATATAGACTTAGGCTTCATTAAATATTTATTAACACAATACTTTTATATAAGTGATGTCAATTAGCCTGTGTAATTGAACCCTGCTGAAGCTTTCACTGAGTAGTAGATACCTTATCCACTTTAATTAAGTTTTTCCTAAATTTATCTTGCAGTCAGGAAGTAAACATGTCATATATGGTAATTCCATAGCAGGTGAAAGATACTGTTCATGCTAAATAGATATTTCTGAAAACTTCACCAAGTAAAAATTAAATTACTAAATATTTTCTGTCTACTTCAGTGGTGTTCCAAGTCCTAAGCCTCACTAAAGCACCATACTCTCAAATAACAACTGAATACTGCAAAAACTGTAGCCGGGATGCAAGAGCAGCAACACAGTGATGCAGGAAACAACAGAGAGGAGGTACAAGATGGGAACTGCGTAAAGCCAAACAGGCCCTTGAGCACCTTTGGGAAGACAGCAATGGATTTCTGAACCCCTTGCAGGAGCAGATGCTTCTTCGGTTCCTGCTCCATGACTGGAGTCTCTGCCAAGATCGAAATGGATAAGACTCTGGGCATCTACACCTCCAGTTCCTACTCCTGGAATAGGCAAATAGCCTCAGCCTCCTCACAAACCTCTGAAGTCGAGAGCATATCTTCATCCATATCAGACACCTCAATCCAAGCCTCAGCTGACCCCCATCCCTGCAGGGGGTGCCCCTGCCAGGGACACTTTGCCATCAATCAAAGAAAGCTTCCACTCTCAGTCTGCCCCCAAGAGACTGCGCACAGGAGAAACAAAAGGCCGTAGGGTCTGCGTGTCCATGCTGGAATGACAAGGCCTGCTGCAAAGGGAAACAATTCCGGGGAAGACAATCTGGACTCTGTATGCTCTCCTCACAGAAATGACCCCCCTACACTCGGGGGCGTAGTCACTGTCGATCCTCTGGAGGATGGGGAGAGACCCACAGCACTGACAACGGATCCTCCGGCCGGCTGAATATCCTTATCCATAGCATCATCTGCCACTTCCTGCCCTGAGTTAAGCAAGATCAGACTAACAGCATCCTCTGACTGAGAAAGGGGCAGTAGGCCCTCCAGAAGCAGGAGATGAGGCACCATGCTTGCCACAGGTCAAACAATGTCACCTGGAAGAAAACATAAGAGTTAAGGCAAATGTCACAACAGCATGTGCTAAGGCCACAGCAGCCCAAAGAGCACATGTTAACTGCACTTTTACTACAGCGTGCATTATAGGCGCTTGGATAGGAGCACGTATTGGAGCTGCTTGGGTGTAATACTCGTAAGGACCATGCGACCACCAGGCAAACAATAGAGAAAATGCTATTAACTCATGCAGAAAAAGTCAGGAAACCCCATCTAGCACAAACGGTCACCAGCAGTCTACCCTGAATTGTGTCCCCCACAGACAGAATTGGGAGCCCCCAACAAAGACAATTAATTTTATTTATTATTTATTTAACAGGTCTTTTATACCACTTTATCATTTCAATCAAAGCAGTTTACATTGTAGCTTATACTTGGTAATCTACATTAAAACAGGGCCATTGATAACTTGAAATTTTCTGAGGCAATGGAGGGTTAAGTGACTTGCCCAAGGCCCCAAGAAGTGCTAGTGGAATCGAACTCTGGTCTTTTGGTTCCTGAATCAGTGCTCCCAAGCCAATGACGATGTCAAGCCTTAGCACTCATCCCCTGAGAGCCCCAGGCAGAGAATCTGTGCCAGGCTCAGCTCTACTCTCCTGGAATTGTTTGGCTAGCTTTGCAGCACTGCGTTTAAGATGGCTGACAGACAGTCCCTCAGAGTCTTCTGAAATCTTCAGGAGAGAACAGATGGGACAGAGGAGGAGGGGAGGAGGTGGCGTTGAGGTTGTGTAAGGCAGTCCTACTCTTCCACATTGTTCCGAATCCAATTACTGGCTGCTCAATGGTAAGAGCATGGAGCCGAACCAATTTTCCCTCCTCCTATGGCTACCAAAAAGACCATAGTCTAGTGGAACCTCCCACATTGTGCTCTAGTGAAAGATCAACCTGCAAGCTGCCATTCACGAGCATTTTAAATCAATCTTTTCCTCTCAAATCCTCAGAATTTCCTTCAGAGGAGAAAATCTATCCACCATCTGCTGGAGACAAAGAAATACTGAAGGGCCCTCGGATGACTTAAGCCAGGGGTGGGCAAGTCCGGTCCTGGAGAGCCGCAGACCAGTCAGGTTTTCATGATATCCCTAATAAATATTCATGAGATCTATTTGCATCCACTGCCTTCCATTGTATGGAAATAGGTCCATGAATATTCATTAGGGACATCATGAAAACCTGACTGGTGTGTGGCTCTCCAGGACCAGACTTGCCCACCCCTGACTTAGGTGAATAGAAGCATGGGAGTGATGTCATTGAAACCTGGGCTTTTCATTAGTTCTTTACCTCCACCAATCTGCTGGTAGGGAAACACAACCCATTGTCTGGATTGATCTGGCAGGACGATATGGAATATGTCTTTATAAAATAGTGCCTAAGTAAGCGCATACTTGCCCTCAAACTAGATGTCCTGTTAAAAAATTACCCTCTCCAAGTGCCTTCTTCAGCATAACGTCATCCAGAAAAGGGGTGTCCAACATTTAGCAGTTCAGGGGCCACTGCTCTCAGATATGACAAGAATGAGTGCCAACTTCTCTTCCCCATGCATTTCCCCCTTATTTCTTAGTCTTTTCTTTCCAGTTAGTGTACCAATGAAACTCAAAATGACTGTATAATTCTAATAAAATGTAGCAAAATCTTATCAATGATGAATACCACTTATAATTACGACAATACTGCATTCATGTGCTACTACTCTATGTTAGTACATCATTTGGCAGTCAAAACTGTACGTATCTATACATGTGTACATTTAAATGAGAATACCGAGGACAGGATTTGTCAGGTACAACGGCAGCAATATTAATGTCAATATCTGTTATAAAAAGACGCAAACAGTTACCCAAATTCTCTTCCCGTTTGTTGCAAGTTTTACATTTTATGTGTTTGATCACTGAAAACATACTTTCACAGATAAAGTGCTGCCAAACTTTGAAACAATTTGCGAAGCAAAATCACGTAGATTAGGGAAATGATCTCTTGAAAACAACTTCCAGAACTGTTCATGTGTCAGCTTTTGTGACTGGAAGAAGAGATTGCTCTACAGCTCACAGTTCAAGCTGAAGTGATGTAGTTGCTGTTTGATTGCAGCTCTCATTGGATTTTTGAAGATTTTTGAATTCAATGGGGCTGCGGCTCCGATATCGAGCGGAAGCCGCTACCACGGCTTTGTAAACAAGCCCCTAGGCTGAAGTTAATCAAAATTATGAAATCTGTCTGCAAATTCTATTGTTATATTTGATTGACTTCAACATTCAATTTAAAATCAGAGAATTCAATGTCAAACACAAGCTCCAAAGATGACTTAAAGTGAGTAATGTCATTGTCACGCAAGCCGTCAGTAAACCATTCAATTTTGCTGCAAAACGACTCAATAAGTCCGAGTGTGGAAACATTCTGATAACTGCCCTACATCTTCCCATTCAACCTATTCAAATGATTTGTGATGTCTGCTAAAAACACAAGTGCATAGAGAAGTTCATGGTCCTGAAACTGCTGTATAAAAGCATCTGTATTTGCAATTTTCTCTTCATTCAGAAAGACCAGAATTTGTTCCCTAACTGCGAAAAAGTGGGTCAGGCATTTTCCAGCACATAACCACTTTACATTTGAATGCAGAGATAAATCTCCATACTGCACTTTAAAATCATCAAGGACTGTGACAACTTTTCTGTGTCTGTGAGCTTTATTGCTGCTGCGAATGATGTTAATGATCTATATTACCATGGCCATCGTGAAGTTTCACATACCGACCAATCTGGTGGATTATGCACTGAAAACGCATACAGTCAATTCCATTTTTGCGCAAAATGCCTACCAAACCACCTTTCGGACCTGCCATTACTTTTGCACCGCCAGTAGTAATGCTCGAGCATTTTTCAAATCCACAGTATTTGTGCACAGCTGAGTTTTAATGTGTTGCAAATATCCACAGCTTTAGTGCCATGGTCAAGTGGCAACACAGCCAATACCTCTTCATGCACCGTGAAACAGCCATCAATAGTTCTGATGAAAATTAGGAGCTGACATATCAGAAACGTCACTGCTCTTATTGAGAGCCAACTGAAAAATATTGACATCCATTAACAATTGTTTTTAACTTTCCTTGAATGTGTTTCATCCATATCGGCAATTCTCTTGGCCACTATCCGACTGGACAGCGAAACAATCTCAAAGTTCTTTTGCATCTCGTCATCGCCATTCCCACTGCACAACACAACAATCTCTCCATCTGCGAATGGCTAGTTCCAGACAATATACGATGCAATGACACTTGTGGTTTGTGTAGCAGAGGGCTTGAACAGAGTATCGTTTGGCTTATTCAACTTGTTTTTCAAGTCACTGTAAACAACCAAACATGCTTGACCAATGTACTGATCATATTTTTTCTTATGGCGAGTATTGTAGTGTCTCTTCAAATTATATTCTTTTGGGACAGTTAGTACTTGCAAACAAACAATGCACTAAAGCTTACCATCATTTTCAGGAAGGAGATAGCTCTCTGCCCAACAACTGGAGGAGTAGCCTAATAGAGCACTGGCTTGGGAACCCAGAGATCAGGGTTTGATTCCCACTAGCGCTCCTTGTAGTCTTGGTCAAGTCACTAAACCCTCTATTGCCTCAGAAAAATACAAGTTATCATGTCCCTGTTTTGTTTTGTTTTATTTTATAATTAATTAAATTTTACAATAAACCAAGAACCTTGGATAAAGAATATCACAATCCATCATGCACATGCAAAAAATAATCACAAAAGAACATAAAGCAACCAATAACATGACAATATGCTAGAAGAAGTCCACAATAGAACAATAAAGAAAAGGGAGGATTCAAGTACAGTATATACCGTAGTTCAGTGGTTACAAAGAAAAATATTAAAAAGAAAAGGTAGGATGTAAAGCGAATACAACTTATGAAGACCACAATACCACCATAAGGTGAATTCACAATTGCTTAGCATCTAAGAAAACACTGTACCTTCACGCCTGCCTTCCCAAGTCCTCTCCTTAGATGAGTTTGTAGCTGAGAAGAAGAAGAAAATAAAAGAGCCCTACAACTCCTAGAGGAAGAGGGCGGGTTGTGAAGACTGATTCTTGCTGTCCCCAGAGATCACCTGTTAGAGGTGGGTAACTACACTATCTCCAGGAACAAGCAAGAATGCAGTCTTCACATATGGGACTCACTAGTTCCCAGTTACCAGACTAGTGCGATCTGTGAGGCAAAAAACATGTAGCTGAAGAGTCTGGAAGAGTTGTGGGCCGTTCGACTTGATTCCAGGAGGCGATACTTCCCCAGTGATAGTCTGCTATCTTGCAGAAGTCCGGGATGGAGGGTAGGAGTTGAGTTTAAGTCCCAAAGATGGAGTTTAGATGGAAGGAGGAAACCACCTTTGAGAGGAAATGGGGATGGGTACGCAGGACCACTTTGGAACAGAGTATAGGTCTGATCCGCCACTAGAGCCTGCAGCTTGCTGATGCAATGAGCTTAAGTGAAGGCAATAAGGAAGATGACCTTCCATGAGAAACTTCAGTGAAGTGTGGCTAAAGGTTTGAAACGTGGCTTCAGAAGTTGCGCCAGAACCACATTCAGATCCCAGGCCACCGGAGGCGGCTTAATAGGTGGCTTGGACAGCAGGAGACCCTGCATGAAGCATGCTGCTAAGGGGTGCGAGGAGATAGGCTGCCCATCCACTGGTCTGTGAGAGGCCGCAATAGTAGTAAGGTGAACTCTCACTGAGTTAGTTTTAAAACCTGTCAAGAAAAAGTGGAAGAGATATTGTAAAAGTGACTCCACCAAGCAAGAAAAGGGGAGCACCAAAGGGTAACCCTACCCCATTTAGAGGCATAAGATCGCCTGGTGAAACTCTTACGAGATGCAAGAAGGACATCCTCGACTGCCTGTGGTAGGTTGAGGTCGGTATTAGCCCTTTAGCAACCATGTAGTCAGGAATAGGAAGTGAAGATTGGGATGAAGGAGTGTCCCATGGTCCTGAGAAAGGAGGTCGGGCGCACATCCCAGGTTGAGTGGCAGAGTCTGCGCAAGGCAAAGAAGCAGAGGAAACCATGGTTGATGGGGCCAAAAGGGGGCTATGAGAATCATCAAGCCTCTGTTGGTCTGTAGCTTGAACAGCATCTTGGGCATCAAGGAGATAGGAGGGAAAACAGAGCAGTTCCTGTCCTCAATGGAGAAGGAAGGTGTCTGGGGCCTATTGGTGTAGTGATGGAACCCTGAAGCAGAAGACCGGAAGCTGCATGTTTTGTGAAGTTGCAAAAAGATCTATGAGTGGGGTTCCCCACATTTGGAAGATCCGAGCAGCCGTTGATTCGTGTAGATGAAGGACATGGCTTAGCCTGTCTGCTAGGACATTGAATTCGCCCAGGAGGTATACTGCTCTGAGGTGGATGTGGTGTGAGATGGCAAAGGACAATAGATGAACTGCTTCTTCAGAGAGGGGATGGGACCCTGTTTCCCCTTGTTTGTTTACATAGAACATGACAACTTAGTTGTCCATTCTGACTAGAACAGGTTGCACCGATAGTTGGGGTTGAAAAACCCAAGAGCATTCGTCAGTGCCCATAGTTAAACTGCTTAAACCGCTACTCAGTACAGACTACTTCCGCACTGTACTCCAAAGCCATAATCACACCCATCTTGGACTATTGCAACCCCATACTCCTAGGCCTATCCAAACTCCTACAGATGGTACAGAATACCGCAGCTCATATTCTAACTGGTTCATCTAAATACGACATCACCCCCTCCTGAATCACCTTCATTGGCTCCCCATTACCTCCCACATCAAATATAAAACCACACTAAACGTCTTTAAAATCAAGCAAGCCATCTCAGCAGACATACTGAGTAACCTCATTATGACGAAGAACTGCTCGCAACCCAGAAGGCGCACCACAACGGACACCATTGCTACCCCCAGCGCATACACCAAATCAAATCAATCCACATCCGGACGAACCTTCTCCCTGGCTGCCCCAGCTCTATGGAACGCCCTCCCAGACTCTCTAAGGGTCACTTCAGACTATAAGGACTTTCGGAAGAAGCTGAAAACAACTCTCTATGTGGAACATTTTGGAGACATTACACAGCAAGACCCCATAACACAACCCCACTCAATTAATTAACAAGCATTGTACTATCATGTAAATAGCTGATTCTGTAAATTATTTATTTATTTAACAGATCTTATATACCGCCTTATCATATACATTCAAAGCGGTTTACCATGAACAGTTACAGCAACAAGCTTTACATTGAACAGGGTTATTTAACTTGGAGGTTACATTGGGGTAAAACAAGCAATTGTCAGTTGCTAACTACAAATGTGGAAGTGGTCACTTTTGTCAGAGTAGAAATACAGCAATTAGTGTTACTCTGTACTATATCAGAGAAGTGTACAATATATCGTACCCAGACTCGTGGCTAAAGAGGTCTCAGAAACCATAGGCTGCCATTGTTTTTAGTTCAAGAATGAGGTCATTGATGTGCATTTAGGCATCAGTCCATTGCAGATTTTAAAAACAATGGCAGCCTATGGTTTCTGAGACCTCTTTAGCCACGAGTCTGGGTACGATATATTGTACACTTCTCTGATATAGTACAGAGTAACACTAATTGCTGAGTTGCTAACTACATACAAGACCTCTAGCTGTGTTTCATGGTCCAGTTGCTGTTACTGTTAATCATCATCTTCCAGGGTCGTTCCAAAGTATTCCAGGAACAGATGGAATACATCTCTCCGCCCTAACACTGCCACCGCATCCGTTCAGCCAACTCCTCCTCCCCCACTACTGGCATCTTTTTTCAGTGATAAGATTTCTTCCCTAAGAGCATCACTACCTTCCTGTCCCTGTCCTATTTCCTCCCCCCTCCTGTCGCATCCCCCACCCACCTCCCAACTCTCGCATACATGGGCCTCATTCTATCCGATCACCACAGCTGAACTTCATCAACTCATTTCCTCCTCCAACAAGACATACTGTTCTCTTGACCCTATTCCCTCTTCCTGGCTACTCACTCCCTCTCTTGCACTTTTACCCTCTATTCTCACTATGATTAATACGAGCCTTTCCACAGGGACTTTCCCCCACCCCTGGAAGCACGCCCTCATTTGCCCTATCCTCAAGAAACCCTCACTTGATCCTCTGGTTCCGGCCCACTATTGCCCCGTTTCTAACCTCCCTTTCCTTTCCAAACTCCTCGAAAAAAAACGTCTTTGCACAGCTTTCGCACCATCTGGATTCTACTAATTTTCTCCACCCCCGTCAGTCAGGATTCCGACAGGGTCACAGCGTCAAAACTATTCTGCTTGCCTTCACCAACACTCTGCATGTGGCTCACGATCGCGGTGACTTTTCGGTGGCGGTATCCTTGGACTTATCTGCAGCCTTCGACCTAGTTGATCACTCCCTTCTTCTCCTTCGCCTATGTGAGGCCGGCCTCTGTAGCACTGTCTATCGGTGGTTTCATTCCTTTTTCTCCTCTCGATCCTGTGCAGTTCTCTCTTCTTCCTTCTCTATTCCCTCTTCAGACCCATTTCCTCTACCCTGTGGGGTCCCCCAAGGTTCTGTCTTTGGCACCTCTCCTTTTCAATCTCTTTCTAGCACCCCTTGCCTTACTGATACAGCAATCTGGGATTTCCGCTTTCTATTACGCAGACGACATAGTTCGTCTACACCACACCTCCCCACTTCACCCTGACCTTTCTGCTCTTAATTCTTGTCTCCACTGTCACAGATTGGCTATCCCTCGACTGTCATCATCTCAACTTAACCAAAACTGTTGCAATCTGGTTCACCCATGGCAGCCCACCCCCTTCATTGGCCCCATCCTTCTCAGGTTCCACCATACCCCTAGTTTCCTGCTTCCGCTATTTGGGTGTCCTTTTTGACTCCGACCTCTCCTTTCAAGTCCATGTTTCACATATCACCAAAACCTCCTTCTTTTTCCTTCGTCAGATCCATGCAATTCACCCTTTTCTCACTCCGCCCGACCCTTACTACTCTGCTACTGTCACTGGTCATGTTGCGAGTTGACTTCTCTAACTCTGTCTTCACTGGCCTCTCCAAATCACAATTAAGTAGATTACAAAGAATTCAAAACACTGCTGCCCATCTTATCACCTTCTCCTCCCAACGAGATCATGTAACACTTCTCCTCTTTCATCTACACTGGTCACCTGTCTCCTTTTGCACTCAGTTTAAGTTACTTACTCTAGTTCACAGAGCTCTTCATACTAGTACTCCACAATACCTGGCAGACCTCATTACATTCCACACCCCCAGATACACCCCCTGCTCTTTCTACCTCAACCGCCTCAATCTCCCTTCCACCTCCCTCGCTCACCTTCAATCCACCCGCTCCTCTGCTTTCTTTTTCATCGGCCCCGCACTTTGAAATTCACTCCCCACCTCCCTTCGGTTAGAACCCCATCATACCACCTTCAAGCATGACCTAAAAACCCACCTCTTTTCCTTGGCCTACGACCTGCCCTCCCCTTTTGTCTGATCCTGTCCCCTACATATAATCCTGTATCCTTTCTCTCGTACTATCCTATCAACAATTGTAACTTCCTTTCCTCCTTTCTGGCCTTGTGCCTATTTCTGTTTGTGAATTGTAAATCGCTCTGATTGCTAAAGTAGGGCGGTATATCAAATAAATAAACATAAACAAACATTTGAATAGTGCCACGCCCCCTGCTGGCTAGGCGGTTGCCTATAGGCAGTGGACGTACCTCCTATTGTCCCTTGGTAGTATGGGTTCCCCAGAGCCAAGGCTTCTGGGGATTGTAGTTGTGAAAAAAAAATGAGTAGCCGAGGGTGGAAGGCAAATACAGGAAAAATTTATTCTTTTCTTCTTTTGCCCTTTCAAACATACAGCAACAAAAGTAGGATACTTCTCCAAATAAAGAAAAAGGAACTTTCACAGTAACAGCGGTAGCAACTGCTTTACTCAGCTTGTTATACCAGTAGTATATCTTTTCCAGAGTTCAAGAATACAGCTTAAGGGTTCCTTGCTCAGTTCAGCCCAAATAACTGCTCTTCCAAACTGAGCACTATGCAAAGCACAACCCACTTTACTTCTGGCTGTTTATACGTTTAGGTAGTGACTTCTTAAGCATTCAAATCAGCACTTCTGAACCTTCTCTGCCAGCTTTAAAATGTCACGATGGGATCAGTGGAGTTTTAAATATGGAGGATGGTTGGAACACTCTGCATGCGCGGCGTTTTTCTCGGCCCGAGAGGAAGATTGTGAAAGTATTTGAAGAAGCGGGTCGTGTTTTAAAGATTGAACGTAGGCAGCATCTGCGGTAAGGGATTGACCGGCTTTCTAATAGGTTGTTGGAAGATTCTTTAGATTTAGGGTATTTTAGGAGTATGGAGGATTTGTGGTTAGATTATAATAAAATGTTCTTGTTTTTATACAGCACTTTAATGAAAGTAGATACAGGATCCCCTGAGGAACCATAGATGTGAAACGCAGGATTGGTACCTGAGGCAAGCATCTTTTTTGAGTTAGAAGTGAACGACTTACTTTTACAACATATATAGCTTTAAAATGTTAGTAAGTTCATTCCAAACATTTCTAGCAGAACAGGCAAATACAAAGCTTCTGGGTTTTCTCAGTTTTAAACCTTACAGCTTCTTCACCTTTGCTTTACACACAAAGAACAGTCCATTTGAGAGTCAGCAGAACTATTATCAGAATCATAGTTGTCTACCTGCATGCTCTCATACTCGGCGTCAGTTAGCATCTGGCTGGCATCAGCTTGTGGGATTTCAAGTTTTATTTCTTCTAATAACTTTAAAACCTTCTCCCAATGAGACCTCTTTCTAGGTTGAGGAATGTTGGCAGGGCTGAGGTAATTCTTATCCTTCAATAAACTATGCAAGTTTCAAATGGGCTCACCTTACTTCTAGTAACAGAGCTCTTTACAGACCTTCCTCGAGGTGAAGCTCTTCCCCCAGGTTCTGGCAGGACCACGCCCGTACCCTGCTCAAAGACAGCACTTTCCTCAGGATAAACCCTCCTGTCTTCAGGGCCTGATGTAATGCTCCTACAACATGGGCTTCCTTCAGAGCTGTAGTTTCCTGTGTGCTGGCTGCAACGAGAACCTTTCCTGAGGCTGCTTCTAGAACACCTCCCTCTCTCAGCTTCCTTGCAAGAACCTTCCCCTTCTCCTCCTGGTTCCTCGGTTGTCCCTTCTCTTCCTGGTTCCCCGGTTGTCTCCCCTCTTCCTGTTTCCTCAGGCTTAAATGACTGGGGCTGCCCTATGGACTCAAACTCCACCCCTGGGTGTTCCCCATTACCTACCCTGGTTGCCTTGGAGCTAGGGCATGGCTTGCACTCAGCAACTCTATGTGTGTGTTTTTTTTCCTTGGCTGGAGTTTCAAAGTCAAAACTCCCTGAACTATTCTTCTGCTTAGGGGTAAATGTCTGTTTTCTATCCATTTCCCTGGGCTCCACTACAGTCTCGCCACCACAATAGTTGAAACCAATACCATGCATGCCCCCTCTCCCAATGTTTTATGTAAAAGTTGAAATGTTGATCTGTAAACCGCTTTGATTATAAGAGAAGGCAGTACAGAAAGCCTACAATAAATAAATAATAAAAATAGTTATAGCAGGTTGATCTGCTAAGAAGATTCCTTTTGTGTCCACAGTCCCTGTGTGGTCAGATCATTCAGATGCACCCCCAACCAAGCTTGGAAGCATACATCGTCAGGATGCGTCGAGGTGGAGGCATCTGAAAAGATGACCAGAGAAGTAGGTTTTGTGGGAGACACCACCACTGAAGGGACTTGATCAGTCGAGGGGTGTGATGTGGATCTTGTCTCTGAGTTGACCCTTTGGTTGAGTCCATTGGGAAGGCAGTCAACTGAACTTGCTGCATGTGTAATCGAGCATAGAGCATAACATAGACCATGGAGGACAGGTGTCCGAATAGTCAGAGCTATTACGTGGTTTTGCTGTTGTAACCCTTTTGCCCGCTTGATGAGGTGGGCACAGCAATCCTGTGGGAGGAAAGCTAGGGCCTGTCAAGTGTCTAAGAGCACTTCGATGAACTCCAGACATTGGGTTGGAGTGAGGTGGGACTTTGTGAAGTTTATGACAAACCCCAGGTGTTGGAGCACCTTGATGGTACGATGAAGGGAGAGTTTTACCTCTTGGAGGGAGTATCCCCTAATCAGCCAATCATCTAAGTAAGGAAAGATGAATACCCCCAAGGTGAGTAGGTAGGCAGCAACGACTGCCATACATTTTGTGAAGACCCACGGGGCAGAGGCTAAACCGAAGGGGAGAACCTGGTATTAAGAATGGTTTCCTTGAAACATGAAGCACAGATACTGTCTGTGGGAGGGATGGATCAGTAATGCATGTATGCCTCTTTTAGGTCTAGAGAACATAGCCAATCATGTCTCTTGAGATATGGTAGAAGAGTTCCTAGAGAAATCATCTTGAATTTTCTCAGACCATGAACTTGTTTAGGCCTCTGAGATCCAAGATGGGCCTGAAGCCTCCTGTTTTCTTTGGAATGAGAAAGTATAGAGAGTAGAAGCCCAACTTTTCTTGAGGAGGTGGAACTCTTTTTATGGCACCCTGTGACAACAGGGTGGTCACCTCTTCCTTTAAGAGAGTGCTTTGAAGTAGTTGTTTGGGATAATCCCCTGTGAAGCAGGTGGGGGGTAAAGGTTCAAAGTGAAGCTGATAACCCCTTTGGACAATTTGGAGTGTCCACTGCTCTGATGTTATGAGGTGCCACCTGTCTGCCTGCTATGTGGAGGTCTTGTGGCACTCCTGGGGCAGATTGGCAATGGTCTCTAGGAAGGAGTCATAATCTAGGTGCAGGCTGTGCCTGTGCAGCTGGTTGAGGCTTAGGAGTCTTGGACTGGCGAGGACCTTGCTGCCTTTGCTGAGGATGCTGAGGTTGTGTTCAGTTTTAGAGACCATATCTTGCAAAGGATATAAAAAGGCTGGAAGCGGTTCACAGGAAGGTGACCAAAATGATTTGGAGCCTGCATCAGAAGACTTATGAGAAAAGACTTGAAGACCTAAGTATGTACACTCTGGAGGAGAGGAAGGACAGAGGAGATATAATTCAGACCTTTAAATACTTAAAGAGTATTAATGAACAAACAAACCTCTTCCAAAGACAAGGAAGCTGTAAGACTAGAGGCCATAACATGAAGCTGCAAGGGGGTAAACTGAAAGGCAATGTCAGGAAATACTTTTTCACTGAAAGGGTTGTGGATGCTTGGAATGCTCTCCCAATGAAAATGGTGGGGGCAAATACAGTGACAGAATTCAAAATGGCATGGGACAGACACAATGGATCCTTTTAAAGCAACAAGATAAAATAAAAATAAACATAGCTATCTCTTATATCTGAACAAATAGGGGTGACCTACACAGAGCGGTGGGTACACCCCTAAACAAAGGCATAGGGAGGGGTGACCTGCACAGAGAGGCAGGTGCACCTACTTTTGCCGCCTTGCTGGGCAGACTAGATGGACCATACTGGTCTTTATCTGCCGTCATATACTATGTTACTATGAAAGGCAGCAGAAGGTAGGTAAGAAGGAAGAGCCTTCCTTTTGGATGGGTCACTGTTTTCCTGGAAAGGAGTTTTAGTGTGAGATCATCTGTTTCAATCTCCCCTGCTTTCTCCCTTCAAGCTTTACAAAAAGGTTTTCTCCAGTATATGGGATACTGGCCAGTTTATCCTGGACCCATTGCTCGAGATCTGTAACCAGATCATTCTGCGAACCCCAATGCAGACTGCTGAAGCTGTGCTTGTGGATTCCAAAGCATTGAAAGAGGCCCTGGTAAGAAACTTAGAAGTATTCCGGCCTTGCTTGATGAGTGTCTGGAATGCATTCTACTTATCCTCAGGAAGCAGGGGGGAAAAAGTCTCCAGATCCCTGGTGACATCCTTCAGAAACATACCCATGTACAGCATATAAGAGTTGATTCTGGAGACCAACATGCATGCCTGGAAACATCGACGCCCGAAAGCATCAAGTGTCCTCAAGTCTCTACCAGTAGGCATGGATGAATGATTCTTTGAGCTCTTTATTCAGTGCATCGCCGATTCCATCACCATTGAGTAATGGGGGAGGTGGTGTTTTTGAAAGCCTGGGCACTGTGTACTCGATACATGGTATCGACTCTCTTGCTGACAGGCGGAACCATGAGCAGGGCCTCCCACATGCAGAGCATAAGGATCCTGCAAGATACGATGCACTGGTCACCTCCTTGGGTGTGGGAAAGTATTGGAGTATCTCCATTTCTTCTACCCTCAGTTCCTTTTCTGAGGCTACTGCGATGGAGAGCCCTGCTGCCATATCACATATGATGTCCTGAAAGGACATATCTTCTGATGGGGACCGACACCATTCCTGAGGTGGCAAAGGGTCCAAAGGGATGTCGGGAAGTTCTCAGGAATCGAGTAACCCCCCCCATCAGATTCTGAAAACTTGAATCAGAGTTCAGCAAGAAATCAAAGTATCGGTGGTCTGGGTTCGACCTCGATGCTTCGTAGAATTTGACAGTCAATGCTGATACCGATACAAAGAGATATCGGAACAGACAGCAATGGCAGTCTGTGTCTGTTGGATACCTGGGGCATTGACCGGTTCCAACAGCGGAATCAGCCTCGGGTACTCTGACGATGCCAGTTTCAGGACCTGCATCGAGCCTGATACATCTGACTGCAGGATCTGTGTCGAAGCCTGCACTCCTGAAACTCACGATGTTATCAGTAGCGAGGCTGCCAGGAGTGCTGCCAAACGTCTCCCTAGAGCAAATATGCGCTGGTCTAGGGAGATGGCCGATGTCTCAGTGGAATCATGTATGGGGCTCTACAGTATTGGCCAAAAAATTAAGGCAGAGTCCAAAATATCAGAATTTATTAGAAAAGTATGTGTTATTGTCACTTTCAAGGTCAAAATCTTTAAGAACCAAAGATATAAATGTCATTTTCAACATTTTATTCAGGAAACAATATATGTGTCAATATTTTTTATATAGTGTGTCCATGATTTTTCAGCACAGCCTGGATTCTTGTAGGCATACTGTTAACTAGCGTTTTACAGTATGTCGGAGTGATTTTGTTGACCCATACATGCTTGAGTATGTCCTTTAAATCTGCTTCTGAAGTTGGACGGTGTGCTGCCACCTTTTTCTTAAGATTCCAACAGTTTTCAATTACATTGAGATCCAGAGAGTTTGATGGCCAACTTTGTAGCAGTTCAATCTTGTTGTCCACGAACCATTTTTTGACTGTTTTTGCAGTGTGGCACGGTGCCGAGTCCTGTTGAAATATAGTTGTGCCAGAAACATTCATGTGTATTTCAACTTTACTATTCAGCACGGATATGTATTTTGTAGCATTTACTCTTTCACCTTTCTCAAAAATGTGCAGGCCACATCATCCATTCACCAAGTTACCACCCCATACCATGACCGATGGTGGGTGTTTAACAGTCTTGATCGTGTACTTCGGATTTAGTCTCTCGCCTGTTGGTCGACAGACGTAGTTGTAACCACTCCCATGCACTTGTTGAAATGTACTTTCATCTCCCACCAATCAGCAGATTTGTCTTTCATCTTGCTACAAAACTGTATGCGGGCAGCAATTTGTTTCCTGGTCACCATAGGCTTCTTGGCAGGTCTTCTGGCCATGAGTTTGAATTCATCCACAAGCCGTCATCGGACAGATCTGGCACTTCTCTTTATTCCTCAATCATTAGCTAACTGAGCCACACGTTCAGATGAAGTATGTGGACTAGATGTAATAATGCTTTTGAGGAATCGGTCATCTCGTCCAGTAGTTATCCGTCTGCGCCCACAATTTGAATGACGTGTTTGGCCACCTGATTTCAGAACATTATGAACTGCACACCTTGATATATGCAAATGTTTTGCAATAGCACACTGAAAATATCCTTCAGCATGGAGTGCGACAACTTGTCCCTTTACAAAGTCATTAATATACTTTCTACCCATCTTGATTGTATATTTTACATGTAACTTTCAATCTTTTCCTAGTTGTAAAAATTCAAAACTTCATCCAAAAAACCTACTACAGAGTGAAAGTAAACTAAAATGGACGCCAGACGCATGGTGTGACTAATCGCCATGCTGATTAAATAAGTAAGCACGTGTGACATTTCCACAGTACATAATTTAATAATAAATTGTAGAAAAAGATACCTGCCTTAATTTTTTGGCCACTACTGTAAGCCACCATCCTAGAACATGAGATCGGTAGCTCTCCAGAGGTGGATGCCTTGGGAGCATCCCATAGCCCCATTTGTTCTTTGTAGGACAGATCCTCCAGCCAGAGCTGTTTGGCTGGCCTGTCTGTATCAGAAGCACCTCTAGGGGAATCACGATGCTTATGCTGGGACTTTTCCCTGGCATCAGAATCAGTCTTTAATGCTGAAGATTAGGAAATGTCCAAATACTTTGACTTACTTCTGTGTTTGGACTTTGAAGAAGACTGAGACCCCTGAGATGCCCTCAATGGATGCCACTGAAACTGAGTCCAAGACGAACAATGGCCCAAACTGTCTAGCTCAGTTCTTGAGGCCTCTCTTTGCCATTTGTTGGCAAAAAGGACAAGTGTGTTCGTATTCAGGACCCATTTTAGACACCAGTCATGTTTATCAGTAGCCGAAATGGTACTGGCACACTTGGTACATTTTCTGAAACCACTGATTGGCTTTTCCATTCCTGAAAAAGTTGTATTTGAGATTGAAGATAAGGATATGGAGGCCTAGAGGCCTAGTTTAGCAATGAGAACTGTGGTGAAAATCAATAGAAACAAAAAGAGAAAAATAAAAAAGGAAGAATTATTGGGACGGGTGTCTGATTAAATGAAACCAGCGTCAACGGGAACGCAGAAGTACGATGTATCCTGAAGGGCACAAAAAATGAAGAACAGAGGAGAGGAGTTGGGAAGGCAGGCATACAGGCGCAGTGGAGTGCTCCCAAAGGCTTTCCTATTGGATGCCAGGGAGCGTTCTCAATGACATTCATCCATATGTGAGGACTTCATTCCTGCTAGTTCCTGGAGATACAATCGATCTATGTTTACATGTTCCGCTCTATTCATTATAAACCTTTATCATATCTACCCTCAGTCGTTTCTTTTCGAGGTTGAAGAACCCTAGCATTTTAAGCATCTCCTCATAGGGATATTTATTTATTTATTTACTTTCATTCTCTTATATACCACGCTATTCTGCATCAGTGCGGTTCACATTGAACAAACTGAAATTACATTGAACAGGGCATTATAACTTGGAGATAACTATTTTACAGGGAACATGGGCTATGGAGGGTTAAGTGGCTTGCCCAAGACCACAAGGAGCACCTGTGGGACTAGAAACCCCAGTCCTTCCGGCCCAAGGTTGCTGTCCTCTAGTGGGATTTGAACAATCGACCTTCCGGCCTGAAGTACCTTGCCCCAACCACTAGGCCACTCCTCCACTCCATCTCCCTTACCATTTGGGTGGCTTTTCTCTGTACCTTTTATAATTCTGCTATATCCTTTTAAAGATACGGCAACCAGAATTGCACATGATATTCAAGGTGTGGTCGCACCATGGAACCATATAGAGGCATCACAATATCCTTTGTTTTATTCTCCATTCCTTTCCTTATGATTCCTAGCATTCTATTTGCCTTCTTGGCCGCTGCTGCACACTGGGTGGAAGGTTTCAATGTATTATCCATAACACCACCTAAATCTTTTTCCTGGGTGATGGTTCCTAATGTGGAACCTTGCATCATGTAACCATAGTTTGGGTTGTTCTTTTCTAGATGCATAACTTTAAATTTCATCTGCCATTTGAATATCCAGTCTTCCAATTTATCAAGGTCTTCTTGCAATTTTTCACAATCCTCTTGGTTTTACCAACTTTGAATAATTTTGTGCCATCTGCAGATTTGATTACCTCACTCGTTATTCCCATTTCCAGGTCCATTTACGAATATGTTAACAAGCAGAGGACCTAGCACAGATCCCTGGGGTACTCTACCATTAACCTTTCTCCATTGGGAAAATTGGCCATTTATCCTACCCTCTGCTTTTTATCTATTAACCAGTTCCTGATCCACAATAGTACACTGCTTCCTATCCCATGACTTTTTAATTTCACTAAGGGGTTTGTTTACAAAGCCGCGGTAGCAGTTTCCGATCATTATCGGAGCCGCGGCCCCATTGTAAGCAAGCCCCTAAGAGTCTCTCATAAGGAACCTTGTGAAAGGCTTTAGGGGTCATTACGAGGCGCGAATTCCAATGAGACTGCATTAAAAGGGTCTGAAAGACAATAACAATATGGAAGAGAGCAAGCTGAAATACTACACATTCCTATAGAAAAAGCATAATTACTCACCTGTAACAGTTTGGTGAAGGCCCTGGGGGCGGAGGCCAGGCCGAAGGGTAGTACCCTGTACTGGTAGTGACCATCCTCTGCCATGAAGCAAAGGTACTGCCTGTGGTTGGGGTGAATGAGGATGTGGTTATAGGCATCCTTCAGATCCAAGGAGCATAGCCAGTCTCCATGCTGGAGGTAAGGCAGCAATGTTCCAAGGAAGAGCATCTTGAACTTCACCCTCACCAGGAACTTGTTCAGGTTGTGCAGGTCCAGGATGAGCCTTAGGCCCCCTGTTCTTTTTGGCATGAGGAAATACCTAGAGTAGAACCCCTTGCCCCTGAGATGATGGGGTACTGGTTCTACCACTTTGTCCTTGAGAAGGCCTGCAAGTTCCTTCAATAAGAGGTCCAGGTGAAGGGCTCTCCCAGGAAGAAATGAGGAGGTGTGTGAGACGTGGAGAAGGTAGCCCTCCCTGACCACCTGGAGTGCCCAGGAATCGATGGTGATGGCTGGCCACCTGTGGGCATACAGGATTAGACATCCTCCTGTGGGCTGCTCTCCTCCTTGGGGTAGAGAGGCTATGCACAAGGAATCAAAAGATCCCCCCTGGCTGGGACAGAGCCGGGGCCTGGGGCTTGGGAGCGTTCTGCTTACAAGAGCCTTGCCCATGTCCCTTAGCCTTCTGACCCTGCTGAAGAGGCCTGAAAATGTGGGTAAGCAGCTCCTTTCCTCAGGTAAAAGGGCTTTTTACCCGAGCTCTTCCATCAGGGAGGGCAGCGTTCTTCTTGGAGAGCCTGGTCCTCGCTATGAACTCGGTCTCCAACTCGGCAGCCTTTTCTGTCATGGGTTTGCCAAAGAGGTTCTCCCCGGCACGGAACATCGACCAATTTGTCCTGAAACCATTGCTCAAGGTCGGAAGACTGTAGCCAAGCCTGGTGTTGGGCACTGATACCTGCTGCGGCTACTCTAGTTGCCAAATCGAAGCCATCATAGACTGCTCAAGTCATGAATTTGGTGCACTCACAGACTGCCTTGGACAGGTTCCTGAACTGCTGCAGGAGTTCCTCGGAGAACCCAGCCAAGAACCCGGTGAGTTCCTTCGCCAGGTCTCTTAGGTACATGCCCATGTACAGCTGCTAGGCCTGGATCCGGCAGATGAACATTGAGCCCTGGTAGCACTTTCTGCCAAGGACATCCAAGGTGCGGGCCTCTCTACCAGGGGGCACCAAGGAGTGCATCTTCTGGTCCTTGAGCAGACGCATGGCTGACTCCACCACCATGGAGTTATGTGGCAGCTGTGACTTCTGGAAGCCCGAGCTCCAGCAGGCCCGATACATCGAGTCAAGCCGCTTGCTCACCACTGGCACCGAAGCTGGTGTCTCCCACATGTGGAGCATTAGACGTTCCAGGATGGGTACTGTGAGCGATTTCCTCAGGGGGGCCCTGTACTGGAGGATTTCTAATTCCTTCTTCCGAGGGTCCTCCTCTGATTCCTCTGGGAATGTGAGGGCTTTTGACATATCCCGCACAAAGTCGAGGAATGCCATATCCTCGGGCGGGAACCGATGCCAGTGCTCAGAGGGTGGCAAGTCCGAGGGGATATCACGGTGGTGTCAGGTGTCCGAGGACTCCTCATCCTCGGTCTCCCACTATGAGTAGTTGGAGGAAGACTCGAGGGAAGGGCAGCTCGCGGGCTCAGGGCCAGAACTCTGCTCGTGTCTCATGGAGGCCCCACAGCTGGTGCCATGAGCGCTAGCCAGGGAAGATCTCAGTCCCATCGAGCAGGACCCAGAGTGAGACCTAGGCCAAGGATCAATTTGAGGCTGCATGGCCTCAATGATCAGCTCGGCCTCCGGGAAAGTCCTCCACGTCAAGGGCCCAGTGATCTGGGTGGAGGAACCAGTAGTACCAGACAGCAATGCCTGCTGCTGATCCATGAAGGCAGTCAGACTGCGCTCCAAGGCCGCCATCCTGGATTTGAGTCCAGAAGGCTCCGCAGCTGTTGGCGCGGGCACCGATTCCCCCAAAGGGGAGTCCTCAATGAGGATAGGCTCTGGCGACTGAGACCGATCTACAGTCGACTCCTTTTGGGCGATCTTGGTAGGCCACTCCCACTCCGATCCCTCCGACAGTCATCATGGACTGCAGGACAAAACCCGAGGCTTACCCCACCCATCGGAGCCATCCAGAGACACTGTCTTCAAGGATTTCTTCTTCTTCTTGTGTTCCCTTGAGGGAGGCCCCCTCTCTGAAGAGCCATGGTGTCGACCGGGGTCCGCAGTGGTACCACAGGATTCCGCAGCTTCAGAGGGGGCCTTGGCCTTCACAGCTAGGGACTCCAAGAAGAACTTGTCGTGCTGCTGCTGATGGCTCTTGAGGGCCTTGGTGGACATCTTTTTGCACAGATTGAAAAAGCAGTCATGTGTGTTGGTGAGAGACATTATCTTGGTACACCCATCACACTTCTTAAAGCCACTGGTAGCCATGGGGGAAAAAAGAACCCCAGCGAGGTCAAAGACCCGCGGTGCTGCCAGTTGGAGAAATAGGGCACAAAGGTACCAGAAGGAAGGAAAAAATGAAGGGACCTGAGACTCTATGCCAAGGCAGCGGGTTTGGGTGGCGGGAAGAGTACCAGTGCACAACCGGAGAGAGTTTGAAACTAAGGTAGAGAAAAAACAACTTTTTCCGGGGGAAATCAGACAGATGTCTGAAGGCCTTCATGGAAAAATGAGACTGAGCAAGATGGCACTCTTAGGCAGGAAGGGTACCATGCATGCGTGTTGGCATCTCCCCAAGGTTTTCTTTGAAAGCTGGGGAGATGCTTCCACGAGGGCTCTGTCGCACTGATGTCACTCATATGTGAGGACTGACTTCCTGCTTGTTCCTGGAGAACCTACACGTTAAGAGAATGCCTTATCTTGAAAGCACATGAAAAACCTATTAAAAATAATACAAATTAGAAACAAATATGCAGACAAAAACTGAAATAGAAAACCTCCCAGACACACACTGAGCTGTGAAACACTGAAGAAAAAGAAACAGAAAAACAATTCCTCCTGTAATGAACTACAGGAAATGCACATTTTCAAACCTGACACTTTTGTACTTTTGTTGTCTGATCATTTTATTTTTCCAGTTGAGTTGGTCCTGTCTCTTTTCCACTTCCTCTTGTTGATTTTCTTCTAAGACCTTTTCCAGGATTCCATTTCCATTTTCTGTTTCTTCACACTTTGGGGCTTGTTTACAAACCGATAACGATCGGAAACCGCTACCGCGGCTTTGTAAACAAGCCCCTTAGTCTTGGTTCCTTCTTTCCCTACACCTCTCTCCCTCATTAATCCTTTTGTTTCATCTTTTTTTTTCTTTTCTGTCTTTTTATCTACTATAGCTTCAATCCATTCTTCCTTCTCTCTCCTTCAACCTTCCTCTTTTCAGTATTCACCTACTTACCCGCTTTCTATTTCCTAACATTACTTTCTTATAGTTTAGGCACTTGATATATCGTCCTTTACTATGTGTATCAGAGCAGTTTACAGATATATGCTAACAGGCACTTTTTATTCTCTCACCCCCCAAGGGCTCACAATCTAAATGTACCTGAGGCAATGGAGAGTTAAGTGGCTTGCCCAAGACCACAAGAAGTGGCCATTGGACTAGAGACTTTCACTCCAATCTGTCTCATTCCCCCACCAGCCTCCTACCCCATGTCTTTCACCCACTTTCTAGTCACCGACTTCCTCCCTCTGTACTCATTTCCTCCCTAACCTCATTCACCACGTTCTGCTTCTCATCCCTTAATCAGCCCCAGTTCATTCCTTAGCACTCATCCTCCCTCTAAGCCTAAATTATGTCTTATCTCCATCCCGGCTTCCATTTCGCCTTTCACCTCTACTGTTTCTACCCTCTCTCACCTCCTTCAAGGAAGATCTAGAAGCTTAGAAACATGACGCAGAAAAAGACCACATAGCCTATCTAGTCTGCCCTTCCAAATCAACTACAGTAGTCCCCTTTTTATCTTTAGAGATCCTCTGTGTTTGTCCCATGCTTTTTGAATTCAGATACTGTCCTCGTCTCCACCACCTCCACTGGAAGACTATTCCACACATCTACCACTCTTTCCATAAAGAAATATTTCCTCATATTACTTCTATCCCCTTTCACTCTCATCTTATGTCCCCTTGTAGCAGAGCTTGCCTTCAATTGAAAGAGACCCTCCTGACTTCCGCTGATGTTACGGAGTAGATGGCAGCAGAGTAGCCGCGCTCTGTCCAATTCCCGTAACAAAAGCCAAAAATAGCTACCCCAGCAGAGCAAAGTGGAAGGGAGTCAGGTTATTACCTACGCGATGTCGGCCCGAAAGAAACTGGCTAGTTTTTAGTCCGCATATGTAACGAAAGCGGCGGTGGAAGCGGAGCCAAGTATTGGTGACTTGGAGGAAGCAGATGAAATGGAGAGTTCGGAGGAGGAAGGCATGAGCATGCGACAGCGAGATGGGGCGAGTATCCAAAGGTGGCTGCAAAACTTTAAGAAAGAAATGTCAGTGGAAATGAAAGCTATGCGCAATGATGTTAAAGAAACTTTATTAACTATACAAAAGGGGATGACTAGTCTGGGTCATCGGGTGGCTGAATTGGAAGAGCACGTGGAGATTCAAGATGGCGACTTACAGGAAATCATGGCGGAACAGCGCACAGTTAAGACCCAGCAGGAGGAGATGCAAGAAAAGCTGGAAGAAATTGAAGACAGGGCAAGATGAAGTAATCTTAGAGTGCGAGGGATACCGGAGACTGACACCTTTAAAAACTGTGAGCAGGTGATTCAGCGGTTGGGAGCGCATATCTTGAGTCTGGAGGGGGGAGATGGAGGTCAAGAGGCCCCAGTGGTGGTGGAAAGAGCGCATCGAAGTTTGGGCCCTCGGAGAGAGAAGCAAGGGAGACATATCATATTATGTCTGAGCAGCTTTCCCCTTAAAGAAAAGCTTTTGAATGTAGCCAGGAAGTACAGCAGGATTGCCTGGGAGAACTGTGAGGTGGAAATATTTAATGACCTCTCACAGGGCACATTGGAGCGGTGAAGGAACTTGAAAGAAGTCACAACATATTTGAGGGGAAAAGGGATAAGATATCGCTGGATGTTCCCTTTTGGGCTGTTGGTGACTGTTAATGGTGTGTCACGGAAAGTAAAGCTGGCAGAGGAAGCCTGGACTGTTTTACAGGAATTGGACAGTGAGAACCTTCCGAGAGCGCTGGGAAGAGATCAGGGGATATCAAACAAAGGTGCTTGGAGCAGGGTGCAAGTCTCATCGCAATGGCAGCGAGTAGGAGAAAAAGGAAAGAGATTAAAGAGACTGTCGCAGGAGAAGAAAATGGTGCAGACAGAAGAAGAAACCTGAGGAGTACCAGGCAGAGGTATGGAGCTCGTGGGACAATGGATGGCGTAGGGCAGTAGAGCCCAAGGGACACCGGACCTTTAGGGCATGAGGGGGGAATGTTGTTGATGGTGGTGGTGGAGAGGGGGGATTACATGGTTTACATGGTTTAAATGATTTTTTGTGTATTCAGGTTATGATGTTATGGAGAGGGAGAGGGAGAGGGAGAGGGAGCGGGGCCTTTCAAAGATGTGGGATGGGCAAGGGGTAATTATTGGTAATGGGATAGGACACGACACACACAGAAGGCAGAGGAAAGGGAGAAGGCAGGGCAATGGGTGGAGGGAGGGGCAATTTTATAGAAGGGGGAGGGGAAAGGAAGGAGGAAGGGGAAAGAGAGGAGGAAGGGGAATGGAGGGGGAGGGGGAGACACGCTAAGATGGGCGATAGGAGCGGAAGGAGGAGGGGCAGGGAATCATGTTGTGGATAAGATCCCTAAATGTTAAAGGACTCAATTCCCCTATTAAACGTAGATTGTTGTTTAGGGAGGCGCGGCGGAATCAGTGGGATGTGGTGTTAGTGCAGGAGACGCATCTGAGAAGGAAAGATGTGGGGAGGATGAAAAATGGGTGGTTTCCAGAGCAATTCTATTCCTTTAACGCGGAGGGAGTAAGAAAGGGGTGTGTGGTTATTATGGTGAGCAAAGGCAGTGGGGTTCAGGTGATGGGCAGTTTTAAGGATATTGCAGGGAGGATTGTTGGAATAACAGGGAAAATGGGGACAGAGGAATTCACAATAGTGTCAGTCTACGGACCGAATGGGAATCGGGTGGTATTTTGGAGGGAAGTGAGAGAGCTGCTGGATAAAGAAAGTCAGGGGAAGCTGGTTATGGTGTGTGTGTGTGGGGGGGACTTTAATATAGTTCTTATCCCAGAGATGGATAAAGATTCAGGTAGGTCTGATATGGGGGGGAGTAAAAATAGAAGGGAGTTGAAGCAGCTAATGAAACAATATGATTTGGTGGACACCTGGAGGGAATTATACCCATTGAAGAGGGAATACACATTTTATTCCGCACCTCATCAGAGTTGGAGTAGATTAGATATGATTCTCATAGATACGGAGTGGATGTTGGGAGTTAAACAAGGGGGTATAGAACCGATAGTGTGGTCAGATCATAGGGCGGTGGAGGTAGTTTTGGAGGGAAGGAGGCAATTGGGGGTAAAACTTTGGAGACTGAATGAAAGCTTGCTCAAGTGTAAGGAGGTGGTGGCTGACATTCGAAAGACAATTCGGGAGTATTTAGTATTAAATGATAATGGGGAGGTACGGGATGTAACATTGTGGGAGGTCTGAAGGCCTATGTTCATGGGAGGTTTATTATGTGGGGAGCAAAGAAGAAAAAAAGTAGAGAGCAAAAGGAAGAGGAGTTGAAGCAAAGGCTGAAGGAGGCAGAGAGGGAATACCAAAGGACAGGGTTGAGGAGGGAGAGGGGAGAGGTGGAAAGAGTGAGGGGGGAGTTTGTAAATGGGGGTGCTTGTTGTGAAAGTTCCACAAACTTGGCAAAGACAGGAATTTACTTGACTTGCAAAGGATTGTGGGTCTTGTAGTTCATTCACACAAAACTAGCCGTTTAACAAGAATAAAGAATTGTAGTTGCTCGAGTGTAAAGCAGAAAACAGATTTTATTTATGAGGAGTTATTCCCTCGCACAGATATGTTTGGTAACATCAACAGGATAATTTCTTCAGGAATTGTATTCAGGAAACAAAACAAATAAGGCAACTGAATTACTTATGCAACAACTTAGTAAAGACCTTGATGGAACAGAAAAGGTCTTCCTTCTAGCCCCTGCTAATAAACTTTCTTAGCAGTGCTGGAATGAAAAATAAACCCAAAAGGAAAATTCTCTTTATCCAAAAAAACAACTTTCTTCCTTTCACACAGTGAAGAAGTTTTCTTTCCAAAGTCCCACGTGCACTTGTGCCTTGCTCTAATCACAGGTGCTTAACCAGCTGCAAACCATTGCTGGTCCACTCTCCACATGGCTCCAACTTTCCCCAAAACTTTCTCTCAAAGAAACTTTCTGGGAAGCTAAAAAAACAGTACAGTTCCCTTTTGGTGTTTGATGCTTAACTGAGGATTACTTTAGAACAGCAGCCTAGAAAGAGAGCAATCCATGCATTCCACTTTCTTATTTGATATTTCCCCTTGCTCTTGAAATATCATAGGATCACTTTCATACACTGGCTCAGAGGAATTCTCTAACTGATCTCTACCAGGATAGAAACTGTTTCCCTGCTGTCTTCCTTGTGCAAAGCTAGGGAACAGGTCAGAGTTCATACCTGAGATCACGTTGCCATTAGGTTTCCTCTCTGGGTATTTTGGCCAGTACGTAGCAAAAGCGTAGTTACTCACCTGTAACAGGTGTTCTCCAGGAGCAGCAGGAATCAGTCCTCACATATGGGTGACGTCGGCGCCGACGGAGCCCTCGCGGAGCAATTTTCCCCAGCTTTCAAAGAAAGCCTTTGGGAATTGCAGCGCGCATGCGCGGTCGCCTTCCCGCCCAAGGGTGCCATCTTAGCCAGTCAGATGACATAGCTAAAAAAGACAGCATAAAAATTTGCAAAAAAACTAAAGCAGATGATTGCAACTCCAAGGGGAGGAGGGAGGGTTGTGAGGACTGATTCCTGCTGCTCCTGGAGAACACCTGTTACAGGTGAGTAACTACGCTTTCTCCAGGACCAAGCAGGAAGTCAGTCCTCACATATGGGACTCCCAAGCTTAAGGCTACCGGAGACCCTAAGCACAAAAATGAGCTCCCTCTAGCTCAGCAGCACAGAAGGAAGGAATCTTCGCTGAATTATTACCCACCGGTAGCCCACATCCGGGATGGAGGGTAGGAGTTGCTCAGACCTCAAAGAGATTACGGAGGACTGCCTGTCCGAAAGCACTGTCCCTGAGGGACTCCCTCTCGAGACAGTAATGGACCGCAAAAGTCTGGCTCGAAGACCAAGTAGCGGCCCGGCAGATGTCTGCCAGCGGAACAGAGCGGAGGTAAGCCACTGACGTAGCCTTTGCCCGAACGCAATGAGCCGTGACTCGACCTGCCAAGGAGAGTCCGGCTGCCCCATAAGCCCAAGTGATACAGTCCGCAACCCAGATGGACAGAGTACGCTTGGAGACCGGGAGCCCCAATTTATTGGGGTCAAAAGACACAAAAAGCTGAGCAGCTTTACGGTGCTCCCGCGTACGGTCAAGGTAGAAGTTCAATGCCCTTCTACAGTCCAGGGTATGGAGGACCGTTTCAGCTCGGCTGGAGTGTGGTCTGGGAAAGAAGGTCGGAAGTACCACCTCCTGATTGATGTGAAAAGGGGAGACCACTTTTGGAAGAAATTTTGGGTGAGTCCGTAGGACTACCCTATTTTTGTAGAACCGAGAGTAAGGGGGATCAGACACGAGGGCCTGCAATTCACTTACGCGTCTAGCGGAAGTGAGGGCTATCAAGAACAATGTTTTCCAAGAAAGAAAACGGAGAGAACAGGTAGCCATAGGTTCAAAAGGCGGACAGGTGATCCGCTGTAAAACCACATTCAGATCCCAGTCAGGCGCTGGCGGGCGCAGAGGTGGTTTAAGCAGAAGGAGACCTCGGAGAAACCTCGCTACAAGAGGGTCGCTGGAAAGAGGTCTGCCGTCCACCGGCACATGATGTGCTGAAAGAGCACTGAGGTGAACTTTGACGGAGTTGGACTTAAGTCCCAGATTAGAGAGGTATAGCAAGTACTGCAGAATCACCGACACCGGGCAGGAGAAGGGATCCTGAGACTGTTGGGTACACCAAACGGAAAAGCGACGCCATTTAAGGGCGTAGCATTTGCGGGTAGAAGGTCGCCGAGAAGCTAGGACGACCTCTTCCACCTCTGCCGGCAGAAGAAGGGGAGCAAGGACTACCCTCTCAGCAGCCAGGCCATTAGATTGAGAGATCTGAGGTTGGGGTGTAGCAGAGACCCCTGATCCTGAGTGAGGAGATCCGGTTGTAACCCCAGAGGGAATGGATCCTCCACCGCTAATTGCAGCAGGAGTGGAAACCACGGCTGTCGGGGCCAGCGAGGGGCCACCAGGATCATGAAGGCTTTGTCTCGGAGAACCTTGAAAAGAGTTCGAGAGACTAGCGGGATGGGAGGGAAAGCGTACAGAAGGCTCTCCGACCATGAGAGTAGAAAAGCGTCTGCCGCAACTCGAAGGGGATGTGGCTGACGAGAGCAGAAGCGAGGAAGTTGCCGGTTGAGAGGGCTGGCAAAGAGATCCATCGTGGGGAGGCCCCACTTTAGAAAGAGCTTCTGAACTACCAAGGGATCCAGGCGCCACTCGTGCGGCTGGAGGATCCTGCTGAGTTTGTCCGCCAGGCAATTTTCTTGGCCTGGGAGATAAACTGCCTTGAGATGAACGCCGTGACTGACGGCCCAAGAGCAGAGCTTCTGTGCTTCCCGACAGAGAAGGAAGGAGCCCGTGCCCCCCTGCTTGTTCACGTAGAACATGGCAACTTGATTGTCCGTCTGGACAAGGACGGACTGGTGAGAGGTCAGGTGGGAGAAGGCCTTGAGAGCCAGGCGGATCGCTCTGAGCTCCAGGAAGTTGATCTGCTGAGCAGACTCCCACGTGGTCCAGAGGCCCTGAGTACGTGCCCCTTGGCAATGTGCTCCCCAGCCCAGGAGGGATGCATCTGTCGTCAGCACCTGGGCCGGCTGAGGTGACTGAAAAGGCATGCCGAGTACCAGGTTCGGCCGATGAAGCCACCACCGGAGAGACGAGATCAGCGGCTCGGAGACGCGCACTAGGTCTGCTAGGCCGCCTGTGGCTTGTTGCCACTGCTTGCGGAGACACCATTGAGCAGGCCGCATATTCAGGTGGGCATTGGGGGTCACATGGACGGTGGAAGCCATATGGCCGAGTAGTCTCAGGAAGCGCCTGGCGGAGACCAGGGGCGGGCTGCGAAAACGGTCGGCTAGGTCCATGAGCCGTTGAGCCCTGTCGAGCGGTAGGAACGCTCGTGCCTGAGGAGTGTGCAGCCTTGCGCCGATGAACTCGAGATCCTGTGAGGGGAGCAAAGTGGACTTGGCGAAGTTTATAACAAAGCCCAAGTACTGCAGAAGAGTCACCGTGCGGCGTGTGGCGTTGGTGACCTCCGGAGCGGACGCTGCTCTGATGAGCCAGTCGTCGAGGTACGGAAAGACATAGAGGCCGTGAAGCCGGAGATGGGCCGCCACCACCGCGAGACATTTTGTGAAGACCCGCGGTGCGGAGGACAGGCCAAAGGGCAGTACTCTGTACTGGTAATGATTTCCTGCCACCACAAACCTTAGGTATTGGCGGTGGCTTGGGTGGATGAGGATGTGCGTGTAGGCATCCTTTAGATCCAAGGAGCATAGCCAATCTCCCTGCTGGAGGTAGGGCAGAAGGATTCCAAGGGTAAGCATCTTGAACTTTTCCCGCACGAGGAATCTGTTGAGGTTGCGCAGGTCCAGGATGGGTCTGAGGCCTCCTGTCCTTTTCGGTACTAGAAAATATCTGGAATAAAAGCCTTGACCTCTCAGGTGGAGGGGCACCGGTTCCACCGCCTGTTCCTGTAGAAGACCTGCTAACTCCTGAAGGAGTAATTCCCTGTGCAGAGGGAGTCGTGGAGGTTCTCCCGGAAAATAGGAGGGAGGGACCTGTTGGAAGTGGAGAAGATAGCCTTCTCTCACGACTTGAAGCACCCAGGCATCTGAGGTGATGCTGGACCACCTGTGGGCGAAGTGAACCAGCCGGCCTCCGGTGCTGGGAGGAACCAGCGGAGGGGGAGAGGCTATGCTTAAGGAGTCAAAAACCCCCACCCTGCTGAGCAGGGGCTGGTGGTGCAGGCTTGGGGGCTTGCTGCCTACGGGACCCGTTACCCCGTCCCTTGGCCTGCTGGCCCTGTTGGGGAGCTGCAGGGGCCTGATATTGGGGGTATTGTTTGTAGGCAGCCGCCTTTCTCGGGTAAAAGGACTTCTTTCCCGAGCCCTTCTTTTTCTGGGAAGGGGCGGAGGTCTTCCTAGAAAGCCTAGTCCTGGTGAGAGTCTCCGTCTCGATCTGTGCAGCCTTTTCAGCCATGGGCTTGCCAAAGAGGTTCTCGCCTCGGCAGGGGACATCGACCAACTTGTCCTGCACCCAGGGCTCAAGGTAAGACGACTGAAGCCAAGCCTGTCGGCGGGCACCGATGCCGGCTGCGGCCACTCGAGCCGATGCTTCAAAGCCATCATAGGCTGCTCGGGATATGAATTTTGAGCATTCCCGAATGCCAGAGGACAAGGCCAGGAACCTCCGCAAGGGTTCCTCGGACAAACCAGCGGAGAATCCGGCTAGCTCTTTAGCCAGGTCTCGGAGATACATGCCCATGTATAGCTGGTAGGTCTGGACACGACACGCAAGCATAGAGCCCTGGAAACACTTCTTACCAAGGCCATCCAGGTTACGGGCCTCCCTGCCAGGAGGCACCGAGGAGTGCATCTTCTGGCTCTTAAGACGATGCATGGCCGATTCCACTACCATGGAATGGTGTGGTAGCTGTGCTTTTTGGAAGCCAGGGCTCTTGCGGACTCGATAGATAGAATCGACCCGCTTGCTCAGGACCGGCGAGGAGGCCGGACTCTCCCACATGCGGAAGAGTAGTCGTTCCAGCATGGGAGGAACCGGTACAGTAAAGTGTTCCCTGGCGGGAGAGTCATACTGGAGGGCGTCGAGCTCTTCGGCTCGAGGCTCCTCCTCGGGATCCGCAGGGAAGGCCAAAGCCTTGGCCATATCCCTGACGAAGTCCGAGAACCGGGCATCCTCCGGGGGGGACTGCTTCCGAGGTTCGGACTCAGGTGAGTCCGAGGGGACACACCGAGTCCGAAAAGAATCAGGCGACTCTTCCTCTTCAGACTCCCAGACCGACTCCGACGAGGACTCGGTGGGGTCGGCCCGGGCAGGGCGCGGCGCCTGCCGCCCCGACGCCGAGGGAGTCGGCGTCGGCGACCTCGGTCCCGAACGGGAGGCCGAGGGTGACCTCGACCGAGGATCGGCTCGGTCTCCGGGGTCGACTTAGACGTCGACGTCCCGGTGGTCGGGGCAGCGGCGCCAGCGAGGCCGGCGAGCAGTGCCCGCTGCTGGTCCATGAAGGCAGACAGTCTGCTCTCCAAGGCCGTCAACCTGAGTCCGAGCTCAGGTGACCCAGCAGTCCCCGACTCGGGCCCCGACGGCGTCGGGCCCGACGTCGGCGGTCTCGGAGGCGAGTCCAGGAGGACCACAGGACTTACCCGAGCAGGCAGCTCCGACTCCAGGCGAGGTCGCTTCGAGAGGTGCTCCTTCTCCAAGGACCCGGGACGGCTATCGGGGCTATGCGACCTGGCCCTCGCGGAGCCAGGAGCGTCCACCGACGCCGCCCTCGCGGGTTTCACCTTCCGATGATGGTCCCCGGAGGGAGAACCCCTATCGGAGGAACTCCGGCGACGGTCCGAGCTGGAACCTCTGGACGCGGAGGCCTCCGACGAAGTCCGGGTACGGCTGGGGTCAGCAAAGATCCTATCCCGCTGATGCCGCCGACTTCTCAACGCTTTGGAGGACATTTTGCCGCAGGGCCCACAGATCATTTCTTCATGATCCGGGCCCAGGCAGCGGAGGCAATTGTCGTGTGTGTCAGTTAGTGACATATTTCGGTCACACTGACCACACCGCTTGAAACCACTGGCAGCCATCGGTGGAAAAAGGGCCCCGGCGAGGTCAAAGGACCGGGCTGCCAGGGAAAAACCGAAAACGAAACTGACTAAGTCAGAAAAACCGAAAAAGAAGAAGAGGACTCGTGACCGGCGTCGCGAGTCCGGGCGGGAAAAAGACCGGCGTCGAACTGAAGGAAAAAAGAGTAAATTATGAGTAAATATCAACTTTTTCGCGGGGACACGACGGGTACGTCTGTAGGGCTCCGCGGAAAAAAGAAGACTGGCTAAGATGGCACCCTTGGGCGGGAAGGCGACCGCGCATGCGCGCTGCAATTCCCAAAGGCTTTCTTTGAAAGCTGGGGAAAATTGCTCCGCGAGGGCTCCGTCGGCGCCGACGTCACCCATATGTGAGGACTGACTTCCTGCTTGGTCCTGGAGAAGCTTCTGTGCCCAGCTTTCCAGTCAGAATCTCTGGACTTTAGGTCTCTTTTCCCATACCTCCTTAAATAGGTATTAGAGCTCCTTCTTTCTGTAGATGCAGCCGTCTCCTTTACAAGTGCTGTCTGAGGGTTCCTGGCTGTATATCTCCAAGCCTCTGGTTTCTTCCAGTCCAATGAAGAATGCTTGCCCCAGGAATCTCTCCCAGCATACGTACTGCCTTGGGCTCCTTTCTTAGACCTCCTGGACGTCTTGCTGTTCTTCCTTCTGTTCAGGCTCCGTCTCTCCTTCTCTTGCCGTCTTTGCCACCATTGCTGTTGCTCCTGCTCTTGCTGTCTGTCTGAAGAATTTCTTCTTCCTTTAAAGTGCCTAGATGGACACTCCACCCTAGCACAGTCCAGGTGTTCTAAATCAAGCCCTGCCCTAGGAGATGGGTGATTAGGGATTACATCATTGCTCCTCTGATTAGGCACACGTTTCCCTATTTCAGCTCTCCTAGAGGCTTTCTGTAAACCAGTGCATTCTGGGTCTGGTAGTCTTTTAGGCAAACACTCTGTTTTAGTGCTTTTACCAGCCAGCGCAGGTTGCTTATTCAGAGGCAATTCACCTCTTGTATTATTTCTTCCTGAACTATGATAAGCTTCCTTATCACAAGTTGCAGGCGTTAAAGGTGGAAGAAGTAGCATGGGAAATGCGACAAGACAGACAGGTATATTATGAATTTGGAAACAGACCAGGGCGTTTGTTGGCCAGGATATTGAGGCAGAGGAAATTGGCGTCGATAATACATCAAATTCGGGGAGCTGAAGGGGAGGTATATAGGGAAGAAAAGGAGATTAGGGAACGCTTAATGCAATACTATCAGGAATAGTATAAGTGGGAAGGGGAAATTGAGGTGGAGCAAATTCAACAGTATTTGGAGAAGATAAACGTACCGGAGATCCCAGAAGTAGCACAGGAAGGTTTAGAGGCGTGAATTAAGGGGGAGGAAGTGGAGCAGATAGTTAGAAGGTTGGTGGGGGGGGAAGGCGCCAGGCTTAGATGGGCTGCCCGGAAGCTTTTACAAAATCTTTGGGGGAGAGCTTAAGGAGGTGATGGGTAGGGTTTTCAATGGGATGTTGGAGGAAGGGGGGGGGGAGTTGACCCCAGATATGTTCACAGCAGGAATAACCATTCTGCCTAAGCCAGGAAAGGATCCCCTAAACTGTAGCTCTTATAGACCAATTTCCTTGTTGAATGTAGATGTTAAGATTCTAGCAAAGATTCTGGGGGGGAGGCTGGCACATTGGCTGCCCAGAATAATATGGGATGACCAATCAGGGTTTATAATGGGCAAGCATGCAGCGGATAATATTAGGAGGGTGGTAGGTGTTGTGTGGGAGGGGAGACAGGGGGAGAAAGACTTGATCTTAATGTCAAATGATGCTGAAAAGGCATTTGATAGAGGACATTGGGATTTGTTGATGGAGGTTTTGACGAAAGTGGGATGTGGGTCAAATTTTAGTACATGGATAAGGGGGTTGTATACGGGACCGAGGGCTCGGATTAAAATCAATGGGAGTTACAGAGGAGCTTTTGGATTAGGGAGGGGGATGCGGCAGGGCTGCCCAATTTGCTATTTACTTTGGTAGTGGAGTCACTATTTATTTATTTATTTATTTAACAGTTTTTATATACCGCGCTCTTTGTCATCAGTGCAGTTTACATTAAACAATATAACACTCGGACAGTCAAATCTGACCTAAGTTTACATATAACAGGGGACATAACATGGATTAGAACTGAGGAAACTATTTACATTTTAACAGTTACCAAGCTGGTAAGCTATTTACAAAAGAGTACATCTTACTGCATTACAATTGAATACAATTCTACCTGGTCTGTGTTACAAGCTCAGTCTGTGGCATATTGGTTAATGAAGAGGAATTAAGTTGTGAGGAGGGAGGAGAGGGGGCGTTGTTAAGATGTGCGAAGTGAATGAGGAACAGATGGTGCTTGAGGGCTTTTCTGAATTGCATAAGGTCTCTGATTGCTCTGATGCAGGGAGGGAGTTTGTTCCAGTATCTGGGGGCATAGGATGCAAATACTCTATTATTAGTTGTTTGAGCATATTTAGTGAATTCACTTGGGATAACTAGTGTATTTTCAGCCAATGATCTCCTAGATCTATTGTTCGGGGTGTGGGTGAGAAGGGCTGAAATTGAGGAGGGCGATAATTTATTAATGGATTTGAATGTAATGAGGAGGACTTTATAAGAGATCCTGCAACTTATCGGGAGCCAGTGTAGCTCCCTTAGGATACAGGTAATATGGTCTCTCCTTGATGCTCCACACAAGATGCGAGCTGCAGCATTCATAGCTAATTGTAATGGGTTTAGTGTGTTCTTTGGGAGGCCATGTAGTACAATATTCACGTAGTCAAAATGGGGTGTGACCAGTGCTTGAAATATTGTGCGGAAGTCATCAGTCTCTAACATGGGTCTCAGGTGCCGAAGGGTTTTTATCTTGTAGTAGATGGATTTTACAGTGCATTTTATGTGCTCTTTGAAGTCTAGCTGTTGATCAAATATTACACCCAGGTAGCGTATGGTGGCCTTGATTGGAAGTTCTGCATCTTACTTTTAGGGTCGGGGGGGGGGGGGGTGAGAAGCATTTGTTTCTTGTGACGATTAGGACTTCGGGGTTTTTTAAAATTTATTCGAAGGTTATGATTGAGGAGCCAATCTGTAATTGCGTTGAAGCAGTTGATTAGAGCCGTATAGTCAGGGCGTGTGACGCTGATATGTGTAAACATCAACACGTTGTCTGCGTAGATGAGGCAAGATATGCTGAAGGCGAGGGTGATTTCGCAGATTGGTTGCATATATATGTTAAAGAGCAGTGCAGATAGTGAGGAGCCTTGGGGTACACCCTGCCTTTGCTGGAATGGTTCAGATGTATTAGCTCCAATCCGAACTTGTTGCCAACGATCTTCTAAGTAGGATTTACACCAGTCCCATGCGAGACCCTGGATTCCCTTCTCATGGAGTCGAGCTAGGAGTTGTTCGTGGTCCACTGAATTGAACACGGCAGCAATGTCGAGGAAGATCAAAGTGAAGTCCCTCTTGGTGCAGTCTATCCCACTGATGAGTGTGTTAGTTAGTGAGGTCAGGAGGGTTTCAACTCCGTGAGCTTCCCTGAATCCATGTTGGCATGGGTCTAGGGGGTATGATGTGTCAAGATGATGCTGGATTTGTCTCTGAGTTACCTTCTCAAGTATTTTGGCTAGTAGTGGAATACTAGAGATTGGTCGGTAAGATTCCACCTTCTTTGGATCAAGCTGGTTGTTCTTTAGTAATGGACGGATGGATGTCCGCTTAAGCATAACTGGGAACATTCTGGTTGAGAAGGACCGGTTTGCAATTTCAGCTATGAATGGGCTGAGTTCTGAACGCGTTGCTCTGAACCAGTGTGCTGGGCACGGGTCGTTTGGTGCAGTGGTAGTGTTGATATTGGCAATAATGTCTTCAATGGATTTTGCCGATGGAGGTGAGAGTTTAGTGCGTGGGTTCTGGAGCCGGGGAGACTGTGAAGGTTCTTGCAATGTGGTTTTAGTTGTTTTGACTGCTTTAGATTGAATGTAGTTAGCATATAATTGAGGCTGTATATATTCTTGTTGTGGTGGTGATGGCTCCTTGGTTAAGGATTTTACTAAATTGAAGAGGTCTCGTGGCTTGTTTATTGAGCGGCTGAGGAGATCAGAGTGGAATTCCTTCCTCTTAACCCAAGTTGCTTCGGAGAGGATAAGGGGGAATGATAGGATATGGGGGCTGGATAAGGGGGGGGGGGGGGGTTTAGCCATAAAATCTCGTTATATGCGGATGACATCTTACTATATGTCTGTCAGCCGCAGCTCTCACTCCCAGAAGTAATGAAAGAAATAGAGAGGTACGTGAAGGTCTCCGGGTTCAAAATGAACACGGATAAGATGAAGGTTCTGAAGGTAAAGATAGCAGAGGGAGTAGAAGAGCAGCTCAGAAGGGAGTATCCGTTGAGATGGGTAAATACATCTTTGAGCTACTAGGGGGTACAAATTGCGGCCAAATATGAGGATCTATATAAGGTTAACTATCCAAGGGTTTTGGGTAAGGTTCATAGGGATTTAGAGGGGTGGATGCGATACGAAATATCCTGGTTAGGCAGGATTGTGAGAGTTAAAATGAATATTCTGCCATGCTTGTTATATGTGTTTCAGGTTTTGCCAGTAAGGATACCAGAGGGAGTGCTAAGGGTATTGCAAAGGAAGGTATTTCAATACATCTGGAAAAAGAAACCGCCGAGGGTAGTGAGGGAGGTAATGTATGCAGCCAAAGAGGAAGGGGGTCTGGGGGTACCTAATTTTAAGGATTATTATAGAGCAGCTCAGGTGAGTCATGTAATGGACTGGCGAAGTAGCCATGGAGTGAAACCTGGAGTGGCACTAGAAAAGTTGAGGGTAATGGGAGGACGGCTAGAAGAGTGGTTAGGGGCTAACAGGAAAGATAGGAAAGCTATGGGGATGGGTACACCGATGATGCGCCAGGTAGCGGGGAGTGGGTCAGAGCGCGAGTAGAGAACATCAAAAGGAGAGGTAGTGGGTTTTCCCTGACGACACCATGGGGGGGGGTTGGAAAGCCTTTGGGCCAGGGTGGGAGGGAAGAAAGTTTGAGGAATGGAAGCAGAAGGGGTTGAAGTGCTTCTATCTATTAGTAGAGGATGGAGAGATTCAGAAATTTGAGAAGATACGGGAAGAGTATGGGTTAGAGGAGAAGGATAGATTTGCATACATACAGGCAGGTCAGTTTTTGAAAAAAATTTTGGGTAGAGATGGGTTAGAGAGAGAAACATCTGGGTTGGAGGCTATGTGGTTTGGGAAAAAAGGGTTAAAAGGGTTGATATCAGTGTTGTATAAAGAGATACGGGGACAGAAACGGGGGAAGTTTAGGTATATGGTAGAGTGGGAAGCAGAGCTGGGGGCTACGATGACATTAAAGGAATGGAGAAAGGTATGGGATCAGGTGAGAAGAGCACCATGGTCGAGTAGCATTCGAGAAAACTGTTATAAAATTATCTTTAGATGGTACTATACACCGGAGAGGCTACACCGGATCTATTCTGGGGTATCTCCATTATGCCGGAGGGAGTGTGGGAAGGTAGGTACTTTTTGGGCATATTTGGTGGGGGTGTGGGAAGGTTCAGGCGTATTGGAAAGGGATTCAATGGATTCGGGAGAATTTAGGGGAGGTGGTGGAGATGCGCCTGGAGATAGCATTGCTATCATGGTGGGGGGGGGAGGATGGTCAAAAAAGTGGGGGGCGGATGATAATGGCATGCTTAAGTGCAGCTAGATGTGAGATAGCTGCTGGAAACAGAGAGGTACCCACAGTGATGGAATTTGAAGGGCGCTTGAGGCACATTGTCTTAATGGAAAAGCTAACGGCGGCCAGAAGGCAGAAGGTGGATATGTTTGAAGTGGATTGGGGGGAGTTATGGCGTGTTTTGGGGGTGGGGGAGGAAAAGGGGGGAGGGGCGATTAGAGGTCTGTGAGGGGGGATAGGTGGAACGTTTACATTGTCGTTTAAACTGTGGGACAGTCAGGGGTTGTTAGGATGGGGTTCTAGGGTTCTAACATCTCAGAGCCGTAAGTTAGGTAAAATACAATAATTAAAGAATGAGTGATACATAATTGTTAATTGGTTAAAACCTTTATTGTAAGTGATTATCATCTTCAAAGGTGGTTGTAAGTTTAAATAAAATACGTTGTTGGAAGGGAGGGAGGTATAGGGGGGGATGTGATTACCATAGATGCTAGTATTTAAGTATGGGGTTAACTTTTCGTCTATCTGTTCTATGTATTAGATTGTAGTGTGGACTTTTGGATATAAGCAAAAAAATTAAATTAAAAAAATAAAAGAAAGAAAGAGAACCTCCTGTGCATTTATGCCACAGAGGTATTTAAAGATCTTTATCATACTGCACCAGTATACATATTAAGATCTTTAAGTCTATCCTCATATGGTTCATAACGAACACCTCTAACCATTTTAGTAGTCACCCTCTGCACCAACTCCAACCTGCTTATATTTTTTTGAAGGCGCAGTCTCCAAAACAGCACACAATACTCCAAATGAGGTTGCACCAGAGACTTATATAGAGGCACTATCACCTCCTTTCTTCTGCTGGTCATTCCTCTCCCTATACACTCCAGCACACTTCCTGTGGCTCTCATCCACACCATGTCCTTTACAACTGCCCGCCAACCCTTCCCCAAAACGTCCAGGCCCGTCAAACCTTCTCCGTTCCCCATATTTCTGCACTTTGTCTCACAGCTCTACTCCTACCCTCACCCAATAACCTTATCCCCCTTGTACTCCTAAATCTCTGGTCAACTGCTTAGTCCCCATTATCCCCCATAAGAACATAAGATATGCCATACTGGGTAAAACCAAGGTCCATCAAGCCCAGTATCCTGTTTCCAACAGTGGCCAATCTAGTCATAAGTACCTAGCAGTCTCCGCAAAAGACATAGGTTCCTCAATGATTGTATTGGGTCAAGCAGTGATATCCTGGGTCCCTTTTAATAATGGTTTATGGACCTTTCCTTCAGGAACTTGTCCAAACCTTTTTTAAACCCAGCTACACTAACAGCTTTTACTACATCCTCTGGTAACAAATTCCAGAGTTTGATTACACGTTGAGTGAAAAAATATTTTCTCTTATTAGTCTTAAATAGGTTACCCTGTAGCTTCATTGCATGTCCCCTAGTCTTTTTATATTCTGATGATGTAAACAATTGATCTATGTTTACCCGTTCCACTCCGTTCATTAATTTATAGACCTCTATCATATCTCCCCTCAGCTGTCTTTTTTCCAGGTTGAAGGGCCCTAACCTTTTTAGCCTCTCTTCATAGGAGTATCCTTCCATCCCCTTTACCATTTTGGTGGCTCTTCTCTGTACCTTTTCTAATCTGTACGCTATATCCTTTTTAAGATACGGCGACCAGAATTGCACACAATATTCAAGGTGCAGTCGCACCATAGAACGATACAGAGGCATTATAATACCTTTTGTTTTATTTTCCATTCCTTTCCTTATGATTCCTAGCATTCTATTTGCTCTCTTGGCCGCCGCTGCACACTGGGTGGAAGGTTTTAATATGTTATCCACGATGACACCTAAACCTTTTTCCTGTGTGGTGGTTCCCAATGTGGAACCTTACATCTTGTAACCATAGTCTGGGTTGTTCTTTCCAAGGTACATAACTTTGCACTTGTCCATATTAAATTTCATCTGCCATTTGGATGCCCAGTCTTCCAATATATCAAGATCCTCTTGCAATTTTCCACAATCCTCTTGTGTTTTAACAACTTTAAATAGTTTTGTGTCAACTGCAAATTTGATAACCTCACTCATTATTCCCTTTTCCAGGTCATTTATGAATGTCAAAAAGCAGCGGACCCAGCACGGATCCCTGGGGTACACAACTATTGACCTTTCTCCATTAGGACATTTGGTCATTTAGCCCTACCCTCTGCTTTCTATCTTTTAACCATTTCCTGATCCACAATAGTACACTGCCTCCTATCCCATGACTTTTTAGTTTTGCCAAAAGTCGCTGATGAGGGACCTTGTCAAAGGCTTTCTGAAAGTCCAGATACACTATATCAACCGACTCACCTTTGTCTACCTGTTTATTCACACCTTCAAAAAAACAACAGATTAGTAAGAAAAGATCTTCCTTGTCTAAAGCCATGTTGGCTATCTCCCATTAGGCCATGACTATGTACATGCTGAGTAATTTTGTTCTTTATGATGCTTTCTACCATATTTCCCAGTACTGACTTCAGGTCACCGGTCTGTAGTTTCCTGGATCACCCCTGGAACCCTTTTTAAAAATTGGCGTTACATTGGCGATCTTCCAATCTTTAGGCTGCCCCAAGCAGAGCAGAAGGCAGTCTCCCAGTTCATATGAAAGAGCAGGACCATTTCAGGGCAATAGAGTCCCTGGGTAGTTTAAAGCGGTGATTCCGCCAGTAAAGTGGTCAGTGGGGGCTGGAGATGGAGCCTGCAATGATGCTATCAGCCCTCCTGCCATTAAGCGATAGCACAGCAATCTCTCCCACAGACTAAGCTATAGCGCACATTATCTTATTGATGGCAGTATGGTATGCTGATGCACCCCTCTCTCCATGGTCTGACACCCTAGATGGATACCCGCTTCTTTCTGGAGCCCCAAGAAGTGGGACATGGGGAACAGTAATTCAATAAGTTATGATACAAGGAAGAACAAACTTGGAAATACACAATTTGCAAGAGTATTCTTTACTTTCAACAAGAAGAAATGCTGTCTTTTCTTTTTCTAATGGTATTTCCTCCTCCCAGTCACCTGCTTCTCTACCCCCATCAACTCATCCCTCACCCTCTTTTTTGCCCCCACTCACTTTCCTCCTCTACCTTTCCTGCTTATCTGTTAGAGCTGCAGCGCTCTCATTTTCTGCTTCCACTCTGCAATGGGCAGCTAGATCCTCCTCCTGTTCTGCTGGCAGCATCTGTGCATGTATGCCAATCATGCTACTCCAGCTGCCAGGTCCTTTATGTCTGCTGGGGGACCCAAAGGATAACTTCCCATGCACATGCAAATGAGAAAGACTATCTGGTACGTAAGGCATCCTTATGCTTATTGCAAAGAATGTTAAAAAATTGTTAGCAGTTGGAAAGCAAAGAAAAATTGAATAACTTAGCTCTGTGATATTACATTAGGGGGCTAACATTAACACGCATTAAGTCACTGTTAATGCACATTTTTGGCAACTAGGTCCCATTGAACAACAAGACCTGTGCTAAAATAGCACGTTAATGGTGAATTAATGTGCGTTAGCTTCAGCGCACCATAGTAACTAGCACCCCAGGTAGGATAAATGAACAGTCTATATACCTCAGTATGATTTACACTGTACGGACAGATAATTTTATTGTGAATCACCTTGACTGATTTTAAAATAAATAAATAAAAAATAAAGATGAGCCCCATTTTCAAAATTTGCAGACCATTTTATTGGCATTGATAAAGATACAATGGAAAACAATCACTCTTCTCAGTCAATGCATTATAAGTTTAGTTAATATAAAATACATGTTTCCGAATCATGAATTGAGATCACTTGCAATCAGCATTATAAAGGGGCTCAAAACAAGAGAGAAAACATTTGCTTTATCTTAAATAAATGCCTTTTTAGTTGTATTCAGAGGAAATGTATAGTTAACTTGTTGGCAAGAAACAACAGAGACTGCATATGGAGGGTTCAACTAATTTTAAGCAAAAACAACAAAGGAATATAGACTGTATAGAGAGGATGGTTTTGACAGGGAGACGCTTACTTGAGAAACGTGAGCAGTGTTGCATGCTGCCAGTGGAGCTGTACCACTCTCTCCCTGTCATCAGAGGGCAAGGACTGACTGGCAGTAATTCCTGGAAGCATATGCCCACTCAAGTATAACAGCATGTCATAAATAGTTCTTGTCTCTCTGCCAGAAATGATTTTCAGTGCATCCGATTTAGCTGTCAGTGTTTTGTACACACCACTAGGGAAAAAAAACAGTGTTAATTTCTAATGAGGACCGAAAAAAGTAGTTACTCACCTGTAACAGGTGTTCTCCAGGAGCAGCAGGAATCAGTCCTCACATATGGGTGACATCGATGTCGATGGAGCCCTTGCAGAGCATTTCCCCAGCTTTCCATGAAAGCCTTTGGGAATGCAGGCACGCATGCGCGGTTCCCTTCCCGCCTAAAGGTGCCATCTTGCTCAGTCAAATCACATAGCTAAAAACAGCATACAAAAATGTAAAAATAAACTATATACAACTGCAACTCCCAGGGGAGGAGGGAGGGTTGTGAGGACTTATTCCTGCTGCTCCTGGAGAACACCTGTTACAGGTGAGTAACTACTCTTTCTCCAGGACCAAACAGGAAGTCAGTCCTCACATATGGGTGACTCCCTAGCTCTGGGCTACCAAGGAACCCAGGCTGAACAAGAGAACTCCCTCTAGTCCCAGCATCAAAGAAAGGCTTTCCACTGACAGAACCTCCACCGGTAGCCCAACGGAGGGCTGGAGGGCAGGAGTTGCCTAAACCTCAAAGAGATTCCGGAGTACTGCCTGGGCAAAAGCACTGTCCCTACAGGACTCCCTCTCCAGACAGTAATGGGCCGCAAAATTCTGGCTTGAGGACCAAGTTGCAGCCCTGCAGATGTCCACCAACGGTACAGAGCGGAGGTGGGCCACTGAGGCAGCCATTGCCCTGACACGATGGGCCGTGACCCGACCCTGCAAAGGAAGGTCAGCCGCCCTGTAAGCCCAGGTGATACAGTCAGCCACCCAGGTAGACAAGGTACGCTTGGACACATTTAACCCCAAATTATTAGGGTCAAAAGAGACGAAGAGCTGAGTAGCCCTTCTATGCCCCTGTGTACGGTCAAGGTAGAAGAATAAGGCCCTCCTACAGTCCAGGGTATGCAGAACTGCCTCAGCCTGGCTTGCATGAGGCCTAGGGAAGAATGTTGGAAGAACCACCTCTTGGTTAAGGTGGAAGGAGGAGACAACTTTAGGGAGGAACTTTGGATGAGTCCTAAGGACTACCCTGTTCCTACAGAAGCGGGTGTAAGGCCTGTCACAGACCAGGGCCCGAAGCTCACTCACTCGCCTGGCCGAGGTTAGGGCTATCAAGAAGAGTGTCTTCCAAGACAGGAAGTGTAGGGGGCAAGTAGCCATCGGCTCAAAAGGTGGGCGAGTCAGGTGCTGCAGGACCACATTCAACTCCCACTCAGGAGCAGGAGGAAGGATTGGAGGCTTGAGCAAGAGATGTCCTTCCACCAGTGAGAATGTCCTTCCACCAGTGAGTGGTGAAATGCCAGAACTGAGAGGTGCACCCGAACAGAATTGGACTTAAGTCCCTGATTTGATAAGTGCAGTAAGTACTGAAGCACTACTGGTACAGTACAGGAGAAGGGATCCTCTGTACGTAGCTGACACCACACAGAAAACCTTTTCCATTTGAGAGCATAGGTTTTCCTAGTGGACTGTTTCCTAGAGGCTAGGACAACCTCCTCAACTTCCTGAGGTAGGCCCCAGGGAGCTAAAACTACCCTTGCAGCCTCCAGGCCATCAAATTGAGAGCTTTGAGATTGGGGTGCAGAAGGGAACCCTGATCCTGAGAGAGAAGGTCGGGTTGCAACCCCAAAGGCAGTGGGGGATCCACTGCCAGCTGAAACAGAAGTGGAAACCAAGGCTGTCTCGGCCACCTGGGAGCCACCAGCAGGACCGAGGCCTTGTCCTGAAGAATCTTGAACACGGTTCGGGCCACCAAGGGTGTGGGAGGAAACGCATACAGGAGGCCCTGAGACCATGGGATCAGAAAAGCATCTGCTGCCATCCGGAGAGGGTGCGGTTGTCTGGAGAAGAACTTTGGCAGCTGTTTGTTCAGTGGACTGGCAAACAGATCGATGGATGGAAGTCCCCATTTCAGGAAAATCTTCTGAACCACCAAAGGATGGAGCTGCTACTCGTGGGGCTGCAGAATCCTGCTCAGCCTGTCGGCCAGGTAGTTTTCCTGGCCAGGGAGGTACACAGCCTTGAGGATCATGTTGTGCTTGAGGGCAAACAAGCAAAGGTCCTGTGCTTCCTGACAAAGGAGCCTGGACCCAGTTCCGCCCTGCTTGTTCACATAAAACATGGCTACCTGGTTGTCTGTTTGAACTAGGACAGACTGATGAGCCAGGGCTGCAGAGAAAGTCTTGAGGGCTAAGCGAATAGCCCTGAGTTCCAGTAGATTGATTTGCTGTGCGGCTTCCCAGGGAGACCACAGGCCCTGGGTGCACTTGCCTAGACAATGAGCTCCCTAGCCCTGCAGGGAGGCATCCGTGGTCAACACCACTGTGAACCCAGGCATCTGAAAGGGTACCCCTTGCAGCAAATTGGGTGGGTGCAGCCACCAGCTGAGGGAGTTCAGAAATTGTCTGGACACCCTTATCCTGTCTCTGAGGCTGCCTGTGGCCTGTGACCACTGAGTTCGAAGGCACCACTGTGCAGGCCTCATATGGAGCCTGGCATTGGGAGTCACATGTACTATGGAAGCCATGTGGCCTAGAAGCCTCAGGCAGAGTCTGGCGGAGACCAGTGACCTGCTGAGAAACTGGTTTGCTAAGTTTATCCGTCTTTGGGCTCTGTCTTCTGGCAAGAAAGCCTTTGCCAGCAGAGAGTCCAACCTCACCCCTATGAACTCCAAGTTTTGGGAGGGGAGCAAAGTGGACTTTGCGAAGTTGATCACAAATCCCAATCTTTGAAGAGTAATAGTTCTGAGGGTGGCCTGTCGGGCCTCCTGGCACGTCTGACCTCTTATGAGCCAGTCGTCCAGATAGGGGAAGACAAAGATTCCCTGATTTCTCAGGTAGGCCGCCACCACTGCTAGGCATTTGGTAAAGACCCTGGGAGCGGAGGTGAGGCCAAAAGGCAATACTCTGTACTGATAATGGTTTCCTCCCACAATGAACCTGAGGTACTTTCTGTGGTCTGGATGAATGAGGATGTGAGTGTACACATCCTTTAGATCTAATGAGCATAGCCAATCTCCCTGCTGGAGGTAGGGCAGAAGTGTTCCAAGAGTAAGCATCTTGAACTTTTCCTTCTCTAGGAACTTGTTGAGGTTTCTGAGGTCCAGAATAGGTCGAAGGCCACCGGTTCTTTTGGGTACCAGGAAATACCTGGAGTAGAACCCTTGACCTTGCAAGTGGGGAGGCACAGGCTCCACCGCCCTGTCCACCAACAGACTTTTGAGCTCCTGAAGGAGAAGATCTGAGTGCAGGGGAGGCCTTGGAGGCTCCCCTGGAAAGTATGGAGGAGGCAGTTGTTGGAAGTGTAGTAGATAGCCCTTGTGGACTATGCTTAACACCCAACTGTCTCCAGTGATGAGTGGCCACTGGTGGGCAAACAGGGCGAGGCGACCTCCTGTGCAGGGTTGGGAGAGCAGGGACGGAGAGGCTATGCCTAAGGAGTCAAAAACCCCCACCCTGCTGAGTGGGAGCAGGGGCCGGAGGCTTGGGGGTCCTCTGCCTACGGGGCCCATTACCCTGCCCCTTGGCTTGCTGACCCTGAGGGGCAGCTTGGGCAGCCTGGTACTATGGGTACTGTTTGTAGGCAGTGTCCTTCCTCTGGTAAAAGGGCTTTTTACCCGAGCAGGGGCAGAAGTCTTCCTAAGCCTTGTCCTCGTGAGGTGCTCGGTTTTGAGCTGTGCGGCCTTCTCGGTCATGGGCTTGCCAAAAAGGTTCTCACCTCGGCAAGGGACATCGATCAACTTGTCCTGAACCCATGGCTCAAGGTCCGATGACTGCAGCCATGCCTGGCGTCGAGCCGGGATGCCGGCTGCCGCAACACGGGCCGAAGCCTCGAAGCCATCGTAGGCAGCACGGGACATAAACTTGGAGCATTCCCGGATCCCCGAGGACAAAGACTTGAACCTCTGCAAGGGTTCCCCGGAGAGACCAGCAGAGAACCCGGCCAGCTCCTTGGCCAGGTCTCGCAAGTACATGCCCATGTACAGCTGGTAAGACTGGACACGGCAAGCAAGCATCGAGCCCTGGAAGCACTTTCTACCAAAACCATCAAGGTTCTGGGCCTCCCTGCCAGGGGGCACCGCAGAGTGCATCTTCTGACTTTTCAGGCGAAAGGTGTGGTAGCTGCGCCTTTTGAAAGCCAGGACTCTTCCGGAGTCGATAGATCGAATCGAGCCGCTTGCTTAGAACCGGCGCCGAGGCCGGTGCCTCCCACATCCGGAAGAGGAGCCTTTCCAGCATCGGAGGAACCGGAACAGTAAAGGCCTCCTTCGGAGGAGAGTCGTACTGTAGGGCCTCGAGCTCCTCGGATCGAGGCTCCTCCTCGGGGTCCGCCAGGATAGCCAACACGGTGTCCATATCTCGGACGAACTCCGAGAACCGGGTATCCTCCGGGGTGGATCTACTCCAGGGCTCAGAGTGCGGTGAGTCCGACTGGACGCAGCGAGTCTGGAAGGTGTCGGGGGGACTCCTCGTCCTCCGTCTCCCAGGCAGACTTGTCAGGCTTGGCTGTTGTTGAAAAATACTATCTTGGAAGCCCAGACCAGCTGTATTCCACGCTTTAAGAAAAGTGGAAGAATTCAAAAAACTGCCAGCATGGTTTAAAGGTGAGGTCAGAGAGGCTGTTGTTGCCAAAAAAGCATCTTTCAGGAAATGGAAAAAAAAGCCAAACGACAAAACCTGGAAACAGCACAAGCACTGGGCAAGTCAAATGCAAGGCATTAATAAGGCAGGCAAAAGGAGAATTTGAGAAAAAGCTTGCTGTGGAAGCAAAAACGTGAAGCAAAGACCTTTTCAAGTACATTTGTAGCAAAAAAACTGTGAGAGAGTCAGTTGGTCCATTAGATGATAAAGGGGTTAAAGGAGCACTAAGAGGCAACAAGGCGATAGCAGAGAGACTGAATGAATTCTTTGCTTCAGTCTTTACTGAGAAAGATGTAGGGATGCTACACATGACTGAAGTGGTATTTAAAGGTGCGGAAGAATTGCAGGAAATATCGATACATCGGGAAGATGTATTACAACTATTAGATAAACTGAAGAGTAGCAAATCACCTGGGCCGGATGGTATACATCCAAGGGTGTTGAAAGAACTGAAATATGAGATAGCAGACCTGCTATTAGTAATCTGTGAACTATCATTAAAATCATCTCTAATACCTGAAGATTGGAGGATCGCCAATGTAACACCAATTTTTAAAAAGGGTTCCAGGGGTGATCCGGGAAACTACAGACCGGTGAGCCTGACGTCAGTACCGGGAAAAAATGGTAGAAACCATCATAAAGAATAAAATTACTCAGTATGTAGATAGTCATGACCTAATGGGAGACAGCCAACATGGCTTTAGACAAGGAAGATCTTGTCTTACTAATCTGTTATGTTTTTTTGAAGGAGTGAATAATCAGGTGGACAAAGGTGAGTCGATTGATATTGTGTATCTGGACTTTCAGAAAGCCTTTGACAAGGTCCCTCATGAGAGACTTTTTGCAAAACTAAAGAGTCATAGGATAGGAGGAAGTGTACTATTGTGGATCAGGAACTAGTTAAAAGATAGAAAGCAGAGGGTAGGGCTAAATGGCCAATTTTCCCAATGGAGAAAGGTGAATAGTGGTGTACCCCAAGGATCTGTGCTGGGTCCGCTGCTTTTTGACATATTCATAAATGACCTGGAAAGTGGAATAACGAGTGAGGTTATCAAATTTGCAGATGACACAAAACTATTTAAAGTTGTTAAAATCCAAGAGGATTGTGGAAAATTGCAAGAGGATCTTGATAAATTGGAAGACTGGGCATCAAAATGGCAGATGAAATTTAATGTGGACAAGTGCAAGGTTATGCACCTAGGGAAGAACAACCCAAACTATGGTTACACGATGCAAGGTTCCACATTAGGAACCACCACCCAGGAAAAAGATTTAGGCGTCATTGTGGATACCATGTTAAAACCCTCGGCCCAGTGTGCAGCAGCGGCCAAGAGAGCAATAGAATGCTAGGTATGATAAGGAAAGGAATGGAAAATAAAACAAAAGATATTATAATGCCTCTATATCGTTCCATGGTGAGACCGCACCTTGAATATTGTGTGCAATTCTGGTCGCCGTATCTTAAAAAGGATATAGCGATTTTAGAAAAGGTTCAGAGAAGAGCCACCAAAATGGTAAAGGGGATGGAAGGATACTCCTATGAAGAAAGGCTAAAAAGGTTAGGGCTCTTTAACCTGGAAAAGAGACGGCTGAGGGGAGATATGATAGAAGTCTATAAATTAATGAACGGAGTGGAACGGGTAAACGTAGATCGATTGTTTACCTTATCAGAATATAGAAAGACTAGGGGACATGCAATGAAGCTACAGGGTAAACTATTTAAGACTAATAAAAGAAAATATTTTTTCACTCAACGTGTATTCAAACTCTGGAATTTGTTACCGGAGGATGTAGTAAAGGCTCTTAGTGTAGCTGGGTTTAAAAAAGGTTTGGACAAGTTCCTGGAGGAAAGGTCCATAAACCATTATTAAGAAGGGACCCAGGATATCAATGCTTGAACCAATATAAGCATTGTGGAACCTGTGTCCCTTGGAGAAACTGCTAGGTACTTATGACCTAGATTGGCCACTGTTGGAAACAGAATACTGGGCTTGATGGACCTTGGTCTGACCCAGTATGGCATATCTTATGTTCTTATGAGGAATCGGGGTCCGACCGTTTGGGGCCTGTGACACCCGCCTCGACGCCGAAGGCACCGGCGTCGACGCCCTCGGTCCCAAACGGGAGGTCGAGGGAGACCGCGACTGAGATCGACCCCGAGCCTTTATGGTCTCGAGTATTGGCTCGGTCTCCGGGGTCGACTTCGATGTCGATGTCCCAGTGGTCGGGGCAGATGCGCCAGACAGGCTGGCCATCAGTGCCCGCTGCTGTTCCATGAAGGCATACAGTCTGCTCTCCAAGGCTGTCAGCCTGAGACCCAGCTCAGGAGACTCAGGAGCCCCCGACTCGGGCCCCGGCAGCGCCGGGCCCGACGTCGGCTCTCTGGGAGGAGAGTCCACGAGAACTACAGGACTTACGTGTCCAGCAGACTCCGGCTCCACTCGAGGTACTTTGGGAGGCTTCTCCTGTTCCACGGACCCGGGGCGACGGTCGGGGGTCTGAGTCCTAGCTCTCGAAGAGCCAGGGACCTCTTCCGATGACGCCCTCGCGAGCCACTTCTTCCTCTTTGTTCCCGGTCGGGGGACCCCCTGTCCGAGGAGCCCCAACGGTGCTCGAGATCCGATTCCCGAGATGTCGAGGCCTCAGACGAGGTCCGGGCCCGGCCGGAGGCCGAGTCAGAAAAAGGCCTTTCCGTTTGGTGCTGACGACTTCACAGTGCCTTGGAAGACATTTTTCCACATGGTCCACACGTCTTAGGATCGTGGTCAGGACCGAGGCACCGAAGGCAGCAGTCGTGTGTGTCGGTGAGAGATATCAGCTTCTTGCACCGATCACACTTCTTAAACCCACTGGAAGCCATCGGGGAAAAAAGAGTCCCCGCGAGGTCAAAGGACCGGCCTTCCAGGCGAAAAAGAAAAAAAGGGCGCTAACGCCAGCCACGAAGGGCAAAAACCGAAAAAAGAAGATCGGGTTCGATACCGGTGTACCGAACCCGGCGGGAGGGGAACCGGCGTCGAACCAGAAAAAAAAAAATAGCGAAGGATCGCCAAAAAATCTAACTAATTTTCCGGGAGGACTAGGACACACGTCCGGTGGGCTTCACGGAAAAAGAGAGACTGAGCAAGATGGCACCTTTAGGCGGGAAGGGAACCGTGCATGCGTGCCTGCATTCCCAAAGGCTTTCATGGAAAGCTGGGGAAATGCTCTGCAAGGGCTCCATCGACGTCGATGTCACCCATATGTGAGGACTGACTTCCTGCTTGGTCCTGAAGAAAGACTTGTATGCACAAATTCACTATCGCAGCCTTGACTGTGGAGATTTAGGAGCCCTTTTACTAAGGTGCACTAAGCTTGTGCACTTATTGCATGTTTTGTTTAAACACTAACACACAGTAAGGGCAAAAGTCGTGTATTTTAGGCTGCGCATGTTCTTGACAGCTACTGCACAGGAAAAAAAACCCCAACATTCACAATTAACAGAAGTGCACTTAATATCACCCATTGAGCTGATATTAAGTGCGACATTGACAGCGCACAATATGCACCCCTGCGCTAATTACTGTACAGTGTGCTTTCCATGCTCACTCTCCATCTCTAGGCTGTCCATTTCCCACCCCATGATGCAAAGTGCAGTTACTGCAGGAATTAGCATGCAGTAATGGTCATGCCTACATGGTAACAGGTATCACAGTCCCAAACTAAGGGGTATATTTACTAAGGTGAAATTAGGCCTTACCTGCTAATTTTCTTTCCTTTAGTCCCTCCAGTCCAGACTACCAGGTCTTCTCCACATTCCAGCAGATGGAGACTGAGAATTCCAGGCTTTGGTGATGTCACCCTACATAGACGTTAGGACTCCTCCTACCAAGCCAGTATATGAATAACAAAGCAGAAATCTACAGAACCACTAACTAAACTAACTTTAGTACAGAGGAGGAACCACAATTTCCTTTGTCCCCAGAAAAAACAACCGCCCCCGGGATGAAGGAACACCACCCTCCCCTGGCAGCAGCCACAGAAGCAGAAGTCAATCACCGTCTCTCGCCACAAGCTTGCTGAATAAAAGCTACAGTGGCAGGCTCTGGACTGGAGGGACTAAAGGAAAGAAAATTAGCAGGTAAGGCCTAATTTCACCTTCCAGACTACTGCGATATACTAGAGCAGTACTCACACGTGGGTGGGACCCGCAAGCCCGGCCTCCAGGCTCCTAGAATCAGGCATCTGAATGCGCCTGCACATCCAACCTGTAAGGTTTCACAAAGGTATGGAGCAATCCCCAAGTTAATGCCCTACAAATATTCGCCAGAAGCACTAGACTGGACTCTGGTAGAATAAGCACGGACCCCACTGGCAGAATGCAATGCCGCCTTGAGCCACAGAGCAATGGTGGCTTTTGATGCTGCCCTTTATGGGGACCTCCAAAGAGGACAAACAAATCCTCTGATCTCCAGAACGTTTGGGTATGACTCAGTTAGCGCTGCAGCACACGCTGTATAGCCAAATAACGGAGCTGCTCATCTTCCCCCTCCGGGAATCCGGGCAGCATGATGAACTTTTTCAAGTGAAAGGCAGAGAGGAACTTCAGAAGGAATGATGGAACTGCATGCAAGATCACCCATTCCTTAGAGATAACAAAGAAAAGCTCCTCAAAAGACAGGGCCTGGAATTCTGAAATTCTCCTGGTCGAGCAAATGGCCACTAGAAACACCACTTTCAAAGTCAGATTCTTCAAGGTGGCTGCACCCAACGGCTCAAATGGTGCTGCAGTCATAGCCGAAAGAACCAATTTAAGATCCCAACTTAGAACCGGATTACGCACAGGTGGGTGGATATGCTGCATAGCCCAAAGATATTGGACCACATCGGGATGCGATGCCAGCTCCTGTCCTTTGATCTTACCTCTAAAACACACCAACGCCGCTACTTGCACCCAAATGGACTTTGTGGCCAAACCCTTATCTGCGCCTGCCTGTAGGAAAGCCAACACCTCCGGAAGGGAGGCCTCTGCTCCTCTCTCCACACACCAGTGCTCGAACAAATGCCAAACTCTGACATAGGCCAGTGAGGTTGACTGCTTTTGTGCTCCCAGGAGGGTAGAAATCCCAGCCGGCAAGTAACTGCAGTGTCTCAACCGCAATCTTTCAAGAACCATGCTGTAAGCAAGAACAGAGCCACCTGAGGCATGCGCAGAAGACCCTGAGACAGAAGGTCCCTCTGTATTGGTAACCTCGATGGCGAGTCCAGGGAAAGCTGGACAAGATCTGCATACCAGGGCCTCCTGGGCCAATCTGGTGCTACCAGGACAACCAGTCCCCAATGTTCCTCTGCTCTTTGGACCATTCGACCAATCAGGTGCCATGGTTGAAAGATGTACAGGAGAACATCTGACAGCGGTGCCTGCATCAAGGCATCAAACCTCTCCAACATCAGTTCCCGCCGGTGATTAAGAAGCACAACATTTTGACATTGGCGTTTGTGGCCATGAGATTCATGATTGACTGCCCCCACCATTGAGAGAGACAGTGGAAGACTGAATCTGCCAATGTCCACTCCCCTGGGTCTACTCTGTGCCGGCTGAAGAAATCCACCTCAATGGTGTCCTTGCCCACGATGTGGGCTGCGGACAGTGACTGAAGATGAGCCTCCACCCACTGAAGTAACGAGGAACACTCCTCGGCTAGGGAAGGGCTGCTGGTACGCCCCTGACAATTGATATAGGCCACTGTGGTGGCGTTGTCTGAAAAAATTTGAACCGCCTTCTGTTCCAGCAAGTGCTGGAATTGTTTGTTTATTTATTTAACAGTTTTTCTATATTGCCTTTATCCAAGGCGGTTTACATCTAACAACATGACAATTACATGGTAATTGTTTTACATTGAACATAACAATTAAACATAGCAGTTACATGGGAATTGATTTACATTAACAAGGGAGTACAACTTGGAGAAGAGTGGGGGAGTGAACTATTTACATATCGAGGTGATCTTCTTTTCCTGGGGGGGACTGAATGATTTATCTTATCTTATCTGGTTTTCTGAGCCGTGAGTTAATGTTTGACTTAGGTTTTGCTGTAGAGCCAGGAAGACTGCCCGCATTTACAAACGGAAGGAACCTCATCTCCCTACAAATCTAGAGGGTACTTCTCATTACCCAGTCCGGAGGGGCCCTCTAAGGGGTCCTCAGACCCCCCTGAATGGACAGAGACCCAGCCCGAACTGCTGTCCGGGCTACCAGAGGATCTCCTTGGTCCCATGCTAATCTTCGGTGATTCAGGGCCTGATGCATCAACAGGACGAAATCCGGGCAAAAAGAAGTCCCCAGAGACTCCTCATCTGTGTCCTGATTGGACCCCACACTGCTAGGGTTCACCTCTTGCGCCCCCAAGGACTGACCCTCTGCACCCAAAATGGCTGCGGGAAGCACTGCCACCGACAGCTCTAAATCTGGTGGGCCCACCTCACTAGGAGAAGCATGGCTCTGAGACCCTCCATGAGGATCCCGAAGCTACTCACCCACCTCGAGATCCGTATTCTCACACAGACTGCAATGCCCGACTGCAGAGAGATGGCCCCGATGCAAGCCGCAGCCAGCACAAATTGCTTTCAAGGAAGGTATAGGCCTGCTGGCAAGTTAAAAACAGCAGGAAAGACAACACGCGCACCTGATGAGACCGCGCCTGGAAGAGCCAGCCCAAAATGAACTCAGACACTACAGAGATTCCCCCCTCCCCCACTGGAAGCTTACCTGCTGGTGAACACAACTGCCCCGAGCAGGACCCGTGCCTCAGCGTTAGACTGGAACTGCCCCTGCCCCCACAGCCGCTTCCTCACGGGCGCAGATGCCAAGCAAGGATCAGGCAATTTTAAAACACTCCAGTTCTCTGATCCCCTCCATACAGCCACCAAAAACTGCACCCGGTAGAGGATTAAGGCAAGACCCCCCCACACACACCCTCTGACTGAACGGGCTTGGGGCGAATCACCATGTGCTTTCTCCTAGGCGGCTCTGGGGCAGGCAGGTCCCAAATTCCTAAGTCACCTAACTCTAAGTCTTAGCTGCTATTCTTTTTTCTCTTTTTTTTTTTAACTAAGCAAATCTCTAACCAGTGTAGACCAGGCTACACAGAGCTACTCCCCATCTGCTGGAGACTGAGGATACTGGCTTGGTGGGAGCAGTCCGGGCGCCTATGTAGGGTGACATCACCAAAGCCTGGAATTCTCAGTCTCCATCTACTGTACTGGAGAGAAAATCCAAAAGTCTGTACTGGAAGGATATTATGGAAAACGCAATTCGGTTTTTCAGCTATCGCTGGATGTTAGTTGCCAAAGCTCCTTGGTAGCTGCAAAAGTTGCATGTTATCTGTTGGAGGCATGCCCAGCATTTTCCCAGCAGATAACACAGGGATCATGGCAAGACAGCATCGCTGATGCAGTTAACACCACCCACTGAAGCAGCGTTGGCTACATCTGTGATTTCTGCAAAACATCAGCACCCTTGGTAACTGCATGGTACTGGCACGGCCACTCACCCATTGTTGCTAGTACTATGTGAAATGCAGCTATCTTGGAAAATGGCCTGCGGGAACAGCACTTCTCCCAGGTTAGCTGTCATTGCAGTGTGATTATCCCACATTAGCACCGCAATGTCAGCTTGCGCCCTTTAGTAGATATGCCCCTAAAAGTTATTGCATATTAACTGCTTAGCACACTTTAGTAAATGGGCCCCCTAGGGTATAAAAGAACTATAGAGAGAGACACACTTTTCAAGTAACTTTTATAAATCTGTTGGTAAACCATAAATTAACAAACTACTATTAAGATGTGAAGCTATATGGGGATAATTTTAAAAATTGCAAAGAATGCAAACGCTCTTACCCAAGTGCCTTCTCTTTGAAAATTAGTGTACACTATGTGAGTTAAAAATACCAGCATGCTTTACACTTGCTGCTTTATTCAGAAAGCTGAGGAAAAGAAAAGAGCGCATGCTGACCCATCCCTTGGAATGCCCTCTCACCATCTTCCCGAAAGTCCATACGCTTTGAACCAGGATGACAGGGCAGTATTCAGACAAGGCAATCCAGGAGCATGAATCTATTTTAGTGCAGCTAGATAGCTTTGAACATTGTTCTTCCCATTCATATCATTTTCCCATACCAAGTTCAGGCCTCCACCCACTATAGTTTTCAACAGAATGTGGAAATTTGTCAGAGAGGTAACACCATGTTGCCTTTCCCTCAGGAGTGCAAGAGTAGCCTAGTGGTTAGAGCAATAGCCAAGAGCCCAGGGTTTGATTCCCACAAGTGCTCCTTGTGGCCTTGGGCAAATCACTTAACCCTCCATTTCCTTGGAAGAATAGGCCTGGCAATCAACTTCTGGTCACTCTGCCAAGAAAATCCAGGAGCTGCAAGGTTGTCAGGAGTCAGCACTGAATCAAAAGCATACACTGCTTTTGCCTTCAATAAAACCTGATGTAATTACACCAAAGTCTGGTCAGTTACTGAACGATATGGACAATACCCCAAATAATCATAGGAAAATCGCTCATGTGTTAATAAGGTGATTGTACCTCTTCTTCTTATTTCAATGATTTAAAACATTCAAATATCTTTTGACTGATTAACTGAGGTCTCAGACTAATCTTGGCTCTGCTACTGGGACTCGCGTCCGTTTTTAAAGCAGCTTGCCGATTTGCATCAACGACCTCTAAGGACTTTTGTGGATAACATACAAAGGTTAAGTTTAATTTAAATCAAAGCTCAAACTCTGTACTTATCTGAGTAACCTGAGTATGCCCACTAAACAGGACTGTTGAAGACTATTAAGAAATCCCGACGCCCTACACGGGCACCAGTCATGCGTTTCATTAAATATACTTTCCTCAGGGGATCACTCAACAACAATCGCCATTGTCCTTCCTTAGTGATTTTCTGTCAAACAAATAAATAAGTGAAATCATCAAAATAACCTATCACCTTATACCCATCTCTACTTAATCACCCCACTATTACATGCGAACCCCAATATACATTACAAACTTTCTTGGAAAAGCCTCTAAAATATACCTATTATATCTGTCACTGCTGCCCGCATTTCTCCGGAATGATGAACTTTACTTTTCCTGGCTCAAATGAAACGCCGCGCATGCGAACTAATCACTTCCCCCCATTTTTAAAGAGCTTCGCAGCACAGCTGCCCCAATAGGGATTTAAACTGTGACGTCATACCATCACCATCTGGCCATAAGATCGAGTCCTCCCTCTTTGTTATATTGATACTATCTCTAGTGTTGCCTCCACATAGACCTAATGGCAATAGTAAATATTGAAAATCATATGGATAATTTATTTCATTATGAAATACAACTCGCCCATTCTATGGAGACATTGAGACCCTTAGGAATCACTGTGTCAAATGTAAAAATCCACCATTGTTCCCGTCTAATAAGCACCCGATCTCGGGCTGCTATATTAGCTCCCTCAGGTATCTGATCCACACATAAAATCCGAAGTTGTTCAAATTGATGACGTTTCAAAATGCAATGCTCAACTATCGGAGCTTCACGTACAGCACATTTAAGGCGACTTTTATGTTCCCTTATGCGGACCCGAAACGGGCGCATGGTTTTCCCTATGTATGTCAGTCCACAGGGGCAAATAATGGCGTAAACCACAAACGTGGATCCACATGATGTGGATTATCTTAGTTCTCTTTTACAGCCATTGTATTCAAAATTAGAGGTTTCTAATGTGATCGAACAGATGTCACAACTCCCACATCTACTATGTCCTTTACGTGTAGCTTGTTCCCGGACATCTTCTATAGGTCGCAGTACTGCTGGACATAAGAGTTCTTTTAAATTTTTATCATGAGTCCAAACACATCTAATGAATTTGTCTTGCAAACCTGGGACCACCGTAAGGGCATTTGAATGTTTTTTAATAATGTGTTTCAATGCCATACTTAATGGGGAAAATCTCGTGATCAAGTTCACATGTGAGGAATCTAGGTCCCTTGAAGTTGTCTCACGTGACTGCAACAATAGCGATCGATGATTAAATAAAATTAATCAATCAAAAGATATTTGAATGTTTTAAATCATTGAAATAAGAAGAAGAGGTACAATCACCTTATTAACACATGAGCGATTTTGCTATGATTATTTGGGGTATTGTCCATATCATTCAGTAACTGACCAGACTTTGGTGTAATTACATCAGAATGGAGTGTCCTTTGGGATGGAGGAACATTTTTAGCTTTTCACAAGATCATAACTTGAATTTAATTAAAGAAAAGACCCCATTTTCACTTTTAGAATTGACTGAATCATCGTTAACTGACACTTCTTGGGAGTCATTATTAAGAGCACAGAAGAAGAAAGTTAGAATTGAGTTACATCGTTTATCCCTCATTGAATATATTCACCGCCAACAAATCCCTCGGGGATTGCGCATATACAAAGAACCTAGGATGCCTAAAATGGAAGTGGATTTTATAGAGCAATGGAACAACATTTTAAATAAATGTTCCCTTGATCTAATGGTCTTGATAGTAGACACCACCAAGAAGGAATTAGATCAATTGGCGACAGAGATCAAGTTGATACAGGACACTTTACAACAAGTTGAATCAACGGAAGAATATGCACGGAAATTAGAATCTTTGAATAGACAAATAGCCACGTTACAACAAGAGGTGAAAGAGAAGAAAACCAAGAAATTGAAACGAGATCATACGGATTATACAACTGGCTATATTTATCCGTGGATGAACACAAAACGAGTCTTCAATAAGAAAACTAAAAAACGAGTGAATTTCGAAGAGACATCGGATGATCTAGTATCAACAGACTCTACAGCCTCTTCGCGTAGTGATAAGGATTTTTTGGAGGACGATCATGGCCGCAAGGAGAAATTCAAGAAATCGACAGAACAACAGGGCCAGACACGTCAACGGGAGCGTTACAACACACGCAAGAAATAAGTTCTCGATTAACCCAGGAGGATTTATTAATGAATATTTCAGGGTCCCTATTAACAACAGAAGCAATTCAAGTTCTGAATAAGGGGTTATCCTTTGTGCCTTTTAACAGATTTGACATGTTCCAATTTCAATTAGATTTCGAACAGTTAATGCGCAAGTTGACATTGAAACACTTTTTTGGCACCATTGAACCACAGCCCAAGGACTTAACTACTGTTGAAAGTTTACGGATACCTTTACCTTTTAAGTCCAAGTGGTCTCCCCCGGGTCCAGTTCATCCGGCCCTTGATGTTTTTAAGCGGCTGGTTTTGTCTGAAGTATCAGATTTACAAAAAAGACAGAAATTACAACATTCGGCCTTATCTCGAAAAGAGAAGCAGGCACTAGTGGAGTTACGCAAAAGGTCTGATATAGTTATTAAACGGGCGGACAAGGGAGGTGCAATAGTTGTCCAGTCTAGGGAGTTATATATCAAAGAAGCATTAACTCAGTTGGAAGATCCATCAGTTTATGCCAAATTGGAAGTAGACCCTCAGGATTCTTTACAGCGAAAGATCTGTTCTTTGACCCAATTGTCTTTAGTGAATGGTCATATCACGAGAAAGGAACATGATTATTTAAATGTGACAGCTCCAATGATAGCAAAATTTTACACAGTTCCCAAAGTACACAAAAATCCCCAAGTTCCTCCTGGTCGACCTATTGTGTCTACCAGAGGAAGTATTTTAGAGCCTTTATCGACATACGTTGATTCTTACATACGGCCTTTGTTACATACTATACCCTCTTATGTTAGGGATACGACCCATTTTTTGCAGATCTTAAGGGAGATGGATCAATGGTCTAACTGTTCCGATGTTTTTTTGGTCACACTGGACGTAGTATCCTTATATACTCATATCCCACAAGAGGCAGCGCTATAAGTGATTGCTCAAGTGTTAAATCAACGAGATGACGTATCCCATTCTAAATTTGAATTTATCATGGCTTTAGCTCAGTTAGCCATACAAAATAACTATTTTCTTTTTCAAGGGGATTTGTATCAACAGGTCTCTAGAGTAGCTATGGGCGCGACTTGCGCCCCATCCATTGCAAATTTCTATATGGGGACGTTCGAAAAACAATGGGTGATTCCATCTCAATATGCTCCTCAGATTTTGCAGTGGAGGAGATATATTGATGACATTTTTTTGCTATGGAGGGGAACAGAGGAATCCCTGCACCAGTTCTTTGAATGGATTAATTATCAAGATGCGAATATTACTTTTACACATTCTCATCATAGAGATGAGCTTACGTTCCTAGATTTGAAGATTATGAGAAGTACCTCTGGCTGGACCACCTCTGTTTTTCAAAAAGAAATAGATAACACCACATTCTTGCATTTTAGGAGTTTACATCCACGTCGACTTAAGGAGAGTCTTCCCTATTCTCAATTTCTGCGTTTCCGCAGAAATTGTTCAGATGTGCGGGAGTTTAAACGAAAATCGAGAACATTATTTGCTAATTTTTTGTCCCGAGGTTATCCATACCATGTTGTCAAAAGAGCATACATGCGTGCTTTATTTAATCATCGATCGCTATTGTTGCAGTCACGCGAGACAACTTCAAGGGACCTAGATTCCTCACATGTGAACTTGATCACGAGATTTCCCCATTAAGTATGGCATTGCAACACATTATTAAAAAACATTCAAATGTCCTTACGGTGGTCCCAGGTTTGCAAGACAAATTCATTAGATGTGTTTGGACTCGTGATAAAAATTTAAAAGAACTCTTATGTCCAGCAGTACTGCGACCTATAGAAGATGTCCGGGAACAAGCTACACGTAAAGGACATAGTAGATGTGGGAGTTGTGACATCTGTTCGATCACATTAGAAACCTCTAATTTTGAATACAATGGCTGTAAAAGAGAACTAAGATCATCCACATCATGTGGATCCACGTTTGTGGTTTACGCCATTATTTGCCCCTGTGGACTGACATACATAGGGAAAACCATGCGCCCGTTTCGGGTCCGCATAAGGGAACATAAAAGTCGCCTTAAATGTGCTGTACGTGAAGCTCCGATAGTTGAGCATTGCATTTTGAAACGTCATCAATTTGAACAACTTCGGATTTTATGTGTGGATCAGATACCTGAGGGAGCTAATATAGCAGCCCGAGATCGGGTGCTTATTAGACGGGAACAATGGTGGATTTTTACATTTGACACAGTGATTCCTAAGGGTCTCAATGTCTCCATAGAATGGGCGAGTTGTATTTCATAATGAAATAAATTATCCATATGATTTTCAATATTTACTATTGCCATTAGGTCTATGTGGAGGCAACACTAGAGATAGTATCAATATAACAAAGAGGGAGGACTCGATCTTATGGCCAGATAGTGATGGTATGACGTCACAGTTTAAATCCCTATTGGGGCAGCTGTGCTGCGAAGCTCTTTAAAAATGGGGGGGAAGTGATTAGTTCGCATGCGCGGCGTTTCATTTGAGCCGGGAAAAGTAAAGTTCATCACCAGAGAAATGCGGGCAGCAGTGACAGATATAATAGATATATTTTAGAGGCTTTTCCAAGAAAGTTTGTAATGTATATTGGGGTTCGCATGTAATAGTGGGGTGATTAAGTAGAGATGGGTATAAGGTGATAGGTTATTTTAATGATTTCACTTATTTGTTTGTGACAGAAAATCACTAAGGAAGGACAATGGCGATTGTTGTTGAGTGATCCCCTGAAGAAAGTATATTTAATGAAACGCATGACTGGTACCCGTGTAGGGCGTCGGGATTTCTTAATAGTCTTCAACAGTCCTGTTTAGTGGGCATACTCAGGTTACTCAGATAAGTACAGAGTTTGAGCTTTGATTTAAATTAAACTTAACCTTTGTATGTTACGCACAAAAGTCCTTAGAGGTCGTTGATGCAAATTGGCAAGCTGCTTTAAAAACGGACGCGAGTCCCAGTAGCAGAGCCAAGATTAGTCTGAGACCTCAGTTAATCAATCAAAAGATATTTGAATGTTTTAAATCATTGAAATAAGAAGAAGAGGTACAATCACCTTATTAACACATGAGCAATTTTCCTATGATTATTTGGGGTATTGTTCAATAAAACCTGTACAATACAGCATTTTAAAGACTCAAAAAACAGCAATACTAACTCTGCATCATTTTAAATTTTTGATAAATGTATTTTTCAATTCTTTATTATGAGTCCCTTGGGAACAAATATGTTTGCAGCTAAGTACAGTTTCCATCACACACACTGATCTGTTTACTAACGTGCAGTAAGCAGTTAGCTGGTGAATTGGCATATACTGTCAGCACATGAACTTCTTGACATGGCAGTTCATCCTAATTTTTAGCAGACAGAAACTGAGCAGGTTATGGGCAGACAGTGGACTTGGACTGCACACTGTAGTTAGCACATAGTACTTTACCATGTGTTATCAGTTGTCCATTTAGCGTGTCTCCTCAAGAGGATTAAGTGCATTCATGCTTTCCAAGATGTAGCTACAGAATTACTCCGTTCCCTCCACAGACATCCTCCCAGGACCCCACAGACATGTTAGCACACATCCTCCCACTCTAAGGCAAACAGATAAGAATATAACTCACTTGTTATGCCTCATCTAGTTGCCCTACACCATCACCCATGAAAGTCCTTCCAGACACCCTGACATCCTTCAAAATGTTCCCCAACCTCTCCCTGGAGCCCCTGACATCCATCAAAAATTCATTCATTTAATTTCATTTCATTCATTCATTCATTAAAACTTGTTATGCAGCCCTTAGTGGGGACATCAGAGTGGTGTAGATAAATAAAAAAAACAAGTAAAATGTAAGAAGGGAATGCCAAACTGCTATAAGAAAGGGACATGAAGAGAGACAAGACACTCTGCCCACCAACAACCCATCCCTAGTTCTTACCAGGGGTCTCTGGTGTCCAGCAAGGAGCAGGAGCAATTCTCAGTTGCTCCCGTTCCATCAGTGGACTGGGAACAAAATGGTGCCTCTGACCCCCAGAGAAAGTCTCACAGTACAACCGCTAGGGGTCAAGCTGCCAAAGTAGCAGCAGAAGTGGCCTATTTTACACTTCTGGATGCTTCAGCAGATTTTTTCTTCAATGAGTTGTTAAGTCATAAGTATGAAAAATATAGTTACTACCTTCTCAGAGACTGTGGAATAGAAACAGGATTACTTCCATCAGACCAGCCAAAGAGACTGAACCACATCTGAATTGCAGAAACCACTTTCTGAAAGAAGATCCATTCCTCAGAATCCTCTTCAGGGAAAAATAAGAGTTCAAATCTTTCCTTCTTTCCCTGGCCTTGGTCATCAGCTTCATCATTCTTTGTCTTTCCAGTCTCGATATTTTCATAGCTGGGGTCTAATCAGTAAAACAATATTCATAGTATCACTATATTAAAATCAATCATTTGAATCTGTAAAACATGAAATACTAAAGGAAATAGTGGAATTTTAAATGAAGTAATAGCTTTGATTAATCTGTTGTCGACAAATGTGTCGCGCACTTCCTTAATTGAACTCTGTTTTAACAACTGCATATGACATTACAGAGATTGACCTAGTAATCGGTCCTAAAGGCTCCTGACTGGATCTCTGGAGGCTCAATGCAACAATGCCATAATATGCTCTGCGCGGGCTCCATCGGTACAGACATCACCCATATGTGAGGACTGACTTTCTGCTTGTTCCTGGAGAATATGAGAGATTAAGCCCACTTCCAGACATAGCCGCAATGAAGATGCAGAGTTCCCCGATCCATGTACCAGAAGGGCACACCAATGTATTGGAGTCCCTCCTCCTAAGAACATAAGATATGCCATACTGGGTCAGACCAAGGTCCATCAAGCCCAGTATCCTGTTTTCAACAGTGGCCAATCTAGGTCATACGTACCTAGCAGTTTCCCCAAAAGACACAGGTTCCACAATGCTTGTATCGGGTCAAGCATTTATATCCTAGGTCCCTTTTTAATAATGGTTTATGGACCTTTCCTCCAGGAACTTGTCCAAACCTTTTTTAAATCCAGCTACACTAACAGCTTTTACTACATCCTCCGATAACAAATTCCAGAGTTTGATTACACATTGAGTGAAAAAATATTTTCTCTTATTTGTCTTAAATAGGTTACCCTGTAGCTTCATTGCATGTCCCCTAGTCTTTCTATATTCTGATGACCTAAATAATCGATCTACATTTACCTGTTCCACTCCATTCATTAATTTATAGACCTCTATCTTATCTCCCCTCAGCCATCTCTTTTCCAGGTTGAAGAGCCCTAACCTTTTTAGCCTCTCTTCATAGGGTTATCCTTCCATCCCCTTTACTATTTTGGTGGCTCTTCTCTGTACCTTTTCTAATAATGCTATATCCTTTTTGAGATATGGTGACCAATACTTATTTATTTTATTTATTTAGCTAGACTTATTCATTGGGTCAAAGCGGTGAAATACTTCATGTTGGCCCTCTCAGGCTTCATGCTTGAGTGCTCAGAAGCTTTTGAAACTAATTTATAAAGTTTATAAACTTAAAGACAATAAAAGCAAAAATAAAGAAAATTTGGAACAGGATCTACTTGCTCAAGTAGAGTGGGCCACCCTGGCTCCTAAGCCTATCCTCCATTTGAGAAGCCAAAAAGATAAAGGGCTCCTTTGGCATGGCCTCAACCCCAGCAAGTGATGAGGCTCCTTGGTCAATGCATTCAGCCTCTGGCACAAGCTTTATGAAGCTGAACTTCTTTCTTGGAAAGGCAGATGAGAAGCCTCACCTTCCAGGCCTAAATCACTTGGAGATAATTTCTTTCTACAAGTCATCTTGATCTTTTCCCCCTAAAATCTGTAATAAACCTCATGGCGGTCACAGTGATAGATATCTTCGGTTTACATTTGGGGCAAACTTGAAGCTGCTAATCTGCTTCTATAACGTGGTGAGGAAAAAACAATTTATTAAAATAAAACAAGGAAGAAATCACTGAGAAAAGAAGACTGGAATATTTGAAAAACACGCAAAATGAATTGCTAAAAGCCGATGTCAAGGAAAGAAAAACACTTTATGAATGCTTAGGGTTGCCAACTATTTCCAGATGGACCAAACAGACTGATGCAGCCTAGTTTTGCCACATTGTATGCATGGAATTGCAGGTCTGAGAATCTAGAGAAACCAATGGGACAATCGAACTATGGGGTAGGGGGGATGTAAAGATAGTACCATGACCAGACATCTATAAGACTGTCTCCTTGCTGTTAGGCTTTCCTGTGCTACTGTTTGTAGAGTTGCCTGATGGGAAAAAGAAAAACGAAGAAGTGGGCCTGCCCTGTGCAGAAACCCTTGGTGGTCTGCGGGCTGATCTTGTAGTGTTACTGCAATGTTCAGATGTTGCTGTTGAGGGGGAACCTTGAAATAGCCTCCAGTGGAACTGAGTATTATGCTAGGCTCTAGTGGCATACCCAACTACACCCAATGACATGGCATTCAGACACCCTCTCAAATACAGTGCAATCACATTACTGCCATCATGTTGAGTCAGGAGTACTACGGGCACAAACAGGAATGTGCCAGAGTACAGGTGGAACAGCCTGGTGGGCTGGCGCAGAGAGAGGAGGTTTCTAGTGGCATCTGGAAGCTGTTTGATATTTCTACTCCTTTCCTGATGAGAGTTCCTATGTCAACTGCCTACCTGATCCTTTGCTATAGGCCCTAGGAAGGTGTTCCTTGAAGATATCTGGGAGGCAGTGGTCAAGATGGAAACAACTCTGCAAGAGTATTCTTCAGATGGTTGAATTTTCTAAAAGGATGTTAGTCATGTAAGGAGGACATGCTAGAAGTCTCGGACATCTGATGCATCACTTGGCTGCTTTGGGAACCAGGTGTTTCTCTTTGAACAATGAGGTGTGTCCATTTTAACAAAAGTTTAGCCCTTCACATAAAGTGGAAGCCCCGGAGAACATACTTGAGGCAAAAATTTGAAATTGCTCAATGTTCTCAAAACTAGGATTTGGTTGTCATAAGAACTGTGACAAATGTAAGAGACACAATGAAGATTTTATCTTGTTGAAAAAATAGATACCTCTAAGATATATTATTCGCCTCCAGGAAAATGTGAAAGAATAGAGAGGAAGATGGTATGGATTTATTGGGTCAAATGTCAGCTTGAATACTTCAGCTTTTTTAAAGGCCTCCCAGAATAATCTCCCAGATTCAATTTGGTGTTCTTGTGTTCTGAATTGCACAAAATCTTTCTTTTCTAAAGCTGAAATATAAAGATGTTCCATTCTGTGGGCAAGGAGTAAGGTTGGTTTATTTAATAGGATTTGATAGACCGCCATTTGAACAAAAACATCATAGTGCTGTACAGAGTCAGTAATTATTAGAACATACATTCAACGCTAGACTGTAAAGGGGGGGGGGGGAACTATATAGCACAACAAAATATTGCAATATGACTAAAACATATTTATTTATTTTGCCAAATTTGCTGGACCGCCATTCAAAACACAATGGTCTACTACTACTATTGAACATTTGTATAGCGCTACAAGACGTACGCAGCGTTGCAATTTCGCATTCAGCTAGATATGGTCATCAAGGCAGTTTATATAAAAATCAGTGAGAGAGAAAAAGATAGGAAATAATAGGGAAAACTGAGAAAAGAGTGGAAAGAAGTGGACAAATAACTATTCCTGTTCCTCGAAGTGGTTGCTGAAAGCTAACTGAAAGAGGAAGGTCTTAAGGGCACACTTAAATTTAGGGAAAAAGATTCCTCATGTAAATACAGAGGGAGAGAATTCAGTAGTGATGGTCCTAGGCATGAAAAGACAAAGTGATGAGAGATTTCTAGCTGAATGCGAAATGGAGGAATAATTGCTAACAGTAGTGTCTGAGAGGAGCAGAGTACAGGAAGGGCAGTAGAGAGAAATGAGAGAAGCCAGAGTATAAGGTTGATTGAGGTAGAAAGCAGGCTGAGCCAAGGTAAGAATCTTACATTTCAAGCGAACAGTAATGGGTAGCCAATGAAAAGAAATCAACAGCAGGATTACATGGTCTACATGACGAGGGCCTACAAGCAGCTTAACCATTGTTGACTGAACTAATTGGAGGCATTTTAGTGTTCTTAGTGCAATACCAACATAGATGGCATTATAGTAATCCCCATAAGATCAGCTCCATCCCCTCTTACTCCTCCTTCACTCTCAACTCTTCCCCCCTCAACCGCCGCCACCCTTCTTTCTTTTCTATGATCTCGAGAAGTTCCAAAAGGAATTAAAAACATTCTTATTCATTCAACATTTCAACCCCATCTCCATCTCCAACCATTCTCCTCATCCTCCTTAAACTAGCTCAACCACAGATCCCCTGATCTTACTACCCCACAAGCCAACCCCCTCCCCCCCAATGTTCCAGTCTCCAGCTTCCAAACAATAACCCTCAACTACTCTCTTCTCTACCCAGATCATTGAACAAATGTTGGAGAGCACAATGTAAATAGTTATTAAGTTAATCTGTTATTGTAAATAGTTAAAGGTTACAAATATGTTCATTGTAAACTGCCCCTGATCTCTGGAAGAGGTGGTATAGGAAAACGCTCTAAATAAATAAATAAGATCTCTGAGGAGGAAACCACACATCTTCTTTCCTCCTCCAAATTCACTACCTCCTCCTCTGATCCTATTCCCACTCATCTCCTAAACTCCACTGTCATCCCTTCCATCTCTCATATTCTCAACCTATCGCTTTCCACTGCAACTGTTCCTGCATCCTTCAAACATGCTGTGGTCACACCTCTCCTCAAGAAACCCTCACTAGACCCTTTCTAATTATTGATCCATCTCCCTCCTCCCCTTAGTTTCTAAACTACTTGAACATGCAGTTCACCACCATTGCCTTGACTTTCCTCTCCTCTCAAGCCCTTCTGGATCTATTGCAATCTGACTTTTGTCCTTTGTATTCTACTCAAACAGCTGTTGCCAAAGACTTCAGTGGCTTCTTCCTGGTAAATCCAAGGGCCTTTACTCAATCCTCATCCTTCATGACCTTTCTGCTGCTTTTGACCCCCACCTCTTCTTGATAACTTGTCCTCATTTGGTTTTAAGGCTCTGTGCTATCCTGGTTCTCTTCTTATCTTTCCCATCACACTTTCAGTGTTTGTTCTGGTGGATAATCCTCTACTGCTATATTGCTCTCAGTTGGTGTACCCCAAGGATCTGTCATAGGCCCACTCCTTTTGTCTCTCTATACTCAGTTCCTTGGTGCACTCATTTCTTCCCATGGTTTTCAGTACCATCTTTACACTGATGACTCTCAGATCTACCTCTCTACATCTGAAATCTCTCCGGCAATCCAGGCCCAGATCTCGGCCTGCCTATCTGACATTGCTGCCTGGTTTCTCACCATCATTTGAAATTAAACATGGCCAAAACCAAGCGTCTTATTTTTCCCCCTAAACCCACCTACCCCTTTCCTTATTTGTCAATCTCTGTAGATAACACTCTACTACTCCCTGTTTCCTAGGAAAAGAACCTTGGTGTCAACTTTGACTCCTCCTTCTCCTTCTCCACACACATCCAACTGATAGCTACTCTATAACATCAGCAAAGTTTGCCCCTGCCTTTCTGAACACACTATTAAGATACTTATACACTCTTTAGTCATCTCTCATCTAAACTATTGCAACCTCCTCCTTGCTGGTCTCCCTCTGAAACATCTCTCCCCTTCAATCTGTTCAAACCTCAGCTGCATGACTAATCTTTCACCAGCTTTGATGTGCTCACATAACACCTCTTCTCAAGTTGCTTCATTGGCTTACTATCCATTTCCATATGCAGTTCAAACTTCTCCTACTTACCTATAAGTGCACTCATCCTGCTGCTGCTCACTACCTTTCCTCTGTTATCTCTCCCTACATCCCTTCTTGGGAACTCCGCTCTTCTGACATATTTATTTATTTATTTAGACAGCTTTGTATACCACCTTATCCTTCAATCAAAGTGGTCACAACCAAATTGGGGGATACATTTAACAAGAGGGGATATGAGGCACATACACTAATATTTACAGGGAACATGGGCAATGGAGGGTTAAGTGGCTTGCCCAAGACCACAAGGAGCACCTGTGGGACTAGAAACCCCAGTCCTTCCGGCCCAAGGTTGCTGTCCTCTAGTGGGATATGAACCACCAACCTTCCGGCCTGTGGTACCTTGCCCCAACCACTAGGCCACTCCTCCCTTCTATCTGTGCCCTTCTATCCCTTCTATCTGTGCCCTTCTCTTCTACTGCCAACTCTAGATTTCAATCCTTTCACCTTTCTTATGGCTGGAACAAACTAGCTGGGTCTGTATGTCTGGCTTAATTTCTAGCCCTTTTCAAATCCAGGATGAAAACTCACCTTTTTTGGATCCTGATCTGTGTAGTCTATGTGTTTCCTTAGTATTCCCCACTAGATGTATCCTTGTCCTCAGCTGTTGTATTGTGTGTCTTGACAAGAGATTGTAAGCTCTGATGAGCAGGGACCGTCTTTTGCATGTGCCTGTACTGCGCTGCATGTGCCTTGTAGCACTGTACCAATGATCAGTAGTAGTAGTAATAGTAGTAGTAGTAGTAGTAGTAGTAGTAAATAGGAATTACACTTACCTGGTAATTGTGGTTCCTTGAGTAACTCCAGTTTAGTCCTCAACCTCTGGGTAGTGAACCTCCTCCTTCAGCTTGGAGACTGGGCATGTCAAAAACGCATGACATCACTGGATATAGCCTGCTGGTCTCTCCCATCAGACCCCAGTGAACTATTGACAAAGCTGACTCAAAGGAGCAAAAAATCAGTAACTTTTTTTTTTTAAACTTAACATTATATTCAAGGGCATGCAGAACATATAACCTACTACTCCCCTTCCAGAAGGAAAGGGACTGCTTCCTGCATGCTCTGCTTTCCGTCGAATGCCTAGCCCTAAACAATCCAGAGCAATATAGCAATATATATAACAATATCATAATATAACAATATAGCGCAAAACAAATGGAAGCATCAAAACGACTGAACACCAGTGAAGGCCTATATCCACTTTTAACCTTGCACTTCCCTCAACAGAAAAACTACTGCTAAGACCCCATCCCGGGCGGGAATGAGGACTAAACTGGAGTCACTCAAGGAACCACAATTACCAGGTAAGTGTAATTCCTATTTCCTTATCATTCCTCCAGTTTAGTCCTCAACCTCTGGGATGTATCACAGCAGTAATCATTGGGAGGGACCTTTCCAGCCAGAACTCAACATCGCCTCCCTGAAAACGGCATCCTTAGCCGCCAGAACATCTAGGCGGTAGTGCTTACTGAAAGTATGGAGAAACAACCAAGAGGCCTCCCTACAAATGTCCACTGGTGGAACCAAACTGTGCTCTGTCCAAGAAGACGCTTGTACTCTGGTAGAGTGAGCTCGTAAGCTCCCTGGGACTGTATGGTCCCGCAGAAGATAAGCCGACGCACTCGCCGCTCCAATCCATCCAGAAATGGACTCCTTCGCCGCCGCTTCCCTTTGCGGGGCCCTCCAAACACCCCGAAGAGAGACGATCCGCCTTGCAAAAGTTTCTGAAACCTTTAAACACTGCCGCAGCGCTCTCTTGACGTCCAAAGTTATTGTTCAATACGCTCCTCTACGCCGCACCTAGCGCTTGGAGAGAGACCATTTTAGTTAGGTGAACGAAGAAATCACCTTTGGCAACAACGACGGAACCAGCCGCCAGGCCACCTTCTGTATGGAGATAGATAAAACACAATTCCTGACAGGTCAACGCCTGCAACTCTGAAAATCGCCTCACCGAACAGATGACCATCAAACGTAACATCTTCAAGGCAAAACCCTTAACATACGCCTGTTGCAAGGGCCCCAATGGCGCGCTAGCTAGCGCTCCTAAAACCAACTTGAACTTCCCCGGTGGAATTAATAGCCTACGAGAGGGCTACAGTCTGGTAACCGCCTGAGAAAGCGTACCACATCAACCTGTGCATGAGAGCCACTCCCTGTCCTTTGCCCCTATAGCAAGACAGAGCTGCTAACTGAACTCTTTAGGACCTGCCTTTACCAAACCCGCCCTGCAGAAAACTTAATACCAAGTGAACTGACACTGTTGTTGCACGAGCGTGCCTCTGCGAGCACCCGTCCTCAAAGATGCGCCATATACGCACATATGCAAGGGACATAAACTTTTTTTTTTCACATTAAATGCTCCTTATCTGTTCCAAGTGAGCCCAGAAGCTAGGCTCACTACGTCCTCCTGCTGCACGGAGACTGGACACACTGGGGTCTGATGGGAGAGACCAGCAAGCTATATATAAAAAGACAACTAATAAAAAAGCTTTCTCCCACGCAGCCCCATCACTCTGGAATTCACTCCCGGAAGAAATAAGAAAACTTACTGACCTAAAAGAACTCAGGAAAAGGCTAAAAACCCACATGTTCAGATTGCACTTTGACTCAATTGAAAACACTCCTCCACTTATTGAAAATGGATAAATGATTCTCTAAATAAACAATAATAAACTAAAACAGAACTATAAATTACAATTCAATAAAATTATCCCGGTGCAATACCCTACCACAATCTACAATTTTTGCATATAATTAAATCCAAAACAAATTAAATTAGCTTTCAAATAAGCCTATCTCTACCAATAAGACAATCAAAAGATCCACCCGCTCTTCAAACCTTACCATATAAATAATAGGTAAATAAACATGTAACACTAAAATAAATCAATGGAATTTCAAACCTTTCGCATATAGCTATTTTGATCTGTACATAGTTGATATATCACAAGTACAATTATTAATGTATAACTACAGTTTATGTTTACCCTTTTTAAAACGTTTTATTGTAATGTATAACCACAGTTTCCTATGTTCTATGTAAAAAGCAGAATGTTTACCCTGCTTAAATTGTTCCATTGTAAACCGCACCTGATCTTTCTGGAAGGTAGCGGTATATAAGCATTTGTTAAATAAATAAATAAATAAAATAAAATAAAATAAATATCCAGTGATGTCATGCGTTTTTGACATGCCCAGTCTGCAAGCTGCAGGAGGAGGTTCACTACCCAGAGGTTGAGGACTAAACTGGAGGAACGATAAGGAATTAAGTTTAGAAATGAGTAAAGCAAGAACCAAAAGTCTAATTTGATCAGGTGAGAGCATTGCTTTTAGTGAACAGATATGGTAAAGGGAAAAGAAGGCAGATTTGACCTGAAAGTTAACTTGAGGCTTCAGTATTAAATTGGACTCCAGAATAACGCCAAGAACATGGACAGTGTCAGTGAGGTGCAATGGAGACTCTCAGACAGTAGAGACTGGAGGTGACAAGTTGTAATCTAAAAAGGGACCAGGGTAGTAGACAGCTTCAAATGTGGAGAAATGTAATACAAGCCGGTGCTCTATTAGCCATTTGGCAACTCGGATAAAAAGGAAAGAGTATCTGAACATCAGTGGAGTATAAGTAGGTGCTGCAGCCAAGAGATTGGATGAGGAGAAGAAGACATGACAGAAAGACATTGAAAAGGTTGGGAACTAGTATCGAACCTTCGGGATACCATATGAGAGAGAATGAGTAATGGGTTAAAAAGAGAAGGGAATTAAAAAATGTGGCCAGATCCACTCAGATGAGAAGGAAGCTGTTTCTCCAGCAAAGACGGTGGATGGGTACTTCACAGGCATCCTTTTCTTTTTAAATTCCTCTGCAAGTGTATCACTGAGTTTCGAAAGAGCACGTTCACTTTTTGAGTGTAATTTTATAAACTCTCATGCAGTTAAGGCGTGAGCTAAATACTACTACTAATAATAAGAATGCTGCGCACATGTCTGGGGCCTATTTTATGAAATAAAATACACGTGTTATAAAATAGGGCATAAAGACGCACCTCAATTAGTCGCAGCACTTATGCCTTCTTTAGAGCAGACATACAATAAATGCCTGTGCCTAGATTCTTCAGAAACACATGCAAGATTTACTATTTTATAATCTACATGTGGTAAATTTAGGTTTCACCTATGCCTCTGTGCACATCCAAATGCACGATAAGACGTACACATGGTGGATGCCAAAAGTGCACATATAAGTGCCCATTCGCATGCAGAGGTTCTTTATAGTAGGGACTCACGCATGTCACATTCAATGTTTCCCTTATAAAATCAGCTTGATACATTTGGAAAATTTTCTTCAGGACACGGTTATGCTGAGTGATTTGCCTTTCCTGTTCTTGTTTCACTGCTTGTAGACTGAGAAGGTATCCGAGGACATAGATGGAAATGTTACTGCTGGCTTTGTTATAGCTTTGCTATAGGTTTTGTTTGGAATATGTAACTTTACATTTAGTAATTTACTCCTCCGATGTGAACCTGAGTAGAATACTACTTTTGAGATGACAGGGAGATTTTTGTTTATATTTTTATTTTATTTTATATTTATCATGTTTTTATTGCATTTCGGTTTTAACACTCTTTTATTATTAGATCAAGATCAAGTGGACCAACAGCCGTTTCAACCTATACCTTATGATCAGGAACCATTGGTGATGAAAGAAGAAGTTGAAGCAGCATTGAAAGCCTTATCAAAGAACAAAGCACCAGGCATTGATAGCATTCCCATAGAAGTATTGCAGCAATCTGATGCAGCTGTTACCATACTTACAAGGCTCTGCCAAGAAATATGGAAGACAACATCATGGCCAACTGACTGGAAAAGATCTGTGTTTATACCAATACTAAAGAAAGGTGATCCAACTGACTGTGGAAATTATCGCACAATCGCTCTGATCCCACATGCCAGCAAGATTCTACTGAAGATTATTCAAAAGAGACTACAGCCATACCTAGAACAAGAACTACCTGAAGTGCAAGCAGGGTTCAGGAAAGGGCGAGGAACGAGAGACATCATTGCGGATGTGAGATGGATCCTTGAAAAGACTAAAGAATACCAAAAGGATATCTATTTGTGCTTTATCGACTATAGCAAGGCTTTTGACTGTGTAAACCATGAGAAACTCTGGGCCACATTAAGAAGCATGGGTATACCAGAACACCTGATCGTTCTCTTGCGTAATCTGTACATTGATCAAGAAGCAACAGTTCGAACGGAACAAGGAGAAACAGAATGGTTTAAAATAAGCAAAGGTGTAAGACAAGGCTGCATACTTTCCCCCTACCTGTTTAATTTATATGCAGAACAAATCATCAGAGAAGCAGGACTGTATGAAGACAACAGAGGTGTGAAGATTGGTGGAAGACTCATCAACAACCTTCGCTATGCTGATGATACCACATTACTGGCTGAAAGTGAAGATGATCTGAAACATTTGCTTCTCACAATCAAAGAACATAGTCTCAAAATGGGCCTGCACCTTAATGTAAAGAAGACAAAGATCATGACAACTGGCATAATCAACAGGTTCATCGTTGAAGGAGAAGAAATTGAAATCGTGAACAACTTTAACCTACTTGGATCAACTATCAATAAAGAAGCAACAAGCAGTCAAGAAATCAGACGACGCATTGCTCTTGGCAGAATGGCTATGAAAGACCTAGATAAGATTCTCAAGAGCAGAGATGTCTCTCTCCATACAAAGATTCGACTTGTTCAAGCCATGGTATTTTCAATAACATCATATGGATGTGAAAGCTGGACAGTGAAAAAGACAGACAGGAAGAAAATTGATGCCTTTGAATTATGGTGCTGGCGGCGAATACTGTGTATACCATGGACTGCCCGAAGAACAAACCAGTCGGTACTAGAAGAGATCAAACCTAAGCTTTCTTTAGAAGCTCAGATGACAAGACTTCGACTTTCATACTTCGGACACATCATGCGAAGAGAGAGATCATTAGAGAAAGACATCATGCTTGGCAAGATAGAAGGTCAACGCAAAAGAGGAAGGCCAGCAATGAGATGGATTGCTACAATAACAGCAGCTACGGGTACCAGTCTGTCAACAATGAGCCGCCTGACTGAAGACCGAACACAATTTAGGATAGCTATCCAGAGGGTCGCCATGAGTCGACTCCGACTCGACGGCACTTAACAACAACAACATTATTAGTTTCTTTTTTAAATGTTGTATTGTTCCCTTCCCTTTGTTTTTATGATGCACAACACCTTGGGCAATCTCATTGAGACAGAGAAGATAATTCCAAAATTCTTTTAAATAAAAAATAAAATAAATAAATCTCCTATATAGGTTTCTTTGCTGCAGTGTTGTGCATTTTTATTTATAATTGGTATTGATACTACACCTTATGATAAATATAATATGAAATTCCATGGTCTGGAATAGCCCGTTTTGTCTAGGGTGAGCTAGCAAACATGCAAGCTAGCAAAATTAACCAAAAAATTACTAACTATGTGCTAGAAAACATGTCTAAGAAAAATAATGGTGATTTTTTAAGAAATGACAAAAGCAAGCAGGGCCACTAAAGCTGCTTTCTCTGACACCTTCAGCGGAGAGTGTCAGAGCTGCAACTTGCACATCTGTACTGTGGGTGCTGCACCAGGGTTTGCTTTGTTGTGCAAGAACTTGTAGTCTTGCGTTTCTTAAGAAATATAATTGAGACATGAGAACCACAAATTCCTGCATCTAGCCTGTTTCTGTTGGGAAACTCTGGAATCAGCTGGCATCCCTATGTGCGATGTAGGCTTTAAGGTCTTTCTAGAAAGCTGTGGAAGTGATGCCTATTTAATACAAGGCACAGTCAAATGATCCATTTGTGTGACTTTAATGAACTGCTTGTCTTCAGAGCTTTAGAAGAGCTTGAAACTATACCTGAGAGAGAATCTTCAAAGAATGTGCTGGTGACAGCACCAAGAGAACTGGAGGAAGTGCTCCGAGATGGTGTTCCTGGAACATAGCAAGGATGCAAAACAGCTTCTCCAGTATTATACGTTTTCCCATTACTTCCATTATATCCTACAAAATAAGCAACATAAAAGGAAAATGCTTACAAATACACTTAAAAAATACTTACTATAAGAGATATTGAAGGATATTTAGCGGCAGTGACTGGCACTTGTAAAGCGCATAGCTGTTGTTGCTGAATACTAACCCCAGATATTCAAGGCCAGGGGTCATATCTGGGTCGCTGCATGGCCCGGAAGCTAACCAGGTAGCAACGAAATTGAGCTTCTGTCCGGTTAGCTCCATGGGTATAGTTAGGCCAGCCTTTGCATGCCTAACTTTACCCATGTGTCGCTAACTGGGCTGTGGCTCAGTATCGCTGCTGCCCGGTTAGCGACAAGTGCCATCTCCGCTCCACCCCCGAGCGCCCCAATGCTAACTGCATAGTATTGGAGTGCGAAGCAGTGGCACATGTGAATATCTGCCACTGAATATCCTGCTAACCAGCATTTACATGTAAATTCCTTTGAATATTCCCCCCATTGTACTCAATATCTTTCAGGGTACAATGCATCACATCAAACAATGCTATAATTATAATTGCCATCCAAAAGATGTGTCTTTTTGAGCATAAGAACTTCTAGTATCTAGTGGAATGTATTGATGCCCATCCCTACCCAAGGCATCATGTAAATTCTTTCTAAAAGAGCCACAAAATACAATGGCAGACAAGGGCCCAATAATCAGTCTATCTCATTTACATCCCTAAACTTCACTTGATCTCATATAGCGTAGTTACTCACCTGTAACAGGTGATCTCCGGGAACAGCAGGAATTTAGTCTTCACATATGGGTATCATCCGTGCCGACGGAGCCTGCGCGGGAACGCTCCCCAGTGTCCAATAGGAATGCTTTAGGGAGCATCCCTCAGCGCATGTGCGCTGCCTTTCCGCCTTTTCAACTGTCCCTCTTCAGTTAAGTTTGTAGCTGAGTGAAAGGATAGAGGGAGAGAGGAAAGAGGCAGAGAGCTAGAGAGACAACTCCTAGGGGAGATGGGTGGGTTGTGAAGACTAAATTCCTGCTGTTCTCGGAGATCACCTGTTACAGGTAACTATGCTATCTCCAGGAACAAGCAGGAATGTAGTCTTCACATATGGGGACTCCCTTGCTGAAGATGCCAGGGAGATAGCCCCAGGAAGCTGCCACCTATAGTAAGGTGGGCCATGCTTCCTCCCATGGATCTCTGTCATCCCACCAGGGTTGGTGGGTAGGAGTTGAAATAGGTCTGAAAGAGATTTTGAAGAACAGCTTGGCCAAAGAAGGCATCCCGACGGGAGGCTTTATCTAGGCTGTAGTGGGCTGTAAAGGTGTGTACCGAAGCCCAGGTGGCTGCTCGACAAATGTCATCAATAGACACAGAGTGAAGGTTAGCCATAGAGGCTGCCATGGCTCTCACATTGTGAGCTGTGACATAGCCTTGAAGAGGAAGACTCTTACTCTCATAAGCAAAGGATATGCATTGTGCAATCCATTTGGAAAGAGTTCTCTTGGATACTGGAAGTCCCAAATGACTAGAATCAAAAGCAATAAAAAGTTGAGAAGACTTTCTATGTTGCTGTGTTCTTTGTAGGTAAAAAGCCAAGGCTCTTTTACAATCCAAAGTATGAAGGTTCCTTTTTGCATTAGAGGCATGAGGCCTCGGAAAGAATACAGGAAGATAAATTGATTGATTCAAATGAACAGGCAAAACCACCTTTGGCATAAAGTGTGGATGAGTTCTGAGAACAACCTTTTCATGGTGAAACCTAGTATAAGGAGGATCAGCCACTAAAGCTTGCAATTCACTAATGCGACGTGCAGAGGTGATTGCGATCAGGAAGATGACCTTCCAGGACAAAAGCTTTAGGGTTGTAGTGGCTAAAGGTTCAAAAGGCAGTTTCATGAGCTGCCCGAGAACTAGGTTTAAATCCCATGCCACCGGTGGTGGCCTGATGGGAGGCTTTGTTAATAGAAGACCTCTCATAAATCTTGATATGAGTGGATGAGAGGAAATTGGTTGTCCATTTAGAGGCTTATAGGAAGCTGCAATTGCACTAAGATGGATTTTTACTGAATTGGTCTTTAGACCAGAATTTGATAAATGAAGTAGACACTCAAGTATCGATTCCAAAGGTATCATAAGGGGATTTAACCCTTTCTGTGAACACCATATAGTAAAACGTTTCCACTTGAAGGCGTAAGAGCGTCTTGTGGAAGGTTTTCTAGAAGCCTGAAGGATATCCTTTACCTGATGGGAAAGGTTGAAGTCCTGAAAGTCTAAGCTTGCAGCAACCAGGCCCTGAGATGCAGGGACTGGGGATTCGGGTTCTATAGCATCCCGTTGTCTTGGGAGAGGAGATCTGGAGCAGAGTCTAACTCAGGTGCAGCTTGAGAGAGATGTATAAGCAGGGGATACCACGTTTGGCATGGCCACCGTAGCGCTATGAAGATCATACAACCTCTGTCTCTCTGAAGCTTGAAGAGTGTTTTGGGGATGAGGGGAATGGGTGGGAAGGCATAGAGGAAGTTTTGACCCCAGTAAAGAAGGAAGGTGTCCCTTGCCTGGCAATTCTGAGCCGGAATCCTGGAACAGAACCAGGGAAGTTTGGCATTTAGTGTACTTGCAAATAGGTCTATGTCTGGGGTTCCCCAGATCTGAAATATTTTGGCCACCTGGTATAGGTGGAGAGACCATTCGTGAGGCAGCAGTACTCGGCTGAGTTTGTCTGCCCAAAAGGTTTTGAATGCCTGGAAGATATACCACGAGAGGGATGAATTTGATGCTCTCTGGCAAGGGCCCATAGTTGTAAAGCTTCGTTGCATAACGACAGAGAGCCTGTTCCCCCCTGCTTGTTCACGTAGAACATAGCTTCTTGATTGTCCATTTGGACTAGGACTGTCTTGTAGCTGAGCTGGGCATGGAATACTCGAAGAGCTAGATAGATTGCTCTGAGTTCCAGGAGGTTTATGTGTAGACAAGCCTCCTGTGGAGTCCAGGTACCTTGGGTAGAAAGATGATGCAGGTGTGCTCCCCATCCCACCTGTGATGCATCTGTTGTTAGGGTGGCCTGGAATAGGGGTTGCTGGAAAGGAGACCCCACTAGAAGATTTTCCAGTGATTGCCACCATTGTAGGGACAAGAGTTTATGAGTTTGATATCTTGTCCGACAGAAGTCCTGTGGCCTGTGTCCACTGTGTGGATAGGGTCCACTGGGCTGCTCGCATATGAAGGCGAGCATAGAGAACCACATGAACCGTGGATGCCATATGTCCCAATAGTTATAGTAGTTCTCGAGCAGTTAGGGAGGACTTCACCGCTGCTTGAGAAGCTAGCTGCATTATATGAAGACAGCGGGGTTGTGGGAGAAAAGCCCTTGACTGTCTGGTATCTAGACGAGCTCCTATGAATTCTAGGGACTGAGACGGAGCAAGTTGGGATTTTGGGAGGTTTATGACCAATCCCAAGTATTGAAGGATTTGCATTGTACGAGACAGTTCAGAGCTGGCTTCTGGAACCGTGGGGGCTCGAATGAGCCAATGTCCAAGTAAGGGAAGACGAATATCCCCAGGGTTCGCAGAAATGCAGCTACTACTGCCATGCATTTCGTGAATACTCTTGGTGCCGAAGCCAGACCAAAGGGAAGAAACCTGTATTGGAAATGTTTTCCCTTGAAAAGGAATTGTAAGAATTTCCTGTGATCTGGATGGATCAGAATGTGAGTATATGCATCCTTTAGATCTAGAGAACAAAGCCAATCCTGACTTTGAAGGTATGGCAGAAGAGTTCCCAGAGAAATCATTTTGAACTTTTCTCGGAACAGATATTTGTTCAATTCTCTGAGGTCTAGAATGGGTCTGTGTCCTCCTGTTTTCTTTGGAATAAGAAAATAGGGGGAGTAGAACCCTGCACCCTGTTGAAGAATGGGTACCTCCTCTATTGCTCCTTGAGCAAGGAGTGTTGAGACCTCTTGATCCAGTAGATTGCCTGTAGAGGTTTGGGAATTGAACTGTCTTACGAATGTAGGAGGTGGCATACTGTGAAAATGAAGCTTGTACCCCTCTCCCACAATGGACAGAGTCCAGTTTTCTGTTATTTGGTGTCATCTGTTGGCAAAATGACACAACCTGCCTGGAATGTTTAGGGGTTCTGGACCTTTCAGAGTCAAGAAGGCTAAGTTCTCAATGAAGGCGTCAAAGCCCTTGAGGGGGCTGGGCCTGTGGAGCTGGTTGAGCTCTAAGGCCTTTTGGCTTCTTTTGTCTGGATTGTTGTTGTTGACCCTTCTGGGCAACTTGACCCTGAGCTTGCCCTTGTTGGGTATAGGACGGATAAAACTTCCTCTTTTTGCTGAAAAAGGGTTCTTTATAGGGTTTCTTTTTGGCTGGAGTGGCTGTAGATTTTGACAATCTATCTAAAGTGATATTGTCAGCATCTATCTCATTAGCCTTCTCCTGCCAATTCTTGCCAAAGAGGTTTTCTCCTGTGCAAGGGATGTTTCCCAATTTATCCTGTACCCAAATCTCCAAGTCTGATGCTTGAAGCCAGGCAATCCAACGTGCACCAATGGCAATAGTAGAGGTTCTGATGATGCATTCAAAGCAGTCAAAGGCTGCACGGTTTACAAACTTGGAGACATCTTGAGCATGCTCGACAAGAGTAAGAAAGTCCTGTTGTTTTTCCTCAGGGAAAAGGGGGCTCATAAGCTCCAAATCTCCTGTGACCTCTTGGAGGAACATTCCCATATATAAAATATATGAGGTGATCCTGGCTGAAAGCATGGAAGCCTGAAACGTTTGACGCCCAAAAGCGTCAAGAGTCCTGCATTCACGACCTGGAGGATTGGATGCATGTCTCTTTGCACTTTTCATCCTATGCATGGCTGACTCCACTACCATTGAATGGTGTGGGCAGCTGAGTCTTTTGAAAACCAGGACATGGTGGAACTCTATACATGGTATCGAGTCTCCTAGAATGAAGAGATGTGGTCGAGGTCTCTCCCACATTCTGAGCATCAAATCATGAAGAATTTCATGAATGGGCAGAGTGGCTGCCTCCTTAAGAGCCTTAGGGTACTGGAGAATTTCCAATTCCTTTACTCTAGGTTCTTTTTCAGGAGCTACCATGACTGAAAGGCCTCGGGCCACATCACGATTAAAATCCTGAAAAGACATGTCTTCCGGAGGAGACATTTCTGCGTTGGGGAGAAGAGGAGTCTTCCGGGAGAAACACTCTGGTACCGGCAGAATTATCAGTCATCGGAATCGGAGGATTCGAAGTATCTCTGATCCCGATGTTCATGCAAAGCACGGTCTCAGTATCGATCGAAGTCGGTACCGAATTGGTCCGGTACCGATCTGTCGATGCCAGAAAAAGTCAGCATGGGAAGGATTCCCACCGGGGACGGTACTGTCGGTGCTGGTACCGGTATCTGTACTGGTGCTGGTACTGGTATCTGTACCGGTGCTGGTACCGGCATTGGTACGGTGCCCGTTGAACCACCGGTGTCAACAGTACCGCAGATGTAAGGAGAGCTGCAAGACTGCGTTCGATAGAGAGGAATCTCTGGTCTATCGACGCTGCCGATGACTGGGTATCGGTACCGGTAAAAGCATCCGGAACCCCTGAGTATGGCACCAGTAGTTCTGCCGAGGTCAAAGCATCGATAACATCCTGGAACCCCCATTGATGCTTTGGAGGCTGAAGCCTCCCGCCGAGGCTGTTTTGCCGGTGTAGTTTCCTCAAGGGCAATGCCAATGGCCTCTCGATGCTTTGAAGGAGAGCTACCCTTTGAGGACCGGCTCTTATGTTTAGTTACCTGAGATCCATGGGAGGAAGACGAGGCTCTTGAAGACGTCGATACAATGGACCTGGTATCCGAAGAAAAGAGGGTACTGAGCTTTGCAGCTCGGTTTTGTCTTCCTCTTTTAGTCATCCCCATACAAGAGGAACAGTCAGATGGAGAATGGTCAGGGCCTAAACATTTTAGACACCAGTCATGGGTGTCGGTGACAGAGATGGTACCTCCATACTCAGTACATTTTTTAAAACCACTAGCTGGTTTTTCCATCTTTTGGGAAAAATGGGGCCTAATGCCCAAAATGGCGCTTAGCACCAAAAGAAAAAGTTTCTGAAGAGAAACAGTTCTAAAATATATATATTTTTTTTTTAGAAAAGAAAAAAGAAAGAACCAGCGGTACCGATAGGTGTCGGGCGGAGGCAGGCGCGACCACAAGAAAACAAGTTTAAAGAAGAAATTTTCTGTGGTGACAGGGTATGTGTTCTGTTGGCTCCACATAAAACGAAGAACTGAAGAGGGACAGTTGGAAAGGCGGGAAGGCAGCGCGCATGTGCTGAGGGTTGCTCCCAAAAGCATTCCTATTGGATGCTGGGGAGCATTCCTGCGCAGGCTCCGTCGGTGCTGACGATACCCATATGTGAAGACTACATTCCTGCTTGTTCCTGGAGATCTACACTATCTCCAGGAACAAGCAGGAATACAGTCTTCACATATGGGGACTCCCTAGCTGAAGATGCCAGGGAGATGGCCCCAGGAAGCTGCCACCCATTGAGAGATAGATCATGCTTCCTCCCATGGATTTCTGGCATCCCACCAGGGTTGATGGGTAGGAGTTGAATTAAGTCTGAAACAAATGTTGAAGAACAGCTTGGCCAAACAAGGCATCCCAACGAGAGTCCTTGTCTAAGCAGTAGTGGGCTGTAAAGGTATGTACCGAAGCCCAAGTGGCAGCTCGACAGATGTCGTCTATAGACACAGAGTGAAGGTTAGCCATAGAGGCTGCCATGGCTCTCACATTATGAGCTGTGACATGGCCTTCAAGAGGAAGACCCTTAAATTCAAAAGCAAAAGATATGCAATGTGCAATCCAGTTAGATAGAGTCCTATTGGAAACTGGAAGTCCCAAATGACTAAAATCAAAAGCAACGAAGAGTTGCGAAGACTTTCTATGTTGCTGTGTTCATTGTAGGTAAAAAGCTAAAGCTCTTTTACAGTCCAAGGTATGAAGGTTCCTTTCTGCATTGGAGGCATGAGGCCTCGGAAAGAATACAGGAAGGTAAACCACTTGGTTTAAATGGAAAGGCGAAACCACCTTTGGGATAAAGTGTGGATGAGTCCTAAGAACAACCTTATGGTGAAATCTTGTATGAGGATCAGCCAGTAGAGCTTGCAACTCACTAATGCGATGTGCGGAAGAGATTGCAATCAGGAAGATGACCTTCCAGGAAAGGAATTTCAAAGATGTAGTGACTAGAAGTTCAAAAGGCCGCTTCATGAGCTGCCCGACAACAAGGTTCAAATCCCATGCCACCGGTGGTGGTCTTATGGGAGGTTTTGTTAATAGAAGACCTCTCATAAATCTTGCTATGAGTGGATGAGAGGAAATAGGTTGTCTGTTTAGAGGCTTGTAGGAAGCTGCAATTGCACTAAGATGGACTCTTACTGAAATGGTCTTTAGACCAGAATTTGATAAATGAAGGAGGTACACTAGTACCGACTGCAGAGGTATCACAAGGGGGTTTAGTCCATTTTGAGAACACCATATAGTAAAACGTTTAAACTTAAAAGCGTATGAATGTCTTGTGGAAGGTTTTCTAGAAGCCTGAAGGATATCTTTTACCTGTTGGGAAAGGTTGAGATCCTGAAGGTCTAGGCTTTCAGCAACTAGGCCTTGAGATGCAGGGACTGGGGATTTGGGTGCCATAGCGTCCCGTTCTCTTGGGAGAGAAGATCTGGGGCACACCCTAACTCAAGAGGTGCAGCTTGAGAGAGATGTAGAAGCAGAGAATACTACGTTTGCCATGGCCAACATGACGCTATGAGAATCATACAACCTCTGCCTCTCTGAAGCTTGAAAAGTATTTTGGGGATGAGGGGAATGGGTGGGAAAGCATAGAGGAAGTCCTGACCCCAGTGAAGGAGGAAGGCATCCCTTGCCTGAGAATTTTTAGCCGGAATTCTGGAACAGAACCGGGGAAGTTTGGCATTCTGTGGACTTGAAAAGAGGTCTATGTCTGGGGTTCCCCAGATCTGAAATATTTTGGCCATTTGGTTTAGGTGGAGAGACCATTCATGAGGCAGCAGTACTCGGCTGAGTTTGTCTGCCCAAAGATTTTGAATGCCTGGAAGATATACCACGAGAAGGTGAATTTGATGCTCTCTGGCTAGGGCCCATAGTCGTAAAGCTTCGTTGCATAACAGAGAGTTTGTTCCGCCCTGCTTGTTCACATAGAACATGGCTTCTTGATTGTCCCTTTGGACTAGGACTGTCTTGTAGCTGAGCTGGGCATGGAATACTCGAAGAGCGAGAAAGATTTCTCTGAGTTCCAGGAGGTTTATGTGAAGAGAAGCCTCCTGAGGAGTCAAGGTACCCTGGGTAGAGAGATCGTTCAGGTGGGCCCCCCATCCCACCTGTGATGCACTGGTTGTTAGAGTGGCCTGGAATAGGGGTTGCTGGAAAGCAGACCCCACTAGAAAGTTTTCCAGTGATTGCCACCATTGGAGGGACAAAATCAGTCGCTGTGAGTATGTTATTTTGTCCAACAGGCGACCTGTGGCCTGTGTCCACTGTGTGGACCTGGTCCACTGGGCTGCTCGCATGTGGAGGTGAGCATAAGGAACCACATGAACTGTGGATGCCATATGTCCCAATAGTTGCAGCAGTTCTCGAGCAGTTAGTGAGGCCTTTACCGCTGCTTGGGAAGCTAGCTGCATTATGCGAAGACAGCGGGGCTGTGGGAGGAAAGCCCTTGACTGTCTGGTATCTAGACGAGCTCCTATGAACTCCAGGGACTGAGAAGGAGCAAGATGGGATTTTGGGAGGTTTATGACCAATCCCAAGTACTGGAAGATTCGCATTGTGCGAGACAGAGCAGAGCTGGCTTCTGGAGCTGTGGGGGCTCGAATGAGCCAGTCGTCTAAGCAAGGGAAGACAAATATCCCTAGATTTTGCAAGAATGCAGCTACCACTGCCATGCATTTCGCATTTTGTGGAGTGGAGGAATGGCCTAGTGGTTGGGGCAAGGTACTTCAGGCCGGAAGATCGGGGGATCAAATCCCACTAGAGGACAGCAACCTTGGGCCGGAAGGACTGGGGTTTCTAGTCCCACAGGTGCTCCTTGTGGTCTTGGGCAAGGCCACTTAACCCTCCATAGCCCATGTTCCCTGTAAAATAGTTATCTCCAAGTTATAATGCCCTGTTCAATGTAATTTCAGTTTGTTCAATGTAAACCGCACTGATGCAGAATAGCGCGGTATATAAGAGAATGTAAATAAATAAATAAATACACTTGGTGCCGAAGCCAGACCAAAGGGAAGAACCCTGTATTGGAAGTGTTTTCCCTGGAAAAGGAACCATAGGAATTTCCTGTGATCTGGATGGATGAGGATATGAGGATATGCATCCTTTAGATCTAGAGAACAAAGCCAATCCTGACTTTGAAGGTATGGCAGAAGAGTTCCTAGAGAGATCATTTTGAACTTCTCTCGGAACAAATATTTGTTCAATTCCCTGAGGTGTAAGAGGGATCTGTGTCCTCCTGTTTTCTTTGGGATAAGAAAATAGGGGGAGTAGAACCCTGTACCCTGTTGGAGAATGGGTACCTCCTCTATTGCTCCGTGAGCAAGGAGTGTTGAGACCTCTTGACCCAAGAGATTGTCTGCAGAGGTCTGGGAATTGAACTGTCTTATGATTGTAGGAGGGAGCATGCTGTGAAAATGAAGTTTGTACCCCTCTCGTACAATGGACAGAGTCTAATTTTCTGTGATTATTTGGTGCCATCTGTTGGCAAAATGACACAATCTGCCTGGAACGGTCACAGGTTCTGGACCCTTCAGGGGCAGGAAGGCTAAGTTCTCTAGGAAGGAGTCAAAATCATTGAAGAGGCTGAGCCTGTGGAGCTGGCTGAGCTCTCGGGCCTTTTGGGTTCTTTTGCTGTCTAGAGCGCATGGTTCGGAAGAATGTATCCTTGAAGAATACTACAAAAAGCAGAGAGGTTCCAAAAAAGAGTAAAGTAGCCCAAATGCCCTCGAGTATGGAGCAGACAGAGCTTAAAGATCCCAAATTACCCATGTCTACCAATAGCCAAATTAATATGAATAAAATACAGTCTCTAAAATGCTTGTATGCAAATGCTAGAAGTCTAAAAAACAAGATGGGAGAGTTAGAATATATAGCACTAAACGAGAGGTTAGATATGATTGGAATATCAGAGACATGGTGGGAGGAGGACAACCAGTGGGACACTAATACCTGGGTACAAACTATATCGTAATGATAGAGCTGATCAAATTGGTGGAGGGGTTGCGCTCTATGTTAGAGAGGGCATTGAGTCAGAAAGGATTAAAGTTTTGCAAGAAACCAAATTTGCTGTAGAATCTCTATGGATTGAAATTCCATGTAAAAAGGGGAAGGCGATGGCAGTGGGGGTGTACTATCGTCCGCCTGGCCAGAATGAACAAATGGATGATGAAATGCTCAAAGAAATCAAGGAAGCTAGCAAACGTTACAGTGCAGTAATAATAATGGGTGATTTCAATTACCCCGGCATCGACTGGGTCAGTGTCACAGCAGGACATGCTAGGGAGATAAAGTTCCTAGATGAAATAAATGACTGCTTCTTGGAGCAGCTGGTTCATGAACCGACCAGAGAGGAAGCCATATTAGACCTAGTCCTTAGTGGAACACCAGATCTAGTGCAAGAGATAAGGATGTTGGGGCCACTTGGCAATAGTGATCATAGCATGATCGCCTTTGATTTAATTAGTGGAGGAGGGATAGTAAGGAAATCCACAGTACTACCCTTTAACTTTCGAAAGGGAGACTATGATAAAATGAGGAAAACAGTTAAGAAAAAACTAAAAGGAGCAGTTGCAAAGGTTAAAGACGTACATCAAGCTTGGATGTTGTTGAAAAATACTATCTTGGAAGCCCAGACCAGCTGTATTCCACGCTTTAAGAAAAGTGGAAGGAAGTCCAAAAAACTGCCAGCATGGTTTAAAGGTGAGGTCAGAGAGGCTGTTGTTGCCAAAAAAGCATCTTTCAGGAAATGGAAAAAAGAGCCAAATGACGAAACCTGGAAACAGCACAAGCACTGGCAAGTCAAATGCAAGGCATTGATAAGGCAGGCAAAGAGAGAATTTGAGAAGAAGCTTGCTGCGGAAGCAAAAACACGAAATAAAGACCTTTTCAAGTACATTCGTAGCAAAAAACCTGTGAGAGAGTCAGTTGGTCCATTAGATGATAAAGGGGTTAAAGGAGCACTAAGAGGCGACAAGGCGATAGCGGGGAGACTGAATGAATTCTTTGCTTCGGTCTTTACTGAGGAAGATGTAGGGATGTTACCCATGACTGAAGTGGTATTTAAAGGTGCGGAAGAATTGAAGGAAATATCGATACATCGGGAAGATGTCTTACAACTATTAGATAAATTGAAGAGTAGCAAATCACCTGGGCCGGATGGTATACATCCAAGGGTGTTGAAAGAACTGAAATATGAGACTGCAGACCTGCTATTAGTAATCTGTGAACTATCATTAAAATCATCTCTAATACCTGAAGATTGGAGGATCGCCAATGTAACACCAATTTTTAAAAAGGGTTCCAGGGGTGATCCGGGAAACTACAGACCAGTGAGCCTGACGTCAGTACCGGGAAAAATGGTAGAAACCATCATAAAGAATAAAATTACTCAGCATGTAGATAGTGTGATGTTCCCCCTTGCCAGTACCCGTAGGTAGGTAGGGCTTAAGGAGGTTAAGTGTCTTCCTGAACTGAGGTTTACTATTTCCTGCAGAACTGCATGTAGGGAAATGTATTTCCTTTGATAGTTCTATGAAGAGTAGTGTGACTCAAGTTGGTAAAGCAAAAAGGGATTTATTCCCCTCCCGGGGTGGATTTCACCAGGACAAAAGGTAACATAAATGCTTGCACTTCTGGCAGACAAAAGGACAAAATAAAGCAGCTTCATTCAGCATCAAACATTAGCACTGAGATATTATTTCCTCTGCCATTGAAATAGTACAGTTCCTTGCTTCCAAAGTATTATTTACAAAAGAGGGTTCAATTTCCCTGCCCTCCTTTTCTGAGGCAGGAATTGTTTGCTCCTTTCTTTCTGGTGCCACGCCCGTTCCCACACTAGGCCTTGGGATTAGCACTTGGGTTTGGTACAGCTCTAAATAACCATTCTCATTACAGTCCTCTGTACCGTAGTCCCAACTCTCCTGGTCAATAAACCCACAGTGGTTATTGTACTTCAAGCCCTTGGGCTTACCTTTTACTCTGGCCGTATAAGGTTGTCTCTGGGGTTTACAAATTGTTGTCGGTTCCCAACCTGACTTATGCAGAGTATAGTACAATTGCCTTCCTGGCCTTTTCTCCCGGTCAGAATCCAGAGAGGACTTCCACTGACAAGGTCTGCTCCTGCTGTACTTCTCACACAAAGCCTCTGACCTTTCCTCGTCTTCGTCTCTCTCGTCCTTCTCTGTTCTGCTCTCAGCTCTCTTCTCTGCCTTTCTCTCTGTGTTCCCTGCGCTCTTCCCTGTGTTAACTGGTGCCTCCTTATAAGTCAGCTCCCTCGGGTAAAACCTGACTCCACCCCCTAGCAGGTGTTCAGAATTACCTTGTGACTCTCTGCTGAACTGATAGCAGGGGCCTGTTTCTCTCCCTCCGGCTTGGTTTCCCTGACAACCAGCCATGTGCTGTTGTTTATGTTGCAGCCCTGCACTTTTTTGCTGATCTTTGGGAGTTTCTCCCTGACTAAAAGGACTCGCTATGTCACAATAGTCACGACCTAATGGGAGACAGCCAACATGGCTTTAGACAAGGAAGATCTTGTCTTACTAATCTGTTATGCTTTTTTGAAGGAGTGAATAAACAGGTGGACAAAGGTGAGTCGGTTGATATTGTGTATCTGGACTTTCAGAAAGCCTTTGACAAGGTCCCTCATCAGAGACTTTTGGCAAAACTAAAGAGTCATAGGATAGGAGGCAGTGTACTATTGTGGATCAGGAACTGGTTAAAAGATAGAAAGCAGAGGGTAGGGCTAAATGGCCAATTTTCCCAATGGAGAAAGGTGAATAGTGGTGTACCCCAGGGATCTGTGCTGGGTCCGCTGCTTTTTGACATATTCATAAATGACCTGGAAAGTAGAATAACGAGTGAGGTTATCAAATTTGCAGATGACACAAAACTATTTAAAGTTGTTAAAACCCAAGAGGATTGTGAAAAATTGCAAGAGGATCTTGATAAATTGGAAGACTGGGCATCAAAATGGCAGATGAAATTTAATGTGGACAAGTGCAAGGTTATGCACCTAGGGAAGAACAACCCAAACTATGGTTACAGGATGCAAGGTTCCACATTAGGAACCACCACCCAGGAAAAAGATTTAGGCATCATTGTGGATACCAGGTTAAAACCCTCGGCCCAGTGTGCAGCGGCAGCCAAGAGAGCAAATAGAATGCTAGGTATGATAAGGAAAGGAATGGAAAATAAAACAAAAGATATTATAATGCCTCTATATCGTTCCATGGTGAGACCGCACCTTGAATATTGTGTGCAATTCTGGTCGCCGTATCTTAAAAAGGATATAGCGATTTTAGAAAAGGTTCAGAGAAGAGCCACCAAAATGGTAAAGGGGATGGAAGGATACTCCTATGAGGAAAGGCTAAAAAGGTTAGGGCTCTTTAACCTGGAAAAGAGACGGCTGAGGGGAGATATGATAGAAGTCTATAAATTAATGAACGGAGTGGAACGGGTAAACGTAGATCGATTGTTTACGTTATCAGAATATAGAAAGACTAGGGGACATGCAATGAAGCTACAGGGTAAACCATTTAAGACTAATAAAAGAAAATATTTTTTCACTCAACGTGTAATCAAACTCTGGAATTTGTTACCGGAGGATGTAGTGAAGGCTTAGTGTAGCTGGGTTTAAAAAAGGTTTGGACAAGTTCCTGGAGGAAAGGTCCATAAACCATTATTAAGGGGGGGCGGAGCCTGCGAGGAACCAGTATGGCCGCATAAGAGAGCTTCTCCTGGCCCCTCGACAACGAATCCTGCTTACTATCATTTTAGCCTGCTTGAAACGCAGCGAGTCGGAGAGCCAGAGCTCGAGGATGTCATCGGGCAAACAGACCCGCTTGGATTTCGCCGCTGCGGCGGCGGCTGGCACCAAAAGGTCCAAATCCGATCCACTCTCGCCGCAAAAGATGGCGGCTCCCCATGAGACGGCGGAGGGGTTGCAAGAGATTTTGAAAGAAGTGAGAGCGGTCCGCTGTCGGGTAGACTCAAACGGTGAGTCCCTGGCTGCAATGCAAGCGGGCCTAACAGATCTAACTGCACAAATGCAGCAACTCACACAAAGGGTGGACAGCGTGGAAAGGGTCGCTGCGGCGCATGAGAAACAACTGACCTTGCTCCCGCGACTTAATCGCAAGTTTGATGGGCTGGAAAAGAGTCTCGAAGACATGAACAACAGGGCTCGGCGAAACAATATACGGGTACTGGGAATTGTCGAAGGTGCCGAAGGGGGAGACCCTGTTCGTTACTTGGAAGCACTGATACCAAAGCTTCTGAAGTTGGAGTTTGCGCGCCCGTTCGAGATCGAAAGGGCTCACCGGCTGCCCTCCCACGCTAGTCAAAGTGCTAAGTACCCGCGCCCGATGATTCTATGTGCGCTCCGCCACCAGCACGTCACTCAAATCCTAGCGGCGGCAAAGGCAACACAGCCCCTCCAGCATGGAGGTCAGAAGATAGCCTTCTACCCTGACTTCAGCAAACCTACTGTTGAGCGACGGAAGCACTTTTTAGCATTGCGGCCTCGCCTCCAGCGTCTGCAGGCTAGATACGGCCTGTTTAGCCCAGCGAGGTTTAAGGTGACTCTGAATAATGAGACAACATCCTTTGATGATCCTGCAGTCCTGGAGAGATACATCGAAGACCAGGAGGCCTTGCAGATGCAATCCACGTAAACAGCATGAACGTTGAGGTTGGATAATGGTTTGAATAATCCACGGTCTTGCCCTATGGGAACTATCCTTGAATTTGCCTGGAGTTTATGTTTGAGGCCTGACCTCGGGCCTGGCTCTTATAGGCAATAGCTCCGGTCTGTTGGAGGGATTCCAGTCTGCCCGCAAGAGCTGCACGGCCTGGCAGCGAACCTCGTGGATGTTGCGGAGTGGACAGTTCAGAAACCTAATGCTGTATTTATCATGTTTGCTTTTTGGGTCTCTCCTTGTTGGGAATGAATGTGTGAATGAGAGAATTTGGGTGGGTGGGTGAAAATGGGGCCAGTTTGCGTTGTACTGGATGTCCCTGTGGTCTTACCCAGGATGTTCTTGTTATGGAAGGGGGTTTTTTTTGGGGGGTGGAAAGGGCTGGATCTCGGGGAAAGAAACAGAGTTGTATACAGTGGGGGATTCTGTGTCGGATCACGGGCGGGGGTCTGACCAGTTTGTATAATATGCATGTAATATTTTGTAATCTAAGAAGTAATGACTGATCGGATTAAATTTATGTCCCTGAATGTGAAAGGGATTCAGACACCAATTAAAAGGAAAAAATTACTAGCATATTGTGCCCGGCAGCAAGCAGATGTCATTTTTTTACAAGAGACGCACTTAAGCTCACAAGAAACCGGGAAGCTAGCGGGCAAGAAATATATCCTAGCAGGTGCCTCCCCAGCAGACCATAAGAAAAATGGGGTTGCCATACTGGTGCGGAAAGCGGTGGGAGCCAAGACAGTTAAAACTAGCCACGATGACGCTGGGCGATGGTGTAGATCATTGATACGGGTCGGGGATGTAGATTTGCAGTTGGTCAATGTGTACGGCCCTAATCAGGACGACCCTAACTTCTTTAGCGCCTTAAATAGCATGCTGCAGAGGGAGTATTCAGCCCCAATAATAATGGGTGGCGATTTCAACCTGGTCAGAGAATCTTTGGTGGACCGCAGCCCAGCGAGAGTGGTGCGATCATCCCGAGCAGACGGGGCCCTCTCCGCTTTGATAGCGGATTGTGGCCTAATGGATATTTGGCGATTGTTGCATCCGACCGAAAAAGACTACACTTTCTATTCACCAGTACATAACTCTCTCTCCCGGATAGATTACTTTTTAGTTTCACGGTCATTGGTTTCGAGCAGCTGTGAGGCGACAATCATGGGTAGAACGATATCTGACCATGCGGCTATCACGATCAGTGTTCTGGTCACAGCGGCTGCCAGAGGGACCCCTGAGTGGTCATTCAATAGGGCCTGGCTGGCGGAGCCCGCCTTTCAGAACGAGCTGAGGACCGCCACTAGGGAGTATTTCTTGGCCAACAAGGTCGAGGATACAGCATGCTGGGCCTGGTGGGAAGCCTTCAAGGCGTCGCTAAGGGCCACTATTACTAGTTATAAGATCAAAGAAGCAAAGCGGAGAAAGGAGCAGCTGTTGGTCATAGAGCAACAGATTAAAGCGGGCGAGAGGCTCTGGATTAGGTGCCCTAACCCAGGGATCCTTCTCCGACTGCAAAGATTACGATTCCAGTATAATGAAGTGTTAAGTTACGAGGTAGAGCAACTTATGCTGAGACAATCGGCTAGATATCATATAGAACAAAACAAAGCTAGTAAGCTACTGGCGAGCACTCTGAGAGGACATAGGGAAAGGTCGAGAATTGTGTCCCTTGTGGATGATAAGAAGACTCAGCTGTTTAAGGATGAGCAAATTTTGGAAGAATTCACTAAATTTTACAGTGCATTGTATTCCTCAGAGGTGAGCGCCAACTCTGAAGAGTCCGCCAGATTCTTAGATACCTTGAGCCATCCTATATTGGAGGTTCATCAGGCTCGGCAGCTTGACATGCCCATTTCCTGTAAGGAGATAGATACTGCCATCAAAGCCATGGCGGCGGGGAAGGCTGCAGGCCCCGATGGGATACCAATTGAGCTGTATAAAGTTTTGAGTGCAGAGTTGATCCCCTATCTGGGGATATACTATGGAGAGCTGGAAAAGGGACCTGAGCGCTCTGGTAATTTTTCTGAAGCCACAATTGTGGTATTGGAGAAACCCGGAAGGGATCCCAATAGTGTCAAAAACTACAGGCCTATATCTCTGCTGAATGCAGATTATAAGGTATATGCGAGTATCTTAGCTAAACGGCTTGCCAAGGTCATCGGAGGGTTGGTGCACCCGGATCAGTGCGGCTTCATCCCAGGTAGGGCGACCTCTGATAATGCTAGACTGTTTTGTAATCTGCTTGATAGAGCAGCTGTGGAAGCGTCCCCTTTCGTTGCCCTCTCGCTAGATGCCGAGAAGGCGTTCGACAGGTTAGAATGGCCTTTCTTATTCTCAGTATTGCAGTGGTTTGGTTTAGGGCAGGACTTTATTGATAAGGTCAGATTGTTATATGCCAGGACCCGTGCCAGGGTCTCAGCCAATGGCTGTCAGCATCGGGCCTTTTCCCTCCATCGGGGTACCCGACAGGGTTGCCCTTTATCTCCTCTACTCTTTGACCTGGCACTTGAGCCCCTTGCCATAGCTATTCGGCAGAATGCGGATATAAAGGGCTTTGACTTTGGGGGGCTACGAGTGAAATTATCTGCCTATGCCGATGATCTGTTGTTATTTACTCAACCGTCGGAGATATCGCATATATTGGAGTTAATACAGAGTTATTCAAACATCTCGGGCTATAAGATAAACTGGGACAAGTCTGTTGCTTTTCCACTGAACAGTTGCTCGAATGCAGAACTGATGGCCCCATTCCCATTTAAGTGGCAACCGGGAGGTATCAAGTACCTGGGAGCTTGGTATGGTGCCTCCGTGGAGGGCACTATTCTCACAAATATGAGGGAGCTTGCCCAAACAGTTCGTAACACAACGCTGGCGTGGTCCCCACTACACCTTACCTGGTGGGGTAGATTGGAAGTTATTAAAATGGTTTTGGTGCCTAGGATTAACTATGTACTGGGCATGCTTCCCTTCTCCCTGCCAGCTGTGGAATACCAACGTTTAGAGCGGAGTCTTCTGAGATTTCTCTGGAAGGACAAGCAACCTCGAATTGCCAGCAAGAAATTAAAGGCCTCTAAGGAGAGGGGGGGAGTGCACTTCCCCGACTTTCAGTGGTACCACTATGCGTTTCTCTTAAAGCAGGGCGCCGTGTGGTTGGGAACCGAGGAGGAGGAGGCCCCAAGTCCAAGTTGGCTTAAAGTGGAGTCCCGAGTGGCGGAACCCTACCCTTTGAGGCACCTGCTAGGAATGTTACACCCGGCGGAAGGGGGATTGGGGGCGGTGATCCGGGCCACCCAGGAAGCCTTTCTTCAGCTTTTAAGATTAGCTGGCAAAGATGTCTTGCCTTCCCAATTACCCCACTCTGGTGGAATCCGATATTTAAAATCAGAGGGAAGAGATTTGCCTGGAAAGCTTGGCAAGAAAAGGGAATTTGGACCCTAGGACACTTAGTGGGGGGCACCGGCTGGAAGGACTTTTCTGCTTTCTGCAGTGAGTTCTCCATGCCGCAGAGCTGTCATTTTCGGTGGTTGCAGCTTAAACATTGCATACTAGCGGCCAAAGTTAACATTGACACGCTTGTTGCTGAGAGTGCATTAATTACCAATCTTAAGGCGATGCTCGAGCGGAGGGGTATGATTTCAGGGCTATATGCTCTCTTTAGGGACTATGCTAGTCAAAGTCCAATTGGGCTGTATAAAGTATGGGAGACCGACCTCCCTCCTGGGCTACACCCTAACTCATGGTCAAAAATGTGGGGCCCTGTAACGCGGGCTTCCCGCTCGGCGTCTATTACACAATCTCTGTTCTTCTTGCTGCATAGGGCATATATCACGCCTGTAAAGCTTTCCAAATGGGATGGTTCCTCAGCCGGGACATGTTGGTCCTGTCGGAAGGAGAAAGGTACATTTTTGCACATGTTTTATGATTGCCCTTTTGTACAACACTTTTGGGTAGCGGTTTGGGGTAGAATACAAGTAGTACTGAACATTACCTGTGCACTCTCCAAGAAAGCAATCTTTCTGAGGTCTTTAGAGCTACCTCAGGTTGACCGCAAAAAGAAAGCTTTTCTGCTCAACTTTCTGATAGCCATTGCTTTTAAGTTGATTCTCTCTAATTGGAAGAATCTGGTGAACCTCCGCGTGGGGGAATGGTGGGGAATGGTTTGTCGCTATGCCAAATATGAGAAGCTCTACAGCAAGCTCCATCACCCCGATAGAGGGGAGTTAAGCTACGACAGATGGTCACTATTAGACCAATATGTTGCCAGATCTGTAGTGCTTTGAAGCAGTGGCTTCCTTTATTGGGCTGAATGGGCAACCCTGAGTCTGAGGAGTCCCTTGGCGGAAGGCTTGTTTGATGTCATGCACCTTCTTAGCTGGAACGACCCTCCTCCTTCGCTTCTTTATTATTTTTCTTTTTTCTCTCTTTTATTTCTCTCTTTTATTCCTTGCCTCGAGATCCTGGGGGGGGGGGGGAAGGTGGGGGGGGGGGTAGCGAGGAGTTATGTTGTATTAACAGGTTGACATGCAGACTGACTATGTTACTTGTATGCTTATATGTTGGAAAATCTCTAAATAAAAATTTTAAAAAAAAAATAAAAAAACCATTATTAAGAAGTGACCGAAGATATCAATGCTTGACCCAGTACAAGCATTGTGGAACTTGTGTCTCTTGGAGAAACTGCTAGGTACATATGACCTAGATTGGCCACTGTTGGAAACAGAATACTGGGCTTGATGGACCTTGGTCTGACCCAGTATGGCATATCTTATGTTCTTATGTTCTAGATTGCTGCTGTTCTCCCTTTTGGGCTGCTTGAACTGGACCTTGCCCTTGCTGGGCATAACAAGGATAACATTTATTTATTTTATTTTATTTACATTCTCTTATATACCGCACTATTCGGCATCAGTGCGGTTTACATTGAACAAACTGAAATTACATTGAACAGGGCATTATAACTTGGAGATAACTGTTTTACAGGGAACATGGGCTATGGAGGGTTAAGTGGCTTGCCCAAGACCACAAGGAGCACCTGTGGGACTAGAAACCCCAGTCCTTCCGGCCCAAGGTTGCTGTCCTCTAGTGGGATTTGAACCCCCGACCTTCCGGCCTGAAGTACGTTGCCCCAACCACTAGGCTACTCCTCCATTCCACTCCACTCCACAAAATTTCCTCTTTTTGCTGAAAAAGGGTTTTTTATAGGGTTTCTTTTTGGCTGGATTGGCTGTAGATTTTGACAATCTATCCAAAGTGATATTGTCAGCATCTATCTCATTAGCCTTTTCCTGCCAATTCTTGCCAAAAAGGTTTTCTCCTGTGCAAGGAATGTTTCCTAATTTATATTTACCCAAATTTCCAAGTCTGATGCCTGAAGCCAGGCAACCCGATGTGCATCAATGGCAATAGCAGAAGTTCTGCTGATGCATTCAAAGCAGTCAAAGGCTGCACGGTTTACAAACTTGTAAACATCCTGAGCATGCTTGACAAGAGTAAGGAAGTCTTGTCGTTTGTTATCAGGAAGAAGGGGGCTCATAAGCTCCAAGTTTCCTGTGACCTCTTTGAGGAACATTCCCATATATAGAATATAGGAACGGATCCTGGCTGAGAGCATGGAAGCTTGGAAGCATCGACGCCCAAAGGCATCGAGAGTCCTGCACTCACAACCTGGAGGATTGGATGCATGTCTCTGCATTTTTCATCCTACGCATGGCTGATTCCACTACCATTGAATGGTGTGGTAACTGAGTTTTTTGGAAGCCAGGACAAGGTGGAACTTGATACATGGTATCGAGCCTCCTAGAGTGAAGAGATGTGGTTAAATGTGTTCCCACATCCTGAGCATCAGATCATGGAGGATCTCATGAATAGGCAAAGTAGCTGCCTCTTTGGGAGCCTTAGGATACTGAAGAATCTCTAATTCCTATGCCGTAGGTTCTTTTTCAGGAGTTACCATGATTGAAAGTCCTCGAGCCACATCACGAATAAAATCCTGAAAAGACACATTCTCTGGAGGAGACATTATGCGTTGAGGAGAAGAGGAGTCCTCCGGGAGAAACACTCTGGTACTGGCAGTGTCTCAGAGTCATCGGAATCGGAAGATTCGAAATATCTGATCCCGATGTTCATGCAGAGTACGGTACCGGTATCGATCGAAGTCGGTATCGAGGTGTCCCGGTACCGATCTGTCGATGCCAGAAAAAATCTCAAGGCTTGGCATGGGGGGGAACCCCATAGAAATTGGTGTTATCGGTGCTGGTACCGGCATCGGTACCGGTGCCTGTTGAACCGTCTGTAACGGTCTCAACCGTACCGCAGCTGTGAGAAGAGCTGCAAGACTGCGTTCGATAGCTAGGAATCTCTGGTCTATCGATGCTGCCGATGCTTGGGTGTCGGTACCCTGAGCATGGCACCAGTAGTTCTGCCGAAGTAGAGGCCTCGAGAACATCCTGGAGCCCCGTTAGTGCTTTGGAGACCGAAGCCTCCCGCTGGGGCTGTTTTGCCGGTGAAATCTCCTCAAGGGCAATGTCAATGGCCTCTCAATGCTTAGAAGGAGATCTACCCTTTGAGGACCGGCTCTTTTGTTTAGTTACCTGAGATCCATGGGAGGAAGATAAGGCTCTTGAAGACGTCGATGCAACGGACATCGCATCTGAAGAAAAATGGGTACCATGTTTTGCAGCTCGGTTTTGCCTTCCCCTTTTTGTCATCCCCATACAAGAGAGACACTCCGATGGAGAATGGTTAGGACCTAAACATTTAAGACACCAGTCATGGGTGTCGGTGACAGAGAAGGTACTGCCACACTTAGTACATTTTTTAAAACCACTAGATGGTTTTTCCATTTTGAAGGAAAATGGGGCTTAATGCCCAAAATGGCGCCTAGCACCAAGAAAATAAGTTTCTGAAGAGAAACACCTCAGAAACTAATTTTTTTTTAAGAAAAGAGAAAGGAGAACCAGTGGTAACGGTAGGCGTCGATCGGAGGCAGACGCGACCACAAAAAATAAAAGTTAAAGAAGCAATTTTCTGCGGTGACAGGGTATGTGACCTGTTGGCTCCGCGGAAAACGAAGAACTGAGGAGGGACAGTTGGCAAGGCGGGAAGGCAGCACGCAGACACAGTGGGATGCTCCCAAAAGTGTTCCTATTGGATGCTGGGGAGCGTTCTCGCACAGGCTCCGTTGGTACAGACAATACCCATATGTGAAGACTACATTCCTGCTTGTTCCTGGAGATTCCCCTTTCACGATTTGACACCTATAGATTTACTTTGCTAATCCCTTGCCTTTGTGAAGTCTGGGTCCTGTTTATTAAAGTGTGGTAAGTTTTTGCACTTACCATGTGATAAAAGCAAACACTAATGCATGATAAGTGCAATGGCTTTGCACTAACTGTTGGAGGCATGGAGCACAGGGCACACACTTACTGCACAGGCCTACATTAAACACAATGGCAGATAGCATCGGTGCATCTGCACCGTCTGCCAATGTATTTAATGAGGGCTAACTGCTACGAGAACCCCCTCCCAATATCAAGGCCCTGATACACTTCTCCTCTGAACATATAGCCCCCCCCCAAATGCCAGCCCCTATCCATGAGCATGTAGGCCTCTCAATGCCAGAAAACACCCTCCCCAAGCACAGATCCCCTCCAATGACAGCTCTCCATTCAAACACATACCCCCTCCATACACATCCCCTCCTCTTCAGATACCCCCTGATCACATTCCCCTCTCTATCATCACATAACCCTCCCCCTCCCCCCGCATCACTTACCAGGACATAGCTGTTTGTCTTATGAATGGAGGAGGAACCCCTCTGCTCCTACCCTGGACTTGCCGCACACACCACCAACCTGATCGGCATCAGGGAGGTGAGCAGGAAGGAAAGCCCAACACAACCTTCTTGATGTTATCCCATAACTCTTCTGGAGCTCTGTCATTTTTACCTAAAGCAGACAATCGATTTTTCAGGCAATCTTTAAATTCTGGTGGTATATTCTCAAGGTCATATTTTGCCACATTCATGAGTGGCTTGCTCTTTTTCAACTTGAGCTTGAGTTTGCATACTAGTAGATGGTGATATGTACCACAGTCAGCTCCAGGTTTTGTCCTTTTTGATGTTATAGAGCTTTTCCATCATTGACTTCCACAGATGTAGTCAATTTGATTTTTGTTACAATACATTGGGTGAAGTCTGTGTATACAGTCGCCACTTATGTTGCTGGAAGAAAGTGTTTGAGATGAATAGATCGTTGGTCTTGCAGAATTCTATTGGTCTTTCTCCAGCTTCATGTCTATTGCCAAGTCCATATTTTCCAACCACTTTGCCTTCTTCTTTGTTGCCAATTTTTGCATTCTAGCCACCCATGACTATCAGGAATCCTGTTCACATGTTCGGTCAATTTCAGCTTGTACTAGTTCATAGAACTCAAGAAGAACCGCCGCACACACCACTGGCCTGATCGGCATCGGGGAGGTGAGCAGGAAGGAAAGCCTCTCCACGATCAACTCCGCAAGGCACAATCAGGCTCCCTGCACCTGGACTTGAAATTTAAAGGTGCCACCAGGCGTGAAGAAGAACCGCCGCACACACCTCCGGCTTGATTGACAACGGGGAGGTGAGCAGGAAGGAAAACCCCTCCCCGATCACTTCTGCGAGGCCCGTATCAGGCTCCCTGCACTTGGACTTTAAATTTAAAGTCACCTGGCGGGCCTCATGAGAAGGCCCTTTGGCATGGCCCTTAGGCATGGAAATAGGCGGAAGATATTCTCAACAACAACCAAAGCTGGACAAGGCATAGACAACTAAAAGCAGTCACAACAATCAGGAGCAACAAATCAGGTACCTCTCATAATAAATATTGAAAACAGTGTCAGTTGGATCCTCACCTTCCCTGACAAATCAAAACTCAAAATCCAAAGAACCTCGAGATCACCCACGTCACTCTAAAAGATTCTCTCACACAACTTTACCGAACTCAACCTACAGCTCAACACTTCGAAAACAATCAAACATGCTTTCCATCTATGCCTCAGTATCTAAGTGTCACCACTGATCCACAACTTACCTTGATACCACACATATATGCTACAACAAAATTAATATACTACAAACTCCGCACCCTTCGACACCTCCGCCCCCTACTAGAACCATCCAACTTTCGTACTGCCTGCCAAGCAATTATATCACCGCATTTTGACTATTGCAACTCCATTTATCAAGGTTTACCTAAAGCCACTTTGCTTTCACTCCAGACAGCCCTGCACACTGTGGCACGTATGATCCAAGAAGCATCAAATTACAATCATATTACACCTATTCTCCACTGGCTTCCACTACTCAGCCGCATCCGCTATAAAAGCCTGCTCCTAACATTCAAAATCATCAATAACTAATCATCACACTAACTCCAATCACTTCTAAACTCTTCCAATTCAAACAAAACAAGAAGACAAAAAAAAAAAATATATACATGCTAAATATACCACATGAGAAAATAAAAAGCACCCAGTATGCCTGCAACAGAACATTTGAGCTATATGTGCCAACAAACTAGAACTCTCTACCAGAAACCCTCTGTGCTACCAATGATCTCTCCATGTTCAAAAAACTCCTCAAAACCTACCTATTTAATGAACATTTTGGTTCTGTTACGTAATCCTCCCTCCTCCTTCCCCCCTACCCCATCAGAACAAATCCTTGTCCACTTACACAATCTGTAGAGATATCCTCCTATCTCAATGTAAATAAGTTCCTCTGTTCTTGTAACAAGTAACCGTTGTATTTGTTCATATAACAATGTATATAAGTTCCCTTTGTTCTCTGTATAAACAGTTGTTGTAATGTACACTGCTTTGCCCCAATGAAAGGTGCTATAAAAATCCAGCCAAATAAATAAATAAACTTCATCCTCTTCTGCAGCTGTTGTTGGGGCATATACCTGAATTATAGTTGTGTTGATGTGCATTCCTCATAGACTAATAGAAATGAAGCGCTGTCTGACTGCATTGTCTTTCATTACAGTTCTTGAAGTTTCTTCTTGATTATAAATGCAATACCATTTCTTCTTTGTCTTTCATTTCCAGCATAATAGATCCTGGCCCTCATTCACGAACGCGGGCTGCGGGACATGCAGCTTCGCAAGCCGCCTGGACCCTATTCCTCCTCCTGCCCTCCCCGCATGTCTCGTGCATTACGATAGGGAGAGCCAGCAGTGGTCAGGAGGGAGACCTGGCCTGGACGGAGCGGGGGAAGGCCAGCCCAGCAGTACGTACAGGGCTGATTCAGGTCACGGCCCTGTATATGCTGCCGGGCTCATGGGGACGCGTTGCTTATACAACATTGAAGATGATATAAGCAGCATTTTATAAGCGATCGGAATAGGGGGTCCCATCCTGGGGCTGGGGCCAGGTGTGTGGTGGGGGGGGGTCCCCGCCACCCAATTCAGGCCCCGGCTGGCCAGCTGTGGGTCTGGTAGCGGGGATGTTGGGGGCCAGAGCCACAGATGATGAGATGCCAGTTCATTTCAGTTCGCTGACACCCAACAGATCGAGTTGTACATGTTCCATTTCATTCTTGACCACCTCCAACTTCCCTTGGTTCATGCGTCATATGTTCCATTTTCCAATATGTAAGACATCTATGACTCTCATTTCATGCACAGCTACATCAGCAGTCAGATGTCCCGAGGGCTTTGATCCAACCACATCATAAATGCTGGCTTTACTCTGAAAGATCTTCAGCTCATCCCCCAGGAGTCAGTAAAGTGCCTTCCAATCTGGGGGTCTCATCTTTCAGCACTATAATGCGATTTGTTTTGTTGTGACTATCCAAAGGTTTTCATGGCAAGATACAGAAGCAGATTGCCAGGCCTTTCTTCTGCGCAAGTAATTCTAGTGTTGTTGCAGTTGTCACAGAAATGAGATCCTCTGCCGCCAACAGCATCCAATTCTGCTGCTGCCCAGATGGGTGGTTTGTCTCAATCTGGCACCTTAGGGTTTTTTTTTTTAGTGCCATCAAGTCAGTGTTGACTCCTAGCGACCCAGCTACCTCTGGGTTTTCTTGGCAATGTACCACTGGAAGTAGATTGCCAGTCTTTTCTTCCGAAGCAATGGAGGGTAAAGTGACTTGCCCAAGGTCACAAGGAGTGCCAGTGGGACTTGAACCCTTGATCTTCTGGGTTCTAGGCAGTTGCTCTAACCATTAGGCTACTCCTCCACTCCAGGGCTTTTAGCAGGAAGATAATATGCAGAAAGAACCAGAGGCAAAGAAGCCTCTGGAATTTCTAAAATCTCCTGCAAATAACTCTTACATTTATTAATTTTATTTATGTGTTCTTATATACTGTGTTTCCATCATCAAGGTGGATTACATAAAACCAAGAGCCAATAACTATTACATAGAACATAGTGCTGGAATTGAGCCATTAACAATTAACAGGCAATATCTTATCCAACTTGGTAAAATTGACAAGTCAAATATTTTTGTGTAGTATTCTTCATAGTTTCAAGCTTATGAGCACTAGAAAACACCGGTGATGACTGTCGAAGGGCTTTGGTCACTTGCTGAGTTCAAGGCTGGGAACTGGAGAGCCAAGCGGGGACTGCTTTGAAAAGCTGCATGTCCCAGCTATTTCAGTTGTACTCCCAGAATCTCCACCCTTATGAACCAAGGGGAGCATAGACAGCTGATATGATTCTTCCAGAGGACGTGGAGAAACAATCTTCCTCTTTGATATGTCAGGAAAGAAACAGAGGAGAGCTCGGCTATTTCAGCTAGTAAGTGACCATACTAGATCCCCACCAGCCAATACGATGATCTTTTTGCCCCATGCATTAAAACATGCATTAGCTGCTTAATGCACTTCAGTAAACATTTCCCTCTATGTTCTCTTTTTGCTTTCACCACTGCCACTGGGAGGCTCTTCCGCGGATCCATTATGTTTTCTGTGAAGAAATACTTTCCAGTGTTACATCTGAGTCCGTTCCCTCTTTATCTTTATCTTTATTTAACACTTTATATACCGCCCTTGTCGAAACATGAGGGTGGTTTACAATAAAATATAGATGCTAGCGTCAAAGAAGAAAGGAACTCCATTAAAATAAAGAAAAAGAAGGGCCGAAGGGGCCACCAAAGACAAACAGTAAATCAAAGACAATAATCAAACAAATCAGTAAGTCAACAGAAGACAAACAAACGAAAGACATACAGGATGTCCAGGAGGGAGGTCAAATGCCTGTTGGAATAAATAGGTTTTTAGTAGTGTTTTGAAATTCTGATAGGAGGGTTCTAACCGGAGGGAGGATGGTAGTGAATTCCAAAGTGAGGGTCCCAGAAAAAAGAAAGCAGCGTGACGTGTCTGTTCTAGATGAGCTTGTGCAGGGGAAGGAAGAGATGGACAATTAGCATGCAAGGTGCGAAGCTGTCGGTAGGGAGTATGGAGAGAGATCAAGTTTGCTAAATAATGAGGGTTGGAGGAATGAATGACTCTATGTGTTAATATGAGGAACTGATATCTGAACCTGAAACGCAGAGGAAGCCAGTGAAGGTGATACAGGAGAGGGGTGACATGATCGGATCTACGGGCAAAGGTAACAAGTCGGGCAGCTGTATTCTGTAAAAGCTGCAAACGTTGGAGCTGGTAGGCTGGGAGATTCGCGTAGACTGCGTTGAAATAATCCAGTCTTGACATGACCAAAGCAAGTACAAGGGTGATAAGTGAATCAGTGGGCAAAATAGAACGGACTGATCGGAGCTGTCGCAATACAAAGAACGAACGACGGGAAAGATTAGATATGTGTTCATGGAAGGACATTGAGGAGTCCAGGGTTACTCCCAGATATCGGAATGAAGAGGTATGTGGAACGGGAACAGAATTTATTTGAGGTGTGATGTTTGGACAAGAGGTACTCAATGAGACCCACATGGCTGTGGATTTGGATGGATTCAAATGAAGAAAATTGGAAGAAAGCCAGTTTGCAATATGGGTAAGACAAGTATTAAGTGGGGTGATGTCAATATTGACCGGAGAGGTATGGAAGAAGAGGACTATATCATCCGCATAAATATAGATGGAAACTGGGAACTGTTGGACTAAGAGGGGGAGGGGGCGAGAAAGATGTTAAAAAGTAGGGGAGATAAGACCGATCCCTGGGGTACCCCACAGGACAGGGGGGTAGATGGGGAGGATTGGTGATTGGCACAGACAACAAAGGAACGGGCAGTAAGGAAAGAACGGAACCAGCCTAATACTGATCCCCTTAAACCGATGTCAAACAAGCGTGAGAGAAGGGTACGATGGTCAATTGGATGAAAGGCTGCTGACAGATCTAGTGAAACCAAGAGTGAGATATTTCCACGGTCATGAGCGACATGAAGCTCGTTTAGCAGGGCCAGGAGGATGGTCTCGGTACTATGCCCTGCCCGAAAACCTGCTTGTCGAGGATGAAGAGAATTAGTAGCTTCAGCATGAGAGGATAACTGCAGAAAGACAAAACGTTCCAGCACCTTTGCTAAGAATGGAAGGTTAGAAACTGGGTGCCAATAGGAAAGCACAGAGGGATCAAGAGAGGACTGCTTCAGGAGAGGATGAACTATGGCCGATTTCCATGGGGAGGGGAAATGGCCGGAGGATAGACTAGAGTTAAACATAGCAGTAATGAGAGGTATCAGCTGTAAAGAGGGTTCTATCAGCCAGGCTGAAGGGATAGGATCTAATGAACAGGTGGTTTTCCGGGCCTTGGAAAGAGCCAAGAGTACTTCTGCAGTAGTAAGGGAGTGGAAGGTGGACCAAGTATGTGATAAGGCTCTATTTGGAATATCTGAGTCAGCAGTGGACTCCTCAGGGAGAGATAATCTGTTGGGAGTCAGAGGGGGGGAGCAAGGCGGAGATAGGGGTAAGGGGGGGGAATACTGAAAGAAGAACGGAGGTTCTGTACCTTCTCGGAGAAGAAAGTAGCTAACGAGGAAGGGGCTGGAACAGCGGCCTGGGGAGCAGAGGGTGATGTGATAGAAGAGAGCTGCCGCAAGATTAAGTGAAGTTGTCTGGACGAGTGAGCAGCATTAGAAATTTGTGATGCATAGAAGGAGCGTTTGGCAGCCTGGACTGCAGAGCGATAATCCGCATACAGGGATTTAAATCGTGCCAAGGTTTCTGGCAGAGGACGCTTTTGCCAACGGCGTTCAACTTGACGTAGCTGTGTACGTTGTAACCGCAAGCCCGGATGGAACCAGGGAGAATGAGGCGAAAGGGACGACCTGCTAGAAGAATGCAGTGGTGCTAGGGTATCCAGGGAGTGGGAAAGAACAGAATTCCAAAGTTGCACTTGAGAATCAGAAGGTAATAAAGAGAAATCATCTGGGAATAAGGAACAGGCTGGAGGAAAAGCAGCCAGAATAGATGGGGTGATACGATGTCGCAGACGTGTCGAGGGCGGAGGAACTGAAGGCCCATTGATATCAGAAACTACCAGAGAAAGTGAGAAAGAGACGCAGTAATGGTCTGACCAGGGCACACTCAGAGAAACAGGTGAAGATAGCATGGAGCGAGAACTGGAAGAAGTGAGAATTAAATCCAGGGTATGTCCCAAACAGTGGGTAGGCTCAGATACATATTGATAAAGCGACAAATCTTGCAAAAGATTAAAAAAGATGCGATCCTTAAGCCGAGAGGGTGCATCTACGTGAATATTAAAATCACCTAAAACTGAGTCTGTTCTAGAAATGCCTTTCCACATATAATCCTGAAAGGACTTTTAACTGGCAAACTATTTGATACTGTCTGAAGAAAAGGACTGTGATATTTTAACAATTTAACAATTGTTATTGTTGCTACCTTGCCTCCTTTTTACCAACACTAAAATAAAGTATGAACAGCTTATCTTTATTAATGAGGAATATTAATTTTGTTAGATCTGACCATTTATTTTGGTGAAAAGTGAAATGGTTCTTTTTTTTCTTTCTTTCGTTCCTTTACTTTTGTATCTCAAGACAATGGGATTAACTAATTCTCTTCTGGCTCCTCTTGCACACATAGAGCCCGATTCTGGAAAGCAGGACATCCAGGCCGTCCCCGTTGAAGATGGGGCTGTAAGGACCTGATTCTGGACCATGGGAACAAAACATTCCCATGGGAGCCAGAATCAGGCCCAAGGATGGCCTAGCATGCCCCTCTGGCAGGTGGGGATGTCCTCCCCACAGGTGCCCCATATTGCTGCGGCTCTGGACCCCCAGATCCCCGCCGCCCAATCCACAGCTGGCCTCTTGCGGCCTGGATTGGGCAGCGGGGACCACCCCCTCCCCCCACACCTGGCCATAGCCCCGGCGGTGGCTGCCATGCCCCGATTCACTGAAAAAAACTGCTTATACTACCTCTGAGGTGGGATAAGCAGTACAGCCCAGCAGGCCGAGCAGCACGTATAGAGCCATGACCTGAATCGGTCCTGTAAATGCTGCCAGGCGGCCCGTCCCCTCTCAGTCTTGAAGCACAGGACATATAGGGAGAGCCAGTGGGGAAATAGGGTTTAGGCGGATTGCGGCCTGCACATCCCAGCAGGATGTACAGACCATAACCTGCATTACAGAATGATGGTTACTACAGGTCAAAATGAGAAGCAGCCATAAATTCAGACACTGAAGATAAAGAATGAAGGGCCCAATATTCAGCAGTGGCAGCTAGCCATCGTCACTGGGCCTAAGATCTGGCTATTCAATACTGGGGCCACTGCTGCCTTGCTACCTTCAACAGTGAAGTTAGCTACCCTGAGCAATAACCAGGCAGTGGTTGATATATCGCTGGGTGTCATCCTCGCTCTGCTCTTGGAACGCCAGCTAGCATCGAGGTGTCTAGAGACAGCATCCAGGGATATTCAGGAGCACTAGCCGCATTAATCGCTTTCAATATCAGGCCCAGGGGTGGCCCAAAGGTGAAGCAGGGCCAAGTGTGGAGACTCAATGCGGGGCCTCATTTGCATAGACACTGGATCTCATTTGCATAAATTAATTTTGTTTTATTTTATTTTAAAACGTATGTGTTGCCCTTCTAAAATTTTAGGTGGATTTCAAAGGAGCCCTTCACAAGCCTCTTTTTTTGTCCCGACGATGACTTAGGGGCATGTTTACTAAATATGCTAAATATACCACCCCTCATGTATTGTATATAAGTATGAATATCATTCTGTTATCATTACAAATGTAAATAGTTAATACTGTTATCCAAGTTGAGCTACCTGTTATATGTATCACGGTGTTAACCCCCACCGTAAAATACCCCATGTTCCATGTAAACCGCACTGATGTTGAAGAGCGTGGTATATAAGCGAATTAAATAATAATAATAATAATAATATTAATGTGCATTAACTGCCACTGCGCCAATAGAAATAAATGGGTGTTGCTGCACTTAGCGCACATTAACATTTGTGAATGCGCATTAACTTTTAGTAGACATACCTCTTAATTAGTGTCTGAATACCATTTGCAAGGGCAGTGAGGATAAAGAGACTACCAGATTTCTACATTACTATACTCCAGTGCCAATCGCCAGGCCCATTAGGAAGTACTATAAACACTGCCCATTTAGAACCCATAGCAAACCCACCGTATCATAACAGCACTACCAGGACTCAAAGCACCAAACCCTACCTATCAAAAGGCAACACTGCAAATATTAAGCCAATACATCTCAGAGAATAGCAATACATCTCCTACTGGGGAAAGAGAACAAGTGGCACTGTCAAATAGAAACTACATGAACAGAATACCTCAGCTCGGTTACACATGCAGAACATAGACCATCACCAAACAAAGAACAAGGGATCACAATTTAGAAATAGGAAGACAATATTTAAACTGGGAACCCCAAAAGCCAAACTTGGAATGTACAACAACACTGCAGAAATAAACTATAAATTAATTTCTTCTTGTACTAAACAAAACACAAAACGTTAGCAATGCGCATATTCCAGAGCTGACATATTCCAGTTAATAAATTCAAAATTAAATATTTTTTTCCTACTTTTGATTGTTTGGGCATTTTATTTTTCAGTTGCAATTGCCCCAGTCACTTTCTTCTGCTTTCTTTGTCTTCTGCTAACTCTCCATTATCTGCTGTCCATTTGTCCTTTCTTTTCTCTTCTAGTTTTTTCCATTCTCTCTATGTCTGCCTCTAATATACTGATCTTTCCCCTTTTGTTCTTTCCTCCACTCCTTTATTCCTTTTTCGTCCACTCAAATTTCACCCCTCCATCTTCAATCTCCACTTACTCTCCCAATACTCAGCCAATCATAGATTTTTCTTTCCTCCCACACAAAAAGCACAGTTACTTACCTGTAACGCAGGAATATATAGACAACTCAGCACCCCTGGATGATCAACAATATGGTTTCCGCCCTCGCCATGGAGTAGAGACACTTCTAACTGTCCTAATTGACACACTCGTAAGAGGGATAGATAGCCCAAAGCAAGCGTTCTTACTCCTATTCATAGACATATCTGCGGCTTTTGATAGTGTTCACCATACCATAATGCTCAATAATCTTAAACAAATAGGGATAAAATCAACAGTGCTAAATTGGTTTACCTCATATCTAGGCAATAGAACTCAAACTGTCAGAATAGGAAACAACACATCTAACACATACAATCAGGAAACTGGCCTACCCCAAGATTCTGTTCTATCAGCCCTCCTATTTAATATTTACATAAAACAGGTCTGTAACATTTTCAAAAAATTCAAGGTATACTATCATTCGTACGCAGATGACATAATGATGTATATCCCATTCACGATCCCCAATCTACCACTTAAATTACTCACTGAATGTTTCAACGAAATTACCACCTGGCTAAATAACAATAACCTCGCCATCAATCACTCCAAAACCGAAGCACTAATTGTAACCAAAAACCAATCATACTCTCCCCCACCACATATTATACTTCAGGACCACGAAATCAAAATAAAGAATGAAGTGCGATATTTAGGCGTCATACTGGATACACATCTCAATACGAATATGCACATAAGAAACACAACAAAGAAAATTTACTTCAAGCTCAGAATCTTAAAACAACTACGTCCTCTAATACATTTACAAGATTTCACAAAAATAATACATGCAATAATAACCCCTCACTTCGACTTCGCCAACCTAACTCTATTAGGGGTAACGAAACAAAACATCAAAAGACTCCAACTTGCTCAAAACGCAGCGGCCAGAACCATCATGAATGTCCCACCATTTCATCACATAACACCTATACTGGCAAATCTTCATTGGCTACCAATACAAAGCAGAATCCTATACAAAACACTAACAACAACCTTCAAGGCTCTAAACAATATGGTCCCACCGACCCTAAAAAATCTCATAGCTAAAGAATCAACCAATAATCAACACAGAAGAGACCAAACAAACAAATTAAGGACCCCAAAAGAATACATAAAAGCTAAAAAGACAACTAACAAAAAAGCATTTTCCCATGTGGCCTCCATTATCTGGAATGACCTCCCAGAGGAAATCAGATCAATAAATGAGATCAAAGAGATCCGTAAGAGTCTAAAAACACATCTGTTTAAGGCACACTACGGGCTATCAACAAACTCCCTCTCCCAACAAGAAAACGGATAATAACACTGTTTGACTGAGTGACACAAAATTGACATGATCCAACACCTTCCACCCCTAAGATTTTACACTAGTTTAGAAATTTATTATATATTTTTATGTCTTATGTAATGCACTCATACCACAATTGTATATAGTTACCAAAATGTTATTTGTTTTTGCACAATTTTCCTTTGTTTTAAGATGTTCCTTGTAAATGATTACTGACTGTTTTGTTGTATAATAGTTACACTGTTTCAGACGTTCATTGTAAAACAGACATCAGCCTGTTATATTGTTGTTAAATGTAAACCGCACCTGATCTCTGGAAGGTGCGGTATACAAGCGACTGTTAATTAAATTAATTAAAATTAACAGGTGATCTCTGGGAACAGCAGGAATAAGTCTTCACATATGGGTATCGTCGGTACCGACGGAGCCTGCGCGGGAACGCTCCCCAGCGTCCAAAAGGAAAGCTTTTGGGAGCATCCCACAGCGCCTGCGCGCTGCCTTCCCGCCTTTCCCAACCGCCTCTCTCCAGTTTGAGTTTTAAAGCTGAGACAAAGAGAGAGAGAGGAAAGGAAAGATAGATAGAGAGATACAACTCCTAGGGGAGGTGGGTGGGTTCTGAAGACTTATTCCTGCTGTTCCCAGAGATCACCTGTTACAGGTAAGTAACTGTGCTATCTCCAGGAACAAGCAGGAATGAGTCTTCACATATGGGGACTCCCCAGCTAGAGATGCCTGGGAGATCACCCAGATTGTGAGTCCCTGGGAAGGGCTCCACCTCCACCCATGAATCTCAGGCATCCAGTCAGGGATGGAGGGTAGGAGTTGATTAGGTATGGAACAGGTGTTTGAGAACAGCCTGACCAAACAAGGCATCCCGGCGGGAGTCCTTGTCCAAGCAGTAATGGGCTTTGAAGGTATGAACCGATGCCCAGGTGGCCGCTCGACAGATTTGGTCGATGGACACGGAGTTTACATGAGCCATAGAGGTTGCCATGGCCCTCACATTGTGAGCTGTGACTTGGCCCTCCAGAGAAAGGTTCTTATTCTGTTACGCGAAGGAAATACATTGAGCAATCCAACTGGACAGAGTTCTCTTAGAGACTGGAAGTTCTAAATGAGAAGGATCAAAAGCAACAAAAAGTTGAGAGGACTTTCTATGTTGCTGTGTCCTTTGTAAGTAGAAAGCAAGTGCTCTTTTACAATCCAGGGTATGAAGATTCCTCTCTGCACTTGATGCATGAGGTCCTGGAAAAAAGACAGGTAAATACACCTCCTGGTTCAGATGAAAAGGTGAGACCACTTTAGGCATAAAGTGTGGATTAGTTCTGAGGACTACCTTGTCATGATGGAACCTTGTATAAGGAGGATTAGCCACTAAAGCTTGCAACTCACTGATACGGTGAGCTGAGGTGACTGCAATGAGAAAAATAACCTTCCAGGAAAGGAATTTCAAGGAGGTAGTGGCTAAGGGTTCAAAGGGTGGCTTCATAAGCTGGCCAAGAACCAGATTCAAGTCCCATGCCACTGGAGGTGGTCTAATGGGAGGTTTAGTCAAAAGAAGGCCTCTCATGAATCTTGCTATAAGAGGATGAGAGGAAATAGGTTGTCCATTGAGAGGCTTAAGGGATGCTGCAATAGCACTCAAATGGACTCTGATTGAATTTGTTTTAAGGCCTGCATGGGATAAATGCAGCAAATAGTCTAGTAAAGAATTCAAAGGTATTGCAAGAGGGTTGAGACCCTTCTCTGCACACCAAATGGAAAATCTTTTCCATTTAAAAACATAGGAACGTCTGGTGGAAGGCTTTCTGGAAGCATGAAGGATATCCTTCACTTGCTGAGAAAGGTGTAAATCCTGAAGTTCTAGGCCTTCAGCAACCAGGCCCTGAGATGAAGAGACTGAGGATTTGGGTGCCACAAGGTTCCCTCCTCCTGGGAGAGGAGATCTGGAGCAGACCCCAGGTCCAGGGAGGGAGCTTGAGAGAGATGCAGAAGTAGAGGGTACCACACTTGGCGTGGCCAATGTGGTGCTATGAGGATCATAGACCCCTTGTCTCTCTGAAGCTTGAACAGAGTCTTGGGGATGAGGGGAATGGGAGGAAAGGCATAGAGGAAGTCTGGCCCCCAATGAAGGAGGAAGGCAACCCTGGCCTGAACTCCCTGACATGGAATCCTGGAACAAAACCGGGGAAGTTTGGCATTCCACGGACTTGCAAACAGGTCTATGTCTGGGGTACCCCAAACCCGAAAAATCCTGGCTATCTGGTCCCCATGGAGGGACCATTCGTGTGGAAGCAGAACTCGACTGAGTCTGTCTGCCCAAGAGTTTTGAACCCCTGGAAGATACACTGCCATGAGATGGATTTGATGCTCTCTGGTGAAGGCCCACAATCTCAGAGCTTCGTTGCAAAGCGACAGAGAGCCAGTCCCTCCCTGCTTGTTCACGTAGAACATGGCTACCTGGTTGTCCGTGTGGATGAGGACTGTCTTGTAGCTGAGCAGGGTGTGGAAGACTCTGAGAGCCAGAAAGATTGCTCTGAGCTCTAAGAGGTTGATATGTAGAGATGTCTCCTGTGGAGACCAGATGCCTTGGGTCGAGAGATCTTGTAGATGAGCTCCCCACCCCTTTGGAGAGGCATCTGTTGTAAGGGTTGCTTGGGGTAACACCTGTTGAAAGGGGGACCCCAGCAACAGATTTTGAGTGGACTTCCACCAGTGGAGGGACCAAAAAAGGCGACTGGAGGTTGTTATTTTGTCTGACAGGCAACCTGATGCCTGGGTCCATTGGGTGGATAGGGTCCACTGAGCTGCCCTCATGTGAAGGCGAGCGTATGGAACCACATGCACCGTGGATGCCATGTGGCCTAAGAGTTGCAACATCTCTCGAGCAGTTAAATGGGATTTTAACTGAATCTGAGAGGCTAACTGCACCAAGCGTAGGTAACGGGCCTGGGGAAGATAGCCCTTGCAGTTGTGGTATCCAGTAATGCCCCTATAAACTCTAGAGACTGAGTAGGGGTGAGATGGGATTTTGGAATGTTGATTACCAGTCCCAGATACTGAAGAACACACGCTTTGTGCAGGCTAGGGAAGCCTGGGCCTCTGACTGGGATGGAGCTCGGATGAGCCAGTCGTCCAGATATGGGAATACGAATATCCCTAGAGTGCGCAGAAATGCAGCTACTACTGCCATGCATTTTGTGAACACTCTTGGAGCAGAGGCCAGACCGAAAGGAAGCACTTTGTATTGGTAGTGCTTTCCTTGGTAAAGGAACCGAAGGAACCTTCTGTGTGTTGGATGGATGAGGACATGGGTGTACGCATCCTTGAGATCTAGAGAACAAAGCCAGTCCTGACTCTGGAGGTATGGAAGGAGAGTTCCAAGAGAAGTCATCTTGAATTTCTCCTTGCACAGAAACTTGTTCAACTCTCTGAGATCTAATATGGGTCTGTAGCCCCCCGTTTTCTTTGGGATGAGAAAATAAGGGGAGTAGAACCCTGAGCCCTGTTGAAGAAGAGGTACTTCTTCTATTGCCCCTTAGGCAAGAAGGGTAGCAATCTCTTGACCTAGAAGGTTGAGGAGAGATGTTGGAGAATTGAACTGTTTTCACCATGGTGTGAGGGGGAAGGTTTAAGAAATGAAGCTTGTACCCATCCCGTATGATGGAGAGGGTCCATTGCTCTGCTGTGATTTGTTCCCATCTGGGAGCAAAGTGAGCTAACCTTCCTGGGATGGTGAGAGGCTCTGGATGTTCTAGAGCCAGAAAGGCTAAGTTCCCTAGTGGAAAGTCAAAGACCCTGAGGAGGCTGAGGCTGTTGGGCTGTAGCAGTCCTCGCAGCCTGAGGCTTGGTCTGTTTTGGTTGTTGCTGTCTCTTTGTAGTAAAACGACCTTGAGAAGAGGCCTGACGATAACCAGAAGAAAATTTCCCTTTTTTTGGGGAAAGATCCTTTTTTGAACAACCTCTTTTTAAAAGGAGCAGTACTAGACTTTGAAAGTCTATCTAAAGCAGAATTTTCAGCATCCATCTGGTTGGCCTTTGCTTGCCAATCTTTGCCAAACAGGTTTTCCCCTGTACAGGGAAGGTTACCTAGACCATCCTGTACCCAGGATTCCAAATCAGAGGCTTGCAACCAAGCAACTCTGCGTGCACCTATGGCAATAGCCGAGGCTCTACTGGCACCCTCAAAAGAGTCAAAGGCTGCACGGTTGGAAAACTTGGATACATGCTGTGCATGTTTAAGCCAGGTAATATATTCTTCTCTCTTATCTTCTGACATAAAAGGAGATAAGGTTTGCAGATGATCTGTAACTTCTTTCAGAAACATCCCCATATAGAGACGATAGGAGTTGATTCTGGCCACAAGCATACTGGCCTGGAAGATTTTCCTGCCAAAGGCATCTAAGGTTCTGCATTCTCTTCCTGGAGAAGCAGAGGAGTGCCTTTTTGTACTCTTGATTTTTTTCATAGCAGACTACCACAATGGAGTGGTGAGGAAGCTGAGTCTTATGAAAACCAGGACAAGGAGGAACACAATACATGGTGTTCAACCTTCGAGAATGAGGGGAGGTGCCCACATGCCCAACATGTGATCATAAAGAATCTCATGTATTGGTAAGGTGGCTGCCTCTTTAGGAGACTTAGGATATTGTAGGATATCTAATTTTTTGGCTCTAGGTTCAGTTTCAGAGGTCACTGAGATGGACAGGCCTCTGGCCACCTCCCTGATGAAGTCCTGAAAAGACAAGTCTTCAGGAGGAGACATTCTCCTTTTTGGAGAAGAGGGTTCCTGAGGAAGGATCCCCGATGCTTCAATAGAGGCCTCTGATGTATCAGAGTCTTCAGAGGAATCGAAGTATCGACTGTCTGGATGCTCTCGCAGAGCCCGATACGCGTACCGGGGGGTATCGACATCGGGAGTAATCGGTACCGAGTTGGTACTGATGGGCATCACTGGATAGCGTACCGCTGCCGTCGACGCTGATGTCGATGCAAGCGGTACCGGTATCGGTACCGGTACTGACAATGAGGTTTGTTGCGGTACCGTAGGCATCGCAGCTTGTATGAATGCCGTGATGGCACGCTGCATGGTCAGAATATTCTGATCCATGGACGCCACCAATGTCTGGATGTCGGTACCGGTGGAAACCGCCGGTACCCCAGAACATTGTAACAGGTGATCGGTCGAGGCCGAGCCATCGATGTCAACCTGTGACCCCATAGATAGAGCTTTTGAAGCCGGAGCCTCCCGCCGGGGTAATTTTGCCGGTGTGGATTCCTCAAGAGTAAGCCCGGGGGCATCTCGATACTTAGAGGGAGATGTACTCTTTGAGGACCGGCCGGATTTAAGTTTGATTACCTGAGATCTATGGGATGAAGAAGCAGCCCTGGAAGACGTCGATGCCACAGAAGCTGCATCGGAGGGAAACAGGGTACTGAGCTTGGCTGCCCGATTTTGTAACCCTCTTTTAGACATCATGGAACAGGACTCACAGTCCACAATGGAGTGGTCAGGACCTAAACATTTTAGACACCAGTCATGGGTGTCAGTGACAGAAATAGTGCCACTGCACTTCGTGCACTTTTTAAAACCGGAGGCGGGTTTTTCCATGAGGAAAAATATATCTGTAGGCCTAAGGCCCCAGAAGAAAAAATGCACTGAAGTAAGAAAAGAGAAGGGGTTTTTTTGGGTTTTTTTAGAAAGAAAGAAAAAAGACCGGTGGTACCGGTCCTGAGTCGAGAAGGCAGACACGCGACTAAAAAAAAATAAAAGAAAATAAGAAATTCTTCAGCGGTGACAGGAAACACGACCTGCTGGCTCCGCGGAAAAGAAGAACTGGAGAGAGGCGGGAAGGCAGCGCGCAGGCGCTGTGGGATGCTCCCAAAAGCTTTCCTTTTGGACGCTGGGGAGCGTTCCCGCGCAGACTCCGTCGGTACCGACGATACCCATATGTGAAGACTCATTCCTGCTTGTTCCTGGAGATTAACTGTTTCCTCTCCATCCTCACTCCCCAAGCTTCTTTTTTTCTCCTGCCAGTCCCAGCCCCATCACCTTCTGATCTTCCCCCAGCATCAGCTCCCTTCTAATTCCAGCCCTTCCCAGCATCCCTCCCTTCCAGTCCCATTCGCCCCCCCCCCTCACATCAGCCTATTTCCAGTCATGGCCCCCCAGTATCAGTCCTCCTCCAGTCCCTATCAGCATCAGTTCCCTTCCAGTCACAGTCCCTCATTCCCAGGCCATTTCCAGTACTAACCCCCCCTCCCCGTATCAGTCCTCCTCCAGTCCCTACCAGCATCAACTCTCCACTCTCCCAGCATCAGCCCAACCCCCCAGTATCAATTCTCTTCCAGTCCCTCTCAGCATCCACTCCCTTCAAGTCCCAGTCTCCCATCCCCAATATCAGCCCATTTCCAGTCCTGGCCCTCCCCATACCCATTCTACCCTTAGTCCACCCTCCATTCCACTCTAGCCACCCATTCCCATTCTAACCCCCAGTCCCCCCCGTTCCTCTTCTCATTCTAATCCCCAATCCCCCCTGACACACAACAAAAGAGGCCCCGCTCTTGATTGGCTTCAGAGGGAGCTGGGGAGGCCCGAAGCCATGGCTGACGCCAGAACAGCCATGGGAGAAAAGAGCGACATTTGCCTTCTCTCCCGCGGCTGTGATATAAAGGAGCCCATAGTGCACTGAGTGCGGGAGGTCAAAACGGGGACATGTCTGATTTGCTCTGACCTCCTGGCACTCAACGCGGCAGCGGGTTCCTTTTTATTACAGCCGCAAAAGAAAAGGCAAACACTGCTGTTTACTCCCACAGCTGTTCAGATGTCAGCCAGGGCTTTGGGCCTCCCCGGCTCCCTCTGAAATCAATTAGGTGAGGCAGCCATGAGGCTCTTATCAGCCTGACCCTTCCCCCGCAAGCCATGAGGTAATCAGCCTGCTAAGAGAAAGGCATTGAGATTTCAGTAGGCACCCTTCCCCCCACTCCAGGTCTGAGCACAGTATCCCCTAGCCCAGAAACCAACAGACCAGAGCATACCGGTTTGGACAGGTCACCCAGGTACCTTCCCCAGGGGCTGCTGATTGGTGGACAGGAAATACCTGTGGCAAATGGGATTGTAGAATGAGTTTAAAACTGTACTGTATACAAGGCATTGTAGGCCGTCCCTCGGGGCTCAGACTTTTTTGTTGGAGGGTACCGGCTCTCTGTCTGATCCTGTGTGCACATTAAAGATCCTGTTTGCATTCCAGCCTGTCTGTGAGTCTTCCTTCTGTGGGTGAGTGATTGAATAAGAGCTTTTCACAGCATTTTCTATAACATTTTGGTGCATCGGCCAGGAAAATTTAAAAGAAAAACCTCTCTCATCACACCCACGGTGGGAAGACTACTGCTTTTTGCAGGATCAGGGCCTCCACCGGTCAGGGACCGACCCCTCCAGGTGATCAACGATCCTTGGCGCCACGGGGCCCCTTTGTGCTCCGAAGGACTCTTTGACTTGTGTGGTCAGTCGGTCCCTGCGGCTGAATCCCCGATTGAAAACCGGCTGGACAGACTGGCATCCAAACTCTTCCTGACCAGAGGCCTGGTAAGTACTGCCTTACTGTTTTGGGTAGTAACCTGTAGCGGCCCGATCACCCGCAACGAACGGTCCTAGTAGGGACCCCCGGGGGGGGTTTCTGAAGCCATCGTTCGTCCAGTTTTGAGTAGAAATCAGAGTACCAGTAAGATAACTGCAGTATGAATTAATTTTGCTACCTTGGGCCCCTTAAAAGGTATTTAAAGTGCAGCGCTGCCAAAGATATTGAAGAAGAATTGCCTAGGATATTAGTATTACCACTCTTAAGAATCTTTTAAAAGCGCTGCCAAAAAAACTTCTAAAAGTAACCAAAATATAGCACTTGATAAGTTAAACATACCTGAGATAAAGAATAGATCGCTGCTTCTCTTCTTTCCTTTCTGCTTGTGGGGAGTTTTCTGAAGTGTGACTGCAAGGAGAGAGTTCACTAACATGCTCCCCTTGTGCCCGATGTAATTTTCTGCTTCCCCCCATGTGAATTTCTGCCTCCGATGTAATTTTCTGCTTTCCCCCATGTGAATTTCTGCCCCCGATGTAATTTTCTGCTCCCCCATGTGAATTTCTGCCCCCGATGTAATTTTCTGCTTCCCCCCATGTGAATTTCTGCCCCCGATGTAATTTTCTGCTTCCCCCATCTGAATTTCTGCCCCCGATGTAATTTTCTGCTTCCCCCATGCGACTTTCTGCCCCCGATGTAATTTTCTGCTTCCCCCATCTGAATTTCTGCCCCCGATGTAATTTTCTGCTTTCCCCATGTGAATTTCTGCCCCCGATGTAATTTTCTGCTTCCCCCATCTGAATTTCTGCCCCCGATGTAATTTTCTGCTTCCCCCATCTGAATTTCTGCCCCCGATGTAATTTTCTGCTCCCCCCATGCGAATATCTGCCCCCGATGTAATTTTCTGCTCCCCCATGTGAATTTCTGCCCCCGATGTAATTTTCTGCTTCCCCCATGCGAATTTCTGCCCCCGATGTAATTTTCTGCTCCCCCCATGTGAATTTCCTGCCTTTCTCTGCTGTCCCGATGCACCGCTGAGCCCCCGCTAGGTTTCCTGCCTTTGAACCAAAATAAATGAATGAATGAATAAAATGCTAACCTTTTGTTTTTTTAAGTCGATTGAAGGAGAAGTGATTGCTTGGAAGTCCATCACTTCCCCTTTTTCCCATCTGTAAAGTGGAGGGTGAGCCGGTGTGGAAGAGCACGGTGGGGTGGCAGCCATCTTGGGAACACCGCGTGTGCGAATTCCCCTGCACCCAGGAGCAGCTGAATCGTTGTTGGGACGCACGTGGAGGCGGCCATCTTGAAAAGACCACGTGTAAGCTACACTGCAATATACTTAAAGCGATTCTGGAGCTCCATCTAGTGGACATTAGCTGTATTTACTACTATTCCTCATGGTTAGTGACTCTGGAGCTCCATCTGGTGGACATTTTAAGAATAGCTAGCTTATAATTTTAACTCTTATCTAAATCAAATCTGAGTGTATATATTTTGTAAATTGCCAAGACCTATATTGTAAAAATTCTGTGTTTTCTTTTTTCCTTTCTCCCCTCCTGAATTAAGACTAGATAGGGTCCGTATTGTAAATTGTATTATTTTTTTTCCTGAATTTAGACTAAATAGGGTCTGTATTGTAAATTGTATTATTTTTTCTTATTCAAATTTGCATTTTTCCTTATTTGTTTTTGGTTTAATATATCGGATCCAATTTGCATACTTTTTTTTTTTATTCAACTATAAGTTGAGCTTGGGGTCGGTAAAGTCAAAATAAAAAACGCCCCTACAGTGCATGCTTCACAATTTTAAATCTGGGTTTAGAGAGGATTATGGGGTACCCCTCTCCGCCTCCAGATTGTCTTTTCTGTGTGAAAGGGAATGGCCAGCCTTAGTTAAGTTATGGCCTCCCCAGGGGTCCACTGACCTGTCCACTGTGTCTTTGCTCCATCAAATTGTTGAAAAAGAGCGCCCTGACCAGTTCCCTTATATTGATTCATGGCTGGCCATATGCCAGCTCAGACCAAGATGGTTCCAGCGCTGTCACGAGGATCAGTGTAGAATAATGGTGGCGGCCAGTGGTCGCCAAAAGGGATGGACACCCGCCTCTATCTACCAGGGGCGGGACCCTCCAGACATTCCTCCACGCCCTCTCCCTCTGCTTCAACCTCATGTCCCATCTGCACCACTGCAGGGTCCGCCCCTAGCTGAAGAGTCAGGAAGACCTCCTCTTGGGGTGGGTGATGCCAGATTTAGAGAAGATTCTGCGGATTCCAGCCCCTCATCTTCAGACTCCCCTCCCACTCCTGGTACCACCTCTAGTGCCACCATCTCCTCCCCTGAGAGCACACAGGCTGAGCTTGAATCGTCCACCCCGGTAGCCTGCCGCCTGCGGTCGCATGATCTCCAATTGCCACTACGACAAGTACAGTGGCTCCCGTACCTTGATGCTGCTGGGCGTGTGACACTGGGATCATCTAGCCTGATTTATGTCCCTTTCTCCACCACGGACCTGTTGAACTGGAAAACCCATTATGCTTCCTATACTGAAAAGCCCCAAGAACTGACAGATCTTATGACCAGTAGTATGCAGACACACCAGCCTGCCTGGTCGGACACTAGACAACTGCTTTCTACTTTGTCCAGCGCAGAAGAACGAGGGCGAGGCCACGGATACGGGGGGCCGAGGTTTCCCCTGGCCCCCAATCAATGTGCCTACTGCAAAGAGGAGGGACATTGGAAGAATGAATGTCCAAATCGTAACACAAGACAAAGGGGGTGGCCGGGATCCAGATGGAGCAGACCATCCCGAGAACTCAGACTGCCCACCGCTGAGATGTGTGAAGGAGACCCTATCTGGATCAGTGTGCAACATTGAAAGCGGGCCAGGGTGTCTGCCTAGGAGAATGGGAGGTTTAAATTTTTGAGAGAAACAGAACTTAGACTTCAGAGAGGGATGGAGCACACTGCGAGGTCCTGAGGAACTGCTGAGAGGCAGGAAAAAAGAACTGTTGGACTGACTGGGGGGGTTTTGGGGGCTTCTGTGAACGATTGTATTGTTATCCTTTTAATATTGTTTTCTTAGAAAGTAACGGAAATCTACAAGCCATTTCGGCTTCAGCAACTGCAATACCCACACCAGCTCAAGTTTTTGCTGTACTATTCTCAGAACATTCTTTATCACATTATTAAGCACTGCTGCTTTTGACATACTTTCATGTTATGTGTTTTCAATATTATTGACCAGCTGCAAGAAAATGATGTTACAATGTATATTGTCTCTAGGGAACAGTACCAGAAGCTGCTTTTCTGATGACCCCTATCTGTCTCAATATCTGTCTCAAATGGTTGCTTGTCCATTGCCCTTAGTGGGATTACCTTTGCCCCATAAACAAGAAAAGAAAAAGAAAAATTGAGAATGAAGGGAAATTGGCTGATAGGTATGTCTAGTATGGCTGCATCCTTGCCTGAGGCTGTAATACATTATGATGGCACGGAAAAAAAGCATGTGGGCTAAGAAAATGAGTACCCAGAGCCCAGCACAACAAGAGTAAAGCCAGGGAAACCATACTCTGAACAGAAGTGCACAGAGAATGGACCTAGCTAAGAAACAGGTCAGGCCTGAAAGTGCACAGAAAATGGACCCAGCACAAGAAAAGACATGCCAGGCCTGAACAGGTTAAACAGGCCAAACAAAGCTGGTGATACAAAGTACTCATATGCCCTGAAGACTACAGTGCCAGTGATTAATGAAGCAAAGGGAATGGCAGGGTGCAGCCAGAATGACTCAACACTAGCAAGAATAAAAGCCATTAATATGCTGATAAGGGTGGATCCCAGGGAAAGAGCCTTTGCCCCAAAGGAAAGAAGCCACTGCAGACTTTTTGCACATGGCCCTCCTTTGTCCCAAAGGAAAGAGGCCTCTGCAGGCCCTGCAACCTTTTACAGTCAGAACAGCAACTTTTGCATACGGAACAAAAACGTTGTGCAGGAGTTGCTATAGAGGGTATAGGGTATGTGTTGTGTTAAACTCACTGATGCAAGTGTTTCCATTGAACACCCTATCCAAGACCTAAGTGATCTAGTTACCTGTCCATGGGTCCTGGGTGGTTTATGAAGTGGTTCAGTTGGCCAGGGGGACTAAAAATCCCAGTGGTAGGGGTTCTTTTCATTTACTGCTATGTGCCATTCTGCCATGTTGTATCCCCATTCTTTACCGCTTCATGACCACCACCCTTGATACCCTGGTAGAACGCAAGGTGGTTACCACTGTCATGGCCCTGTCCCAAATACAGCCCTCAACCGCCTCTAGCGGTTGAGGTCTCACTTAAAAAGGGGGGAGTGAGGCAGCCATGAGGCTCTTATCAGCCTGACCCTTCCCCCGCAAGCCATGAGGTAATCAGCCTGCTAAGAGAAAGGCATTGAGATTTCAGTAGGCACCCTTCCCCCCACTCCAGGTCTGAGCACAGTATCCCCTAGCCCAGAAACCAACAGACCAGAGCATACCGGTTTGGACAGGTCACCCAGGTACCTTCCCCAGGGGCTGCTGATTGGTGGACAGGAAATACCTGTGGCAAATGGGATTGTAGAATGAGTTTAAAACTGTACTGTATATAAGGCATTGTAGGCCGTCCCTCGGGGCTCAGACTTTTTTGTTGGAGGGTACCGGCTCTCTGTCTGATCCTGTGTGCACATTAAAGATCCTGTTTGCATTCCAGCCTGTCTGTGAGTCTTCCTTCTGTGGGTGAGTGATTGAATAAGAGCTTTTCACAGCATTTGCTATAACATTTCAGCCAGGGCTTTGGGCCTCCCCGGCTCCCTCTGAAATCAATTAGGCACAGGGCCCCTTTTGGTGTGTGGTGAGGGGGACTGGGGGCCTATATGCCGGGTTCATATGCAGCCCTGGCATTGAATCTCCAGGGATTGCACATTTCAGAAGCCACATTAGATAACTGGGCAGCAGCAGTATTGCATGCTGCCTGGTTAGCTCCTGTGCTGAAAGACAGGCAAAGGTTTTCCTCACCTATCTTTTCGGTGCAGATCACTAACCGGACAGCATGTTATATCGCTGCTTCCCATTTATCACCCATCTCCAACTCTGTCCTGCCCTGGAATGCCCCCAACACGCCCCAATGCTAACCAGATAGCATCAAGGCACATACGGGAGTTAGAAACCTTGTAAGTGCCGTTGAATATCCTGATTTAAGGCATTTATAAGGTTTACTGGGCTGTAAACCGTGTAAATGCCTTTCAAAAATTGGGCCCAAAAGGTGGATATCAACAGGACCAGATTTAGGATAGGGAAAAACAGTGAGAAGTTTAGCACAGATTTTCAGCACTAGGCTCAGAAATCTAGGCATATGAATGGCAGGCCTAAATTTAATTACTAAATTAAGATGAATTTTCAATTTAAAACTTAGGCTCCTAAATTTGTCTGAAAATAGGGCATAAAGTAAGTAGCTTAATTTACGAGCCTAAATTTAGGAGCTCAGCATTTCTTTGGAATATCAGGCCCCCATGCTCATGAAAGTCTTAACAGCAGCAGGATCTTCAGGATCTGCTTGGACAGCCTGCGAGCACTGTGGGTTCTCTGAAAACGACCTCAAAGTTCACATTGTTTGGTAATTGCTTTTTTCAACTCAGCTACAATCAAGAACTTAAACATCCCAGAAGCATCTAAAAAATAATTACTATAAAATGTGTACTATGACTGTAATAATCTTGGTCCATCAATTAATATGTCCTTGGGGGCAACATCTCCAAACCAGTTAGTTTTGCGGATACCATGTCAGTAACGAATCTTACTCCTAAACCAGGGTAGGTGGAGCATAATCTCAGTCTCCTGTACTCTCTTCTATGAGTGTCTCTTTATTCCGTTTTTCAAACTTCTACAGCTAAGGTTTGGTTTTAATATAAACACGAGCAGAGCAAGAAGGTTCTCTCTAGCTAGAGCAATGAAGGAGTGTGAGGAAAGCCCAAGATGATCTTCCAATGACAAAGCATGATTCAAAGAAACACAGGAAGTGGCTGCGTAAAGAGGAACAAGAATCAGCACATTAGAAGGCAAGATTAGAAACCTGGAGTTGATGTAGGGTATGTTTACTAAATGGCGGTAGCGGCTTCGGAACCGATGATCTTGAATAGATCAAGAGGAACTTGTACCTGAGCTGTGAGAATGCCTGAAGGCTCCAAGGACATGGAAGTTTAAACATTTGTGGAGAACTGTTTGAAAACAATTTTTGCTGACCAAGAAATTCCACTATATTTTTTGATTACGAGAGTGCACAGATCTGCTCTTAAACTCCCGTCTAGCGGGTATTACACAACAATTAATAACTGAAAGAAACCTTTAACTTCAGAGATAATGGCCAGGTCAACTATTCTATAAAACACTGCTAAAACGACTCTTCACTCTGAAAATGAAGTGAAAGTTTGAGATGGTAAAGTGTAAATCTAAAGTGTAAATAAGCCAAAAGTCACTATTAAGTAAACTGGAGCTCATGTGTACATCATTTTAAGGGCACAAAATGACTTTGTTGCTTCCGAGTAGTTAGGATCATAAGACAGGCTGGACAAGTGAGCTTTCCTCCAGAAGTTGCTTATTTTTCTGTAGTTGTTAAAATATGAAAGTATCTAGAAAAAATGTATTTATGCCTGAAACCTCCATCTTGTTAACTTTCAGTAGTTTAATTGGTTTTGGCTATCTTCAATGCTTCTTGTTTGGGAAGAATCAAGAGTGAGTTTGTGGAATGTATGCTGTGTGTCAAAGAGCAGTGCGTGGGGAGTTACAGTAAGTACAGTCAGGGTTGGCGCAGTGTGTGGGTAGTTACAGAAAGTACAGACTGGGCTGACACCCCCTGCGATGCCAACTTCCTGTTGCATGGCGGGCATTTGTGGGGACAGAAGCAAACAATCCCAAGGCGCCATAATTTGCATTCCAAGGCATAATTTGCATTCCAAGGCTGTTTCAGGTCATTGCCGTCACTGTAAGGCCCAGTGAGGGGTGATAGCAGTGGCAATGGGTGCCCCTGGAGGGCTGGTGCTCTAGGCGACTGCCTAGTCCACCTGATGGTAGCGCTGGCCCTGCATGGAAGGATCCCGATAGGGTGTAGGGGTGGAAGGGTTAGATCTACTTTTTAATTTAATTTATCTTTGAGGTAATAGGGACAATCTGACCCGTAAAAATTTATTGTTATATTCCCTTCGGAATTATGTTGGAATAATGTGTCTCAGTTTTGAGAGGAACCTGAGTGGGGAAGTTATATAGGGTGGTTGGACCAGTGCTTCTAAGCTAGATTTTTGGATTATGTTGTCTTTCTATTAAATTTTTTAAAAGCTTTTTGTATTTTCAGTATTCTATGTTTCTTAAAACATTGATAAGTGTACAGCACTATGAAGATTGCAGTTGAGAAGTTCGAAACACAAGGTTATGTTGGTTTGGGGTTAATGTCGCTGCAAAGAATTACTATAGATTTTTAATTTTAAATGGTTGGAATTAAAGATTGACTAGAGTAAAAAGGATCAAAAGGGCAATATTCTAAACTAGCTATATAATGCTGGCCAAGGTCAGTGCTACCATTAGGCAAACCAGATGGTTGCCTAGAGAGCTGGCCCTCCAGGGCTGTCCATTGCCGCTGCTGATGCCTCTCTCGGGATCTGCAGTAGTGGCAATGCTGCAAACAGCCCCACGACGCTTACCTTGAAACTTCAGCGCCACAGGGCTATTGCTTTTGCCCCCTCCGATGCCTGATGCAGACAGAAAGTCATCATCTGGCGATCTGAGGGAGTGGAAGCAAACAGCCCCACGATGCCAAAACTTCAATGTAGGCACCACGGGGCTGTTTGCGACCATTGCACATCCTGGAGAGGGGTGGCAAGGCTGGCAGCGGTGGCAATGGGCATCGGAGGGGGAGAGCGCCTTACCTCCTTGCGCTGGCACTGATGCTGGCTTTGGCTTGATGAGGTTCTAAGCTTTGCAGCACTGCAGGCAACTAGAACACTTCTCCTTGCAAATACAATGGCTTGAGGATAATACAACCAGGCTGTTATTTAAGCACCAGTATATCCCATCACTCTCCTTTAAACAGAATTATTGGTAGTTGGTACTGAGTGTACAACACTGTGAAGATTGCATTTTTATCAGTTAAATGACAGGGAGATGGTTATGCATTTACAATTATTGCCAATGTTGTAGCTTCCGGAAAATGAGCATTCTGTAGCTTCAGTGCAATCTCTATGGGAAGCATCAGGGCCGGATTTACCTTGAGTGAGGCCCTACGCCAACAAAAATTGTGGGCCCCCAGCAGGGGCGGCCCAAGGGGGGTGCGGGGCCTCATTTGCATAAATATTTGCATAATGTTACCATATACTAACTTTTAGTAAACGTGCCTCTTAATGCGTGTATGGATAAAGAAAGACTAAAAGATTTCTACATTACTATAATCCAGTGCCAACTGCCAGACACATTAGGAACTACTACAAACACTGCCCATTTAGAACCCATAGTAAACCCGCCGTATCCTAACAGCACTACCAGGACTCACAAAGCACCATACCCTACCAATCAAAAGGCAACACTGCAAATATTAAACCAATACATTTCAGAGAACAACAATACATGACCTACTGGGGAAAGAGAACAAGTGGCAATGTCAAATAGGAATTATATAAAACAGAACACCTCAGCTCAGTTACACATGCAGAACATAGACCATCAAACAAGTAATCATAATTTAGAAACAGGAAGACAATAATTAAACTGGGAATCCCAAAAGCCAAACTTGGAAAGTACAACACTGTAGAAATAAAACTATACATTAATTTGCTCTTGTACTAAACAAAGCGCAGACGTTAATGAGGCACATTTACCAGAGCTGACATATTCCAATTAATAAATTCAAAATAAAGAGATATTTTTCTACCTTTTGTGCATTTTTTCAGCTGCAATTGCTCCAACCACTTTCTTCTGGTTTCTTCGTGTCTTCTGCTAACTCTCCATCGTCTGCTGTCCATTTGTCCTTTCTTCTCTCTTCTAGATTTTTTCCATTCTCTCTCTACATCTGCTTTAACATACTAATCTTTCTCCTTTTGCTCTTTCCTCATTCCTATTTCATCCACTCAAATTTTACCCCTCCATCCTCAATCCCCACTTACTCTCCCAATACCCGGCCAATTGTAGATTTTTTATCCCTCCCACACAAAATATTTTTCCCTTCTCCATTTTACTCTTCCAGCCCCATCCCATTCTAATCCTCCCCCAACATCAGCTCCCTTCTAGTTCCAGCCTCACCCAGCATCCATTCCCTTCTAGTCCCTGCATCAGCCCATTTCCAGTCCTAGCCACCCATCAGCCCATTTCCAGTCCTAGCAACCCCCAACCCAATACCAGTCCTAGCCCCCCATCAACCCACTTACAGTCCTAACCCCCCATCAACCCATTTTCAGTTTAAGCCCCCCCCTATAACCCATTACCAGTCCTAACCCCCCATCAGCCCACTTCCAGTCCTAACCCCATCAACCCATTTCCAGTCAGCCCCCCATAGCCCACAGCCCATTACCAGTCCTAACCCCATCAGCCCACCTCCAGTTTTAACCCCCCCAGCCCATTTCCAGTCCCAGCCCCCCATAGCCCATTACCAGACAGCCCCCATCAGCCCACAGCCCATTACCAGTCTTAACCCCCCAAAGCCCATTACCAGTCTTAACCCCCCCCCCAAAGCCTATTACCAGTCCTAACCCCATCAGCCCACCTCCAGTCTTAACCCCCCGGCCCCTTTCCAGTCCTAGGCCCCCCATAGTCCCATTACCAGACAGCCCCCATCAGCCCACAGCCCATTACCAGTCTTAACCCCCCCCAAAGCCCATTACCAGGCCTAACCCCCTCAGCCCACCTCCCGTATTAACCCCCCACCCCCTTTTCAGTCCTCGGCCCCCCATAGCCCATTACCAGACAGCCCCCAACAGCCCACAGCCCATTTCCAGTCTTAAGCCCCCCCCAAAGCCCATTGCCAGTTCTAAGACCCCCCAACAGCCCACAGTCCATTACCAGTCTTAACCCCATCAACCCACCTCTAGCCTTAACCCCCACCAGCCCATTTCCAGTCCCAGCCCCAGCCCCCCCCCCCCAATAGCCCATTACCAGTCCTACCCCCCCACCCCCGTCGGCCTAAAGTAAAATGTAATTTAAAAAAAAACCTTCTGGCTGCCGCCGCGGGGCCCCCTCTGCTGCCGCGGCAGCACCGACTGACCCGCGGGGGCCCCCTCTACAAGCTAAATCCGTGGGGTCGGGTCGGGTCGTTCCTTCCTCCCTCCCTCCGTGCACGCTGTGAGAGGCGCGAAGGGAGAGTGTCTCCGTCGCGCCTCTGTTAAGCCCGCAGGGGCTGATGGGAAATTTCCCATCAGCCCCTGCCGGCTTAACAGATTCAGCCTGCATGGAGGGAGAGAGGGAGGAAGGAACAGCCTGCACGGAGGGAGAGTTGGAGGAAGGAACAGCCTGCACGGAGGGAGAGTTGGAGGAAGGAACAGCCTGCACGGAGGGAGAGTTGGAGGAAGGAACAGCCTGCACGGAGGGAGAGAGGGAGGAAGGAATGACCCGACCCGACCCGACCCGACCCGACGGATTTAGCTTGTAGAGGGGGCCCCCCGGGTCAGTCGGTGCTGCCGCGGCAGCAGAGGGGGCCCCGCGGCGGCAGCCAGCAGCTTTTTTTTTTAATTTTATTTAAAAAAAATTAACTTCTTCTTTTTTTGTGGGCCCCTGCCAGCTGTGGGCCCTACGCCATGGCGTACATGGCGTATAGGTAAATCCGGCCCTGGGAAGCATATAAAACAGCATTAAGGATCAAATAATTTCAATCCAAGCCTCAAAGAAGCTCGAAGTCCTCTGAAAAGGAATTGTCTCAATTGGAAACTAATTAAAAAGGGGACAAAACTACAATTAATCTACGAAATTTTAAAACTAAGCAGTCTGAATATGTATTAAGGAAAAAACTGTGAGGTTACTATTATTCAAAAAAATATATAAACCTTATGAATACCATATTAAATCTGGAAAAATCCTTACTAATATGGTCAGGGTGTAGGAAAGAAATCAGTATATGGAAAAGATGGACAAAGGCTTAGTTAATATATTCACTCTCAAAAAGACATTAAATTAAAATTTAAAATATCTTATTATTTAGTCTATCAAACCAAATTACCCCAATATGGTGATTCAATTTGTGCTTCTTGACCCAGATTCTCTGTGAAAAAACGCATAAGACAAAACACAGTTGGACATAACAAATTACTGATGAGGAAATTAAATGTGCTATTTATGAAAGCCATTTTAAAAGGTTTGCATGGCATTTGCGCATAAAAATAGTGAATTTACGGATGTAAATGGCCAAACATGTCCAAGTAAGCATAGTTACTCACCTGTAACAGGTGATCTCCAGGAACAGCAGGAATTTAGTCTTCACATATGGGTATCGTCGGTACTGATGGAGCCTGCGCGGGAACACTCCCCAGCGTCCAATAGGAAAGCTTTTTGGAGCATCCCACAGCACCTGCGTACTGCCTTCCCGCCTTTCCAACTGTCCCTCTCCAGTTTATAGCTGAGACAAAAGAGAGAGAGAGGGAGAGAGAGAGAGAGAGAGATACAACTCCTAGGGGAGGTGGGCGGGTTGTGAAGACTAAATTTGTGCTGTTCCCGGAGATCACCTGTTACAGGTGAGTAACTGCACTATCTCCAGGAACAAGCAGGAATGTCGTCTTCACATATGGGGACTCCCTAGCTGCAGATGCCAGGGAGATGGCCCCAGGAAGTTGTTAGCCCTTGTGAAAGGGCTATACTTCCTCCCATGGATCTCTGGCATCCTACCAGGGACGGTGGGTAGGAGTTCATTAAGTCTGAAAAAGGTGTTGAAGAACAGCCTGGCCAAACAAGGCATCCCAGCAGGAGTCCTTGTCTAAGCAGTAGTGGGCTGTGAAGGTATGTACCAAGTAGCTGCTCTACAGATGTCATCAATAGACACAGAGTGAAGATGAGCCATTGAGGCTGCCATGTCTCTCACTTTGTGAGCTGTGACATGGCCTTCAAGAGGAAGGTTCTTACTCTCATAGGCAAAGGATATGCACTGAGCAATCCAGTTAAGATAGAGTTCTTTTGGAAATTGGAAGTCCCAAATGACTAGGATCAAAAGCAACACAGAGTTGAGAAGATGCTCTATGTTGCTGTGTCCTTTGCAAGTAAAAGGTCAAAGCTCTTTTACAGTCCAAGATATGAAGGTTCCTTTCTGCACTGGAGGCATGAGGCCTTGGAAAGAATACAGGAAGGTAAACCACTTGGTTTAAATGTAAAGGGGAAACCACCTTTGGCATAAAGTGTGGATGAGTCCTATGAACTACCTTATCATGGTGGAACTTTGTATAAGGAGGATCAGCCACTAAATCTTGCAATTCACTGATGCGACATGCTGATGTGATTGCAATGAGGAAGATGACTTTCCAGGAAAGGAATTTCAAAGATGTAGTGGCTAATGGTTCAAAGGGCGGTTTCATGAGCTTCCCGAACACCAGATTTAAGTCCCATGCCACCGGTGGTGGCTTAAAGGGAGGCTTTGTTAAAAGAAGGCCTCTCATAAATCTCGCTATGAGAGGATGAGAGGAAATAGGTTGCCCACTTAGAGGCTTGTAAGAAGCTGCAATAGCACTAAGATGGACTCTTACTGAATTTGTCTTGAGACCCGCCATTTGACAAATGAAGGAGATACTCCAGTATCGATTCCAGAGGTATCGCAAGAGGGTTAAGACCCTTCTGCGAGCACCATATGGTAAACCTTTTCCACTTAAAGGCATACGAGCGTCTTGTGGAGGGTTTCCTAGAAGCATGAAGGATATCCTTTACCTGTTGGGAAAGGTTAAGATCCTGAAGTTCTAGGCTTTCAGCAACCAGGCGCTGAGATGCGGAGACTGGGAATTCGGATGCCAGAGCATCCCGTCCTCTTGGGAGAGAAGATCTGGAGTGGATCCCAATTCCAGAGGCGGAGCTTGAGAGAGATGTAGGAGCAGAGAGTACCACGTTTTCCATGGCCAACTTGAAGCTATGAGGATCATATGACCTCTGTCTCTCTGAAGCTTGAATAGGGTTTTGGGGATGAGGGGAATGGGTGGGAAGGCATATAGGAAGTCCTGACCCCAGTGAAGGAGGAAGGCGTCCCTTGCCTGACAACATCGAGCTGGAATTCTGGAACAGAACCCGGGAAGTTTGGCATTTAGTGGACTTGCAAAGAGGTCTATGTCCAGGGTTCCCCAAATCTGAAATATTCGGGCAACCTGGTCTGTGTGGAAGCAGAACTCGACTGAGTTTGTCTGCCCAAGAGTTTTGAATGCCCGGAAGATACACCGCAAGGAGATGAATCTGATGCTCTCTGGCGAGGGCCCATAGTCGCAAAGCTTCATTGCATAGCGACAGAGAGCCTGTTCCGCCCTGCTTGTTCACATAGAACATGGCTACCTGATTGTCCATTTGAACTAGGACTGTCTTGTAGCTGAGCTGGGTGTGAAATACTCGAAGAGCAAAGAAGATTACTCTGAGCTCCAGGAGGTTGATGTGAAGACAGACCTCCTGTGGAGTCCAGGTACCCAGGGTAGAGAGATCGTGCAGGTGGGCTCCCCATCCGACCTGTGATGCATCTGTTGTTAGGGTGGCTTGGGATAGGGGTTGCTGGAAAGGAGACACCACCAGAAGGTTTCTGGGTGATTGCCACCATTGGAGGGACGAAATAAGATGGTTTGAGTTTGTTATTTTGTCCGACAAGCAACCTGAGGCCTGTGTCCACTGAGTGGATAAAGTCCACTGGGCTGCTCACATATGGAGGTGAGCATAAGGAACCACATGCACAGTGGATGCCATGTGGCTTAGCAATTGTAGAATTTCCCGAGCAGTGAGACAAGGTTTGAGCACTGCTTGGAAAGCTAGTTGCACTATGCGAAGAGAGCGGGGCTGTGAAAGGAAAGCCCTTGCCTGTCTGGTATCCAGGTGAGCTCCTATGAACTCTAGGGACTGAGTGGGAGCAAGATTGGATTTTGGGAGGTTTATGACCAGTCCCAAATACTGAAGGATTCGCATTGTGTGAAACAGAGCAGAGCTGGCTTCCAGCACTGAAGGGGCTCGAATGAGCCAGTCGTCTAAGTAAGAAAAGACAAATATTCCCAGAGTGCGGAGAAATGCTGCTACCACAGCCATGCATTTTGTGAACACAATTGGCGCAGAATCCAGACCAAAGGGAAGAACCTTGTATTGGTAGTGCTTTCCTTGAAACAGAATCGGAGGAATCTCCTGTGATTTGGATGGATGAGAACATGAGTATACGCATCCTTGAGATCTAGAGAATAAAGCCAATCCTGACTTTGAAGGTATGGCAGCAGAGTTCCTAGAGAGACCATTTTGAATTTCTCTCGAAACAAATATTTGTTCAATTCTCTGAGGTCTAAAATGGGTCTGTGTCCTCTTGTTTTCTTTGGAATAAGGAAATAGGGGGAGTAGAACCCTGTACCCTGAAAGGGAATGGGTACTTCCTCTATTGCTCCTTGAGCAAGGAGCATTGTGACTTCTTGACCTAAGAGACTGTCGAGAGAGGTCTGAGAATTGAACTGTTTTACAATTATAGGAGGGGGCATGCTGTGAAAATGAAGCTTGTACCCCTTACGTACAATGGACAGAGTCAAATTTTCTGCTGTTATTTGATACCATCTGTGGGCAATATGACATAACCTGCCTGAGATGGTGTGGTACAGATGAATTTTGACTATTGATTATGCCTCAATAGTGAATATGCCTCAGCAGTGAATATGCCTCAACAGTAACTAAGGAGTAAAAGAAACCATTGAAATAGGGGTACTTGAAACTGTTGAAAAATTTACATAACTACAGAAAGATACTGGGAGATCAGGGAGGAGTCCTTCTCCTAGCAAACAAATGGAGACCCATTAGAGAGGACAAAAGAACACTTCACCTAGCCTTGGAAACAATTCTCCTAGCCAATGTAGACAGGATAAGAATTCATCAATTATAATGTTAGAAGTTTTGAGCTTCTAAAACCAAGGGGGGTGAGCATTGTCAGAAGCCTGCCCGGAAACCAAAGTTTGGAGAGGGACTGGTCAAGCAAAGGTGGATGGGGTGGAGAGTGTCTGTGGGGAGAAGCTCATGTATGAGAGCTACCTGCAACACATTTGTGCCTATATAGGTACAGAGGGAGTCCAGAGCAGAGAGAGCGTAGATCTGCTTGGCCAGCATGAAGAATCCCAGACTTTTCTAAGCCTTCGCTGAGCGCTCCCAGCTGATGTGTAAAGGGCTGCCATGATACAGTTTGGTGAAGTATTCTTTGTAAATAGCTGCACTATCTCATAACTCTTTCAGTGAAGTATTATTCTTCTGTAATTAAGTGCTTTTAGTTATTATTCTAATTGCTTTCTAGTTATCTTTTCTAACTACCCTTGTGTAACTAAGGGAATTACTTGCCTTTCTGAATAAGTATCCTTGCTTTGTTTGTAAATAAACTGCACGTCTTCATTACAAGGTGTTAGCCTTTGATGTAGTAAGACAGATGGTCGAGGGTTCTGGAACGTTCAGGGGCAGGAAGGCAAAGTTCTCAAGGAAGGAGTCAAAGCCCCTAAGGAGGCTGAGCCTGCTGAGCTGACTGAGGTTTTGCAGCTTTTGGCTTCTGTTGTTGTCTAGGTTGTTGCTGTTGTCCCTTTTGGGCAGTCTAACCTGGACGATGTCCCTGTTGGGTAAAGGAAGGATAAGACTTTTTTTCTTATTGAAAAATGGTTTCTTAGAGGATTTTTTCCTTGCAGGATCGGCTGTAGATTTGGACAATCTATCCAAAGTGATATTGCCAGCATCTATCTCATTAGCCTTCTCCTGCCAAGTCTTGCCAAAGAGATTTTCTCCTGTGCAAGGAATGTTTCCTAATTTATCCTGTACCCAAATTTCCAAGTCAGATGCCTGAAGCCAGGCAATCAGACGTGCACCAATGGCAATGGCAGAGGTTCTGCTTATTCACTCAAAACACGATTTACAAACTTGGAAACATCTTGAGCATGTCTGACTAGAGCAAGATAGTCTTGCCTTTTGTCATCAGGAAGGAGGGGGTTCAAAAGCTCCAAGTCTCCTGTGACCTCTTTAAGAAACATTCCCATATACAAGATATAGGAACTGATCCTAGCTGAGAGCATGGAAACTTGGAAGCATCGATGCCCAAAGGCATCGAGAGTCCTACATTCACGACCTGGAGGAAGGGATGCATGTCTCTTTACACTTTTCATCCTTCTCATGGCTGATACCACAACCATTGAATGGTATGGTAACTGAGTTTTCTGAAAGCCAGGACAAAGTGGAACTCGATACATGGTATTGAGTCTTCGAGAATGAGGAGATGTGGTTAAAAGTGTTTCCCACATACTTAGCATAAGATCATGTAAGATCTCATGAATAGGCAGAGTAGCTGCCTCTTTGGGTATTGGAGAATTTCCAACTCCTTTGCCCTAGGCTCTTTTTCAGGAGCTACTGTGATGGAAAGGCCTCGGGCCACATCACGGATAAAGTCCAGAAAGGACATATCCTCTGGCGGAGACATTCTGCGTTGAGAAGAAGAGGAATCCTCGGGGAGAAGTACTCTTGTATTGGCAGAGTCTTTGGAGTCTTCAGACTCATCAGAGGATTCAAAATACCTCCAATCCCGGTGATCGTGCAAAGCACGGTACTGGTATCGATTGAAGTTGGCATCGGGTTGTTTCGGTATCGATCTGTCGATGCCGGAGACAGACGCATGACTCGGTATGGGTGACGTACCCGCTGATGTTAATGCAGTCGGTACCGGTTCCGGTACCGGTGTCGGTTGAGGTGTCTGAAGCGGTTCAACGGTACCGAAGCCGTGAAAAGAGCTGCTAGACTGCATTCGATAGCAAGAAATCTCTGGTCTATTGACGCTGCTGATGCTTGGGTGTCGGTACCGGTAGAAGTGGACGCAATCCCAGAGAATGGCGCCAGTAGTTCTGCCGAGGTTGAGGCCTTGAGAACATTCTGGAACCCCGTTAGTGCTTTGGAAGCCAAAGCCTCCCGCCGGGGCAGTTTTACCGGTGAAAATTCCTCAAGGGCAATGCCAGGGGCATCTCGATACTTAGAAGGAGATCTACCCTTTGAGGACCGGCTAGATTTATGTTTAGTTACCTGAGATCCATGGGAGGAAGATGAGGCCCTGGAGGACGCTGATGCAACAGACGCCGCATCTAAGGGAAAAAGGGTGCTAAGTTTAGCAGCTCGGTTCTGCCGGCCCCTTTTTGACTTCATTCCACAGGAGAGGCACTCTGAAATAGAGTGGTCAGGACCTAAACATTTGAGACACCAATCATGGGTGTCGGTGACGGAAATGGTTCCGCCACAATTAGAACATTTCTTAAAACCTGAAGCAGATATTTCCATTTTTAAGGAAATAAATTGGGCCTAGTGCCCAAAATGGCACCTAGCACCAAGGAAAAAAAGTTTCTAAAGTAAAACACCTCAGAAACTATGATTCTTTTTTTTTTTTTTTAAGAGAAAGAAGAAAGAACCAGCGGTACCGGTATGGCATCGAAGGAAAGCAGACGCGACCACAAAAACAAAGATTAAAGACAACATTTTTATGCGGTGACAAAGTTTTTCCGCAGAAAACGAAGAACTGGAGAGGGACAGTTGGAAAGGCGGGAAGGCAGCACGCAGGTGCTGTGGGATGCTCCCAAAAGCTTTCCTATTGGACGCTGGGGAGTGTTCCCGTGCAGGCTCCGTCGGTACCGACGATACCCATATGTGAAGACTACATTCCTGCTTGTTCCTGGAGATGCACTTTTACAAAAGTCCTTACTTAAACGTGTATGTCGGCAGCACAAAGAGTTTTCAAAGAGGCATGCCTCTAAAGGTCTAAAATCTGACAGGTAGTTAACGAGTATTTTAGTGCATGCCTACTGTACACGGTGACACCTAACATGTGGGTATGATAGGGAGCGATTGCTAAGATGCACATTCATCGACCATTGCGCAAAGGAGCATGGATTGGGTAGGTAAGGGGCAGAATGTGAGCAACGATGGCATACTGCGGTTAGCGCGGGCATCGTTAGTGCATGTCACCCCCAATGTGGCAATTAGCACAGGTGCACCTAACGATACCCTGCGTTAACTGTGCTGGACAATAGCATATGCTGGGAACATGCTGGGGTGCCCCTGACAGTTATTGCAGAGGCTTTGCATCTACCAAAGTGCGCTACATGGTAGTGAGGAATTTAGCGCGTGGCTTGGGAACTGTGCTAAAAAGTTAAGTAGCAAGGGACCCATGCTACCTAGGTTACGTGCAATGGGGCGGGCACTGTACAGGCCAGGGATGGAAAGGAGGCGTTGATGGCAAGTCCTGACTAGCATGAGTGTTGTTAGCTGATACTAATCACGCTTGCTATACTTAGCATGGCTGCACTTAATGCCACATCAATAGCTTGTGCAATGCTGCATCTCAGTCCTGCATTAACTGCAGGGAACAGACACCCCCCACCTGAGGTTATTGTGGGGCCCCCGCACTAGTAATGCAGCCACCTCCCCCCTTTCCACCCTCCCTCCCCTTTCCCATCCCCCTCCCCCTCCTTTCCCTCTTTCCCCTCCTCTCCCTTCTTCCCTGCCTTCTTTCTTTCTCTCTCTTTTTCTCCTTCCTCCCTCCACTTCCTCCTCACCTTTTCTTCCACCTTCCCCCTCCCCCTTCCCTTCCCTTCCCCCCACCCTTGCTCCATCCTTGCCCCTCCCCTCCCCTTCTTCTCCCTTCTATCCTCCCCCCCTTTTCCCTCTCCTTTCTCCCCTTCCCCCTGCCTTCCCCTTCCCCTCCTCCCCCTCTCCTCCCTTCCTCTCCTTCTCCCCCTTCCTTTCCCCTTCCCCCACCTCCTTTTCCCACCTTTTTCCTCCCTCCCTCCTCTCTTTCCATTCACACCATGTTTTATCAATTAATTTTACCAATTTTACTTTATCTTATCCCATTTTTTATTATTTATTTTCAGTATATCAGAACATTATATTTGATTTTATATACATTTTTTTATTCTTTTTACTTGACTTAACTAGTTTTTCATTTTTTTAAGTCCCCTGTAATTTTAATATCTGTTTTAGTCCCTTCAGTATTTGTTTTTTATGGCTGACTAACCTCTTGATTTAAGCCCCTCGATGTTTTTGTTCATAACATTATTGCTCAACTTTCAAGTTCCCCTTTCCATCCAATATGTTTGCTTCAATGACTTTCATTGGTCTTAGTGCCCTTTTTTAAACTTAATCTTCCTATGCCGCTCCAGTCCGTCGGACACATTGCTATTTTGCCAGGCCCGCCTTTGTTTCGTGCATTTTTAAGTTTTTGCTTTTATTATTTAAAGTTCCCCCACTAGGAACCTTTCCATGAGATCAGATTATTGCTCACGATCACACTTTATTTTAATATTCTGTTTATTATTTATTTATTTACTTAGTCCCCGATTCCTTTGGTCTCGGTATCACCATGATTCATGATCAACATGAAGCAACACATAACCAACACTGTAAGAGCGATTTACTTCAAGATTAAATCTCTTAGACACTTACGCCCCCTACTTGAACCAAGCGACTTCCGCACCATTTATCAAGCCCTCATCATCCCCCATTTGGACTACTCAAACGCCATCCTGCAAGGACTCCCTCAGGCCACCTTACAGCCCCTGCAACTTGCCATGAACAATGCAGCGCGGATTCTTCTCGGCACACCAAGAAGAGAGCATATCACACCCCTCCTGAGACAGCTTCACTGGCTCCCCATTCAAGCCAGGCTAAGTTTCAAAACCCTAGTGATGACATTCAAGGCCATCAAGGGACTCTCCTCCTCCTCACTATGTGACCTCATCCAACCACCCATACCCAACAGGCTAAGAAGAACCTCAGTAGCTAACATGCTAGTGATACCGAGAGACACTACAAAATGCTCCAAAGCAACATCGAACAGAGCCTTTAGACTATGCGCCCCAAGTCTCTGGAACTCCCTGCCACCACACATCAGAGCGATCCCTAACCTGAGCCAGTTCAGAAAGGCCTTAAAACATTTCCTCTTTATCAAGCATCTCACTTACTGCCCGAACCCCAGCCACTAAGCATGTCCAATACCCAATAACTCCCTCTGACATGTATATAGTTACCCATTCATGGTTATGCATATGTATATAGTTTACCCTGTTTTCCAAGTTACTTGTTCCTGTTCAATGTAATGACCTGACTTTCGTTCATTGTCGGTTACCTTCTTGTTTTATGTAAACCGCGCTAATCGCAAATAGTGCGGTATATAAGAAATGAAAATAAATAAAATAAATAAATAAATGATTCGAAGCTGTCACCCGTGAAGGTCCCCAGAGGCCAGAAGCATGGGTAATTCACCAGGGCCTGTTCTTCAGTAGCTGTGGAGTGTTATAGAAAGGCGTTGCAGTGCCCCCTGGGAGTTGTGGTTCCACAAACTAGCAAAAGAGTGTAGTTGCAGTCAAGTGGTAAGGCTTTTAAACAGGACTTTTTATTCCCCTTCCCGGGGTTGGATTTCAAGCACAATGAAACAAAGGAACATAAAGACCATTCGTCTGGTACCAAATTAAAGAAACACTGGAACAAAAACTCTGCTTAACTTCAGCTTTGCAATGGACAAAAAGGAAAAGAAAACAGTCTCTTTCAAATCAAATAACTTTCTTCCTGTTTTCTTTACAAACACTTTTTACAGCACTTCAGCACAAAGAAGTGATGGCATCAGACACGGTAAACGTACAGTCCATGCAATTATCATAAGCAGGTTCCTCATAGGAATCACATTGCATTTCTTCAACACCGTAGTAAGTTTCCTTTGGACTGAAACTTCCGTTATTGTTACAGAGTTCCTCCCTACAGCTCAGAGAGTTCCCTTCCTCCTCCCGGCTAGAGTGGAATGGGTAATTACCATATTCTCTGTAGTTTCTTTTAGGAGAGCCACACAACTCTTGATATGTACAGGGCAATTCGTTATACTCTATTGCTCTTCTATTAGGATCAATAAGCCTACCTTCCAGCACTCTCTCTTCAGAGTTTCTCAGCCGAGCAGAGCTTTGCCCGTACGGAAGCCTTTTACTATGTTTCTCTTTCAGCTTTCCTCTTGGCATAAAACTATCTTCAGGATAGAAGCTCTCTCCCCTTTCTCTGTACCTGATGCTGGGCAGCTTGGCTTTCCTCAGTCTGGTTCCAGGACTACCTCCTCTGCTCCCTCCGTAGCAAGGTTCCCTGGGATACTGTTCAGCTGTGCACTGCTTTCCAAAGCAGTTCCTCGTGGGTTCAACAGCTCTGTAATTCCCTGGTAGTCTCTCTCTGTTACCAACGGCTCCTGAATTCCCTGGTGCTCTCTCTCTGTCAGCAACGGTTCTTGAATTCCCTGGTGGTCTCCTTTCACTACTCTCCGGTAAGTGATTTTTAACTGCGTGTGTCCTGGTGTTTACTTGGGCTCCACCCCTTCCCAGCTGCCCTTCATTCCCTAATGAACTATGAGCTAGCTTACTGTTTGGGCGTTCCCTCACACCTCGTGAAGCAGCTTGTATACGTTGCCTATAGCAACCTTGGGCCATGTGCAGATCTGAGCTGTTAGTGTTAGCTCTGTTTTGCTCAGAGTTTCCTATCTCCATAGGCTCTGACTGATCTACCCCATGACAAAGCTCATTGTTTCTCTCTCCTCTACACACCAGCAATGGTCTTATGCCTGCGTGATGTCATTGCCTCATACATATTCATGCATATGCAAACAATTTGTTTCTTTGATCTCTTATAAGGTGCGAAAGCCTTGGCGTCCCGATCAGTTTCAAGTGCTGTAGCTGACTTTCCACTCACTTGCTCCTGCGGTTTTATTACAGGTAAAAATGCCAATCTATGGCTCTGGAATGTTTGTCCTTTTTACCTTTGCACCGTTAGTTTTTAAACTACTAATGTTATTATTTTATTATTTTAATTTCACATTGGCTGTTGGAACATGGAGTGTCTTGACAGTTACTCCGTTTTGTTTTTTAATGAAAGTTACTCGCCCCTTCTGCAATTTTTTTAAGTCCCTGATGCTATTTTTCTGTCTTAGTAGCGTTTAGTGAATACACACTATGTCCTATTTCCGTATGTACAATAGATGTAGATCTGTTTGTCATGCTAATCAGACTAATCGGTACATTTCACGGTTTTTCATTGTCTCACTATGGGCTTCCCGCTATTATCAATGTATTATCACTGTCTCTCATTGCTCGCATATCAATCCCAATACAACCCCCCTTTTACTGTATTTTATTTTACTGTTTGCAATTACTGTTTTTACCACCTGCTGTCATTTTTAACTGTATTTTTATTATTTTGCTATTTTACAGAGGTCAGTCTTAGTTTGTCATTCAACACATATTGTGTGTAATTGTAAGCATTAACATATCATTAGATGTACCTTTTGTTCCTCCTCATCCCTATTTTCTTTCTCTTAACTTGACAAGATTGCCTTAAATGATTTTTAGTTCTTATTGTTTTTATTTTATTTTACCTTATCTATGGTGTCCCCTCCTTGCATTTCATAATGTTCTTTTAGGTATAATTTTAATGGTTTTTCTAGTGTTGGTTTTAATTTTATTCCCAATTATGTTCTGTCATTTATTGATTTTAATATTAATGTATTTGTTTGACTATTATTTATAATTATTACTATTATTATTATTTATTCATTTCTGTTTTCAGTTCTCAGCCCCCTGAAGGCGGCTTCGGGCGAAACGTGTAGGGGTATTGTTGAATTAATAAAGCACTTGTGACCACCATATACCACTCGCTTTTTGTGTTCTCTCTGGCTGTCTGCAAGGGGTTTTGCTCTCTTTGTGTTTGCCAGGTATTGGTCATCATCTAGGCTACTGCAATATGATTTACCTGGGTCTCCCTCAACGTGTCCTTAAGCCATCACAGTTACTAATACTACTACTACTAATGAGCATTTGTATAGCGCTACAAGTTGTACGCAGCGCTGCACAGACATGTAAGAGACAGTCCCTGTTCATAGAGCTTACAATCTAGTCAAGACAGACAACACAGAAGGTGTAGCCTGGGATAAAACAAGGTGGAACGGAAAAGAAAAAGCAGATCAGGTGAGTCAAGTTCCAAAAGCAGCAGCGAAGAGATGAGTTTTTAGCCTGGATCTGAAGAGGGTCAGAGAAGGTGCCTGGCATACAGACACAGGTAGTTTGTTCCAGGCGTAAGGTGCAGCAAGGTGAAAGGAGCAAAGTCTGGAGCTAGCAATAGAAGAGAAGAGCACAAATAGAAGGAGTTTGCCAGAAGAGCAGAGTTCCCGAGGGGGGTTGTAAGGAGAGATAAGAGAAGAAAGGTAGTGAGGAGCTGCAGAGTGAATGCATTTATAGGTCAAGTAGGAGAAGTTTGAACTGAATGCGGAAATGGATAGGGAGCCAGTGAAGTGAATTGAGAAGAGGAGTAATGTGCACATGACAAGGCTGGCGGAAGATTAGCCGCGCAGCAGAGTGCTGAACAGATTGAAGTGGAGAGAGATGATTCAAAGGGAGACCAGAAAGGAGTAGGTTACAGTAGTCAAAATGGGAGGTGATTAAGGAGTGGATAAGCATTCTTAGTAGTGTGTTTAGAAAGGAAAGGACGGATTTTGCTGATGTTATAGAGAAAGAAACGACAGGTCTTAGCTATCAGACGAATGTGTGTGGAGAAGGAGAGAGAAGAGTCAAAAACAATCCCAAGATTGCAAGCCGAGGAAACAGGAAGGAGTAGAGAGTTATCCACAGAAACTGAGAAAGGAGGAAGAGGAGGGGAGGTTTTAGGGGGGAAGATAAGAAGTTCAGTCTTGGCCATGTTCAATTTCAAGCGGTGGTGAGACATCCAGGCAGCAATGTCAGAAAGGCAGGCAGAGATCTTGGTCTGGATTGCCGGAGAGATTTCAGGTGTAGAGAGGTAGATCTGGGAGTCATCAGCATACAGATGGTACTGAAAGCCATGGGAAGAGATAAGCGCACCAAGGGACTGGGTGTAGAGAGCGAAAAGGAGCGGACCCAAGATGGATACTTGGGGTACACTGCAGAGGGAATACATTTATAGGTCAGTAGGAGAAGTTTGAACTGGATGCGGAAATGGATAGGGAGCCAGTGAAGTGAATTGAGAAGAGGAGTAATGTGCACATGACAAGGCTGGCGGATGACTAGCCGCGCAGCAGAGTGCTGAACAGATTGAAGTGGAGGGAGATGATTCAAAGGGAGACCAGAAAGGAGTAGGTTACAGTAGTCAAGACTGATTCCTGATGTTCACGGAGATCACCTGTTAAAGGTGAGTATCTATGCTATCTCCATGAACAAGCAGGAATGCAGTCTTCACATATTGGACTCCCTAGTTTCAAGCTATCGGAAAATGGCAGGAGCCCGTTAAAAACAGGAAAAAAATCACTGAAGAACAACATGAGAGTCCAGGGAATCTAGCAGACTCAGCATCCCCAGCACATTCACATCGGGATGGCAGTGGTGGTAGCTTGGATGGATAGAAGGCTGGAGGGAAGGAGGTGTAGCTAAGTCCCAAAGAGGTGCCTGAGTACAGCTTGACCAAAGTCACTGAGGTTTAGCTACGTCCCAAAGAGGTGCCTGAGTACGGCTTGACCAAAGTCACTGTCCTTACGAGAGTCCTTGTCCAGACAGTAATGGGCTGCAAAGGTGCAAAGGTATGAATCGAAGACCATGTGGCAGCATGGCAGTTCTCTGTTATGGAGACAGAGCGTAAGTGGGCTACGGATGTGGCCATGGCTCAGACATTGTGAGCGATTACACGACTTTCTAATGTAGCTGCACATGTCATTCAAAGTGTATGGAAGTTTGATCATACTACCTGCATCCTATTTGAGCTCCACTGACTGCCTGTAAGGCTTTACCTACAATTCAGCATAGCTACTCACCTGTAACAGGTGTACTCAAGGGACAGCAGGAATCAGTCCCCACATATGGGTGACGTCGGCACCAATGAAGCCCTCGTGGAAGCATTCCCCCATCTTTCAAAGAAAGCCTTTCAGAGATGCCACAACGCATATGTGGTCCCCTTCCCACCCAAGGATGCCATCTTACTCAGTCACATGACATAGCTAACACACAGTAAAAATAAAAGATGGTAAAGAAGCAACTCCAAGGGGAGGAGGGAGGATTGTGAGGACTGATTCCTGCTGTCCCCGGAGAACACCTGTTACAGGTGAGCAACTACGCTTTCTCCGGGAACAAGCAGGAAGTCAGTCTTCACATATGGGACTCACCAGCTACAGGCTACCGAAAACCCTTAGCAAAAATAGGGGCTCCCTTATGGGGAGCCGCAAGCAGCAGCACAGTAAGACCCCTGTATCCGATGAAACCAGCACTCCGGTAGCCTGAACACAGAAGGGTTGGAGGGTAGGAGTTGCCTAAACCCCGAAAAAGATACGGAGCAAAGCCTGGCCGAAGGCACAGTCCCGTTGGGACTCTCTTTCCAGGTAGTAATGGGCTGTGAAGGTATGAAGACCAAGTGGTGGCCCGAAAGATATCCACCATCAGGACGGAGCGCAAGTTTGCCAAAGAGGCCGCCATGGCCTTGACATGGTGCGCCGTGACGCGGCCTTCCAGCGGGAACTCCACCTGTTCATAGGTGAGGGTGATACAGTCTGCCACCAAGGTGGACAGCGTACGCTTGGTCACCGCCTCCCCCAGCCTACTGGGGTCGTAGGAGATAAAAAGCTGAGCAGCTTTGGAGTGGCCCTGAGTGCACTGATATAGAAGAACAAAGCCCTCTTAAAGTTCAAGGTGTGAAGGACCATCTCTGCCTGACTGGAATGAGGTCTTGGAAAGAAGATAGGGGGCACCACTTCCTGGTTGAAATGGAAGGGCGATACTACCTTCAACAGGAATTTGGGGTGTGTGCGAACACCACTCTGTTCTTGTAGAACCTGGTATAGGGTGCCTCCGCCACAAGGGCCTGAAGCTCGCAAACTCTGCGAGCGGAGGTAAGCGCGACCAGGAAAACCACCTTCCACAAGAGGTAGCGAAAGTGGCAGGTAGCCAGAGGCGCAAAAGGCAAGCGAGTGAGCTGCCCCAACACTACGTTGATGTCCCATTCAGTTGCTGGAGGGCAAACCAGAGGCTTCAATAACAGCAGGCCCCGAAGAAAAAGGGTCACCAAGGGTTGGACTGAGAGGGGCTTACTATCCACCAGATGGTAGTGCGCCACCAGGGTACTAAGGTGCACTCGGACGGAGTTAGACTTGAGCCCAGATTGAGAGAGGTGGAGAAGGTACTGTAACACCAGTGCCACTGGGCAGGAGAAAAGGTCAGCCCCGTGCACGGAGCACCAAACAGAGAACCTACGCCATTTGAGGGCATAAACCTTTCTGGTAGAGACCTTGAGAGAGGCCAGCAGAATGACTTCCACCTCAACTGGAAGGTTGAAAGGGGCCAGAGTCACCCTCTCAGCAGCCATGCTGTCAGCGACAGGGACCCAGGCTGGGGTGCAGGAGGGAGACACCCTCCTGAGATAGGAGTCCCAGGGCGGTCCCCAAGGGAATGGGTGTCTCCACCATTTGGAGGAGCAGCGGAAACTATGGTTGCCTGGGCCACCGAGGAGCTATCAGGATGAGTGAGGCCCTTTTGCGGAAGGTCCTGAACAAGGTCTTGGCGATCAGCGGCATAGGAGGGAAGGCATACATGAGGCCTTCCGACCATGAGACAAGGAACACATCCGCTGCCACCTGGAGGGGTGGACATGTCGGGAACAGAAGTGGGGCAACTGGAAGTTGTCCAGACTGATAACAGGTCCATCACGGGTTCCCCCCAGAGCTGGAAGAGCAGACTGGATACCCTGGGGTCCAGCTGCCACTCATGAGGCTGGAAGACGCTGCTCAGCCTGTTGGCCAGAAGGTTGTCTTGGCCTGGCAATTACACTGCCTGCAGGAGAATATCCTGTTGGACTGCATACGAGCAGAAAACCAGTTCCTCCTGACAAAGGGTATGAGAATCTATGCCCCCCTGTTTGTTCATGTAGAACCTTGCCACCTGTTTGTCTGTCTGGACCAGCACCGGCTGGTGACGCAGGTGGTAACAGAAGACTCACAGAGCTAAGTGTATGGCTCGGAGCTCCAGGAGGTTGATCTGCTGGGTGCTATCATCTGGTGACCAGTTGCCCCGGGTGCGGAAATCTCCACAGTGGGCTCCCCAGCCGAGCAGTGAGGCACACGTGGTGAGGACCTTGAGGGTCTTGGAGCCTGAAAAGGCATGCCTGCCTCGAGATGCTGGAGAGACTGCCACCAGACCAGGGAGTCCGCAAGTTGGCGGGTCAGAGAGACTGTCTTAGAGGCGACCTGTGGCTTGAGCACACTAGTCCAGGAGACACCACGGTGTCACACTCATGTGGAGGCGAGCGTCGGGGGTGATGTGGACCATGGAGGTCAAGTGCCCGAGGAGGCGCAGAAGAAGCTGAGCAGGCACCGAGGGATGGTACTGAATGTCCCGAGCAAGAGTCCCGAGACAGTTGGCCTGGTCCCTGGGCAAGAATGCCTTCAACTGGAGAGTGTCGATCTTTGCCCCGATGAACTCCAGACACTGTGTCAGGAGGAGGTGAGACTTGGGGTAGTTTATAACAAACCCCAACTGTTGCAGAACATGGATGGTGTGTGCAGTGGCCTACTGCACCTCTGAGGCTGTGCCTTCCTTTATGACCCAGTCGTCCAGGTAGGGAAAGAGAAAGACCCCCTGGAGATGGAGGAAGGCGGCCACGACTGCCAGGAATTTTGTTAAGACCCTTGGAACAGAGGCCAAGCCGAAGGGGAGCACCCTGTACTGAAAATATCTGCCACCACCCCCCGATACAAACCGCAGGTACTGCCTGTGGTTTGGGTGAATGAGGATGTGGGTATAAGCATCCTTGAGATCTAAGACCATAAGAACATAAGATATGCCATACTGGGTCAGATCAAGGTTCATCAAGCCCAGTATCCTGTTTCCAACAGTGGCCAATCTAGGTCTTACGTACCTAGCAGTTTCCCCAAAAGACACAGGTCCCATAATGCTTGTATTGGATCAAGCATTGATATCCTGGGTCCCTTCTTAATAATGATTTATGGACCTTTCCTCCAGGAACTTGTCAAAACCTTTTTTAAACCCAGCTACGCTAACAGCCTTTACTACATCCTCCAGTAACAAAATCCAAAGTTTGATTACACATTGCGTGAAAAAATATTTTCTTTTATTAGTCTTAAATAGTTTACCCTGTAGCTTCATTGCATGTCCCCTAGTCTTTCTATATTCTGATAATTTAAACAATCGATCTACGTTTACCCGTTCCACTCCATTCATTAATTTACAGACTTCTATCATATCTCCCCTCAGCCGTCTCTTCTCCAGGTTAAAGAGCCCTAACCTTTTTAGCTTTCTTCATAGGGGTATCCTTCCATCCCCTTTACCATTTTGGTGGCTCTTCTCTAAACCTTTTCTAATAAAGCTATATCCTTTTGAAGATATGGCGACCAGAATTGCACACAATATTCAAGGTGCGGTCTCACCATGGAACGATATAGAGGCATTATAATATCCTTTGTTTTATTTTCCATTCCTTTCCTTATGATACCTAGCATCCTATTTGCTCTCTTGGCCGCCACTGCACACTGGGCCGAGGGTTTTAACATGTTATCCACAATGACGCCTAAATCTTTTTCCTGGGTGGTGGTTCCTAATGTGGAACTTTGCATTGTGTAACCGTAGTTTGGGTTGTTCTTCCCTAGGTGCATAACTTTGTACTTGTCCACATTAAATTTCATCGCCCATTTTGATGCCCAGTCTTCCAATTTATCAAGATCCTCTTGCAATTTTCCACAATCCTCTTGGGTTTTAACAACTTTAAATAGTTTTGTGTCATCTGCAAATTTGATAACCTCACTCGTTATTCCCTTTTCCAGATCATTTATGAATATGTCAAAAAGCAGCGGACCCAGCACAGATCCCTGGGGTACACCACTATTCACCTTTCTCCATTGGGTGAATTGGCCATTTAGACCTACCCTCTGCTTTCTATCTTTTAACCAGTTCCTGATCCACAATAGTACACTGCCTCCTATCCCATGACTCTTTAGTTTTGCCAAAAGTCTCTGATGAGGGACCTCGTCAAGGCTTTCTGAAAGTCCAAATACAATATACCAACTGACTCACCTTTTGTCTACCTGTTTATTCACACCTTCAAAAAAACTAACAGATTAGTAAGACAAGATCTTCCTTGTCTAAAGCCATGTTGACTGTCTCCCATTAAGCCATAACTATCTACATGTTCAGCAATTTTGTTCTTTATGATGGTTTCTACCATTATTCCCGGTACTGACGTCAGGCTCACCAGTCTGTAGTTTCCCGGATCACCCCTGGAACCCTTTTTAAAAATTGGTGTTACGTTCGCCATCCTCCAATCTTCAGGTATTACAGATGATTTTAATGATAATTCACAGATTACTAATAGCAGGTCTGCAATCTCATATCTCAGTTCTTTCAACACCCTTGGATGTATATCATCCGGCCCTGGTGATTTGCTACTCTTCAGTTTATCTAATAGTTGTAATACATCTTCCCAATGTATCGATATTTCTAAGGAGCATAGCCAATCTCCCTGCTGGTGGTAAGGCAGCAATGTCCCAGGGAGAGCATCTTGAACTTCTCCCTCACCAGGAATTTGTTAAGGTTGCGCTGGTTGAGGATGGGCCTTAGGCTCCCTGTCCTTTTTGGCACGAGGAAGTACGTGGAGTAGAACCCCTTGCCCTTGAGGTGGTGGGGCACCAGTTCCACTTCTTTGCCCTTGAGAAGACCTGCCAACTCCTTCAGAAGGTCCCAGTGGAGGGGAGACCTGAGGGGCTCTCCTGGGAAATAAGGGGGTGTTGTCTGAGTCAGGTGGAGGAGGTAACCCTCCCTGACTATCTGAAGTGCCATGGGGTCGGTGGTGATAGTCACCCACCTCTGGGCATAGAAGGCCAGACGTCCCCCTGTGGGCTGCTGATCTCCTTGGGGCAGATAGGCTATGCTCAAAGAATCAAAAACTACCCCCTGGCTGGGCCGGAGCCAGTGCCTGGGGTTTTGGAGCCTTCTGCTTATGCGGGCCATGCCCATGTCCCTTTATTTAGCTGTATTTATTTATTTAGCTGTATTTATATCCCGCTTTTCACCGGGTCAAAGCGGTCAATTGGGAGATACATTTAACACGAGGGGATGAGACACACATACGCTAATACTTACAGGGAACATGGGCAATGGAGGGTTAAGTGGCTTGCCCAAGACCACAAGGAGTACCTATAGGACTAGAAATCCCAGTCCCTCCGGCCTGAGATTGCTGTCCCCAGGTGGGACTTGAACCCCCGGCCCTCCAGCCTGATGTACCTTGTCCTAACCACTAGGCCACTCCTCCCTTGGCCTGCTGACCCTGTTGGGGAGCTGGTGAGGCCTGATAAGCTGGGTAGTTTCTGTAAGCAGCTCCCTTCTTCGGGTAAAAGGACTTTTTACTCAAGCTCTTACATCGGGGAGGGGCAGCGGTCTTTTTGGAGAGCCTGGTCCTCATCATAAACTCGGTCTCCAGCTTGAGACAGCCTTTTAGGTCATGGGTTTGCCAAAGAGGTTCTCCCCTTGGCAGGGGACATCGACCAATTTGTTCTGAACCCACTGCTCAAGGTCAGATGACTACAGCCAAGCTTGACGGCATGCACCGATGCCAGCCGCCGACTCGAATCCATCACAGGCCACTCGAGACATGAATTTGGAGCACTCACAGACTGCCTTGGCCAGGTTCTTGAATCGTTGCAAGAGCTCCTCGGAGAGACAAGCTGAGATCCCGGCGAGTTCCTTCACCAGGTCTCTCAGGTACATACGAGCAGCTTTTAAACTAGATAATAGGAGAGAGCCGACAGACGCCCAAGAGCATATGGTTCGGAACAATGTATCCTTGAAGGATACTACCAAAAAAATGAAGGTAGGGCACATCAGCAGAGAGGTTCCAATAAAGACAAAGGTAGCCCAAATGCCCTTGAGTATGGAGCAGACAGAGCTTAAAGATTCCAAATTACCCCTGACTACCAATAACCAGATTAATATGCATACAATTAAGTCTCTAAAATGCTTGTATGCAAATACTAGAAGTCTAAAAAATAAGATGGGAGAGTTAGAATATATAGCACTAAATAAGATGTTAGATATGATTGGTATCTCAGAGACAGGGTGGAAGGAAGACAACCAGTGGGACACTGTGATACCTGGATACAAACTATATCATAATGATAGAGCTGATTAAATTGGTGGAGGGGTTGCACTCTATATTAGAGAGGGCATTGAGTCACAAAGGATTAAAGTTTTGCAGAAAACTAAATTTGCTGTAGAATCTCTATGGACTGAAATTCCATGTAAAAAGGGGAAGGCGATGGCAGTGGGGGTCTACTATCGACCGCCTGGCCAGAATGAACAAATGGATGATAAAATGCTCAAAGAAATCAGGGAAGTTAACACAAGTTACAAAACAGTAATAATAATAGGTGATTTCAATTACCCCGGTATTGACTAGGTCAGTGCCACAGCAGGACATGCTAGGGAGATAAAGATTCTAGATGAAATAAATGACTGCTTCATGGAGCAGCTGGTTCATGAACTGACCAGAAGGGAAGTCATTTTGGACTTAATCTTTAGTGGAACACCAGATCTGGTCCAAGAGATACGGGTGATGGGGCCACTTGGCAATAGTGATTATAGCATGATCATAGCATGATCGCGTTTGATTTATTTAATGGAGGAGTGATGGTAAGGAAATCCACAGTACTATCTTTCAACTTTCAAAAGGGAGACTATGATAAAATGAGGAAAATAGTTAAGAAAAAACTAAAAGGAGCAGTTGCAAAGGTTAAAGACTTACATCAAGCTTGGGTGTTGTTTAAAAACACTATCTTGGAAGCCCAGACCAGCTGTATGCCATGCTTTAAGAAAAGTGGAAGAAAGTCCTAAAAACTGCCAGCATGGTTTAAAGGTGAGGTCAGAGAGGATGTTGTTGCCAAAAAAGCATCTTTCAGGAAATGGAAAAAAGAGCCAAATGATGAAAACCAGAAACAGTACAAGCACTGACAAGTTAAATGCAAGGCATTTATAAAGTAGGCAAAGAGAGAATTTGAGAAGAAACTTGCTGTGGAAGCAAAAATGCATAATAAAGACTTTTTCAAGTACATTCATAGCAAAAACCTGTGAGAGAGTCAGTTGGACCATTAGATGATAGAGGGGTAAAAGGGGCAGTAAGAGGGGACAAGGCTATAGCGGAGAGACTAAATGAATTCTTTTCTTCGGTCTTTACTGAGGAAGATGTAGGGATATTACTCATGACTGAAGTGGTATTTAAAGGTGATACTGTGGAAGAATTGAAAGAAATATCGATACACCGGGAAGATGTATTATCCTATGAAGAAAGGCTAAAAAGGTTAGGGCTCTTTAACCTGGAAAAGAGACGGCTGAGGGGAGATATGATAGAAGTCTATAAATTAATGAACGGAGTGGAACGGGTAAACGTAGATCGATTGTTTACGTTATCAGAATACAGAAAGACTAGGGGACATGCAATGAAGCTACAGGGTAAACTATTTAAGACTAATAAATGAAAATATTTTTTCACTCAACGTGTAATCAAACTCTGGAATTTGTTACCGGAGGATGTAGTAAAGGCTGTTAGTGTAGCTGAGTTTAAAAAAGGTTTGGACAAGTTCCTGGAGGAAAGGTCCATAAACCATTATTAAGAAGTGACCGAATATATCAATGCTTGACCCAGTACAAGCATTGTGGAACTTGTGTCTCTTGGGGAAACTGCTAGGTACATATGACCTAGATTGGCCACTGTTGGAAACAGAATACTGGGCTTGATGGACCTTGGTCTGACCCAGTATGGCATATCTTATGTTCTTATGTTCTTATAACTATCTGATAAACTGAAGAGTAGCAAATCACCTGGACCGGATGGTATATATCCAAGGGTGTTGAAAGAACTGAAATATGAGATTTCAGACCTGCTATTAGTAATTTATGAACTATTATTAAAACCATCTGTAATACCTGAAGACTGGAGGATCGCCAATGTAACACCAATTTTTAAAAAGGGTTCCAAGGGTGATACGGAAAACTACGTACCAGTGAGCCTGACGTCAGTACCCAAAAAAATGGTAGAAACCATCATAAAGAACAAAATTACTCAAAATGTAGATAGTCATGGTTTAATGAGAGACAGCCAACATGGCTTTAGATAAGGAAGATCTTGTCTTACTAATCTGTTATGTTTTTTTGAAGGTGTGAATAAACAGGTAGATAAAGGCGAGTCAGTTGATATAGTGTATCTGGAATTTTAGAAAGCCTTGAAAACGTCCCTCATCAGAGACTTTTGGCAAAATTAAAAAGTCATGGGATAGGAGGAAGTGTACTATTGTGGATCAGGAACTGGTTAAAAGATAGAAAGCAGAGGGTAGGGTTAAATGATCAATTTTCCCAATGGAAAAAGGTGAATAGTGGAATACCGCAGGGATCTATGCTGGGTCCACTGCTTTTTGACATATTCATAAATGACCTAGAAAAGGGAATAACGAGTGAGGTTATCAAATTTGCAGATGACACAAAACTATTTAAAGTTGTTAAAACCCAAGAGGATTGTGGAAACTTGCAAGAGGATCTTGACTGAGCATCCAAATGGCAGATGAAATTTAACGTGGACAAGTGCAAAGTGATGCACCTAGGAAACAACCACCCAAACTATGGTTAAACGATGCAAGGTTACACATTGGGAACCACCACTCAGGAAAAAGATTTCTGCGTCATCGTGGATAACATGTTAAAACCCTCCGCCCAGTGTGCAGCGGCGGACAAGAGAGCAAATAAAATGCTAGGTATCATAAGGAAAAGAATGGAAAATAAAACAAAGGATACTAAAATGCCTCTGTATCGTTCCATGGTGCAACCGCACCTTGAATATTGTATGCAATTCTGGTCGTTGTATCTTAAAAAGGATATAGCGTTATTAGAAAAGGTACAGAGAAGAGACACCAAAATGGTAAAGGGGATGGAAGGATACTCCCATGAAGAGAGGCTAAAAAGATTAGGACTCTTCAACCTGGAAAAGAGATGGCTTAGGGGAGATATGATAGAGGTCTATAAATTAATGAATGGAGTGGAACGGGTAAACGTAGATTGATTGTTTACGTCATCAGAATATAAAAAGACTAGAGGAGCTGCAATGAAGGTACAGGGTAACCAATTTAAGACTAATAAGAAAAAATATTTTTCACTCAATGTGTAATCAAACTCTGGAATTTGTTAACGGAGGATGTAGTAAAAGTTGTTAATGTAACTGGGCTTAAAACAGGTTTGGACAAGTTACTGGAGGAAAAGTCCATATTCCATTATTAACACTAGAAGCCCCAAAATGTGTCAATTGATGCAAATGCATCTTCGAAGTTGTATACCAGCGCCACTGCTAGAACCATGTCAGTCAAGTTCCATGACTTTGTTAGCAAGGTCAAGATGTTCAAATATGTGAATCGAAAATTAATGACAGATGCACCACCTAGAAGGAAAATGAATTTATACCTTTTTTTTTAGTGCCCTCAAGTCAGTGTTGACTCATAGCGACCCAGCTACTTCTGGGTTTTCTTGGCAATGTATCACCGGAGGTAGATTGCCAACCTTTTCTTCCGAGGCAATGGAGGGTAAAGTGACTTGCCCAAAGTCACAAGGAGTGCCAGTGGGAATCGAACCCTTGATTTTATGGGTACTAGGCAGTTGCTCTAACCACTAGGCTACTCCTCCACTCCTGACTTTGTACCTAGAAGCCCCAAAGTACGTCAATTGACGCAGTCAATTGTCTTGGATGAGTAAATTGATGTACTTTGGGGCTTCTAGGTATAAATTCATGTTCCCACTAGGTGGCGCATCTCAATAACTGTTTACAGTTTTACTCTGACATTACAAAGAATAAACACACGATGATGTCACATACTGCATGTATTTAACAAATAAGTAACTTCACATTAATTCACATCTGCATTTCATGCTAAACGCAGTTGTCGTGATAATGCGTCAATTGATGCACTTTGGGGTTTCTAGGTAAAATTCCTTTTGGGGCTTCTAGTGTTAAAAGGGACCCAGGATATCACTGCTTGACCCAATACAAGCATTGAGGAACCGGTGTCCTTTGGGGAGACTGTTAGGTACTTATGACCTAGCTTGGCCACTGTTGGAAACAGGATACTGGGCTTGATGGACCTTGATCTGACCCAGTATGGCATATCTTATGTTCTTATGCCCATATACAGCTGGTATGATGTGGCCAATGAGCACTGAACCCTAGTAGCACTTTCTGCCAAGGGCGTCCAGGGTGCAGGCCTCCCTGCCTGGCGTCACCGAGGAGGGCATCTTCTGACTTTTCAGCCAACACATGGCCGACTCCACCACCATGAAATTATGCAGCTGCTGCGACTTTTGGAAGCCCGAGCTCCGGAGAACTCGATACATCGAGCCAAACCATTTGCTCACCACTGGTGTCTGCCACATTCAGAGTATCAGCCATTCCAGAATGGGACGAATGGGCACTGTGAGCGATTCCCATGGAGGGGCCTCGTACTGGAGGATTTCCAACTCATCCGCCTGAGGGTCCTCCTCCGACTCAGTCGGGAACACCAGGGCCTTAGGTATGTCCTTGAAAAAGTCAAGGAAGCCCATATCTTTGGGCAGGGTCCGCCATCGAGACAGGAGAATCAGATGGGACGTTGTGGTGGTGATGGGTATCAGGGGACTCCTCGTCCTCCATCTTCCACTCAGAGTAGTTCATCGAGGACTCGTAGGAGGGCTGTTTCTCAGGTCTCAGGGCCCCTGATGTCCTGCAGCCGGCACCCGTCATACTTACCGGAGATGACCGCGGTCCCGACAAGCGGGACTCGGATCGCAGCCTCAGCCGAGGATCGACTCGAGGCCGAAGGATCTAGAGGATCAGCTCAGCCTCCGGGGACATCTTGGATGTCGAGGGCCCAGTGGTTGGGGCAGATGAACCGGTTGTACTGGACAACAGCGCCGCTGCTGGTCCATGAAGGCAGACAAACTGCACTCTAGGGCCGCCATTCTGGACTCCAGACCTGAAGACTACGCAGCCTTCAGCGTGGGCATCGAGGGACTCAGGCCCGACGTCGGCTCCCCCAAAAGGGGAATCCTCGATAAGGATGATGTCTGGGGACCGAGGCTGGTCCGCAGTCAGATTCTTTCGGGGGGCCTTTGCAGGCCGCTCCTTCGACATCTCACATAGACATCTGGAACTGTGGGACCGGGGCCAGGGAGCACCCGGCCGGTCAGAATTGTCCAAGGACGCCGCCGCCTTTGAGGGTTTCTTCTTCTTCCTGGGTTCTTTTGAAGGAGACCCCCTTTCAGAGGATCCATGACAAGGCTCAGGTTTGGAAGGTTCCACCTGAGATGTCGGGGCCTCAGACGAGGCCCTGGCCTTTGGAGGCACCGGGAACTAGGGGAAAAACTTATCGTGCTGCTGCCAGCAGCTCTTAAGGGCCTTACTGGGCATTCTCTTGCAGAGACTACAGGCTGCCTCGTCATGGTCTGGCCCAAGGCAGAAGAGACAGCAGTCGTGTTTGTCAGTCAAAAACATAATTTTAGAGCACCAATAACACTTCTTAAAGCCACTGGTAGCCATGGGAGTAAAATGTAGCCCTGCGAGGTCAAAGATTCTCCAGGCTGCCAGTTGGAGAAAAAGGGTGCGAAGATGCCAGGAAAAGAAAAGAATGAAAACTACAAAAATAGACCAAACTCAACGCCGAGGCAACGAGGCTGATAGGCGGGAAGAGTACCGGTGCAATACCGGAGATGAGTATGAAACTCGAGAGAAAAAAATCAACTTTTTCCAGGGACAAACCAGACAACGTCTGCAGGGCTCTGTGGGAAAAAGGAGACTGAGCAATATGGCACCTTTGGGCAGGAAGGGGACCATGCATGTGTGGTGGCATCTCCCAAAGGCTTTCTTTGAAAGCTGGGGGGGGGGGGGGATGCTTCCACAAGGACTCTGTCGGTGCCAATGTCACCCATATGTGAGGACTGACTTCCTGCTTGTTCCTGGAGAAACCTGCTTATCCTATGTATTTAAATCTTTGCACTTGCTAGTTTTATCAGAACTATGCTCACTCTTGACTCTTTATGTTCCATCTCGAGCTTTAAGATCAGCTTCTCAGGACGTTTTGAGCCTGTCTCCTGTCGCCAAGGATTGCAATGAGACTATAAGGGTCATTTTAGAAGCTCTATTTGTGATTTGAACATCTGAAAATATGTATGCAGATGTCCAAATCACAGAGATATCTCTGGAGCTATTTTACAAAATAGCTCCAAAAGCATCCCCATGTTGAGGACATCCATTCTGCACATGAGCATGGCTGGTGGCGGGGTGTCCTGGGTATTTCAGAGAATGTAGAAATGCACACCTGATTTTTGAAATGGCCAGCACTTCTCTGCCTCGATCCAAGTCTATATCTGCTCTAGGGCACAAATAGGCATATGAAAAGTGCTTGTTTTCCCAGAAAAGCTTTTGGAGGTGTAGTGGAGATGGCCTTTTAATATCTACAGTTCAGTCCACAAAAGTAAAGAAAATTGATAGGATTTGGGGATACCTAATGTGTGTTTCTTGAGCTGCAAAATGTCTCCACTAATAAAATGGCAGGATGGGACACTTCTCCGGTCTATGATACCACTGTGAGGAGCAAGGGCATTTATGTTTCTGGAATAGTCTACAGATTTAAATATGCTGGCCATTTTTGGGGCTTTTTTGGCCTGGACATTCCTGACAGCACCTATAAGGACTTTATAAAATGCCCCTTCACATGTTCCAGGGTTTTTCCATTTATTGGGCCCAAGCTATGGAATGCTCTGCCGTCTGCTGCCCGCAATAATCATGAATATTAAGTTAATGTAATCTCTTTGTAATTGGCAATTTGCATTTTGCATTGTGTTTGTTCTATCTTATCTGCTATACTTGCATTTTTCTTGTGTTTTATTATGATGTATTCTATAAACCATTTAGAAATGTTTTAAATATTTAAGTGTGAATATGTATAACCTAGCAGAGAAAATGGATAGAGAGATATGATACAGATGTTTAAATACTTGAAAGGCATAATGCACAACAAACCCTTTTCAACCCTAGGATGCTCTAGTACAGCGGTTCTCAACCTGTGGGTCGCGACCCCCACAGGGGTCGCCACAGGATTTAGTGGGGGTTGCCTCACTCCGTCAAGTTTAAAAAAAATAAAAAATCGCACAAGTTGCTGCCGCTGCCGAGTCCGCTTCTCGGCAGCGGCAAGCTCACCGCCTCCCTTGCTCTGCAGTCGCAGTTCCCTGTCTCTTAGGGAACCGTGGCTGTGCCTGTGAAAACGTTGCAGAGCCCTTCCTGTCTCTCAACGGGCTCCGTCACTCCGTACAGTATTGTCCTGCCTCCAAAGGAAGTGGTAAACAACTTCCTTTGGAGGTGGGACAATGCTGTACGGAGCCCGTTGAGAGACAGGAAGGCTCCGCAGCGGCTTCACAGGCACAGCCGCGGTTCCCTAAGAGACAGGGAGCCACGGCTGCAGAAGGACAGGGCAGTAACAGGCAGACATAGGGAGAGGAGAGGAGGGGGCAGGGAAACTGTAACGGGGCTGACATGGGGGGAGGGAAGGGAGGGGGGCTGACATGGAGGGATGAATGGATGGAGGGAGGGAGGGGAGGCTGACATGGAGGGAGGGGGGCTGACATGGATGGATGGAGGGGGGGCTGACATGAACAAAGGGGAGAGACAGGGGGACATACTGCACAGACAGGGGATAAATGCTGGACAGAGGGGAGAGACAGTGCGGGTTAGGATTATAATGGGCTGATGGGGGGGCTAGCACTGGTAATGGGCAGATCGGGTGGGGGGCTAGGACTGGTTATGGGTTGATTAGGGAAGGCTAGGACTGGGAATGGACTGATCAATGGGGGGATGGGACTGGTAATGGACTGATAGGGGGGCTAGCATTGGAAATGAGCTGATCGGGGAGGTTAGGACTGGAAATGGGCTGATTAGAGGAGGCTAGGACTGGTAATGGACTGATGGGGGTAGGACTAGTAATGGGCTGAATAGGGGAGCCTAGCACTGGTAATGGGGTTGAGGAGGGACTAGCACTGGAAGTGAGCTGATTTGGGGGGCCTTCAACTGGAAATGTGCTGATGGGGGGGTAGGACTGGTAATGGGCTGATTAGGGGAGCCTAGCACTGGTAATGGGGTTGAGGGGGGACTAGCACTGGAAGTGAGCTGATTGGGGGGGCTTCAACTGAAAATGGGCTGATGGTGGGGGGGGGGATAGAGCTGCTGGCCTTGGAAGAAAACTGGGGGCTAGGGCTACAAATGGGCTGATGCGAGGGGATGGGAGAATGGGACTGGAAGAGAGTGGATCTGAGAGGGGCTGCCATGGTATTTAGACTAGAAGGGGACTGGAAATAGGCTGATGGAAAGAAGTGAAGAAAACAAAAGAAGAGATAAGAAATGGCAGATGGACCATAGACCACAGAAAGAGAGCTAAGAGAAGACAGGAAAGCAGAAGCCTCAGATCAGGACCAGTATGATCAGAGAATAAATTGGTCAGACAACAAAGGTAGAAAAAATAATTTTATTTCATATTAGTGATTTGATTACAAAATCATAATAATTTTGAAATCAAATATTGTTATTGTGATTAATTATTGTGGTTTAAATAAGTAAATTATATAAATAAACACATATTGCAAAGGCCTATAATATATTAATAATTCAACAAATGATTACAGCGACAATGCATTAACGGTAAAGGAAGAGAGACGCATTTGATTTTATCATTGGGGGTCATCACAAGTTGACCAATGGTAAAAGGGGTCACGGTACAAAAAAGGTTGAGAACCACAGCTCCAGTACAAGGGGACAGGATATGAAGCTGGAAAGAAATTCACTCAGGAAATATTTTTTTCAAAGAAAGGGTGGTGAATGCCTGCAGTGACATCTCAGAAAAAGTGCTAGACAGAAAAACAGTAATGAAATTCAAAACAGCGTGGGATAAACACAAAGAATCTCCTAATGGAAAAGGTCAGAAAACCAGGCACTGGTTGCTTCAACTCAAAACAGGGAGATAACCTCAGAGGGCAGCAGTTACAACCCTCAATGAAAATACGTGAAATCTGATAATTTGATTAGCAGCAGAGATTTTGTTTATTTAAAAATCCAATAGCAGGGCAGCTTTGAGGAACCTGCATCATTTGCTAGCTACACAAGCATTTTTAACAAGCATATTGTATATTGCAGTCCATTTTCAGAAGGAATCAATGCATCTGCTGTTTGTGTGGGTGCCTAACAACGGGGGGGGGGGTGAAATTGCATAAATACGTTTGAAAATATCATGTATGTGTGTTAGTTTACCCCCCCTCCCCATCTAAACATACCCAAAAGAACTGCCTCTTGTAAAACCAGTTAAAAATACATGCAATATGCAGGTCCTCTCACGCTCTTAGCTGAGGAAAGGAGTGTAAGTGTTAGCCAAACCATTATACCTGAGTGAATTGTTTTGGAGATTGCCCTCTAAGTACTTTCCATGCCATGCTTTGCATAAATTGCAATAATTCGATCAAGAATCAAGAAGAACTTGAAATGTCCTTAAATTGCAGTCCTCCTATAGCAGCAATAACATATTCAGAAAATTAAATATGCATTAAAAAACAACAGAGCAACTGCAAATGATGAAAGATTAGATTCTAGCAGTTTTGGGACGGCTGTGTCATAGTTAAAATCAGTTAAAATGCTACTGCAACACCGAGGAACATCCACAAAATGGAAAATATCTCTCAATGCAAATTTCACATTTGATCACTAAAACTATTAGAGTTTACTAGTAGAATTTAAGAATTACACATCAAAAGGCTATCAGAGGATGTTTAAATGTCCATATGTAGAAAAGTGATTATGGTAGGGAACAGACAATTACATACATATGAGATAGGGAATGCTTTGTTGAAACAGAATGTGCTCTTGAAGAATGTTGTGCAAAATTTATTTTAAAAAAGATGGTTTTCAGGTATTACAGAATTTTGTAGACACACTTCAACAGACTTTCATTTTATAACATACTGAGAAAATTAATACTATTTCTCTGGTAAGATTTTTAAAAAAAGAGTCCCTTAATTTCTATGCTAATTTTAATCCTGGGTACTTGAACTGGAAAATGACATTCTATCCAAGCTACAAGCTTGTGTGACATGAGAGAAAAATATCTAAATTGATAATATTCAGCTGCATTTGTACATTTGTGATCTGTATTCTTCCAAGACTGAAACTCAACTTTGGAGTGTCTTGTACCTTTTCCCTGCTCACTAAAGATGATCTTAAGGGGGCTAAACAAATAGAAAAGGCAACGGCAAAAGCCAGAAGAATGCTTGGGTGCATAGGGAGAGAAATGGCCAGCAGGAAAAAGGAGGTGACAGTATCTCTATATAAGTCTTTGGCGAGACCTCATTTGGAGCATTATGTGCAATTCTGAAGACCACACTTCAAAAGGACATAAATATGATGGAGTCGGTGCAGAGGGTGACTACTAAAATGATTAGTGGTCTTCGTTATAAACCATAAGGGGACAGACTTACATTAGAGGAAAAGTGGGATAGAGGAGTTATGATAGAGATGTTTAAATATCTCCATGGCATAAATGCACAGGATGAGTGCCTCTTTCAACTGAAAGAAAGATCTGCAATGAGGTGGCATAGGAAGAAGGTGAAGTAATGTACAGAAATATTTCTTTATGGAAGGAATGATAGAAGCATGGAATAGTCTCCAAGTGGAGGAAGTAGTGATGAGGACTGTATCTGAATTCAAAAAGCATGGTACAAACATAGAAGATCTCTAAAGAAAAACAAAACAAAACTGTAGTAGTTGGTATGGAAGGGCAGACTAGATGGGCCATAAGTTCTTTATCTGTCATCCTGTTTCTATGTTTCTAAAACGCCATCAAAATCAGATGTAAAACACAGATCAGCAGAAAGTCCAAAAGGGAAAGAATGTAACAATGGACTAATAGTACAGAGACCCATCATACATCAGTGAGATATCCTAAAAATGAAAAATCATTTTCAATAAACGTGACTTCAACTCTTAAGTTTACATTAATAAAATTCAACTTGATGCTTGACAGGGGGTATTCTGGGGCCTTGGTATATCTTTTTGCCAATAGAGTTTTAAAAATTTCACAGCAACAAGGGGAACTAATCATTTTAAAATCTGTGTTAGGCTTGCTACTGACATGGTTCACTGAGAAATGAAGAACAAGCACCACTAATGTATATGCCCAAATTAATGAGAGAACACCAAGAAAGCTTCCAGTCAGCTACAAAGTCTTGATTACTCCAGTAAAATCTCCCTGAAGAAGTCATCATAGTGAAACATGTTGGTCTATCAGGAGACCATGTTCAGCTCCTCTACTCTTACGTCATAGTCTCCAGGTTAGCAAATTACATCCCCTATTCAGCTAAGTACAATTTCGTTCGCATTTCAAATGCATCTTAATTCGAATTTTCTCAGACTGCATTCCCTCTTCACATGCAAAGCTTTTTAGATGTGTTATGATTATACCCAGCAAACTATAGTATCAGCACTGGTGTTTCAGAGGATATGTATCAGTTATGAGCATGCATTGTTTTACTGTTTCTACCTTATCAGTTTAACGAAGGATCTAACTATCTGTGAGCAGTTAACTGGAAAGCGTAGTTACTCACCTGTAACAGGTATTCTCCAGGAGCAGCAGGAATCAGTCCTCACATACGGATGATGTCGGTGCCGACGGAGCCCTCATGCAGAGCATTTCCCCAACTTTCAAAGAAAGCCTTTGGGAATGCAGCGCGCATGCGCGATCTGCTTCCCGCCCAAGGGTGCCATCTTGCTCAGTCTGATGACATAGCTAAAAGACAGCAAAAAAAATCAAAATGAAGGATAGGACTGCAACTCCAGGGAAGGAGGGAGGGTCGTGAGGACTGATTCCTGCTGCTCCTGGAGAACACCTGTTACAGGTGAGTGACTACGCTTTCTCCAGGACCAAGCAGGAAGTCAGTCCTCACATATGGGACTCCCCAGCTCTAGGCTACCGTGAACCCAGAGCTGAAAAAATGGTTCCCTCTCAAGAGCCTCAGCATCTGTGATAAGAATTTTCTCTGAGAATGCACCCCGTACGGTAGCCCAACACAAGGGCCGGAGGGTAGGAGTTGTCTAAACCTCAAAGAGATTACGGAGTACCGCCTGTCCGAAAACACTATCCCGCCGGGACTCTCTCTCCAGGCAGTAATGGGCTGCAAAAGTCTGGCTTGAAGACCAAGTTGCGGCCTGGCAGATGTCTGCCAACGGAACAGAGTGGAGATGAGCTACTGACGCAGCCATCGCCCTGACACAGTGGGCTGTGACCCGACCCTGCAAGGCGAGGTCGGCTGCCCTGTACGCCCAGGCGATGCAATCTGCCACCCAAGTGGACAATGTACGCTTGGAGACAAGTAACCCCATCCTATTAGGGTCAAACGAGACGAAGAGCTGAGTAGCCCTTTGATGCTCCCACGTACGTTCTATGTAAAAGGACAACGCCCTTTTACAGTCTAGGGTATGCAAGACTGTTTTAGCCCGGCTGGCATGCGGCCTGGGAAAGAAGGTCGGAAGAACCACCTCCTGATTGAGGTAGAAAGAGGAGACCACTTTTGGGAGGAACTTGGGATGGGTCCGGAGGACCACCCTGTTCCTATAGGACCGCGTGTACAGTCTATCAGAAACCAGAGCTTGTAGTTCACTCACACGTCTGGCCGAGGTAAGAGCCACCAGGAAAAGCGCTTTCCAAGATAGGAAGCGCAAATGGCAAGTAGTCATCGGCTCAAATGGTGGGCGAGTAAGTTGCTGCAAGACCATGTTCAAATCCCACTCAGTCGCTGGTGGACGAACCGGAGACTTGAGTAGAAGCAGACCTCTGAGAAATCTGGACACCAAGGGGTGAACCGACAGAGACTGTCCTTCCACTGGTGAGTGGTGCACTGACAAAGCACTGAGGTGGACCCGAACAGAATTAGACTTAAGGCCTAGGTCCGACAGGTGAAGTAGATACTGCAGTACTACTGGCACAAGGCAAGAGAAAGGATCTTCATTGCGCTGAGCACACCATACTGTAAACCTACGCCACTTGAGGGCATAGGACTTTCTGGTGGACGGCCTCCTAGAGGTCAAGACCACTTCCTCAAACTCCTTAGGTAGAAGTAAGGGAGCTAGCACTATCCTTTCAGCAGCCAGGCCATCAGATTGAGGGACCTGAGATTGGGGTGCAGAAGGGAACCCTGCTCTTGAGACAGGAGATCGTGTTGCAGCCCCAAAGGGAATGGAACTTCCACTGCCAACTGTAGAAGAAGTGGAAACCACGGTTGCCTCGGCCATCTGGGGGCTACCAGAATCACCGAGGCCTTGTCCCGGAGGATCTTGAACAGAGCTCGGGTCACCAGGGGCGTGGGAGGAAACGCATACAGGAGGCCCGTAGACCAAGAGATCAGAAAAGCATCTGCTGCCATCCTCAGAGGATGCGGCTGTCTGGAGCAAAAACCTGGGCAGCTGATGGTTTAGTGGACTTGCAAAGAGATCGATGGATGGAAGTCCCCAGCAGAGGAAGATCTGCTGGACCACCAATGGATTCAACTGCCACTCGTGGGGCTGGAGAATCTAGCTTAGCTTGTCTGCTAGGAAGTTCTCCTGCCCAGGTAGATAAACTGCTTTGAGAAACATGCCTTGTTTGACCACAAAAGAGCAAACGGCCAGTGCCTCCTGACATAGGAGCCTGGACCCTGTGCCGCCTTGTTTGTTCACATAGAACACTGCCACCTGATTTTCCGTCTGAACTTGGACTGCTGAGAGAAAGCATGACAGAAGGTTTGCAGAGCTAAGTGGATTGCTCGCAGCTCCAAAAGGTTGATCTGCTGTGTGGCCTCCTGAGGGGTCCACAGGCCTTGAGTGCATGAGCCCTGGCAATGTGCACCCCAGCCTCTCAAGGAAGCATCTGTCATCAGCACCCTTGTTTGTGCTGGAGGCTGAAAAGGTACACCCCTGAGAAGGTTTGGCAGCTGTAGCCACCACTGTAAGGAGTTCAGAAGTCGTCTGGACACCTTTACTCTGACTGCGGTCGCCGGTGGCTTGTGTCCACTGCTCTCTGAGGCACCATTGAGCCATCCACATGTGCAGATGGGCATTCGGAGTCACATGTACAGTAGAGGCCATGTGGCCCAGGAGTCGCAGGTATTGCCTGGCAGAAACAAGAGAACTGCTTTGGAACTGGTAGGCCAAGTCCATAAGCCTGTGGGCTCTGTCCTCGGGCAAGTAAGCTCTTGCCTGAAGGGTGTCCAATCTGACCCCTATAAACTCCAGGTTCTGAGAGGGGAGCAAAGTGGACTTTGCGTAGTTTATGACAAAGCCCAGATGCTGAAGAAGAGAGACAGTGCGAAGAGTGGCCTGTCGGGCCTCCTGGAGTGACTGGCCCCAGATTATGCAGTCATCCAGGTAGGGGAAAACAAAAATCCCCTGATTTCTGAGAAAAGCCGCCACCACCGCCAGGCATTTGGTGAAAACCCTGGGGGCAGAGGTCAGGCCAAAGGGAAGCACTCTGTACTGAAAGTGGTTTCCTCCCACCACAAATCTGAGATATTGTCTGTGGTTTGGATGGATGAAAGTGTAAGCATCTTTTAGATCTAATGAGCATAGCCAGTCTCCCTGCTGGAGGTAGGGCAGCAGTATTTCAAGGGGAAGCATCTTGAACGTTTCTCTCTCCAGAAACTTGTTCAGATTTCAGAAGTCTAGGATAGGTCTGAGGTCTCCTGTTCTCTTTGGTACCAGGAAGTACCTGGAGTAGAAGCCTTGCCCTTCCAGGTGGTGTGGCACCGGTTCCACCGCCTGTTCCCTTAGAAGGCTTGCCAACTCATGAAGGAGGAGGTCCCTGTGTAGAGGGAGTCTTGGAGGCTCCCCTGGATAGTAGGAAGGGGGTAGCTGATGGAAATGGAGCATATAGCCCTTCTGAACTATGCTCAGTACCCAGGTATCCCCTGTGATGGCTGGCCACCTGTAGGCGTACAGGGTCAGCTGACCTCCTGTGCTGAGTGGAGCTACCGGCTGAGGAGAGGCTATGCTGTGGGAGTCAAAAACACCCTCCCTGCTGTGCAGGAGCCAGGGGCTGGCGGCTTGGGGGTTTTCTGCTTATGGGGCCCATGCCCCTGCCCTTTGACCTGCTGGCCCTGTTGGGGAGCTGGAGAGGCCTGATACTGAAGGTAGGTTTTGTAGGTAGCACCCTTCCTTGGGAAAAAGGGCTTCTTCCCTGAGCCCTTCTTTTTGTGAGAAGAGGCAGAAGTCTTTCTGGACAGCCTTGCCCTGATGAGAGTCTCAGTCTCGATTTCTACAGTCTTTTCAGTCATGGGCTTACCGAACAGGTTGTCACCTCGGCTCGGGACATCGACCAACTTGTCCTGCACCCTTGACTCCAAGTCCGATGACTGTAGCCAGGCCTGACGGCGTGCACCTATGCTGGCCGCGGCTACCCAGGCCGAAGCCTCAAAACCATCATAGGCTGCTCGAGAGATAAACTTTGAGCACTCTCAGATCCCTGTAGACAAGGCTTTGAATCTCTGCAAGGGATCCTCGGAGAGGCCAGCCGAGAACCCGGCAATCTCCTTTGCCAGGTCCCGTAGGTACATTTATTTATTTATTTAGAATTTTTTATATACCGCACTATTTTACTTCAGCGCGGTTTACAGATAACTCAAATGTCCAGTGTGGGGTTACATTGGACTTACAGTAAAACAAGGTACATGCCCATGTACAGCTGGTAAGTCTGGACTCGCAAGATAGCACAGAGCCCTGGAAGCACTTTCTACCGAGGGCTTCCAGGTTGTGGGCCTCCCGGGCCGGGAGCTGCTGAGGAGTGCTTCTTTTGACTTTTCAGCCTGTGTATGGCCGAGTCCACAACCATGGAGTTGTGCGGTAGCTGTGCCTTTTGGAACCCAGGGCTCTTACGGACTCGATAAATGGAATCAACCCATTTGCTAAGAACCAGCGCCGAGGCCGGTGCTTCCCACATACGGAAGAGCAGCCGTGCCAGAATCGGAGGAACCAGAACAGTAAAGGCTTCCTTCAGAAGAAAGTCATACTGGAGGGCATCGAGCTCTTCGGCTCGAGGCTCCTCCTCGGCCTCCACCAGGAATGCCAAAGCCTTGGCCATGTCCCTGACGAAGTCTGAGAACCGGGTATCCTCTGGGGGGGGACCTTCGCCGAGGCTCGGACTCCGGGGAGTCCGACGGGATGCACCGGGTCCAGAAGGTGTCAGGAGACTCCTCGTCCTCCATCTCTCACGCCGACTCCTCTGAGTCATCGAACGGCTCCGGCCATGTGGGCCTCGATGCCACCTGCCCAGACGCCGAGGGCACCGGCATCGATGACCTCGGCCCCGCATGGGAGGTCGAGGGAGACCTTGGCCTAGGATCGACTTGAGACTTGATGGACTCGAGGATTGGCTTGGCCTCCAGGGTCGACTTAGACATCGAGGTCCTGGTGGTCAAGCCAGATGCACTGGTCAGACCGGCCATCAGTACCCGCTGCTGTTCCATGAAGGCAGCCAGGTTGCTCTCCAGGGCCGTCAACCTGAGACCGAGCTCAGGAGACTCCACAGCCCCCAACTCGGGCCATGACGGCGTCGTGCCCAACGTCGGTTCTCCCGGAGGAGAGTTCACGAGGACAACAGATGTTACCTGACTTGGAGACTCCAGCTCCAGGCGAGGCAGTTTGGTCGGCCGCTCCGACTCCGAGAACCCAGGACGGCGGTCAGGGCTGCGCGACCTGGCCCTCAAGGATCTAGGTGCCTCCACTGATGATGTCCTCACGAGCTTCTTCTTCCTTTTGTGCTCCTGGGCGGGAGACCCCCTTTCAGAGGACCCACGACGGCGCTCGGGGTCAGACTCCCGAGATGTCAAGGCCTCTGACGAAGTCCGGGCCCGACCAGACGTGGACTCCGAAAAAATTCTTTCACTTTGATGCTGATGGCTCCGAAGCGCCTTCGATGACATTTTGCTGCACAGGCCACAGACCAGCGGGTCATGGTTGGGCCCGAGGCATCAGTCGTGTGTGTCGGTGAGAGACATAAGTTTCTTACACCAATAACATTTCTTAAACCCGCTGGCAGCCATCGGGGGAAAAAGGGCCCCTGCAAGGTCAAAAGACAGGGCTGCCAGTGAAAATAACAGAAAAAGCGCGAACGCTAGTCACAAAGGACAAAATTTATTTATTTTATTTTATTTATTTAGCTGTATTTATATCCCGCTTTTCACCAGGTCAAAGCGGTCAATTGGGGGATACATTTAACACGAGGGGATGAGAGACACACACATTCATACTTACAGGGAACATGGGCAATGGAGGGTTAAGTGGCTTGCCCAAGACCACAAGGAGTGCCTATAGGACTAGAAATCCCAGTCCCTCCGGCCTGAGATTGCTGTCCCCAGGTGGGACTTGAACCCCCGACCCTCCGGCCTGAAGTACCTTGTCCTAACCACTAGACCACTCTTCACCACAAAAACCGAAAAAGAAGTTCCGGGCTTGAAACCGGTGTACCGAGCCAAGGCGGGATGGGGAACCGGATAAAGGGACGTGAAAATTGCAGAAAATCAACTTTTTACCGGGTGACACAAACTACGTCCGTTGGGCTCCGCGGAAAAAGAAAGACGGAGCAAGATGGCACCCTTGGGCGGGAAGGGGACTGCGCATGCGCGCTGCATTCCCAAAGGCTTTCTTTGAAAGCTGGGGAAATGCTCCGCACGAGGGCTCTGTCGGCGCCGACGTCACCTGTATGTGAGAACTGACTTCCTGCTTGATCCTGGAGAATGCTCATTACAGAGGACATACAGCAACATCAAAAAATAAACTACAAGCTGAGCAGAAGGAATGAGTGAGAATCTACCTGTTGACATAGGAAAGGAAGCAACAGAATGAGAAAAACAATGACAAAAATTTCTTTAAAGAATTAGATCAGAAGATAAGGAAAGACAAGTGGCAAATACATAGATACAGTGAGAAATACAAAGTGTTACTCTAGGAGCCATACGTGGAACAAACCCGGATACATGAATGATTAAGAAGAAGTGATCTGAAACCCAAGAATAAGAGATTCAGGGCTGCAGCTCAAGAGAGTTAATTACAGGCAAGATGGTTCACAGCCTGTAGAGTAAAAATGGTAAAATGACATATGTAGATTCTGTAAATGACAAGCTGCAAACCAAGTTCGGTAGTTTAACTACTGACAGGGTCTCCCAAGATGGACAGGTCTCAGCTGAGGTGCCAGACCAAGACAAACCACCTATCTGGGCAGCAGCAGAATGGTATAGTGTTGACGGCAGAAGATCACATTTCTGTGACAACGGCAACAACACCAAACTTAAACTGCGCGGAGGAAAGGCCCAGCTATCTACTTCTGTATCTTGCCATGAAAAGCCAATGGATAGTTACAACAAAACAAATTGTGCTATAGTGCTGGAAGATGAGACCCCCAGGTCGGAAAACACTCAACTAGCTACTGGGGAAGAGCTGAAGAATTTTCAGAGTAAAGCCAGCATTTATGATGTAGTTGGATTAAAGCCCTCGGGACGTCTGACTGCTGATGTAGCTGCGCATGAAATGAGAGTCAGAAGCTGTAAAGATGCCTTACACATTGGAACATGGAACGTACGAAGCATGAACCAAGGGAAGTTGGAGGTGGTCAAGAATGAAATGGAACGTGTACAACTTGATCTGTTGGGTGTCAGCAAACTGAAATGGACTTGCATCAGGCACTTTGCATCAGATGATCACATGGTCTACTATGCTGGAAATGAAAGACAAAGAAGAAATGGTGTTGCATTTATAATAAAGAAGAAACTTGCAAGAACTGTAATGAAATACAATGCAGTCAACAAATGCTTAATCTCTATTCGTCTAGGAGGAATGCCTATCAACACAACTATAATTCAAGTATATGCCCCAACAACAGCTGCAGAAGAGAATGAAATTGAAGAGTTCTATGAACAAGTACAAGCTGAAATTGACAGAACATGCAAACAGGATATCCTAACAGTCATGGGTGACTGGAACGCAAATGTTGCCAACACAGAAGAAGGCAAAGTAGTTGGAAAATATTTATTTATTTATTTATTTACAATTCTTATATACCGCACTATTTATGATCAGCACGGTTTACAAAGAACAACAACATCCGACAATATACAAATGTCTGGTCATTACATTGAACAGGGAATGAAACTTGGAGAGAGAGGGTAACTATATACATAGGAAGTTAAATGGGGGAGGAACCTGTTTGGTGTTTTACATATTTGAGGACGAGCTATTCGAGTGTGACTGGGGTTCAGAGCCGTCAGTAAGATATTTGACAAAAAGGAAGTGTTTCAGGGCTTTCCTGAACTGGCTCAGGTTAGGGATTGCTCTGATGTGTGGTGGTAGGGTGTTCCATAGCGCTGGGGCGCAGAGACTGAAGGCTCGGTTGGATGTTGTTTTGGTGGTTTGTCGTTTCTTTTGGTATTGATAACATATTGGTCTCGGCGGTTCTTCTTTGTCTGGTGGTGGCAAGTGGTTGTATGAAATCAGATAGAGAGGAGGAGGAGAGCCTCTTGATGGCCTTGAACGTCAACAACAAGGTCTTAAAACTGATCCGGGCTTGAATGGGGAGCCAGTGCAGCTGTTTCAGGAGGGGTGTGATATGTTCTCTTCTGGAGGCTCCGAACAGTATCCGCGCTGCACTGTTCATAGCCAGTTGCAGGGGGTTTAAGGTTGATCGGGGGAGTCCTTGTAGGATGGCGTTAGAGTAATCAAAATGAGGTATGATGAGGGCTTGGTAAATGGTGCGGAAATCATCTGGTTCTAGTAGCGGGCGTAAGTGCCTGAGGGATCTGATTTTGAAGTATATCGCTCTAACAGTGTTAGCAATATGTTGCTTCATATCGAGATGTTGGTCCAGTGTCACCCCAAGGTAACGTATAGCTGGTTTCATTTGTAGCTCGGCATTATTTACCTTCAAAACGCTGGGTTGTGTGAAATTAGGGTTTCTCGAGATGAAAAGCACCTCTGTTTTCTTGTGTTGAATTCGTAAGCTCTGTGATAGTAGCCATTCGGATATGGTGTTGAAGCATGTAGTCAGAGGGGTAAGGTCTGGGCTGTCAAGTGATATTAGCATGTATAACAGCACGTCGTCAGCATATAGCATACAACTCATATTGAACGACCTGATGATGTTGCAGATGGGTTGGAGGTATATGTTAAACATCAAGGATGATAGGGAGGATCCTTGAGGCACTCCTTGATTTTGTGGAAATGGTTTGGATGTAGCCCCGTCTGCTCGAACATGTTGCCATCTTCCAGACAAGTAAGATCTGCACTACTCTAATGCTGTTCCGCTGACGCCTTTTTCTCTTAGCTGGTATAAGAGGATCTCGTGGCAAACAGAGTCGAAGGCCGCCGCTATATCTAAGAAGATGAGTACAAAGCCATGTCTATGTTGTCCACGCCTGAAATTACCATGTTGAAGAGAGTTGTGAGGAGTGTTTCAACTCCATGTGATTCTCTGAATCCATGTTGGGATGGATCCAGTGGGGCGTTGGTGTCGATATGATCTTGTAGTTGCTTGTACACTATCTTTTCAATGATTTTCGCAAGCATCGGGATGCTGGATATTGGCCTGTACGACTCCACCTTTTGGGGGTCTAGCTTGGGATTCTTTAATAGGGGTCTAACAGAGGTCTGCTTGAGGGTGGAGGGGAAAGACCCAGTGCTAAAGGATAGTTTTATCATATTGGCTATAATTGGGGCGAGGTCAGTGCGCAACTCTTTTATCCAGAAAGCTGGACACGGATCTGTATGTGCAGTGGTGGTGTTTAGAGCTGAGATGGTGTCTTCGATAATTTTCTTTGAAGGTGTGGAAAAGGAAGTTAGTGATGCTGGGTACTCTTGTTCGCAGAGGGGTCCAGGTATCACTATTTTATCGGTCTTGCACATTTTAGATTGCATAAAGACAGCGTAGTCCTGCGGGCGTATGCCGCAGAGTTGCTCGGGGTGGGTTCTTTGGTAAGAGATTTGACTAAATTGAACAGGTCATGTGGCTTATTCAATGACCGTTTCAGGGTGTTTGTATGGTGTTGCTTCATCTTGTCTGAGATGGCTTTGCGATGTGTATGTAGGTGTTGGAAGTATGCTGCATGGTCGCTACTGGTGCGTGACTTCCTCCAGCGCTTCTCCAGCCTCCGTAGAAGGGTTAGGGAAGCCTTAAGGTCGGCTGTAAACCATGGGGTAGATGGTCTTTTCTTTGGGGCCTTGTCTGTTGGAGAACGGACTGCGATTGTACCGAGTTTGCTGTTCCAGGTAGTGATTAGCTCCTCTAGGTCTAAGGAAGTCTTGTCCAAGAGCTCATCTGTTTCAGCGAGGATGCGTTCTCTGTTAAATGGGTGGAAACCTCTGGTCGTAGGATTAGAGATCTTGCTTGCATTCTGTTGGGGTTTCAGTGGCAGCAGGGTAGGCATCTGAAAAGTGATGAGCTTATGATCTGACCATGGTACTGATGTCAATGATAGCATGATATTTTGTGATTGTTCCAGAACTGCTTGCGGGGCGAAAATGAGGTCCAGAATGTTGCCTTTTGTGTGAGTAGGTTTCTGCACCAGTTGAGTGTATCCCAGGATATCTAGGGCTTCTATAAATGCGGATGCTTGATTGTCCTGTAAGGATGGGAGATTAAAGTCACCTAAGATCCAGCTAGGCTTATTTGGACCTTGCGTATTGGATGCTATGTTTATTATGGTGGACAGGTTATCTGGGTCTGTAGTTGGTGCCCTGTAGAGTAGGTTTATAGAACATGTGTTATTGGAGATTGATACAGTTTCCAAATTGTTAATGCTGTTGGATTCGACCATTTTAAACTGGAGATCAGTTCTGGTGATTATAACAACTCCTCCCCCTCTCTTGTTCTGCCTGTGGCTGGTGAAGGCAACAAAATTGGATGGAAGTAGTTGATTGAGAATGGTGTTGTCTTCAGGGGAGAGCCAGGTCTCAGTGACCATGATGATGTCCAATTTATGGGACGTTATTGTTTCAGTGATTGCCGGCCAATTTTTGCGAAGTGAGCGAGCGTTAATGAGTGCACACTTCAGGCTGATAGGGTAGAGGTTTTTACCTTGCTTGGCTTTCGAAGAGTGCTGTAGTGGGATGTGCAATAGGTGGTGACGGTGAGGATAGCTAGTCTCATGAGAATTGTGGTAGAAGTCACCTGACCATTTTCTCCCAATAGTCGAAACTATGGGAATGTGATTATGTGAAGTGAGAAGGGCTAGTGAGCTGGGTGGCCAGAATATGAGGAGCAGGAGAAGGCTCACTAGGGAAATGATTGTATGCTCCATTTTGTACCCTTCTGGGCCAGTTGGGTGAAGCAGGAGTTTATGTTAGAGGGGGGATTTGGTGTGGCACTTAGATAAGAATAGTTTTAAGCAGGCTGTTATTGTTTCAGTTATTTTTATCATAGGTGTAAATGCTCTCTCCTAGGTGTGGGCTTTGGCAGGGTACAATGTTACAGCAATGGTTAAAGATATTTGGTGACTACTCCTTTGTGACTGTTCAAATACAGTACAGGTCAATGTATTACAGTGTTGCAGATATTTACTACGTGCTCATTAATGTTAGAGTGAAAGAAGAATCTGCTTTGAATACAGTGTATATGTTTTTCTAACACATACTAGACGAAATGAAATACTGTTCTCTATAATAGTGAAAACACATGAGATACTGTTCTGGGAGCGGTACAATTTTGCATGTAGGATACGAATACTCAGTGAAAGAGCGTGCTGCACCACTCTTTGGAATAGTTAGCTATGGTAATACGTTACATTGTTGATACGTGTTATACTTCATGTAGGCTATAATTAATAAGGAACATTATTGACACTGTATAAAGTACCTGGGGTGTTGTTTCATGAACGTAACTGCCAATTATGGATTGCAACACGGGAGTCCAAAAATACTGTCTGGTTTTCGCGGACTACGAGTGGACAGCACTTCTGGAAGATGGCTGCTTTCCCGCCGCGGCACCCCGCTGGAGGCTCGATCTTGGCAACAGAAATGAAGCTGGAGAAAGACTGATAGAATTCTGCAAGACCAATGATCTATTCATCTCAAACACCTTCTTCCAGCAACACAAGCGGCAACTGTACACATGGACTTCACCCAATGAATTGTATAAAAATCAAATTGACTACGTCTGTGGAAGTCAACGATGGAAAAGCTCTGTAACATCAACAAAGATAAAACCTGGAGCTGACTATGGTACAGATCATCAACTACTAGTATGCAAACTCAAGCTAAAGTTGAAAAAGAGCAAACCACTCATGAATGCAGCAAAATATGACCTTGACAATATACCACTGGAATTTAAAGGCTGCCTGCAAAATTGATTTGCTGCTTTAGATACAAATGACAGCGCTCCAGAAGAGTTATGGAATGACATCAAGAAGGTTGTTTTATTTATTTATTTATTTATTTATTTATAGCTTTTCTATACCGCGCTATTTGTTATCAGTGTGGTTTACATTCAACAACTTGACTACAGGGCAGGGGTAGATCTGCCCTGTGTTTACATAAAACAGGGATAGTAACATGGAAATGTAACTGGGAGAACTATATACAATTAAATACAGACAGGTGAAGTTACAGTGAGGTTATTTACAATGAGGCGATTCAACATGCTAGGTTTGATGTCAATATACATATTGTCATGAAGAAATCCCTTCTGAGCCTATGGAGGTAGGGCAAGATGAGGATTTGCTTTCAGAAACTGACAGGCAGTCTGAGCACATGGCTCAGTGTTTGCAAAGAAGAAGTAAACAAAGAGTCATGAGCTAGAAAGACACGCCCCTGCTGTGACGTATTCCCTAGCTCGGGAGGTAATGAGTTTCACCTGTTTCAGGGCAGGGCACAGCTAAGCCCTGAGAGTTACAATGATAAAAAATAGTCATTAGCTTGGACCAGGCAGAGCGGGAACGAGAGCAAGGAGGAGAAGGAGAGCAGCAAGCAGAACAGCAAGCAGAAATGGGAAGAGAACCAGGAAGGAAGCCAGCAAAGGAGCACGCTGACTAGAAGGAGTCAAGGATGAGTGAGAACCAAGGGAGCCGTATTCCTGAGGCCAGAAGGAAGCAACCCAGGACAAGGGTTGTCTGGTAAAGGCAGGAGAGAAAGGAATCTTCCTGAGAGGCAGGCTTGGCAAAGCTCACACGCTCCAAGGAGAGAGACAGGCTGGCTGGAGAATACCGGTACATCTGAGGGGAAAGTTAATAGGCTAAGAGGCAAGCAAACACAAGCCGTGTTTGAGAACCAGTCTGACCCTGCAGAGTGGAGAGTTTCTTCCCTTTCAAAGCCAAAAGGTAGGCTTAACAATTCATATAAGTTTGAACACAGCTATAAAGCAGTTCCCTATAGTTATCAGAAAGTAGCAAACTCCCTGGACAAAAACTACAGCATATATGGTAGTTTACAACCCCGCTCAGAGTGTTACAGAGAGAACCCACGTGAGGGCAGAGAAACCGTTTGTTTCAGAGATCAGGATAGCTGCTTACTGCCATGCCCTGCTATACCTAAGGATGAAGAAATGCAGATAGACTCTGTCCCTAAGGAAATAGTGGATGATCGGATGGAATTTGGCTGACCATGTGAATTCCTTATGCTGAACAGTGTCTGAGAAAGACGGTAAAAGCAGCAGAAGAAAAGGGAACATTTTCTTTGCTAATTGAAGCTGTTGTGATTTTGTTTTGTATCAAGCACTGCATGTTTAAAGCCTGAAGCTGACAAGGCTAGTTTACCTGAGTTCATATATAATTTCCTCAAGCCAAATGTATGGCATGTTTTGTCCTGAGTTATTCCCTTGCAGTTAATCTGTTGGGAAGGGGAAAATAAATTCTTGTCATTGCCTGAAACCATTCGACTGCAACTCGTCTGTACTCAAAGGGTAAAGGGACTCACATTCCCAGAAGGCCTTGCAGAGTTAAAGCAAGCCCACACTCTCTGAGGCAGGAACACCACAGGCAGACCAAGTCTCAGCGTCCTAGGCGTTGGGCTGGCCACCGTGAGGGTGACAATATTCAAGTTATTATCTTGAGCAAACTTTATAAATGCTTAAATTTTGAAAGATGACTTTCATGATTTAGTAAATAAATCTTTACAAGTTTACTAGATCTGTCCGGTTTGGTTTTGTCTGTGGTGTGTGAGTTGTGTTGGAAGAAAGTGAGAAGTCTCTACAAAAGGTGAAAAAGAAAAAAACGGACAAAATGGATGACGGACGAAACTCTGAAAATTGACCAGAAACGCAGAGAAGCTAAAGCCAGAGGAGAAAGAAAGACAATCGCAGAACTCAACAGAGATTTCCAATTTGCAGCAAGACAGGACAAGGAAAAGTACTACAATGACGCATGCAAGGAAATAGAAGCAGAAACTATTAGAGGAAGAACAAGATCGGCTTTCCTAAACCTACGAGAGTTAAAGAAAAAGTTCCAGCCTCGAATTGGAATGTTACAAGATGCTCAAGGTTCTATGTTGAATGATGCTGAGAAGATCAAGAAAAGGTGGAAGGAATATACAGAGTTTTTATATGATAAAGATCAAGTGGACCAACAGCCATTTCAACCTGTACCTTATGATCGGGAACCATGGCTGATGAAAGAAGAAGTTGAAGCAGCATTGAAAGCCTTATCAAAGAACAAAGCACCAGGCATTGATAGCAATCCCATAGAAGTATTACAACAATCTGATACAGCTGTTACCGTACTTACAAGGCTCTGCCAAGAAATATGGAAGACAACATCATGGCCAACTGACTGGAAAAGATCTGTGTTTATACCAATACTAAAGAAAGGTGATCCAACTAACTGTGGAAATTATCGCACAATCGCTCTGATCCCACATGCCAGCAAGATTCTACTGAAGATTATACAAAAGAGACTACAACCATACCTGGAACAAGAACTACCTGAAGTGCAAGCAGGATTCAGGAAAGGGTGAGAAACGAGAGACATCATTGCGGATGTGAGATGGATCCTTGAAAAGACTAAAGAATACCAAAAGGATATCTATTTGTGCTTTATCGACTATAGCAAGGCTTTTGACTGTGTAAACCATGAGAAACTCTGGACCACATTAAGAAGCATGGGTATACCAGAACACCTGATCGTTCTCTTGCACAATCTGTACATTGATCAAGAAGCAACAGTTTGAACGGAACAAGGAGAAACAGAATGGTTTAAAATAAGCAAAGGTGTAAGACAAGGCTGCATACTTTCCTCCTACCTGTTTAATTTATATGCAGAACAAATCATCAGAGAAGCAGGATTGTATGAAGACAATAGAGGTGTGAAAATTGGTGGAAGACTCATCAACAGCCTTTGCTCTGCTGATGATACCACATTACTGGCTGAAAGTGAAGATGATCTGAAACATCTGCTTCTCACAATCAAAGAACATAGTCTCAAAATGGGCCTGCACCTTAATGTAAAGACAAAGATCATGACAACTGGCATAATCAACAGGTTCATCTTTGAAGGAGAAGAAATTGAAATCGTGAACAACTTTAACCTACTTGGATCAACTATCAATAAAGAAGCAACAAGCATTCAAGAAATCAGACGACGCATTGCTCTTGGCAGAATGGCTATGAAAGACCTAGATAAGATTCTCAAGAGCAGAGATGTCCCTCTCCATACAAAGATTCGACTTGTTCAAGCCACGGTATTTTCAATAACATTATATGGATGTGAAAGCTGGACAGTGAAAAAGATAGACAAGAAGAAAACTGATGCCTTTGAATTATGGTGCTGGCAGCGAATACTGTGTATACCATACCATGGACTACCCGAAGAACAAACCAGTCAGTACTAGAGAAGATCAAACCTAAGCTTTCTTTAGAAGCTCAGATGACAAGACTTCGACTTTCATATTTTGGACACATCATTAGAGAAAGACATCATGCTTGGCAAGATAGTAGGTCAACGCAAAAGAGGAAGGCCAGCAATGAGATGGATCGATACAATAACAGCAGCTACGGGTACCAGTCTGTCAACAATCAGCCGCCTGAGTGAAGACCAAACACAATTTAGGATAGCTATCCAGAGGGTCGCCATGAGTCGACTCCGACTCGATGGCACTTAACAACAGATTCTGTAAGAAAGAGCTGGAAATGGTCACTCATCTCATAATAGACTGCAAAATTCTAATGGCAAAAAATGTTTCTACAGGAAGGCACAATAAAAGTGGTATGTCTCATCCTTTGGAAACTTTGTAAATATTACATTGTTGTACTGGAAAAGCACTGGGATCAAGACCCTAAAAGAATTATGGCGAATGAAGAGGTTATGATCAACTGGAACATTCCCATTCCAACCATTAAAAAGATGGATGTGAGGAAACAGACATAATGCTAGTTTAGTTTAGAGTTTATTCATTTGATATATCGCAAATCAAAAGACTAATATCTAAGCGGTGTACAAATACAAATACAAGGGGAAATTAAACAAAACAATACAAGGATGGAAAGAACAAATGGAAATTACAACAGCCAACAAAAGATCCAAAAGGAAAGGTGACAAGGGAAAGCCTCTTTCTACCAAGTCAAAGGGACTAAAAAATAATGATCACCAACCTGATGGAAAAGCCTGCAAAAAAATAAAAAGTTTTAGGTGTAGCCTTGAATGTCCAAAGGGAAGACTCCAAACAAAGCTCTGAAAGTAATGTATTCCAATAAAGTAGGAACCACAACTGAAATATAAGAACCATGGCAGCTTTTAAGATGAACCACTGAATAGGAAAAGACAACAAAAAAATCTGTCGTGAAGAGAAAAAGATGGGACATAAAGCACTAAGGAAGAGGAAAGAAAAATAGAGAAATTACTATAAAAAAAGCTGATGAGCAATAAGAAGCAACTTAAAGCAGATTCAATGCTGAACCAGTAACCAATGTTCAGAATATAATAGTGACGTGACATGATCTCTTAGCCCCATGAAGGAGTTTAAAAGCAATATTCTGAGTCAACTGGAAACATAAAAGTAACTTCTGCGGTAAGCCATGATAAAGGAAATTACAATAATCTAGGATAGGAACCACCAAAGCCAATAAAGGAATACAGAGAACAGAGCGATCCAAAAGAGAACAAATTGATCAAAGTTGAGATAAAAGAAAAAACCTTAGGCAAAAACCTCGAAACCTGAGGTGCTGGCTTCCGGTGACATCATGCCCCAAGATGGCTGCTTAAGTCGGAGCTCCCGGGTGTCAGACGCCATATCCCCTATAAGTTGAGTAAAACTGTGGCCACTCAACCCAGTCTTAGTGGGCACCTCAAACCGAAAGCAATGGCAGCTTCTACAAAGAAAGGGGGGGACTGATCTGAAGGCGTTCGTATATAAAGCCAGTACAATGGGGAGTGGCGGCGGAGCAGGCCAAAAAATGGCAGGCACTGATAAATGGAACGGAGTACAAAATGCGCCCATTAAAGAAAGAGAAGGGAGCCCAGAGGAAGCCGATTTTACCTCTCTCCGGCAAAAAATGTGCCAATGGTTTATGGAGCTAAAAGAAGACATCCAAGGGGTGAAGAACGAAGTGATGACCTGGATGGCTGAAGTTCGCTCCGAGATGCATGATATGGGCCAAAGAGTTGAGGAGGTGGATATGCGCTTAAAGGAGTATGGTGAGAGTACTACGGATTTGGGCCGTCTGGTCACAGATCTAAATGAAAAGTTCTTAAAACAGAAGACTTGGAAAACAGATCCAGGCGATGTAATATTCAAATACGGGGCCTCCCAGAGACCTCAGCATTAGTGTACTACACAACCCTGTCAGAACAAATCTGCAATCAGCCCAAATGGACTCTCCAGGGCTCTGCTACAAAATGGACAGGTTGCATAGGGTGCTTGGTCACCCTGCAGAGGGAAAACCATGCAATGTGCAGGTACGCTTTCACAGATATACAACTAAGGACACTATAGTCCAGGCAGCATAAAAATTGTGCATATATACCTGGGAAAATGCACAACTGGAACTTCATGCAGATTTGTCTGCGGGAACAATGAGGAGGAGGCGCGAGTTCCAGGGAGTGACGCAGCATCTCTGGGAGGAACAAACCCGGTATAGATGGCTATATCCAGAAGGACTACAAGTCACAGTGGAGGGGCGCTCCTTCAAGATGTCAACAGCGAAAGAGGCGCTAGCTGCTTTGAAGGATTTGGGATGGAGCAACCTGCCACTGTCCACAGAGATGGCGGGTAGATCAGAAATGCAGAAACAACGGGAAGAGCCCAGACCCAGATGGCAGCGATCGCAAAAAGGTGGAAGATGACTCCAGCGCCAAGGAGAGAAAACAGACCGCAGAAGGACACCAACTACCTGAGGACATTAATGGCTGTATTGATTGATATTTGTTAACAATGTTGGCATCATTGGAGGGGTTTCTTGTGGGGAGAGGAGGCATGGACTTAGAGAGTGGCCTCAGGGGGTTTAATTAATGAAGGGGATTGATTATGGATGACAAGGAGTCCAGCGTGAGATGTAGACAAAAGTCTTGATGCTTAGAGGGGGGGGAGCTGGGGGATTGGGGGTACTGTTGGGGTAAAGGGTGTGGAGGGAGGTTGTGTTGGGGGGTCTAGGGAAAAGAATGGGCAGGACAAAAGAGGGATGAGAAATTTTCAAGTGCTTGATGCCACCAATAACTATATGTACATTGAATGTTAGAGAGTTAAACTCACCACTAAAAGAAAGCCACCTAGCTAAGGAATTGTTAAGGTTAAAGGCCTAATTTGCTTGTATTCAAGAAACACACTTAATGCCGAGTGATGAGGGGCAAGTGGTGTTGGCCAAGCACCAACAAATTTGGTTTGCCTCTAACAAAGTCCAAAAAAAGAAAGGGGAGGTAGTGAATGCCCTGGCAGATGATTTTCCCTTTCAGCTGCTTGATGATTTGCAGGACTGAGAAGAGGATATCTATTGGTTAAAGTATCCTTGGGAGGGCAGACAGTGACAATAGGGAGTATTTATGGACCCAATACTAACCAGGGGGAGTTTTATGACAAGCTGGCTACTGTGATGGGCAGCTTTGTGGATGGGGTCTTGTTGATTAATGGAGACTTTAACTTGGCTATTAACCCCAAAATAGACACATCCATGGAGAGTAGATTAGGCAATAGTACCAACCATCAGAGCCTGAGGGCATAGGCAAAATATTTTAACCTGGTAGATGGGTGAAGGTACATTTAACATACTCAAGAATTGATTACATCTGGATATCTCAAAGTTGTCTGGGAGGGCTTACAGTACTTGCAGCTGGATAGCAGATCAATTGTGGTCTGACCACTAGCCAGTGTGTGCTGAAGTTGAGCTGATACAAACTGGCCGACCCCAGAAAAGCTGGAGGCTTAACGACTCCCTGTTAGAGGATGAAACACTGAGGAGGGTTATTGACCAGTATCTGAGGGAGAATGATACAGGGAAGTGTACATCCGGGATTGTTTAAAGGAGGGGTTAAGAGGTCATTTAATAAGCTTAGGTTCATATAAAAAGAAGCAAAGCGAGAAGGATATCAATGACCTGCGCCTGAAAATATCAGCATTGGACCAACAGTTAAAAAAAGGGCAGTTAGATAGTAAAAGTAGGCAGCAAATGGTCCACTCAAAACAACAAATTTATGAGTATCAAATGCAAGAAATCCACAGGGATCTTGATAGACTAGGTCAACAACAATTTGAATTGGGTAACAAGGCGGGGTGGCTCCTGACATTCTGCCTTCAGAAAGCCCATACTCGGAACTGGATAGGAAAATAAAAGACAAGCAGGGGGAGGATTTGTTAGAGTGGGAGGAGATCAGGCAGAGATTTAAGTGATTCTATCAGGATCTATATACCCCTGAGTGGAGAGCTGAAGAAGCGCAACTGGATGAGTACCTCCGGGGGAGCAATTTACCTAGAATGCCAGAGGAAAAAAGAGATTTTTTTAAACAAAACAATAACCACTTTGGAAGTATAAGTGATTAAAGCCCTACCTAGAGTGAAGGCCCCTGGGTTGGATGGTTTCACTAACCTGTTCTATAAGAACATTTATCCCCAGATAGGTGAATTGCTAGCCTGGGTGTACAACGACTAATTGCGGGGAGGCACTCTTCCCCCATCCATGCAGGAGGTGGATATAACTATCATTTTAAAGGAGGGCAAAGATTCTACTCGGGAGTGGAGTAGCCGCCTAGTGGTTAGAGCAACTGCCTCATACCCAGAAGATCAAGGGTTCAATTCCCACTGGCACTCCTTGTGACCTTGGGCAAGTCACTTTACCCTCCACTGCCTTGGAAGTAAAGGCTGGCAATCTACTTCCAGTGATACATTGCCAAGAAAACCCAGAGGTCGCTGGGTCACTATGAGTCAACACTGACATGATGGCACTTAAAATAATAAAAAAAAAGGATCCTACTCAATGCAGCTCATACAGGCCAATCTCACTATTGGGGATAGACCAAAGGATTATGGCATGGATCCTGGCTAATCAACTGCAACCCTTAATGGCAAGCCTTGTCCATCCCAATCAAGCCAGATTCATACCAGGGCAACAATGTGCAGATAACATCAGAAAAGTCCTGAGCCTGATAGATCTGGCCAGGAGTACACATACTCCAGAAGTACTGCTCACTGTTGACGCAGAGAAGGTGTTCGACCAAGTGTATTGGCCTTACCTCTTCCGGGTATTGATGGGGATGGGGGGCCCCTTCTTATGGTAGATACAGATATTGTATTCCAATCCACAAGCCCGAGTGCAAGTAAATGGGTTGTATTTGGCGCCCTTTGCATTACAAAGAGGAATGCAACAGGGATGCCCACTGTCCCCACACCTTTTTTCCCTAGCAACAGAGCCTTTAGCACAAAGGGTGCAAGCATGGGATGATATAGCAGGGATTCAAGTGGGACAGAAACAATACAAAATCTCCCTCTTTGCTGATGATCTCCTATTCACAGTGACCAGTCCGGTAACCTCCCTAAAAGTGGTTGAGGAAGAGCTAGGGCTTTTTGGGAAAGTTTTGGGTTTCAAAATGAATGCCAGGAAATCGGAGCTACTGGAGCTGTTCCTACCACCTGGGGTTAAAGCAGAGATGCTTAAAACATTTCCCTTTGGATGGGCCAACTCGCATATCTGCTACCTTAGAGTAGATATTGCAACCGATACATCAAAGCTATTTTATTTAAATTTTAAACCCCTGTGGAAAAAGATAAGCCAGGATCTACAGCAATGGAAAAAGCTATCCCTTTCATGGTTAAGAAACAGTATCAAGATGATAGTGACACCAAATATTTGTATCTGTTCAATGCACTACCAATAGAGATACCCGAGATACAATTTAAGAAATGGCAAAAGGGAATAGATGATTTCATCTGGTTGTACAAAAACACATCGGGTGGCGGGCAGAATTATGAAGGGGTCGAGAGAGAGGGGAGGCCTGAGTGTCCCAGACATCAAGAGGTACTATACAGCAGCGCAGACACGAGCGGCCATAGAGTGGCAAATATGTGCAGAGGAGTGGGAGGGAATTGAGCAGGATGGTGTGGGAGTATGCCCTTTATACTATCTCTTATAGGGGAAGGTGGCAACATGGGGCATTTAAAAGTGGGGAACCCAGGGAAAACATTAACTAGCTGAATATGGGAATTGGTGCACAAGAAAGTGCTGGGGCTGGGGCCTGTTTATCCATTATCTCCCTTGAGATATAACCCCTGTTTCACCCCGGGTATACTGGATCTTAATTACAAGAGATGGGAAAATAATGGCCTCTGGGCTGTGGGCCAATTCTGGGCAGCAGAGAACTATCACTTCTTTGAGGAACTCAAACAAAAATACCAAATAAAGGATCAAGATAGATTCCAATACTACCAGGTTTGCCATGTAGGGATTAGTATCACAAAAATAAGTTAGGTTCTCAGTTATGTTCAGGGGAAATTAGCTACTGATACCCAGCCCGAAGTTCTATGAGTTATGCTGGTAATGAGCCACGGAAGGAGTCTGGTCTGTATATATTTATATATATATATTGTCACGCCCTCACCACTCACCTCCAGCTTAGAGGGGCGTGGTTGTATAAGGAACTTTCCCCTTTCAGCCTTAACTGACTAGTTCCCCGCAATGCTTTCTGGGAAATGTAGTTTAATTGCGATATATATGGGCTTCAGGTAGAAAGCTGTAGTCAGGGTCCTTGGGTAAGGCAATGACAGAAATTTATTGAGCACAAAAAAAGTTCATAAATACCACATTCAGGCATACTTCTCCAGGCTTCTTCAAAGTACAACAGGTTATAAGCAAAACAAAACCCAAAACCAAAGTGACAGCCTAAGTATTCTTCAGCTCAGAAAAACATAGCCTTTTAACAGCAAGGCTACCAGCTCCCTTTAGCCTTGCTGGTTAAAGCATAAAAAAACAAAACAGGCTTTCTTCTGTGGCAGTTTGCCTTCTTTTCCAGTCTCAAACCTTTTCAGACTGTTTTCCAATTTACAAGCAAAAACAAAAAACTCCAAACAGGAACAAACTTTCAATGTGCAAGCAAAGTTCTATTCAGGTTTCTCAGGAAAATTCAAGAGCAAAAAGAAAGCTTTTTCCTCACAGTTAATTTGGCTTCTTGCCATCTCACTTCCCAGGTAGCAGGTGGTTAACAAGCACAATTCACAACTCCAGCTTGTTCTTACGTCTTAGTAAAACTTCCCCTCTTTACCATGTGGAAATTTACAATCCATCTACCTGCTTCTTATGGTTACCTTTCTCTGGAGGGCTTTCTCTCAGGGATGGTTTTCCTTCAACCCTTCTGTGGCTAAGGCTTGGCACAAAGAGCAATCCATGAGGGTGTCTTCCTCATTCAGCTCAACATCAGGCTCTCCTAGCTGCATCGACTCTGACTCTCCTTCTGGCTCACCGGGCTCAGCTGACAGCCTCTCATTAGAGCTGAGAGTGTCTCCTGCACCTCTGCACTGCCCAGCATTAGTCAGGCTTCTCCTGCTCTGCTCAGCATTACTCAGGCTTCTTAGGCTCGTACCTGTGCCTCGGCTTATATCAGCTTCTCTCTCTCTTTCTCCTCTTCTTGCCTTTGCCTCAGCCCTTGCTTCTGGCGTTTCTTCCACCCTCTCTCCTTCTCCTCTTTCTCCTTCTCCCCTGCTATAATTTAGCATAGGCTTATATCTCCAGGGTTCTAGTCCCACCTCCTCTCTTCCCAGGTGATGGAGATCACTCTGCCTTCTGGCACCTGAGTAATCAGGGAGCTTACTGACGTAAGGGTCTTGGACCTTAGGTCTGTATTCACTCTCCCTTATTTCACTAGGGGAAACATGAAACCTGTTCCAGCTGGGGGTTTTCTGGTTCCTAGGTGAGGTTATGGCTTTGTTACCCTGACCTGGCAAAAGGGGCCCTTTTACTAGGGTGAACTCTTTTCCTTTTTCCCTTTCCCCTAAGTCAGGATAGGCTTCCTTAGCACAATATAATATTTATTATGGACAGCAAGGTAGAAAAATATACAAACATATAGCTAAAGATATATAATTAGAAACATGAGGTAGCAGTTTGTTGCGACACAGAATTAGTTAGACAAAGTGATAAATCACTGATTAGCAACCAGAAGTCACTGATTTGCTCTGCACTGAGAAGAGTTATGGAATAAGTTTCTAGCTAACCATTGCCCACCCGGAGGAAGAGAGATAAGACAGTACCTTAGCTCCTGCTGGCACTCGGGCTGAGGTCCGATGAGACTCTGGAGCAGCACAGGTCCAAGGAGGCAGCTAGGCTAGTTAACGCAGGCTACAGCCCTTTCGGAGGCGAGCCACGGGAGAACACAGAACCAACGGTATCTGTGAAAGTCTTATCTCAGTCCTTAGGAGAACGGTCTTGCACACACATAGTGCGTATCTGTCTTGCAGACAGATCAGGTAGCAGACACAAGGTAAACAGGGCACAAACAGCGAAAAGGCACAAGTTCTTCTGTGCAGACTGTATTATTCTTTGTGATGAGTCTCTGTCATAGGTCTGGTGATTGGTTGGCACAAGACAGTCAGAGGTGTTCTTAGCGAATCAGAAGGTAGTCTATAGGCATCTTTCTTGCAGACAAAGGATCCGTAGTAAGATGTCATGCGGAGGAAACGGTATGTAATTTCTGGGCATAGGTACAAGTGTCCAAGGCCAGTAGAACCATCTATAGATAAGAACCGGAGAAGCAGATGTTCTTGCATGTGCGCAGTGAATTGGCTAGGAACAATGGGCTTCAGTATGGACACATAGAAATGCTTGGCAAGCAGTTGCTTGAATGTCAAGTCTGTGGCTGAAAACACAGCAAAAGTCCTTTGTAGCAGGAAACCATCTTGTTTGGTCAGCTTTGGTTCAGGCTTTAGCTGCTAAGCAGGCTGGAGATCTGCTACAAAGGACTGCAGGGGTACCAGCCCTACAGATTCCAATACTACCAGGTTTTCCATTTTATGAGGGATAAGCTAAAGGGACACTGGAGACTTAGTGAATTGGAAACAATTTTTCTCAATAAAAATATGAAAGGTTCCCTATCTAAACTGTATAAAATTTTAGAAGGTGCCGACACCCCCAAAGCAGTGCATCAGACCAGGTGGGAAGGAGATTTGGGGCTGCAATGGGACCAAGCAACATGGGAGCATGTAATACAGGAACTATATAAAGGAATTCAAGCATCTTACTTAATTGAGAACAACTACAAAGTATATTTTCAATGACATTATACCCCTAATTGGCTACAGGAGATGGGGAATGTTGGAGAGGGTATGGGCAGAAAGGGATATATATCCATATGTGGTGGGAGTGCCCAGGAGCTCATGCGGTATGGACTAAAGTCTCTGAAGTGGCCCCCCAGATAAAAGATGCCCAGATCTTCATATCCCCGGCAAGGTGTTGTTATTATACCATGAGGAATCTAATGGGAGGGCGGGGCAGATGATGATAGGATCAGGTTCCTATGTCTAGCCACGAGATTGGCCATTGCACAGTGGTGGAGGAAACAAGACTCTCCTCCATTAGAGGTGATTCTGACTAAATGGCAACATGTATACCAAATCCCAAATGATGCGATTAACAGCCATGCATCAAGGTAAAATCCCAAGGTTTAATAAAAAATGGAAGGAGTACTGTGAGTGGAGAAGGTCTTTCGTTCCCAGAGGGGGACGACCAGCAATGAAAGGGGCATAAAAAATAAGCATATATTGGGGAGAGGGAATAATAATAATAACAGCCAGTGGTGAGGCAATCAATGTATAACTAGTTAAGAGAGTAAAGTGGTAAGATGGGAGTTCCTGTCCAGACTACAAAGATGGTGGAAGAAAGAGAGGGAGGGGAGAATGGGGTTTTGTAAAATGCAGTGTAAAATGTTTGCTGTTATGTTGATGTGTTTTTTTTTCTTTCGATGCTGTACTGTTAAAAACATTAGTACAAAAAAAAAAAACGAAAGAAACCTGAGGTGCTGAAGTCAGCTCTCTATCAAGAAGCGCTCCCAGGACATTAACTGAATCCCTCAAAGCAAGGGGAATTACAGAGATTGTGAAACAAAGATGGATCAAGAATGGTAGAAGATCTAGAGAAGAGCAAAACTTCAAATTTCTTAATATTCAACTGAAGAGCTAAAGAGAAAAACATCAGAAGGGAATTGATAATTAGAGATTTCAGTTCCAAGTGATTATTCTGTGAATTGTGTGGAGAAAGAAAAGATCCTTGAATACTAAGCAATGCGGTCAGATTAAGAAATTCTGGCAGAAAGATGCAGACATATTTTCCATCATATTAAGAGCCACAGGCTTGAATTCCAGATGGAAGATCTCTTTGGCATGATGGAAGTACTCTGGAAGGCATTAGCAGTAGATCTGATAGACTGAGATTTTACTACACATACCCTGGCTTAGGAGTGAGGTTCATTATGGTCATGATATGTGCAAAACTAATCCATTTGGAAACACTGCCCTCACAATGACAAGCTATCATTCAATAATTAGAGTTCAGCGTCTGGTGATGAGTATCCGGGTTCGCCAGTCAGCACGTCTTATCTGCTCAGCAGTGATATTCAGTCACTGACCAGATGGCAATAACCAGGTAAATAGGACATCTATTGACCTTTCCTAACTTTAATCAGTTTAGCTAACCAATTAGTGGCTGCGTATCACCACTAACTGGATCACCCAGTTAGCCCCCCTAAGAACATAAGAATTGCCATAATGGGTGAGACCAAAGGTCCATCAAGCCCTGTATTCAACAGTGGCCAATCCAAGTCACAAGTACCTGACATATCCTAAATGTAGCTGGTTCTGTGCTCTTAACCCATAGATAAGCAATGATTTCTTTCTCAGTCTACCTTAATAATGATTTATGGACTTTTTCTCCAGCAAGTGGTCCAAATCTTTTTAACCACAGCTACACTACCTGCTTTTACTACATCCACCAGCAATGAGTTTCAAAGCTTAGGGACATGTTTACTAAACCGCGGTAATGGTCAATGCAGGGTTTAGTGAGCATTCAGTGCACAGTGGCAACCCTTACCACATGCCAAACATGTAGACAGGCTAAAAATGCTATGTAACCGCTTAGCGCAGGTTGGAGCAGAGACTGGGTTGATCAGGTCAGAGCATGCATGTTGCGGTTAGCGCTTGTATATTTAACAAATGCTGTCAATGCTGTACTTGGTCCAGGTGCACTTCTGCTACCTCAGTGAGTGGCATTAAGTATATCCGTGGTAATAGCAGCAAATGACAGCATGGGGATGCCTTGGAACCTGTGCTAACTATTGTCAAGCCCCAGCCCTCCACCTAGGGCTCAGAAGGTTGGGGTTGCCATTATATGCTCCTTGCAGAAGGTGAGATAAAACCTTTTGCTCCTGCTATGCCTGCTGGGAGTGGTAGTTCTTTTGCCCTCTGATAAGGAAATAGTTGTGAGACCAGTGGTAAGGCAAAATGACAAGAATTTATTCCCCAACAAAAAGATTCAGTGCAGATTAAATCAGGATACTCTTCAGGTGTTTGCTCGAGGATATTTACAGAACTTAAACTGATTGAGCTTCACACTCTTTGCTCACAAAACATGCAATGCATATCACATGTAACAGATAGAAAACATAACAGCTTCTTCTCACAAAGAAAAATATCTTCTTTCCCTTTGTTCACACTCAGCTCCCTCATACACCTTTATTTATTTATTTATTTATTTTATTTATTTAGCTGCATTTATATCCCGCTTTTCACCGGGTCAAAGCGGTTGGGGGATACATTTAACACGAGGGGATATGAGACACATACACTAATACTTACAGGGAACATGGGCAATGGAGGGTTAAGTGGCTTGCCCAAGACCACAAGGAGCACCTGCGGGACTAGAAACCCCAGTCCTTCCGGCCCAAGGTTGCTGTCCTCTAGTGGGATTTGAACCACCGACCTTCCGGCCTGTAGTACCTTGCCCCAACCACTAGGCCACTCCTCCCTCATCCCTTTAGCAAAGGGATTCTATATCATCTGCCAAACACAGTGTACAGTCCATAGGCACTTCTGCTGAGTCACTCTCATTAAAGTCCTGTTGCATCTCTTCAAACTCTGGAACTATGGAGTTTAGCTTTAAGCTGTTATTATACGGCTTAGGATAATTTCCCCCTAAGACCTCTGGTGCTTCCTTTGGGCACAGTTCTATATGGTAAGGATTGGAAATACCTGAGGTTGTGGAGATTCCTCTCTGGCTTTGTTCAGCTATCTTTTTCCAGCTATAGGGAAACGCTCTCTGATTCCCTGTTTGGAGTTCTTGTCTGGAGCACTGCTCTGGTTCCCAGTCCCAAACTGCGCTTTTCAAACTCCTGGGTTTAGTGCTAGGTTCCCACCTGTGAGCTCCTTGAAGCTTTTTATCTGGCAATGAGGTCTAAAGGTCTCTCTGCTCTCTCCCTCTAGGCAGGTTTCTGACAGCAGTCTGTCCCTTCTCTCCTTCTGCTCTGTCTGCTTCAATTCCAGAACTTCAGCTGAGTTTCCTCGAAGGTCTCCTCCCAGCTCTTCTCCAACCGTCTCTCCAACCAGCTCTCCAGTCAATACTCTCACCAACACTCTTACCAGCTCTCTCAGCGAGACTCCACTCACCAACTCCTCCCCTCTTGCTTCCTCCTAGCCCGGGTTTATATTCCTGTTCCCTGAGCCTTGGGTCTGCCTTCCTGAACAGGTGTGTGTAATTAGGTTCCAGGCTTGCAGTTACGTCAGAGCTTGGGTGTGTCAGCCTAGCTCCTGTTTTCCTATGCTTGCTTCTCTCCTGCAAACGCTGAAACATGTGTGCAGCCTGACTGTCAGTTTGTTTAAAGGTAAAATCATCCTTTTCTTCTACTTCCATATGTTCAGTATGGGCTTCTTCATCACACTATATAAGGACATGCTGGGCATGTCTCCACTTGTTAGCGTCCAGCGCAACCCCCGCACTAAGGTTTGGGGCAGAATGCATGGTAAGCTATCACATTTTAGTAAACATTCCACTTAATGACGATATTGCTGGAGGATGAGATGATTTGCATACTCCTAGAAGAAGAAGCAAACTGTTTTTGCTGTATGAAGTGAATCTGAAGCAAAGCCCTGGACATACTGAATACGGAGCTGTTGAAAGATCTCTGGGATAAAGAAAAAAAGAACTGCCATAACACCATAATTATGTGTCATCTGCTTCTCTGACATCATCACCTAACCAGCCACCAATCATATACACAACCCCTCTCCTCCGCTCCCTCACCCCCCCATGTTTACCCCCCCTTGACCACCAATTCTCATTAATGGTACCCTAGACCTACAAATGTAAGCTAATGTTACTTCCAAGTTGATCTCCCTGTTCTAAGTATAATGTTCTGTTGCAATGTAAACCGCTTTGACTGTACAATAAAGTGGTATAGAAAAACTGTTAAATAAATAAAGTAATAAATAAATACTTTTTATGTCATCTGCAAATTTGATCATCTCACTCGTTATTCTCATTTCCAGGTCATTTACGAATATGCTAAAATGCAGCGGACCCTGCACAGATCCATAGGGTACACCACTATTCATCTTTCTCCATTGAGAAAATTGGTCATTTAGCCCTACCCTCTGCTTTCTATCTTTTAACCAGTTCCTGATCCACAGTACTTCACTACCTCCAATCCCATGACTTTTTAATTTTGCCAAGAGTCTCACATGAGGGGCCTTGTCAAAGGCTTTCTGAAAATCCAGATACACTATGAGCTCGATTCTTGAAGCGGGATGTCTGGACGTCCTCACTGAAAACAGGGCTGCTAGGATCCGATTCTGGTCCGCAGGAACAAAACATTCCCGCCGGAGCCAAAATCGGGCCTGAGGATTGCCCGATGTGCCCACTCTGCCTGCAGCGACATCCTCCCTGCAGACACCCCAGACATCTGCAGCTCCAGCCCCCAATATTCTCGCTGCCCCCTCCCCCCCGCACCCTGTCCCAGGACTGTGGGTGGCTGCCGAGCCCCGATCCCATGAAAAATACTGCTTATACTGCCTCTGAGGTGGTATCAACAGTACGGCCCAGCAGGCCTGACAGCACATACAGAGCTATGACCTGAATAAGCCCTGTACATGATGCTGGGTGACCCGCCCCTGATCCCGCCTGCTCACCAGCTCTCCCCATCCTGAACCACAGGACGTATAGGAAGAGCAGGTGTGGAAATAGGGTTTGGGCGGATTGTGGGGCTGCACGTCCCGGCGGGCGTACAACCTCACAAACCGCAATCGTGAATGATGGCCATTATCAACCAGCTCACTTTTGTCTACCTGTTTATTCACACCTTCAAAAAAATATGACAGATTAGTAAGGCAAGACTTTCCTTGGTTAAATCCATGTTGGGTTTCTCCCATTAAACCATGACTATCTACATTTTCAGTAATTTTATCTGTTATAATGGTTTCTACCATTTTGCCCAGTACTGACATCAAGTTCAGTTGTCTGTAGTTTCCCTGATCACCCCTGGAAACCTTTTTAAAAATTGGCGTTACATTGGCTATTCTCCAATCTTCAGGTACTACAGATGATTTTAATGATAGTTAACAGATTACTAATAGGAGGTCTGCAATCTCATATTTTATTTTTTTTTCAACACCCTCAAACGTATACCATCCGGTCCAGGTGATTTGCTACTCTTCAGTTTATCAAATAGTTGTAATACATATCCCCGGTTTATTGATATTTCTTTCAATTCTTCCAATACATCACCTCTATATACCATTTCAGGCAAAGGTAACTTCCCTACATCTTCTTCAGTAAAGACCGAAGCAAAGAATTCATTCAGTCTCTCCATTATGGCCTTATCCTCGCTTAGCACCCCTTTTACCCTTCTATCATCCAATGGTCCAAATGACTCTCAAACAGGTTTTTTGCTATGAATGTACTTGAAAAAGCTTTTATGTGGTTTTGCTTCCACAGCAAGCTTCTTTTCAAATTCTCTCTTTGCCTGCCTTATCAATGCTTTGCATCTAACTTGCCAATGCTTATGTTGTTTTCCGTTTTCGTCATTTGACACCTTTTTCTATTTCCTGAAAAATGCTTTTTTTTTGCAACAACAACCTCTTTGAGCTCACCTTAAAACCATGCTGGAAGATTTTTGGCCTTTCTTCCACTTTTCTTAAAATGTGGAATACATCTTGCCTGGGCTTCCAAAATAAACAACGCCCATGCTTGATGTAAATCTTTAACCTTTGCAACTGCTCCTTTTTAGTTTTTTCTTAATTATTTTTTCATTTTATCACAGTCTCCCTTTTGAAAGTTAAAAGGTAGTACTATGGATTTCCTTGCCTTCCTCCTTCCATTTATTAAATCAAATGCAATCATGCTACGATCACTATTGCCAAGTGGTCCCAAAACCCTTATCTCTTGCACCAGATCCACTAAGGAGTAGGTCCAAAACAGCTTACCCTCTTGTCGGTGCATTAACCAGCTACTCCAAGAAACAGTCATTTATTTCATCTAGAAACTTTATCTCTCTAGCATGTCCTGTAAGACATTGACCTAGTCAATACCAGAGTAATTGAAGTCACCCATTATTACTATGTTGTAACTTTTGTTAGCTTCCCTGATTTCTTTCAGTATTTCAGCATCCTTCTGTTCATTCTGGTCAGCCAGTCGGTAGCACACCCCCATTGCCATCGCCTACCCCTTTTTACATGGAATTTCTATCCATATAGATTCTACAGTGTATTTTGTTTCCTACAAAACGTTAATCCTATGTGGCTCAATTCCCTCTCTAACACAGAGTGCAACCCCTTCACCAATTTTATCTACCCTATCATTGCGATATAGTTTGTATCCAGGTATCACGGTGTCTCATTGCTTGTCCTCCTTCCACCAGGTCTCTGAGATGCCAATAATATCTAACCTTTCATTTAGTGCTATATATTCTAGCTCTCTCATCTTATTTTTTAGACTTCTAGCATGTGCACACAGGTATTTTAGAGGTTGTATATCTGGTTATCATGGGTAGTTTGGAATCTTTCATCTCTGTACTTAAGGGCATCTGGATTACTTTTATCTTTATTGGAACCTCTCTATTGAGATGTCCTAACTTCCCTGCTAGTATTCTTCTGAAATATGTGCTCCTGGGCAATAGTCAGCTTTCCCCTATTATCTAGTTTAAAAGATGCTCTAGTTCCTTTTTAAAGAAAATTTAAATGTGTTTGACATTCCCTCGAGAACTGTGCGATCTATCATTGTAAAGAAGAAATAGACTGACACTACCAAGAAGATACTGCCTCCATCATCTCATTCTTTTAGTGTCAGCACCCATGGCTTAAGAAAACTGCTGAGAAAGGTCTTCATGAGCTCTAAAATGGCCTTGAAATTACTACAGAGGTTTCTGGCTAAGACAAGGGAAAATGTTGACTGTTCAGCAAGTTTAAGATTATTCTAAAAATATGGCCTATATGTGAGGCCTGTGAGCTCCTGAATTAGTAAGGCCAGGTGCGGGGGGAAGCCACTTGCGCTCCCTGGGAAAATAGGGGGAGGTGGCTGGTCCAGGTGAAGGCGGTAACCCTCCCTGACTACCTGAAGAACCCACATGTCAGTTGGGTGATGGAGTCCCACCTGTGGGCAAAGTGGACCAATCTCCCCCACCCTCTCCCCCCTGTCGGCAGCTGAATGTCCAGCTGTCAAGAGGCTATGCTGGAGGCATCAAAACCCCGAGCCCAGCTGTACTGGAGCCGGAGACAGGGTCTTCAGTCCTTCTGGCTTGCGAGGCCCCTGGCCCGAGCCCTTACCCTGACCACCCTGCGGCGGGGTCTGCGGGGTCGGGTACAGCGGGTATCCCTTGTAAGGCTGGCCCTTCCTGAGGAAGAAGGGTTTCTTCCCTTGCAGCTTTTTCCTAGGAAGGGTAGAGGTCTTCCTGGCGAGCCAAGTACAGGTGACGTACTCGGTCTCAATTTCAGCTGCTTTGTCCTCCATAGGCTTCCCAAAGAACTGCTCCCCGAGGCAAGGGACATTGAGGAGCTTCTCCTGGACCCACTGCTGCAAGTTGGAGGATTGGAGCCAAGCCTGCCGGCGGGCGCAGATGTGAGCCACTGCCACTCGTGCGTAGAACTCGAAGCAGTTGTAGGCAGCTCGGGAGAGGTATTTTGAGCATTCACCAACTGACTTCATGAGTGCCTGGAAATGCTGGAAGTTGTCCCAGTCGAGCCCGGTTGCAAATCCTCTGAGTTCCTTGATGAGGTAAAGTTTGTAGACCTGGATGTGGCATGCAAGCATGGAGCCCTGGTAACATTTGCACCCAAGGGTGTTGAGGGCACAAGACTCTCTGCCTGGAAGGACTGAAGAGCGAGTTTTCGGGTACTTCTGCTTGTGCATGGCTGACTCAATGACCATGGAGGTGTGGGGAAGTTGTGCCTTCTGAAACCCTGGTCCCCGCTGGATACTGCATATGGAGTCCAGTCATCGGCTGACAATTGGGACAGAAGCTGGGGTCTCCCACTTGTGGAGAAGGAGCTGGTTAAGGATGGAGGGGACTGGAACCATGAGGGTTTCTCTTGGTGGTGCCTCATATTGGAGGATATAGAACTCCTCCACTCGAAGCGCCTCCTCCAACTCGATGGTAAGTGCGAGATCCCACGCCATATCATGGACAATCTCAAGGAAAGAGGTGTCTTCAGGAGGGGACCGCTGCTTCTAGGTCGGCGGGAATGGGTCCGAAGGGAGGTGAGTCCGAGTCTCTGGTGAAGTGTCCCCATTGGATTCCCACTCCGAATAGTCCGTGGAGGACTCGAAATCAGGTGGTTCAAGGTGGGTCGATGACCCATGCCGGGGTCCTGAGGTCGGAGCCAGTCCACAGCTGGAGACACTTGCCCGAGATGGTCTTACAACCGAGGAATGGGAAAGAGATCGAGACCCTCACTGAGTTTTGTCATGAGGCATCTGGCAATCGTGGATCACTGCAGCGGCCCGGGGAGTCCTTGAGGTCGAGATCCCTGCGGTCTCATGGCACGTGCCGACGGAGCCAAGCATCTGCGCTTGCTGGGCAGCGAGGAATGCAGAAACACTGTGCTCCAAGGCCAGCATTCAGGCCTCCCACTCGGGAATGGGGCCCTGCAACATTGATGCTGGGGTGATCAGGTCAGGTGTCATGGAGGAGAAGGGATCCTCACTGGGATGACCCGCGGGAGACCGGGCGCCATTGCCAGAGGCCTCTGCATCAGTTTGAGATACCTTTCTCGGCCGCTCCCTCTACAACTCTTCAGATTGTTGTAGGGGGCTGAGGGACCAGCACGTGACTTCTCACGCTTGTCCGACCCCCTGGACAACATCCGCATGACCTTTTTCTTCTTCTTCCACTTCACATAGTGAAGAATAAAATTTTCCGGTTACGAGATGCACATCCAAAGGGCTCTGAGGCAAAAGGGGAACTGAGTAAGATAGCAACCTTGGGAAAGAAGGGGACCATGCATGCGTGGTAGCATTACCAAAGGCTTTCTTTGAAAGTTGGGAAAATGCTCCGCGGGGGCTCTGTCGGTGCCAACGTTACCCATATATGAGGACTGACTTCCTGCTTGTTCCTGGAGAAAGAAATATTTCTGCATATTACTCCTGAATTTTTCCCCTTTCACTTTTATCTTATGTCCCCTTGTTTCAGAGCTTTCTTTCAATTGAAAGAGGCTCTCCTACTGTGCATTTATGCCACGGATGTATTTAAACAAATCTCCTCTCTCCTACCTTTCCTCCAAAGTATACATATTGAGATCTTTAGGTCTTTCCCAATATGCCTTATGATGAAGCCTACTGATCATTTTGGTAACCACCCTCTGAACAGACTCCATTCTGTTTATATCCTTTTGAAGGTGCGGTCTCCAGAACTGCACACAGTACTCCAAATGAGGTCTCATCAAAGACTTATACAGATGCACTATCACCTCCTTCTTGCTGCTGGCCATTCTTCTCCCTGTGCACCCAAACATCCTTCTGGCTTTTGCTATCGCCTTTTCTACCTGTTTAGCTACCTTAAGATCAACAGAAACAATCACCCACAGGTCCTGCTCTTCTTTTGTGGACAGAAGCATTTCACCCCCTATACTGTACAGTTCCCTAAAGGAAAAAAAGGGACTATAGTGGTTGGTATGGAAGGGCAGAATTGATAGGCCATATGGTATTTTTCTGCCACCATATTTCTATGTTTCTAAGATAAACAAGGTACTCTTCTTACTTAGTTCTTGTCTGTTCTAAGACAACACAAAATCTGGGATCGTTACATTTTTGTGTTTGACAGCACCCCTGAAGCACGTAGTTCTCACTGCAACATTGGTGTCGGCTGATTGACAGTGATTTTGGAATATTTAAAAAATATCTATGAAAAGAGGAAAAGAGTAGTTACTCACCTGTAACAGGTGTTCTCCAGGAGCAGCAGGAATCAGTCCTCACATATGGGTGTCATCGACGCCGATGAAGCCCCAGCGGAGCATTTCCCCAGCTTTCCATGAAAGCCTTTGGGAATGCAGGCACGCATGCGCGGTTCCCTTCCCGCCTAAAGGTGCCATTTTACCTTAGTCAAATGACATAGCTAAGAACAGCACACAAAAATGAAAAATAAACTATGTACAACTGCAACTCCCAGGGGAGGAGGGAGGGTTGTGAGGACTGATTCCTGCTGCTCCTGGAGAACACCTGTTACAGGTGAGTAACTACTCTTTCTCCAGGACCAAGCAGGAAGTCAGTCCTCACATATGGGTGACTCCCTAGCTCTGGGCTACCGAGGAACCGAGGCTGAACAAGAGGACTCCCTCTAGTCACAGCAGCAAAGAAAGGCTTTTCAAGGACAGAACCCCCACCGGTAGCCCAACAGAGGGCAGGAGGGCAGGAGTTGCCTAAACCTCAAAGAGATTCTGGAGTACTGCTTGGCCAAAAGCACTGTCCCTACGGGACTCCCTCTCCAGACAGTAATGGGCCGCAAAAGTCTGGCTTGAAGACCAAGTTGCAGCCCTGCAGATGTCTACCAAGGGCACAGAGCGGAGATGAGCCACTGAGGCAGCCATTGCCCTGACACGATGGGCCGTGACCCTACCCTGCAAAGGAAGGTCAGCCGCCTTGTAAGCCCAGGTGATACAGTCAGCCACCCAGATGGACAAGGTACGCTTGGACACAGCTAACCCCAACTTATTGGGGTCAAAGGATACAAAGAGCTGAGTAGCCCTCCTATGCCCCTGTGTATGATCAAGGTAGAAGGATAAGGCCCTCCTACAGTCCAGGGTATGCAAGACTGCTTCAGCCTGGCTTGCATGAGGCCTAGGGAAGAATGTTGGAAGAACCACCTCCTGATTGAGGTGGAAAGAGGAGACAACCTTTGGAACTTTGGATGAGTCCGGAGGACTACCCTGTTCCTATATATCCTGGTGTAAGGCCTATCACAGACCAGGGCCTGAAGCTCACTCAATCGCCTAGCCGAAGTAAGGGCTATCAGGAAGAGTGTCTTCCAGGAGAGGAAGCATAGTGGACAAGTAGCCATCGGCTCAAAAGGTGGGCAAGTCAGTTGCTGCAAGACCACATTCAACTCCCACTCAGGGGCAGGAGGACGGATTGGAGGCTTGAGCAAAAGCAAGCCTCTGAGAAAGCGGGACTCCAAAAGGTGACCAGACAGAGAATGGCCTTCCACCAGTGAGTGGTGAGCTGCTAGAGCTGAGAGGTGGACCCGAACAGAATTGGACTTAAGTCCCTGATTTGATAAGTGCAGTAAGTACTGAAGCACTACTGGCACAGTACAGGAGAAAGGATCCTCTGTACGTAGCTGACACCACACAGAAAACCTTTTCCATTTGAGAGCATAGGTTTTCCTAGTGGACTGTTTCCTAGAGGCTAGGACAACCTCCTCAACTTCCTGAGGTAGGCCCCAGGAAGCCAAGACTACCCTTGCAGCCTCCAGGCCATCAAATTGAGAGCTTTGAGAATGGGGTGCAGAAGGGAACCCTGCTCCTGTGAGAGAAGGTCGGGTTGCAACCCCAGAGGCAGTGGGGGATCCACCGCCAGTTGAAGCAGAAGTGGAAACCAAGGCTGTCTCGGCCACCTGGGAGCTACCAGCAGGACCGAGGCCTTGTCCTGAAGGATCTTGAAGAGAGTTCGGGCCACCAAGGGCGTGGGAGGAAACGCATACAGGAGGCCCTGAGACCAGGACATTAGAAAAGCATCTGGTGCGATCCTCAAAGGATGTGGTTGCCTGGAGCAGATCTTGGGTAGCTGCTTGTTTAGTGGACTGGCAAAGAGATCTATCCAAGGGAGACCCCACTTCAGGAAGATCTTTTGAACCACCAAGGGATGCAGCTGCCACTCATGGGGCTGCAGAATCCTGCTCAACCGGTTGGCCAGGCAGTTCTCCTGGCCTGGGAGGTACACCGCCTTGAGAAGCATGTGGTGCTTCAGGGCAAAGGAACAAAGGTCCTGAGTCTCTCGACAAAGGATCTGGGACCCAGTGCCGCCCTGCTTGTTCACATAAAACATGGCCACCTGGTTGTCTGCTTGAATCAAGATGGAGCGGTGAGCCAGGGCTGGAGAAAAAACTCTGAGAGCCAAGCAGATAGTTCGAAGTTCCAGCAGATTGATCTGTTGGGCTGCCTCCCAGGGAGACCAGAGGCCTTGGGTCAACTTTTCCAGACAATGAGCCCCCCAGCCCTTTAGAGAGGCATCAGTGGTGAGGACCACTGAGTATTCTGGCATTTGGAAGGGCATTCCCTTGAGTAGATTGGGTGGATGTAGCCACCAGCTGAGGGAGGCCAAAAGGGGTTTGAACACCCTTATCTTGTCTCGTAAGTGGCCTATGGCTTGAGACCACTGAGTCCGAAGGCACCATTGTGCAGGCCTCATATGGAGCCTGGCATTGGGAGTCACATGTACTGTCGAAGCCATGTGACCCAGAAGCCTGAGGCAGAGTCTGGCGGAGACCAGGGACCTGTTCAGAAACTGCTTTGCCACGTCCATCAGCCTTTGAGCCCTGTCTTCTGGCAAGTATGCCTTTGCCAGTTGAGAATCCAATCTTGCCCCTATGAACTCCAATTTCTGGGAGGGGAACAAAGTGGACTTTGCGAAGTTTATGACAAAGCCCACCTTCTGAAGCAGAGCAATGGTGTTGAGAGTGGCTTGCCTGACCTCCAGGGACGTCTGACCCCTGATGAGCCAGTCGTCCAGATAGGGAAAGACAAAAATGCCTTGATTTCTCAGGTAGGCCGCAACCACTGCCAGGCACTTGGTAAAGACCCTGGGAGTGGAGGACAGGCCAAAAGGTAGTACTCTGTACTGATAATGGTTTCCTCCCACAATGAACCTGAGGTACTTTCTGTGATCTGGATGAATGAGGATGTGAGTGTACGCATCCTTTAGATCTAAGGAGCATAGCCAATCTCCCTGCTGGAGGTAGGGCAGAAGTGTCCCAAGAGTAAGCATCTTGAACTTTTCTTTCTCTAGGAACTTGTTGAGGTTTCTGAGGTCCAGAATGGGTCGAAGGCCACCGGTTCTTTTGGGTATCAGGAAATACCTGGAGAAGAATCCGTGGCCATGCAAGTGGGGAGGACAGGCTCCACCGCCCTTTCCACCAACAGACCATGAAGCTCTTGTAGCAGGTCTGTGTGCAGGGGAGGCCTTGGAGGCTCCCCTGGAAAATGTGGTGGTGGCAGTTGGTGAAAATGGAGGGCATAGCCATTGTGGACTATGTCCCGCACCCAACTGTCCCCGGTGATAAGGGGCCACTGGTGGGCAAAGAGGGCAAGGCGACCTCCTATGCAGGGTGGGGAGAGCAGTGGAGGAGAGGCTACGCTCAAGGAGTCAAAAACCCCCACCCTGCTGAGTGGCAGCAGGGGCCTGAGGCTTGGGGGTCCTCTGCCTACGGGGCCCATTACCCTGGCCCTTGGCTTGCTGACCCTAGGGGGCAGCTTGGGCAGCCTGATACTGAGGGTACTATTTGTAGGCAGTGCCCTTCCTCGGGTAAAAGGACTTCTTACCCGAGCCCTTCTTCTTATGTGAAGGGGCAGAGGTCTTCCTCGACAGCCTTTTCCGGGTAAGGTGCTCTGTCTCGAGCTGAGCGGCCTTCTCGGTCACGGGTTTGCCAAAGAGGTTCTCACCTCGGCAGGGGACATCAACCAACTTGTCCTGAACCCATGGCTTGAGGTCCGATGACTGCAGCCACGCCTGGCATCGAGCCGCGATGCCGGCAGCCGCTACTCGGGCCGAAGCCTCAAAGCCATCGTAGGCGGCGCGGGAAATAAACTTCGAGCATTCCCGAATCCCCGAGGACAAGGTCTGAAATCTCTGCAAGGGTTCCCCGGAGTGACCAGCAGAGAAGCCGGCCAGTTCTTTGGCCAGGTCCCGCAAGTACATGCCCATGTACAGCTGGTAAGACTGGACACGGCAAGCAAGCATTGACCCCTGGAAGCACTTCCTACCGACGCCATTGAGGTTGCGGGCCTCCCTGCCGGGGGGCACCGCGGAATGCATCTTCTGGCTCTTCAGACGATGCATAGCCGATTCCACAACCATGGAATGGTGTAGTAGCTGTGCTTTCTGGAAACCAGGGCTTTTGCGGAGTCGATAAATGGAATCGACTCGCTTGCTGAGAACCGGTGCCGAGGCCGGGGCCTCCCACATTCGGAAGAGGAGCCGTTCCAGCATCGGAGGAACCGGGACAGTAAAGGCCTCCTTCGGAGGAGAGTCATACTGTAGAGCATCGAGCTCCTCGGCTCGAGGCTCTTCCTCGGGATCGGCAGGGATAGCCAAGGCAGCGGCCATATCCCGGACGAACTCCGAGAACCTAGTGTCCTACGGAGGGGATCTACTCCGGGGATCAGACTGCGGTGAGTCCGACGGGACGCACGAAGTCTTAAAAGTATCGGGAGACTCCTCGTCCTCCATCTCCCAGGCGGACTCGTCCGAGGAGGAGTCAGGGTCCGACCCCGCGGGGCCCCGAGGCACCCGCCCCGATGCCGGGGGCACCGGCGTCGACACCCTCAGTCCCGAACGGGAGGTCGAGGGAGACCTCGACCGAGGATGACTTCGATCCGCGAGGGTCTCGAGTATCGGCTCGGTCTCCGGGGTTGACTTCGAAGTCGACGTCCCGGTGGTCGGGGCAGATGCACCAGACAGGCTGGCCATCAGTGCCCGCTGCTGCTCCATGAAGGCAGACAGTCTGCACTCCAAGGCTGATATCCTAAGACTCAGCTCAGGAGATGCAGCAGCCACCGACTCGGGCCCCGGCGGCGCCGGGCCCGATGTCGGCTCTCTGGGAGGACAGTCCACGAGGACTACGGGGCTTACGTGTCCAGCAGACTCCGGCTCCACGCGAGGAACTTTGGCAGGCTTCTCTTGGTCCACGGGCCCGGGACGGCGGTTGGGGGTCTTAGACCTGTCCCTCAAGGGACCAGGGACCTCCTCCGACACCACCCTCGCGAGTCGCTTCTTCCTCTTACGTTCCCGGTCGGGGGACCCCCTGTCCGAGGAGCTTCGACGGCGCTCGGGATCGGAATCCCGAGATGTCGAGGCCTCAGACAAGGTCCGGGCACAGCCAGAGGCAGAGTCCGAGAAAAACCTTTCCTTTTGATGCTGTCGACTCTTTAGTGCCTTGGAAGACATCTTCCCACATGGCCCACACGACTTTGGGTCGTGGTCAGGGCCGAGGCACTGAAGGCAGCAGTCGTGTGTGTCGGTGAGAGACATAATTTTCTTACACCGATCACACTTTTTGAAACCACTGGAAGCCATTGGGAAAAAAATAGCCCCAGCGAGGTCAAAAGACCGGGCTTCCAGTGAAAAATGAAAAAAGGGCGCGAATGCCAGCCACGAAGGGCAAAAACTGAAAAATGAAGAAAACGGGCTCGATACCGGTGTACCGAACCCGGCGGAGGGGAACCGGCGTCGAACCGGAGAAAAAATAGCGAAAATCGCTGAAGAAAAAAATCACTTTTATCCGGGAGAACAGGACACATGTCCAGCGGGCTTCTCGGAAAAAAAGAGACTGAGGTAAGATGGCACCTTTAGGCGGGAAGGGAACCGTGCATGCGTGCCAGCATTCCCAAAGGCTTTCATGGAAAACTGGGGAAATGCTCCGCTGGGGTTTCATCGGCGCCGATGACACCCCATATGTGAGGACTGACTTCCTGCTTGGTCCTGGAGAATCAGAAAAGCATCTGCTGCCATCCACAGAGGATGCGGTTGCCTGGAGCAGAACTGAGGCAGCTGTTTGTCGAGGCCTCAGACGAGGTTCGGGCCCGGCCGGAGGCTGAGTCCGAGAAAAGCGTTTCCTTTTGTTGCTGTCGACTTCGGAGTGCCTTGGAAGACATCTTCCCACAGGACCCGCACGACTTAGGGTCATGATCCGGGCCGAGGCACCGAAGGCAGCAGTCGTTTGTGTCGGTGAGAGACATTAATTTCTTACACCGATCACACTTTTTAAAACCACTGGAAGCCATTGGGGAAAAAAAAAGAGTCCCCGCAAGGTCAAAAGACCGGCCTGCCAGGGAAAAAGGGGAAAACGGGAAAAAAGGGTGCGAACGCCAGCCACGAAGGGCAAAAACCGAAAAGGAAGAATCGGGCTCGATACCGGCATATCGAATCCAGCGGGAGGGGAACCGGCATCGAACAGGAAGAAAAAATAGCGATAATCGCCGAAAAAAATCTACTTTTAACCGGGAGGACAGGACACACGTCCGGTGGGCTTCACGGAAAAAAAAGAGACTGAGGTAAGATGGCACCTTTAGGCAGGAAGGGAACTGCGCATGCGTGCCTGCATTCCCAAAGGCTTTCATGGAAAGCTGGGGAAATGCTCCGCTGGGGCTTCATCGGCGTCGATGATACCCATATGTGAGGACTGACTTCCTGCTTGGTCCTGGAGAATTAGACTTACCTGCTAATTATTGTTCCTTTAGGAACTCCAGTCTAGTCTCGAACCACTGGGTTTAAGCACCTCCTCTTGCAGCTTGGAGACTGAGCACGTCACACTTCTTGTGACACCAGGATAAGTAGCTCAGGCACCGCCTCCTTGCCTCAATAACCTATTGACAAAGCAGACTCACCAGAGCAATAAGTAAGCAGTTATCAAACATGTAAAATTATTCTTCTTTTTTTCTCATAACCATCTGAATGAAACTGAGATAGCTAACTGCGCTATCCCCTAACTAACAGGCCACGCCTAATGACCGTAAAGCTCTGGCCCGCTGCGCCCCCTCTCCAGGATCTCCCAGCAGGCCCCCTGTAACTTCTTCCAGATATATCCCCAAACCCCCTCCTGTAAAGACCTGTAGCCCATAAGCCGCTCTGACAGCCCTATGAACAAACTTACCGGACTTCAGGCCTCCGTCTAGCCACACCATCACAGGGAGGGATACGTGACTATGCTGGAGGTCCTAAAGGAACAACAATTAGCAGGTAAGTCTAATTTCCTCTTCCTTAGCGTCCCTCCAGTCTAGTCCCGAACCACTGGGGATGTAACAGAGCAGTAATCAACTTAACAGGAGGGACCCGCTAGACCAGCCTGAAGCACCGCCGATCCAAACCTAGCGTCCCCCTCTGCCTGAACATCAAGCCTGTAATGCTTGACAAAGGAATTCAAAGACGACCACGTTGTCGTCTTGCAAATTTTTACTGTTGGCACCAAACTGAACTCCGCCCAAGACGTCGCCTGCGCCCTAGTCGAATGCGCTCTCAGACCCTTCGGCACTATCTTACCCTTTAAGAGATAGGACGACGCAATGGCCTCCTTAAGCCATCTTGCTATAGAGGCCTTCGTCGCCTGCTCTCCTCTCTTCGGCCCACCAAATAGGACAAACAACCTATCCGTCTTGCGGAACTCCGCCGTCCTCTGCAAATACTTCTTCAATGCTCGAGCCACATCCAACCGATGCAATCTGCCCAAGGAGCTATCCTTGCTAACCCTTCCGAACACCGGCAAAGACACCACTTGATTCACATGAAACGCAGACATGACCTTAGGCAAAAAGGAAGGAACCGTTCTCAAAACCACCTTACTATCATAGAAGGTCAAAAAAGACTCCTTACAGGACAACGCCTGCAACCAATGTTCCCTCTAATTTTCTGTAGGCTATGTGCGCATAAAAAAAATCAGCTGTGCAGCTTTTGAAGGAAGGTTAAATTTTTGTGCGCCACATAACGACACTCGGAGTTATATACTTTAAAATTTGACTACACATCAGAATACAGTATGTACACCACATTGATTTTAATCAAATGAAAGGAAAATAGATGATTACTAAATGAAGCGGAAAATCTTTTAAATTTTAAGACGTCTGGGTTGTTTTCTATCAGAATCAGAACCGTAATTTTTGTGCGCTCTGTTGTAAAGTATGTGCGCTGGTTCGGCGAGGTGTGTGCGCGCGCACATGCGCACAGCTTAGAGGGAACAGTGCCTGCAACCCTGAAATTCTCCTTGCCGACGAAATAGCCACTAAAAACACCATCTTAAGGGTAAGGTCCTTTAAAGACGCTCTGGCTAAAGGCTCAAAAGGCTCCCACACCAATGCGTCTAGTACCAAGGTAAGATCCCATGCCAGCACAGGCACTCGGCATGGTGGCCTCAAAAGCGACACTGCTCGCAGAAATCTTTTAACATCCGGATGGGCCCCAAGCACCCTTCCTTTCAACTTTCCTCAATAACACGAAAGCGCAGCCACCTGAACTCGAAGAGAAGCCGCCGCCAGTCCTTTCCGAAACCCATCCTGAAAAAAGGACAGAGTCTGCGGCACAGAAGCTCGTAAGGCCACTACCTGCTCCTCTTTGCACCAGGCCTCGAATAGCCGCCAATACCGAACATGCGCCACTGAGGTAGACCTCCGTCTAGACTGTAACAGGGTAGAGATCACCTCCGCCGAATATCCCCTTGCTGTCAACCTTGCCCTTTCAAGAGTCAAGCTGTAAGCAAGAACCTATCCACCTGAGGCATATTCAACGGACCCTGCATTAGTAAATCTCTCCTGACCGGAAGTTTCCACGGAGGCGCCACCAGGAGACGCACCATGTCGGCATACCACGACCTTCTGGGCCAATCTGGTGCTATTAGAAGCACCCGACCTTTGTGCCGCTCTATGCGCTGCAGCACCCAACCTATCAACACCCACGGCGGAAACACATACAAGAGCCGGTCCTCCGGCCACCTCTGCATCAGAGCATCCAAACCTTCGGACATCCTTTCCCATCTTCTGCTGAAAAACCTTCCTGCTTTTGCTGACGCAAACGTTGCCATGAGGTCCATCGCCGGAGGACCCCAGCATTCCACCAATAAATCGAAAACGTGCTGATTCAGCACCCATTTTCCTGGATCCACTTGGACCCGGCTCAAAAAATCCGCTGTCACATTGTCTACTCCTGCTACATGAGCCGCCGACAGAGCATCCAGATGCACTTCGGCCCAACCGAGGAGAACCTCCACCTCCTCTTCAAGTGCCACACTGCCAGTACCCCCTTGCCGATTGATGTAAGCCACCACCGTGGCATTGTCCGATAGCACCCGCACTGCTTTCCCCTACAGATGAGACTGAAACGCCCTCAGAGCTAGAGTGACCGCCCTCTACTCCAACCTGTTGATCGACCAATTTCTCTCTTGCTCGGTCCACTGCCCCTGGGCAAACTGCCGTTCAAAGTGCACCCCCCAGCCAAACAGACTCACATCCGTCGTTAGTGGCCTCCAATCCGGCGCCTGCAATGGCATCCCTTTCTCCAAAGAAGCCGGATCCAGCCACCACCTCAGTGACTGTCTCGCCTCCACCGGGCAGGCTAGCCTTTGAGACAACCGGCCCAACTGATGAGACCATCTCCGGAGCAGAGCCCTTTTCAGCGGCCGTATGTGCGCCCTGGCCCATGGTACGAGCTCCAGCATGGCTGCCATCAGCTGTAGATAATGCCACACCAAAGGCGCCCGTCTGTGCAAGAAGCTCCGTACCAGCTGTCTTAGTTCCTGAGCCCTGGCTCGAGGGAGAAATATTCTGCCGCCTCTTGTGTCGAAACGGGCCCCCAAGTACTCCAACTCCTGAGAAGATTCCAACCTGCTCTTTTGCCACATTCACTACCCATCCCAAGTCCTCCAGAAATTGCACCACTCGATGGGTAGCTACTTCCCTTTCCTCTTGAGACTTTGCATGAATCAACCAGTCATCCAGGTAGGGGTGTACAAACACCCCCTCCCTGCGTAATGCCGCCGCCGTCACCACCACCACCACCACCATCACCTTGGTGAAGGCTCGCGGCGCTGTAGCCAGACGGGACGGCAACGCCTGAAACTGGAAATGCCCCATCGGGACCGCAAACCGGAGGAACCGCTGATGCCCTAACCGGATTGGGATATGCTAATATGCCTCCAAGGACGTGAGGAACTCTCCCTGCCGAACCGCCACTATGGCCGATCTCAGGGTTTTCATACGAAAGTGGGAAACTTGGAGAGAACTGTTGACCCTCTTGAGGTCTAGAATTGGTCTCCACGACCCTTCCTTCTTTGGGACCACAAAATATATCGAGTATCGACCGCAGCCGCATTGGTCTGATGGAACGGGTACTACCGCTTCGAGAGCGAGAAACCTTTCCAACGTGTCCTGCACCGCTTGACGCTTGGCCTTTGTCCTGCACGGCAATTGCACAAAAACGTCGAACACTGGGCGTTGAAACTCGAGAGCATACCTGTAGGGCTGGTACCCCTGCAATTCTACATGCAAATCTCCGGCCTGCTCAGCAACTCAGGCCTGAACCAACCTGCACAGACAAGATGGATTCTTCACTTCACTTTTGCTGTGTTCAGCTACAAACGACCTAAGCAACTGCTGGATCAGCGTTTCTAAGTGTGCATACAGAAGCTATTGTCCGTGGCTGGCCTTGGACACTTGTACATGCCCAGAAGTTACATACTGTTGCTTCTGCCTGACTTTTACCATGGCTCCTTTGTTTGCAAGAAGCTGACCATCATCTACCTCCTGATTCGCTCAGACTGCCTGGTGCCAACCAATCATCGGACCTATGACAGAGGATTCTTACACAGAATAATGCAATCTGCGCTGGAAACTTTAGTAGTAGTAAGAGAGAGTTGGGGGCTTTTCCCACCTGTACATACAGAATTTTGCACCGGTTCCTCTCTGCTGTGCACCGCATACCTGATTCCTGCGACCTGACCCTTCCGCAAGACGGCCACTAAGTGTGGGCTAGGCTGTCCTCCACAGGTCTGAGATAAGACTTTCACAGATACCTCCGGTTCGGACTTACTGCGGCTCGCCTGACGAGGCTAGAGTCCGCATCAGCTAGGAGCTGCCTCCTTGGACTGCGAAGCTGTTCCTGCGTGCCCGACGGAACTAAGGTACTGACTTATCTGTCATGTTTTACCCTAGCATAAGGTATGTGATGTGTGACCTGTGTCCAGATCACTTCCTGGACGTAGTCATACCCCTACCGAACAACCTCCAACACCCACTGATCTGATGTAATCTGGACCCAGGCGTGATAAAATTCCCGCAACCGACCTCCTACAGGAACAAACCCCGCCTGGGCCCTCCTCACTTCATTGCGACTTCTTGATGTTCGGGGAGGGGGAGGCCCCAAATCCTCTGCCTGCCCCTCTGAAGCCCCGAAACCCCTGGGACCTATATTGAAAACGGCCTCTCTGAACCTGACCAAACCTTGGCTGCTGAAACCTACAAAACTCCCTCTGCTGACTCATAGAGGGACCCAGAGGCCGATTCTGTTTCTACTTGTCCTCTGGTAATCATCCACCTTTAGACTCTCCGAGATCCTTAACCAACTTGCCCAAATCTTCCCCAAACAGGAGACTACCCCGAAAGGGGAGCTTGGCCAGTCGTGCCTTAGAGGAACTATCAGCTGCCCAATTGCGCAACCACAAGTACCTTCGCGCCGCCACCACGGACGCCATACTCTTAGACAAACCCCGAATAAGATCATACTGGACGTCCGCCAAATAAGCCGCCCCTGACTCCATCCAGGAGGCCTCCTCAAGCGCTTCATCCTCATGGCTTCCTCTACACTTCTGGGACCATCGAAGGCAAGCCCTTGCCACCCATGCCCCACAAATGGAAGCCTGCATGGAAAGGGCATTGACCTCAAAGACCTGCTTCAACAACGAGTCTAGCTTTCTATCCTGTGCATCTTTAAGGGCAGCACTGCCTTCAACGGGAATGGTTGTCTTTTTCGTGACCGCGGACACCGCCACATCTACCTTAGGAGACTTAAACAGATCCTTATCTGGTTCCTGCAATGGGTAAAGGCGCACCATCACTCTGGAACCTTTGAGCCCTGCTTCCGGAGTCTCCCATTCCTCCTGAATCATTTCCTTAAAAACTCTATGAATTGGGAAAGCCCTCTGAGTCTTCCGTACCGCCTGCAACAACGGATCCTCCAAAGAGGAGTCTCCCCCTGATCCACTGCCGGCATGTTTAATGCCTTCAGCGTTTCTGAAATAAGGGCTGCCAGCTCCTCTCTCCTGAACACTCTGACAACCCGGGACTGCTCCTCCTGCTCATCAATCTCACCTTCCTCTAGGTCCTGATCTACCTCTGACCCCTCACAATCCTCCAAATGGTCCTCTAAGGCTACAGCCTCGTCACTTTCCAACCTAAGCTTCTTCCGCAGGGCACTACTCTCCCCCCCATCCATGGAGGCTCTCGAGCGCTTATGCCGCTGCTGCTCATCCACCGCAGCTGCCTCCCGGAGCCCCCCCAAGAGACTGCTGCTGCAGCAGCATCAGAAAGTCCTGGGAGAAAATAGCTGCCAATCCTCCCCGCCCTAGAGGCTGAGAAAAGGGCCTGGCCAGTGCGGAGGAAGGGCCCGGCGTAGGTTCTGGAGGCACGGTGGGAGAAACAGACCCTGGAGAGTCAGACTCCCGGTCCTTCAGTATCTGTCTTTCCGCCGGCTTTGCTGCTTCCCCCAAGGCCGCCTCTTGAGTACAGCCCTTACAAACCCCCGCCTCCGAAAAATGCCCCTTCCTGGCCCCACACATCACACAAGAAGGCCTGGAAGGCATAATAAACACAGGGAACCCCCTAGAGCTACCTGCCAGTCACCAAAAACAAGCGCATCTCTTGGTGCCTTCAGCTCTTCCTTTTTCTTTTTTTTTTCGCAGCGTTCCTACTCTGTCCTGGAACAGCTCTCCACAAAGATAACGAATAAATGAATAAATGAGTAAGCCCATAGGCCCGCCCGTGCAGGCCTTTCTTACCCTGCTCTGTGCCCCAAAATGGCTGTCCTGGGATTTGCGCGTCGGCACCGTGTGGCCGCGGTCTGACTGAACCGCCAAAATGCCTGCTTGCAAGCTCACCGCACAGCGAGCCGCTTCCGCGTGGCTCAAAAACGTCGCCAAATCACCTCGTGCACCGAAGTGCAGCCACCGGACACCCTCGCTGAGCTCCACCTGCACCGCGCAGCAATCCTCACCGTCCGGCGCTCCAGCACAAGGAAATCCGGCGGCGGCTCGCAGCACCTCCATGGCCTCTCCCCCGATGTGCGGGTTCGGACGCCGGAGGCCCCAGCACTCACTCCCACACTCTTCCCAATGCTCTGAGGGAGGGGGGAGAGGGGGGGCAGCCACAGCCTCACAGAACAGCCCAAAATAGGCCAAAGGCACAGCTTACTCAAAACGCCGATTTAAAGGGATACACCCCACAAAACATTTTTTTTTTAATCCAATCAATGTACCTATCTATCCTAACACTATCCTATCACTCAATTATTTCTCCAGTGAGCCTCCACTAGGGCTCACCACTCCTCCAGCTGCTTGGAGACTGAACTTACTAGGGCAAGGAGGCGGTGCCTGAGCTACTTATCCTGGTGTCGCAAGAAGTGTGACGTGTTCAGTCTCCAAGCTGCGAGAGGAGGTGCTTAAACCCAGTGGTTCGGGACTAGACTGGAGGGATGCTAAGGAAAGTAACCTTAAAAAACTTCTGTTGACATACTTGAGCTCGGGAGACAAGTGATCTTGTAGTGATGTACTGAGCCAAAAAGTGTTGTGACCTCTTTTTACACCTATTGAGTCTCCTTGAAGTTTTTTTTTTTAAGATGTGTAAGTTTGATCCCTTGTTTTTGGACTTATGTGTGTGTTTTGCATAAGTGGGGTTGCTCACAATTTATGATTACATATACATTCTGGGCATCTAAGCTGGTATAGAACAAGAATTTATGAACACAGATAGAGGAGGTAATGGTTAGGCTAGCCATACAACCTATATATCAAAGTATGACTGCAACAATAGCAGGTAAAACTTTATACAGCTAAGTTAACCTGTATATTCAGTCAGTTGACTTAAACACATAAGCTGCCTGAATATTGCCATCTCAGGGAGAAAGTTACTAGGCTGCAGTCAGATAAAAAATTTTACTATAGCAATATTTAGCATGGGAGTCAGTATCCTGCAGTATCTCAGTTAGGGTTGCCAACTTTTTCACCGAGAAAAACCCGACACCTGTGGCTTGCCATGCTCCACCCATTCTCCGCCCCTAGTCCCACCCCTGCCCCGCCCCCAGCCCCACCCACAAAACTTACCGAGGATACGTGTAGGCTAACTTCCTTGGTCAGATAATAATTAAACTGGGAACCCCAAAATCCAAACATGAAATGTACAACACTGGAGAAATAAAACTATAAAGTAATTTCCTCTTGCACTAAACAAAAACGCAAAGATGTTAGCAATACACACTTCCCAGACCAGACATATTCCAGTTAATAAATTCAAAATAAAAAGTATTTTTCTACCTTCTGTTTGGGCGTTTTATTTTTCAGTTGCAATTGCTCCAGTCACTTTCTTCTGGTTTCTTCGTGTCTTCTGCGAGCTATCCATTTGTCCTTTCTTCTCTTTTAGATGTTTTCCATTCTCTCTCTATTTCTGCTTTAACATACTGATTGTTTCCCTTTTGCTCTTTCCCCCAATTCTTTCCTTATTCCTTTATCATCCGTTTAAATTTCACCCTTCCATTCTCAAGCCCCTCTTACTCTCCCAATACCGGCCCATCATAGACTTTTCTTCCACACAAAATATTTTTTCCCCTCTCCATTCTCATTCCCCATCCATTCTAGTCCTCCCCCCAAATCAATTCCCTTATAGTTCTAGGCCCACCCAGCATCCACTCCCTTCTAGTCCCATTCTCCCATGCCCCACATCAGCCCATTTCCAGTCCTATTCCAGCTCTTCATCAGCCCATTTCCAGTGCTAGCCCTCACATCACAGGCCATTTCCAGTCCTAGCTCCCCCCCCCCCCAATCACAGCCCATTTCCAGTCCAAGTCCCCCATCACAGCCTATTTCCAGTCCTAGGCCCCCCCCACCATCACAGCCCATTTGCAGTCCGAGTCCCCCCGCACCATCACAGCCCATTTGCAGTCCGAGTCCCCCCGCACCATCACAGCCCATTTGCAGTCCTAGCCCCCCTAATCACAGCCTATTTCCAGTCCAAGATCCCCCTTCCTCCACCCTAGCCCATTTCCAGTCCAGGTCCCCTCCACCCCCATAACAACCCATTTCCAGTCCATGTCCCCCCCCCCATAACCCTTTTATAGTCCAGGTCCCCCCCCCCCATCACAGCCTATTTCCAGTCCAAGTTCCCCCCCCCCCCATAGCCCTTTTCTGGTCCAGGTCCCCTCCACCCCCATCACAACCCATTTCCAGTCCATGTCCCCCCCCATAACCCTTTTACAGTCCAGGTCCCCCCCCCCATCACAGCCTATTTCCAGTCCAAGTCCCCCCCCCCTTAGCCCTTTTCCAGTCCAAGTCCCCCCCTTAGCCCTTTTCCAGTCCAAGTCCCCCCCCCTTTAGCCCTTTTCCAGTCCAAGTCCCACCCCCTTAGCCCTTTCCAGTCCGTCCGTCCCCCTTAGCCCTTTTCCAGTCCAAGTCCCCCCCTTAGCCCTTTTCCAGTCCAAGTCCCCCCTTTAGCCCTTTTCCAGTCCAAGTCCCCCCCCTTAGCCCTTTTCCAGTCCAAGTCCCCCCCTTTAGCCCTTTTCCAGTCCAAGTCCCACCCCCTTAGCCCTTATCCAGTCCAAGTCCCCCCCCCTTAGCCCTTTTTCAGTCCAAGTCCCCCCCTTAGCCCTTTTCCAGTCCAAGTCCCCCCCCTTAGCCCTTTTCATGTCCAAGTCCCCCCCCCTTTGCCCTTTTCCAGTCCAAGTCCCCCACCCCCTTTGCCCTTTTCCAGTCCAAGTCCCCCCCCCTTTTCCAGTCCAGGTCCCCCCCCCCCCTTAGCCCTTATCCCGTCCAAGTCCCCCCCCCCCTTAGCCCTTTTCCAGTCCAGGTCCCCCCCATCACAGCCAATGCAGTCCTTGCCCCCCCCCCCGACCAGCATCGCGGCTGTCTGAGGCTTCAGAGGGAGCCGGGGAAGCCCGCGCGAGGCCCCGGCTCCCTCTGTACAGCCACCAGTGTGAAGAGCCTTTTCCTTCACGCTGGCGGCTGTTCCTGTGTAGCCGCGAATGCTGGGAAAGGTTAAAAGGCAACCTTTAACCTTTCCCAGCATTCGCGGCTTCACAGGAACAGCCGCCAGCGTGAAGGTAAAGGCTCTTCACGCTGGTGGCTGTTCATAGGGAGCCGGGGCCTCGCGCGGGCTTCCCCGGCTCCCTCTGAAGCGGAGAAAAGCCGGTTTTTTTGCTCTGGCCGCTCCCGATCTTGCGGCCAGAGCAAAAAAACCGGCTTTTAAAGGGCCGGTTTTGCCTCTGCGCCGGCAGCCGGCCTGGCCGTGGAAAAACCGGCCAGGCCGGCTGAAAACCGGCCAGTTGGCAACCCTAATCTCAGTACTACAAATTAGCCACTCCCATAGTAAATGTACATTTATGCTGCTATACAGTAGTTGAGAACATCACGTGTTCGTGGCCACAGCAATTCAGCAACAGCAGGTTGGACCTGAGGCCCACTATCTTTTAAAGGATCAATTTGAGGCAACATCCATTCACCCCCGCACACTGGCTCATCCCTAGCCTCCCCAAACCAGAGCTCTTACCCACCTGATCTACATTCCCACACCCCTTACACAGATTGCCCAGACCTACTGGGGTTATCTATGGTGCCTAGCAGTGGAGCCAAGAGTACTGTAATTTCTAGTCACTCCTCCCCCATAGAATACTGGCATCAGAATGTCACCAGTTGACCCCTAGTGGGAGTTTCACAGTACTACCACTAAGGGTTAAGTTGCTAAATAGGGATTGACTGGTTCCATTTTGATGCCAGCAGCCTATCGAGGAGGAAATTACTCCAACTCCCACTGCTAGACACCAGGGATGGCCCCAGTAGGTCCAGGGAATGTGTGTCAGGTGAGTGGGGGAGAAGACCAGAGGTCCAAGAGAATTGTTTCAGGGATGGGGGATAAGAAGTGAGGTGTGAGTGGTCTGATTTGAAGGGGTGGAGGTTCTGATCATAGGGCAGTGGTTTATTTGTTCCGGGGGGTTGTTAGGAATGATCTTTAATGTTTGCAGGGGAAAGGAATGGGCACAGCCCATTTAAAATGGTTCCTGAGAGCACTGGGCCACTCATTAGTGACCAAATGCTCCCAGGGAGAGAAAGTACTGTAATGCCAGCTCAAAGCTAATGTTATTTTTCCAAAAATAACATGGCTTGCAAAGTTAAACACATAGGGGGTCATTGTTAACTGCGAATAGCAGGGGTGGACATCCGGTTTGGACGTCCAACCCCTACTATTCGCAGGGAGCGAATGCCGAACACCAGGCTCCTGCACATACATCGGCGTTGTGCGTTGAGCTCTGGATGGGGGCCGGAGGAAGAGCGAGGGCGGGACGGAGGCAGGACCCTGACCCCGGATGTACAGGGCCGATTGCAGTCACGGCCCTGTACGTCCGGGGTTGACTTCTTAGACGGGGGAATAATTCCATCTCAGAGGTGGAATAAGTCCCCCCCAACATTGGAGGACAGAACAGTGGAGCCAGCGCCGATCAGGTGAGCGGTGCAGGGGGAGCCCCGCCACCCAATCCTGGCCTTGACAGGTCCATTCAGGGGTCGGGCAGCGGAGAATGGATAGCTGACCTTGCTTGTGGCCGATCGGGGCTCCTGCATGGCGTCCTAGTGCCATGGCAATGGGACACCATGACACTGAGGCTCCATGCAGAAGTCTTGGGTGAGTTGTTCGGGGAACAAGCCAGACGTGCAGCAGCATAGAATCGGGGCATGTTGCACCCGATTCTGATCCCACAGGAATGTATAGCTCCTGTGGATTCAGAATCGGGTGCTAATCTGGCCCATTCAGATTTTGGACGTCCGGACAGGCCGGCGTGACCCGATAGTAATCGGGCCCATACTTTAATGTTAAATTTGCATAATCATAAGGTGCTTTGCATCTCATTATGTTGCATTGTTGCAAAAACTAATGCACATTAAAGGCAAATAATGTTTGGTTATTTAACACATGTTAAATGGCAAAAATCCTTTGTTACTCGGTACATATTAGTAAGTACCCCACTTAGTCTTTACCAATTTGATTCCAAGAAAGCAAAAGAAAATCTCTAGAAAAGCACCTAATTAACATAAACCCAGTTCTCACAAAGCCCTAGCAACTTATCCAGCTTTACCAAATGACGAACCAGCAACAAACATATCCCATACCTCAAACGATGCTGGCAAGTCTGCAGGAAGCCATTCCAGACAATTAACTTTCTCCATAACTCCCAGTAACATGTAGTCTGCCAAGGTCAGACAATGTCATAGTGCTCAGGGAAAGGAATCTAGCACAGTTGAATAAAAATCTAAGGCTTTAATGGTGATTAATAGGATGAAAGGCAAGGTAATGAAAATTTTAACTTACCACATTTTAAGATCACTTGCTGCTCTGAGTGGTAAAAGGCTATGTACGGATACAGTGTAAGCAGACAATTCTCAGAAGCTGCAGCAACTTGGAGTATAAACCTGCCAAGTTAAAATACAAAGTTATGGCTCACTTCATTGAAATATTTCTTAAGATACTTCCATCATTACATAAAAATTGTACTCGGAACACACAGAAGGAGAAGCTGTGATGGATACTTATTTATTTATTTATTTACATTCTCTTATATACCGCACTATTTTGCATCAGCGCGGTTTACATTGAACAAACTGAAATTACATTGAACAGGGCATTATAACTTGGAGATTACTATTTTACTCCCTTAGCATTAAGGGCTTGCTCAAGACTTTGTCTAGTAATTTCTGAGACAGTTCATAAAAGTGACTATAAAACACTGGGAAATAGTGTTCTGATGCTAACTATTGCATCTGAGGAAACGGACTCTTGTCGTCAAGCTCATGTTGCAATAAATTAATCTGTAAGATGCCACCATCCTCTTTGCTGTTTTTGTTGCTACCCCTCTGAAACTTATCTGATGATAGCTTCTCATATAAAGATTCATATTTAATTAGTAAATACTGAAATAGAGTCCATACTTTCTGGATTAAACATCCAGAAAGGAATACTGGGTAGTCCTACTATTGCCTCCACAGATTTGAAGCCTTAATTATACATGCTCATACTGGTTTTACTCTACCAGAGAAAATTTATATTGAGGGAAATGAAATCCCAGTGCAGCCTGAGATGAGATACTTAGGGATAATACTTGATGCTGGATTAACATTTCGTCAACAAGTTTTAGCAGTCTTGTGGAAAGTTTTTTTTTATAATGTAAGGTTAGTTTGAAGACAGCACATATATTTAACCCCACAGGTTTTTCATCTTGTTCAAATGCTAGCTATCTTAAACATTGACTATTTCAGTATCTTGCATTTAGGATTCACTGAGATAATTTTGAAGTCCCTGCAACTTTCCTAAAATGTTGCCACCCATTTGATTGGTGGCTTAAAACGGAGTGATCAAATTTTCCAGATTTAAAGAGTTTACATTGGCTTCCTGTGAATCAACACAGTATTTTTTTAAATTGTTTAAACCAACGAAGAGGTACAAAAACATATACAGAATCTGCCAGATATAGTCAGGTACATAATATTATCCAAAATATACAGCGATGACATTCTCCCCAAACATTTCCAATTCTCACCTCCGCAATCCCACTGCACCACTTCCCACCATTCTGTAACCATAAACCTCACAGAGGCAACCGTTACCTGAACATATGTAAAATCATAGTCAGAGATATTTATATTTTAACCACCTTCTTTCCAGAGGAAGAAAGGTGACTTACTCTGTATTACTAGCCATTGATCATGGTCAAAACAATATTAACTAATCACAACTGCATATATAACTCAACAGAACATTATATTATATTTTATGTGCCCAATGGAGTTTAACTTTGACCTTTGGTGTGCTGAACAGGCTCTTACCTGGGGGGCAATTTAATATCCTCCTCTTCTTCATCTAATATTCCTTGATGTCAGAAGACCCAATTCTTCCACCTTTCCTCCTACTATTTCCGTTTACCTTGCAGTTCCGAGGTGATTTTGTCAAACGTCCTCGTTTCTCCTACCTTTCCCCACCAATCTTTCAGCTAGGGGCCGATCGGAGACTTCCATTTCCATGTGATGGTTACCGTGCCATCAGCAGTAAATTAGCACCACTCGGGCCTAATAAAAATTCTGTTGGGATCGGAGTTATAGAGAAGTCCAACACCTTTCCCATTTCCCCTGCTGTCTTCCCAAAATTGATGAATTCTGGGGCAATCCCACCACGTGACTCCCACATCCCCTCCAGCATGTCCTTTGTGCACTTCGGCCTACTCTATGCTTAAGCATAGGAGTGAGATACGTATGGTGCAATAGTTGCAATTGTGTCTGGTGCCACTCAGTAACCCAAGTCCATCTATAGACCTCAGCATGAATTTTCTCCCATTCCATTTCCATAATGGAAGTCCCCAGCCATTCATGCCACCCCAGTATGTGAGGGGGGGGGGGGGTCTTGTGTTTGTCCTCAAGGAGCCCCCCCCTAAAGCCTGGAGATAAGATGCTTCTGATCTCCTCCCTTCAGTAACAGGTCTTCTAACCATGTGGGTCTTCTCATTAATTGGGAAATAATATAAAGAAGTGTAACTGAAAATATTGATAAAATGGGATTATTTTTCCTAACCTCTCCTCCATTTCGCTGTGTGCTATGCAGTTCCCTGTGCTAAGTAATTCTGAGAAGCACATTATCCCCTTCCCATGAAGGTCTTTTACTAGGAGTGAAAACTCCAGCCCTGAAAAGGGTCTATGATCTCTGATTAAGGACCATTTTGACAATATTGTCAGAAAGGTACCCTTTTTACAGCACATCCTCCTGATGTGCTGCATCGGGCACAGGAATGGGTGTGTTTTCCAGCATGACTCTTCCACCGTCCCATCCCCTGTATTCCCCAATCTGTCTAGTCTCTCAAAAATAGAAAAAGGGGATAGCACCTACCACTCAGTATCTACTCCACAAGACCTCTGCCATCTGGTCTTGATGGGCTTTGAATGCTCTCAGAATAGATGCCTGATGATACAGCCGCAGGAGTGGAAACCTGACCCCTCTGTCTTCCTTTGTCCTGGAAGGACGATGGGCCCCAATGCGAGCATGCTTACCGCCCCAAACAAATTTAAGGAGCCTTATTTCCCACTTATGAAGAAACTGTCTGTGCAGACTAATAGGGATTTGGGAAAATAGAAAATTGAACTTCGGGACAATTTTCATTTTTAATGCTGCTATTCTTCCCAGCCAGCTCAGGGTCAGACTTGGCCACTGAAGCAGCTCAATATCTAATTGAGACGCTAATGCAGAGAAATTAAACCAGAAAAGGTCTTGTGGATCTCTACCTATTTGAACCCCTAAATATCTGATTTTCTGGGTTGCCCATTTGAAAGGGAAATCTGTAAATGCATTGTACGATAGTCCTCTCCCAGATTGAGCGCTTCAGTTTTACTAGGATTAACCTTAAACCCAGAAACCACGGAGAATCTTTAGATTTCTGTCAGCAGCTTGGGAGAGAGTCTTGCAGATTGGACTTAAAAAAAGGGTGTCATCTTCATAAAGTAATATTTTGTGCTCTTGCTTTCCAACCACAATGGGGAAAATATCCAGATTAGCTCGTACCCTAGCCGCAAAGGCTTCAATTACCATTGCAAATAAGGGGCAGAGTGGGCAGGCCCTGTCTCGTGGCTCTCTGTAATTTAAAGTACTCGGAGGGTTCCCATTAGCTAAGATCCGGGCCAATGGGTTCCAGTAGATTGCCTGTATCCCATTTAAAGAAAACCTTCCCCAGATTAAATTTCTTAATCATTTCAAATAAAAATCCCCATTCTACACAGTCAAAGGCTTTTTCCAGGCCTAAAGCCATGCATAGAATGAGTTTATTATGCTCCTTAAGGATCTGCAAAAGATTCACTGCTGTCCTCACATTATCTGAAATGAAACACCCTTTTATGAATCCTGTTTGGTCAGGATATATCAATGCCAGGAGGATGTTCTCGATATGCTTGACTAGCACTTTAGTAAAGAGCTTTGCATCACTATTACAGTAATTAAAGCGACAGGCCTGTAACTACTACAAATATGGGGAGGTTTGCCCTCCTTATGTAAAACTATGACATTTGTTTGGTACGTTGAGTCTGAGAGGGGGTCTCCTCGCAGGACTCCAGAAAAACTCCATACTAGGAAGGGGGAAAGATCATCAGACAGACATTGATAAAATTCTGCCAGATATCCATCCGCACCCATAGCCTTCCCTTTGGGCACTGACTTAATTGCCACTTGCACCTCAGCTTCTGTGATTGGGGCACCTAATTTAGCCACCTCCTCATCCCCGAGTTTGCGAATGGGGACTGATTTAAGGTAGTTTCCCATCTCTTCCTCTGATGCCGAGCATTCTGATCTATATAAATCTGTATAAAAAGCTTTTGCGGAGCTAATTTGTTCCCCTTTCGTTCCCTGGATGTCAGCTATGTGTCACGTAGCCCTTTGTTTTCTCAATTGCCAAATGAGAAATTTGTCAGCTTTATTTCCCTGTTCCATGTAATGTCCTTTCATAAGACTCAAGAGGCAGGCAATACGTTCACTTTCAAGGGCATGAAGCCCATGCCTGACCTTTGTAATTTTACGCAGTGTGTCCCTTCTCCCATTTTTGCTGTGCTCTAATTGGAGTCCACAAGCTGTTAAAGTAATTGTGACTTCATCCTTTCCTTTCCCCTTTTTTCCTGAGCTGCCCATTGAATCATCAGACCCAGCAGAAATGCTTTCCATCTGTCCCACAATACCCCATCTGAGGTTTCCCCATCATTTATTTTATTTTATTTAAACATTATTTTATACCGCTTTGTCCTTCAGAGTGATTTACATTATAACAAGCATTATACATGGAACAGTTGAACAGTAAACAGTATTATCTAACATTATAACATTATACAAAGAACAATTGGATCTTAAAAGGCAAGGTAGCATGGGAAACTATGTACATGGCCATGAATGACAACTATTTACAATTTGGCGTTCTATTTAGTGGTTATTAGTTCGTTGCTATGGGTCAATAGTCAGTGACTTGGATCATGTTATTGTTTATATGGTTAGGTTATATGTCCGTAGTGGATTGAGTAGAGATGAGTTTTTAGGGTTTTTTTGAAAGTCCTTGATGTCTGATGTTGCCCTCAAGTCATCTGGGAGAGAGTTCCAAATTGATGGAGCATAGAGTGATAGTGCCCTTTTTGATGTGTTTTGTATGGTCTTTTGGTATCCAAGGGGTGTGGTAATCATATTCTTTTTGTTATTTTTTCTAGGTCGGGTGCTTGTGTCCCTTGTTATAGTGTCTTGTAAGATGAATGCTGATAGTTGGTGAATGATCTTGAATATGATTAAGGCTGATTTGTATCTGATAAGGGAGTGGATTGTGAGCCAGTGTAATTTATTAAGTATTGGTGTGATGTGGTCATGTAAGTTTGTTCCTGTGATTAGACGAGCTGCAGTGTTCTGCACTAGTTGGAGTGGTAATATAGATTGCTTTGGAAGCCCCTGGTAAAGTGAGTTGCAATAGTCAAGCGGAGTGATAATTGCTTGACAGATGGTACGGAAGTGATCCTGGTCTAGAAATGGTTTTAGTCTTCTTATTATTAATGGTCATATATTGGTGCCATTCACTTTTAAGCCTCTTCAATAGTTCCTCTTTCTTAAGTAGTAATATGTTGGCCCTCCACCCTGACCAGTCTGCTTTTGCCCTATGCCCTGTGGAATACCAAGAACATTCCACCATCCCATGGTCAGATAACTCAATTGGGTGTATTTTAATTTTGTCAAATTTACCAGCACCGGCTTTGGGCGTCAAAATATAGTCTAACTGGGCGTAAGTGTCAGTTTGGGGTGTATAACATGTATATTATTTAATTCCTGCCATTCTTTCCCTCCATAGGTCCACTAAACTCCAACGCTTAATAAACTCTCTTAGTTCCCATCCCTCCCGGTGACACAACTGCGATACATAGTTAAAGCAGTCTTGCACACAATCACCCAGTCTCCCTTCTCTACTTTGGCAAACTCCTCCAGACTCTTTTGGAAAAAATTGCCTTTTGGGTCATTAGGAGCATATAAATTGAGGAGAGATATTTCATACTGCTCAATTCTCCCTGTGACCCAGAGCATTCGTCCTTGTGTGTCCCTCCCTGTAGCATATTTGACAAAGGGGATTCACTTATGCACCAGTATGGCTACCTCACGTTTTTTTGAGCTAATGGTCGGGTAGAACATCTGCTCATATCCCCGGGCTTTGTAGCTTTTTGCTCTCAGTCAAATGGGATTCCTGTAGAAGTGCTATGTCTATATTGGCATGAAGCAGGGAGTCACATACCTTGCACCTTTTATAGGGATGATGTATCCCTCGAATATTAAGGGAACTAATTTGAATCCCCCCCATGTCTGGTCATCTTTTACGGGTGTGCGCCTTGCTGCCCTGCAGCACACTCATTAGTTGGGCAATTTCTCTCCACTGACTCCATTAAGCATTGTAACAACTACAACTGAGCAAACTGAAAACACAAAGACCTCCTTTCTCCTCTCCTTATCCAACCCTTTTTTTATTATTATTATTGACTTCCAGAAATCTTACAGCTGAAATGGTCTCTGATATATAACATAATCCTCCACTCCTTACCCCCCACACAGCAAACCCATACATCTCTTATGCACTCACGTACTCACTCTCAGCCACACATAGAGTAGTAACAGGTGTTCTCCAGGAGCAGCAGGAATCAGTCCTCAGGTATGGATGACGTCGGTATCGACGGAGCCCCCATGCGGAGCATTTCCCCAGCTTTCAAAGAAAGCCTTTGGGAATGCAGGCACACATGCGCGGTCCCCTTCCTGCCCAAAGGTGCCATCTTGCTCAGTCTAATGACATAGCTAAAAGACAGCACAAAAGAAAATGAACTATATACAACTGCAACTCCAAGGGGAGGAGGGAGGGTCGTGAGGACTGATTCCTGCTGCTCCTGGAGAACACCTGTTACAGGTGAGTAACTACTCTTTCTCCAGGACCAAGCAGGAAGTCAGTCCTCACATATGGGTGACTCCCTAGCTCTGGGCTACCAGGAACCCAGGCTGAAAAATAGAGCTCCCTCTAGAGCCCCAGCCACAGTGAGAGAATCTTCTCTGAGACCACACCTGAACGGTAGCCCAACACCAGGGCCGGAGGGTAGGAGTTGCCTAAACCTCAAAGAGATTATGGAGTACCGCTTGCCCGAAAGCACTGTCCCTACGTGACTCCCTCTCGAGGCCGTAGTGGTCCGCAAAAGTCTGGCTTGAAGACCAAGTAGCGGCCCGGCAGATGTCTGCCAACGGAACAGAACGGAAGTGAGCTACTGATGCGGCCTTCGCCCTGACCCGGTGGGCCGTGACTCGACCCTCCAGGGAGAAGCCGGCTGCCCTGTATGCCCAGGCGATACAGTCCACTACCCAGATGGACAATGTATGCTTAGTGACAGGCAACCCCATTCTATTAGGGTCAAAGGAAATGAAGAGCTGAGAAGCCCTTTTATGCCCCTGTGTACGTTCAAGGTAAAAGGACAGCGCCCTTCTACAATCCAGGGTATGCAAGACAGTCTCTGCCCTACTGGTGTGCGGCCTGGGAAAGAACGTTGGAAGTACCACCTCCTCGTTGAGGTGGAAGGAGAACACCACCTTTGGAAGGAACTTAGGATGAGTCCGCAAGACTACCCAGTTCCTATAGAACCTGGTATACGGCCTATCCGAGACCAGGGCCTGAAGCTCACTCACCCGCCTAGCTGAGGTGAGTGCCACAAGGAACAACACCTCCCAGGAGAGGAAACGTAAATGGCAGGTTGCCATCGGCTCAAAAGGTGGGCGAGTCAGTTGCTGCAAGACCACATTGAGATCCCACTCAGTGGCCAGTGGACGAATAGAAGGCTTAAGCAGAAGCAGGCCTCATGAGAAAGCGAGACACCAGAGGGTGGCCTGAGAGAGATTGTCCATCCACCGGCGAGTGGTGAGCTGAGAGGGCACTGAGGTGAACCCGGACAGAGTTGGACTGAAGTCGTAGGCTGGAAAGGTGGAGCAGGTATTGCAGCACCACCTGGACAGAGCAGGAGAAGGGGTCCTCTTGCTGTTGAGAACACCAAGTAGAGAACCTATGCCACTTCAAAGCATAGGCCTTCCTAATGGAATGCTTCCTGGAGCCCAACACCACATCTTCAACCTCCCTTGACAGGAGCAAGGGAGCAAGGACTAGCCTTTCATCAGCCAGGCCATCAAATTGAGAGATTTGAGGTTGGGATGCAAGAGGGACCCCTGATCCTGAGTCAGAAGGTCGGGTTGCAACCCTAGAGGAAGTGGAGCATCCACTGCCAACTGCAGAAGAAGAGGGAACCACGGCTGCCTGGGCCACCTGGGGGCTATCAGGATCACCGTGGCTCGGTCCTGCTGGATTTTGAATAGAGTCCGGGCCACCAGAGGTGTGGGAGGAAAGGCATACAGCAGGCTCTCTGACCAGGGGATCAGGAATGCATCTGGCGCTGTTCTCAAGGGATGCGGTTGCCTGGAACAGAACCTGGGTAGTTGCCTGTTTAGCGGACTGGCAAAAAGATCCATGGTCGGAAGACCCCACTTCATAAAGATCTGTTGAACTACCAGAGGATTCAACTGCCACTCGTGAGGCTGCAGGAGTCTGCTGAGTCTGTCTACCAGGTAGTTTTCCAGACCTGGGAGGTAGACTGCCCTGAGGGTCATGCCCTGAGTGACAGCCCAGGAGCAGAGAGCTTGTGCTTCCAGGCACAGAAGTCTGGATCCTGTGCCTCCGTGCTTGTTGACATAGAACATAGCCACCTGGTTGTCCGTCTGAACTAGGACAGACTGGTGAGACAGGATCCTAATCCTAATACACCAAACTGGATAATGGGAGATTTCAATCTCCCATCATTGCATCAAAATCAGGCGTCCGCCCTCCTCGATGCCATTGAAGATCTAGGATACAAGCAAATAATCAATGAACCCACGCATATAAAGGGAAACATTCTCGACTTGGTGTTTGCTCCACAGTCTGTCTTTGAACAAAGCTGCGACCTTGTGATGTCTGTTACCGCTGTACCCTGGTCAGACCACAAACTAATCAATCTCCAGATACCCATTAACAACAAGCAACCACAGGACAACAGAAGATTGAACAGCACCTCAAGAATGTCAACAAGAAGTTTTCGACCATTCAACAGAGAACTCATCCTGTCTGAGACCCATCCACTCCTCAACGACACAACTCTCAACCTCGAAGATCTGATTTCCTCCTGGAACAGCAACCTTAAAGCCATTGCACTACGACCGCACCCCAATAACACCTCAAGGAAAAGAAACTCTGCTCCATGGTTCTCCCCTGAGCTGTGGTCTTCTCTTACACATCTACGAAGACTTGAGAGACGATGGCGCTGATCATTCTCCATTGAGGATCAGACAGCTTACAAACTCCACTTATCAATTCACCGAGAGGCAATCACGGCCAAAATAAAGCAATTTTACACTGATACTCTCAAAAGATCACTGAACAAACCACGGGATCTTTTCAATTTAGTCAAATCCCTTTCGAAGGAACCTTCTCCTGAGCAACATGAGATTCATCCACAAAAATTTGCCGACTACCTGCAGTCTAAACTTCTACAGACAGATAAGGTTTCAGAAGCCTCTTCACAAGACCCAACCTGCCTAATGTCTCTACCTATGTTCTCCACACCATATGCAAAATACATTGAGGACACAATCACATCTCTCAATACCACCACGGCTCAAACTGATCCCTGCCCAGCATTTTGGATAAAGGAGCTACACAGTGAGTTCAGTCCTTTCATCGCAAGACTTATGAACCTATCTTTCACAACCGGATCTTTCCCCACAGCACTCAAACATACATCCATTAGACCTCTCTTAAAAAACTCCAAACTAGACCCCCAAAGGGTTGACTCATACAGGCCCATAGTTAGTATTCCTCTCCTAGCTAAGATAATCGAGAAAGAGGTACAAAAACAAATCCAAGGTCATATAGACTCTACAGCCCCTCTAGACCAGTGCCAACATGGGTTCAGAGAGTCTCATGGAGTAGAAACCCTCCTTACCACCCTCTTCAATAATATAATCAAAGGCATCGACAACATCCAGCAAGGTTTTGTGCTTATCTTCTTAGACATCGCTGCAGCATTCGACTCAGTAAGTCATGAACTCCTCCTCAGGCGACTGAAAGAGAAGGGCGTCTGCAGCACTACACTCGAATGGTGCAAATCATATCTTGCCGGAAGATTGCAACATGTAAAATCCGGATCAGAAGAATCAAAACCCTTCCATCAAACACAAGGTATACCGCAAGGTTCCTCTCTATCATCACTCATGTTCAACATATACATGCAGCCCATCTGCAGTATCATCAGATCTTTCAATGTGAACTGTTTGATATATGCAGACGATATACTCTTATACATGCCGTTCTCTACGGATCAAATGGACCTTTCCCCCCCTGATAGAATGCTTCAAAGCAGTTTCAGAATGGCTCCAATCTCAAAACCTCCGTATTCAACACAAGAAAACTGAGGTACTCTTCATCACGAGAGTCCCCAATTTTACTCCACCATCCCATGTAAGAGTTAAGGAAGCGGATCTGCAGACAAAAGACACAATAAGATACCTTGGGGTCACGTTGGACCAACGTCTTGATATGAAATCACATATAGGCAATATAGTAAAAGCAATATACTTCAAGATCCGTGCACTCAGGCATCTGCGTTCCTTATTAGATCCAGATGACTTCCGGACTATATACCAAGCACTAATTTTACCCCACTTCGACTATGCCAATGCCATTTTACAAGGCCTCTCACAATCTACCTTGAACCCGCTACAGCTTGCCATGAATGCTGCAGCAAGGGTCCTCCATGGAGCCTCTAGGAGTGACCATGTGACGCCTATCCTGAAGCAGCTTCACTGGCTCCCCATACACGGAAGGCTTGTTTTCAAGACCTTACTCCTGACCTTCAAGGCCATCAATGGTCTCTCATCCTCCTCACTTACAGAGCTCATTCACACCGTGCCACCTAACAGATCCAGAAGACCAACAGCTTTAAACTCTCTAATAATTCCAAAATCCCTGACAAAATGCAACCTGACAATGGCGAATAGGGCCTTCAAATTTTTCGCCCCAAGATGCTGGAATGCTCTACCATCTGACATTCGTGCTATCGTTGACTTAGCTCAGTTCAGGTAGGCACTCAAATATCACTTGTTCCTCAAGTACTACCCAGTCAGCAATGAAGCCTAGATAACCCCACCAAAGAAAGTAACCACGTTACCTCTAGAGCTTTGTGAAAAAAAATAGAATCCAATCGGATTAATCAGGAAACACCAAAAATATGTAGTAAATCCGAATTGAAAGAACTCCCCAAAGTGCCAAACTAAATTTTTTTGGCGGAGCTTGTCAGCCCAGCGCCAGGAACTGTTCCAATGGCACCACCGTGACCACTCCTTTTATTAAATAAATTTAAAAAGAAAGTCAATGACTTAGCTTGTTGCCAGAGTGCCGCCAAAACGCTGAAACAATTCACAGACGACGTGGCACATGTTTCGGGTTTTCCACCAACTTGTCTAGAAACCCTGCTTCAGGTCCAACGAGTCAGCAAATGGCAGATCTTCGGATTTACCTCTAGAGCTTTGTCATCATGCCTACTTGTAGATATTTAATGTAAATAGTTCACCCATGTTATCTAAGTTTGTACACCTGTTCTCTGTAAAACCGAACAGCCTGTTGTTCTGGTCCTTTTGTTTTAATGTAAATTGCGCTGATGTCGAATAGTGCGGTATATAAGAAATTGTAATAAATAAATAAATAAATCTGAGAGAAAGTCCATAAGGCTAGTCGAATGGCCCTCAGTTTCAACAGGTTGATCTGCTGGGCGGCCTCCCACGGAGACCATAGGCCTTGGGTGCAGGCTTCCTGGCAGTGAGCCCCCAGCCCTGCAGGGAAGCATCGGTTGTCAGTACCTGAGTGTGTGGGGAGGCCTGAAAAGGAACACCCTGACCAGATTTGGGAGATGCCTCCACCAGCGTAAGGAGTCCACCAAGAGTTTGGACACCTTTATTCTGTCTGACAATTTCCCTGTGGCCTGCAGCCACTGTGCCCTGAGGTGCCACCGAGCCAGCCTCATGTGTAGCCGGGCATGTGGGGTGACATGCACTGTGGAAGCCATGTGACCTAAGAGCCGGAGGAAGTGTCTGGCCGAGACCAGAGAGTTCGCCCGAAACTGGCCGGTCAACTTTATCAGCCTGTGAGCTCTGTCCACAGGCAAATAGGCCTTTGCATGGATGGTATCCAACCTTGCCCCTATGAATTCCACGTCCTGTGAGGGGACCAAAGTGGACTTTGGGAAGTTTATAACGAACCCCAGGTGCTGAAGCAGGGATATGGTTCTGCAGGTGGCCTGCCTGGCCTCTTGTGGAGTCTGGCCCCTGATTAGCCAGTCGTCCAGGAAAGGGAACACAAAGATCCCTGGTTCCTGAGGTAGGCCGCAACCACCGCCAGGCATTCCTCCCACCACAAATCTGAGGAATTGTCTGTGACTTGGATGGATGAGGATGTGAGTATAAGCATCCTTCAGGTCTAAGGAGCATAGCCAATCTCCCTGCTGGAGGTAGGGCAGTAAGATCCCAAGGGTAAGCATCTTGAACTTTTCCCTCTCCAGAAACTTGTTCAGATTTCGCAGGTCGAGGATGGGTCTGAGGCCTCCTGTTCTTTTTGGTATCAGGAAGTACCTGCAGTAGAAGCCTTGCCCTTCCAGGTGGTGAGGCACCGGTTCCACCGCCTGGTCCCTTAGTAGACCTTCCAACTCCTGGAGGAGTAAGTTTCTGTGCAGAGGGGGTCTTGGAGGCTCCCCTGGAAAATAGGAGGGGGGTATCTGGGTGAAGTGGAGCAGATAGCCCCTTTCGATGATGCTTAACACCCAAGTATCCCCTGTGATGGCTGGCCACCTGTCTGCGTAAAGGGTCAGCCGACCTCCTGTGCCCTGGAGAGGAGGAGAGGCTATGCTGGCATAGTCAAAAACCCCCTCCCTGCTGAGCAGGAGCCGGAGTAGGAGGCTTGGGGGCCTTCTGCCTATGGGGCCCATGACCCTGCCCCTTGGCCTGCTGGCCCTGTTGGGGAGCTGCACAGGCCTGGTAGTGAGGGTAGGTTTTGTAGGCAGTGGCCTTCCTCGGGTAAAAGGTCTTTTTTCCCGACCCCTTCTTCTTCTGAGAAGGAGCAGAGGTTTTCCTGGACAGCCTTGTCCGGGTAAGAGTCTCGGTCTCGGGTTCTGCAGCCTTTTTGGCCATGGGCTTGCCAAAGAGGTTTTCACCTCGGCAAGGGAATCAACCAATTTGTCCTGTACCCACGGCTCGAAGTCCGAGGATTGTAGCCAGGCCTGGTGGCATGCACCGATGCTGGTCCCTGCTACCCGGGCCGAAGCCTCAAATCCATCGTAGGCTGCTCGAGATATAAACTTCGAGCAGTCTCGAATACCAGAAGACAAGGCCTTGAACCTCTGCAAAGGTTCCTCGGACAGACCAGCAGAGAACCCGGCAATCTCCTTTGCCAGGTCTCGAAGGTACATGCCCATGTACAGCTGGTAGGTCTGGACACGGCAAGCAAGCATAGAACCCTGGAAGCACTTTCTACCAAGGGCATCCAGGTTCCGGGCTTCCCTGCCGGGAGGCACCGAGGAGTGCATCTTCTGACTCTTCAGGCGATGCATGGTCAATTCCACAACCATGGAATGGTGCAGTAGCTGTGCCTTTTGAAACCCGGGGCTCTTGCGGACTTGATAGATGGAATTGACCCGCTTGCTTTGAACCGGCTTCGAGGCCAGCGCCTCCCACATACGGAAGAGCAACCGCTCCAGCATTGGAGGAACCGGGACAGTAAAGGCCTCCTTGGGAGGAGAGTCATACTGCAGAGCCTCGAGCTCCTCGGCTCGAGGCTCCTCCTCGGGGTCCGCAGGGAATGCCAGTGCCTTGGCCATGTCCCTCACGAAATCCGAGAACCTGGTATCCTCCGGAGGGGACCTTGTCCGAGGCTTGGAACCAGGTGAGTCCAAAGGGACGCACCAAGTCTGGAAGGTGTCAGGGGACTTTTTTACTGGAGTCTGGAATTTGTTACCGGAGGATGTAGTAAAGGCTGTTAGTGTAGCTGGGTTTAAAAAAGGTTTGGACAAGTTCCTGGAGGAAAGGTCCATAAACCATTATTAAGAAAGGACCCAGGATATCAATGCTTGAACCAATACAAGCATTGTGGAACCTGTGTCCCTTGGGGAAACTGCTAGGTACATATGACCTAGATTGGCCACTGTTGGAAACAGAATACTGGGCTTGATGGACCTTGGTCTGACCCAGTATGGCATATCTTTTGTTCTTATGTTCCTCCTCCGTTTCCCACGCCAATTCCTCCGAGGAGGAATCGAGCGGCTCCGAGTGGGCGGGCACCGACGCCATCCGCCCTGACACCAAGGGAACCGGCGTCGACGACCTCGGTCCCAAATGGGAGGCTGAGGGTGACCTCGGCCGAGGATCGACTCGAGTTCGCATGGTCTTGAGGATTGGCTCGGCCTCCGGGGTCGACTTGGATGTCGATGTCCCGGTGGTTGGGGCAGATGCGCCGGTGAGACCGGCGATCAGCACCCGCTGCTGCTCCATGAAGGCAGACAATCTGCTCTCCAAGGCCGTCAACCTGAGTCCGAGCTCAGGAGACCCAGCAGCCTCCGACTCGGGCCACGACGGCGCCGGGCCCGACGTCGGCTCCCCCGGAGGAGAGTCCATGAGGACTACAGTACTCACGTGACTCAGGGCCTCCGACTCTACACGAGGATGCTTTGCAGGCCTCTCCGACTCTGAAGACCCGGGACGGCGATCGGGGCTATGCAACCTGGCCCTCGAGGAGCCAAGAGCGTCCACCGATGCCACCCTCGCAGGTTTCTTCTTCCTTCGGTGCTCCCTCGTGGGGGACTCCCTTTCAGAGGAGCCCTGACGATGCTCGGGGTCAGACTCCCGAGACGTCGAGGCCTCTGATGAAGTCCGGACCCGTCCAGAGGCAGATTCGGAGAAGATCCTCTCACGCTGGTGCTGACGGCTCCGCAATGCCTTGGAAGACATTTTGCCACAGGGACTACAGACTGCAGAATCATGGTCCGGCCCTAGGCACCAGAGGCAGCAGTCGTGTGTGTCGGTGAGAGACATCAGTTTCTTGCACCGATCACACTTCTTAAAGCCACTGGCAGCCATCGGGGGAAAAAGGGCCCCTGCAAGATCAAAAAATTGGGCTGCCAGGGAAAAGAAAAAAGGCACGAACACAGTCTCTAAGGACAAAAACTGAAAAAAGAGATCCGGGCTCAGCACCGGTGTACCGAGTCCAGGCGGGAAAGGAACCAACATCGAACCGAAGAAAAACTCGGCCCAACGCAGAAAAATCAACTTTTTTACACAGGTGACAAGGACAGGCGTCCGTAGGGCTCCGCGGAAAAAAGAAGACTGAGTAAGATGGCACCTTTGGGTGGGAAGGGGACCGCGAATGCGTGCCTGCATTCCCAAAGGCTTTCTTTGAAAGCTGGGGAAATGCTCCGCATGGGGGCTCCGTCGACACTGACGTCACCCATACGTGAGGACTGACTTCCTGCTTGGTCCTGGAGAATTAGTATTATCCAGCCCAATACAAAAGAAGCTTTCAGCCTAATGGGTTTAGTTCCCATACTTGATCTAATGCCTCAGTAAATCAAAGCCTTCTGAAATATCGCTTATTAGTCCTTTCAGTGTCCCAGTTCAGCAACAGATATGGTTTACCAATGACAGGTTCCACAGCTTCCTTTGATCAGTCAGCCTACAACCAGGCTTAGGTGCTCTGTCAGCTCTGCACTCTGCATTAGGCCCACTTGTGGCTCCGGTATTGCCTCCTCATGGTCCATCCACGCATCCGGACCCTTTGGGCTGTTTTCTGGGAGTGTGTGTTGAGGAGACTAAGCCCTATTGCGCTCGGGGTTCCTATTCATTGTGTTTTGAGTGCATGGAGGCTGTGTGGTGCGATACTGACTAGCCGCTTCTATAGATGTGAAGAAATACCAGATACCTTTGACAAAAGTTAGACGGGATACCAAACCACCGCTTTAAAGCCTTTGGTTCCTGCACCAAGGAAGGGGGACAAACACAGAAAAAAAACAAAACAAACAATAAAAAAACCTCTTGCTCTCCCTATCTTTCTGTCCTTATCCCAGTTCTTTCTGTTTACAGTCACCTTGATCTACAGTCTAGTGGCAAAGAACCTAACTTTTGATTATAAGTTTAGGAATATTCAACTTGCCTACATTACTTGTATAGCCTTTTTAAATCAGACATCTGAGTGTGTCCTCAGTCATATAAGGTCTACAAGCCAGGGGCACTACATTTTTGATGTTTATCTACTTGGAATTGAAGTATACATTTACTTTTAGAATTGCAGAGACCTGGTTTCCAACTTAATTTTGCAGTAAAGCTATAAATTTGAAAGTTCCAGGGTTCTTTGCATAGTGGGCTGATACACATAAGTAAGATTTAATTTTGACCTTTTAATGTTCCCATTATTACAAGCCTGCATTACAGGGTGTGGTTAATTCAATCAGCCTCTGCTGCCTTAGCAAGCTTACTCGAAGAGACTCTACAAAGCTAAGCTTTCAAACTTTACAAGTTGGCTGGTTTTTCAAATAAATTTTCATAACTTTTCCTTGCCCATCTATTACCTGTTTTATTCTCTTTGGCACTGTGATGTGTCAGGGGAACTGCACCAAGGAAGGGGGACAAACAGATAAAACAAAGAATAAAAATAACCCCTTGCTGTCTCTATCTTTTTGTCTCTAACCCAGTTCTATCTCTTCACAGCCACTTTGATCTACAGTCTAGTGGCAAACAACCTTTTGATTATACATTTAGGAATATTTAGTTTGCCTATATTCCTTGCATAGCCTTTTTAAATCTGATATCTGAATGTGCCTTCAGTCATATAAGGTCTACTGGCCAGGAACACTTAAATTCCCACCCACCCTACTCTTCACCCCACCCATCTCAGGGTTGAATTGCCTATATAGTTGTCATACAGATTCAACACCTCTGTTGGTGAGTACTAAATTCAGCCTCAAACTTTCCCTGAGCTGTTCCATCACCATTTGTCTAAGCAATGCATCTTGGAAGGCATCCACAATTTTACTTCTTTCCAGATCTGCATAAGGAATACTCCAATCCACATCAGGTAGATTAAAGTCACCCAATATGATCACTTCCCCCTTCATGGCTACCTTTTGTACTATCAATAATCAAGTCTCTATTAATTTCTTTGGTTTGAGTTGGAGGCCTGTAGACTACACCAGTTTGGATGATAGTGCCATCTCCTCTTTCCAATACAATCAACAGCGCTTCTTCTTTTCCCCATGTCCCCTGCATTTCAGCAGCTTTAATACTGCTTCTGACATATAGGGCTACTCCTCCTCCTTTTCTGCCTTCTCTATCTCTCCTAAATAAATTATAGTTAGATATGGCTATATGCCATTCATGTGACTCGTTAAACCATGTTTCTGTAATGGCCATAATGTCCAAGCCTATTTCCACCATTAGGGTTTCCAGGTTAGAAACTTTGTTGGATAGGCTTCGAGCATTTGTGCTCATTGGTTTCCAGCATTTGTTGACTGGCTTCTCTGTACGTTGCGTGGATTTTGTTCGACATGCCACTTCCCACTTGACATTGATATGTGGGTTAATAGTGAAGCTGTTTCCAATGTTATTATGTTTTTGCTGAGAGTGATGTCCTGAACTTGTTCTTCTCCATCCGTCACCCCCTTTCTCTAGTTTAAATGCCTGTCCTTATAATGCCTGAATTTTTCACTTAGGATCCTTTCCCTGGTGACAGAGAGATGTAGTCCATCAACACAGTATAGCCTCTTGTTGTTCCATCTATTTTCCCAGTTGCCTATACATCTTAAATCCTTCTTATTTGCACCAGATTTGGAGTCATGTATTAAAATTGATTATGTGATGCAGCCTTTCTGTCCCTTTACCAAGAACAGGTAAAACTTCTGAGAAACCTATAGTGTTAGCAAAGGGTTTGAGCTTCTCTCCCAGAATCTGGAAGTCCCTTTGAACTGTATTTAGCCAGGACATTTGTACCCAAGTGGATGATAACATCAATTTTGGAATGCTCACTTTCTGCATTAACTATGCCAACAATTTGGTTCATATTCCTGCTAGCTGAAGAGCCTGGGAGACATTTGGCCATCTTCTCTCCTTTGAACTGTTTCCCAAGTTGGTGCCTCTGATGATGGAATCTCCAAGTAGTAGTAGTTTCCTGTTTTGTGATTTTGTTTCTTCATATTTGGTGCATTATCAGTAGATTGGGCATTAACCTTCTCATTTAAGGTTTCTTCAGTTTCCACTAATTGGGCACTCTCATTTTCAAAGGCAAAGAAGACATTATGCAGGGATATCTCTTGATGGAGAGGATGTCTCCATGTTACATGTCACAACCTACTGTGATCCATTTGTTCCTGGGCTGTTTGATTCACTCGGGGTAGTTTCCACAAATGGGTTAGTTTTGCGCATTCTATGGCAGTCATGAACCTCATTTCTAAGCCAGGGTATGTAGAGCATGATCTTAGTCTCTCAAATTTACTGCTAGTGCTCGGCGTAATATTTGCATCGTGCTAAACAGAGCCTTCTGCTGGGGTTCATAAGATGTAACATGTATGTGTAGTTTATCAAGACGTGCTTGGAAGCAGGGGCGGCCCAAGGGGAGTGCGGGGCCATATGCGGAGACTCAGTGTGGGGCCTCATTTGCATAAGGTGTCTCATTTGCATAAATATTTGCATAATGCTACCATACACTAACTTTTAGTAAACATGCCTCTTAATGAGTGTCTGGATAAAGAAAGACTAAAAGATTTCTACATTACTATAATCCAGTGCTAACCACCAGGCACATTAGGAACTACTACAAACACTGCCCATTTAGAACCCATAGCAAACCTGCCATATCCTAACAACACTATCAGGACTCACAAAGCACCATACCCTACCTATCAAAAGGCAACACTGCAAATATTAAACCAATACATTTCAGAGAATAACAATACATGACCTACTGGGGAAAGAGAACAAGTGGCAATGTCAAATAGGAATTACATAAACAGAATACCTCAGCTCAGTTACACATGCAGAACATAGACCATCACCAAACAAGGAATCACAATTTAGAAACAGGAAGACAATAATTAAACTGTGAACCCCAAAAGCCAAACTTGGAATGTACAACACTGTAGAAATAAAACTATAAATTAATTTCCTCTTGTACTAAACAAAGCACACTTCCTAGAGTTGACATATTCCAGTTAATAAATTCAAAATAAAGAGATATTTTGTAATAATGTAATATATGTAATAATGTATACTAACTCATAAGTTCTGAATCAATTGTATTAATATTTGATTTGTTATAATGTAAAATTTGTAAAAATGTAAAATCTATTGTAAAATCTATAGTATTGATATTTGACTTGTTATAATGTAAAATGTTCCTAGTTCTTAAAGTTCAATGTACCTGTTCTGTTTGTTATAATGTAAACCGCTGCTGATCCTTGGAAGCAGCGGTATATAAAAGTTGTTCAAATAAATAAATAAATAAATAAATATTTTTCTACCTTTTGTGCATTTTTTTTCAGTTGCAATTGCTCCAGCTACTTTCTTCTGGTTTCTTCGTGTCTTCTGCTAACTCTCCATCGTCTGCTGTCCATTTGTCCTTTCTTCTCTCTTCTAGTTTTTTTCCATCCTCTCTCTACATCTGCTTTAACATACTAATCTTTCTCCTTTTGCTCTTTCCTCATTCCTATTTCATCCACTCAAATGTTACCCCTCCACCCTCAATCCCCACTTGCTCTCCCAATATCAGGCCAATTGTAGATTTGTCTTCCCTCCCACACAAAATATTTTTTCCCTCTCCATTTCACTCTCCCAGCTCCATCCCATTCTAATCCTCCCCCAACATCAGCTCCCTTCTAGTTCCAGCCCTATCCAGCATCCGCTCCCTTCTAGTCCCTGCATCAGCCCATTTCCAGTCCTAGCCCCTCATCAACCCATTTCCAATCCTATCCTAGCCCCACCATCAGCCCATTTCCAGTTCTAGCTCCCCCATCCATTTCCAGTCCTATCCAAGTCCCTCCATCAGCTCATTTCCAATCCCAGCCCCCTATCAGCCCATTTCTAGTCCTTTCCTAGCCCCACCATCAGCCCATGTCAAATCCTAGCTCCCCTCCACTCAGCCCATTTCCAATCCAAGTCCCCCATGAGCCTACTTCCAGTTCTAGCCCTTCCATGAGTCCATTTCAATTCAAGCCACCACTACAGCCCATTTCCAATCTTAGCACCCCCCAACAGCCCATTTCGAAACCTATCCTAGCCCCTCCATCAGCCCATTTCCTGTCCTAGCCCCCCCTCTCAGCCCATTTCCAGTCCTAGCTCCCTCCCCTCACAGCCCATTTCCATTCCAAGCCCCCTCCCCAATAGCTATTTGCAGTTTAAGCCCCCCCTTCTACTCAGCCCATTTCCATTCCAAGCCCCCATCCCCATCAGCTATTTGCAGTTCAAGCCCCCCTTCAACTCAGCCCATTTCCAGTCCTAGCAACCCCCCCAGCCCATTACCAGTCCTACCCCCCCATAGCCCATTACCAGTCCTAAGCCCCCCCCCACAACCCATTACCAGTCCTAAGCCCCCAATCAGCCCACTTCCAGTCCTACACCCCCATCAGCCCACTTCCAGTCTTAGGACCCCCCCATCAGCCCATTTCCAGTCTTAGCCCCCATAGCCCATTACCAGTCCTAACTCCCCCATCAGCCCATTTCCAGTCCTAGCCCCCCACATAGCCCATTACCAGTCCTAACGCTCCCATCAGCCCATTTCCAGTCCTAGACCCCCCATAGCCCATTACCAGTCCAAATCCCCCCATCAGCCCACTTCCAGTCCTAACCCCCATCACCCCATTTTCAGGTTATCCCCCCATAGCCCATTACCAATCCTAACCCCCCATCAGCCCACTTCCAGTCTTAGCACCCCCATAGCCCATTACCAGTCCTAACCCCCTTCCCCTCCCCCCATCAGCCCAGCTAGATAAAAAAAAACACATATCGGCTGCTGCTGCCGCAGTAGCAGCGGCAGAATCGAGCACCACGCGGGGCTCCCCCCTGCCCTGCAGAGTCCTCCTTTCAGCATCAGCTCCCAAAGCGCGGGCTTTTCAGAGCTGCGAAGAGAGAGCTTCTCCTCTTGCGGCTCTGTTAATCCCGCTGTGGGGCTGATGGGATTTCCCATCAGCCCTGCGGCGTGATTAACAGAGCCACGAGAGGAGCTCTCCCTTCGCGGCTCTGGCAGCCGACGCTGAGGGAGCTGATGCTTTAAGGAGGATTCTGCAGGGCAGGGGGGGCCCCGCGGGGTGCTCGATTCTGCCGCTGCCACGGCGGCAGCGGCAGCAGCAGCCGGTTTGTGTTTTTTTTTAAATCTAGCTGGGCCGATTGCTGATGCAAGATGGTTTTTGCGCGGGGCCCCCTGAAATGCGGGGCCCTGTGCAAATAAACATTCTTGCTCAATGGACGGGCCGGCCCTGCTTGGAAGTTCATATTTATCAAGCCTGTGGCTCCCAGTAGAATGGGAAATATTTCCATATCTTTCTGCCACATTTTCTTGGTCTCTGACTGCATTTCTTGGTAATTCAGGATCTTCTGCCTTTCCACTCAATTCACAGAATAATCACTCGGTACCGACACTTCTATTATCAATGCCATTCTGGTATTCTTCTCTTTTACCACTATGTCAGGTTTCCTGGCATCCAGTTTCTTATCCGTCAGAATGGGAATGTCACAGGTGATCATAACCTCTTCATTCTCTGTTATTCTCTTAAGGTCATGATCCCAGTGCTTTTCAGGGACAGTGATGCTATACTGTTTACAGAGTTTCCAGTGGATGAGGCGTGCTACTTTGTTGTGCCTTTCTGTATAGAAATTTTCTGCCATCACAGTGGTGGTGGATTTTTTTCAATTTATACCCTAGAGGAGGTGTGTTTAATTGCAGCTAATTCTTAATAGAATCAATTTTTTATGCATAGCAGATAACTTGAGACATTTAAGGCAAGCTCTTAGGCTCCAAATGATTCTTCTTAGAATGAAGGCACCACAGCTATTGCACTGAATACACGACATGCTGATTAAGACTGTGATAAAGCAGTGCTAGGACAAGGAGAAAAGGGGAAAGGGTGGGCGTTACACCTAAATGGAGGACAGATGTCAATCCATATGATGATCATATACGCAATGCAATCCCGGAATGGGTGGGGTGAGGGGCAATGTTCCCTATAATTTTCTTTTTTTTTTTTTTTAAATTCTTTATTTTCGTTTTATAACAACAAAGGAAAGGAAGACATACAGCTAAAAGACAAACACATAACGTGTAATACATACACCAAAGTAAACCCCTACCACCCCCCTCCCCCCTGCTTCTTCTCTAGAAAACTAAGCATTCCCGAAGCGGGCGTGTACTTACATTATTGTATTACAAAACCTAACGGTGATCTAAAACATGATGAGTGCACAGTATACAGGCATGTTGGAGCAATGAGCAGATTGTACATAATCATCAAGCATCTGCCATTTAGGCAAGCAAGAGTGAGTTTGGACATGGGGGATAGCTCTCCGAGGTATCTGCTCATATTTACTATATAAGCAGACTAGGTTCCACATTCATTGACAGTAAGTCGAGAGCTATCCTTCCAATTCCTCGTGATTAAGCATATGGCTATACCTAGCAGGAAATCAAGGAGAAAGCGACCCTTCTTAGGAAGAGAGGGGACCTCCGCCACCGAGCGGAGTCCCACGACCTTCCAAGAAAGAGGTTCATGAAAGTGTAAGATATATTGAATACGACCCCGGACCCGCCCCCAATAGACCTGCAGTTGAGGACTTTCATAAATAACATGAGCGAAGGATCCCACAGCAGTATGGCAAGACCAACACAGGTCCCTAGCATTTGGGTTCCATTTGGCTATCTTTCCTGGGGTAGAAAAGCATCTGTGTGCAAAGAAGAAGAGAGTTTGGGTAACTGAGGCAGACCGGGAAACCCGCACTACTTTACTCCAAAAAAAACGCTCTATTGCACAGGGTTTATAGTGGTTTGCAGTTCGCGCTCCCAGGCTTGTTGGGCTCTAAAAGTGTCCGTGTCTGCACCCTGACAAAGTATTATATAAAAATTAGAGGCTACCCCATGTGTACTACTAATGGAGTGAACTATCTCTAATAGCCCATGCTCAGTAGGGGCAGAGGGCGGCATGATTCGAGCACTGTTGAGGCAGTGTTGACGCTGCATCAATTGAAAGTAGTGTTTCGCTGGTAACGCAAATTCCTTTTATAAATCCGAAAGGTTTTCCAACGAGCTGCAGAGAAACGCTGTTGGGGTGTCCAGATCCCCTTGAAAGGAAATGACAACATGATCTGAAATATGTAGGAAGTAAATCTGTGCAGTGTCCCCTGAGGAACTAACAGGTTTGGGATTAGAAAGAAGTCTATGCGAGACTGAGATTTATGAGGGGAGGAGAAGAAGGTGAAATCAAGCTCATTAGGGCATAGTAATCTCCATAGATCAACTAAAGCAAAATCCTTGATCAGGGAGGTAAGCGTAGCGTGACTCTTGGGGGGACCACTCGTCCTAGGCGGCTGTTTGTCAATCAGGGGATCAAGGACTAGATTGAAATCCCCCCCAATGATCAATAAAGTATTAGCAGCAGCTTGCGCCACCTGAGCAATGGTAACAAAAAATGCACGGTCATCAACATTAGGAGCGTAAAAGCATATACATGTAACTTCTAGGCTACCCATCTTGAGGTGAACTCCAGACCATCCACCCTCTGCATCTGAGCTAATCGCAACAACAGTAGTATGCAAAGACTTCCCAACCAGTATGGCAACCCCACATCTCTTAGAAACGGCTGGGGAACAAGCGGCCACCATGTAAGGTTTAATATTGAGTGCAAGAGTTTCCTTCGAATTTAAATGCGTTTCTTGGAGAAAATCAGATCCACTGCTTCCGGACTGAGGTAGCTTAGGATTTTCTGCCGTTTTATCGGATTATTGATGCCTTTTACGTTCAATGAAAAATCTTACATGATGTCATCAATCGGTAGTAGACATTTTAGGTAGGGGCGCTTGATAACATAGAACATAAACAGAATCTGTACAACAATGTCATAATCACCGAGTATTCTGGCTAATACACCCCATATTGAAAAGTCTGTACCAACGTATCTTAGAGAAGAAGCAAAACCCCCAAAGAATATGGCGACCAGATGTCTGCGGGAGGAGGCCCCAGAGAGGAAATAGAAGACATGTATAAAAGGAAAAGAAACACCAGAGTCCATAATAACACTGTCTCTGATACTCATCGAGGCTACTGTGGGTAGATGGAGTCTGGTCACAGATACATCAAGAATAAGGCAACAGACTGCCCACGCCAGACTCTTTGCTAGGCTGCGGCAGATCCAATATGGCCGGTACAGCAGATATAAGGAGACGTGCAGGAATATTCTGGAAGTCAGCGCATCAAGTCGGCTTCTTTGGAATCCAAAAACTCCGCTAGTAGATCAGGGTCCTCGAGTGTTCTTGTCTGATTGTGGAGCGTGACTCGGAGCTTGGCCAGGTACATCAGGCCATAGCGTGCTTGTAGTTGTTGAAGCCTCGGCCGGAATTCCAGAAAGCGCTTTCGGCGGTCGACTGTGGGTTTAGACAAGTCGGGATAGAAGGAGATCTTGTGGCTCTCAAACTCCATATGGCCCTTTGCCCGAGAGGCACTTAGAATTTGCTCCACGTGTTGATATCTCAATAGTCGAAAAATGATAGGCCGCGGGGTCTTCCTGTTGAGCGTTATGCTTGTGGGTACACGATGAGCGCGATCAATCTCCAAATCTTTGGTAAAGGTGATTTGGAGCAAGGAAGGGAGGATTTTGCATAAAAACTGTTTCATGTCTCCCAGTTCCGCTCCCTCCGGTATGCCCACGAGTCGTATGTTATTTCGGCGCGCTCTATTATTGCCATCTTCCACCTCTTTCTGCAAGGCCCGCACCTGTCGTTCAACTTTGTCGAGTTTGGACAACCGGGCCGCATGGGAGTCCAGTATGCTCTCCATTTTGTCCTGACGCGAAGAAAGCCCTTCTAGCTTGCTTTGCAGCACACCAAAATCGTCCCACAGCGCTCGGAGTGCTTCACCGTTTGCCTGCACAAGGTTTTTGACCCCTCTAATCTCTACGAGGATTTCCTGCTGCATTTCGGGGCCCTCGCACAAGGCCTGCCCCTTCTGCGGGGACGGAGGTTCAGTTTTAGAACGTTTGCCGTGAGAAGCCGCTGGAGACCCAAATTCCAGGCGCGTTGGTTTGGTCCCCGCCATCTCACCAATATGCCCCGGCAAGATCAGAGTAAAAGTTCCAAATATGTGAGGTGTTAATTCAGGATTATGAGTAGGCCCCTCGGGAGCCTCAGCGTTATGCGACCATCCCGCTGGACATCAGGCTCCGCCCCCTTCCCTATAATTTTCTGTAGGCTGTGTGTGCATAAAATATCAGCTGTGTGCAGCTTTTGAAGGAAGGTTAAATTTCTGTGCGTCACATAATGACACTCAGAGTTATATACTTTAAAATTTGACTACACGTCAGAATACAGTATGTACACCACATTGATTTTAATCAAATTAAATGAAAATAGACGATTACTAAATGAAGCGGGAAATTTCTAGTAATTTCAATCATAACTTTTAAATTTTAAGACGTCTGTGTTGTTTTCTATTAGAATCAGAGCTTGTAATTTTTGTGCGCTCTGTTGTAAAGTATGTGCGCTCGCTCGGCGAAGTTTGTGCGCGCGCACACGCGCACAGCTTAGAGGGAACAGTGGTGAGGGGTAGGGAGGGCGGGAATTTAAGTGACCCTGGCCTGTAGACCTTATATATCTGAGGGCACACTCAGATTTCTGATTTAAAAAGGCTATGCAAGGAATGTAGGCAAGCTAAATATTCCTAAACTTATAATCAAAAGTTAGGTTGTTTGCCACTAGACTGCAGATCAAGGTGACTGTGAAGAAGTAGAACTGGGATAGAGACAGAAAGACAGAGAGAGCAAGGGGTTTTTTGTACTGTTTGTTTTGTTTTTTCTGTGTTTGTCCCCCTTCCTTGGTGCAGTTCGCCTAACACACCACAGTGCCTAAGTAGTCTTATAAGAGAATACAAATTATGTTCTATTTTTACTAAAGAAAATCCTGGAGAAGGACCACCTGTGATTGACAAATATACAAATGGGAATGGTGTAAATACCACACCATTCACAGAAGATGATGTGTTGGAACAGCTTACAAACTTGAAGTGGACAAGGCCATGTGACCAGATGGGATACATCCCAGGATACTGAAAGAGCTCAGAGAGATTCTGGCAGGGCCTTTAAAGAATGTTTTAAATAGATCCTTTGGGAAAGGAGAAGTTTCACAGGAATGGAGAAGGGCTGATGTGGTACATCTTCATAAAAGTGGTAATAGGGAAGAAGTGGCAAACCACAGGCCAGTAAGCCTTACCTCGGTGCAGGAAAAGTAATGGAGGCGCTCCTGAAAGAGAGAATAATGGACTTTCTCAAAACCAATAGGTTGCATGATTCAATGTTTTACCAAAGGACGATCATGCCAAACAAATCTGATTGAGTTCTTTGACTGGGTGACCAGAGAACTAAATCAAGGGCATGTGATGGATGTGATTTACCTAGATTTCAGCAAAGCCTTTAATACTGTTCCTCATAGGAGGCTTATCAATAAACTGAACAGCTTGGGGATGGGTCCCAAGGTGGTGAACTGGATCAGAAATTGGCTGACAGACAACAGAAGGTGATGGTAAACGGAACTCACTCAGATGAAACGACGGTGATGGGGTGCCCCAGGGTTTGGTCCTGAGACCGGTACTGTTCAATGTATTTGTCAGTAATATTGCTGAAAGACTGAATGGAAAAGTCTGTCTTTCTGCAGAAGACACAAAAATTTGCAACAGAGTGGACTCCCCTGAGGGAGTGGATAACATGAGGAAAGATCTACAAAAGCTGGAAGAATGGTCTAATGCTTGGTAGTTAAGATTTAATGTGAAGAAGTGCAGTGTCATGCACTTGGGATGCAGAAATCCAAGGAAATTGTATGCGATAGGGGGAGAGAGGTTGGTGTGAACAGACCAGGACAAGGACCTCAGAATGATTGTTTCTGAGGATCTCAAGATGGCCAAAGCTAGAAGGATGCTGGGTTGCATACAGAGAGGAATTACCAGCAGAAAGGAGGAGGTACTAATGCCACTGTACAAGTCGCTGATAAGGCTTCGCTTGGAATATTGTGTTCAGTTTTGGCGACCATATCTCACAAAGGATATAAAAAGACTGGAAATGATTCAGAGGAAGGCGACCAAAATGATTTGGTGCCTGCGCCAGAAGACATATGAGAAGAGACTTGAAGACCTAAATATGTACAATGTAGAGCAGAGGAGGGACAGGGCAGATATGATACAGACTTTTAAATACTTAAAGAGTATTAATGAACAAACAAACCTTTTTGAAAGACAGGGAATCTGCAAAACTAGAGGACATAACATGAAACTGCAAGGGGATAAACTGAATGGCAATGTCAGGAAATACTTTCTCACTGAAAGGGTGGTGGATGCTTGGAATGCCCTGCCGATGGAAGTAGTGGGAGCAAATACAGTGACAGAATTCAAAATGGCATGGGACAGGCAGAGTGGATCCCTGTATAGCAACTGGATAAAATCAAAATAACCTTAACTGTCTCTGCTATCTCACCAAATAGGGGTGACCTGCATGGAGTGGTGGGCACATCCCTAAACAAAGGCATGGGGAGGAGTAACCTGCACGGAGCGGCAGATGCATCTACTCTTGCCACCTTGTTGGGCAGACTAAATAGACCATGATGATCTTTATCTACCATGATATACTATGTTACTATATTAGCATGTCCCGACACTTTAAGAGGTCTTGCCTGCGGTGAACCGTTTCTGATGCAAGGTCTGGAAAGATTCGGACATTCCAATCCTTTTTTTTTTTTATAATTGTATTTTTATTCAACTGGATCATCCAAACAACTTACATCCACATCTTGTAGTTCAAACTTCATTAACAGTACAATGTTAACTTACACAGTGCCCTCCCCAGTCCATTACATAATCCATTCAGACCCCACACTAAACATACTGTTTTCCTTTTTCTTTGTCCAATTTCCATTTTTCTCCCCCCCTTCCCTTTCACTTCTTTTTCTCCCTCCTTATCCCCCCTTATCCCCCGTTCTCAACTAATTATCCGCTTTCTTCAAATTATATCACTCATTATACCACCCCCATACCTCCCTGAATTGTTTTCTTTTATGATGTTTGTATGCAGCAATTTTGCACATAGACCATAGCTTCTCCAATCTCCCCATTATATCCTACATGGTTGGTACCTCCTCCTGTTTCCATGGTGCAGTGAGTGCCCTTCATGCAGCTGCAATACAGTAGGCCCAGAAACATCTGTAGATTTCCATTCCCTCCTCCTGCATTTCGTTTAATATGACCATTGTAGACTTCAATATTACCTGTACCTTAGTCATCTCATAAAACCTTTGTTCAAGCTCCTTCCACATTTTCTGTACCTTCACATATTCCCATAATATGTGTTTCAAATCTCCCTTCCCCCCACATTTTCTCCAGCATTCCCTTCCTGATCCGTTATTAAAAACCTTCAACTTCATGGGTGTCCAATATATATAGTACCAAATTTTCAGACTATTTTCCAACCTTCTGGCGCATATGCTAATATCCTGCCACCGTTTTTTGTCCCAGTGTCCCGGAAATGCTTGTTACCATTTTTGATGGCCTTTATTTCTCCCTTCTCTCCTGCCATTAATTCTTGATATAGCTTTGATGTCATACCTTTCATTATTCCCTTATGCCCCATGAACATTTTCAAATCCTGTGGCCTCCAAAGTTAAGTCTTTCCTTACTTCTGAATTTATTTATTTATTTATATTCTCTTATATACCGCGCTATTCTGCATCAGTGCGGTTTACATTGAACAAACTGAAATTACACTGAACAGGGCATTATAACTTGGAGATAACTATTTTACAGGGAACACGGGCTATGGAGGGTTAAGTGGCTTGCCCAAGACCACAAGGAGCACCTGTGGGACTAGAAACCCCAGTCCTTCCGGCCCAAGGTTGCTGTCCTCTAGTGGGATTTGAACCCCTGACCTTCCGGCCTGAAGTACCTTGCCCCAACCACTAGGCCACTCCTCCACTCATTGCCTTATATAGTGAGATAGCTGTATATACGCATAATAGACTGTTATTTTTATACCATATTCTGTCTGAAGTTTTTCGAAATTATGTACCTCTCCTTTGTCATTTATCATTTGCCCCAACCACTTTAAACCCTTACGTCCCCAATCGTTATACACCCTACCATCCAGTCCCGGCTGAAAAATCTCCTGTTCCTTCTATAAAGATCTCCTTTGAATATCTTTTCCCTGCCAGGAGTTTTGACCTAACCTCCAACCAAATATTCTTTGTGAAAGCCCTAAATGGGTTCCCCTCCTTATCTTCTTCCCATATCCAAGATTCCAACTTGGTCCCCTATGTCCTACCTGTTCTATGTGCACCCAGTGGGGTGTTTCTCCCTCCTCGTTCCATATTTGCAAAGCTCTCAATTGGGCTGCCAAGTAGTACATTTAGATACAGGGCATTCCTAGACCTCCTTCCTCCCTGCTGAGAAACATCATGTACCAGGATACCCTTGGTGCTTTTCCAGCCCATATAAAATCCATTATCAAATTATGAATTTGCTTCAGATATGCCTTTGGAACTACACAGGATAGAGAGCTAAATAAAAATAATATCCTTGGAAGTATATCCATTTTTAAAACAACTATTCTCCTTAACCATGAGAGGAACAGGCCCTTCCATCTTTGCAAGTCTCTCTTTATCTCTCCTATTAGGGGATCATAATTCTATTTTTTCAGGGAATGAATATTACTGTCCATTTGTATCCCCAAATATCTATATGTTTTCTTAACCCACTTAAATGGAAATCCTTCTTTGAATCGTTGTACTAACTCTTCAGGAAGGTTAAAGCCTAGAATTTCTGTTTTACTGAGGCTTATTTTATACCCTGCTACTGCGCTATATTGCATAATTTCGTTCATTAGAACTGGTAGGGTGATCAATGGTTCATTTAACGTAAAGAGGACATCAGCAGCAAAGAGGGCTATTTTCAATTTGGTAGACCCCATGTATACACCTTTAATATCTCCTTGCTGTCTTATTCGTTCTGCTAGAGGCTCTATCATCAATGCAAACAGTAGTGGTGACAGTAGGAATCTCTGCTTCGTTCCCTTTTCTAGACAAAATGAATCTTAGTAACTTCCATTAATCCTTATATGGGCCTTGGGACTGGCGTACAATGCTTTTATCCATCCTATTATTTCCTAACCTCATCTTTTCCAAAACCAGCATCATAAAGGGCCACTCTACCCTACTGAAAGCTTTTTCCGAATCAACAGTGATAAACACTGCTTTCTGCCCCTTCTTTTGCACCTGCCATGTTAGGTTGCTAATTTTCCTAATATTATCTCCCCCCCCCTCCCCCCGCCTTCATGCTATAAATCCTGTTTGGTCTCTACTTACCAATATTTGCATGACCCCTTACAGCCTATTTGTAAAGACTTTTGCCAGCAATTTTGCATCTATATTTAGCAGTGATATTGGTCTATACAATCCACAGACCAAGGTGTCTTTTCCCGGTTTGGCAGTACTGTTATTCCAGCTTCTGCCACTGAATTTGGGAGCTTCTGGGAGGTTAGAACCGCATTAAACATCTCCACTAATATTGGCTGAAGGGACTTTTGAAATGTTTTGTAGAATTTTGCTGTGAGGAATGGTGCTTTCTCCATTTTTTAAGGACTTAATCACTTCCTTTACCTCCCCTCCACTAATAGGCCTATCTATATGTTTTGCATCCTCCTGTCCAATTCTATGCAGTTGATATTCCTTTTCCTCTCCCTCCTTTATTTCACTACCATAGAGTTGGGTACAGTAGTCCTTAAACAGCTGCCTAATTTCATTATTTCCATTTACCAACCGCCCCTGGGGATTTTGTATACCCCGGATATTGTTTTGTTGCACCCTTGCTTTAATACTATTTGCCAGTATACGCCTGGCCCTATTCCCTTCTTCAAAATTGGTTTGTCTTAGTATATTTAACTCAAGCGCAATTTTACTTGCTGTAGCTGTTTCAACTTCCCTCTTAAGTGCTGTAACTCCCCCAACACTTTTGGATTACAATCACACTGGTGGCTATGTTCTAGTTCCTTTATTTTCTCCAAAATTTGATTTTCAGTCTCTCCTTTCAACCTTTTTATCTTTGCTGCCACCCCTATCATGTGTCCCCTTACTACAGCTTTTAACCCATCCCATATCATTCCATGGGCTATCTCCCCCATCCATACTGAACTCTTATTCCTGAATTACTTTATTAATGTGATCTACTATTTCTTGTTTTTCAAGAAGAGTTTTGTTTAGTCTGCAGGTCTTTATACCTGTATCTGTCTACCCTAGATTAAAGGTTACACTCACTGGAGCGTGATCTGTCCATGTTATTGAGCCTTGGTCTGCTTCTGTCGCTTTAGACATCCACTCTCCTCCCACCCACAGCATATCTATTCAGCTATACGTGCCATGAAGGGCTGAATAGAATGTATATTTTCGTTCTCTCAGGTGTCTACACCTCCAGACATCTGCAAGACCCAACCTCTCTTTCAATTTCAGCAGACTTCCCCTTTCTATCCGTCCCCCTGTCCCCTTACCTCCACTATTATCCAGGCATGGGAATTCACCATGAGGTTGAAGTTGCCACCTAGAATCACAGGTGTTTCCTCCATTTTCTCCAATTTCCCCACCATCCGTTCATAAAACTCCTTTTGCTTTTCATTAGGGCCATATATACTAAGTATCCATACTTCTTCCTCTTCTACTTTTATTTTTACTCCTACACATCTTCCTCCCTTGTCCCGGTACTCACCCTCCACCTTGTCTTGCATATTTGCACATATCATTACCACCCCCCGCCCTTTCCTAGATTCTGCTCTACGCTCTGCTAAAATGACCTGTGGATATCTCTTTGTTTGAAGCATTTTTTCCTGGTCTACTTTCAGGTGAGTTTCCTGAATGCACACAAAGTCAGCATTGAGTCTGCTCCCTTCCCTCTCCAGTAGTCTCCTTTTCCGCCATGTTCTCAATCCTTTCACATTTATTGTGGCAATTGTCATTTTTTGTTTCCCCTTTCCCTCCTTCCCTCTGCTTCCCTTTCCCCCCTTCCCTCCGCCCCTGTTGTCCTCCTGTTAAATTTTCCCCTACTCCCTTCTCCACCCCAATCCCCTGGTTCCCTGCCCTTCCTTCGATCCTGAGGTCTCCTTTATAGTGCTCATCTGAATGCCTTCGTCCACCCCTCACCTCCAGACATGGTCCCTCCTTGCACTCCCACTTGTCCTCTTCCCTCCTCCCTCTTAGCGTTCCGTGCCCCCTCTTCTCCCCTCCCTGCTTCCAACTACAGTATCTTAACATTATCCCTTTCACTTTAGCTTTAACCCGCCCTTCTTTCCAATCATTCCCCATATGCAAATTATACCTCCTTCCCCCTCTTATTTTTGCATAACATGGTATCTCAACTGCATTCTTATTTTAACTTTCTTAAGTGTTGCACGGGGAAGGTAGATGGGGGCGGGAAAGGGGCAGATCGGGGGCGGCATTAGGACAGGCAGTGGGTGGTCAACCCCGGACGTACAGGGCCAATTCAAATGTTGGCCCTGTACATCCGGGGCCAGTGGCTTGAACGGGGAACTTATTCCACCTCAGAGGTGGAATAAGTTCCCCTAGACGGCGGGGGATGGCAGGCCTGGGGTGCAAAAAGGTCAGGGGGGGTAGAGGACATTCCCCACAGCCCGACCCCGACCTTAGGAGGCCAGATTGGGAGTCGGGCTACAGGAAAAGCACCTTTGGAGCCAGCAGCCAGGGATCACAGCTTTTCAATGGAGCCGCGGTGCCATGGCTCCATTGAACAGCCCTGATTAAACTATCCAGGCAAGGCCTGTATGTGCAGGCTGGACTGAATCGGGGTCCCAGCCTTCACGTAGAGGCCTGGTCGCGATTCTGATCCCATGGAGCTAGAAGTGCCCTACGGGATCAGAATCATGCTCCCTCTGTGCGTCCGGTTCCGACCTGGCGAACAGAGGGCCAACATGTCCATGTTGGAATCAGGCCCTAAGCGTTTGAACATTTAAACAGTTAAACATTTATATAACTTTGCAACTCTTGCTCCATCTCTTCTTATTTCTAACCCCCTTAGAAGTAAGAGTTTCTCCACCCTCTATTTTCTGTTTAACAAATATTGTACTTTATCCTTGTCCATCCTTCAGGTATTCCTTCAGGGCGGAATTGTCTTGGTCTGGTTCTCTTGGGCCTGCTTAGGACTTCCCTGAGGCATGGTCCATGGCCTCCCAGGCTGTCCTCTCCTGGAGATATGTCTATTTTCTTGCCCTCCTGCCCTCTGCTGCTCTCTTAGTGTTCTGTGAACCCTCCCTCCTCCAATGCTTGTTTGGGCTCTTCATAATTTCTCCCCTGCCAGCTCTTAACTCCCTTATTGAAGAGAAGGCCAAATGGGTACAGCCATCGATAGTTCACACCTTCCTGATGTAAGGTCCATGTGATGGGGAGCAGCTCCCTTCTCCTTTGCAATGTTCCTGCCACTAGATCCATGAATATTTCAACCTTGTAGCCTTGCCAGGTAAAGTCCTGCATCCTACACATCTGCTCTGCTATATGCTCTTTGATTGCATACTCCTTGACACAGATTACAATGTCTCTAGGCCTATTTGGCCTGCTTGGTCCCAACGCACGATGCGCGTGATCCAGCACTATGTCCTCCATTACCTCTGAACTGTCATCTTAACGCAGCACTGCTTTACAGACTATTTCCACTACTCTCCTGCTGTCCCGGAACTCAGGGTCCTCAAGGATCCCCCTTATTCATAAATTATGTCTCCTGGTGCAATCCTCTATTTTGTACATAAGTTGATCTTTCCATCTTTTCAACTCTGTCTGTGATCTGTCTATTACCTCCTGTTGCTGTTGCAATTCTCTATATGTTGGTCATGCTCGTCCACTTTACGTGCCAGTTCTCCCACTTCCTCTCTGAATTCACTGCACATTTCTCCAACCTCTGCTTTCACTGCTGCCAGTTCTTCTTTTAGGTCTGCAAACCATCCTTTTAGTTCCTCACGAGTCACATTTTGCACCATCATTTCTCCTGGCTCTACTTTCCCGCTCTTTCCTCCTCGCATCTCCCTCTCTATAGTTTCTCTGCCTCCCATGCTTGCGGATGCCATTTTCTGTTCTAGTCCAGCCGTCTGAGCTCCGGCATATGCAAACTCTCTTGGAAGCCCAGACCAGATGCATTCCACGCTTTAAGAAAAGTGGAAGGAAGTCCAAAAAACTGTCAGCATGGTTTAAAGGTGAGGCCAGAGAGGTTGTTGTTGCCAAAAAAAGCATCTTTCAGGAAATGGAAAAAACAGCCAAACGACGAAACCTGGAAACAGCACAAGCACTGGCAAGTTAAATGCAAGGCATTGATAAGGCAGGCAAAGGGAGAATTTGAGAAGAGGCTTGCTGCGGAAGCAAAAACGCATAATAAAGACTTTTTCAAGTACATTCATAGCAAAAAACCTGTGAGAGAGTCAGTTGGTCCATTAGATGATAGAGGGGTTAAAGGGGCACTAAGAGGTGACAAGGCGATAGTGGAGAGACTGAATGAATTCTTTGCTTTGGTCTTTACTGAGGAAGATGTAGGGATGTACCCATGACTGAAGTGGTATTTAAAGGTCCGGAAGAATTTAAGGAAATATCGATACATCGGGAAGATGCATTACAACTATTAGATAAATTGAAGAGTAGCAAATCACCTGGGCCGGATGATATACATCCAAGGGTGTTGAAAGAAATGAAATGTGAGATTGCAGACCTGCTATTAGTAATCTGTGAACTATCATTAAAATCATCTGTAATACCTGAAGACTGGAAGATGGCGAACGTAACACCAATTTTTAAAAAGGGTTCCGGGGTGATCCAGGAAACTACAGACCGGTGAGCCTGACGTCAAAATCGGGAAAAATGGTAGAAGCCATCATAAAGAACAAAACTGCTGAACATGTAGATAGTCATGGCTTAATGGGAGACAGCCAACATGGCTTTAGACAAGGAAGATCGTGTCTTACTAATCTGTTATGCTTTTTTTGAAGGTGTGAATAAACAGGTAGACAAAGGTGAGTCGGTTGATATAGTGTATTTGGACTTTCAGAAAGCCTTTGACAAGGTCCCTCATCAGAGACTTTTGGCAAAACGAAAGAGTCATGGCATAGGAGGCAGTGTACTATTGTGGATCAGGAACTGGTTAAAAGATAGAAAGCAGAGGGGAGGGCTAAATGGCCAATTTTCCCAATGGAGAAAGGTAAATAGTGGTGTACCCCAGGGATCTGTGCTGGGTCCGCTGCTTTTTGACATATTTATAAATGACCTGGAAAAGGGAATAACGAGTGAGGTTATCAAATTTGCAGATGACACAAAACTATTTAAAGCTGTTAAAGCCCAAGAGGATTGTGGAAAATTGCAAGAGGATCTTGATAAATTAGAAGACTGGGCATCCAAATGGCAGATGAAATTTAATGTGGACAAGTGCAAAGTTATGCACCTAGGGAAGAACAACCCAAACTATGGTTACACGATGCAAGGTTCCACATTAGGAACCACCACCCAGGAAAAAGATTTAGGCGTCATTGTGGATAATATGTTAAAACCCTCGGCCCAGTGTGCAGCGGCAGTCAAGAGAGCAAATAGAATGCTAGGTATTATAAGGAAAGGAATGGAAAATAAAACAAAGGATATTATAATGCCTCTATATCGTTCCATGGTGAGACCGCACCTTGAATATTGTGTGCAATTCTGGTCGCCGTATCTTAAAAAGGATATAGCGTTATTAGAAAAGGTTCAGAGAAGAGCCACCAAAATGGTAAAGGGGATGGAAGGATACCCCTATGAAGAAAGGCTAAAAAGGTTAGAGCTCTTTAACCTGGAAAAGAGACAGCTGAGGGGAGATATGATAGAAGTCTATAAATTAATGAACGGAGTGGAACGGGTAAACGTAGATTGATTGTTGACATTATCAGAATATAGAAAGACTAGGAGACATGCAATGAAGCTACAGGGTAAACTATTTAAGACTAATAAAAGAAAATATTTTTTCACTCAACGTGTAATCAAACTCTGGAATTTGTTACCGGAGGATGTAGTAAAGGCTGTTAGTGTAGCTGGGTTTAAAAAAGGTTTGGACAAGTTCCTGGAGGAAAGGTCCATAAACCATTATTAAGAAGGGACCCAGAATATCAATGCTTGACCCAATACAAGCATTGTGGAACCTGTGTCTTTTGGGGAAACTGCTAGGTATGTATGACCTAGATTGGCCACTGTTGGAAACAGGATACTGGGCTTGATGGACCTTGGTCTGACCCAGTATGGCATATCTTATGTTCTTAAGGTCTGTCGCTTTCCTCCGCATCGTCATTTGCAGCCCGGTGCCTTTCGATATCATTTATCTCTCTATGTTTGTATTTTCAACGTGTCTGGTAGGGGAATTACCAGTGAACTCTGGGTAAAGCTCCGGAGCTCAAAGCTCAGGCTTCCATTCCAATAGATGACATCACTTCCTCCCATTCCAATTCTTATAAGTCATTTCTGTGCAATTCTAATATTAAATTTGCTTTCCTGGTAGTGCAGAAATTTTACATTAAACGTTCTGAGGCGTGCATTCTTCTCCGGTTAAGAGTGAGGCTCCCTATGTGCCCTCTCAAGCTCAAACTCAACCAGAGCAGTGGAGCCTCGAAAAGTCTCTCGGCAAACCTTTTATGAAGACTATTGTATCCTGGTCTTCCACGTCTTCCGGGATCCCGAAGATCTGTATGTTTGATCTTCTGTCTCGATCAAGTTTATCTTGTAGCCGAGATACTTGTTTTTGAAGGTTTGTAATGTCCCCTGAGTGAGTCTTTTGGGAGTCCTCCACTCGTCTGATCCTCCCCTCTGCCTGTTCCAGTCATTCCCCCAGGGCTACAAATATTTCCTTTATCTTGTTTAGCACTGTGCCACAATCTCAGTTTCCGAAGCACGTATTTCTTTAAGGACTGTTAGAAGCATTTTGTATCCACTTAGTGAGACTTCCTCCACTTCACTTGCTGCGGATAAGGAGGGAGAAGGCGGCTGCAAAGTTTTTTCCGTGGTCTTTCCCACCATCTTTATTTTTGCTGCACAAAGCTCCTTTATAATTTTAGTAGGTTTTGGTCTGAGGATTTTAAGAATTTTTCACAAGAAATCCAACCCTACCGGTTCTCGTGTGTGGCATTAGGCGTCCCTTGCTGTGCGAGGGAGGAGGGAGTTCACCCGTTTGTGCCCTCTCAGGTCACCATCTTGACCGGAAGCCACATACTGCATTTTTAAAAGCATGTGTATGGCTTTTAGAAACTGGAAAATTAATACTGAAAATGAACTCCCCTTGTTGTTAAGAAAACTTGACCCTATGAGGAGTCTGTGATCAAGCTAGTAAGATTTGCTTTACATTCTACTGGTTAACATGTACAAGTATAATAAAGAAAATTATCTTTCCAAATTGCAGCACCGTTAATGCGGAATTTCTTACCAGACAATATTCATATGAAGCAGGATTATCTCTCCTTTCAGAAAAGGTTGCATTCTTATTTATTTGTACAGGCATATGAGAACTGTCCCAATTTGAATTGAGTTTCGTTATTTTTTTTTTGTCTGTCTTATTTTATGTAACATTATGGAATTTTATATTTTGTACTATGGTTGCAATTAACTGTGAAGTGCTTAGGAACGCAAAGTAAGCAGTCAATAAAACAAACTGAATTGATGTGAATGTCTATATATGTAATGCAGCCATAGCAGGACTGACATACTTCATCCTTTATGACTAGGCCCCTACAGTATAACCAAATAAAAACTGTGCCACACAATGAAGCCAAAGTTAATCTTAAGGAAAGGGGTTGCTGATTAGGGCCAGCACTAACATTATATGAACTAGGTGCTCGACTAAAGTGCCAGCTCCCCAGGGGCGCCTGCTGCTGCCCATTGCCGCCATGGCACCGCTCTCCAGTGCCAACAGCGGCAGCAATTGTCCCTGAAACCACGACACAGGATGTACCCTCCTGTCTCCAGGGCTGCATCATGGTTTCACTCTGTCCTATCTGCTGCTTCCACCCCAGACTTATGGTTTTGTATAACAAAACTGCACTGAAGTTTTCTCCTGTTGGATGTTTTGAAGAACTCTGGATATGAGAGGAAAAGGAGGAAACACATACAGGATACTCTGTTCCAAGACAGGGCACAAGCACCGTGATGAAAGAGACTGGTAACCAGTCTGGCAGACTGGTGTTCTGTGGGGAGGTGAGACGATCCAGGTCTGGCATGCCCCATTTCTCAAATAGTCTGAGGGCTATAATCCTATCCGTTCGTGAGGTTCCAACTGGAGGGTGCATTGTCTTATGGCCATATGTAGAGAGCCACTCTGCAGAACGTCAGGGATCTGAAGCCTCCCTGATTCTTCACATTTATGTATTTATTTATTTAGTAGTATTTAGCTCATGCCTTTCCAGTAGTAATTCAAAGCAAGCTACATTCAAATAGAGTAGGCACTTCTGTCCCTAATCTAAGTTTTGTACTTGAGGCAGTGGAAGGTTAAGTGACTTGCCACCGGATTGTTTGTGCAAATGAAGAGGAACATTCCCTAAATCCAGGGTTAAAACACTTGAAGGGCATAAAATATTGCTATGAGTTCCAGCTGGTTGATATGAAGATGTTTCTCCACACTGTTCCATGCACTTTGAGTACAGAGATGATTGACAAGTGCTTCCCAGTCCCAGTGAGAAGCAAAAGTGGTGAGGATGAGTTGCAGTTGAGAATGGAGGCATGGACAATTGACTGCAAGATTCTGAAGCTTGAGTCCATCAAATAAGGTCTCCTCTAATGTGGTGCATTATCGGGATCCTCCTGGAGAGGGAGTGAGTCTTCTGGCTCCAATGAGACTTAAGGTGCCACTGGAGAGATCATATTTGCCACCTAGCAAATGTAGACAGCAGCAGCCATGTGTACAAGGAGACAAAGAATGGCCTGTGCTGTGGCCTTGCAAACTCCAATCACTGCTTGCACAAGTAATCTGATAGACTTTCGCCTGTCTTCTGGAAGAAACACAGTGGCAGATGCTGTGTTGAGAAGTGCACCTATGATACAGAGACACTGTGATGGTACCAGATAGGATATGGCATCATTGATCATGAATACCAGTGACCTGAGCAGAATGACAAAGACTGTAGCAGGGTACTTGGTCAAGACCAGCCAGTCATTGAGTTATGGATAAAGAAAGTGGCCAGCCTTGCGAAGGTGTGCCACCACCACTACAAGACATTTGGTAAATACCCTGGGCACCGAGGAGAGATCAAAAGGAAAAGCTCAGTACTGGAAATGATGCTGCTGGAAAACAAAGCACAGGAGCTGCCAATGATGGGGGTGGATGGGGATATGTGTGTAAGCATCTTTGAGGTCCACAGAAGCCAGCTAGTCATTATGATAAGGAGTGGCAGGAGGGTTGAGGCCTCGAAGACTGAAGATCAGTCACTTACCCCCACACTTCTTGGGGATCGGAAAAAAATCTGAATAAAAGCCTTGTTCTCACTATGAGGTAGACACAGACTCTATAGCATTCACATCCAGCAAGGAGCAGAGTTCTGATTGGAGGAGTGGAATGTGATGATGTGGGATGCTGTGTGAGACACGAGGTGGCATAGTTGGCAGGAGGCAGGCAAATTACAGATGACAACCCTCTTCCACAGTACTGAGGACTTAGCGGCCCGTGGTGATGTGCCTCCTGAAGAAGTGTATTCTGCCTCCTACCGACAAATAGTCAAAAGGTTGAGTGAGATTTGAGCACAGGAACTGCAGCAGCTGGCTGCTGCTTCCTTTCACGAGGCCACTAGCGCTGTGGATAAACCTAAAGAAAAGAAATTCTGAAAAAAACTGCTCAGGATATTGCCCCTTGAAGTATTATTGCTGGCCTCTATGATACTGCAAGGCCTGCTCAGGAGTCAGAGTCGAAAGTTCATGGGCTGCAGAGCAATTGCCCTTGATCTGTGTGACTATTTCTTAGATTTTCTCTCCAAATAAAGTGTCCCCTAAGCAGGAAGCATCAGCAAAATGGTCATGGAGATCTTTCTGAAATTCTGATGCCCAGAGGTACGCCATAGTGCATGCTCCGACTGCCACAGTCACAGCCCCTGACGCAGTGTCATATGCATCATAGGTTGCCTTGAGGACGTGGTAAGTACATTCTTGAACGACAAGGTAGGTTTTCTCGAGAGCTTCCATGGTTATTCCAGACAACATGGCTTACACCATTAGTGAATAGTCATAGTGCAACATCTGTAATGGATGAACTATGATTTTGAGGGCAAACATGGAACGTTGGAAAACCTTTGAACCCACAATATCTACATCTTGTGATCTCTGCTTGATGAGGTAAAGTTGGTCAGTTTAGCTGTCTTCAATCTCTTGAGCACAGCCTTACAAAACACTGACTGGTGTGGTAGATGAGCTTGAAATTGGCCCAGGCTTCTAGTGAGCTTGTACTAAGCCGCTAAGCGATGAGAGGTGGTTTTAATTGAAAGTGGTGTCTGCCGTTAAGCTGCAGGTCCTGGAGGACTTCATGGAGTGGGAGAGCTAGAACCTTCCTGGATGCACTCATCAACCGAAGGATAGATTAGAAATCCTTCCTAGAGGTTGGTAGCTTTGGAGATCCCAAGGTGAGCAATTTAGACAGCTTGAGAGAAATTTGGGATGGGAGGTGTCCTCTGATGGCTCTTGATGAGGTGGATGTGTTAGCATTTCTGACTTTGTAAGTGAGTTGACTTGGCTCCCTATCCTCTGAGTCAAAGTCGAGACAGACAGCACTGATAGAATTGGAGTCATCCTGATGTCCAGAGGGGATGACACTGGGTAGCAAAGACGGCCATAGACAGTTCTAGAAGGAGACATTCCTCCTGATGACAGGGCGGGGGTTAAGGGTATCCCATAGGTGCTAGAGGGAAAGCACTTTATGAGGCCCCCATGGCAGATTATTATTATTATTATTATTAAGCATTTATAAAGCATTGCAAACATAGGAAGCGCTGTTCACACAAATAAGAGAGACAGTCCCTGCTCATCAGAGCTCACAATCTAGTCAAGACAAAAAATTACATAATACAAATTACAGATGAACAGGACACAGTATTCTAGAAAGGTTAGTGGAGACAGGACGACGCTGAGGTGGGGGAAGATGAATAATAAGACTTAAAAGGTGGTGGTCAAATAAGGGAAGGACAAAGTTACAGACGTTGGAGGGTGAGCAGTTAGAGAAGAAAATCAGGTCAAGGCAATGACCATGTTGGTGAGTAGGGGCAGTGGAGCAGAGCTGAAGGTCATAAGAGGAGGTAAGGGAGAGGAGCTTTAAAACATGGGGGTCAGAGAGGACATCAACATGAATGTTAAGATCCCCGAGAATAAGAGTGGGGGAGGAGGGGTTAAGAAAGGTAGACAGCCAAGAATCAAAGTCAGAAAGAAAAGTAGACAGAAATGTTGGGAGGCCGATAGATAACAGCTACCCGAAGTGGGAGAGGAGTGAAGAGGCGGATAAAGTGGACCTCAAAAGAGAGAGATGAGTAAGATTGAGGTAGGATGAGGGTCTGGAAGTGACAAGAGGGGGAAAGAAGAAGCCCAGTACCCCCGCCATGTCCAGTGGGATGAGGAGTGTGGGAGAACTGAAAGCCCCCATGACAAAGCGCAGCAATAGAGGCAGTGTCTTCAGGAAGAAGCCAGGTCTCAGTTAAAGCAAGGAGGTGAAGTGCGTGAGAAATAAAAAGGTCATGTATAAAAGCAAGCTTGTTAGAGATAAGAGTGAGCGTTCCACAAGGCACATGAGAAGGGGAGAGCAGAGGGGGAGAGGAGAGGAATGTGAATAAGGTTGGATAAGTTGCGAAAAGGGTGTGTCCTAACGTGAGAGAAATGTTTAGGGAGGGCAGGGAATTTCAGAGAGTGAGGGGTAGCTCTAGGAAGACCGGGATTAGGGAAGACATAGATAAGGTTAGCCAAATTATGTGACCTCATCATAACATGGGATGAAAGAAGGGCCAAGGATGGTTTTTAAATTACCAAAGAGGAGAAGGAGGGAAGCAGAGTATGAGGTAGGGAGAATAAAAAGAGATGTGGAGCACAGAGTGAAGAGAAAGGCTAAACAAAAGTTATAATAGAATCATACTATACGCTTCGGAGCTATAGGTTCAGTAAGCATGCAGCAGGTGATAAATTAACAACAGAGAGTAAACAGATCTGCTTATCAGGATGCTGCCCCAGATCACGAAAGCGTCGTGGCCTGTAGCTAAGGGCCAGATGGCAGCATAGTCATAGTCTCCCATAAAAACGTCTTCATAAGTAGGAGCAGAAAGGTCTGCTGGGAAGGAGCCAGGGGGCCTATAGTGCTTGAGGAGGTTTGGGGGAGCAGGGTTGGCATGGAACAGTCAGCATTAGGCAAGCTCAATGGGAAGGGAGAGACTAATGTCGGTGCTGGAGAGGCAGGCTTAACAAGAAGACTTTGCACTCACAGGCATAGCTGCACTTGAACCTATGGCTTTTCGTTTTCTCTGAAGGGCGCTAAGGCATCAGAGCAATGGTGCATTTTTTGCTAGGCTGCGCTTCATTAGGGAGGGCTGCCTGTATGACAGAGCACTGGTTTGGAGGTGCAGTCCATTTCTTACGGCAACAAGTTCCCAAAGCATTGCCGCCTGCTGCCAGTATGGCGTCTGCATCTGACTGGGCAGTGTGCTTCTGTTTACATTGATTATGCTCCTCTACTGGTGCACTGTCCTGGCCTGGAGGGAGGGAGGAGCAGTAAGGTGGTCCAGGCTTGCTTCAACTGTGAGGAATCAAGAGAGAAACCCAGAGTGTCAGGGTTAGAGGCTGACAGGATGGCCATGAAAAAAGATGAAATTAAAGTCTTCAGATGCTACGAAAGAAGGCAAAAGAGAAAACTTCAACAATGTAATTCCCTTCTTTCACTGTTTTCTGGAGTGTCAGGCAAGGAGAGAAACTGCATGCATTGTAAAAGGTCTGACAGAGAAAACTAATCAGGAATGGGGAGTATTAGTGAGTGCAGGAACTCCCCTAGCTCAGAGAGTCAAAAATATTCTCTGAGCTAGGGGAGAGCACCACACACAGGAACCATCCCGGAAAATGTCACTATCAAGTGTGCCTGAATTTCCTTTGCTTGGTCACAGAGAAAATCCTTTAAGAGGGCAATTTTCAAAGCTACCCCTATGATTAAAACAGCATTTTACCTGAAAAGTGAGCTTTTTGAAAACAGCCAATCCTGTATGCGGGTAAAAGCACACACAAAGTTCTACAACACTTCCTTACCCACTTTCTAAAGGCCTGCCAGTGGTTCCACAGCCCAACTCAAACACTTCTGCTTCCTGCACATGCTGGAGATGAGGAAGATGTTTCTCTTGGGTGAAAGTTGGGCTTATAACCCCATGGAGCCACTTTGCTCATGTTGCTGTGTGGTAGGCTATGGCCTATAATAGCCTGAAAACGTATGAGAGGCCTGTAAGCTAGGCCTGAGTCCCCACCCCCACCAGAGATTAATAGTGATTAATCCCCTTAATCTCCCCTAGAGATTAAGGGGAGAAGTGGCCTAGTGGTTAGGACAAGGTACTTCAGGCCAAAGGGCCGGGGGTTCGTCCCACCTGGGGACAGCAATCTCAGGCCGGAGGGACTGGGATTTCTAGTCCTATAGGTACTCCTTGTGGTCTTGGGCAAGCCACTTAACCCTCCATTGCCCATGTTCCCTGTATGTGTGTCATATCCCCTCGTGTTAAATGTATCTCCCAATTGACCGCTTTGACCCGGTGAAAAGCGGGATATAAATACAGCTAAATAAATAAATAAATAAAAATAAATAAATAGTGCTGAGAAAAAACAAGGATCTGTAAAAGTTTGAGTAAACTGCTTAACAAGAAGTTTTTCATGAATTCATAAATCCTTTATTATTCTCTTGTGTTCTGATGATGGAAATGTTTCAATACTTGAATTCCTAGAGCTAGAAACGACCTCGCAGTAGAACTGTATCAATACCTAGAAACTGTGCCATTGTTAGAACAATCCTAGAGGAGGGAACAGGGTGCTAGGCCCAGAAAGGGTCTCCGATTGGACAGGTGCAGGGGGCGTTGGGACCAATAGAAAGTCTGCATGTATCAAACTGAAAAGAAATGTATAAAATGAATATGTTTCTGTAAGAACTTTGCTCAGTCCTTTTTGAAGCTTGACTGTCTGGGCCTTGTGCACAATAAATTGGCTTGGACCCTGCAATTGACTCCTGGATTTATTCATTGTTTGCACTTCGCTGCTTCAGCTGCACATACCCAAAACTACTTGAATTATTGTCAGAATATATGCAGATAAGAATGACACACTTTGGGGGTGGAGATACACAGATTTTATAAACTGTATGGATCTCATTGAATGTTTTATAAAATACTAGTGTAGTTTTCTGTAACTGCATATGTGTGCCCCTAATGACTTAGTAATGAGTAGCCTACTGGTTAAAGCAACTGCCTAGTACCCAGAAGATCAAGAGTTTGATTCCCACTGACACTCCTTGTGACCGTGGGCAAGTCACTTTACCCTCCATTGCCTCGGAAGAAAAGGCCTGGCAATCTACTTCCAGTGATACCTTGCCAAGAAAACCCAGAGGCAGCTGGGTCGCCAGGAGTTGGCACTGACTTGATAGCACTAAAAAAGCAATGATTTATATGCCCTACATAAATCACCCTTCTATACTAATACTTGCACACTTTATACTTGCATACTTGCACGCTTTACCAATACCGTATTGATACTGTACTATAATTATATCTATTTACCACTACCATGTAGTTAACCAAAAATGCCATGTACATAGCTAATCCTACTTTCCACCACGTTTTTTGTATATAGTTAACCCTGTTTACCGCCAAGTTTTTTGTACTCTGTTCATTGTAAAAAACCAATGCTGACTGTATCATTGTGTTTGAATTGTTCATTTGTAAACCGCACTGATTAAAAAGCGCGGTATATAAGAAATAAAAATAAATAATAATAAATAAAATAAATATTCTGTACTTGCTGAGAAAGAGTAGTTACTCACCTGTAACAGGTGTTCTCCAGGAGCAGCAGGAATCAGTCCTCACATATGGGTGACGTCGGCGCCGACGGAGCCCTCGCGGAGCAATTTCCCCAGCTTTCAAAGAAAACCTTTGGGAATTGCAGCGCGCATGCGCGGTCCCCTTCCCGCCCAAGGGTGCCATCTTGCTCAGTCTGAAGACATAGCTAAAAGACAGCAAAAAAATTAGCAAAAACGAAATGATAGGACTGCAACTGCAAGGGGAGGAGGGAGGGTTGTGAGGACTGATTCCTGCTGCTCCTGGAGAACACCTGTTACAGGTGAGTAACTACTCTTTCTCCAGGACCAAGCAGGAAGTCAGTCCTCACATATGGGACTCCCAAGCTTAAGGCTACCGGAGACCTCAAGCACAAAAATGAGCTCCCTCTAGCTCAGCAGAATAGAAGGAAGGAATCTTCTCTGAAAACGCCCCCGACCGATAGCCCAACACCAGGGCCAGAGGGTAGGAGTTGCCTAAACCTCAAAGAGATTATGGAGGACTGCCTGACCGAAAGCACTGTCCCTGCGGGACTCCCTCTCCAGGCAGTAATGTGCCGCAAAAGTCTGGCTTAAAGACCAAGTAGCGGCCCGGCAGATGTCTGCCAACGGAACAGAGCGGAGGTGTGCCACGGACTCAGCCTTCGCCCTAACACGATGAGCCGTGACTCAACCCTCCAACGAGAGGCCGGCTGCCCCATAAGCCCAGGCGATACAGTCAGCTACCCAGGTGGACAAGGTACGCTTGGAGACAGGGAGCCCCAAGTTATTGGGGTCAAAAGAAACGAAGAGCTGAACAGCCCTCCTATGCTCCCGCGTACGGTCAAGGTAGAAGGACAAGGCCCTTCTACAGTCCAGGGTATGCAGGACCATTTCAGCCCGGCTGGAGTGAGGCCTGGGAAAGAAGGTCGGAAGAACCACCTCCTGGTTAAGATGAAAAGGAGAAACCACTTTTGGAAGAAACTTAGGGTGAGTCCGTAAGACCACCCTATTCCTGTAGAACCTAGTGTAAGGAGGATCAGACACTAGGGCCTGCAGTTCACTAACACGCCGAGCAGAGGTAAGGGCTACCAAGAACAAAGTTTTCCAAGAAAGAAAACGAAGAGGGCAGGTAGCCATAGGTTCAAAGGGCGGACAGGTAATCCGCTGCAAGACCACATTCAGATCCCATTCAGGGGCTGGTGGACGCAAAGGAGGCTTAAGCAGTAGGAGGCCTCGGAGAAAACGAGCCACCAAAGGGTGGTTGGACAGAGGCCTGCCATCTACCGGTGCGTGATGTGCAGAGAGAGCACTGAGGTGGACTCTGACAGAGTTGGACTTAAGGCCCAGATTGGAGAGGTAAAGCAAATATTGCAAGACCACCGCCACCAAGCAGAAGAAGGGATTCTCAGACTGCTGAGCACACCACACGGAGAAGCGACGCCACTTAAGAGCGTAGGACGTCCGGGTGGAGGGCCGCCTGGAGGCCAAGACGACGTCTTCCACCTCCCGAGGCAGTAGGAGGGGAGCAAGGACTACCCTTTCAGTAGCCAGGCCATCAGATGAAGGGACCGGAGGTTGGGGTGTAGGAGAGACCCGTGGTCTTGTGTCAGGAGATCGGGTTGAAACCCCAGAGGAAGAGGAGTGTCCACCGCCAGCTGCTTTAGAAGCGGGAACCAAGGTTGTCTCGGCCACAGGGGAGCCACTAGGATCATCGAGGCTTTGTTTCTGAGAACTTTGAAGAGCGTTCGAGACACCAGCGGCATGGGAGGAAAGGCATACAAGAGGCCTGTGGACCATGAAATCAGAAAAGCATCCGGCGCTACTCTGAGAGGATGCGGTTGTCGAGAGCAGAATCTGGGTAGTTGCCGGTTCAGAGGACTGGCAAACAGATCCAAGGTGGGGAGTCCCCACTTGAGAAAGATCTGCTGAACCACTAATGGATCCAATCTCCACTCGTGTGGTTGGAGGATCCTGCTTAGTTTGTCTGCCAGGTAATTTTCTTGACCTGGGAGATAGACCGCTTTGAGGAGTATGCCGTGGCCGACTGCCCAAGAGCACAGCCGTCGTGCCTCCTGACAGAGAAGGAAGGAGCCTGTGCCTCCTTGTTTGTTCACGTAGAACATTGCTACTTGATTGTCCGTCTGGACCAGTACAGACCGGTGAGAATTGAGGTGGGAGAAGCCTCTCAGAGCTAGGCGGATGGCTCTGAGCTCCAGGAAGTTTATCTGCTGCGCAGACTCCCAAGGAGTCCAGAGGCCTTGAGTGCATGTCAATTGGCAATGTGCTCCCCATCCCAGGAAAGAAGCATCGGTTGTTAGTACCTGAGAAGGAGGAGGAGATTGAAAATCCACTCCCAGCACTAGGTTTGGCAGATGAAGCCACCACCGCAGAGAAGAGACCAGCAGGTCCGAGACTTGTACTGAGTCCGTCAGGCTCCCTGTGGCCTGATGCCATTGAGTGCGAAGGCACCACTGGGCAGGTCGCATGTTCAGGCGGGCATTGAGGGTCACATGGACCGTGGAAGCCATATGGCTGAGCAGTCTCAGAAATTGCCTGGCAGAGACCAGGGAATTGCTGCGAAAGTGGCTGGCGAGATTCATGAGCCTGTGGGCCCTGTCCAGAGGCAGGAAGGCCCGCACATGAAGAGTGCTTAACCTTGCGCCGATGAATTCGAGATCTTGAGAGGGGAGCAAAGTGTACTTTGCGAAGTTTATGACAAAGCCCAAGTGCTGGAGCAGGGACACAGTGCGATGAATGGCTTGAGTGGCTTCTTGGGAAGACTGGGCCCGGATGAGCCAGTCGTCCAGGTATGGAAACACAAAAAGGCCTTGAAGTCTGAGATAGGCCGCCACCACTGCCAGGCATTTGGTGAAAACCCGTGGGGCGGAGGATAGGCCAAAGGGCAGGACCCTGTACTGGTAATGATTTCCTCCCACAACAAATCTGAGATATTGCCTGTGGTCTGGATGAATAAGGATGTGAGTATAGGCATCCTTTAGATCTAAGGAGCATAGCAAGTCTCCCCGCTGGAGGTAGGGCAGCAGGATTCCAAGGGAAAGCATCTTGAACTTTTCCCTTGCCAGGAACTTGTTGAGGTTTCGCAAGTCCAGGATGGGTCTGAGGCCTCCTGTTCTTTTTGGTATCAGAAAGTACCTGGAATAAAAGCCGTGACCTCTCAGGTGGTGGGGCACCGGTTCCACAGCCTGTTCCTGAAGAAGACTTGCCAACTCCTGAAGAAGTAAGTCCCTGTGCAGAGGGAGTCTTGGAGGCTCCCCTGGAAAGTAGGAGGAAGGTACCTGGTGAAAGTGTAGAAGATAGCCTTTCTGAACTATATGAAGTACCCAGGTATCTGATGTGATGGCTGACCACCTGTGGGCAAAGTGGACCAGCCGGCCTCCTGTGCTTAGAGAAACCAGCTGAGGGGAAGAGGCTATGCTGATGGAGTCAAAAACCCCCACCCTGCTGAGCAGGGGCCGGTGTAGTGGGCTTGGGGGCTCCCCATCCCTTGGCCTGCTGACCCTTTTGGGGAGCTGCTGAGGCCTGATACTGAGGGTAGTATTTACAGGCAGCCGCCTTCCTCGGGTAAAAGGGCTTTTTCCCCGAGCCCTTCTTCTTCTGAGAAGGGGCAGAGGTTTTTCTGGACAGCCTAGTTCTGGTCAGAGTCTCGGTCTCGATTTGTGCAGCCTTTTCAGCCATGGGTTTGCCAAAGAGGTTTTCACCTCTGCAGGGGACATCGACCAACTTGTCCTGGACCCATGGCTCGAGGTCGGATGACTGATGCCAAGCCTGTCGGCGGGCACCGATACCGGCTCCGGCTACTCGAGCCGATGCTTCAAAGCCATCGTAGGCTGCCCGAGAGATAAACTTCGAGCACTCTCGAATCCCAGTGGACAAGGCTTGGAACCTCTGCAAAGGTTCCTCGGAGAGACCAGCGGAGAACCCGGCAATTTCCTTTGCCAGATCTCGGAGATACATGCCCATATAGAGCTGGTAGGTCTGGACTCGACAAGCAAGCATAGAGCCCTGGAAACACTTTCTACCGAGGGCATCCAGGCTCCGGGCCTCCCTGCCGGGAGGCACCGAGGAGTGCATTTTTTGACTCTTGAGTCTATGCATGGCCGATTCCACCACCATGGAATGGTGCGGTAGTTGTGCCTTTTGGAAGCCGGGGCTCTTGCAGACTCGATAAATGGAATCGACCCGCTTGCTTAACACCGGCACCGACGCCGGGTTCTCCCACATGCGGAAGAGAAGTCGTTCCAGCATCTGAGGAACCGGTACAGTAAAGGCCTCCTTCGGGGGAGAATCATACTGGAGGGCATCGAGCTCCTCGGCTCGAGGCTCCTCCTCAGGATCCGCGGGGAATGCCAAGGCCTTGGCCATATCCCGCACGAAATCCGAGAACCGGGTGTCCTCCGGGGGGGACCGTCTCCGAGGTTCGGACTCGGGCGAGTCCGAGGGGACACACCGAGTCCGAAAACTACCAGGGGACTCTTCGTCCTCCGATTCCCAGTCGGACTCTGCGGAGGAGGATTCGAGTGGCTCCGGTCGGGTGGGCACCGATGCCCTCTGCTCCGACGCCGAAGGAGTCGGCGTCGACGACCTCGGTCCCGAACGGGAGGCCGAGGGAGACCGCGACCTCGGATCGACTCGAGCTCGGATGGATTCGAGGATCGGCTCGGTCTCCGGGGTCGACTTGGACGTCGACGTCCCGGTGGCCGGGGCAGACGCATTGGCAAGGCCAGCGATCAATGCCCGCTGCTGGTCCATGAAGGCAGCTAAACTGCTCTCCAAGGCCGTCAACCTGAGTCCAAGCTCAGGAGACCCAGCAGCCCCTAAATCGGGCCCCGACGGCATCGGGCCCGACGTCAGCTCCTTCGGAGGCGAGTCCACGAGGACCACAGTACTCACGTGTCCAGGTGACTCCATCTCGAGACGAGGATGTTTCGAAGGCCTCTCCGACTCCGAGGACCCGGGACGGCTGTCGGGGCTATGCGACCTGGCCCTCTTGGAACCAGGAGCGTCCGCCGACGCCGCCCTCATGGGTTTTTTCTTCCTATGATGTTCCCGGGTAGGAGACCCCCGCTCAGAGGAACTCCGACGATGCTCAGGACCGGAGTCCCGGGACGTCGAAGCCTCTGACGAGGTCCGGGCCCGGCCGGACGCGGAGTCAGAGAAGATTCGTTCTCGCTGATGCTGCCGACTCCTCAACGCTTTTGAGGACATTTTGCCACACGGACCACAGATCATCGGGTCATGATCGGGTCCGAGGCAGCGGAGGCAGCAGTCGTGTGTGTCGGTAAGAGACATGAGTTTCTTACAGCGATCACACTTCTTAAACCCACTGGCAGCCATCGAGGGAAAAAGGGGCCCCTGCGAGGTCAAAAGAGAGGGCTGCCAGTGAAAAGGAAAAAAATGGCGCGAACGCTTGTCACGAAGGACAAAAAACCGAAAAATAAAGAAATGGACCCGATACCGGCGTAGCGGGTCCGGGCGGGAAAAAGAAACCGGCGTCGAACCGAAAAAGAATAAATAATAAGAGAGAAATCAACTTTTTCAGCGGTGAATACAAACAGCGTCTGTAGGGCTCCGCGGAAAAAAGAAGACTGAGCAAGATGGCACCCTTGGGCGGGAAGGGGACCGCGCATGCGCGCTGCAATTCCCAAAGGCTTTCTTTGAAAGCTGGGGAAAATGCTCCGCGAGGGCTCCGTTGGCGCCGACGTCACCCATATGTGAGGACTGACTTCCTGCTTGGTCTTGGAGAATCTGTGCTCTGCCTGGGTGACCAAATGAGGTAGGTCTTAACATGTTTTCTAAGCTGGGCTAATGGTTAGCATGTGCTAATTGGGCCCCATGTTATTCAGTGGGATCTAGATACAAATAGAGTAAACTTGCCCCGTAGTGTCTGCACAGAGATCTATGCCACTCTTACTTTTCTGTTTTTCCAACAGGAGGTGTGCTGTAATATTTACAATGCTTCTCTTTCAGAGGCAAGGTTGCTGCTGTTTGAGTTATAGGAGTTAGGGCGGCTTCAGTATTGCAAAGTCCAAAACACATTTTTACAGACCTTTAAATACTTAAAGAATATTAATGAACAAACAAACCTCTTCCAAAGAAAAACTAGAGGGCAGAACATAAAGCTGCAAGGGGTAAACTGAGAGGCAATGTCAGGAAATAATTTTTCACTGAAAGGGTGGATGCTTGGAATGCCCTCCCGATGGAAGTGGTGGGGGGCAAACACAGTGACAGAATTCAAAATGGCATGGGACAGACACAGTGGAAGATCCCTTTACAGCAATAGGATAAAATCAAAACAAACATAACTATGGAGAAATTAGACCTTACCTGCTAATTGTCTTTCCTTGAGTTCTCTCCAGGCCAGTCCAGGAATCGTAGAGTAGTCAGCCCCCTCCAGCAGCCGAGGACTGAATCACACAGAGTCTTGCTGACACCCTATCCAGTTCCCCCTGGTGCCAGAGACTCAGTCTTCTATTCACAAAGCAGCTCCACGCCTACTGTATTTTACTGAAACACTAGAAATAATTACCAAAACAACAAACTTCTTAACCTAAAGTATTTTCCACCTAGTATAGCTGCTCATCTCGCTCTCATTTCTCTTTTTCTTGTCGTTCCTTTTTTTTTTTTTTTAACCAGACCATCCCTGCCCTCCAGCTCCCCCCCCCCCCCCCCAGGGAGAGAAAAGAGAAAAGCAGAGCCTCCCTCACAATACTCCTGATGCCAGACCGCTCACATGCCTAGTCTCCAGTTTGAGCTAGCCTTGCCCTGACTGTCCTCACTGACAATCTGTTTGAGGAATGGCCAAAACCAACCAACACGAACCATGTATTATGCAAATGAACTGGGAGGGCCCTGGATTGGCCTGGAGAGAACTAAAGGAAAGACAATTAGCAAGTAAGGTCTAATTTCTCCTTCCTATTCATCTCTCCAGGCCAGTCCAGGAATCGTAGGGTTGTACCAGAGCAGTACCTAATTCCGGGAGGGTCCTGCCAGCCCTGCTAGAATGGCTGAAGCCTCTACATTTGCGTCCCCCCTAGCCTGGACATCCAATCTATAATGTTTCGCAAAGGTGTGAAGAGACGACCAAGTCGCCGCTCTACAAATCTCTACAGGAGGAACCAAGGCGAACTCTGCCCAAGACGTCGCTTGTCCCCGAGTAGAATGAGTTCTGAGCCCCCAGTAGGAGCCTTTCCATGCGCCACATACGCTGCCCCAATAGCCTGTTTTACCCATCGAGCAATGGAGGCTTTTGGAAGCTGCCTCCCCCTTTCGAGGGCCCGCAAAAATCAGAAACAAACGATCAGTCTTACGAAATGGCTTCAGGTAGCAACGGAGCACCCTTCCGAGATCTAACCTCCAAAGAGATCGATCCTCCCCCTCCCTTCCCAGATTTGGAAATGTCGGAAGCGAAATTGCCTGATTCAAATAAAAAGTAGAAACCACCTTCGAAAGAAAAGAAGGTACCAGCCTTAACACCATCTTCTCCGCCGAAAACAGAATAAAGGGTTCCCTACAAGAGAGCGCCTGAAGATCTACAACGCCACCAGGAAAGCAGTCTTCCAAGCCAAATTCCTTAAAGACACCACCGCCATTGACTCGAAGGGTGGCTCTGTCAGTTCCTCCAGCACCAAGTTCAAATCTCAGGGGGGAATAACCTGACAAATTGGTGGTCTAACATTCTTCACTGCCCTGAAGAACCGCAGAACGTCCGGATGAGTTGTCAACACACTACCCTGCACTCAGCCTCTATAACAAGCCAGGGCTGCCAACTGCACTTTAAGAGAGCTAAGTGCTAGACCCTTATCCAGCCCTCCTTGTAGAAATAGCAATATCTCCGGCAAACCCGAGAAGAACGGCCTAATGCCCTTTTCAGCGCACCAATTCTCAAAAATGCGCCAAACCCAAATATAAGACAAGGACGTAGAACACTTCTTGGACTTCAACATAGTAGCGATTACCACCGCTGAATACCCCCGGCATCGCAATTTCTCCCTCTCAAGAGCCAGGCCATAAGCGAGAATCGATCCATCTGCGGCATCAAGACCGGTCCCTGACTCAATAGATTGAGCCGATCAGGTAGCTTCCATGGCCGATCCACCAGAAAACGCATCAGATCTGCATACCAAGGCCTCCTTAGCCAATCCAGCGCAATGAGAATCATCTGACCCTCGTGAACTCCTATCCTTCGCATAACCCAACCTATCATCGGCAATGGCAGAAAGACATATAGGAGCTCGTTCATCGGCTACGGCTGCACCAGCGCATCGAGCCCTTCCGACATGTGTGCTCTGTGCCTGCTGAAGAACCTTGCAGCCTTGGTATTCTTGAGAGTGGCCATCAGATCCATGATTGGCTGTCCCCACCGCACTGTGACATCATGAAAGACTGCCACATTTAGTTCCCACTCTCCTGGAGCCAGGACATTCCAACTGAGATAGTTGGCCTGTATGTTGTCCTTTCCTGCCACATGCACCGCCGATAGTGCTACCAGATGGGTCTCCACCCACCGCAGCAAAAGCTGACTCTCCTCCAGCAAGGAGACGCTGCCTGTGCCCCTCTGTCGGTTGATATAGGACACCGTCACCGCATTGTTGGAGAAAACACGAACCGCCTTGCCCTCTACCAGGCTCTCGAACTCTAAAAGCGCCAGGCGCACTGCCCTCATTTCCAAACGATTGATTGACCACCCAGACTCTTCTGTGGTCCAACAGCCCTGCGTCACCTGCGACAGACAATGTGCCCCCCAGCCCGTGAGACTGGCATCCGTGGTGACCAACACCTATTCCGGAAGCTCCAAGACAATGCCCACTAGAAGATGATTGGGGTCCAGCCACCAGTCCAGACTTGCACGTACCTCCTCTGGACACACCAGCTTCTGGGACAAGAGATGTTCCTACAGTGACCACTGAGACAGAAGTGCTCTCTGGAGCGGTTGCATATGGGCCCTGGCCCACGGCACTAGATCCAAGGCTGCCGCCATGGATCCCAGCAGCTGCATGAATTGCCACACCGTTGGAGTCTTCATGCGCAAGAATCTCCTCGCCTGCCCCAGAATCTTTTGCACCCTGTCCTCGGGCAGAAAAATTAACCCGGCGACCATGTCAAACAAAGCCCTGAGATACACCAGACGCTGCACTGGCTGAAGCTGACTCTTGGCCCGGTTTACCACCCAACCAAGCCATTCCAGGAACTCCACTACTCGCCCAGTTGCAATGACCAATTCCGCCTCGGAGTCCGCCTGAATCAACCAGTCGTCCAGATAGGGATGAACTTGAATGCCTTCCTGTCGTAACGCCGCCGCAACCACCACCATTACCTTTGTAAACGTGCACAGCACCGTTGCCAGCCCAAAAGGCAGTGCCTGGAACTGAAAGTGACCCATAGGAACGGCAAAACGCAAGAACCTGTGATGATCCAGTCTCATCGGAATATACAAGTAAGCCTCCGTAAAATCTATGGACGAAAGTACCTCGCTCGGTTTCACCGCCAAAATTACAGATCTCAGCGTTTCCATCCGGAAATGCGGAACTCTCAAACAGTGGTTCACGTGCTTGAGATCGAGAATGGGCCGAAAGGAGCCCTCCTTCTTGGGAACCACAAAATAAATCGAGTATCGACCTAATCCACACTGATCATGAGGCACCGGAACCACCGCTTGAAGATGCAGCAATCTTTGAAGCGTGTTGTGCACTGCTTCCATCTTTACTCGAGCTTTGCATGGGGACACCACAAAAGATTCCGCCAGTGGCCGGTCGAACTCCAGCGCATACCCATCGCAGATGATCTCCAGCACCCACTGGTCCCAGGCGGAATAGAAGTCTTGTAAACGTATCCCAACCGGGACCTCCGCCTGAGCCCTCACGACTTCATTATGGCTTTTTGGACTGATTTTGCTGGGGAGGGAGATAAGCCCTGCCAAATCCCCGAGCTCCCCGAAAGGACTTCCCTCTGGCCATAAAGTGCCCTCTCTGATAAGGAGCATATCACGCCGCCTGAAATCTGCGGAATTCTCTCCCTTGACCTCTCAGTAGTCCTCCCCAGCCTCGGTCCCTTTGGACGGTCCTCCAGAAGCCTGCCTCCCTTAGAATCGCCAAAATCCTTGACAATCTTTTCTAAAGCCTCCCCAAAAAGCAGCTTGCCCTTATAAGGGAGCTTACTAAGGTGAGCCTTAGAAGATGCATCTGCAGCCCAATTCCTCAGTCAGAGAAATCGTCAAGCAGCAATCACCGACACCATTGTCTTCGCCGAGATTATCACTAGATCATAAAAGGCATCTGCTAAATACGCCGCCACCGATTCCAATTTGGCACCCTCCGAAGAAGATCCCTCCTCTCCTTCAGGAGAAACTTCCCCTTGGAGCCAACGAATGGAGGCCCTAGAAACATAAGCCCATAAATCGATGCCTGCAGCGCAAGAGCACTGGAATCAAATGCCTGTTTGAGAATAGATTCCAATTTCCAGTCCTGGAGATCTTTAAGGGCCGCTCCCCCCTCCACTGGAATTGTAGTCTTCTTCATCACAGCTGAAACTAATGCATTCACCTTTGGCATACGCAGCAATTCCTTCTCCTCCTTCGATATCGGGTACAATCGTCCAATGGGCTGACTACCCCTCAGAGAAGCTTCCGGGCACTCCCATTCCAATTCCACCATCTGCTTGATCACCCTGTAGACTGCAAAGCACTTCTGCTCTGCCTTAAACCCCTGGAGCAGCGGATCTTCCAGCGGTTCCTCAAGCACCACCGGCAGGTTTATATTCAAAGCCGATAGGGAATGAGCAATGAGAGCCCCCAACTCCTCCCTGCGAAACGCCCTGAACAAATCTGGATCATCGCCTGGTGCAATCTCTCCTTCCTCCAACTCCATGGCCCATGGATCGAACCCCGAATCCGACAGAATCTCCCCGTCCTCTGCCATCCGGATTCCCGAGGCCTGCTGACCCCACACGTTGAAGCCAGCCTCCAACTCCAGGCCCCTATGAGAGGGACCCGCTCCCGGGTCTTCTTCCACACTAATGTCTGCTTTTTGAGAACCTGAAGACATAGCGGAACAAGTCTTGCCTTGTGCCTGCTCCCTCTTTAGACAATAAGCCGTATGCATAGAGAGGATAAAATCAGCAGAAAATAAGGGTTCCCATCCTTCCTGCAGCCCAAAAAACTGAGGCTGGACAGGAACCCCAGGCACTGAAGGCAATGAAGGCTTTCTTGCCTTTGATTTCTTTTTAACCAGCTTTTCCAACAGCACGGGAGAAACTGCTTTCTCTGCTAAAATGGCCGCTATTCCCGCCTTTTCCTGAGGCCTACCGGAGTGCTCCCCCGATGACGAGCCCTCCTCCATGGCTGCAAACCATCTCTCTAAACTACTGCCCTGACGGTTGCACGACCGACAAAGCCTCGACCCAGACAATCCGCGGACACCCCTGCACTGAGCGCATGCTGCCGCGACCGGCAGCATGCATCTGCGCCGAAGCCCCTCTGCCGCCGAGTCTGACCATTGCAAAGCCGCTGCTTCTGCTACTGCCCGCTCCGTGTGTGCAAACCCCGAACTCTCTCTTACCGCTTATAAGCTGGCAATAAGCTGACCGACCGACTCCCGCAGCCAGTGGGCAGCAATCAGCCACTCCGGAGGATGAGGAAAGCACTACTGGGGCTCCCAGGCACTTCCTCTCAGGCAGACAAATGGCGGCTCCAACGACTTTGAAGCAGGCTCTGCCCCTGCTGCCCTCTCTCCCCCATGGCCATGGGAATCTGAAAAATCTCTGGCCTTACTGCCCTGCTAGGGCAACTCAGGACCTCCTTCCCCAACAAAAGAATCTACTAAGCTGACTATTTGCCTTTATTTATTTTTTTTTTTACCAAGGAGCCTGAGAAAACAAAAAAACGGTCCTATCCAGCTGCTGAGGACTGAAAGACTGAGTCTCTGACACCAGGGGGAGCTGGATAGGGTGTCAGCAAGACTCTGTATGATTCAGTCCTCAGCTGCTGGAGGGGGTTGACTACCCTACGATTCCTGGACTGGCCTGGAGAGACGAATAGAAACTCTTATATCTCAGTAAATAGGGGTGACCTACATGGAGTGGTGGGTACACCCCTAAACAAAGGCATGGGGAGGGGTGACCTGCACGGAACAGCAGGTGCACCTGCTCTTGCCGCCTTGCTGGGCAAACTAGATGGACCTTACTGGTCTTTATTTGCTGTCATATACTACGTTACTATGGTGTTACTTCATATAATAACTGATAATGAAGACCTTTGAGTTACTGCTATTGAGAAGACAACAGAATTTGGATTTTTTTTGTATTGTAAATACTTAGAAAAAATATCCTGCGTCAATCCAGCCAGCCATTGCAGAGATTACCTTTGATCAAAACAGTGCAAAATTTAATTTAGCATTGTGTATATTTCTTGATTATTTTTCAGTCTGCCGCACATATTGCAGATGATGCACATACCAAACTTTACGATATCCCTTCCGAAACATATTTGTATTATGTAGATTTCCACACAAGACAAAGTTTAATTTATAAAAGTATGTCCAGTTACGCATTTTGACAGAACTCTATTCTGGGAGGGGTAGTGACAGGAGGATCAAAAAACCTACAGTACCTGAATGTAACTTGCCTTGAGATATTCCTGAAAAAGACATGAGTTAAAGCCAATGACGGCTGAGTTTAAATGACCTAAACCTGGACAGAAGTGGACCAAAAATATGAAGGTTCACCTAGGGGTGCCAGATACCCTTGCACTGGCCTCGGGGGTTGAGCACTTTAGGACTGTCAAGATAAATCGAGATTTAATAGTCGCTCAGTCAGGCTATTTATTTATGTACAATATTAAACTGCAATATACTGTGAGCTGTCTATTGGAAGGAAAGTCTTTTCCCTAAACACAGAGGTAGACAACGCAGTCAGTACTTTCAGGTCCTGCGAATTAAACTCCAGCCACGATTTTCAACATGAGCATCTAACTTGAAAAACGATCAGCACTTCATTTTGCAAACATTAAGTGCAGCAGTCACCTGGCAGAGAATGCTAGAAGGCAGTTGAGTTGATTATTTAAATCTATGCTAGCAACTTCCATCCTCCTGTGTAAATAAAAGGCTTGCAAGACAACAGAGTGAACAAACAGACTGACTTATGGGTTTTGCTTTTGCAATGGAGCATTTCCAAAACATCTGTGTGTTGTAGCTGGAAGAGAGAGGCAAGTGCTCGTCCCCCTACCCTATAAATATGAAATTATTGAATGGGGGAGCTAACTCACTTAAAGCTATGAGCTTTGTAATGACCAATAAAGCGGAGTCAAAAATGTATTTGTTAGCTATGACCCATTAGTCGTTCTGCTGTTTGCATAGTTATTTCCCTAATGCACCCTTCCGGAGAACTTATAGAGAGGAGGCAATTGCCATTAACTATATTATCTGAATCAACATTTGCAACCTGCTGGCAGTCCAAAAGCTTCAACTCCAACTGTGATGACAAAAAAACTCATATAGAAGCAGTAAGCTCATTTTCATTAGAGTGAAACTGAAATTTTGTAATCTATTTTGATTCAGAAGACAGCTTCAGTCTTCCACAGACTATGTCTTTTTTTAATCAGTTTTTTTCATCTTATAGCTCAGTACCATTTGCTCCAATGAGCACAATGCATTAAAGAACTAGATATAATGTCATTGATCTTCACTGAAAATTCCTACATGTACCAACCAAATCACATGACAAGAATTATTTATGCTTCCTAACATTTGATATTTTCGACAAAAATTATTCGCTGCTCCTATTAGAGGTACTTTAACATTGCTTCTTGGGGGCTTTCTGAATAATTTACAGACCCTTTTACTAAAACTTGCTAAGGCTTAGCACTTACCAACAAACATTAAGTGCAAAGTCTCAGCATTAGCTGTCGGACAAAGGACTTGGTATGGCTGGCTTCCTTTTTGCAGGGAGGAGTTTCCATGTGTGTTGGGGGGAAAAGATGTCTAGGGTTCAACATTTGCTTTGTGGCATGCCGGAAGGGTTGGCTCTTTTTCCCACTCTGTTTAATTTTTTTTTTTTTTTGCAGCCATTGGGGCATTTGATTTGGAGTTGTGGATTTTGGGGATTCTTGTACACAAATGATATCCAGCTGGTGGTTCCAATGGGGGGAGGGGGATAAGGTGCAGAGATTTGGACGTTACATATATATATGTACTGGAGAAGATAGTGTTGTGGCTAAGGGGCAATCACTTGGTTCTGAATCTAACTAAATCAGAGATATTGGTGTATGGGCTGTTGGACTGGGATACTGTGGGGACACAGGTCATTAGTTGGGTCTTAAGGAAACAATTCAAGATTTCAGAGAGGAGTTAGACAAAGACTTAATGTTACAGGCTCAGATCTCCAAGGTGGTCAGTTTGGCATATGGACAGCTGTGAATGATCAGTAGCTGAGACCTTTTTGGGAGACGGATGCTATGCATATATTGACACAGGCGCTGGTCATTTCTGTGCTGGATTAGTGCAACCTTTTGTATACTGGGTCACCAAGATACATAAGGGGGTTGCAGGTAGTCCAAAATGCTGCAGCTAGAATGCTTTCAAGCCCTAGTAAAATGGAGTCTGTTTCAAATGTATTGAAGGAGCTTCACTGGCTGCCAATATAGGAGAAATGTATTTTTATATATAATAGGCTTTATTATGTAATGCAACATTGCTTAGAGCACAACATAACCAGTGCAAATAAAAAATAAGACCAGTTACAAGCATACATGCCTCAAGCAGAAGCTCAACTCATTTTTATAACATTTTATAACTTGCAGGGTGACCCTCCAACCCCAGCGTAAGAACTACCGAAGCCAGGTTCAGTTTAGCCACATTCATACAGTGCCTAACCAGCGCCAACTGTGGAGCCTTAGCCCTGGCACCCCTCTATGAAAAAGAAAAATTCCAGGGTCCCAAGGAACATCTCTGTCAATCAAATGCTGCACCCTGTACTGACTACCCTTCCAATATCCCTGGATCCTAGGGCAGCTGCACCATATATGCGCCAGTGTCCCAGTCAACCCACAACCACATCAGCGTAACCCACTGCTCCCCAGGTGGGTGTGAGCCAATAGGGCGGGGGTCATGTACCAGCCATACAAAAGCTTATAAATATTTTCTCAGGGTGCCAAGGAGGTCCACCACAGCCATCCCTCAATCTGCTCCCACTAATTCTCAGTATATTGCAACTGCAACTCCCAGTCCCAGTACACCCGGTGCTTCCCCATCCTAAAGATCTGAGTCTGTTTGTGGGCATAAAGGGCCGAGACCAAGCCTCGAATCAAAACTCTATACTCACATAAGGACTCCAGGCTTGTCAATGCACGGGCCCCTGACTTTTGATCTCCTTCTTCCTCATTCAGTGAGCCATTTGAGCATGATAATAAACATGACTGGGGGCAAGCCAAGCTCCTTCTGCAGTTCCTTGAAAGAGAGGAGCCTGCCATCTTCAAAGAGCTGACCCACTCTACTCAAACCTGCCACCCGCCAGGGCTGGAAGTAGCTAGGGTGCACTATATATCCAAAGACCTGATTATCCAAAAGACGGGGAACATAGGAGTAAGAGAGGCCTCCTTTGGCCAAAAATAGCAATCCCAGTACTCCACACAGGGGTTCCCTTGACCCTTATACTGGCATAGTCCTGTTCTTACCCACAACTGGGCCCTCAAATTCAATGTATCCGCCAATGAGCACTCCATTTGCTTATCACTAGCCTAATTCATCCAGCTACCTCAGCATGCACTTGTGCTGCTGCATAATACTACAAAAGATTTGAAACCACCATCCCTCCCCTACGAAGGTGTGTATAGTGCATGTGCTTTGATATACATGGGCACCGGGACTGCCACACAAACGTCAAGAGGAGCCTCTACAAGTCTCCAACATACTTGCTGGCAATTCAACAGGAAGGACCTGGAAAAGATAAAGAAATATTTATTTAGCTGTATTTATATCCCGCTTTTCACCGGGTCAAAGCGGTCAATTGGGGGATACATTTAACATGAGGGGATATGAGACACATACGCTAATACTTACAGGGAACATGGGCAATGGATGGTTAAGTGGCTTGCCCAAGACCACAAGGAGTGCCTATAGGACTAGAAATCCCAGTCCCTCCAGCCTGAGATTGCTGTCCCCAGGTGGGACTTGAACTCCCGGCCCTCCGGCCTGAAGTACCTTGTCCTAACCACTAGACCACTCCTCCCCTAGTGGAAGAATCACCATTTTAAGCACTGCTATCCAACCAAACCAGGAGAGGCGCAACCCAGACCAGACCTCCAGGTCCTGACAGACCAGTCGCAGTAGGGGGGGGGGTGGGGATAGTTGGTGTGATAAAGTACCCCAGGATCTCCCATAAGGTGCACCCCCAAATACTTCATAGAAGAGTCCACCCACTAAAAGGGAAAAGAATCCTGGAGCCGACCAAAGAGTTCCTCGTGACCGAGATCTTTAGGATCTCAGAATAGTTGATCTTAAAGCCCAAAACCTGAGAATCGTCCTCAAAGAGGCGCATAGCATTGGACAATGATATCAAGGGTCTTGTCAAGGACAGCAAGATGTCATCTGCGAAGGTGAAATTAAGTCTTACATGCTAATTGTCTTTCCTTGAGTAACTCCACTCCAGCCCCCACATGGGGGTAGTCACCTCTCACCAACAGCTTGGAGACTGAGCATGTCACAGTTTCGACCTCACCATAGATAGCCAGCTGGCACCTCCCACCAATTCCAGAATCCTATTGACAAAGCAGACTCACAGGAGCAACAACTAAGCATAATCGCAATCACTAAACTGGTGCTGATTTTTTTTTTAATGTGTCCAATCATATTTAACAATTAAACATACTGAGCATCTGCAACAGGCAGGAAACAAAGGAAAAAGAGAAGTTACTCACCTATAACAGGTGTTCTCCGAGGACAGCAGGAATCAGTCCTCAAATATGGGTTTCATCGGCACCAACAGAGCCTCCATGAAAGCATCTCCCCAGCTTTCAAAGAAAGCCTAGAAAGAGATGCACCATCCCTGTGTGGTCCCCTTCCCGCCCAAGGGTGCCATCTTGCCTCAGTCGAATAACATAGCTAAGACGGCCAAGGAAAAAATAAGATACGGTAAAGAAGCAACTCCAAGGGGAGGAGGGAGGATTGTGAAGATTAATTCCTGCTTTCCCTGGAGAACACCTGTTACAGGTGAGTAACTACACTTTCTCCGGGAACAAGCAGGACGTCAGTCCTCATATATGGGACTCCCCAGCTACAGGCTACAGAGACCCTGTAAAAAACTGCATGGCGACCTGCAAAGGGCAAGCCGTGATCAGCAGCAGTTGAGTCCCTACTGAGAGACTCTCACAAGACCCAAGTGTCTAGCAGAGAACCAGCATTCTGGCAGCCTGAACACAAAAGGGGCGTAGGGCAGGAGTTGCCTACACTCTGAATAGAATACGGAGTATGGCCTGGCCAAAGGCACTGTCCCGTTAGGACTCCCTCTCCAGGCAGTAGTGCGTTGTGAAGGTATGGACCGAAGACCAGGTGGCAGCCCAGCAGATTTCTATCATAGGGACGGAATACAGATTTGCCACAGAAGTAGACATGGCCTGACACAGTGCGCTATGACTTTCTGATCCAGTGAAATCCCCACCTACTCATAGGTGAGGGTAATGCAGTCCGCTACCCAAGCGGATAGAGTTTACTTAGTCACTGGAAGCCCCATTCGGCTGAGGTCATAGGATAATAAAAGCTGAGGTGCTTTGCAGTGGCCCTGAGTCCACTGCAGATAGAAGGACAGGGCCCTTTTACAATCCAGAGTATGGAGAACGGTCTCCGCCTTGCCAGCATGAGGCCTTGGGAAGAAGGTGGGTAGCACCACCTCCTGATTAGAACTTTGTGTAGGGGGGCTCTGCCTTCAGAGCCTGAAACTTGTTGACTGCGAGATGAGGTGAGTGCTACAAGGAATACGACCTTCCAAGAGCAGTGCCACAGGTGGCAGGTAGCCAGGGGCTCAAGCAGAGGCTTAGTGAGCTGCGAGAACACTACGTTTAGATCAGGGCAGACAGGGGTTTCAGGACACAAGGGGCTGAGCCAAAAGGGATTCCCCTCAATGGGATGATGATGCGCTGCAATGGCACTCATGACCAAATTGGACTTTAGTCCCACCTGCGACAGGTGGAGCAGGTACTGGAGTATTACTTGTACTGAGCAGGAGAATGGGTCTGCCTGTCTTTCTGCACATCATGCCGAGAAACGGCGCTACTTGAAGGCATAAACACTTCTTGTGAAGGCCTTACTGCGAGGACAGAAGAACCTCCTCCACATCCCATGGAACACTGAAGGAAGCAAATGCTACCCTTTCAGGAGCAGGAGCATAGCTGTGAGTGACAGGGACCCCAGGATGTGAGAGTAGCCCTAGGACTTGGCCCAGGGGAATTGATGATGCTGCTGATAAGGAGAGGAGCAGTGGTAACCAGGGCTACCTCGGCCACCAAGGACCTATCAGCATTAGTGATGCTCTCTCGCGCTGTACCTTTAATAGGGTCTTGGAGATCAGCGGTGTCAGTGGGAAGGCGTAGAAGAGGCCTTCCATCCACGGGATGAAGAATGCATCTGCTGCCACCTGGGAAGAGAGTGACTGGCGGGAGCAGAATCAGAGCAACTGCGTGTTGCCTGGACTGACAAACAGGTCCATCAAGGGGATGCCGCAGAGACAAAAGCCGGGAGGCTACTACTGGATCCAGGTGTCACTCGTAAGGCTGGAGGACTCTTCTCAGTTTGTCCACCAGGGTATTGTCCTGGCCCGCGAGGTAAACTGCCCTCAGGAGCATCCCCCTGTGTGCCGCATAGGCACAAAGGGCTACTGCCTCCTGGCAGAGGGGTTTTGACCCTGTGCCCCCTTGTTTGTTCACATAGAATACTGCGACCTGGTTGTCGGTCTGGATCAGCACTGGATGGTGCTGCAGCTGGTGGCAGAAAGCTCAAAGAGCCAGAAATATTGCCCAGAGCTCTAGCAGATTGATTTGCAATCAGGATTCCTCCTGGGACCAGCCCAGCAGGGAGGCATCAGTGGGAGGACCCTCTGAGGGGTGGGTGCCTGGAAGGGCATCTTGGCCTAAAGGTGATGTGGACACTGCCCCCATCTGAGGGAGTCCGCCAGCTGGTGGGTCACTGTCACTCTGTCCCTGAGCTTGCCTGTGGCTTGTATCCACTGAGAGCGGAGGCACCACTGGACTGCCCTCATGTGCAGGCAGGAATATGGGGGGTCACATGAACCGTGGAGATCATGTGTCCTAATGGCGGAGTAGAAGCCAGGCAGGTAGCGTCCGGTGTCGGTACACCTCTGCAGCTAACTCACTGAGGAGTTCTGACCTATCCTGAGGGAGGAAGGCTTTCACCTGGTGGGTATCTAGTTGTGCCCCCTATGATTTCTAGGTGCTGAGTCGGGCTGTGATGGGACTTGGGGTAGTTTATGATGAACCCCGGGTGCTGCAGGGTGTTTATGGTGTGCCCAACGGTGCATTATGCCTCTGTAACTGACGTCCCCTTTATGAGCCAATCGTACAAATAAGGGAAGATGAAGTCCCCTTGAATCCGGAGGTGGGCTGCGACCACTGCAAGGCACTTCGTGAAGACTCTTGGTGACAAGGCCAGACCAAAGGGTAATGCTGTCCCCCACCATGAACCAGAGGTATTTCTATGGGTGGGATGAATTAGGATGTATGTGTAGGCATCCTTTAGGTCTAAGGAGCATAGTCATTCTCTCTGACCAGAAACCTGTTGAGCTCTCACAGGTCTAGGATGGGCCTGAGGCCACCTGTTCTCTAGGGATGAGGAAATACCTGGAGAAGAAGCCTGTGCCCCAGAGATGTTTGGGTACTGGTTCCACTGCCTTGTCGTAGATTAGGCCTGCCATCTTGGTGAGAAACAGGGTCTGGTAAAGGTGAGATCTGGTGGGCTCTCCTGGGAAGTACGAAGGTGACAGTCACTGTAAGTTGAGGAGGTAGTCTTCACTGACCACTTGATGCACCCGGTGTAATGGCTGTCCACCTGTGGGCAAATAGGGCTAGGCACCCCCCTGTGGGCTGCAGATGACCCTCTGTGGACGGGGGCCACCGCCTGGGAGTTTGGGGCCTTTTGCTTTTAGGGACTATGTCCCTGGCCCTTTTGTTGCTGACCCTATCGAGGAGTCAAAAAGGCCTGGAAATGTGGTGTACCACCAAAACTCCCCTTCTTCCTTAGGAAGAGAGTTTTTTTTCAAAGGGTTTTCTTCCGCAATTGCACAGAGGTCTTCTTTGAGATCTTGGTTCTCATCAGGAAGTCATTTTCTATCTCCGCAGTCTTGTCTGCCATGGGTTTATCATATAAGTTCTCACCTATGCAAGGGACATCAATCAGTTTGTCCTGCACCCACTGCTCCAGATCAGATGACTGTAGCCATGCTTGGCATCGTACCCCCTTGCCTGCGGTAGCCACCCTGGCTGAAGACTCAATGCCATCATAGGCTGCTCGAGACAAAAGCTTTGAGCATTCTTTTACTGCCAAGGTCAGGGTCTTAAACCTCTGTAGGGGTTCCCCATCAAGGCTTGCCAAAATTTCCATAAGCTCCTTCAGGCACATGCTGATACAGAGCTGGTAGGACTGGATCCGGCAAGTTAGCATTGAGCTTTGAAGGCCTTCTGGCTGAGGGCATCAAGGGTTCGGGCCTCCCTGCCGGGTGGTACCAACAAATAAGTTTTTTTTACATTTGAACCGGCGTATGGCCGACTCCATGATCATTGAGTTGTGGAGAAGTTGGGTCTTTTGGAACCCAGGGCTTCAGAGTACCCAGTACATGGAGTCGAGATGCCTATTGACAATTGGTACAGATGCCGGTGTTTCCAACATCTGGAGGAGTAGGCAGTTGAGGATCAGGGGCACCAGTACCATAAGGGTCTCCTTAGGGATACCTTGGAGCATCTCCAATTCCTCAGTATGTGGGTCCTCCTCAGACTCAGTCTCAATACTGAGAGCCTTGGCCATGTCCCGCACAAAATTGAGGATGGCAACGTCCTCAGGCGGACAACAGCATCGGGGGAGACTGATCCGAGGGCACATCTCGGTGTCACCTCGTTCCGGGGAGTCTTCATTCCCTGTCTCCCATTTGGACTCAAAGTCCGCGTATGAGTCTAATGCCATGTGATCACCTTGGACGAGGTCCGCTCCAGGCGGTCCATGACCTCCAGAGGATCTGCGGTCAAAGACACGGGTGCTTCCCAGGGAGGATTGGTGTCCTGAGGAATGGGACTGGAGCTCTCTCGAAGCTGGTGGCACTCAAGGACTGGCTTGATGTCCGGGGAAGCCTTCGATGTCGAGGGCCCCATCATCGGGGCGGATGAAACAGACAAGTCAGACATAAACACCTGCTGCATGGCCACTAGGACAGATAGCACAGTTACTTACCTGTAACAGGTGATCTCTGGGAACAGCAGGAATAAGTCTTCACATATGGGTTTCGTCGGTACCGACGGAGCCTGCGCGGGAACGCTCCCCAGCGTCCAATCAGAAAGCTTTTGGGAGCATCCCACAGCACCTGCGTGCTGCCTTCCCGCCTTTCCCAACTGTATCTCCTCAGTTGAGTTTTAAAGCTGAGACAAAGAGAGAGAGAGAGAGAGGGAAAGGAAAGATAGATAGAGAGATACAACTCCCAGGGGAGGTGGGTGGGTTGTGAAGACTTATTCCTGCTGTTCCCAGAGATCACCTGTTACAGGTAAGAAACTGTGCTATCTCCAGGAACAAGCAGGAATGAGTCTTCACATATGGGGACTCCCTAGCTTTAGATGCCAGGGAGAGACCCCAGAAGCTGTGTGTCCCTAAGAAGGGCTGCAGTTCCTCTCATAGATCTCTGGCATCCTACCAGGGATGGTGGGTAGGAGTTGATTAGGTATGGAACAGGTGTTTGAGAACAGCCTGACCAAACAAGGCATCCCGGCGGGAGTCCTTGTCCAAACAGTAATGGGCTGTAAAAGGTATGAACCGAGGCACAAGTGGCTGCTCGACAGATGTCGTCAATAGACACAGAGTTCAGATGAGCCATTGAGGCTGCCATGGCTCTCACATTGTGAGCTGTGACATGGCCCTCCAGAGAAAGGTTCTTACTCTGATAGGCAAAAGAAATACACTGGGCAATCCAGTTAGATAGTGTTCTCTTGGAGACTGGTAGTCCCAAATGAGAAGGATCAAAGGTAACAAAGAGCTGAGAGGACTTTCTATGTTGCTGTGTCCTCTGTAAGTAAAAAGCCAGAGCTCTTTTACAGTCCAGGGTATGAAGATTCCTCTCTGCACTTGATGCATGAGGTCCTGGAAAAAAGACAGGTAGGTAGACTTCCTGGTTGAGGTGAAAAGGCGAGACCACCTTAGGCATAAAGTGTGGATGAGTCCTAAGGACTACCTTGTCATGATGGAACCTTGTATAAGGTGGATTAGCTACGAGTGCTTGCAATTCACTAATACGACGTGCTGATGTGATTGCAATGAGAAAGATGACCTTCCAAGAAAGGTATTTCAAGGAGGTGGTAGCCAAAGGTTCAAAAGGCAGCTTCATGAGCTGACCAAGAACCAGGTTCAAGTCCCATGCCACTGGAGGTGGTCTAATGGGAGGCTTTGTTAAAAGGAGGCCTCTCATAAACCTTGCTACAAGAGGATGAGAGGAAATAGGTTGTCCATTTAGAGGCTTAAGGGAAGCTGCAATAGCACTCAAATGGACGCTTACTGAATTTGTCTTAAGGCCTGCATTAGACAAATGGAGGAGATACTCCAGCAAAGATTCCAGAGGTATGGCAAGGGGGTTAAGACCCTTCTGAGAACACCAAATAGTAAACCTCTTCCACTTGAAAGCATAAGAACGTCTAGTGGAAGGTTTTCTGGAAGCATAAAGAACATCTTTCACCTGTTGAGAAAGATGAAGATCTTGGAGATCTAGGCCTTCAGCAACCAAGCCCTGAGATGCAGAGACTGGGGATTGGGATGCCATAACTTTCCGTCCTCCTGAGATAGGAGATCTGGAGCAGACCCTAACTCCAGGGAGGGAGCTTGAGAGAGATGTAGAAGCAGAGGGTACCACACTTGCCGTGGCCAATGTGGAGCTATGAGAATCATGTGGCCTCTGTCTCTCTGAAGCTTGAACGGGGTTTTGGGAATTAGGGGAATGGGAGGAAAGGCATACAGGAAGTCTTGACCTCAGTGAAGGAGGAAAGCATCCTTTGCCTGAGCTCCCTGAGCCGGAGTTCTGGAACAGAACCGGGGAAGTTTGGCATTCCACGGACTTGCAAAGAGGTCTATGTCCGGGATTCCCCAAATCTGAAAAATCCTGGCCACCTGGTCCACATGTAGGGACCACTCGTGTGGAAGCAGAACTCGACTGAGTCTGTCTCCCCAAGAGTTTTGAACGCCTGGAAGATAAACTGCCAGAAGAAGAATTTGATGCTCTCTGGCGAGGGCCCACAGTCGCAAAGCTTCGTTGCAAAGTGACAGAGAGCCTGTTCCGCCCTGCTTGTTCACGTAGAACATGGCTACCTGATTGTCCGTGTGGATAAGGACTGTCTTGCAGCTGAGCAGGGTGTGGAACACTCGCAGAGCAAGAAAGATTGCTCTGAGCTCCAAGAGATTGATATGTAGACAACTCTCCTGTGGAGACCAGATGCCCTGGGTGGAGAGGTCTTGCAGATGAGCTCCCCACCCCATTGGAGAAGCATCTGTTGTGAGAGTTGCTTGGGGTAGAGACTGCTGAAAAGGGGACCCCAGCAACAGGTTTTGAGGGGACTTCCACCACTGGAGGGACAAAATGAGGCGACTTGTGTTTGCTATTTTGTCTGACAGGCAGTCTAATGCCTGGGTCCATTGGGTGGATAAAGTCCACTGAGCTGCCCTCATGTGAAGGCGAGCATATGGTACCACATGCACGGTGGATGCCATGTGGCCTAGTAACTAACATTTCTCGAGCAGTTAAATGGGGCTTTAACTCTGCTTGAGAAGCTAACTGCACCAAGCGAAGGCAACGGGCCTGGGGGAGATAGGCCCTTGCCCTTGTAGTATCCAGCAACACCCCTATAAACTCCAGGGACTGAGTAGGGGTTAAATTGGATTTTGGGATGTTTATTATCAGCCCTAAATACTGAAGGATACGCATTGTGCAGGATATAGAACTCTTGGCCTCTGACTGAGTGGGAGCTCGAATGAACCAGTCGTCCAAATAAGGGAAGACGAATATTCCCAGAGTGCGCAGAAATGCAGCTACCACTGCCATGCATTTCGTGAACACTCTTGGTGCAGAGGCCAGACCAAAAGGGAGCACTCTGTATTGATAGTATTTCTCTTGAAAAAGGAACCGAAGGAACCTTCTGTGAGTTGGATGGATGAGAACATGGGTGTACGCATCCTTGAGATCTAGAGAACAAAGCCAATCCTGACTCTGAAGGTATGGTAGCAGAGTTCCCAGAGAAATCATTTTGAATTTTTCCTTGACTAGGAATTTGTTCAATTCTCTGAGGTCTAAAATGGGTCTGTAGCCCCCTGTTTTCTTTGGAATAAGAAAATAGGCGGAGTAGAACCCTGTGCCCTGTTGTTGAAGAGGCACTTCCTCTATTGCCCCCTGGGCGAGAAGGGTGGCAATCTTCTGACCCAACAGGTTGAGGAGGGAGGTCGGTCGGAGAATTGAACTGGTTCACTCTTGTGTGAGGGGGCAAGCTTGAAAAATGAAGTTTGTACCCCTCTTTTATGATGGAAAGTGTCCAATGCTCTGCTGTAATTTGTCCCCACCTGGGAGCAAAATGACATAACCTTCCTGGAATGGTGGAGGGCTCTGGTCCTTCCAGAGCTAGTAAGGCTATGTTCTCTAGCGGAAAGTCAAAGGCCCTGAGGGGGTTGAGGTTGCTGGGCCGGTGGAGGCCTAGCAGCCTTTGCTTTGTTCTGTTTGGATGATTGCTGACGTTTGGTAGGGAACTGAGCTGCACAAGATGCCAGCTGACTATAAGCAGGATATAATCTTGCCTTTTTAGAAAAAGGTGCTTTCTTGAACAACCTTTTCTTAACAGGAGCAGCTGTAGACTTGGATAGCCTATCCAAGGCAGAATTTTCAGCATCCATTTAATTGGCATTTGCTTGCCAATCTTTACCAAACAGGTTTTCACCTGTACATGGGATATTTCCCAATTCATCTTGTACCCAGATCTCCAAATCAGATGCTTGAAACCAAGCAATTCTACGTGCACCTATGGCAATAGCTGAGGCTCTGCTTACACATTCAAAGGAGTCGAAAGCTGCACGGTTGGAGAATTTGGAGATATCTTGGGCATGTTTGAGCCAAGTGAGAAAGTCCTGTCTTTTATCCTCAGAAATGAAAGGACTTAAAGTCTGCAAATGATCAGTGACTTCTTTTAGGAACATTCCCATGTAAAGACTATAGGAATTACTTCTCGCAGCAAGCATGGAAGCTTGGAAGACTCTACGTCCAAAAGCATCCAGGGTTCTACATTCACGTCCTGGAGGATTAGAGGCATGTCTTTTGGCACTTCTAATCTTTCTCATAGCAGACTCAACCACAATAGGGTGGTGAGGAAGCTGAGTTTTATGGAAACCAGGACAAGGAGGGACACGATACATGGTATCTAACCTGCGAGAATGAGGAGAGGTGGTAAGAGGTGTTTCCCACATCCTCAACATGAGATCATATAAAATCTCATGAACAGGCAAGGTAGCTGCCTCCTTAGGAGTTTTAGGATATTGTAAAATATCTAACTCCTTGGCTCAGGGTTCTGTCTCAGGGGCCACCGTGATGGATAGGCCCCGAGCCACCTCCCTGATGAAATCTTGAAAAGACAAGTCCTCTGGAGGAGACATCTTTCGTTTAGGAGAGGACTCCTCCTGTGGAAGAAGCATCACTGCATCGACAGACGCCTCAGAATCCTCAGAGTCTTCAAAGGAATCGAAGTATCGTCTGTCCGGATGCTCTTGCAAAGCCCGATACCCGTATCGACTGGGGTCGGTATCGGGAATAACCAGTACCGGGGTATCGGTACCGGAGGACTGCAGAGGACAGAGTACCGGCATAGTGGACACCGATGCCGATGCCACCGGTACCGAGATCGGTACCAATGGCGGTGCTAGAGCCGGTGCCAGTGGAGTAGTCTGTTGTGGTACCAGGGGCGTCAATGCCACAAAGAAACCCACCAGACTGCATTCTATGGACAGAATCCTCTGGTCCATCGACGCCGCCAATGCTTGGAAGTCGGTACTGGTGGAAGCCACCGGTACCCCAGAGCATGGCACCAGGTGATCTGTCGAGGTCAAGCCATCGAGATCATCCTGGAACCCCGATGATGATGCTTTGGAGGCCGAAGCCTCCTGCCGGGGTAATTTTGCCGGTGCAGAATCCTCGAGGGCAACGCCAGAGGCATCTCGATGCATAGAAGGAGATCTACCCTTCGAGGACCGGCTGGATTTATGTTTAGTTACCTGAGATCCATGTGAGGAAGAAGAAGCCCTGGAAGACATCGATGCCACTGAAGCCGCATCAGAGGGAAACAGGGTACTGAGCTTGGCAGCTCGGTTCTGCCGACCTCTTTTAGACATCATAGAACAGGACATGCAATCTTTGTTAGTGATATAGCGGAAGGGCTGTCGGGTAAGGTTTGCCTCTTTGCGGATGATACCAAAATCTGCAATAGAGTAGACACCCAGGAAGGGGTAGATAACATGAGGAGGGATCTAGCTAAGCTTGAAGAATGGTCTAGAATTTGGCAGCTGGGATTTAATGTTAAAAAATGTAAGGTCATGAATTTGGGCTGCAGCAATCCAAGGGAGCAATACAGTATAGGAGGTGAAGTACTTTTGTCCACTAAAGAAGAGCGGGACCTAGGCGTGGTTGTGTCTGATGATCTTAAAGTAGCTAAACAGGTGGAAAAGGCGACAGCAAAAGCTAGAAGGATGCTTGGGTGCATACGGAGAGGAATGGCTAGCAGAAAAAAGGAGGTGATAATGCCTCTGTATAAGTCTTTGGTGCGACCTCATTTGGAGTATGGTGTGCAATTCTGGAGACCGCACCTTCAAAAGGATGTGAACAGGATGGAGTCGGTGCAGAGGGTTGCTACCAAAATGATTAATGGGCTTCATTATAAAGCATATGAGGACAGACTTAAGGATCTTAATATGTACACCTTAGAGGAAAGGCGGGATAGAGGTGATATGATTGAGATGTTTAAATACCTCCGTGGCATAAATGTTCAGGGAGAGAGCCTCTTTCAATTGAAAGCAAGTTCTGCTACGAGGGGACATGGGATGAGGGTGAAGGGAGATAGATTCAGGAGTGATATGCGGAAATATTTCTTTACGGAAAGAGTAGTGGATCCGTGGAATAGTCTCCCAGTGGAGGTGGTAGAGATGAGGACAGTAACTGAATTCAAGAAAGCATGGGACCAACACAGAGGATCTCTAAAGGCAAAAAGTGGACTGTTGTAGTTGTTATGGAAGGACAGACTAGATAGGCCATGTGGTCTTTTTCTGTCGTCATATTTCTATGTTTCTATGTTTCTATCTGTGGTGGAATGGTCAGGACCTAAACATTTTAGACACCAGTCGTGGGTGTCGGTGACGGAAATGGTACCGCCACATTTTGTACACTTCTTAAACCCTGAGGCAGGCTTTTCCATGTTAAGGAAAAAAAAATTTTGGGCCTAAGGCAAGTGCACCTGAAGAAAAACGCAAAACGCAAGTGCACCTGAAAAAAAAGGAAATAGTTTTTTGTTTTGTTTTTTAAAAGAAGGACCGGCGGTACCGGTAGAGCGTCGAAGAAGGCAGACACGATACAAAAGAAATAAAGAAAATAAAGAAATTATTCTGCGGTGACAGGAACACGACCTGCTGGCTCCGTGGAAAAAGAAGAACTGAGGACAGACAGTTGGGAAAGGCGGGAAGGCAGCATGCAGGCGCTGTGGGATGCTCCCAAAAGCTTTCTGATTGGACGCTGGGGAGCGTTTCCGCGCAGGCTCCGTCGGTACCGACGAAACCCATATGTGAAGACTCATTCCTGCTTGTTCCTGGAGATATACTGCTCTACGAGGCCCCCATCCTGGTCTCCATACCAGTTGGCTCTGCAGCCTTCAATATAGGCACTGAGGGTTTCAGGCTCGGTGTCGGTACTTTTGTGGGAGAGTCCTCAATGAGGATGGTCTTGGAAGTCTAAGGCCAGTCAGTGGGTGCCAACAACTCCTTACGGGGCAGCTTGGATAGTGGTTCCCACTCAGACTCCTCGGACTCACGCCTGGGACTGCGGTCCTGGGATGGGATTTCACCTTCTTCCCGGATCCATCCTCCGAGGCGGTCTTCGAAGATTTCTTCTTCTTTTGCTCCGCCTCCAGGGATTTCCACTCAGAGGAACCGCAGCCGTGGGACTCCAAAGAGGCTCAGGCTTCACAGGGGCACTGAGGTATCGGAGGGGGACCTGGAGTGCAGAGTCAGACTTCTGGTAAAATTTTTCCTGCTGCTGATAACAGCTTTTTAGGGCCTTTGAGGTCATGGTATTGCAGAGTTTGCAGTCAGACTCGTTATGCTCTAGGCCGGGACACCAGAGGCAGCGGTTGTATGGACTGGTGAGAGACTACAACAGTCAGGTTTAATGTATATAGTTCCAATGTAACCCTGTAGATAAGACTGCCTAAAACAGCAAAGTGTACATAGTTTACCAAGTTTATCCCTGTTTAAAGAACCCTGTTGAAATGTAAATCCTTTGCAGTCTTGCCTGCACTGGACAAATGTTATATGTAAACCGCACTGATTGCAAATAGCGCGGTATAAAAGAAACATCAAATAAATAAAATCATTTTGCCTCACTCGTTGCACTTCTTGAAGCTACTGGAGGCCATCGGAAAAGAGGGTCAGAGGCCTTTGGCTAGAAAAGGGCGCAAATTCAGGTTCGAGGGACACCTCAATGAAAAATAAGAAAATGAGTGAATGAACCCGAGGAGCAATGCCAAGACAAGCTGGCTCTGGGGTGGGAAGGAGCCGGTACGCAACCAGACACAAACCTTAAAATCATGCTTTTTCCAGGGGAAACTGGACAACATCTGAAGAGTTCCACAGAAAAACGGAGAGTGAGGCAAGATGGCACCCTTTGGAACCCATGTATGGTGCATCTCGCAAAGGCTTTCTTTGAAAGCTGGCGAGATGCTTCTGCATGTGCTCCATCAGCACTGACATCACCCATATATGAGGGCTGACTTTCTGCTTGTTCCTGGAGAAACTGCAAACCACTTATCTTCACATCCCCGTATCCCTTCTAGTACGTCTCCCTAGGAAGGGCAAAGGGCAGCTTTGCTGCAGGTACATTCACCGAAGGCTCTCCGCTCCACTTCTGGACCTAATGTTCTTCAATAAAATTCTTCAGGCACAGGAATGCTCTAAACTCTTGATACAAAGGAACCTGGGAGGGTAAATTACAGGACTGGAATAACTCAAGGAAGGGCAATTAGCAGGTAAGACCTAATTTCATCTTCCTTATCGTTCCTCCAGTCTAGTCCCTACGTGTGGGATGTACCATAGAAGTATCACTCTCGGGAAGGACCTGCGAGCCCGGTCTGAAGCACCGCCAAGCCAAACCACACATCACCTGATTCTTGCACATCCAACTGATAATGCTTCACGAACGTATGCAATCATGACCACATTGCAGCCTTACAAATCTCCATTGGTGGCACTAGACTGGATTCTGCCCATGATGCCGCTTGCGTGAGAGTGGAATGCACTCTAAGTTTTCGGGGCACCATCCAGTGCCTCAAAAGGTAAGCCGATGAGATAGCCTCCGTCACCCAGTGCGCTATTGAGGCCTCTCCGCGGACCTCCAAACAGAATGAACAGATGATCGAATTTGCAAAAATGCTCTGTCTACTTCAGATATCAGTGCACATGCGCCTGACGCACAGACCCCTGGGATACTCCACTATTCACCTTTCTCCATTGGGAAAATTGGCCATTTAGCCCAACCCTCTGCTTTCTATCTTTTAACCAGTTCTTGATCCACAATAGGACACTGCCTCCTATCTCATGACCTTTTAGTTTTGCCAAAAGTCTCTGGTGAGGGACCTTGTCAAAGGCTTTCTGAAAGTCCAGATACACTATATCAACCGACTCACCTTTGTCTACCTGTTTATTCACACTTTCAAAAAAACATAACAGATTAGTAAGACAAGATCTTCCTTGTTTAAAGCCTTGTTGGCTGTCTCCCATTAAGCCATGACTATCTACATGTTCAGTAATTTTGTTCTTTATGATGGTTTCTACCATTTTTCCCGCTACTGATGTCAGGCTCATTGGTCAGTAGGTTTCCTGGATCACCCCTGGAACCCTTTTTAAAAAATGGCGTTACATTGGCGATCCTCCAATCTTCAGGTATTACAGATGATTTTGATAGTTCACAGATTACTAATAGCAGGTCTGCAATCTCATATTTCAGTTCTTTCAACACTCTTGGAGGTATACCATCCAGTCCAGGTGATTTGCTACTCTTCAGTTTATCAAACAGTTATAATACATCTTCTCAGTGTACCGATATTTCTTTCAATTCTTCTGCAGTATCACCTTTAAATATCACTTCAGTCATGGGTAACTTCCCTACATCTTCCTCAGTAAGACCGAAGCAAAGAACTCATTCAGTCTCTCCGCTATGGCCTTGTCCCGTCTTAGTGCCCCTTTTACCCTTCTAACATCTAATGGTCCAAATGACTCTCTCACAGGGTTTTGCTATGAATGTACTTGAAAAAGTATTTATTATGGGTTTTTGCTTCCACAGCAAGCTTCTTCTCAAATTCTCTCTTTGCCTGCTTTATCAATGCTTTGCATTTAACTTGCCAGTGCTTGTGTTGCTTCCAGTTTTCATCATTTGGCTCTTTGTTCCATTTCCTGAAAGATGCTTTTTTGGCAACAACAGCCTCTCTGACCTCACCTTTAAACCATGCTGGCAGTTTTTTGGACTTCCTTCCACTTTTCTTAAAGCGTGGAATACAGCTGGTCTGGGCTTCCAAGACAGCATTTTTAAACAACACCCAAGCTTGATGTAAGTCTTTAACCTTTGCAACTGCTCCTTTAAGTTTTTTCTTAACGATTTTCCTCACTGTATCATAGTCTCCCTTTCGAAAGTTAAAAAAGTAGTACTGTGGATTTCCTTACCATCCCTCCTCCACTGATTAAATTAAACGTGATCGTGCTATGATCACTATTGCCAACTGGCCCCAACACCCTTATCTCTTGCACCAGATCTGGGGTTCCACTAAGGACTAGACCCAAAATGGCTTCCACTCTGGTTGGTTCATGAACCAGCTGCTCCACGAAGCAGTCATTTATCTCATCTAGAAACTTTATCTCCCTAGCATGTCCTGCCGTGACACTGACCCAGTCAATACCGGGGTAATTTAAATCACGCATTATTATTACTGTGCTGTGAAGTTAGTTAGCTTGCCTGATTTCTTTGAGCATTTCATCATCCATTTGTTCATTCTGGCCAGGCAGTCGAAAGTACACCCCCACTGCCATCGCCTTCCCCTTTTTTACATGGAATTTCAATCCATAGAGGTTCTACAGCAAATTTTGTTTCCTGCAATACTTTAATCCTTTGTGACTCAATGTCCTCTCTAACATAGAGCGCAACCCCTCTACCAATTTGATCTGCTCTATCATTACGATATAGTTTATACACAGGTATCACAGTGTCCCACTGGTTGTCCTCCTTCCACCATGTCTGAGATACCAATCATATCTAATCTCTCATTTAGTGCTATATATTCTAACTCTCCCATCTTATTTTTTAGATTTCTAGCATTTGCATACAAGCATTTTAGAGACTGTATTTTATTCATATTAATCAGGCTATCGGTAGAGAGGGGTTATTTGGACTCTTTAAGCTCTGTCTGCTCCATCTAGCTCTGTCTAGCTTTTTGTTCTGCACATCCTTAAGTGCCAAGGCTCCTTCAACCAGAATGGCTGTCTTCTTTGCAACAGCCGAGACTGCGGCATCCATCCTAGGAGAGCAGAAAAATTCCTTAGCCTGATCTGGAAGAGGATATAAACGGTCAATACCCTCGTCCCCCACATGCTCACTACAGCATGTCCCACTCATCTTTAATCATCTGTTTGACCACCCAATGAAAGGGAAACACGGAGTCTTCCGCACCGCCTGAAACAATGGGTCTTCGAATGGGTCCTCTTGTTCCGGAACACTGAGATTCATTTTCAGAGCTCTTGAGGAGTGCAATATGAGAATGGACAACTCTTCCCTGTGAAAAACATGCACTATACGGGACTCCTCCTTGAGGTATCTCCTCTTCTTCGAGCTCTACCTGCTCATAATCTGCCATGGTCTCCCCCTCTGGGTCCTCCATTTTCCCCAGATGACGCCATATCTTCCCAGATGCTGGTCTCCACATGCTATCTACTGGCCTTAAGCTCCCCCTGCATACTCGCCCCATCAAGGGAACCTGTAATCCCCCATTTCTTGGCTTCTCCACGGAGACCTACCGAAAAATGATAGCTAACTACGTCATTATGACGTATACATTCCCGCGGGTTTGCCGTAGCTCTTAACAGCGCAAGTGCGGGCGTTTTACCGAGTTATAGAAGACGGTTTGAGTTGGCAGACAGCTACTGTATTTTACGGTGTTACGCAGACCCAGCAATTCATGTGAAGCTCTCAGGTGAAAAATGCATTATTGAGACTTTTTGTAAAATGAGGGCGGTATATAAAATTAAGTGCAAACATCCGAAGGGTTTCTAATATCGATGCATATTGTGCTCAGGATTTATTTATAAGTGAAAAATGTGCTTGGTAGAAAAGAGTAAATCAAATTCTTACAATGAGTGGTAAGATCTTTGTATAGAGTTAATTTTAGATATTTATACTGTCGTTGACCATATATTTTAGTGGAAAGTTAGCTATGGATACCTATAATGATGTTTTAATATTGCCACAAGGCATGTTGATAAGCATCGATTATGTGGAATAGGTGGCTAGTGTGTTTAGCATTTTGTTGGTTTTAAATTCTTAGGCTTTGAATTGATGACAGCCGATGAGTTTATACTTGCGTAGGAGTTACGTTGCCTAATGCGGGTGAATTAGAATGTTCATTTTTAATTTTTAATTTTGGTTCATTTATTATAATCAAACTTAATCATTTTTAAATAAAGTTTGGTAAATATTTAAATGATTTCAATACTCTTTAGTGATGGATGTAGGCGGCTACGTATGCAGGTGGATTCACAGTCGAGAAGGAAGCCTTTTTGGTTTTAAACACATTGGCTATGACATTGCAAATGAAGGGTTCAGGTACAATCTGAACGATTATATGGTAGTATGAGTCATGATGATTGTTTAGTTTTTAATATGTAATGTTTTATAAAATGAACATATTAATGAATTATTTATATATTTTGTTTTTAATCAATATTATATAGACAGGTAAAGCTAAATGACATTTTTAGATATTTTCAACAATGTTAATAGGTTTTTAGCTCAGTTTTGATTTTCGAAAATTGGAGATAATTATTTATATTTGTAACTTTTATTTATTACATCATATATTATTGTGATTCCTAAGTGGATGTTTTGGCTGTTTGCTAATAGGATATAATCTATGATATTGGATTGCATTAATTTATAGTATAGACAACCCACATCATATGTACTCACTCCTGCTCCTGTTATCATGAGGTTGAGAAATATATAGGGTTTTAATAATACTCTCCTTTTTTCCTGTAGCACAAGATTAATACAGTTGAGTCTACCTAGCAATAGAGACATTGAGGTATAAAATGGTTACTCACCCTTTCAATCATATGAGATATTTATGATGGGTTATTATTTTTTCATGTATACAATTTATTTATTTATTCATTTATTAATAACATATATATGTGTTATTTTTATGATTTTTTGATAATGGATATGTTTGTTTTAATGGCATTTAGTTTTTTAAGGTCAAAAGGTTTTTGTTTAATTTAATGTGTGGTAATTAATATGCATGTTTTAAAATTTTTAAATTATTGTCTGTTAACTTATTTACAAATGATTATATTTTATAATAATTATTTGGTTATATAGGTAAAGTGCTACAGTATGTCCAATTGGTTGTGCCTTTGTTTTTATAACCTATATAATATATGTTTTTATACATGTAGTACACCAGAGTTCCCTTGATGAAGTTATTTCGAAACACGGCCTGTGTCGGGCGATATGGTGTAAGAAATACATGAAATAAAGTATTCCTTCCTTTATACCACGTTTTTTTGGACTGGGTTCTTATTGTTTACGTGGTCATCTGCTTTGTTGTTGGTGGACCTTACCATCCCTCCTCCATTAATTAAATCAAACGTAATCATGCTATGATCAATATTGCCAAGTGGCCCCAACACCCTTATCTCTTGCACCAGATCTAGTGTTCCACTAAGGACTAAGTCCAAAATGTCTTCCCCTCTGGTCAGCTCATGAACCAGCTGCTCCAAGAAGCAGTCAAGGGGAGGATTTGCCTAGTGGTTAGGACAAGGTACTTCAGGCCGGAGGGCCGGGGGTTCAAGTCCCACCTGGGGACAGCAATCTCAGCCCGGAGGGACTGGGATTTCTAGTCCTGTAGGCACTCCTTGTGGTCTTGGGCAAGCCACTTAACCCTCCATTGCCCATGTTCCCTGTAAGTATTAGCATATATGTCTCATATCCCCTCGTGTTAAATGTATCCCCCAATTGACCGCTTTGACCCGGTGAAAAGCGGGATATAAATACAGCTAAAATAAAATAAATAAAATAAAATAAAAATAAAATTTCATCTAGAAACTTTATCTCCCTAGCATGTCATGCCGTGACACTGACCCAGTCAATACCGGGGTAACTGAAATCACCCATTATTATTACCGTTCTGTAACTTTTCTTAGCTTCCCTGATTTCTTTGAGCATTTCATCATCCATTTGTTCATTCTGGCCGGGCGGTCGATAGTACACCCCCACTGTCATCGCCTTCCCCTTTTTACATGGAATTTCAATCCATAGAGATTCTACAGCAAATTTTGTTTCCTGTAGAACTTTAATCCTTTGTGACTCAATGCCCTCTCTAACAGAGCGCAACCCCTCCACCAATTTAATCAGCTCTATCATTACTATATAGTTTGTATCCAGGTATCACAGTGTCCCACTGGTTGTCCTCTTTCCACCATGTCTCTGAGATACCAATCATATCTAACTTCTCATTTAGTGCTATATATTATAACTCTCCCATCTTATTTTTTAGACTTCTAGCATTTGCATACAAGCATTTTAGAGACTGTGTTTTATTCACATTACTCTGGTTATCGGTAGGCAAGGGTAATTTGGAATCTTTAAGCTCTGTCTGCTCTGTACTCAAGGGCATTTGGGCTACCTTTGTCTTTATTAGAACCTCTCTGCTGATGTGCCCTAACTTCATTTTTTTGGTAGTATCCTTCAAGGATTCATTGTTCTGAACCATGTGCTCTTGGGCAACTGTATTTCGAGCAGTCCACAACCAACCTCAGGAGGGTATGAAATCTGAGAAGGTGGTTACCTTCGAGGCCCGAGAAGAAACCACCGAGCTCTTTAACGAGGTCGCGAAGGAACTTCCCATATATAGTTGGTATGCCTGGATGCGGCATGCCAGCATGGATCCCTGGTACGCCTTATGCCCAAGAGCATCAAGGGCACGGGATTCTCTGCTGGGCAGAACCGAAGAATGTAACTTAGGGCTTTTCTGTTTCCACATCGTGGATTCCACTACCATGGAGGTATGAGAAAGCTGGGCCTTTCACTGGACTCTGCACATGGCATTGAGTCTTTTACTGATAATAGGGACTGAAGCAGGTGCTTCCCACATGCTGAGGAACAGCCAGGTCAGGATGGATGGCACAGGGACCATGAGACACTCCCTTGGGGGAGACTCATATTGCAAAATGTCAAGTTCCTCTGCCCTTGGCTCTTCCTTGGCCTGTGTGGGCAGATTGATGGCCCGGGCCATATCCCGCACGAATACCAAGGAGGAGGTATCTTCAGGGGGTGACCGCCTTCATGAGGTGGTAGGGGACAAGCCAGAAGGAAGGTCCCAATGGGTACGGGTTTCATGGGACATGTACCCATCCGATTCCCAGCCCGAGAGGTCCGAGAAGGACTCGGAGTCGGGCTGATCCCCACGTCCAGTGGCCAAGACCTGTCTGAAGCCGGAGGCACTGACTCTGGAAGACCTCGCCCCCGAGGAATAGGACGGCGAGTGCAACCGGCGCCGAAAACCCTCACGAGGCCCATGGCTCTCAGGGGGTTTCCAAGGAGTTTTTGGGACCACAGTTGAGGGACCCTTGGTCTCAAGGCGCGAGCCAGCCATGCTGGGCAAGAGTGCCTGCTAGGCAGCTAGGAAGGCAGAAATGCTGCGCTCTAGTGTCAGCATATGGGACTCCCACTAAGGAGTGGGTCCTTGGGATGCCGACGCCATGGTTACTGGGTCTGGCGTGGAGGAGGAGAGGGGGTCCTCATCGGGACGACCCTCAGGAGACTGGGCGCCATCACCAGAGGCCTCCGTGTCTGTACGAGGTACCTTCCAAGGCCGCTCCTTGTCCGACCCTTGGGAACGCCGGGGAGGGCTAAGGGAATGAACACGAGACCACTCAAGCTTATCCGGAGCCCCCGACAGCATCTTCAAGGTCTTCTTCTTTTTTCGCTGTTCCACCTTGGGCGAACCCTGGTCAGAGTGATGCCTGGGATGTGGAGTCACTGCGGAGCGGAGCACAACCAGGGACTCCGGTGCTGACTTACGGAAAATGTTGTCTGACTTCTGCTTATGGCTTTGTAAGGCAGCAGACATTTTCTTGCAAAGCAAGCAGAGCTCCGGGTTGTGATCAGCCCCCAGGCACCACAGACAACAGTCGTGAGAGTCCGTGAGCGACATGTTTTTGGAGCATCTGTCACATTTTTTGAAACCAGTGGCCAAGGGGGCAAAAAGAGCCCTTGCGAGGTCGAATGCCTTCGAGGTGGCCAGCGGTTAGAAAAGGGCACGAAAAGGGCCTGAAGTAAGAAAAAAGGAAAAATAGGGATCCCCTGGACCACAGTTGAAGTGGGGGAGTCGGGGAGGACAGGAGAGGACTGCTGCAACCGGAAAAGAAGCCAAAAGGACAAAAAGAGAAAAACATTTTCTAAGAGACGAGGACGTGCGTCTGAAGGGCTCTGTGGAAAAAAAGAGACTGAGCAAGATGGCACCCTTGGGCTGGAAGAGGACCGTGTGACATTGAAAGATGAAGAATTGCTCTGCGTGGGCTCCATCGGTGCCAACGTCACCCATAGGTGAGGACTGACTTCCTGTTTGTTCCCGGAGAAATAAAAAGTAAAGCACAACCACCCCCTCCCCCAATACCAACAGAAAGGAAATAAAACAAAAAGAACTGACGAAAGTCTCCCTCTGCTGCTGGTGCTCATCTCACTGTCTTGATATTTCTATCACAGCCTGTCCCTTTGTTGCCAACCAATCCTGCTCTTGAGATCCAAACCGCAGCCATATTGCAGCAGTCACAAATCCTGCTCCTGCCTTCTATCATGCTTCCAATGGATCCATTTCAGCCCAAAATGGCAAAACTAAAAAATAGAAAGACTTCCTTTCAACTTGCCTCTCTCTTTCACTGCTGCCTATGTTGCTCTTTTGGCACAGCTCTCATAGCTTGCCTCACTGCTGTCTTTTGCTCCTCCTCTGCTGATTTGGGTGGTTTCTGACAACCTTCTAGCTGTGTAGCTCTTCACCCAGTGTAATTTGGCTTTTTTTCGGGGGCCACTCCTCATCCTCCTCCTGCTTTGTACCTTTGTGGATGCCGTAGCTTGTCATTATATGCCTCTTTGGATGTTCTGCCACTCACTTTGGCATGCAGTTCCTAACATAGAAAAGTGGATAAGTTTAAATTGCTGTACATAGTTACTCCCAGTTGAAACCCAAGTTTAATTGTCCGGTTCATTGTAAGTGCCTTTATTGCACAATACCGTTGCATGTAAACCGCGCTGAGTTTTAAGAGTGCGGTATATAAGAACAATAAAATAAATAAATAAATAAATAACAACCGGAAGAAACTGAACTTGGCACAGTGGTGGGACACTATCAGCCTGCCCATCGTCCATGAGTCTTGAGCTCTCTCTTCAAAGTTCTTTTCAAATTTCCATTCCTGTACTTGTTGGGAGGTTCTAGCAGAGGAGTGCAGGCACTGTTATATCCTTAACTAAAGGGCGGTATTTCTATCAGGAGGGATGAACATGGAGCACTGACCGAGGAAGGGGACACCCACCTAGCCAGCCCAATAGCCGAATCAACCCTAGCTATCTTAGGGTGGCAGACTGTTCTCACATCCACCATCGTCCACTACACTGCACTCATCAACTATCAGTCTTCTGCTACAAGTATTAGCCTTTTATTATATAGTAACATAGTAAATGACGGCAGTTTAAGACCAGTATGGTCCATCTAGTCTGCCCAATAAGATGGCAAGAGTAGGTGCACCTGCTGCTCCGTGCAGGTCACCCCTCTCCGTGTCTTTGTTTAGGGGTGAACCCACTGCTCCATGTAGGACACCCCTGTTTATTGAGAAATTAAATAGTTAAGTTTATTTTGATTTTATCCTGTTGCTGTAAAGGGATCCACTGTGTCTGTCCCATGCCATTTTGAATTCAGTCACTGTATTTGCCCCCACCACTTCCATCGGGAGGGCATTCCAAGCATCCACCACCCTTTCAGTGAAGACGTATTTCCTGACATTGTCTTTCAGTTTACCCATTGCAGCTTCATTTTATGCCCTCTAGTTTTACAGCTTCCCCATCTTTGGAAGAGGTTTGTTTGTTCATTATTTCCTTTAGGTACTTAAAGGTCTGAATCATATCTCCCCTGTCCCTCCTCTCCTCCAGAGTGTACATATTTAGGTCTTTAAGTCTCTTCTCATAAGGCTTCTGACGCAGGCTCCAAATCATTTTGGTCGCCTTCCTCTGAACCGTTTCCAGTCTTTTTACATCCTTTGTGAGATGCGGTCTCCAAAACGTCCAGCCCATTTGCTGCTGCATTGATGTTCCTCAGCTCTTGTGGAATATCGCTGCCAGTGCTGCAACCCCACTCCCACTGCTTTCAGGTCCTTCATCACTGTGCATCCTCTGATTCTTATTTAAATCCCTAAATATGTCATCTAAGCAGTCCATGAAGGCTTCTTGCATTCCTGGGTGGGGGTGGGGGGGGGGATCTTCCTCTGTACTTAAAGTTCCTAGGCTAGGATCAAAGCCCTCGGTGCCAGGATTCTAACTTGTGGACACACAGCTTAGCTGAACTCACCTCACTCCTATGGTTGGGCTAATGCTGCTCTTACTGCTACCAATCATTTGTATAGCTGCTGTTGTGTTGTCTCTTCTCTAGTAAGTTAGAACCTTACAGACCATCAAGGTGTTGTGTTGATTCTCCTGGCATAATTTAGGGCCTTGCAGCCCACCTGGGTGCTGTTCTGGTTCTCCTGGCAATAACTGTTACCGCTCAATAATTAACACAATAACTGCTTACTGTACTTTTGTAAACAGGCCCCTATGTATCCCGTGATGTATGTACAGTATGTAAGTAGTGGTATGCTGCAGAGAGCTTAGGATGAAGATGACAGGGGACAGACTGAGGAGTAATATGTGGAAATATTTCTTTAAGGATAGAGTGGTAGATGCATGGAACATTCTCCCAGTGGAGGTAATAAAGACGAGGACTGTATCTGAATTCAAGAAAGCATAGGACCAAAACAGATGATCTCTAAAAGAAAAAAAAGGGGCAATATTAATTGGTATGGAAGGGAAGCCAGGAGGACATCTGTTACCTCTCCGGGCATGTTAATCTCTGAGGGCCAGGGACCAGACAATGGAATGTAACAAGGTCCCGTCCTCCTGAGAAACGAGGTCAGGGTTGCAGCCAGGTGGAAAAGCTCCCGCCAGGAGAGATGAAACAGCAGGGGAAACCACGGCTGCCTAGGCCAAAACGGGGTGATGAATATCATGGTACCCTGGTCCTCTTGGAGCTTCAGCAACATTTTCACCAGTAGCAGGATCGGGAGGTATGCTTAAATCAGTTCCACTCCCCAGTTCAGGAGGAAGGCATCTGAGGCCAGCCTGTCCCTGGAAGCCATCCAGGAGCAAAAGTGATCCACCTGAGCATTCTTTTGCGTGGCGAAGAGGTCCATCGATGGAGTTCCCCACTCCTAAAAGATGTGCTATACCATCCTCCTGCTGAGGGTCCATTCATAGAGGACCCTGCTGAGGTGGTCCGCCAGGGCACTGAGCTCTCCAGGTAGATAGGTCACCCTCAACTCCATCCCATGGGCAACGGCAAACTTCCACAGGTGCACCGCCTCCCAACATAGTAGGTACAACCCCATGCCTCCCTGCTTGTTGATATAGAACATCACAACCTGATTGTCCATCTGAATCAGAACAACTTGGTTGGCCAGGTGCATCCAGAACGCCTGTAGGGCATATGCGATAGCTCGCAGCTCCAGGAGGTTTATCTGGTGCAGGCTCTCTTGCTCCAAACACAGGCCCTGTGTTCGGAGACCGTCCAGGTGAGCAGCCCAGCCCAACTTGGATGCGCCCGTGTTGAGTGTCCAGTGGGACAGCGGTGACTGAAAACGGAGACCCCAGAGCAAGTTCTGCGGTTCCAGCCACCACTGGAGGGATTCTGCGAGAGGTGCAGTATCCACTACCCAGTCCCTGAGGCAGCCCGTGACCTGCCACCACTGAGTGCTCAGAGTCCACTGAACCTGATGCATTTAGAGATGGGCCAATGGGGTCACATGTACTGTGGAAGCCATGTGGCCCAACATATGCAGCATCCTCCTAGCTGTTGTGAGATGCTTCTGTCGGATAGCACCGACCATCTCCGTGAGTCGCTGCAGTTGGTCCATTGGGAGAAAAGCTCAGGCCCGAGAGTTATTGAGGAGGGCTCTGATGAACTCGAGCTGCTGAGAAGGTTGAAGGCGTGACTTGGGGGTAGTTAACGATGAACCTCAATCCCTTGAGCACCTGAACAGTCAGGTGAGTCGAATGCTGAATGCCATCCGGTGTGGAGCTCTTTATGAGCCAGTTGTCTAAGTAAGGGAAGACAAAGACCCCTAGGGTCTGGAGGTAAGCGGCAACAAATGCTATGAACTTTGTGAAGACCGTAGAGGCTGATGCCAGCCCGAAGGACAGCACTCGGTACTGGAAGTGCTGGCCACTCAGCATGAAGCGCAGGTACTTTCTGTGAAGAGGATCAATCGGGATGTGTGTGTATGCATCCTTTCAGATCCAAAGACCAATCATCCTTAAGGAGACTTGGAAACAATTTCCCCCGGAGACCATTTTGAACTTTTCCTGAACCAAGAAACAGTTCAAGTTTTTTAGGTCCAGGATTGGCCAGGAACCCCCCCCCCCCCACCCATCTTTTTGAGGACCAGGAAGTACCAGTGGAAGTCCCACCTGATCTGAGCCGGTGGCACCGGCTTGATGACCAACTTGACCTGCAGGGCGGCAACTTCTGCCTGGAAAAGACTATGGTGATGCAGATCTAGAAAGTATTCCCCTGGGAAGAAGTGAGTCGGCAGCTGGGAGAAACGTAGCAGGTACCTGCCGCGGATGATCTGCAGCACCTAGGCCTCTGTGGTGATGAGAGGCCACCTGTGCGCAAAGTGGATGAGTTGGCCCCCCACTTAAGGGGGCACCAAATTGGGAAGCAGGTGATTGGCTATGTTCCTAAGGAACAGTCAAAAGTCCACCCCCCCCGGCTGCGGCTGGGGCGCCGCTGCTGACATGGGGCCTGTGCCCTCAGCTGAGCACTCTGGAGACTCTGGTAGCAGCACTGTGCAAGCAGTGCAGCCGCACAGGGCGCAAAAGGATTAGGGGCGCATGTCGGGCTGCGAGCCCCCCTCCCCAGCGTTGCCCTGCTGCTGCCGCCGCCACTTTTTTGTTTTCTCGGAGGTGGCGGCGGCAGCAGCAGTGAGGCAGACCTACGTATGTAGGCAGGTCAAGTCCCTCCTTCCCTTCTCTAATGTAGGTTGTGTCAGAGGAAGGAGGGACCAGGCCAGCCATTCAAATGCAGGTCTTTGCAACTCAGCATTTGAATGGCTGGCCTAGTCCCTCCCTCCTCTGATGCGACCTACATCATAGAAGGGAAGGCGGGACCCAACCTGCTTACAAATGCAGGACTGCTTCACTGCTGCTGTTGCTGACTCCAAGAAAACAAAAATGTGGCGCAGCAGCAGGGCAACACAGGAGGTGGGTTGGCAGGAGCAGGCAACTGGCAAGTGTGAGGATGGCATGCCAATGATAAAATAGCACAGGGCGCAATTATGGCTTGGTACAGCCCTGTCTGGTAGTACCGGCGCTTCTGCCAGTAAAAGGGATTCTTCTTCGAGGGGTCTGAAGTCTTATGAGAGAGTCTGGAGATGGTAATCTGCCCCTTCTCAATCTCACCTGCCCTCTCCTCCATTGGCTTGCCAAAATGGTTCTCCCCTTGGAAAGGCACATCCACCAGCTGGTCCTGGATCTACCGTTCCAGGTCCAAGGAATGAAGCTAGGCAAGGCATCGTATCCCAATGCCTACTGCTGCCATCGGCCAACAGATTCAAAGGCGTCATAGCTGGCATGGACCATGTACTTGAAGCAGTTCTTACAATGGTTGACCAGTGTTCCGCTATGAGGGAACTAAACTCACTGAGGTCTCCAATGATGTCCCTCAGGAACATACCCATATAGAGCTGGTAGGAGAGTATGTGGGCAATCAGCATGGAGCCCTCAAAGCACCTCCTCCTGAAGCCATCGAGGGTCCTGGCCTCCCCGCCTGGTGCCACCAATCAGTGGGTCTTCAAGCTCTTAACCCATCTCATGGCAGACTCCACCACCAGGGAGTGATGGGGCAGCTGAGGCTTTTCAAAGCTAGGGGCCTTCTGCACCCAGTACATGGAATCGAGTCATCAGCTGATGGCCTCCTTGGGAGCCAGGGGGTATTGGAGGATCTCCAACTCCTCCGCCCTCAGCTCATTCTCCAACTTGAAGGAGAATGGAATGGCCTTCACCATGTCCTGGATGAAGTCCTGGAAAGACACATCCTCCGGGGAGATTTCTTTCTCTCCTATGGAGGGGAGAGGTCGGAGGGAAGGATGGGAGATCCTGCTCACTGATGATTCCTCCTCCGTCTCCCACCTCTCAGAGTCCAACTCTAGGAAAAAGTCGAAATAGCATCAGGTCTCCTTCACATCCTTGGCCATGGCCACTCCAGCAGAGAAAGAGAGTGCCGATGGGACCAATGGCAGCCCTCCCAAGGGCACTAGTGCGTCATGGCATTGGAGCCTAAGATACTAGACAACGAGATGGCAATCGAGACCAGTGTGGACTCCAACCACCGACCCAATTTTCCTACCTCGGCAGGGAGGCGTGGGTCTCCAGGATGATCTGCACAGCAAGTGGAGATGCCACCAAAAGCAGCGGGGCCAACAGAGCCTGTGAAGCCAGGGGAACCACCATGTGTGCCTTGAGGGCCCGGATATGCTCAGTCAGTAAAATGACTTTGGCCACTGAATATGGCACCCATCCCAGGGACTTCACAATGGTTAGGGCATCGGAAGACTGCTGGTGGCCCTTCAGGACTTTGGGAGAACTCCTCTCACCAAGGCACCTTCGCAGGTCACTCCCAGCCATTGCCCTCTACGTCATGTCGAGAAGGGCTACGATGTCGATATCCATGGCCCTTAGCCAGGTTCTCAGTCGCCCTTTCGATGTCAATGGGGTAGATGGTGAATCCTTCCATGACTTTGACAGGAGATCATTGGAGAGTCTCCATTCCATGGTACTGCAGCCCCTAGGTTCCAAGTGAGCACAGGCACCATGCGATGCTGAGGCCTCTGCAAAGCCCCACGAGGGCATCAACGCTGATGTTGATGTCGGGGCTGAGGACACCAAGTCCAACGGCCCAAAGAGGGACTCATGCTGCTTCTCCTGGCCCTTGAGGCCCTTCCTGGTCATCTATAAGCAGACTCATGGTCAGGGCCGAAGCACTGAAGGTACCAATTATGGTGATCAGTGACCAAGATGGTGCGTGCTGTGGTACCGCAGAGCCTATTCATGGAGAAAAAAGGGTTTTAAATCCTGAAAAAAGATTTTATCATCAGCTGCAATATTATGAGGAGCCCAATAGAGGGAGCAGGAGTGACCTTCCAAGGCCCAGAGAACTGCACCTCAGAGCTGATGAGGTAATGCAACCTAACAGCCAATGGAGAAAAGGGGGAGTTCCCCTGAAGAAAGGCTGGGAACTTGAAAAGGAGGAACTAGGACAAGTTAAAAGGAGACCAGGGGGAGAGAGACCAAGGAGAGGCATACCAAGGAAGGCCTACCAAAAGGAGGCATATCAAGAAGAGGCTTATCAAGGAAAAGCAGACCACGGAGAGTCACACCACAGAGAGCTTCTGGAAAGGAACCAAGGAGGAGAGCACCATAAGGAGTGTCCAGAGCACCAGAGAGGAAGGAGTTCCTGGCAGGAGGGCATAGTGAATCCGAGGCCACAGAGTTCCAGGAGTCCTTGGTTGAGAGGTACTGGAAAGAAAGGCACAAGGGGAGAAATAAACCCCAGAGTTTGGTGTGAAGAACCGGCAGCAGTAAATGCAAGACACAGTGAGCATTATCTGAGCAAGGATGAAGTCTTTGCTGCAAATGGTAATATTCCTTATTCAAATGGTAAAAGGTGTGAATGTGAGAGAGTGGTGACTCTGCATGAAGGCCAGCTGGAGTGTGAAAAGCCTACTGCTCAAGACAGGCTGAACTACAGCAGGACCAGGCCGTGGGACTCAACTAAACAAGGTAAAATACCTTTTTATTCTGATAAGCAATATAAGTTAAGAAGAAAGGAAACACAAGATACTGGAGTATATCCTCCCTATCAAACTGTTGGTGAAACAGGGCACAAGCCCTTGGTAAAAAGACTGTATAACATAAGGCAGCCTGCAAGGGGAAGTAACTGCCATAACAAACACTCACATGGGCGCGGCCCTGACTTGAATGCTGAACATTGGAAGCTAGTAAATGTGTTATATGAGAAACCTCAGTACACTCCTCAAGAGTTTACTGACACTGATTCACAGCTGTCTGATACTCAGCCCATGCAGGTGGAATTCAACGAAGACCCACCTGAAAACCCGATGGACTGTAGCTACTGTCAGGCAGGTAGCCTAAGGTCTGTGCATGAAACATAAAACAGTGAACAGTAGCGAATGCCTGTAAAGTTTGTTTATGCCAAGTACTGTGAAGCAACAGTTAAACAAAGCAAGTGTGAATATATTTTCTTTTTGTTGCCTGAAGCAAGGTTTCTTTCAGTTGGTTGAAGTAGTCTCCCATAACTTGAACCATTGTGCTTAAAGGGAAATAAAGCCTTATTTTCCCTACATTCTGGCTAGTGTGTTCTCTTGAACTTTGGCCCCGGTAGGTCCTGGGAACATTACCAAGACCTCTTACAGAAGGACCAAATTCAAAATATATAAAAAACTCTCATGTCCATCTGACCTGCCCATACCAACCTTGGCCTCTGGGGCGGCAGCATGACAGTGCACACTGAGAGCACTTCTTGAATTCACTGGCTGGTTTAGACATGACAAGGAAAACGGCCACAGCAAAATCAAAAGGTTTAATGTCCCCAGCCAGCAAAATCCCACATGGAAAAAAAGAAAGATCCTGACGCGCGAAAATTCAAAAGTTCGAAGACTAGCGTCAGCAGGAGCCAGTGCACCCAACAACAGACAGTAGGCACTAGAAAAACAAGAAAAGGACCCAGAAGAGCCGAAACAATAAACTTTTTCCAGCGATGAACAGTAACACTCCTAGGGTTCCGCACAAAAAGAAAACGAGATAAGATGACAGGCATGAAGACAGGCGTGCATGAGCAATGGAGGCTCCCAAAAGCTTCCAATGGAAGCTGGGGAGCATTCCAGCGGGAGGCTCCGTCGGGGACGTCACCCATATGTGAGGACTTACTTCCTGCTTATTCACAAAGAATCTACATAAACAAAACTCTCAGGAAACTCATATACAAAGTATAGTTAGTCCATTACCATAGTTTCCAATTTTAAATTCAGTTTATATAAATATTAGAGGTTGGCATCAATTTAAAACTAATCAAAATCAGCTGTGTGATTAAAAAATTTAATTGTGGAAATAATAGCAATTAATTGCAGTGTTTTAAAGGACCCATCCCCATTCTTAACCTATCTCCCCCAAATGCCAGCATCACCCCCTCCCTTCCCCCTATCAGTCCAGCATCTCTTCCTCTCCCCCTTTGCTCTGTTCCTAGATTCCGTCCTCAAAATTTTCTCTTAAAATTCACCTGCTCCATCTTGCATTTCCTGAGCTGCAAACTTGACTCATCCCCACCCTCTCCTGAAGTGATTTCATTCACTTGCCTGATTTAAATATCCCCGCAGCAGTAGCAGCAAATGACTAATATTCCCTCTCATTGGCCCCGAAGCTTTCCCTCTGCCGTGCATCAGGTCTGTGCCAGTATCAGGAAGTTACCTCCAAGGGGGGTGTGGCATGCCAAGGAAAGGCTTCAGGGCCAGTGAGAGGGAACGTTAGTAATTTGTTGTCGCTGCTGGGGATATTTCATATCAGTGAAGAAAAGCACTTCAGAGGAGGAAGAAGACAAGAGGTAGGAGGGAGAAGAGGGGGAGAGAGTGTTAAAAAAAAGTGGTGCAGTTTAAAAAAAAATCAATTGTGCTAGGGATAGTCAAATTTTTGATGTTAATTGCGTTATTACTGTGATAAATGCCCACCCCTAACAAATATCAATTTTGTATAAAGGACCTTAGCACATGTGAGTGAAATAGCTTTAAGCAAGCAATGCCCGGGCCACCAGGCTACCGAGCCAGACTCATCTCATATCATTATTGGTCCCATATGTAATAGTTTAAATCTTTCAAGTTTTATATGTCCATCTGGCAACAATAGAAATACATCACTTCATATTTTTATTAATCCAAAAATGTCCTCATTTTTCAATGGCACTTCACTTAGCTGCTTCAAAATATAGCTAAGAGGTTCAAATCCACTCATTAAGTGCCATACTTTCAATATTCTATAGAACAGTGAAAGTACTGCATATGTCTTTTTCAGTGAATGGATGACAATATGAGATCAGCCTGGCTCAGTAGCCTGGTGGCTGGGGCTTTGCTTGCTTGAAGCTATTTCACTCACATGTATTGAGGGTCTTTTATAAAATAGGTACAACATAGGCTCCTACAGTATGTGACTTCACAACAAAGACACCTTTTAATGAAATTACCCTCCATATCTTACCTGCGATTGTCTTCATCAATGAATGCTATATTTGCTAAAAAAGAGACAGGTCGAAGCGACTTGAAGTTAATCTGACAGGTTAGTGCTGGACTTCTTCCTGCTGATGAGACAGCAACAACTTGACTAGTGAGGAACTGCAGAGAAAGGGGACTAATTCTGTCATTGTCTTCTAGTTCTATTTCAGGAATTTCAACTCGTAGTGCTGATTCTCTGTGGAAATATCAAGAATGATTTTGTTAGTTCACAGTGGGCCATAACAACAAAACTGACTCACAGGTTCAATGCACAGGTCAAAGTAAACTACGTGAAATGTAATTACAAAATGCAAATTTGTTTTGCAAACTGTTAGTCAACTAAAACCGATTGAAAAATGAGAACCGTTCCGGATTTCCTATCACAGGCAACTAGTTCTTAGTCATGGCCCACTGCAACTCTATAGATTTATTATACAAGACCACTCCTTTCTTAGAAAGTAAGTGGTCTAATGCTTGGCAATTAAGATTTAATGCAAAGAAGTGCGGTGTCATGCACTTGGGTAGCAGAAATCCAAGGGAAATGTTCGCGATAGGGGGCGAGAGGTTGGTGTGCATGGACCAGGAGAAGGACCTTGGTGTGATTGTTTCTGTATATCTCAAGGTGGCAAACAGTGTGACAAGGCAGTGGCAAAAGCCAGGAGGATGTTGGACTGCATACAAAGAGGAATTACCAGCAGAAAGGAAGAGGTACTAATGCCACTGTATAAGTCACTGGTGAGGCCCCACTTGGAATACTGTGTTCAGTTTTGGAGACCATATCTTGCAAAGGATGTAAAAAGACTGGAAACGGTTCAGAGGAAGGCAACCAAAATGATTTGGAGCCTGCGTCAGAAGCCTTATGAGAAGAGACTTGAAGGCCTAAATATGTACACTTTGGAGGAGAGGAGGGACAGGGGAGATATGATTCAGACCTTTAAATACTTAAAGAGAAATAATGAACAAACAAACCTCTTCCAAAGACGCTGGGGAAGCTGTAAAACTAGAGGGCATAACATGAAGCTGCAAGGTGGTAAATTGAAAGGCAATGTCAGGAAATACGTTTTCACTGAAAGGGTGATGGATGCTTGGGATGCCCTCCTGATAGAGGTGGTGGGGACAAACATGGTGACGGAATTCAAAAGGCATGGGACAGACACAGTGGATCCCTTTACAGCAACAGGATAAAATCAAAATAAACTGAACCATCTAATTTCTCAACAAATAGGGGTGTCCTACATGGAGCGGTGGGTTCGCCCCTAAACAAAGACATGGGGAAGGGTGGCCTGCACAGAGTGGCAGGTGCACCTACTCGTGCCATCTTACTGGGCAGACTAGATGGACCATACTGGTCTTTATCTGCTATCATTTATTATGTTACTATGTAACCATAGGGGAAAAAAAGAATTAGATGTTAATTCTCTTAGGCATTTTTGCTCCATTTCCTCCTGTTGGCAAGCTCCTTTTTGATCTCATATTCACACTGACTGTATTCTCTAAAGGCTGACTGAGATGAACACTGTCCAAAGGAGTTGATGTGCATGAGTATCGAAGACTACACTGATTGCTATATCAAACATGTCCACTCACTTTCATTACATAATACACAATTAAACATTTTTCTTGACTACAGGGCATTTGTAAATAAAAATAGCTTTAAAACACAAGCTGATTAATTACCTAGGAAATACCAAAGAAGAATAAGCAATTGAAAGAGCTTTCCTCTTCTGTGTTTTCTGAAACAAACAACTCTTAAAACAGTCCTTAAGACAGCGTCTTGAGAGGGCTGAGCTGCGGCGTGCTAGGTGCAATCTTCGGTGAGCAACCTACCCTTGCGCGGCATGCCAAAGCGCAAGGGCAAGCAGCCGCACCGTCCGGCTGGAGTGGCTGTGGGAGGAAGTGACCAGCTTACCCTTGACGCCCTGGGTGTCCGAACGGTGAGAGGAGGGGTTTCTGCCTTGGACCGCTTCAAAGGATTTTATTTGGAGCGGAGCACGGATGGGGCCTCATTGAGCCCCGAAAAAAGGGCATTTCCCCAGCATCCCGGAAGCGCTCCTGCGGGGAGGGGGGGTGTTGGTTCCTCCGACTGCTGGAAACGCTATGCTGGCAATGGAAGGTGTGCTGGGCCTCCCCCTTGCTCAATCCTCACCCGAAGGGAAGGCTTTAGTTTGTGGAATGGGAGCCTTGCCGGTTGAACATCTGGGGAGTGGGAATGAAGTGTCTTCTTTGGGGAAGGAGCCTGCTATCACCATGAAGGTGCTGTGGAACTCAATTAAGTCTTTGGACAGGTCTCTTCATTCAAGTTTGGCACAACTTTCTTTGAAGTTGGATTCTGTTAAAGAACTGGTATCGGCTCAGAAGAATGAGGTGGCGCAGCCCGAGGGCAGACTCAAGCAACTGGAGGGGCAAGTGGTGGAGTTTGGTGCCTTCAAGGATGCTTAAGTGAAAGAGAGTTTTGGACTGTGGAGGAAGTTGGAATTTTTGGAGAATTAATTTAGGAGAAATAACTTGTGGTTCCTTGGGTTTCCTTGATCCCTGTTTGGACCTGTGGAGCTGGTGAAGAAATATCTGGTTGAGATCTTGGGCTGGGAGTCAGACAATCGTCCACCAGTGGAGGCTCTGGCGTTTTATGATGAAATTAGTCTTACCTGCTAATTGTCTTTCCTTGAGCTCTCTCCGGGCCAGTCCAGGGAAAGGTAGGGTTGTCAATCCCCCATAGTAACTGAGGACTGAAGGCTCCAAGCTTTTACTGTGAGGTGAAGCCACTCCCCCTTCAGGCAATCTGTCAGTCTCCTTCTGGCAAAGCAACTAAAGAGAAAGAAAATCTACAAACACAGATTAACCCTTGAAAAACTGATAACATTCCATAGTCTTTAAACAGTAATAACAAGACAAAGATGTCTCTATTTTTTTTTTTTTTTTTTTTTTTTTTAACATTAGTTAACTAGCAAGGTTACTAAGCAGGTTGAAAATGTGAACTAAAAGCCCCAGATATCTCCTGCGAGCTTATATGATGGAATACTGTGGACGTTCACCAAGATCAAGCCAAGGAACAGAACGGATAGGGAGGGTCCCTGGACTGGCCCGGAGAGAGCTCAAGGAAAGACAATTAGCAGGTAAGACTAATTTCATCTTCCTTTTCGCTTCTCCGGGCCAGTCCAGGGAAAGGTAGGGCAGTACCAAAGCAGTACCTAAGAATGGGAGGGACCCGCCAAACCCGCGATAAGAGCCGAAGCTCCCACTCTGGCATCATCCCTGGCTTGAACATCTAAACGATAATGCTTAGTGAAAGAATGCAAGGAAGACCACGTCGCCGCCCTGCATATATCTACTGGAGGAACAAAGGCTAATTCCGCCCAAGAAGTCGCCATGGATCGTGTGGAATGAGCTTTAAGACCTGTAGGTGGTGAAAGCCCCCGGGCAGAGTAAGCTACTGTAATAGCGGAGCGCACCCAACGAGCAATCGTCGCTTTAGATGCCGCTTGGCCCTTACGTGGACCGGCCCACTGAATAAACAATCTGTCAGTCTTACGAATCGGTTGAGAGAGTTTAAGGTACGTCTTCAACACCCAACCAAGATCTAAGTGCTTTAGCGCCTTGTCCATAGGGGAATCGTCGCGTTGAGAAAAGACTGGTAACACCACTGACTGGTTAACATGAAAGACAGACACTACTTTGGGTAAAAAAGAAGGAACCGTGCGTAGCAAGACTCTTTCGGGCAGAAATTGCAGATAAGGTTCTCTGCAAGACAACGCCTGCAAATCCGCAATTCGTCTTGCCGAACAAATGGCTACGAGAAAAGCTGTTTTCCAAGAACACTCTCGAATCTGTTTAGCACAGAGAGCCGATAAGGGCGATCGCGACAACGCCTCCAAAACCACATTCAAATCCCAAGGAGGTACAAGCGGGCGACGTGGAGGATGAATAAGTTTGGTTGCCCGTAGAAAACGCTGCACATCTGGATGTGCCGCCAAACGGCGTCGGCCAATTAACCCTCTAAAACAGGATAACGCCGCAACATGCACTTTAAGGGTATTTAGAGCTAAACCTTTATCTAAACCCTGTTGTAGAAAATTGAGCAGATGAGGAATAGTAGCAGACATTGGAGACACCTGTCTCCGAGAACACCAAGATTCAAAGAGCCTCCAGACTCTAACATATATCAAAGAAGTTCCTGGCCTCTTAGACCGCAGCAAAGTGTCCACTACGGAATCTGCATAACCCTTGCTTATCAAGCGAGACCTTTCAAGAGCCATGCCGTAAGCAAGAAGCGATCCACTCGTGGCATGAGAATTGGACCTTGATGTAGTCGATTCACTCTGAGGGGAAGAGGCCATGGCGGAGCCACTAGAAGACGGATGAGATCGGCATACCAAGGACGACGAGGCCAATCGGGAGCAATGAGAATCACCTGGCCGCGGTGTTGCGCAATGCGCTGTATAACTCGACTTAACATCGGCCAAGGGGGAAAGACATAAAGCAGACTGTCGAGGGGCCATGGTTGTACCAGAGCATCGAGGCCCTCTGACATGTGTTCTCTGCGCCTGCTGAAGAAGCGGCTGGCTTTGGTATTGCTGAAGGTGGCCATGAGATCCATCACTGGCTGACCCCAACGCAATGTCAACTGGTGAAAGAAGGCCGCATTCAATTCCCATTCCCCGGGATCGAGAAGATGTCTGCTGAGATAATCGGCTTGAACATTGTCCTTGCCTGCTACATGCGCCGCCGATAGAGCCAAGAGATTGCGTTCCGCCCATTCCATCAACTGCTGACATTCGGAAAGAAGAGAAGGAATCCTCGTTCTGCCCTGCCGATTGATATACGAGACTGTCACAGCATTGTCGGAGAAAATCTTGACCGCTGTTCCTTTGAGTAATGAAGCGAAGTGAAGCAGAGCCAAACGAGCCGCTCGAAGTTCGAGTCTGTTGATCGACCAAGAGCGTTCTGTCTGGGACCAAGTTCCCTGAGTAATCCGAGACAGACAATGAGCTCCCCAGCCTGAGAGACTTGCATCCGTGGTGACTAAAACCCACGGCGGATCTTGCAAGGGAATCCCCGCGGTGAGATGATCGCGACTCAACCACCATTGTAGACTGAGACGTATCCCCTCTGGGTAGGACAGTCTCTGAGAAAGTGGATGAAGTTGCGGAGACCAGCGGGAGAGCAACGCCTGTTGTAAGGGACGCATGTGAGCCTTGGCCCACGGGACTAGATCCAGCGCCGCCGCCATGGAACCCAAGAGTTGTAAATATGTCCACGCCGACGGCGCCGTTAAATTCAGAAAGGCCTGGACTTGATGCATTAGCTTTTCTACGCGAACTTCGGTTAAAAAGACCTTTCCTTGTGCGGTGTCGAACAGCGCTCCGAGATAGGTTAACTGCTGCATCGGTCGTAAGTGACTCTTGTCCTGATTTAGCACCCAACCCAGTTGTTCCAGAAGCTGAACAACTCGAGCTGTCGCTTGAACCGATTCCTCTTTCGAATCGGCCCTGATCAACCAATCGTCGAGATAAGGATGAACTCTGATACCCTCCTTCCGAAGCGCAGCCGCCACCACTACCATTAGCTTTGTGAACGTACGCGGAGCTGTAGCAAGGCCGAATGGCATCGCCCGAAATTGGAAATGACCGACAGGAAGGGCAAAACGTAAAAAACACTGATGCGCGGGACGGATAGGAATATGTAGATAAGCTTCCGTTAGATCGATGGAAGTGAGAAACTCTCCCGGATGAACCGCCCGAATAACCGTTCGCAAAGTTTCCATTCAAAAGTGGGGAACCCGCAGAGTACAGTTGACACCTTTGAGATCCAAAACGGGACGAAAAGAATCGTCCTTTTTGGGAACCACAAAATAAATCGAGTATCGACCGCAACCGTATTGGTCTAGAGGTACTGGTACTATAGCTCTCAGCTGCAAGAGACGATGGAGAGTTACCAAAATAGCCTGCTGCTTTCTCCCGGGAGCAAAGGGAGACATCATAAAAGCGGGTAACAACGGACTGGCGAAATCCAGCGCGTACCCTTCCCGAATGATTTCTAATACCCATTTGTCGGAAGTAATGTTGGTCCAGGCCGCTAGAAATTGCTGAAGGCGACCTCCCACAGGCAGAAGCGACTGGACCGGCAAACCTTCATTGTGGCTTTTTCCCTGCGGGCTGAGAGGTTGCGAAATAAGATCTATTAAAACCTCTGGCTCCCCGAAAGGAATGATTTCGAAAGGTGGCACGTCCTCTGGAATAAGGAGCAAAACATGCCCCACGAAACCTACGTGAGTCCCGGCCAGAACCACGAAAACTGGGAGTCGAACGAGTAGGCTTGGGTTTATCCTCAGGCAAACGACCGCCTTTAGAATCTCCCAAATCCTTCACAATCTTTTCCAAGGCCTCGCCGAACAGCAAAGTTCCTTGATACGGCAACTTGCTGAGACGTAACTTCGAGGAAACATCCGCTGACCAATTCCGTAACCACAAAAATCGTCTAGCCGCTACTAGTGAAGCCATGATTTTAGCTGCCATGCGCAGCAAGTCATAAAAAGCATCTGCCGTATAAGCCGCGGCAGATTCTAATTTGGCGACATCTGGTACCGCAGATGAAGTCTCTGAGGAAGTATCTCCCTGTAACCAACGAATGGAAGCGCGAGATACATAAGCTCCACAAATAGCCGACTGCAGCGCTAAAGCACTAGAATCAAAGGCTTGCTTTAGCAGTATCTCCAATTTCCTATCCTGTAAATCTTTAAGGGCTGCTGCACCTTCTACAGGGATGGTAGTCTTTTTGGTTACCGCGGAGATAAGCGCATCCACTTTTGGCATGCGAAATAAATCCTTTGCTTCTTGAGGTAGGGGGTATAAGCGAGATAAAGCTCTGCTGCCACGCAGTGAAGCCTCCGGACACTGCCACTATCCGAATCAATCATTTGTTTGATCACTCGGTGCAAAGGAAAACACCTCTGCTCTGACTTAAAACCCTGCAGCAAGGGATCCTCCAAAGGCTCCTGAGAGGGTGTTGGCAGAGGCAAGTGCAGCGCTGACAAAGAATGGGAAATGAGAGCAGAGAGTTCCTCTTTGCGGAAAACTCTAAAAATATTAGGATCCTGACCAGAGGCTATCTCCCCATCCTCTAAATCTTCAGCTTCAAAATCCATAGCTGAGTCTGACAGAAATTCAGGATCTCCCTGCTGCACTGCCTGTGATAACAAAGGATCAGTAGCTAAACCCTGAGAATGAGAAGTGCCTTCTCCTGGATCTTCAACACTTGGAGAAGTGAGAGAAACTGGGACTGAAACAGGAACAGCAGGTAACTCTGAAGGCTGAGTAGAATGCACAAGAAAAGCCTTATGCATTGCCAGAATAAATTCAGGTGAAAAAAATGAAAGCATCTGTTCCTGAGGCACAGTGGAAGAAATAGAAGGCTTATCTGAAGTAATTGTGTCTTTAGAAGACTTTGTTTTCCGTTTGTGAGGCTTCTGATGCTCTGCTAGAGCACTGCCCGGTGCAGCCAAGATGGCCGCCGTTCCCGCCTTTTCGGCAATTAAACTAGCCTCAGGTAAATTAATATGAGCCTTCTCAGACATTATAACAGCAAATTTTAACGTCTAAAATCCAGCCCAGTCACCTGAAACAACTTTGAAGAACCCAGAAACAATAGAAAAAATCGCCAAAATCGCCAGGGAACCCGCGGTTTTACAGGAGAGTAAAAAAGATAAATTAGCCTGGAAACACTCACCCGAGACTGAAAAAAGGCACCGGAGCACTGGTAGAACTGAATAACAGATCTCCGAAGGAGGTAAGAGCTGTAGAGCTAGAGGAGAAAGCTGGGGCCCCCAGTATCACTCTGCCATTTGAATCGGGACAGTGAGAGAGGCAGGCTCTACCTCACACTGTTGAAGGAATGCCCGTTCAATATTCAGTCTGCTCTTAAAGGCATAGTAGCCTGTTCAAGTAAGTAAAATACAAGACTATGGAAAGGATCAGCCCTGCTAGAGCCAATCAATAAAATAAAAGAACAATACAAGTAATGATGAGGGAGAAGATAAAATCGATCCTCTATAGTTACTGAGGACTGAAAGACTGACAGATTGCCTGAAGGGGGAGTGGCTTCACCTCACAGTAAAAGCTTGGAGCCTTCAGTCCTCAGTTACTATGGGGGATTGACAACCCTACCTTTCCCTGGACTGGCCCGGAGAAGCGAAAAGGAAGTGCCCTTTTCCAGTGGAGGCCCTGGTAGCCTTAGCAACCCTCAAAAGCAGCTGGATCTGACTGGATTTTTGGAGGATTCTATGGAACTGGTAACATCTCGTAGTACTCTGCTGGTCACTTTTACCTTTGAGCAGGATAAAGTTTCTGTTTTACATTTGTCTTTTTGACATATGCAGGAGCAGGTTATGGGTTCGGTTGTTCATATATTTCCTGATGTATCTAAACAGATTGGTCCGGTGAAGGGCATTCTTGGCCTTACGATCTAGAGTCCTTTCGCTTCAGGGTACCTGGCTTTTGATATTTCCTTCTTTATGTTATGTAGGTTTTGGGGGGCAGAACTATTACTTTACCGAACCAAAGCAGCTCTTAGAGCTTATTATTTCTAAGGAGGGAAATCTGGGGAATAATGGGGAGGGATCATAGTGTGCATTCCGCTAATAGCACTTCTCCACAGCTCTCTCTGTGTTACAGTGTATTTCCTTTTTTTTCTTTCTTTTTTGGTTCCTGCCTCCCTTATTGTGGGCGAATGATAAGGCATGAATTTCCTTTCTTCATTGTTATATTTTTTATTGAGTATTGATTCATATTTATTGCCTATATTGTTATTGTGAAAGATTTAGAAATATAACATTTTTTAAAAAATCCTTAAGGAGCAGCTAGCCAGTTGGATTTTCAGTATGTCTATTCATGTATTATTATAAAAGAAATCTGTGCTTCACTATAAACTGTGGTCAGTCAGAGTTCTTGCAGTTGAGCTACTGCAATTACATTTACGATTTGATTTGATTGATTCTACTCTTCAAGAGACATCAAAATAGATTACAATTGCAATGAAATGTCATCAATAATTAATTGTAAATGTTAAACACCACAATAAAGACTTTAAATAAAATCAAAGGTATACACAAAAGAGATAAACATATCACTTTATCAAAATAATTAAAAGTAAAGAAGTCTCGAACCCTTTATATCAAGTATCAGAGGAATTGAAACAAATCGAGAAATCAGGAAGATGCAATACAGCTATTTGATAAATTAAAGAACAGTAAATCACCTGGACTAGATGTCATACATTCCAGGGTGCTAAAAGAACTGAAATATGAGATTGCAGACCTACTTGTAGTCATCTGTGAACTATCATTAAAATCATCTGTAGTACCTGAGGATTGGAGAGTGGCCAATGTAACACCAGTTGTTTTTTTTTAAAAGGACTCCAAGGGTAATCTGGGAAAGTGTAGTTACTCACCTGTGTTCTCCAGGGACAACAGGAATCAGTCCTCACATATGGGTGACGACGGCACTGACGGAGCCCGCGTGGAGCATTTTCCCAGCTTTCAAAGAAAGCCTTTGGGAATGCCACCACGCATGCATAGTCCCTTTCCCGCCCATGGGTGCCATCTTGATCAGTCAGATGACATAGCTCAAGCAAAGGATAAAAAACTAAAAAAGAGTGGGCACCTCCTAGGGGAGGTGGGAGGGTTGTGAGGACTAACTCCTGCTGTCCCTGGAGAACACCTGTTACAGATGAGTAACTACGCTTTCTCCAGGAACAAGCAGGAAGTCAGTTCTCACATATGGGAATCCCCAGCTACAAGCTACCGAGGACCTGCTGAAAAGTGCCACGGCGAGCCGTGAGCAGACATTGGTAACTGAAGACAGCCTGAAGATCCCGGGTCCCCAGAAGACCACACTCCCAATAGCTGCAGAAGAAGGGTCGGAGGGCCGGAGTTGACTAAACCCCGAACAGATTACGGAGTACAGCCTGACCAAGGGCACTGTCCCAACAGGACTCCCTTTTCAGGCAGTAATGCACTGTGAAGGTGTTATCTGAGGACCAGGTTGCGGCTCGGCAGATGTCCACCAGGGGCATGAGCACAGATGTGCCACCGATGCTGCCCTCGCACGGACCCTGTGTGCCGTGACTCAGCGGTCCAGTGGTAGCCCAGCCTGATCCTGCGTGAAGGCGATGCAATCCGACACCCAGAGGGAGAGGGTCTGCTTGGTGACTGCGAGCCCCAAACGGGCAGGGTCGCAAGAGACAAAGAGCCGCTCAGACCTATGGTTGGCCTGCGTGCGCTGCAGGTAGATGGAGAGAGCCCTCCTACAGTCGAGGGTGTGGAGGATCAGCGATGCCCGGTTAGCGTGGGGCTTCGGAAATAAGGTCAGCGCCTGGAGGGCAAGGAGGACCGCCCGGAACTTGAGGAAGTTGATCGACAGCTGGGATTCCTGGAGGGACCATGTCCCCTGCATGTGGAACTCGCCGCAGTGTGCTCCCCAGCCCGTTGAAAAGGTGTCCATGGTCAACACCACGTTGTGTTGTGGAACCTGGAACGGGCATGCCTCTAAGCAGATTCCGGGTGTTCCGCCACCAGTCGAGGGATTCATACAGCTGGGGAGTGACCAAAACAGCATCTCTGAGACAGCCTGTCGCCTGAGCCTCCTGAGTGCGAAGGCACCACTGCACCGCTCGCATGTGCAGATGGGCATTGGGGATGACGTGGACCATTGAGGCCATATGGCCAAGAAGACGGAGCATCACTTGGGCCAAAACTGTTTCACAGCACTAGACCGCAGAGGCCAGAGCGGTGAGGCAGTCTGTCCTGTCCTGGGAAAGGAAGGCTGTCGCCCACTGAATGTCAAGGCATGTGCTGATGAACTCCAAGGATTGAACCGGAGTGAGGTGGGACTTTGGGTAATTTACCACGAAGCCGTGGTGCTCGAGGAGATGGACAGTGTCGGCAGCCTCCCCTGTAACGAGCCAGTCATCTAGATAAGGGTAGACAAAGGTGCCCTGTAACCGAAGGTGGACTGTGGCTACCGCGAAGCACTTGGTGAATACTCGCAGAGCAGACGCGAGGCCGAAGGGAAGCATCCTGTATTGACAGTGGTTCCTTTGAAGCGCAAGTATTTTCAGTGTTTCAGATGGACAAGGATGTGAATGTACGCATCCCGAAGGTCCAAGAAGCATAGCCAGTTGCCCTGCTGGAGGAAGGGCAGCAAGGCGCCAAGGGGTAGTATTTTGAACTTTTCCCGCACCAGATATTTGTTGAGATTTCTTAAATCAAAGATGGGTTGGAAACCGCCCATCCGCTTTGGCACAAGGAAGTAGCGGGAGTAGAAACTGCGATCTCTGATGTGCGGTGGAACCACTTCCACCGCTTGTACCTCGAGGAGATTGGCGAGTTCCTGCATTAAGAAGGACCGGTGTGCGGGGAGCCAAGGGGGCTCCGCGGGGCAAAAGGGTGGGGGAAGCCAGTCCAGGTGGAGGAGGTAACCCTCCCGGACGACCTGGAGTACCCAGGCATCCGAAGTTACAGACGCCCAGCACAAATTGGACCAGATGCCCTCCCATCAGTAGCTGTGTCGGCGAAGGCGGATGGCTATGCATCTGGTGTCAAAAACCCAGGGCCGACTGGGTCAGTGCCGGGGTCTGGTTATTGGGTCCCTTAGGCTTATGCTAGCCCTGGGGGCTGCTCTTGCCTTGCCCACCCTGGGATATGGCTGGCACCGGAGGGTAAGGTGGATAGCCTCAATAAGGGAGACCCTTCCTCTGGAAGAAAGGCTTCTTGCCCTGCTGTTCCGGGAGAGATGAGTGCGAGTGACGTACTCCATCTCTATCTACGTTGCTTTGTCCTCCATAGGTTTGCCAAACAATTGTTCGCCCAGGCATGGTATATTGAGGTAGGCTATGGCCTAGCATGGCCTGCTACTATGAATGGCCTGTAAGTTAGGCCTGGATCCTAACTCCCATTATAGCTAGAAAAGAACCAAAAATCTGTCAAAAATAAGAAAGCTGTTTTAAAAATGCTTAATAAGAAGTTTTCATGAATTCATAAGTCTTCTATTATTCTCTTGTGTGTGAAAGAACAGAAATGTTTCAAAAGATGCATTCCTGGAGCCGAAGTTAACCTTGCAGTAGAAAAGTTACCAAGTTAAGACTATACCATTGTTCAAGCAATCCTAAAGGAGGGGGCCGGTTGCTAGATTCCGGAGGGATTTCTAATTGGACAAATGAAGGGAATGTATAACCAATGAGAAGTTTGCATGTATCAAACTGGAAAAGAGGTATAAATGGTTATGTCTCTGTACAAACTTTCGCTCAGTTACTTTACAGCTTTGACTGACTGGGCCTGTGCACATTAAACTGGCTTGGACCCTGTAAATTGACTCCTGGATTTATTCATTGACTGCAGTTTGCTACAACAATATAGAGCAGCTTTACCTGGACCCATTGTTCGAGGTCCTAGGACTGGAGCCAGGCCTGCCGCCTGGCCCCAATACCCGCACCTGCTACACGAGCAGAGGACTCAAAGTTGTCATATGCAGTGCGAGAAAGGTACTTCGAACAGTCCCCTGATCTCAGGAGAGACTGGAAGCAGCAAAGTAATTGCTGTCAGGACTGCCTGGAAGCCTCCAAGCTCCTTTGTGAGGTCACGAAGGAACATGCCTATATATAGCTGGTAAGACTGGATGCGACAAGCCAGCATGGAGCCTTGGTAGGCCTTTTGTCCAAGGGCATTGAGGGCACGAGACTCCCTACATGGCGGGACCGAAGAGTGGGTTTTTGGACTCTTCTGCTTCCGCATGGCAGACTCCACCACCATCGATGTATGGGGGAGTTGGACCTTCCGAAAGCCGGGCCCCCGCTGGACCCTGTACATGGTGTCCAAGCACTTGCTGACAATGGGGATAGATGCAGGTATCTCCCGCATGTGGAGGAGCAGCTGGGTTAGAATGGGTGGGACCAGGATCGTGAGGGATTCCCTCAGTGGGGCCTCGTATTGTAAAATATCGAGTTCCTTTGCACAGGGCTCCTCTTCAGATTGTGTAGAGAGCGCCAGGGCTCGAGCCATGTCCCACACAAACTCCAGAAAGGAGGTATCCTTGGGAGGCAACCGCTGCTTTTGAATGGGCGGGGAAGGATCCAAGGGGAGGTCCCGATGAGCCCAGGATTCATGGTAAATATCCTTATTGGACTTGGAGCTAGGCTGCTCAAGCAGAGCCAGTGAAGCATTCTGGGCTCTCGAGGCCGAAGCCCCTCTGAAGCCGGAGGAACTGGCTTGGGAAGATCTCACACCCAAGGACTGGGATGGAGATCGAGACCTCTGCCGGGATCCCTCATAAGGCTCCTGGCTCTTGGGGGTTGCCACGATGGTCTGGGGAGCCAAGACAGGTGTTACCCTTGAGGTCTCAGGGCACGTGCCACTGGGGCCTGGCACCAGCGCCTGCTGTTCAGCAAGGAAGGCAGAAACGCTGCACTCCAGTGCCAGCATTCGGGCCTCCCACTCAGGAGTGGGGCCCTGCAAAGCTGATACTGGGGTAATCGGGTCACGTGTCGATGAGGAGAGGGAGTAGATAAAGGACTGCTTGCCCGGATGACCCTTGGAAGACCGGGCGCCATTACCGGAGGCCTCCATATCTGTATGAGGTACCTTTTGGGGCTGCTCCTTCTCCGACTCCAGGGTCTACCAAGGAAAGCTAAGGGACCGAGTGCGAGAACGCTCAAGCTTGTCTGAAGCCCTCTACAGGGTCCTCAAAGCCTTCTTCTTCTGCTCCCTTTCAGGGGACTCTTGCTCAGAGTGGCGCTGGGGCCGTGGATCGGCCACAGGGGACCCCAGGGGTGGAAGGACGGTGGAGCGGGATACTACCAGAGACACCGGGGCCATCTTGAAGAAAATATCATCAAGTTTCTGCTTACAGCTTTTTGCAAAGGGAGGAGAGCTCCGGGTTATGGTCCACTCCCAAATACGTGAGACAACAGTCATGGGTGTTGTCATGATGCGGGCACTAATAAAGTTGGTTTTAAGAAAAGAAATCCTGTTTCAGAAGAACTAGATGTGCAGTTACCTCCTGGCACAGCTAGAGGGAGCAGGAACAGACACACTGATCCTAAAGAACCTAATCTCACTGATGACCTGCAGCTGACAGAGAACCAGGAAGTCAGCAGTAACGGTTCTCTTCATAAACCAGAGCAGAATGCTTCTGAGCAGGAACAGAAACGGCAGGAGAAGAGGAGATGGCAGCAGTTGCAAAGAGAGCAATGGAGGAATAAGCAGTGGAAACAACAGCAGGAGCTGAGGAAGGAAGAGAAAGAGGAAGAAGGAACTGGAGTTAGAGGTGAAACAGCATTAAAGCCTGGAAGCTATCAAGGACACAAACCTGATTGCTGTAGAAGAAGCCAAGCTGGAAGCTGGAACAGAAATAGACCTTACAAGGTGGGAAGCCATAAAACCCAAACTAAACCTGTTGTGCAAGGGGAGTTTGGTGGAAGTTACTCCAAGGTAAGAGGCCCTGCAACGCCTAGTTCCTATACTCTACCTGTTTGTGATATAGAGAGAAGAAAGCAAAGAACCAGAGAGGGAGGTTCTGAGAGAGGCTTATCTCTAGAAGATCACTACCCAGTTTTACCTACTCGGAGGGAGAAGCAGTTGTACAAACAACTGAAGTTTTTACCCAGGGAGCCAAGGTATGAGACAGTAAAGTTTAACTGTAATGATTGCACTGCTAGAAGCCATCCTAAAAGAAACGTTCCTTTTAAAAGAAGCCAGAGTAAAGACTGGTTCACCAGTTTACCGTCAGCTTTGAGAGCCCCTGCTTATGTGGAGCAAAACTCCCAAGCTGAAGATTGCCATACTGGAATAGACAGGGATAGTGAAAGCACATTGGATCTGTATGGGGCAGATGATTTAATGGAAGTGGATTTTCCAAGCACTATTCCCTTACCTTTACCTGAAGACATGGAGTGTAATTGGTGCACTGCCTGTGCTCAAAACTGTGCATGTTACAAAGAAGAATAAATGCAATATATTTTGATTGTTTAACTATTCTGAATATTACTTTGAAGAAGCCTGCTTTGAACTGTGAAGTAACAGTTGATTAGCCAATGAACTTTGGTACCTTTTGAAACCAAGGACTGTTTCTATTATCAAACTGTCTCTTATTTTGAACCTTGCTTTTGAACGGGGAATAAAAGCCTTTATTACCCTGCACTCTGACTTTTCATTCATTCATAGCGCTACCTAGTGGCGCACCTTCTTTGTGTCCGCGACACCGTGTGACAGTGTCCATGAGTGACATGTTTTTGGAGCATCTGTCACACTTTATGAAACCGGAGACCATGGGGGCAAAAAGAATCCCCGCAAGGTCGAAGACCTTTCGTTCGGCCAGCGGTTGAAAAGGGCGCAAAAACACGCTGGAGATGAACTCACAAAGGGAAAAGGAAAAAATAACAAAGTCCCAGGGCCCGCTGCTGAGGCAGGGGCACTGGGGATGCCAGGAAGAGGACCATGAAACCAGAATAGAAGACAATATGAAAAACTTTTTCCGAAGTACAGGAATGTGCGTCTGAAGGGCTCCGCGTAAAAAGGGAGACAGATCAAGATGGCACCCTTGGGCAGGAAAGGGACCATGCATGCGTGGTGACATTCCCAAAGGCTTTCTTTGAAAGCTGGGGAAATGCTCCGCATGGGGCAATGTCGGTGCCGACATCACCCATATGTGAGGACTGACTTCCTGTTTGTTCCTGGAGAAACTACAGACCAGTGAGCTTGACATCTATACCAGGCAAAATGGTAGAAAGCATTATAAAAAACAAAATTACAGAACATGCAGATAGATATGGTTTAATGGCAGAAAGCCAACATGGATACAGACAATGAAAGTCTTGTCTCACCAATCTGTTATATTTTTCAAAGGTGTGAATAAAGAGGTAGATCCAGATTCTCTGAGGGCCTTTGGCGGGATCCCTCATGAGAGACTCTTTGCAAGGTTGGAAGGTCATGGGTGGGAGGCAGTGTGCTCTTGTAGGGTGGGAGCTGGTTGAGGGATGCAGGGCAGAGAATGGGGTTGAATGGCCACGTCATCCATAAATATGCTAAAAAGCAGCAGGCTGGGGATCTGTGCTGGGCCTGCTGCTTTTTAGCATATTTATGGATGACCTGGAAGTGGGAATAACGAGTAGGGTGATCGAGTTTGCAGATGACACAATTATTCAGGATTGCTGAAAAACAGGAAGATTGTGAAGGATTGCAGGAGGACCTTGAGGGATTGGGGGACTGGATATTCAAGGAGGCAGAGAAGCAAGCCCCACATAAAGCGAATAAGCAAAGACTATACTGAGATGGACTTTTTTTCCACACCTCGATGATACACCCGAATCACACTGAGGTGGACCCTGATGGATTCCACTTGTCCAGACTCAGAGAGGTGCAGAAGATGTTCAAGCAGTTTATGTGTGCAACAGATGAAAGAATCTAGGACCTGACCCTCACGCCAGAGAGCAAATCTCTTCCACTTGCAAGAGTAAAACTTTCTCATAGACGCCCTCCTGGAGATCAAAAGGATGTCGGTCACACCCTCTGGCAAGAGAGCTTAGGCAGCATTAGCCTCTGAACATCCACACCGTGAGGGCCAAGGACCGGATGTTAGGCTGCAACACTGACCCATCCTACTGTATTATTAGATCGGGCATGTGGCCAAGCTGTAGCAGCTCCTAACTGGGAAGCTGTAGCAGGAGAGTAAACTACAGCTGTCTGGGCCAGTATGGAGCGATGAGAATCATCATGCCGCTGTCCAATTTGAGCTTCAAGAGGGTCTTTGCCATGAGAGGTATTGGAGGATAAGTATATATAAGACTCTCCCACCAATGAAGAAGGAAAGCATCTGATGCTAGCCTGCTGTGTGATCTTACTCTGGAGCAGAACTGATCCACCTCAGCATTCTGCGGGATTGCGACTAGATCTATTGAGGGGATTCCCATTCTCGAAAGATGCGAGTTGCAACCTCCCTGTTCAGCATCCACTCGTGAGGCTGAAGGACTCAACTCAGCCTATCTGCCAGAGTGTTTTGCCCCCCTGGCAGGTACATGGCTCTTAAGTCCATCCTATGCACGATAGCAAATTTCTACAACCTGATTGCTTCCCAACACAGGAAGGATGAACCCGTTCCTCCCTTCTTGTTGATGCAGAACATGGCGACCTGATTGTTGGTTTGAATCAGAACAATTTGGTTGGTCAGTTGATCACGGAAAGCCCTTAGAGCATTCGCCACTGCTCTTAGTTCCAAGAAGTTGATCTGATGGAGACTTTCTTGGATGGATCAATCGCCCTAGGTATGCAACCCATCGAGATGAGCTCGCTACCCTAGCTTGAATGTGTCTGTCATCAGAACCTTTTGGGTTAGAGCAACTTGGAATGGAAGACCCTTGAGCAAACTGTGGTGGACTGTCCACCATTGTAATGACTGAACAAGAGAGGCAGTAACACGCAGGTGATTCCTAAGTTGACCTGTGGCCTGAGTCCATTGAGTCCTCAGAGTTCACTGAGCCTGTCTCATCTGGAGGCATGTCAAGGGTGTAACATGCACTGTAGAGGCCATGTGGCCTAGTACAGACAACATCCTGTGAGCTATTACCTGCTGACTCACTAGAGTTTCCCACACCAGTGCTGCCAATTCGTGAAGTCAGTCGTGCAGCAGGAAAGCTCTTGCCCGAAATGTGTTGAGCAGAGCTCCAATGAATTCCAAATGTTGGATGGGTTGAGGGTGGGATTTTGGATAATTTACCATGAACCCTAGTAGTTCCAACACCCGTATGGTCAATCATGTTGATCCCTGGACTCCTTCTGGAGTGGCACTCTTGATCAGCCAATCATCCAGATAGGGGAAGACAAACACTCCCAGCATCCGTAGGTAAGCCGTTACTATCATGAGGCACTTTGTGAAGACGTGAGGAGCTGCAGTCAGGCCAAAAGACAACATTCTGAATTGGAAGTGCTGTCCCCCCAGGATGGATCTGAGATACTTCCTGGGAGCAGGATGTATCTGTATGTAGGTGCAGGCATCCTCGAGATCCAGGGAGCATAGCCAATCCCCTTTTTGAAGGTAAGGAAGTAGGAGGCCTAGAGAAATCATTTTGAACTTTCTTCTTACCAAGTACAGGTTCAGATCTCTTAGGTCTAGGATGGGACAATATCCCCCCATTTTCCTGGCGATCGGGAAGTACCTAGAATAAAACCTCAACCTTTTTGCTCTGGTGGCATGAGCTCAATCGCAAGATCTGACAAGAAGGCAGTGATTCTTTTTGAAGCAGTTCCTGATGCAGAGGGTCGAGATGATGCATCCTCAGGGGGCAATTTGGTGGTAGTTCCACTAAGTGTAGTTGATAACCTCTTTCAAAGATCTGTAGAACCCATGAGTCTGAGGTTAGGAGGGGCTACCTTTGTGCAAAAAAGAGTGAGCCTCCTGCTAACTGGAGGGTTTTCTACAGCAGTCAGTGGGAGATTGCCTATGTTCTGCAGGAACCAGTCAAACCCCGCCCCAGATTTCGGCTGAAGAGCCAGCTGGGCCTTCTGAGGTTTTTCTCGATGCTGTTGATGGCTGGCCAGCTTGTGTTGGGAGGTCTGGGGTCCAGGAAAGTAACTATGCCTGCAAGGGTAATAGATTTTTTTCTGGTTTCCCCCTTAGTACCTCCTACAATAGAAAGCATGCTCAGACATATGCCTGGAGAGACGTATGTCTGGATAGCCTGGAAAGAGTAACATGCTGCTTTTCAATATAGCCAGCTTTCTTCTCGACCTTTTTCTCGAAGAGATTGCCTCTTGTCAGACGGCTGCCTAGGGTGAGAACTTACACAATCTTGACGATGCATATATTCATATGATTCTTGCAAGGTATTGTGGGTAATGTAGTTCTTTCACTCCAAACACAGCTGAAGACAATAATTGAGTTGTGAAACCAGTGGTTAAAGCCAATAAAATACTTCTTTTATTGATGGGGTTTAATTCACCCAGCACAAGTATGCTTGTTAGCAATATAAATGAGGTTACTTGCTTGCAGTGTTTAAATGGATAACATAAAGTCACAAAGCAAATCAGAAAACAACCTTCAGCTTGTCAGGCAATTAGCTAATGTTTTCTTAGCAAATAATTACCAAATAAAAAGGCACAAAGAAATGAATAAACTTTGCTTGTTAGGTTAACTTCTGCTTATTTTCCACGCAGATCCCAGCAGTGATTCTCCCTTGCTCACACACACAATCAGGTGCAGCTTTAATTACTATCAATTGACCAGCTGAAACCCTTTAGCTGGCTGGCTGCTACTGTGTGAACCCAAATCCTGCTTTAAGAGCTGTTTGCAGTGGAAATAAAGAACAAAGTTAGGTTTCTTTGTGATGGCTGATGTGTTTGCTCACAGAAAGCTAGCAATAGCATTTAGATAGAGAACAGTCCATGTAATTAATAGTTTCATCTGCTGTATCTCCCCCTTCATCAATCAGCATAGGGTCACTATCATACATTGGCACAGACGAGTCTTTCAATAAGGCACTATCATGAGAATGCTTATTCCCTTGCTGCCATTCACTATTATAGATAGGGTCTGGATCAGTGTTCATACCTGAGCCTCTCCTGCTATCATAATTCTTCTCTGGATAGCCTAGCCAGTATGTAATCCAATTCTGATGTCCAGCCTTCCAATCTTGATCCCTGGACACTGGATCTCCTCTCACATACCTTCTGGCCTTGGTCTGAAAGTCCCTTCCACGTGCAGTCTTCTCTCTTCCAGGTAGCCACTGTTGATTCCTATCTCTGCCATTCCATTCCTCTGGCTGACTCCAGTCCAATGGACTCTGCTGGCACTTGGAATACCTCCCAGTATGGGTACTGCCTTGGATTCTCCCAGACCCTCCAATGGTCTTTCTTCTCTTCCTTCCAGAGAGTTTCCTTCTTTCTCTATCCGCTTGGCTTGGCTTCTGCTTCTCCAGGTGATGCTTAAACCTGTAGCTGGACTGGAGCTTGTAGCCGTTGCTGTCTCTGTCTTTGAAGCTCTTTCTGTAGCTATTATCTGTAGAATAAGCTCTATTCTTATTCTGTCCTAATGTGTGCTCCTCCCTAACACAGCGCAGCTGTGTTGAATCAGGCCCTGCCCTTTGAGATGAGTGCTTAGGGATTACCTCATAGCTCTCTTGATTGCACACACATTTTCTCACTTCAGCCCCTCTCATGGCTGCTGGAAACCTGGTGCATTCTGGGACTGGTAGTCTTTTATGTGAAAACTCTGTTTTCTTACTTCTACCAGAACTGACAGGTTGCTTGTTCAGAGTCACATCATCTTTTCTATAGCTCCTACCTGAGCTATGATAAGCTTCCTTATCACACTCTGCAGCACGGGATGTCTGCCAGCTTGTTTTGTACTGACAGTTCCAGGTCCAGCAACTGGAGCCAAGCAAGTCTCCAAGTGCCAATGCCGATGACAGTCATCTCAAAGATATCATAGGTTGCCTGGACCATGAAATTTGAGCCGTCCTTGCCATGGCCCACCAGGGAATGATACTGATCCAATTTCTCTGGAGGGAGAAACTGGGCAAGATCAGCCAAGTTGCACATGATGTTCTTCAAGAACATGCCCATGTAGAGCTGGTAAGAGGCCACATAGCAACAAGGAAACATCTTCACCTGAAAAAGTCCAAAGTCCAAGCCTCCCTCCCTGGGGAACTGAGGAATGAATCAGTACTCCTGATTCTCTTTAGGGCGGATTTGACCACCAAAGAATGGTGCAGAAGCTGGGGCTTCTCGAATCTGGGAGCCTTCTGAACAGTGTACATGGAGCCTTCTACTAACTGGAGGTATAATGAGGGAGGTTCTCCTATATTCTCATCTGTACCCTCCACAGGATGCAGTGCATGGGCACTGTCACCGCCTCCTTAGGGGTTGAAGAGTACTGTAGGATCTCCAACTCTTCTGCCCTTTATTCATTTTCAGTCTCCAAAGAAAAGGGGTTGGCCTTGGCCATATCTCTCACAAACCCCTGGAAGGTCATGTCCTCAGGAGGGAATTTGCGATATTCATGAGGTGGAGAAGGGTCTGAGGGAAGCTCAGGAGACTTACATTCCAACAAATCCTCTGATTCCACGTCAGAGACCCAGTCTTCTGAGTCAGAGAGGAAGTTGAAGTACTTCCGAGTCTCTGCCTGGATCACTCTCCTGCTTTGAGGGGATCGGGAGCGATAATGCACCAATATCCTTCTAGATCTCAATGGCACATCAGAACCTAAGACGCTGGATAGGGATATCGGCCAGGCAGGTACCAGTTTTGGGGTTCTTCGATGCCCTGATATTGATGCCTCTCCTGCAGGCAGGGCATGCATCTCAGGGATCAGCTGTATGGTGACCGATGTCATTGCAACCAATGTCGAGGCCCTGGCATGTTGTACCTCCAACAGAGCCACATTGCGTTCCTTGAGCACTTGCAGAAGGTGCTTCTCCATGGCTGCTGATTACAAAAGCTGCAGGGCCTGAGCAACTTTGAATGATGTATTCAAATAGGTACACATGGATATCTGCGGCTGGTTCTCGGCTCTCGGAGCCCCTTCAATATTCTGGAGGTTGAGCTCTCCTCCTTTCAGGGCACCTTCGAGGAGCGCTCTCGTGGACCCCCATTGTTCTCGATGCCATGCCTCTAAGGGCTCTGATGCTGGTGCACTAGAGTCTGTACCCGATGTTTGGTATGGTCACCCCTCGAAATTGAAGAAGACACAGTCAAATCATCTTCAGGTGAAAATCAATCGATGGCCGATGCTCCGAGATACTACATGTGCTCATCTCTGATTGAGCTCGAGAGCCCCTCGTCATCAATGCATCACCAGCATCCAATGCACCCTTGGAAGCCATAGAGACTGATGTCTATGAAGCCAAGGACAATGAATCAGACTTCTGAATGCCAAAAAGTGATTCATACTGCCTCTCTGACCCTTGAGCCCTCTTTCTGTCATCTGTGAACACAAATTACAAGAAGAGGGCTGATGAATGGATCCCAGGTACTGTAGGCACCAATTGTAGTTATCTGTGACCGATATGGTCCTAGATCACTTGGAACACTTCTTGAACCCACTGGCGGGTTTCTGGGACATGTCATCTGGAAAAATAGTCGTGGCAAAGTTGAATGACTCAATGATGAAGACCCCTTGGATTCCCTAATTTCGTCCCTTGGTATCAGAGCACTGACACCGGAAGGGCCAAGGTGCTGCTGCAAGAAGAAAAATAATGATCAAACGAAAAAAAAGGTAAAAAGGAGGAGAGAATGGCAGATATCATTTAATGTGAATGAGTACAAAATTATGCACTTAGGGAAGAACAACCCAAACTATGGTTACCCGATGCAAGGTTCCACATTAGGAACTACCACCAAGGAAAAGGATTTAGGTGTCGTCATGGATAATACATTGAAACTCTCTGCCCAGTGTGCAGTGGTGGCCAAGAAAGCAAATAGGATGCTAGGAATAATAAGGAAAGGAATAGAGAATAAAACTAAGGATATTATAATGCCTCTGTATTGTTTCATGATGCAACCACACTTTGAATATTGTGTGCAATTCTGCCATATCTTAAAAAGGGAGGAGGGAGGAGTGGCTCAGTGGTTGGGACAAGTAACCTCAGGCCGGAGGGACTGGGGGTCTCTAGTCCCTTGGCCACTCCTTGTGGCCTTGGGCAAGCCACTTAACCCTCCATTGCCTCAGGTACACTTAGATTATGAGCCCTTCGGGGATGAGGAAATAAAAAGCAGTATATATGCACAGCTAAATAAAATATAGTAGAATTAGAAAAGATACAGAGAGCCACCAAAATGGTAAAGGGGATGGAAAGATACTCCTATGAGGAGAGGCTTAAAAGGTTAGGGGTCTTCAACTTGGAAAAGAGACGGCAGAGGGGAGCTATAATAGAAGTCTATAAATTCATGAATAGGGTGGAACAGGTAAACATAGATCAGTTCTTTACTCCTTCAAAAAGTAGAAAAACGAGGAAGTGACGTCACCATCTGGGATGGCCGCCTAAGCACCAGGCTCTCACCGGGACAGTGGGAAAAAAAGCAAAAAGACAGCACACCTAGACAGCAAGTAGGGGGAACGAGTGTAGGAAAACCCTGACATGTTGATAAGGAAAAAATTAGAGCGTTTCCGCTCCCTGTATGAACCAAAAACACAGATAATGCACGGGACGGCTCAGCTGGTCAAGACTGATACAGAGGAAAAGCCTGAGCACACAGAGGAACAGTGCATGTGAGGTGATGTGTGGAGATGGTACAGGGAAATTAAGCAGGAGGTGATTGCAGTAAAACACAATGTGAGAGAAGCGATGGCAGAGCTGAAGGCTGAGATGCAGGATCTAGGGTAATGGGTGGCACAGCTTAAGGAGCAGGTGGAAGGGGTGGACAGAGCCGGAAAAGAGCTGCAGGAGACAATGAGGCAATGGCAGTGGGAGTAAGATCAGCTGCAGGATAAGATGGAAGATCTGGAAAATCGATCCCACTGCTGCAACACTCGGATAAGGGGGGTTCCAGAAAATGAGTGCTTTCAACAAGCTGACAGTGCAGCAACTATTTGCTGCAAAATGGAGGAGGTGAGGTTGAGCGGGAAAATATCACAATTGGCATGGAGGGAGCTCACAGGGCCTTGGGGGCATGTTTCACAAACTTTCAAATAAAGGAGACAATCATGCGAATTGCTACTAAAAGGGAAAGTTTAAATAGCAGAATTATGAACTGGAGCTCTATCAGGACCTGGCACCTGCTACGCTGCAACGCCGCCGAGCCCTGCAACCGCTTACCTCATATTTGCATCAGGAGCAAATTCACTATAAATGGCTCTTTCCTTTTGGGATTCACTTTGATATTAAAGGACATGTCAAATGCACACAGACTGCTGAAGAGGCATGGTTGAACTTCGAAAAAAGGGAGCTTTAAATCTCCCGAGCTGTTCAAAGGAAATGGAGGTAGAGGGGATACGACCTCTTGAACAACCCAAATGGCAGAGGATAACAAGAGAAGGGACAGCAATTAAAACACTTGTCCAAGGGACTTAAAGAAGGAAGAGACCGCAGCTCGGGAAAACTCATATCATCAGTCTGAAGGAGTATGGAGGATAGCGTCTAATCATAGACTGTTCTTGGACAACTGATGGACAGCAGACTGTTTATATTTGGAAATAGGAGGGGACAATGGTGTGAACCTTCCCCCTCCCTTTTTTTTAAATGTTGTTTGTTTGTGGTATTAGGGGGTCTTATGTATGTTGAAGAGGGGGAAAGAAGGGGGAAGGGTTGCTAACAGAGAGGGTTTGAGGTGGGAGGGCTATGCAGAGAGGGAGGATGAATGCATGGATGAATGGAATTTGGAGAATGGGGGGGTAGGGAAAAGAGAGAGTGGACGGGGGAATAGGAGGGGAGGCGAGAATGCGCGGGGTTGCTTGGACAAGGATACCGAGGCTGGAAAAGAGAGGGGCTGTCTGGGGGTGTGGTAGAGGGGCTGTCGGGGGGGGGGGGGGAGTAGAGAGAGGGTCCTGGATGAGGAGGCACTTCCTCATGAAATGGAGATGCAGAAGGGAGTTCTGTGGGCACCTGGACGAAGGAGGGGGAAGGGGGGAGGTGGCAAAGGAAGGTTCAAAGGGAGGGTATAGGCAGTCGGTAGGGGGGAGGTGATAGGGATGGCTTCCATTAGAGTAGATACACTAAATGTTGCGGTGGCAGGTGGTTCTCCTGCAAGAGACGCACCTGCTCCTGAAAGATGAGAGACTGCTGAGCTAATACCCACTACTATTGTAATGCTGAAGGGACCCATAAGAAGGCAGGGTTGGTGACCTTGATTAGAGGTGATGTCTCCTTCCAATTGTGGGGAGTAGATAAAGGGCTGGCTGGAAGGGTACTATTGGTGTGGGGAGAAATTAATGGTAAAACTGTCACCTTCCTGAATATCTATGGTCCCAGTGAGGCGTTGGAGATGTTTTGGGATCAGCTGATGGCTTGGTTGGGAAGCCGGGTCCACGAGACTCTGCTAGTGGGGGGCGGGGAGGTAGACTTCAGTGAAGTGCTTCATCAGCTCATGGATAGGTCTCAGGGGGCAGATAGGCGGAGGATGGGATCTGAAGGGGGCCAATGACGACTACGGGAGTTGATGACACAGTTTGGACTCCATGAGTTATGGCATCAGACGCACCCGCACAAGAAGGACTACACGTACTATTCATCAGTACATTTTTATTTATTTATTTATACAGTTCTTTTATACCGCTCCTTCCAGAGATCAAGGGCGGTTTACAATTAACAGTTAAACAACTTTTACATGGAACAGTAGTGTTAACTATTTACAGGAAACATATCGTACAAAACGAATGTGTGTATAAACTATTTAAATATATATGCAGGGGTCATCTGTTTTTTCTGAGATGAATAAACTTATGTGGGACTTACTTCTTTTTGATGAGTATAGGGGAGGGGCTTTGGGGTTGTTTATGTAGGGGGCAGGGGAGGTGGGGTTAGTAGGTTGTTTGTGATTGTTGTGTAGGGGGAGTTTCAGTGAGGTTTCCAAAATGTTCCATGAATAGGACCGTTTTGAGTCCTTTTCTAAATAGTTGTAGGTCTTAGTAGTACATGAGAGCTAGGAGACTCAGATTGGTAGGTGAGGAGAGTCGTGATTGAACCTAGCACCTGGACTGATCATGCCCCTCTCTGGGTGAAGTTTGCAGGAGCTGTCAATAGGGAAGAGCGCACTTTCTGGTGCCTTAATGAAAGTCTGCTCTGGGATAAGGGGGTAGTGCGAAGTTTGGAGAAGGTTATTGTGGAATATTTAAGGTTTAATGATAACGCAGAGGTAGCAATGCGAATGTTATGGGATGGTTTAAAAGAGGATCTTAGGGGGAAATTACTTCAATGGGCGGCTCGGAAGAAGCGACAACGGCATTCTCGGGTTGAAATTTTACTGGGGAAAATAGCGGAACTGGAGCACCTTCATAAACAGACGGGAGAGGAAAAGATCCAGGCCCAATTTGATCAGACCTGTATGGAACTAGCCAAAACCCATTTGGAGATGATTCATTATCGGCTCCAGTAGGTGAATCAGTATTATTGCGAATTCAACAATAGTGCTAGTACTTTACTAGCCTGCAAATTGCGGGAGCGGGAAAGGCATCCCACTATTGTGAAGATAAAGGGACCGAGAGACTGGCTTATTTTTAGGAGTGCTGAAATACGGGAGCAGTTTTTGAAATACTATCAAGACCTGTATGGTCGAGAAGGGGAGACCTCGGCAGTAAATACAGAAGAATATCTAGCGGACAATAGGGGACTGGACCCATTAAGTGCAGAAGATAAGGATACATTAGACCGAACGATTAGTGCAGATAAGATTGGAATGGTTATTAAAGGCTTAGCCTCACATAAGGTGCCAGGGTTGGATGGCCTACCAGTGAGCTTTTATAAAACTATGATAACTCCGCTTACCCCAATACTGGAGAAGTTGATTAATGGGGTGCTGGAGGGGGGCAAGATAGCCCCCTGGATGCGATAGGTGTCTATTTCAGTTATCGCTAAACCTGGTTGAAACCCCACTTTATGTGGGTCATACCATCCTAACTCCCTGTTGAATACTGATAGGAAGATCTTGGCAAAAGTTTGACTAACCACCTGGGAGCGGTGCTGCCTACTCTTGTGCAGCCGGACCAGACTGGGTTTGTTCAAGGACATAGTACAGGGAATAATATCAGGAGAGCACTTCAAGTGGTTTGGTTGGCATGAAAGGAGCAGCAAGATATGATAATTCTCACAACTGACACTGAGAAGGCATTCAATAGGGTAGGGTGGGATTTTATGTTTGCAGTGTTGTGAAAAGTGGGGGTAGGCCCAGCCTTCTTGGCGTGGATCCAAGCTCTGTACACGGATCTGGAAGCCATGGTGAAGATCAACAGGTACTACTTGGAGTTCTTCCCCATGTGTCGGGGGACAAGGCAGGCAGGGGGAAGCTCTATAATGAGGCAGAGTGAGGCGGTAGCCTCAGGTGGCAACTTTTTGGGGGCAGCAAAATTGCCCCCAAAATGATCGCCTCACTCGGCCTTCAAAATAAAAATAATTAAAAAGAACTCTGGCTTAAGAAGCAGCTACCAATGCTGCTCCAGCGGCAACAGCGGCAGAATGAAGAACCCCGTGGTCGCGCTGCCACCTCCCTGGAGAGCCTGCCAAGTCTCCTCTGCGCCGGCTCAGCTTTTGCAGAGCCGCAGTGAAGAGAGAGTGTTTTCCTTAACCGTGGCTCTGTTAAAGCTGAGCCCGCGGCGCTGATGGGAAACAGGATTTCCTGTTTCCCATCAGCGCCATGGGCTCAGCTTTAACAGAGCCATGCAAAAGGGAAACACTCTCCCTTCGCCTCGGCTCTGCAAAAGCTGAGCCGGCGCAGAGGAGAAATGGGCAGGCTCTCCGGGGAGGCGTCAGCGCGACCACGGGGCTCTTCATTCTGCCACTGCTGTCGCTGGAGCAGCAGCAGTAGCTGCTTCTTAAGCTGGAGTTCTTTTTAATTATTTTTACAATTTCCCTAGGTTGGGGAGGGGGGTGCTAGGACTGGAACTTGGATGATGGGGGGGTTAGAACTGGAAATGGGCTGATGGGGGGGGTAGTACTGGAAATGGACTGATGGGGGTTTTGAACTGGAAATGGGCTGATCAGGAGGGGAGCTAGGACTGGTAATAGGCTATCGGGGGGAGGGGGTTAGAACTGGAAATGGGCTGATGGTGGGTTAGGACTGGAAATGAGCTGATCGGGAGGGGGGCTAGGACTGGTAATGGGCTATCGGGGGAGGGCTAGGACTAGAAATGGGCTGATGGGGGGGGTAGAACTGGTAATTGGCTATGGGAGGGTTAGAACTGGAAATGGGCTGATAGGGAGGTTAGGACTGGAAATGGACTGATGGGGGTTTAGAACTGGAAAAGGGCTGATCAGGAGGGGGACTAGGGCTGGTAAAGCATAGTTACTCACCTGTAACAGCAGGAATCAGTCCTCACATATGGGTGACATCGACGGAGCCCCCATGCGGAGCAAATCCCCAGCTTTCGAAAAAAGCCTTTGGGACTGCATCACGCATGTGCAGTCCCCTTCCCGCCCAAGGGTGCTATCTTGCTCAGTCAAATGACATAGCTAAAAAGACGGCAAAAGGATAAAAATTAATCAAGGACTACAACTCCAGGGGAGGAGGGAGGGTCGTGAGGACTGATTCCTGCTGTCCCTGGAGAACACCTGTTACAGGTGAGTAACTACGCTTTCTCCAGGAACAAGCAGGAAGTCAGTCCTCACATATGGGACTCCCTAGCTATAGGCTATCGAGAACCCATAACTGAAAAATAGGCTCCCTCTAGAAGAGCCGCAGCAGACATGATAGGAGTTCAACCGAGAACGTAATACTCCGGTAGCCTGACACCAAAGGGTCGGAGGGTAGGAGTTGCCTAAACCTCAAACAGATTACAGAGTACAGCCTGGCTGAAAGCACTGTCCCGTTGGGACTCCCTATCCAGGCAGTAATGAGCTGCAAAAGTCTGGCTTGAAGACCAGGTTGCGGCCCAGCAGATGTCTGCCAGCGGAACAGAGCAGAAGTGAGCCACTGATGCGGCCTTAGCCCTGACCCGGTGGGCCATGACTCGACCCTGCAACGGGAGATCTGCTGCCCTGTATGCCCAGGAGATGCAATCCGCCACCCAGGTGGACAACGTACGCTTGGAGACAGGCATCCCCAGCTTACTGGGGTCATAAGAGATGAAGAGCTGAGGAGCTCTTCGATGTCCCCACGTATGCTCCAAGTAGAAGGTCAACGCTCTCTTACAGTCCAGGGTATGCAGAATTGCTTCTGCCTGGCTGGCATAGGGCCTGGGAAAGAAGGTTGGAAGCACCACCTCCTGGTTGAGGTGGAAAGAGGAGACCACTTTCGGCAGGAACTTGGGGTGCATGCGAAGCACCACCCTGTTCCTAGTCTTTTGGACACCAGAGCTTGCAGCTCACTCATTCGCCTAGCCGATGTGCATGCCACCAAGAAAAGCATCTTCCAAGAAAGGAAGTGAAAATGGCAAGTAGCCATCGGCTCGAAGGGTGGGCGAGTAAGCTGCTGAAAGATCACATTCAGATCCCATTCGGTCGCGGGGGGGCAAACTGGGGGTTTCAGCAGAAGCAGACCTCTCAGGAACCTGGACACCAAGGGGTGGACAGAGAGGTTGCCCTTCCATTGGAGAGTGGTGTGCTGATAAAGCACTAAGGTGAACTCGGACCAAGTTTGACTTAAGGCCTAAATCTGAAAGGTGAAGCAGGTACTGCAGCACCACAGCTACCTGGCAGGAGAATGGGTTCTCACTCTGCTGAGCACACCATACCTCAAACCTACACCACTTAAATGTGTAGGTTTTCCTAGTCAATTGCCTTCTAGAGGCCAGCAGCACATCCTCTTTCTTTTTTGGGAGGAGAAGTGGTGCAAGGACTACCCTTTCAGCAGCCATGCCATGAGGGACCTGAGGTTGGGATGCAGAAGTGAGCCCCCGTCCTGCGACAGGAGATTGGGTGGAAATCCCAGAGGAAATGGAGTCTCCTCCGCCAGTTGCAGGAGGAGAGGAAACCAAGGCTGTCTCAGCCACCTGGGGGTCACCAGGCTGACCGAGGCCTTGTCCTGAAGGATCTTAAATAAGGTCCAAGCCACCAGAGGCATGGGAGGAAACACATACAGGAGGCCCACTGACCAGGATATTAGGAAAGCATCTGCAGCTACCCTGTGTGGGTGCGGCTGTCTGGAGCAGAAACGGGGCAACTAGTGATTTTGAGGGCTTGCAAACAAATCTATGGATGGTCGCGCCCAGCACTGGAAGAGTTGCTGTGCTACATTGGGATCCAGTTGCCACTCGTGCGACTGGAGAATTCTGCTTAGCTTGACTGCTAGGAAGTTCTCCTGATTTGGCAAGTAAAACGCCTTGAGGGAAATACCCTGGCTGACTGCAAAGGAGTATAGGTCCAGGGTTTCCTGACACAGGATACGAGATCCTGTGCCTCCTTGTTTGTTCACATAGAACATCGCTACCTGGTTGTCTGTCTGAATCAAGACAGATTGAAGAGTCAGGGTTTGGCAGAAGGTCCAAAGAGCCAGGCGGATTGCTCAAAGCTCTAGGAGATTGATTTGTTGTGTGCTCTCCCACTGAGACCACACACCTTGAGTGCAGACCTGTTGGCAATGCACGCCCCATCCCAGCAGGGATGCATCCGTAGTCAGCACTCTGGAGTGCATGGGAGGCTGAAAAGGCACTCCCTCCAGGAGGTTGTGAGGATGAAGCCACCATTTCAAAGACTGTATCAGGCGATGGGACACCTTGATGTTGTCCCTGAGTCTGCTTGTGGCTTGTGTCCACTGGTCCCTGTGGCACCATAGAGCTATTCTCATGTGAAGCTGAGCATTGGGTGTCACATGCACTGTGGAGGCCATGTGACCAAGAAGGAGCAGAAAGTGTCTTGCTGAGGATGCAGGATCTGCGACTCGCTTGCTGCACTAGGGCTATCAGTCTTTGAGCCCTTTCTTCTGGTAGGTAAGCCCTTGCTTGAAGGGTGTCTAACCTTGCCCCTATGAACTCCAGTCCTTGAGAAGGAACCAGAGTGGTCTTTGTGTAGTTGATCACAAAGCCCAGGTGATGAAGCAACAGGATAATGCGGGATGTGGCCTGTTGGGCCTCTAGAGGTGACTGGCCTCTGATGAGCCAGTCATCTAAGCAGGGGAAGACGAATACCCCTTGAGTCCTTAGAAAGGCCGCCACCACTGCAAGGCACTTTGTGAATACCCTGGGTGCCGAGGCTAGGCCAAAGGGAAGCACTCTGTACTGAAAATGGTTTCCTCCCACTACAAATATTAGGTATTGTCTGTGGTCTGGGTAAATCAAGATGTGTGTTTATGCATCTTTGAGATCTAAGGAGCATAGCCAGTCTCCCTGGCGGAGGTAAGACAGCACTATTCCAAGGGAAAGCATCTTGAACTTTTCCCTCACCAGGAACTTGTTTAAGTTTCGCAGGTCAAAGATAGGTCTTAGGCCTCCAGTTTTCTTTGGTAACAGAAAGTACCCTGGTACAGTTTTCTTTGGTAACAGAAGCCTGTGCCCCGTAGGTGGTGGGGCACTAGTTTTACCGCCTGAACCTCAAGAAGACCTTCTAACTCCTTCATGAGGAGGTCCCTTTGAAGAGGGGGTCTGAGAGGCTCCCCTGGAAAGTAAGAGGGAGGCACCTGGGTGAGATGTAACCGATAGCCCATTTGGACTATCTGGAGGACCCAGGTGTCCGTGGCAATGGCTGGATACCTGTGGGCATACAGGGTGAGCCTTCCTCCTGTGCTAGGCCTTGCTTCCTTTGGGAGAGATACTACGCTCTGGGAGTCAAAAGCCCCCTCCAGGCTGGGCCAGAGCCAGTGCCTGGGGCTGGGGAGACTTTTACTTACGCGGGCCTTGCCCCATCCCTGGGCCTGCTTCCCCTGCTGGGGAGGCCTGATACGTTGTTTCGGTAAGCCGATCCTTTCCTTGGGAAAAGGGGCTTCTTACCTGAGCCCTTCTTTTTAGAAGGGGCAGAAATCTTCTTCTCAAGTCTTGTCTGGGTCAGGTACTCGGACTAGATCTCAGCAGCCTTCTCAGTCATGGGCTTGCCAAAGAGTTTCTCATCTCAACAAGGGACATCGACCAACTTGTCCTGAATCCATGGTTCCAGGTCTGATAAATGTAGCCATGCCTGGCATGGTGCACCAATGCCAGCCCCCGCTACCCAGGCCGAAGCCTCGAAGCCGTCATAGGCTGCCCGAGTCATAAACTTCGAGCACTCTCGGATTCCAGTGGACAAAACCTGGAAGCACTGCAAAGGTCCCTCGGAAAGATCAACGGAGAACCCGGAAATCTCCTTTGCCAGGTTTCGTAGGTACATGCCTATGTACATCTGGTATGTCTGGATTCGGCATGCCAGCATCAAACCCTGGTAGCACTTTCTGCCGAGAGCATCCATGTTGCAGGCCTCCCGGCCAGGAGGCACCGAAGAGTGCGTCTTCTGGCTCTTGAGCCGGCGCATGGCCAATTCCAAAACCATGGAGTTGTGCGGCAGCTGTGCCTTTTGGAACCCAGGGCTCTTGCAAACTCAATAAATGGAATTGATTCGCCTGCTGAGATCCGGCATCAAGGCCGGTGTCAACCACATTCAGAGCATCAGCCGTTCCAGAATGGGGGGCACCGGCACAGTAAGGGCTTCCTTTGGAGGAAAGTCATACTGGAGGAACTCAAGTTCCTCGGCTCGAGGCTCCTCCTCGGGATCCACCGGGAATGACAAAGCCTTTGCCATGTCCCGTACGAAGTCCAAGAACTGGGTGTCCTCCGGGGGTGATCGTTTCTGAGGTTCAGAACCCAGGGAGTCTGACGGTACGTACTTGGTACGGTGGGTGCCCTGGGACTCCTCGTCCTCCGTCTCCCAGCCGGACTCCGAGGAGGAGTCGATCGGCTCCGGAATCGAGGGCCTCGGTCTCGATCGCCCCGACGCTGAGGGAATCGGCGTCGACGACCTTGGTCCCAAACGGGAGGTCGATGGGGACCTCAGCCAAGGATCGACTCGAGACCTCATTGTCTCAAGGATCGGCTCGGCCTCCGGGGTCAACTTGGATGTCGAAGTCGCGGTGGTCGGGGAGGATGGACATGTGAGACCAGCCATCAGCACCCGCTGCTGGTCCATGAAGGCAGACACACTGCGCTCCAAGGCCACCAATCTGAGGCCAAGTTCAGGAGCCTCCGCAGCCCCCGGCTTGGGTCCCGACGCCGGCTCTCCCAGAGGAGAGTCAACAACAAGGACAGTGCTTACCTTCCTCGGCATCTCTGGGTCCTTTCGAGGGAGTTTGGCAGGCCTCTCCGATTCCAAGGATCCGGGGAGGTGAGCTGGGCTCCACGACCGATCCCGCGAGGGACCAGGCCGTTCAGAGCTCTCAGACGACACCGCCCTCACAGATTTTTTCTTCCTCCGGTGTTCCCGCGAGGGAGACCCCCTTTCAGAGGACACCCAACGCTGCTCGGGATCAGAGAGGTCGAGGCCTCTGACAAGGTCCGGGACCGTGCGGGTGTGGACTCGGGAAAAATCCTGTCATGTTGCTGCTGTCTGCTCCTCAATGCCTTGGAAGACATCTTTTTGCACGGGCCACAGACCATGGGGTCATGGTCGGGCCCGAGGCAGCAGTCGTCTGTGTCGGTGAGAGACATAAGTTTCATGCACCGATCACACTTTTTAAACCCGCTGGCAGCCATCGGGGGAAAAAGGGCCCCTTCGAGGTCAAAGGACAGGGCTGCCAGCTAAAAAGAAAAAAGAGCGGGAACACTAGTCACTAAGGACAAAAACAAAGAAATAGACTGGACTCGATACCGGTGTACTGAGCCCAAGGCGAGAAGGGGAACCAGCGTCGAACCGGCAAGCACAAAACCACAATTTTTCAACTTTTAACACTTTTTCCACGGGGGAACTAGGACGACATCCATTGGGCTCTGCGGAGAAAAGGAGACTGAGCAAGATGGCACCCTTGGGCGGGAAGGGGACCGCGCATGCATGATGCAGTCCCAAAGGCTTTCTTCGAAAGCTAGGGATTTGCTCTACATGGGGACTCTGTCAACGTCGACGTCACCCATATGTGAGGACTGACTTCCTGCTTGTTCCTGGAGAATGGGCTATCGGGGGAGGGCTAGGACTGGAAATGGGCTGAAGGGGGGGTTAGAACTGGAAATGGGCTGATGGAGGGGGTTAGGACTGGTAATGGGCTATGGGGGGGCTAGGACAGGAAATGGGCTGATTGGGGGCTACGACTGAAAATGGACTTATTGAAGGGTTATGACTGGTAATGGGCAGATGGCGGGCTAGCACTGGAAATGAGTTAAGACTGGTAATTGGCTGATTGGGGGGATAGGACTGGAGTGGGCTGATAAAGGGGATAGGACTGGAAATGGGCTAATGGGGGAAGAGAGGAGAGAGCTGCTGCCCCTGGAAGAAAACTAGGGGTTAGGACTACAAATGGGCTGATGCGGAGGGATGGTATAATAGGACTGGAAGGGAGCAGATACTGAGAGGGTCTGCCAGGGAAAGGAGGGGGGCAGGAAGGGAGCTGACACAGGAGAAGGAGGGGGCTAGAAAGCGTAGTTACTCACCTGTAAGGTGTTCTCCAGGGACAGCAGGAATCAATCCTCACAAATGGGTGACATCGCCGACGGAGCCCTCGTGCGGAGCAACTCCCCAGCTTTCAAAGAAAGCCTTTGGGATTGCATTGCGCATGCATGGTCCCCTTCCCGCCCAAGGGTGCCATCTTGCTCAGTCTAATGACATAGCTAAAAAGATGGCAAAAAGAACAAAATCAATAATAGGACTGCAACTCCAGGGGAGGAAGGAGGGTCGTGAGGACTGATTCCTGCTGTCCCTGGAGAACACTTGTTACAAGTGAGAAACTATGCTTTCTCCAGGAACTAGCAGGAAGTCAGTCCTCACATATGGGACTCCCTAGCTATAGGCTACCGAGAACCCCTCTAGAAGAGCCGCAGCAGCTGTGATAGGAATCCAGTGGAGACACAACACCCCCAGTAGCCTGACACCAGAGGGCCAGAGGGTATGAAAGAGTAGTTACTCACCTGTAACAGGTGTTCTCCAGGAGCAGCAGGAATCAGTACTCACATATGGGTGACGTCGGTGCCGACTGAGCCCCCGTGCGGAGCATTTCCCCAGCTTTCAAAGAAAGCCTTTGGGAATTGCAGCGCGCATGCGCGGTCCCCTTCCCGCCCAAGGGTGCCATCTTGCTCAGTCTGATGACATAGCTAAAAGACAGAAAAAAAAATTAGCAAAAACGAAATCATAGGACTGCAACTCCAAGGGGAGGAGGGAGGGTTGTGAGGACTGATTCCTGCTGCTCCTGGAGAACACCTGTTACAGGTGAGTAACTACTCTTTCTCCAGGACCAAGCAGGAAGTCAGTCCTCACATATGGGACTCCCAAGCTTAAGGCTACCGGAGACCTCAAGCACAAAAATGAGCTCCCTCTAGCTCAGCAGCACAGAAGGAAGGAATCTTCTCTGAAAACGCCCCCGACCGGTAGCCCAACACCAGGGCTGGAGGGTAGGAGTTGCCTAAACCTCAAAGAGATTATGGAGGACTGCCTGTCCGAAAGCCCTGTCCCTGCGGGACTCCCTCTCCAGGCAGTAATGGGCCGCAAAAGTCTGGCTTGAAGACCAAGTAGCGGCCCGGCAGATGTCTGCCAACGGAACAGAGCGGAGATGAGCCACTGGCGCAGCCTTCGCCCTAACACGATGAGCCGTGACTCGAACCTCCAACGAGAGGCCGGCTGCCCCATAAGCCCAAGCGATACAGTCAGCAACCCATATCGACAAAGTACGCTTGGAGACAGGGAGCCCCAACTTATTGGGGTCAAAAGAAATGAAGAGCTGAACAGCCCTCCGATGCTCCCGCGTACGGTCAAGGTAGAAGGACAAGGCCCTCCTACAGTCCAGGGTATGCAGGACCATTTCAGCCCGGCTGGTGTGCGGCCTGGGAAAGAAGGTCGGAAGAACCACCTCCTGGTTGAGATGAAAAGGAGAAACCACTTTTGGAAGAAACTTAGGTTGAGTCCGTAAGACTACCCGATTCCTGTAGAACCTAGTGTAAGGAGGATCAGACACTAGGGCCTGCAGTTCACTAACGCTCCTAGCAGAGGTAAGGGCTACCAAAAACAAGGTTTTCCAGGAGAGAAAACGAAGAGGGCAGGTAGCCATAGGTTCAAAGGGCGGACAGGTAATCCGCTGTAAGACCACATTCAGATCCCATTCTGGGGCTGGTGGGCCAAAGGAGGCTTAAGGAGGCCTCCTTTGGCCAATGTTGTATTGGTCGTTTTGTTATATTGTAAACCGCGCTGATACCGAATAGTGCGGTATATAAGCAAATGTAATAAATAATAAATAAGGAGAAGGAGGCCTCGGAGAAAACGAGTCACCAAAAGGTGGTTGGAAAGAGGCCTGCCGTCCACTGGTGCGTGATGCACAGAGAGAGCACTGAGGTGGACCCTGACAGAGTTGGACTTAAGGCCAAGATTGGAGAGGTAAAGCAAATATTGCAAGACCACTGCCACCAAGCAGGAGAAAGGATTCTCACACTGCTGAGCACACCATACGGAGAATCGACGCCACTTAAGAGCGTAGGATTTCTGGGTGGGTGGCCGCCTGGAGGCCAAGACGACCTCTTCCACCTCCCGAGGTAGCAGGAGGGGAGCAAGGACTACCCTTTCAGCAGCCAGGCCATCAGATGAAGGGACCGGAGGTTGGGGTGTAGGAGAGTCCCCTGATCCTGTGACAGGAGATCGGGTTGAAACCCCAGACGAAGAGGAGTGTCTACCGCCAGCTGCAGCAGAAGCGGGAACCAGGGTTGTCTCGGCCACCTGGGAGCCACCAGGATCATCGAGGCTCTGTCCCTGAGAACCTTGAAGAGCGTCCGAGACACTAGTGGCATGGGAGGAAAGGCATACAACAGGCCCGTGGACCACGGAATCAGAAAGGCATCCGCCGCTACTCTGAGAGGATGTGGTTGTCGAGAGCAGAATCTGGGAAGTTCCCGGTTCAGAGGACTGGCAAAAAGATCCATGGTGGGGAGACCCCACTTGAGAAAGATCCGTTGAACCACCAACGGATCCAATCTCCACTCGTGTGGTTGGAGGATCCTGCTCAGCTTGTCTGCTAGGTAATTTTCCTGACCTGGGAGATAGATAGCTTTGAGGAGGATGCCGTGGCTGACGGCCCAAGAGCACAGTTTTTGTGCCTCTTGACAGAGAAGGAAGGAACCTGTGCCTCCTTGTTTGTTCACGTGGAACATCGCAACTTGATTGTCCGTCTGGACCAGCACAAACTGGTGAGAAGTGAGGTGGGAGAAGGCTCTCAGAGCTAGGCGGATGGCTCTGAGCTCCAGGAAGTTTATCTGCTGAGCAGACTCCCAAGGAGACCAGAGGCCTTGAGTACATGTCCCTTGACAATGTGCTCCCCAACCCAGGAGAGAAGCATCGGATGTCAGTACCTGAGAAGGCGGAGGAGATTGAAAATCCACTTCTAGCACTAGGTTTGGCAGATGAAGCCACCACCGCAGAGAAGAGACCAGCAGGTCAGATACCTGTACTGAGTCCGCCAGGCTCCCCGTGGCCTGATGCCATTGAGTGCGAAGGCACCACTGAGCAGGTCGCATGTTCAGGCGGGCATTGGGGATCACATGGACCGTGGAAGCCATATGGCTGAGAAGTCTCAGAAATTGCCTGGCAGAGACCAGGGAATTGCTGTGAAAGTGGCTGGCAAGATCCATGAGCCTGTGTGCCCTGTCCAGAGGTAGGAAGGCCCGCGCCTGAAGAGTGTCCAACCTGGCGCCTATGAATTTGAGATTTTGAGAGGGGAGCAAAGTGGACTTTGCAAAGTTTATGACAAATCCCAAGTGCTGGAGTAGAGTCACAGTGCGATGAGTGGCCGGAGTGGCTTCTTGGGAAGACTGGGCTCTGATGAGCCAGTCGTCTAGGTATGGAAACACAAAAAGGCCTTGAAGTCTTAGATAGGCCGCCACCACTGCCAGGCATTTGGTGAACACCCTGGGGGCGGAGGATAGGCCAAAGGGCAGTACTCTGTACTGGTAATGATTTCCTCCCACAACAAACCTGAGATATTGTCTGTGGTCTGGATGAATAAGGATGTGAGTATACGCATCCTTGAGATCTAAGGAGCATAGCCAGTCTCCCTGCTGGAGGTAGGGCAGCAGGATTCCAAGGGTAAGCATCTTGAACTATTCCCTCTCCAGGAACTTGTTGAGGTTTCGCAAGTCCAGGATGGGTCTGAGGCCTCCTGTTCTTTTTGGTACCAGAAAGTACCTGGAATAAAAGCCGTGACCTCTCAGGTGGTGGGGCGCCGGTTCCACAGCCGGTTCCACAGCCTGTTCCTGAAGAAGACTTGCTAACTCCTGTGCAGAGGGAGTCTTGGAGGCTCCCCTGGAAAGTAGGAGGGAGGTACATGGTTAAAGTGTAGAAGATAGCCTTTTTGAAATATATGAAGCACCCAGGTATCTGATGTGATGGCTGACCACCTGTGGGCAAAGTGGACTAGCCGGCCTCCTGTGCTGAGAGAAACCAGCGGAGGGGAAGAGGCTATACTGACGGAGTCAAAAACCCCCACCCTGCTCAGCAGGGGCCAGTGTTGTGGGCTTGGGGGCCTGCTGCCTACGGGACCCATTACCCCATCCCATGGCCTGCTGACCCTGTTGGGGAGCTGCAGAGGCCTGATAATGAGGGTAGTGTTTACAGGTAGCCGCCTTCCTCGGGTAAAAGGGCTTTTTCCCCGAGCCCTTCTTCTTCTGAGAAGGGGCAGAGTTTTTTCTGGACAGCCGAGTCCTGGTCAGAGTCTCGGTCTCGATCTGTGCAGCTTTTTCAGCCATGGGCTTGCCAAAGAGGTTTTCACCTCTGCAGGGGACATCGACCAACTTGTCCTGTATCCATGGCTCGAGGTCGGATGACTGAAGCCAAGCCTGTCGGCGGGCACCGATGCCGGCTCCGGCTACCCGAGCCGATGCTTCGAAGCTATTGTAGGCTGCTCGAGAAATAAACTTAAGGACATGTTCACAATAACCAACAGCTTCTCTAAATTACCTCTTGCTACAGTAGTTAAGCAAGACCTGATGGATGTGGATCTAATACACACTAGGTCAGATTCATACCTGCCAAAAGTCTAAGGAGCTGGTCTTCTGTCACCTGCTGAAACATGAACCAAGACCCATTGCCTTTAGTTTACACTCCAGGACTCTGAACTGGGATAAGAGCTCACAACTTTTGTTTCTCAAACCCAGGGGGAATCCCTATCCTAGGGGTCAATGAAACAATGATAATGAAAGATCTCACCACCCTACCATGAGAGAGGGAAGGAGGGATGTAATCCTATACACTCAGCAGCCAAGATACAAAAGTCTATGTTAAATAACAAGATAAGCAAATTAAGGCCCTTATAGAAATATTAATTAATACCAGTTTACCTGAAATAGTCTAGAGGAATAATGGTGATCACTTCCCCTGTTTCAGAATCTAGAGGAACAGGCATCAGTATCACAAGTGGGGGATCAAAAGTTAATGTTGGTGCCTTTACACTGCCACACAAGCGTATTGGTTTGAAAAGATTTGGTTCATCAGGCAGGACTATCGAAACTTCACCACTGTATTTTCCAGGACAAGCTAGTGAAAAAAATACAAATCAATTAGTCTAGATGCAACATCCCCCTGGAAAAATAGCACAAATTATTAGACTCTTATCAGAAATTAGGAACTCAAACATGATAAAAATATATTTTGACAGAAAAAAAAAAACGAGATGCAAAAGATAAATAGCTACTGTACCCATACGTAACTCACCTTGAACTACTACCGGAAAAGTGTGAGCTAAATAATAATAATATTTCTAATATTTTGATATTTTGCTTCTCAGTTTAATGCACAGTTTTAACACACTTTAGTTACTGTAGTATTCATTAAACTGTGGTAAGTTTAGGGGGCTGTAATCTGGGTGGGTAGATATATGAGCGATATTAAATGGTGCTAGAGGGGATTCTGGGTCAGAAGGGGGATTTAGTGCAGGGGGCACTGTTGATTGCGTGTCAGGAGAAGGTTGTAACCTAGGGCTTCCTGCTCCTTTAAAGACACCAGCACGGGGTCCTGAGAGTATCAGAAGGCCCATCAGCCTGCCAACACTCTTGGTAAAAGTTAACAAAACGTCTTAATTTTCAGGTTTTGGCATTTATTATACTTGATATTTGTCATGTTGTTGATAACAAAGAAATGTGTATTACTGATAATGTGCAATAGCACATTGTAATATGCATTGAACACCTACTTGGTGACAGCCTCCCCCAGATGACTGGGATCGTATGAAATGAAAAGCTGTGAGGCTTTGCGGTGGCCCTGAGTATGCTGCAGGTAGAAGGACCAGGGCCCTTTTGCAGTCCAGAGTATGAAAAACAGCTGATGCCTTTTTGGTGTGGGGTCGTGGGAAGAAGGTGGGAAGCATCACCTCTTGGTTGAGGTGGAAGGCGGATACCACTTTTGGGAGGAATTTAAGGTAGGTGTGGAGCACTGCCCTGTTCTTGTAGAACCTGGTATAAGGTGGCATGGCCACCAAGGCCTGAAACTCGCTGACCCTGCGAGCCGAGGTGAGTGCCACCAGGAACATAACCTTCCAAGATAGGTACCTCAAGTGGCAGGTAGCCAAGGGTTTGAAAAGCGGCTTGGTAAGCTGCGTCAAAACCATGTTAAGACCCCATTGCACTGGGGGTGGCTGGAAGGAGGCTTAGAAAGCAGCAAGCCCTGCATGAAGTTGGTGATGAGGGGCTGAGCCATTAAGAGGCTTGCCCTCTATGGAGTGATGATGCACAGAGAGCACGCTCAGGTGTACCCTGACGGAGATGGACTTAAGTCCAGCGTGAGAGAGGTGGAGCAAGTACTGAAGCACCATGTGCATCTGGCAGAATTAAAGGTCAATCCATTGCTCTGTGCACCATACAGAAAACCTGCACCACTTGAAGGCATAAGCTCATCTTGTGGCGTCCTTCCAAGAGGCCAGAAGGACATTCTCCACCTCCTTGGGGAGGTTGAAGAGCGCTACGGTGATCCGTTCAGTCGTCACACCATCAGCAAGAGAAACCGCAGGTTGGGGAGGAGAACTGAACTTTCCCCTCCTGGGTTAATAGTCCAGGGGACATCCCCAGAGGGACCGGCAGCTCCGCTGAGAGGCAAAGTAACAGGGGAAACCAGGGCTGCCTGGGCCACCAGGATCATGGAAGCCCTGTCCCACTGAACCTCAAAGAGAGTCTGTCTAATTAGCGGCGTGGGAGGGAAGGCATACAAGAGGCCCTCCGATCATGAAATGAGGAAGTCGTCTGTCACTACCCAGGATGGGTGTAGTTGGGGACAGCAGCTGAGCATTGGTCGGGCTGGCAAAGAGGTCCAGATTTGGGGTTCCCCAAAGATGGAATAGTCACTGTGCCACCCAGAGGTCAAGGCACCACTTGCATGCTGTAGGAACCTGTTCAGTCTGTCCGCTAGGGCATTGTTCTGGCCTGGAAGGTATATTGCCCTGATCACATATGAGCATAGGGCTACAGCCTCCCGGTAGAGGCGTTGGGACCCTGTCCCCCCCCCCCCCCCAGTTTGTTCAGGTAGAACATCGCAACCCGGTTGTCCATTTGGTTGGCACTGACTGGTGCTGCAAGCGGTGTCGGAAAGCCATGAGCGCTAGAAAGATGGCTCTTAGTTCCAGCAGGTTGATCTCCTGCTGGCTCTCCTCAAGAAAACAGTTGCCCTGTGTGTGCAGTTCCTCGCAATGGGCACCCCAGCCCCAAAGGGAGGCATCTGTAGTGAAGACCCTCTGGGGATTTGGTTGTTGAAAGGGCATAACCCCTCTGCAGGTGCTGTGCATTCTGCCACCGAGTGACTCCACTAGCTGACAGGACACCGAGACTCTGTCCTGGAGCCTGATCGTGGCCTGAGTCCACTGAGAGCGGAGGCACCACTGAGCTGCTTGCCTGTGAAAGCAGATGTTTGCAACAACATGTACTGTGGAAGCCATGTGGCCAAGCAGGCGCAGCATGGCCTGTGCTGACATGGTGTGATGGTGCTTTACCTCTGTCGGCAGGGCCTGAGATGATCCGCCCTGTCCAGGAGGAGGAATGTGAGTGTCCAGGCGAGCCCCTATGAACTCCAGGCCCTGTGTTGGGGAGAGGTAGGATTTGGGGTGGTTTATCATGAACCCCAGGCTTTGTAGGACCTGGATGCAGACTGTGGTCTGTTGCGCATCTGAGGCAGTGTCTCCTTTTATCAGCCAGTAATCCAGGTATGGGAAGATGAAGGCCCCTTGGAGACGGAGGTAGGCGGCCACCACTGCTAGGCATTTGGTGAAGATTCTTGTTGTGGAGGCTAGGCCGAAGGGTAGTGGTTCCGCCCAACCATGAACCTTAAGTATTGTCAGTGACTGGGATAAATAAGAAAGTGGATATAAGCATTCTTTAAGTCCAAGGAGCATAGCCAATCTCCCTGCTGAAGGAAGGGCAGCAATTTTCCAAGGGAGTGCATTTTGAACTTCACCTGCACCAGGAATTTGTTCAGGTTTCTCAGGTCCAGGATGGGCTTTACGCCCCCTGTTCTTTTTGGGACTAAAAAGTAATATCTTTCCCCTTAAGTGGGGTGGTACCGGCTCGACAGCCTTGTCCCTGAGAAGGCCTATGAGTTCTTGCAGTAAGAGGGCCTGGTGCAGGGGAGACCGAGAGGGCTCTCCTGGAAATGAAGAAGGGGGCTTTTGGTCCAGGTGAAGGAGGCACCTCTCCTTGTCCACCTGAGTGCCCAGGAGTCTGTGGTGATGGTAGCCCACCGCTGGGCAAAAAGAGTCAGGTGCCCTCCTGTTGGTAGCTGATCCCCCATGGGTAGAGAGGCTATGCCTTGAGAGTCAAAACCCGACCCAGTCTGGGCTGGGGCTGGGGTATGGGGCTTGGGGTCCTTTGGCTTATGCGGGCCCCGATCCATTCCCTTGCTTTGATGACCCTGCTGAAGGGTATGGGGGATAGCCTTGATAAGATTGACCCTTTCTGTGAAAGGGAGGTTTTTTCCCGGGTGGTTTTTTCCTGGGAAGAGTGGAAGTCTTCCCTAAGAGTCCTGGTGACATACTTGGTCTCGATCTCAGCCACCTTGTCTTCCATCAGTTTTCCGAAGAGGTTTTCCCCGAAGCAAGGGATGTCGAGGAGTTTCTCCTGGACCCATTGCTCGAGGTCCGACGCCTGCAGCCAGGCCTGGTGTCAGGCGCCAATGCCCACAGTAGCTACCCTCACGCTGGACTCGAAGCTATCGTAGGCCATTTGAGATAAGTATTTTGAGCATTCCCCAACAGACTTCATAAGGGTCTGGAAGCGTCGGAGGTGATCCTCATCGAGGGCCACTGCAATGTCCAAGTTCTTTAGTGAGGTCTCGGAGGAACATGCCAATATACAGTTGATAAGTCTGTATGCGGCACACCAGCATCGAACCCTTGTAACATTTTCAAACAAGGGCATTGAGGGCACGGAATTCCCTGCTTGGGGGCACTGATGAGTGTCTTTGACGCATGGTTGACTCGACTCCCATGGAAGTGTGAAGACGTTGCGCCTTCCTAAAGCCCTGTCCTCGCTGGACCCGGTACATGGTGTCCAGGCATCAGCTGATGATCGGCACCGATGCCGGAGCCTCCCACATCCGGAGAAAGAGTCAACTGAGGATGGAGGGTCTCCTTAGGAGGGGCTTCGTATTGGAGGATTTAGAGTTCCTCTCTATGGGGATCCTCCTCTGACTCTGTGGTGAGAGAGAGAGCCCTCGCCTTGTTCTGGACTAACTCAAGGAACGATGTGTCCTCGGGTAGGGACCAATGCCTCAAGGATGGCAGAGACGGGTCTGAAGGGAGATCACGGTGAGTCCGTGTCTCTGGGGAGGTCTCGACGTCGGACTCCCAGTCGGATAGTCTGTCGACGACTTGAGCCCCAACAGTTCCAGGGGGGTCATTGGGTCCAGTCAACGGAGAATCGGGGCAGAGGCTTGGATGGAGCCAGATGCACTCGCCTGTGATGACCTTGCTCTCGAGGACCGGGAGCGGGATCGAGATCGAGATCCTCGCCAAGGCATGTGGCTCTCAAGGATCAGTTTGGCGGCCTGGGGAATCCTCAACGTCAAGGTCCCTGTGGTCTCACAATATGCATTGGCAGGGCAGGGCATTGATGCCTGCTGTGAAGCAAGGAACGCAGAGATGCTGCGTTCCAATGCCAGCATCCTGGTTTCTCATTCGGGGTCACAGCCTTTGACACTGACACTGGGGTGACCGGGTCACATGTCGGGGAAAAGAGGGAGTCCTCGATGGGACGGGCCTCGGGAGACCGAGATCATTCGCCGGAGGTCTCAAAGTCTGTCCTGGGTACTTTTGCCGGACACTCCCACTCCAACTCCTCGGATGCTCGTTGGGCTGAGGGACTGCATATGGGACTTCCCATGCTTGTACACTTCCCAGGATGAGGCCCCCAAGAATTTCTTCTTCTTTTTATGCTCTCATTCCAGGGATCCTTGGTCGGAGTGCCTGCTTGCCTGTTCAGGAACCATGGGGGGCTTTATGCGACTCAGAGGATCCGAGAAGGGCCTTACAGCGTGAGGCTATCAGATACTGGAGTCAGGTCCGCCCTGTGGAAGATGATGTCCTGCTTCTGTTGGCGGCTCTGGATGGCCTTCACGGACATTTTTTTTACACAGAGAGCAGGCCTCCGAGTTGTGGTTGGCCCCTAGACACCAGAGGCAACAATCATGGATGTTAGTGAGGGACATGCTTTGGGAACACTTATCACACTTCTTGAACCCAGTGGCCTTTAGGGCAAAAAGAACCCCAATGAGGTCGAAGACCTTCAATGCGGCTAGCGGTTGGAAAAGGCACGAAAGAGCTGTTGTGAAAAAGAACCTAACAACAAGGTTCAGAAGCCTGATGCCAGGGAAGTGGGGCTTGGAAGTCGGAAAGGAACCAGTGCTAGCCGGGAAAAGCACAGACGTGCACAAGGAAATCAACTTTTTTCCAGAGAAGAAAGATGAACATCTGTAGGGCTCTATGGAAAAAGGGAGACTAAGATGGCACCCTAGGGCGGGAATGAGACCACACTTGCGTGGTGGCATCTCCCAAAGGCTTTCTTTGAAAACTAGGGAGATGCTTCCGCGAGGGCTGTGTCGATGTCAACGTCACCCATATGTGAGGACTGACTTCCTGCTTGTACCTGGATAAAGGTGGGTAGCACTACCTCCTGGTTCAGATGAAAAGCCAAGATCTCTTTTGGTAAGAACTTCGGATGCGTCTGATGGACCACCCTGTTGCTATGGAATCTGGTGTAGGGTTCATGTGCCATGAACACCTGCAGCTCACTCACTCTCCTGGCAGAGAGCGCCACCAGGAAGATGACCTTCCAGGAGAGATACTTGAGAGGACAGATCGTCAGGGGCTCAAAAAGGAGCCCCATGAACTTCCCTAGGACCACACTGAGGTCCTACGCCACCAGCGGTGGGCAGACCGGGGATTGTGAGAGGAGGTCCCTGCATGAACCAGCCTACCAAGTTGGTGATGAGCTGAGATGATGCAGAGATGCACCTGACTGAATTGGACTTCAGGCCTGTGTCTGACAGGTGCATAAGATACCGCAATATCTCCACTATGGCTCAAGAGAAAGAGTTGAGGCCCTGTTCCGCACATCAGAGGGAGAACCTATGCCATTTAAAAATGTACGCCCAGTGCATAGAGTCCTTACAAGAGGCCAGCAGGACATCCTCCACCAGCCAAGGTAGGCGGTTGTACCCGACGGCTATCCTCTCTGCAGCCAGGCTGTCAGAACCAGGGATTGGAGGTTGGGGTGTCGCAGCGTGACGTCCTCCTACAAGAGCAGGTCCAGGGCATACCCCAATAGCCAGGGGTTCCCCCGTGACAGCTATAGTAGCAGGAGAAACCAGTGCTGCCACCGGGGTGCAATGTAGAGTATGAAGGCTGCTTCTACCTGAATTTTTAGGAGGGCCCAAGGCACCAGGGGCGTCGGTGGGAAGGCATACAGGAGGCCCTTGGAACACAACAGGAGGAAGGCAATCGCCGCTTCCTGACCCCGGGCCAGTTTCCTGGAGCAGAACCTCGGGAGTTGCGTGTTCTCCGGGCTGGCAAAGAGATCGATCTCCGGGGTGCCCCACCGGAAGAAGATCTCCTCCAGAATGATTGGGTTCAGCCTCCATTTGTTGGGTTGGAGGATGCGGCTCAGATGGTCGGCCACTATATTGTCCTGGCCTGGCAAGTACACTGCCTTGAGGAAAATGTTCCTCCCTGCCGTGAAGTTCCAGAGGCGCACCGACTCCCAAGAGGTGGTACAAACCCATGCCCCCTTGTTTGTTGATGTAGAACATTGCTACCTGGTTGTCTGTCTGGACCTGGACTATCTGTCCCTCCAGATGGTCCTGGAAGACCCGTGGGGTGTAATAGACCACCCAGAGTTCGAGCAGGTTGCTCTGTGAGGCACTCACCTCCTTCGTCCACAGCCCCTGTGACTGGAGGTTTATTTATTTATTTTATTTAGTATACATTTGTATACCGCTACTTCCAGCGATCAGCAGCGGTTTGATTACAGATTGGAAATTGTCAAATCATGACAGGAAATTTTTGAGGTATAAACACATTGATTAGACAGGAAAGCACAGCACACAGAGAACTATTTTACAGGTGATCACAGTGGGCCCACCAGCCCATCTTGGATGCATCCATGGTGACGACGTGCTGAAATGGCGGGGCATAGAATGGCAGGCCAGCCTTCAGGTTGCAGTTGTCCTGCCACCAGGTCAGGGAGGCTGCTAAGGCGGGTGTGACCTGGATACGGTCCTCCAAGTGGCCCGTCACCTGTGTCCACTGAGCGCCGAGTATCCAAAAAGGGTCACATGGATATTGGACACCATGTGCCTCAGGAGGCAGAGCATCTGTTGGGAAGTCCCTGGAGCACCGCACTATACCTCTTGCGCTAGGGTGGTGAGGCGCTGAGCCTGTCCCAGAGGTAAGAAGGCCTTTGTCCGAGTGGAGCTGTGTAGAGCTTCGATGAACTCCATGCATTGCGTCGGGACGAGGTGAGACTTTTTAAAGTTCACCACGAACCCTAGGTGCTACAGCAGCCCTAGTGTGCACTGAGTCACATTTCACACTTCGCTGCAGTGCAGTCCGCACAAGCCAGTCATCCTAGTAGGAGTACACAAAGTCTCCGAGGACCCAGAGACGAGCGGATACAACCACCAGGCATTTTGTGAATACCCGTAGGGCGGAGGCAAGGCCAAAGTGAAGCACCCTGTACTGATAGTGATGGCTTCCTGCTATGAACCGGAGATACAGATGGTGCCTTGAATGGATCAGGATGTGGGTGCATGCAACTTTGAGATCCAAGGAGCATAGTCAATCTCCCTGGAGGAGGTAAGGCAGCAAGGTTCCAAGGGATACCATTTTGAACTTTTCGTTCATCAGGAATCCACTGAGATCCCAAAGATCCAGAATGGGCCTGAAGCCCCCTGTCTTCTTGGGGACCAGGAAGTAGCGGGAGTATAACATCTGTCCCTGCAGATGAGGAGGGACAGTTTCAACTGTCTGATTGTCGAGTAGCGACCCGAGTTCTTTCTGGAGCAGCTCCCTGTGCAAGGGGTCCATGGGTAATTCCCCTGTGAATGAGGGGGGGTGGCAGCTGAGTAAAGTGAAGGAGGTAGCCTTCCTTGACTACTCGCAGTCCCAGGCGTCTGCTTTGATAGAGGGCCACCTATGTGCAAAGTGGATGAACTGTCCCCCCACGAACCTTGAGCCCATTACCTCCCGAGGGAGGGAAGCTATACCCAAGGAGTCAAAACCTCCACCCAGGCTGTGGCTGAGCCACTGTTTGGGGCTTGGGAGCTTTAGGCTTCAGGGGCTGTGCCCTTAGCCTTTGGCCTGCTGCCCCTGAGAGGAAGCAGGGTAGGTCTGGAATTTAGTGTAGTTTCTGTAAGACTTCTTGGACTTCAGGTGGAAGGACATTTTCCCTGAAGCATTTCAGTGGGAAGAGTCTAACACTTTCTTGGACAGCCTGGTCCTGGTCATGAATTTCTTCTCCAACTTGTCAGCCTTGTCGGTCATGGGCTTGCTGAAGACGTTATCTCCCCGGCTAGTTTGTCAAGCACACATTGCTCCAAGTCAGAGAACTGCAGCCAGGCAATGCCTACCACGGCCATACGAGCCACCGACTTGAAGCTGTCAAAAGCTGCTCAAGTCTGAAATTTGGAGAACTCCTTGACCGAACAAACAAGGATCCGGAAGTATTCAAGGGGCTCACCTGATAGACCAGCTGAGAACACGGTGAGCTCCTTTGTCGGGTCTCTCGGGTGCAATCCCATGTACAACTGGTAGGCCTGGATCCGGGCTGTCAGCATTGAGCCTTGGAAAAGAGTAGTTACTCACCTGTAACAGGTGTTCTCCAGGAGAAGCAGGAATCAGTCCTCACATATGGGTGACGTCGGTGTCGACGGAGCCCCATGTGGAGCATTTCCCCAGCTTTCAAAGAAAGCCTTTGGGAATGCAGGCACGCATGCGCGGTCCCCTTCCCGCCCAAAGGTGCCATCTTGCTCAGTCAAATGACATAGCTAAAAGACAGCACAAAAAAGAAAATGAACTATATACAACTGCAACTCCAAGGGGAGGAGGGAGGGTCGTGAGGACTGATTCCTGCTGCTCCTGGAGAACACCTGTTACAGGTGAGTAACTACTCTTTCTCCAGGACCAAGCAGGAAGTCAGTTCTCACATATGGGTGACCCCTAGCTCTGGGCTACCAGGAACCCAGGCCGAAAAATAGAGCTCCCTCTAGAGCCCCAGAAACAGTGAGAGAATCTTCTCTGAGACCACACCTGAACGGTAGCCCAACACCAGGGCCGGAGGGTAGGAGTTGCCTAAACCTCAAAGAGATTACGGAGTACTGCTTGCCAGAAAGCATTGTCCCTACGAGACTCCCTCTCGAGGCAGTAGTGGTCCGTAAAAGTCTGGCTTGAAGACCAAGTAGCGGCCCGGCAGATGTCTGCCAATGGAACAGAGCAGAAGTAAGCTACTGATGCGGCCTTCGCCCGAACTCGGTGAGCCGTGACTCGACCCTCCAGGGAGAGGCCGGCTGACCTGTACGCCCAGGCGATACAGTCTGGCACCCAGATGTACAACGTACGCTTAGTGACAGGCAACCCCAATTTATTAGGGTCAAAGGAAATGAAGAGCTGAGAAGCCCTTCTATACCCCTGCGTACGTTCAAGGTAAAAGGACAGCGCCCTTCTACAATCCAGGGTATGCAAGACAGTCTCTTCTCTACTGGCATGCGGCCTGGGAAAGAACGTTGGAAGAACCACCTCCTGGTTGAGGTGGAAGGAGGACGCCACCTTTGGAAGGAACTTAGGATGAGTCCGCAAGACTACCCTGTTCTTATAGAACCTGGTATACGGCCTATCCGAGACCAGGGCCTGAAGCTCACTCACCTGCCTAGCTGAGGTGAGTGCCACAAGGAACAATACCTTCCAGGAGAGGAAACGTAAATGGCAGGTGGCCATCAGCTCAAAAGGTGGGCGAGTCAGTTGCTGCAAGACCACATTGAGATCTCACTCAGGAGTAGGTGGACGAATAGGAGGCTTAAGCAGAAGCAGGCCTCTTAGAAAGCGGGACACCAGAGGGTGGCCTGAGAGAGATTGCCCATCCACCTGCAAGTGGTGAGCTGAGAGGGCACTGAGGTGAACCCGGACAGAGTTGGACTGAAGTCCTAGGTTGGAAAGGTGGAGCATCTATTGAAGCACCACCTGGACAGAGCAGGAGAAAGGGTCCTCTTGCTGTTGAGAACACCAAATAGAGAACCTACGCCACTTCAGAGCATAGGCCTTCCTGGTGGAATGTTTCCTGGAGGCCAACACCACCTCTTCAACTTCCCTAGATAGGAACAAGGGAGAAAGGACTAGCCTTTCAGCAGCCACGCCATCAAATTGAGAGATTTGAGGTTGGGATGCAAGAGGGACCCTGGTCCTGAGTCAGAAGGTCGGGTTGCAACACCAGAGGAAGTGGAGTATCCACCGCCAACTGCAGAAGAAGAGGGAACCACGGCTGCCTGGGCCACCTGGGGGCTATCAGGATCACCGTGGCTCAGTCCTGCTGGATTTTGAATAGAGTTCGGGCCACCAGAGGTGTGGGAGGAAAGGCATACAGCAGGCCCCCTGACCAAGGGATCAGGAATGCATCTGTTCTCAAGGGATGCGGTTGCCTGGAACAGAACCGGGGCAGTTACCTGTTGAGCGGACTGGCAAAAAGATCCATGGTGGCAAGACCCCACTTCAGAAATATCTTTTGCACTACCAGAGGATCCAACTGCCACTCGTGAGGCTGCAGGAGTCTGCTGAGTCTGTCCGCCAGGTAGTTTTCCTGGCCTGGAAGGTAGACTGCCTTGAGGGTCATGCCCTGGGTGACAGCCCAGGAGCAGAGAGCTTGTGCTTCCAGGCAGAGAATTCTGGATCCCGTGCCTCCCTGCTTGTTGACGTAGAACAGTCACCTGGTTGTCCGTCTGAACTAGGACAGACTGGTGAGACAGGATCTGAGAGAAAGTCCGCAAGGCCAGCCAAATGGCCCTCAATTCCAACAGGCTGATCTGCTGGGCGGCCTCCCACGGAGACCACAGGCCTTGGATGCAGGCTCCCTGGCAGTGAGCCCCCCAGCCCTGCAGAGAAGCATCGGTTGTCAGTACCTGAGTGTGTGGGGAGGCCTGAAAAGGAACACCCCTGACCAGATTTGGAAGATGCCGCCACCAGCGTAAGGAGTCCACCAATTGTTTGGGCACCCTTATCCTGTCTGACAACTTTCCTGTGGCCTGCAGACACTTCATTCTGAGGTACCACTGAGCTGGCCTCATGTGCAGCCGGGCATGTGGGGTGACATGCACTGTGGAAGTCATGTGACTAAGAGCCGGAGGAAGTTTCTGGCCGAGACCAGAGAGTCCGCCCGAAACTGACCGGCCAACTTCAGCCTGTGAGCTCTGTCCACAGGCAAAAAGGCCTTTGCTTGGAGGGTATCCAACCTGGCCCCTATGAATTCCACGTCTTGTGAGGGGACCAAAGTGGACTTTGGGAAGTTTATAACGAACCCCAGGTTCTGAAGCAGGGATATGGTTCTGCAGGTGGCCTGCCTGGCCTCTTGTGGAGACTGGCCTCTGATTAGCCAGTCATCCAGGTAAGGGAACACAAAGATCCCCTGGTTCCTGAGGTAGGCCGCAACCACCACCAGGCATTTTGTAAAAACCCTGGGGGCGGAGGTGAGGCCAAAAGGAAGCACACTGTACTGGAAGTGCTTTCCTCCCACCACAAATCTGAGGAATTGTCTGTGACTTGGATGGATGAGGATGTGAGTATAAGCATCCTTCAGGTCTAAGGAGCATAGCCAATCTCCCTGCTGGAGGTAGGGCAGTAAGATTCCAAGGGTAAGCATCTTGAACTTTACCCTCTCCAGAAACTTGTTCAGATTTCGCAGGTCGAGGATGGGTCTGAGGCCTCCTGTTCTCTTTGGTACCAGGAAATACCTGGAATAGAAGCCTTGCCCTTCCAGGTGGTGGGGCACCGGTTCCACCGCCTGGTCCCTTAGCAGACCTTCCAACTCCTGAAGGAGTAAGTTTCTGTGCAGAGGGGGTCGTGGAGGCTCCCCTGGAAAGTAGGAGGGGGGTATTTGGGTGAAGTGGAGCATACAGCCCCTATCGATGATACTTAACACCCAAGTATCCCCTGTGATAGCTGGCCACCTGTCTGCGTACAGGGTCAGCCGACCTCCTGTGCCCTGGAGAGGAGGAGAGGCTATGCTGGCATAGTCAAAAACCCCTCCCTGCTGAGCAGGAGCCGGAGTAGGAGGCTTGGGGGCCTTCTGCCTACGGGGCCCATGACCCTGCCCCTTGGCCTGAGGGTCCTGTTGGGGAGCTGCAGAGGCCTGGTAGTGAGGGTAGGTTTATAGGCAGTGGTCTTCCTCGGGTAAAAGGTCTTTTTCCCCGAGCCCTTCTTTTTCTGAGAAGGGGCAGAGGTCTTCCTGGACAGCCTTGTCCGGGTAAGAGTCTCGGTCTCGAGTTCTACAGCCTTTTCGGCCATGGGCTTGCCAAAGAGGTTTTCACCTCGGCAAGGGACATCGACCAACTTGTCCTGTACCCACGGCTCGAGGTCCGAGGATTATAGCCAGGCCTGACGGTGTGCATCGATGCCGGCCCCTGCTACTCAGGCCGAAGCCTCAAATCCATCGTAGGCTGCTCGAGAAATAAACTTCGAGCACTCTCGAATACCAGAAGACAAGGCCTTGAACCTCTGCAAAGGTTCCTCGGACAGACCAGCAGAGAACCCGGCAATCTCCTTTGCCAGGTCTCGAAGGTACATGCCCATGTACAGCTGGTAGGTCTGGACACGGCAAGCAAGCATAGAGACCTGGAAGCACTTTCTACCGAGGGCATCCAGGTTCCGGGCTTCCCTGCTGGGAGGCACCGAGGAGTGCATCTTCTGACTCTTCAGGCGATGCATGGCCAATTCCACAACCATGGAATGGTGCGGTAGCTGTGCCTTTTGAAACCCGGGGCTCTTGCGGACTCGATAGATGGAATCGACCCGCTTGCTTAAAACCGGCATCGAGGCCGGCGCCTCCCACATGTGGAAGAGCAACCGCTCCAGCATCGGAGGATCCGGGACAGTAAAGGCCTCTTTGGGAGGAGAGTCATACTGCAAAGCCTCGAGCTCCTCGGCTCGAGGCTCTTCCTCAGGGTCTGCCAGGAATGCCAGTGCCTTGGCCATATCCCATACGAAATCCGAGAACCTAGTATCCTCCGGGGGGGGGGGGGGGGATCTTGTCCGAGGCTCGGAGCTCGGTGAGTCCGAAGGGACGCACCGAGTCCGGAAGGTGTCCGGGGACTCCTCCTCCTCCGTCTCCCACGCCGATTCCTCTGAGGAGGAATCGAGCGGCTCAGAGCAGGCGGGCACCGACGCCATCTGCCCCGACGTCGATGACCTCGGTCCCGAACAGGAGGCCGAGGGTGACCGCGGCCAAGGATTGACTCGAGTTCGCATGGTCTCGAGGATCGGCTCGGCCTCCGGGGTTGACTTGGATGTCGATGTCCCGGTGGTCGGGGTAGATGCGCTGGTGAGACCGGCGATCAGCACCCGCTGCTGCTCCATGAAGGCAGACAGTCTGCTCTCCAAGGCCGTCAACCTGAGTCCGAGCTCAGGAGACCCAGCAGCCTCCGACTCAGGCCCCGACGGCGTCGGGCCTGACGTTGGCTCCCCCAGAGAGTCCATGAGGACTACAGTACTCACGTGACTCGGGGCCTCCGACTCTACACGAGGATGCTTGGCAGTCCTCTCCGACTCCGAAGACCCGGGATGGTGATCGGGGCTATGCGACCTGGCCCTCGAGGAGCCAAGAGCGTCCACCGATGCCACCCTCGCGGGTTTCTTCTTCCTTCGGTGCTCCCTCGAGGGGGACTCCCTTTCAGAGGAGCCCCGACGATGCTCAGGGTCAGATTCCCGAAACGTCGAGACCTCTGACGAAGTCTGGACCCGTCCAGAGGCAGACTCGGAGAAGATCCTCTCACGCTGGTGCTGACGGCTCCGCAATGCCTTGGAAGACATTTTGCCACAGGGACTGCAGACCGTAGAATCGTGGTCTGGACCCAGGCACCGGGGGCAGCAGTCGTGTGTGTCAGTGAGAGACATCAGTTTCTTGCACCGATCACACTTCTTAAAGCCACTGGCGGCCATTGGGGGAAAAAGGGCCCCTGCAAGATCAAAAAATTGGGCTGGCAGGGAAAAGAAAAAAGGCGCGAATGCAGTCTCTAAGGACAAAAACCGAAAAGGAGAGATCCGGGCTCGGCACCGGTGTACCGAGTCCAGGCGGGAAAGGAACCAACGTCGAACCGATGAAAAACTCGACCCAATGCAGGAAAAATCAACTTTTTTTCACAGGTGACAAGGACAGGCGTCTGTAGGGCTCCAGGGAAAAAAGCAGACTGAGCAAGATGGCATCTTTGTGCGGGAAGGGGACCGCGCATGCGTACCTGCATTACCCATATGTGAGGACTGACTTCCTGCTTGGTCCTGGAGAACACTTCCTTCCAAATGCATCGATGGTACAGAGCTCCCTACCAGGGGGCACCAAGAGTGCATCTTCTGGCTCTTGATTCAATGCATGGCCGACTCCACCACCATGGAATTGTGTGGAAGTTGTGATTTTTGGAATCCTGGGCTCTTGCCAACTCAATACTGCGAATCGAGTCAATGGTTTAGAATCGGCACCATCACCGGGATCTCCCACTTCCTGAACAGCAGTCATTCCAGGATGGGGGGTATAGGCACCATCAGTGCTTCCTGTGGAGGAGCCTCGTATGGGAGGAGCTCGAGGTCGTCAGCATGAGGCTCGTTCTCGGGCACCACCACAAAGATGAGTGCCTGGGACATCTCCCTCCAAATTTCTGGAAGGCTAAGTCCTCTGGAGAGGACCTTCGCCAATGATGCAACAGAGTAAGGCCATAGGGGACGTCTCAGTGGAGCATGGTGTCAGTTTTCCAGTCCAGCTCCAAGCCCAAGGAGTCGACGAGCACCCCTCGGTCCCCCAGACCGACTCCCAATGCTGGTAGTCTGACAGCGTCATGTCGGTCATCGATGATCTCGACATTGACCATGCAAGGTACTCCAGAACGGGTGGAGCCTCCTCTGGGGAAGTCCTCAGTGAGGAGGTCCCCATGTGGGATGCTGATGACCAGGAGGGATCGGGACTCGGGCCCTGCTGCGCCTCGAGGAATGCCGAGAAGCTTCGTTCAAGGGGCAGCCATGTGGGCCTCGATGCCAGAGGGCTCCACAGCTGTGATGGAGTTGGGGGTGACTCACTGCTCCTTTGATGTCACAGGTGGCTCGTCTCTTTGGGGCTTCTTCGACAGGTGCTCCTGTCTGTCATTCTCTTCAAGCCGCACTGAGGGCTCCAAAGCCAATTTGAGGTGGATCTACCACTCAACGCTGGGTCAGTCCTCGGCGTCAACTTCGAGGGAATGACTGACACATGTGGGAGATCCTCCGAGGATGACTCCAATGTCTGATGACTCCTGGCTCAGAACAAGTCTGGGCACGCGATGTCACTTCGCTCGGCGCCAGCATCGAAGGAAGAGATTCCGCCCCTGATGCCGAACCGGAGCCAGACCTACCAAACAGCTTCCCCTGCCGCCTTTCATATTCCTTCCAGGTTTTGGCTGACATGAGGATGCAAAGCGAGCAGAAAGACCCATTGTGGCCTGCCCCGAGGCACATGATGCAGGTGCTGTGGCGGTCCATATTATTATTTCATGTATATAGTTCAACCCTGTTATTCCAAGTTTGTACCCCTGTTCGATGTAAAACCAAACAGACTTTGTGTTTTGGTCACTTTGTTGTATGTTTTGGTCACTGTTATACTGTAAACTGCGCTGATGCCGAATAGTGCGGTATATAAACAACTGTAATAAATAAATAAATAAAAATAAAATACACGACATAGTGCGGTTGCACTTGCCACACTGCTTAAAACTGTTGGTCGAGGACATAGCGGGGAAAATGAGACCAGCGAGTTCAAACTCAGACATCTCAACCAGTTAGGCCACAAGAGAAAAAACCCTGCGCGCCAAAAGATGAAAAATTGAAGAAAAAAATACCCGAGTGAAAACTGAGATGCCAAGGCGAAGACTCGGGCACAGAATGTGATCAACTCAAACACTTGATGGAAAAGGAAAAGACGATTAAAGGGTCGAAAAAAAAGCTACTTTTACCGGGGTGCACAGATGGGATGTCTGCAGGGCTCAGCGGATAAAGACAGACTGAGGCGAGATGGCAGCTTTGAGCGAGAAGGTGACCACGCATGCATGGAGTAGCTCCCAACAGCTTTCTTTGAAAGCTGGGGAGTGGATCCACATGGGTTCCGTTGGTGCCGACATCAGCCTTATGAGAGGACTGACTTCCCGCTTGTTCCCGGAGAATACCGACACAATTATTGAGGTAACATTAATAGATTCCCAGCTGCGGCAACACATGCTCAAGGCCCCTTGAACTGCAGTGCTTAAAAGAACAGTTGGCCCTGAGTTTCTCTCTCCAGAACCAAATCCCCTACCAAAGATAAGATCTCTGTCCTGCTACACCCTTACAGATACAGCAGAGAGGTCTGTCCCTGGCACAAAGTCCGCACCCATCTAGCTTGCAAAAAAGAAGCCTCCCTCCATACTCCAGGCCCCCTCCTTAACACAGGACAGTCTTAGGTTTCATGCGCCATAATCATCGAAATTCAAAAAGGCACTGGCTGATCCAAGGCTTTCTACAGAGCAAAATTAATTCGTATACAGGTCCTCGATAAATCCTAGTAGTCTATGAAAAGCCACAGTATACCACCCAGCACAGAAACAATACTCACGAGGTTTGAAGGAAACACTAATAGTACTTGTCTCATTTGCGCCAAGCATCCCGGTCTCTTGAGAAAATTTAAATACACCATGTTGCCCAGCTTCCCTTAAAGCACCAAGATCAATTTTCCAGGTCATCGATTGCTTTGAAGTATTGTGCAATTTTAGCATCTACAAACAAATGAGGGAGAACTGGACGAATTAGACAAAACAGCCAAAATAGCCAAAACATTGTAGAAACTGAAACACATTCTGTATGTCAGTTACCCATTTCTATTAATTCATGGAATATTTATTCTACATAAGAACATAAAATATGCCATACTGGGTCAGACCAAGCTCCATCAAGCCCAGTATCCTGTTTCCAAAGGTGGCCAAGCTAGGTCATAAGTACCTAGCAGTTTCCCCAAAAGATACAGGTTCCTCAATGCTTGTTTTGGGTCAAGCCGTGATATCCTGGGTCCCTTTTAATAATGGTTTATGGACCTTTCCTCCAGGAACTTGTCCAAACCTTTTTTAAACCCAGCTACACTTTTACAAATTCCAGAGTTTGATTACACATTGAGTGAAAAAATATTTTCTCTTATTAGTCTTAAACGGGTTACACTGTAGCTTCATTGCATTTCCCCTAGTCTTTCTATATTCTGATAATGTAAACAATTGAACTACGTTTACTCGTTCCACTCCATTCATTAATTTATAGACCTCTATCATATCTGCCCTCAGCTGTCTCTTTTCCAGGTTGAAGAGCCCTAACCTTTTTAGCCTCTCTTCATAGGGGTATCCTTCCATCCCCTTTACCATTTTGGTGGCTCTTCTCTGTACCTTTTCTAATAATGTTATATCCTTTTTAAGAAACGGCAACCAGAATTGCACACAATACTCAAGGTGTGATCGCACTATGGAATGATACAAAGGCATTATAATATCCTTTGTTTTATTTTCCATTCCTTTCCTTATGATACCTAGCATTCTATTTGCTCTCTTGGCTGCTGCTGCACACTGGGCAGAGGATTTTAACATGTTATCCACGATGACACCTAAATCTTTTTCCTGGGTGGTGGGGTTCCTAATGTGTAACCTTGCATCGTGCAACCATAGTTTGGGTTTTTCTTTCCTAGGTGCATAACTTTGCACTTGTCCACATTACATTTCATCTGCCATTTGGATGCCCAATCTTCCAATTTATCAAGATCCTCTTGCAAATTTTCCATAATCCTCATGGGTTTGAACAACTTTAAATAGTTTTGTGTCATCTGCAAATTTGATAACCTCACTCGTTATTCCCTTTTCCAGGTCATTTATGAATATGTCAAAAAGCAGTGAACCCAGCACAGATCCCTAGGGTACTCCACTATTCACCTTTCTCCATTGGAAAATTGGCCATTTAGCCCTACCCTCTTGCTTTCTTTTAACCAGTTCCTGGTCCACAATTGTACACTGCTTCCCATCCCATGACTTTTTAGTTTTTCCAAAAGTCTCTGATGAGGGACCTTGTCAAAGGCTTTCTGAAAGTCCAGATACACTGTATCAACCGACTCACCTTTGTCTACCCGTTTATTCACAGTTACTCTGCTCCACTGAAAACCAACCATCTTCAGAACTGAGTGTCCTGTGTTGCTTTTCAGCTCCTGAACTAATGGATTTCTTTTTCAGCCCCACTCTGCAACCCATTCAGGAACAATATGCACTTACTTGTATATTCTGGTTGTTAGCTGTAGAACTCAATTCACAAAATCCCGAAGGGAGATCAAATACAATCTCTGAGGTCGAGATACTTAACAGTTGACGAGAACCTTCAAGAAGATAAACAAACATTATAATCCAGAAAGCTTTACATAACAATCACTATAACAAACTTGTATAGCAGCAGTTTTCAAAGGGATTTCTACAAGTACACAAGTCTTTAGTTGTAAAAAAAAAAGCACTCTCTGACAGTGTGCATAATTTCAATCATGGGGCAAAGAGACAAAACTGGGTACGGGGCTGGGGCAGGCCTTAAAAAGTGAGCATAGGAATTTCATTTTTAAATTCCCACAACTAATCTTTTCTGATTTAACCCATACCCTTTGCACCTATAAAGTCTGAAGATTAAATATTTGCTGTAGCAAAGACCTGTTAGTGGATTTTCAACTACCCAAGGTCCTACAAGCTGCTGAAAATTTCCCTCCAAATTCACTAAAGATGAATTGGAAAATGAGCAAAACCAAATCACAATAGGGTAGCTGAATGTCAGGAAAATAATGAAGGCCAATTTTAGCTGTTATGCAAGGACAGCAAAAAAGAAAAACAAGTTGCAATGTTATTTATGCATGTGTGTAATGTAAGTGTGCATTTCAGGTTCATGTGGTCCTAAAAATGGAGAAATCTGAATTGAAGCGTAGTTACTCACCTGTAATAGGTGTTCTCTGGGGACAGCAGGAATCAGTCCTCATATATGGGTGAAATCGGTGCTAATGGAACCCACGCGGTAATCTCTCACCAGCTTTCAAAGAAACCCTTTGGGAGGTACACCACGCATGCGAGGTCCCCTTCCCACCTAAGGGTGTCATCTTGCCTCAGTATAATATCATCAATCATCAAAACCCAAAAACCAAACCCAAAATGATCAGTATAATATCATAGCACAAGATGGCAAAAAAACAGCAAGAAGCAACTCCACGTGGAGGAGGGAGGGTTGTGATGACTGATTCCTGCTGTCCCTGGAGAACACCTGTTACAGGTGAATATAGCATAGTTACTCACCTGTAACAGGTGTTCTTCAGGGACAGCAGGAATCAGTCCTCACTTATGGGTGATGTCGGCACCGACAGAGTCCACGTGGAGCAATTCCCCAGTTTTCAAAGAAAGTCTTTGGATTGCTACCACGCATGCGTGGTCCTCTTCCCACCCAAGGGTGCCATTTTGCTCAGTCACGTCACATAGCTAGAGCCCTACTAAGCAGATGGCAAGGGAAGAAAAAAAGGATGGCAACTCTGAAGGGAGGAGGAAAGGTAGTGAGGACTGATTCTGGCTGTCCTGGAGAACACCTGTTACAGGTGAGTAACTACGCTTTCTCCAGGAATAAGCAGGAAGTCAGTCCTCATTTATGGGACTCTCCAGCTACAAGCTACCGAACTTGCAAGCAAAAAGGCGTCTCCGTGAAGCCATGAGCAGATGTTGACGATCCGAAGGAGCCCGAGTCCTCAGGTCCTTGGAGGCCATGCTCTCGGTAGCCGCAGAAGAAGGGCCAGAGGGCAGGAGTTGCTTATATCCTGAACAGATTACGGAGTACAGCCTGGCCGAAGATGCTGTCCCGACAGGACGCCCTCTCCAGGCAGTAATGGGAAGCGAAGATATTCACTGAAGACCAGGTTACAGCCTGGCAAATGTCTATCAGAGGCACCGAGCACAGCGAAACCACCGAAGCCACTTTGGCATGGATGCTATGCGCGGTGACTTGCCGATCCAGCAGGGCTCTGGCCCTCGCCTGATCGAAGGCGATGCAGTCCGCCACCCAGACGGAGAGGGTGTGCTTGGTGACTGCAAGCCCCATTTGGTTAGGATTGTAGGTGATGAAGAGCCTTGCGATGGCTCTGGGTGCACTGCAGATAAAAGGCGAGAGCCCTCTTGCAGTCGAGCGTATGCAAAACCATCGGTGCCCAACTTGCATGAGGTCTTGGGAAGAAAGTCGGCAAGACTATCTCTTGGTCGAGATGAAAATCTGAGACAACTTTGGGTAGGAACTTAGGATGAGTCTGGAGGACCACCCAGTTCTTGTAGAACCTGGTGTAATGAGTCGCGGCCATGAGGGCTTGCAGTTCACTGACTTGTCGAGCCGATGTCAGCGCCACCAGGAAAACCACCTTCCAGGAGAGATGCCGAAGCGAGCAAGTCGCCATCGGCTTGAAGGGAGGCTGCGTCAGTTGCATGAGCACAACGTTCAGGTCCCACTCCGCCGGTGGAGGCCAGATGAAGGGCTTGGAAAGCAAGAGGCCCCGCATGAAACGGGAGACCAAGGGTTGGCCTGAGAGGGGTTTACCCTCGACGGGGAAGTGGTTGGTTGAAATAGCGCTCAGGTGAACCCGGACCAAAGTGGATTTCAGCCCTACCTGCGAGAAGTGAAGAAGGTACTGGAGAACCCACCGGGTGGAGCAGGAAAATGGGTTGATCTGGAGCTCGGAGCACCAGATTGAGAAGCGCCACCATTTGAAGGTATAAGCCCGTCTTGTTGAGTCCTTCCTCGATGCAAGCAGGACTTCCTCAATCTCCACTGGGAGGTGTAGCGAGGCTAAAGAGATCCGCTCAGCCGCAAAGCTGTCAGGGATAGAAAACCCAGGTTCGAGTGACACACCTGTTCCTCCTCCTGTGTCAGCAGGCCCGGGGCACTGCCCAGGGGGACTGAGGGCTTCGATAAGAATCGGAGTAGAAGCGGGAAACAAGGCAGACGAGGCCTTGAGGGAGTTACGAGGATCACCGAAGCTGGATCTCACTGAATCTTGTGGAGGGTCCTCGCGATGAGAGGAGCAGGGGGAAACGCATACAGAAGCCCGGAGGACCAGCTCAGAAGGAATGCGTCCGGGGCTACCCTGCTCAGGTGCAGTGTCGGCCCACAGAAAGGGGAGATCTGTGCTTTCACCGGGCTGATGAACAGATTTATGGACGGAGTCCCCCAGCGGTGAAAAAAGTGGAGGGCCACCTCTGGACTCAGGTGTCACTCATGCGGATGAAGAAACCTGCTGAGCCTGTCCGCGAGGAAGTTGTCCTGGCTTGGGAGGTAGGCAGCTCTTAGCGTCATGCCACGGTGCATGGTGAAGAAGCAGAGGAAGACTGCCTCTCGACAGAGGGGGCGGGAGCCCGTACCCCCTTACTTGTTGATGTAGAACATCACAACTTTGTTGTCAGTCTGCACGAGCACCAACTTGCCCTGCAAGTAGTGCTCGAAGACCTTCAGGACCAGCCGGACTGCTTGAATCTCGAGCAGGTTGATCTGTTGCAGGGATTCCTTGGGTGACCACTGTCCCTGGATGCGGAGGTTGTCACAGTGGGTTTCCCAGCCTAAAAGTGAAGCATCCATCAGGATGCACTCGTGCTGTGGGTTGTGGAAGGGCATGCCCAAAAGAAGGCTGCAGGGATTCAGACACCACTCCAGGGAAATGGATAGGCTGTGTGAGACCGAGATGGGGTTGCAGAGTCGGCCCGAGGCCTGGGACCATTGCGCTCTGAGGCACCAATGGGCTGCTCGCATATGCAGGCGAGCATGGGGAATGACGTGCACAGTGGAGGCCACAGAGCATGGGGAATGACGTGCACAGAGTGTGGAGCTGATCTGCGCGTGCTCGAGGAAGAAAGGCGGTTGCACATTCTATGTCGAGAAGAGCACCAATGAACTTCAGAGTCTGTACTGGTTTGAGGTGGGATTTGAAGTAGTTGATCAGGAAACCGAGACGCTTGAGGAGGAGGACCATGCGCGACACCAAGAGGCAAGCCTCCTCCGCCAATGTGCCCGAGATGAGCCAGTTATCTAGTAAAGGGTAGACGGATATGCCCTGCAGCTGGAGGTGGGCGGCGGCCACTGACAGGCACTTGGTGAAGACTCGTGGGGCAGACGCGAGCCCGAAGGGAAGCACTCTGTACTGGAAGTGCTCTCCCTGCACCCTGAAACGCAAGTACTTCCTGTGTTTGGGGTGGAAAGAAATGTGGGCGTAAGCGTCTGAGGTCCAAGAAGCATAGCCAATTGCCCTGCCAGAGAAAGAGCAGCAGGACGCCAAGCAAAAGCATTCTGAACTTCTGTCGCACCAGAAACTTGTTTAGGTTCCTGAAATTGAGAATGGGGCGCAAGCCCCCTGTCCTCTTCGGAACGAGGAAGAAATGGGAGTAAAACCACCGACCTCAGAGAAGCGCCTGTTGACAGAGGCAGCTGTTCAACTCTTGCTGTACACAAGTCTGGTGCAAGAGGAGCCGAGAAGGCTTCGCCAAGAAGAAGGGAAGAGGAAGTCTGTCCAGACGAAGACGATAGCTGTCCCAAACAACCTGGAGGACCCAGGTGTCTGATATGATGGCCTCCCACTCGGAGGCGAAAAGGGACAGATGCCCTCCCATGGGTGGAGGTGCCTCCGGTTGCGAGGGGCTATGCAGCTGGCGTCAAAACCCCGGGACCGGCTGGGGGCACCAGTGGCTGCGCTTTTTGCCCCTTTGGTTTCGAGTGATCCTGAGCACCCCCTTTGCCCTGGCCACTACTGGACTTCAGCGCTGGGGCAGGCGGATACCCCCTATAAGGAAGCCCCTTCCTCTGGAAGACAGGCTTCTTGCTGTGTTGTTTCTTCCGCGGAACAGAAGAGGTTTTGTGAGAGAGACGGGTGCGGGTTATGAACTCCGTCTCAATCTTGGCTGCCTTGTCCTCCATGGGTTTGCCAAACAATTGTCCGCCGTGGCAGGGGACATCCAACAGCTGCTCCAGGTCTGAAGACTGGAGCCACACTTGATGCAGGGCTCCGATGGCAGCCGCTACCACACGGACGGAAGATTCAAACTCATCATACGCGGCGCAGCCGGGAAAGGTATTTCGAGCAGTCCACGACCAATCGCAGAAGGGTCTGAAATCTGAGGAGGTGATCGCCTCTGAGGCCCGCAGCGAAGCCGCCGAGTTCCTTGGCGATATCACGAAGGAACATCCTCATATACAATTGGTATGCCTGGATGCGGCACACCAGCATGGATCCCTGGTAAGCCTTGCGCCCGAAGGCTTCAAGGTAACAGGATTCTCTACCAGGCGGAACTGAAGAGTGCGACTTCAGGCTCTTCTGCTTCCGCATCACGGATTGCACTACCATGGAGGTATGGGAAGCTGGATCTTGCAGAACCCTGGGCTACGCTGGATCCTATACATGGCATCGAGTCTTTTACTGACAATAGGGACCGAGACAGGTGTTTCCCACATGTGGAGGAGCAGCCAGGTCAGGATGGATGGTACAGGAACTGTGAGAGACTCCCTAGGAGGAGACTGATATTGCAAGATGTCGAGTTCCTCTGCCCTTGGCTCTTCCTCGGTAGAGCTAAGGAGGAAAATGAGAAGGGAAAAGAGAGCTAGTCTCTCTTTAAGAAGAAAAACAGTTTGTTATACCGTGTAGTGTTCCAAGAAGGAAAAGAGGAACAGACCCAACTGATGGTGCCTCAGATATTTAGAGAGGCCCTATTGGCTTTGGTGCATAGTCCTCCTTTGGCGGAACACCTAGGAGAACAGGGAGGGATCACTCACCTTACCCAAAGATTCTTTTGGCCCAACATCTATTAGCACATGAGTAAGTTCTGCCAAGCCTGTGCAGTATGCCAAAGAAAAAATAAAACACAGTCAAAAGATTTCCCCTGATTCCAATCCCAAGAGCAGGACAACCCTGAGATCAATTGGCTTGGATATTGTGGGGTCTTTAGAGAGAAACCTAGCGGGTTATCATTACCTATTGGTGGTAGTTGATTATGCCACCCGCTATCTGTGGGTGGTTCCTTTATGGAAGGTTACTGCCGCAAAATGAGGAAGGGAGCTTCTGAAAATTTTTGTGAAGTAGGGTTTACCCGAGAGCTCCTAACAGACCAGGGAATGAATTTTTTGTCTAAACAGTTAGAGGCCATCTTGACCATGTTTGGAATCAAACCTATTAAGACCGTAGCCTACCATCCTCAGACAGCCTAGTCGAATGGTTTAAGCAAACCGTGATACAGATGGTAAAGAAAAGTATAAGGAATAACTGTCAAGCTTGGGAACAAGTGATCCGTTTCGTATTATTCGCCTATAGGGAAGTCTCCCAGGTGTCTTTGGGCTTCTCCCCATTTGAACTCTTCATGTGGCGACAACCCATGGCCTGTTGGATATTGTATGAGAAATCTGGGCAGGGACAAAGAGAGAATTAGAACCCATGATTAAGCATGTTACCCATTTGAAGACTCAAGTAAGAACATTCTCACAGTGGGCTAACTTGAATCTTACAAAAAAAGTCAAGGGAGACAAAAGACCTATTATGATAGGCAAGCTCAGGAGAGGAGTTTTAACCTGAGAGATCAGCAATAAATTGCTGGTCCGATGGAAAGGCCACTTTAAGGTTCGAAGGAAACTAGGCCCAGTGGACTACAAGGTTGAGCAGGGGAAGGGAAAGGTGCAGACCTTCCATGTAAACCTACTAAAGCCCTGGGTATGTCCAGAAGGGCTGAGGGCAGAAGTGGGGAGGAAGATATGGGCTCTGAGATAGCACAAATAAAGGATTCCACTGCTGTTCCAATAGAAATAGAATTGTCTGGGAAGCAAAGACGACAAGTGAAACAATTGTTGGCCCAATTTTCAGAAATGTTCTCACAGTTACCCAGAAGGCCACATTTGGGAACACACAAAATCATCATGAAGAAAGGGGAGATAGTAAGACAACGGCTGTACCAAACTCCCCAAGCCAAACGGCAAGAGATACAGAGGGTAGTCCAAGATATGTTACAGTTGGGGATGACTGAGGAATCCGCCAGCGAGTGGTCTAGTCCAATAGTGTTGGTGCCCATGCCAGATGGAACCACTAGGTTCTGTATAGACTTTAGACAACTCAACACAATTTCACATTTCTATCCATACTCCATGCCGACAATAGAGAAATTGGTCAAACAGTTGAAAGTAGCCAGATACATCTCCAACCTTGATTTGACAAAAGGGCATTGGCAAATTCCCTTGGACTCGGCCTCAAAAGAGAAAACTGCATTTAGAACTTCCCAGGGGTTGTACCTATTTACAGTCCTGCCTTTTGGGTTGCAAAGGGTGCCTGCTACCTTTCAATGGATTATCAATAAGTTATTCAAGCTCCATCTAGAATTTATTTAAATTACTTCTATACCGTGCTCTTTAAAATCAGTGCAGTTTACAAGTAACAACAATTTGTACAGTGCGGCAGAACATGCACTGTATATTACAGAGAGCAGGTAATATAACGGGTTTCAACGGGGGTAACTATTTACAACTGACCTATTGTGCCACAGGTATGATTGTGGAGTCATGACATGCTCTGAATTATATACAGTTTAGATAACTATTTACAGGTTTGTGCAGTATTATTTCTGGATGTGGTTGCGTCAGCATGACATGGGTGTGCTGGTGGTGTCGTTGTGGTGGGTGGAGGGTATGTCGGGTTGTGATGATTACCTGGACCGGGAGTAATGTAGGAGGAAAAGATGGTGCTTTAGTGCCTTCCTGAATTGGGCGAGGTCCGTAAAGAGTAGTTACTCACCTGTAACAGGTGTTCTCCAGGAGCAGCAGGAATCAGTCCTTACATATGGGTGACGTCGGCGCCGACAGAGCCCTCGCGGAGCAATTTCCCCAGCTTTCAAAGAAAGCCTTTGGGAATTGCAGCGCGCATGCGTGGTCCCCTTCCCACCCAAGGGTGCCATCTTGCTCAGTCTGATGATATAGCTAAAAGACAGCAAAAAAAAGTTAGCAAAAACGAAATGATAGGACTGCAACTCCGAGGGGAGGAGGGAGGGTTGTGAGGACTGATTCCTGCTGCTCCTGGAGAACACCTGCTACAGGTGAGTAACTACTCTTTCTCCAGGACCAAGCAGGAAGTCAGTCCTCACATATGGGACTCCCTAGCTTAAGGCTACCGGAGACCTCAAGCGGAAAAATGACCTCCCTCTAGCTCAGTAGCACAGAAGGAAGGAATCTTTTCTGAAAACGCCCCCGACCGGTAGCCCAACATCAGGGCCGGAGGGTAGGAGTTGCCTAAACCTCAAAGAGATTATGGAGGACTGCCTGACCGAAAGCACTGTCCCTGCGGGATTCCCTCTCCAGGCAGTAATGGGCCGCAAAAGTCTGGCTTGAAGACCAAGTAGCGGCCCGGCAGATGTCTGCCAACGGAACAGAGCGGAGATGAGCCACTGACGCAGCCTTTGCCCTGACACGATGAGCCGTGACTCGACCCTCCAACGAGAGGCCGGCTGCCCCATAAGCCCAAGCGATACAGTCAGCAACCCATATGGACAAAGTACGCTTGGAGACAGGTAGCCACAACTTATTGGGGTCAAAAGAAACAAAGAGCTGAACAGCCCTCCTATGCTCCCGCGTACGGTCAAGGTAGAAGGACAAGGCCCTCCTACAGTCCAGGGTATGCAGGACCATCTCAGCCCGGCTGGAGTGCGGCCTGGGAAAGAAGGTTGGAAGAATCACCTCTTGGTTGAGATGAAAAGAGGAGACCACTTTAGGAAGAAACTTAGGGTGAGTCCGTAAGACTACCCTATTCCTGTAGAACCTAGTGTAAGGAGGATCAGACACTAGGGCCTGCAGTTCACTAACGCGCCTAGCAGAGGTAAGGGCTACCAAAAACAAGGTTTTCCAGGAAAGAAAACGAAGAGGGCAGGTAGCCATAGGTTCAAAGGGCGGACAGGTAATCCGCTGCAAGACCACATTCAGATCCCATTCAGGGGCTGGTGGGCGCAAAGGAGGCTTAAGGAGAAGGAGGCCTCGGAGAAAACGAGCCACCAAAGGGTGGTTGGAAAGAGGCCTGCCATCCACCGGAGCGTGATGTGCAGAGAGAGCACTGAGGTGGACTCTGACAGAGTTGGACTTAAGGCCCAGATTGGAGAGGTAAAGCAAATATTGCAAGACCACTGACACCAAGCAGGAGAAGAGATTCTCAGACTGCTGAGCACACCACACGGAAAACCTACGCCACTTAAGTGCGTAGGACTTCCGGGTGGAGGGCCGCCTGGAGGCCAAGACGACCTCTTCCACCTCACGAGGCAGCAGGAGGGGAGCAAGGACTACCCTTTCAGCAGCCAGGCCATCAGATGAAGGGACCGGAAGTTGGGGTGTAGGAGAGTCCCCTGATCCTGTGACAGGAGATCGGGTTGAAACCCCAGAGGAAGAGGAGTGTCCACCGCCAGCTGCATTAGAAGCGGGAACCAGGGTTGGCCACCAGGGAGCTACTAGGATCATCGAGGCTCTGTCTCTGAGAACTTTGAAGAGCGTCTGAGACACCAGTGGCATGGGAGGAAAGGCATACAAGAGGCCTATGGACCATGGAATCAGGAAAGCATCCGCCGCCACTCTGAGAGAATGCGGTTGACGAGAGCAGAATCTGGGAAGCTGCCTGTTCAGGGGACTGGCGAATAGATCCATGGTGGCGAGGCCCCACTTGAGAAAGATCCGCTGAACCACTCGTGTGGATGGAGGATCCTGCTCAGCCTGTCTGCCAGGTAATTGTCTTGACCTGGGAGATAGACAGCTTTGAGCAGGATGCCGTGAAGGACGGCCCAAGAGCACAGTCTCCGTGCCTCCTGACAAAGAAGGAAGGAGCCTGTACCTCCTTGTTTGTTCACGTAGAACACGGCAACTTGATTGTCTGTCTGGACCAGCACAGACTGGTGAGAAGTGAGGTGGGAGAAGGCTTTCAGAGCTAGGCGGATGGCTCTGAGCTCTAGGAAGTTTATCTGCTGAGCAGATTCCCAGGGAGTCCAGAGGCCTTGAGTACATGTCCCTTGGCAATGTGCTCCCCAACCCAGGAGAGAAGCATCGGTTGTCAGCACCTGAGAAGGCAGAGGAGATTGAAAATCCACTCCCAGCACCAGGTTTGGTAGATGAAGCCACCACCGCAGACAAGAGACCAGCAGGTTGGATACCTGTACTGAGTCCGCCAGGCTCCCCGTGGCTTTATGCCATTGAGTGCGAAGGCACCATTGAGCAGGCCGCATGTTCAGGCGGGCATTGGGGATAACATGGACCGTGGAAGCCATATGGCCGAGCAGTCTCAGAAATTGCCTGGCGGAGACCAGGGAATTGCTGCGAATGTGGCTGGCAAGATCCATGAGCCTGTGTGCCCTGACTAGAGGCAGGAAGGCTCGCGCCTGAAGTGTGTTCAACCTTGCGCCGATGAATTTGAGATTTTGAGAGGTGAGCAAAGTGGACTTTGTGAAGTTTATGACAAATCCCAAGTGCTGGAGCAGAGTCACAGTGCGATGAGTGGCCTGAGTGGCTTCTTGGGAAGACTGGGCCCTGATGAGCCAGTCGTCCAGGTATGGAAATACAAAGAGGCCTTGAAGTCTTAGATAGGCCGCCACCACTGCTAGGCATTTGGTGAATACCCTCGGGGCGGAGGATAGGCCAAAGGGCAGGACTCTGTACTGGTAATGATTTCCTCCCACAACAAACCTGAGATATTGTCTGTGGTCTGGATGAATAAGGATGTGAGTATAGGCATCCTTCAGATCTAAGGAGCATAGCCAGTCTCCCTGCTGGAGGTAGGGCAGCAGGATTCCAAGGGTAAGCATCTTGAACTTTTCCCTGGCCAGGAACTTGTTGAGGTTTCGCAAGTCCAGGATGGGTCTGAGGCCTCCTGTTCGTTGTGGTACCAGAAAGTACCTGGAATAAAAGCCTTGACCTTTCAGGTGGTGGGGCACCGGTTCCACAGCCTGTTCCTGAAGAAGACTTGCCAACTCCTGAAGGAGTAAGTCCTTGTGCAGAGGGAGTCTTGGAGGCTCCCCTGGAAAGCAGGAGGGAGGTACCTGGTGAAAGTGAAGAAGATAGCCTTTTTGAACTATATGAAGTACCCAGGTATCTGATGTGATGGCTGACCACCTGTGGGCAAAGTGGACCAGCCGGCCTCCTGTGCTGAGAGAAACCAGCGGAGGGGAAGAGGCTATGCTGATGGAGTCAAAAAACCCCACCCTGCTGAGCAGGGGCCGGTGTTGTGGGCTTGGGGGCTTACTGCCTACGGGACCCATTACACCATCCCTTGGCCTGCTGACCCTGTTGGGGAGCTGTTGGGGCCTAATAATGAGGGTATTGTTTATAGGCAGCTGCCTTCCTCGGGTAAAAGGGCTTTTTCCCCGAGCCCTTCTTCTTATGAGAAGGGGCAGAGGTTTTCCTGGACAGCCGAGTCCTGGTCAGAGTCTCGGTCTTGATCTGTGCAGCCTTTACAGCCATGGGCTTGCCAAAGAGGTTTTCACCTCTGCAGGGGACATCGACCAACTTGTCCTGTACCCATGGCTCGAGGTCGGCGGGCACCGATAGCCGGCTCCGGCTACTCGAGCCGATGCTACGAAGCCATCGTAGGCTGCTTGAGAGATAAACTTCGAGCACTCTCGAATACCAGTGGACAAAGCTTGGAACCTCTGCAAAGGTTCCTCGGAGAGACCAGCAGAGAACCCGGAAATTTCTTTTGCCAGGTCCCGGAGATACATGCCCATATAGAGCTGGTAGGTCTGGACCCGACAAGCAAGCATAGAGCCCTGGAAGCACTTCCTAACGAGGGCATCCAGGTTCCGGGCCTCCCGGCCGGGAGGCACCAAGGAGTGCATCTTCTGATTCTTGAGTCGATGCATGGCCGATTCCACCACCATGGAATGGTGCGGTAGTTGTGCCTTTTGGAACCTGGGTCTCTTGCGGACTCGATAAATGGAATCGACCCGCTTGCTTAACACCGGCGCCGACGCCGGGCTGTCCCACATGCGGAAGAGAAGTCGCTCCAGCATCGGAGGAACCGGTACAGTAAAGGCCTCCTTCGGGGGAGAGTCATACTGGAGGGCATCGAGCTCTTCGGCTCGAGGTTCCTCCTCGGGATCCGCGGGGAATGCGAAGGCCTTGGCCATATCCCGCATGAAGTCCAAGAACCAGGTATCCTCCGGGGGGGACCGTCTCCGGAGTTCGGACTCGGGTGAGTCCGATGGACACACCGAGTCCGAAAAGTACCAGGGGACTCTTCGTCCTCCGTCTCCCAGGCCGATTCCTCGGAGGAGGAATCGAGCGGCTCCGGTCGGGCGGGCACCAATGCCTTCCGCCCCGACGCCGAGGGAGTCGGCGTCGATGACCTCGGTCCCGAACGGGAGGCCGAGGGAGACCGCGACCGAGGATCGACTCGAGTTCGCATGGACTCGAGGATCGGCTCGTTCTCCGGGGTCAACTTGGATGTCGACGTCCCGGTGGTCGGGGCAGAAGCACCGGTAAGGCCAGCGATCAATGCCCGCTGCTGGTCCATGAAGGCAGCGAAACTGCTCTCCAAGGCTGTCAACCTGAGTCCGAGCTCAGGAGACCCAGCAGCCCCCAACTCGGGCCCCGACTGTGTCGGGCCCAACGTTGGCTCATTCGGAGGTGAGTCCACGAGGACTACAGTTCTCACGTTTCCAGGAGACTCCAACTCAAGACGAGGATGTTTCGAAGGACTCTCCGACTCCGAGGACCCAGGACGGCTATCGGGGCTATGCGACTTGGCCCTCGAGGAACCAGGAGCGTCCACCGACGCCGCCCTCGCGGGTTTCTTCTTCCAATGATGTTCCCGGGCAGGAGACCCCCGCTCAGAGGAACTCCGATGATGCTCAGGACCGGAGTCCCGGGACGTCGAAGCCTCTGACGAGGTCCGGGCCCGGCCGGACCCGGAGTCAGAGAAGATTCTTTCTTTTTGTTGCTGCCGACTCCTCAACGCTTTAGAGGACATCTTACCACACGGACCACAGATCATCGGGTCATGAGTGGGTCCGAGGCAGCGGAGGCAGCAGTCGTGTGTGTCGGTAAGAGACATAAGTTTCTTACACTGATCACACTTTTTAAACCCGCTGGCAGCCATCGGGGGAAAAAGGGCCCCTGTGAGGTCAAAAGACAGGGCTGCCAGTGAAAATGGAAAAATTGGCGCGAACGCTAGTCACGAAGGACAAAAACCGAAAAAATTACGAACGGACTCGATACCGGTGTATCGAGTCCGGGCAGGAAAAGGATCCATCGTCGAACCGAGAAAAGAAAAATAATAAAAATCAACATTTTCAGCGGCGATCACAAACAGCGTCTGTAGGGCTCCGCGGAAAAAAGAAGACTGAGCAAGATGGCACCCTTGGGCGGGAAGGGGACCGCGCATGCGTGCTGCAATTCCCAAAGGCTTTCTTTGAAAGCTGGGGAAATTGCTCCGCGAGGGCTCCGTCGGCGCCGACGTCACCCATATGTGAGGACTGACTTCCTGCTTGGTCCTGGAGAATAGTTCGGATGGTGTTTGGGAGGGAATTCCAGAGTGTCGGTGCATAAAATACAAAGGCTCTGCTCTTTGCTGCGAGGGAGCATTTTGTTATTATGCTGGGGATTACTAGTGTGTTGGCAGCGAATGTCCTTCTGGATCTGTTTGGCGGGGTGGGGAGAATGAGGTCCGTGAGGGAGGTGGAGGATTGTTTGTTGATGGCCTTGAAGGTCACTAGTAATACCTTAAAGGTGAGCCTGCAGTGGATCGGCAACCAGTGGAGGTGTTTCAAGATTGGGGTTATGTGGTCCCTTCTGGAGGTTCCGTGCAGGATGCGGGTGACGGCATTCATTGCTAATTGCAGGGGGTTCAGAGTGTTCTTGGGGAGACCCTGCAGAATAGGGTTGGTATAGTCAAAGTGGGGGGTTACCAATGCTTGAAAAATCGTCCGTAAATCGTCTGGTTCCAGTAGGGGTCGTAGGTGGTGAATTGTTCGTATCTTGTGATAGCTTGCCCTGATGGTGTTGCTTATGTGTGCTTTCATGTCAAGCTGCTGGTCTGGTGTGACACCCAAGTAGCAAATGGCGGGCTTGCTCAGGAGCTCAGCGTCTCTTACCCTGATTGATGCGGGGGGGGGGGGGGTGTGAAGGAGTGATTCCTGGTGATGACGGGAACATCTGTTTTGTTAAAGTTAATCCTGAGGCTCTGCGTGTTGAGCCAATCTGTGACAGCATCAAAGCATTTTATTAATGTTGAGAAATCAGGTTGGTTGATTGAGAAAGGTGTGAAGAGTAGTACATTGTCGGCGTACACCAGGCAGGAGATATTGAAGGAGTGGATGATTGAACAAATGGGCTGCATGTATATATTGAAGAGGAGGGCCGAGAGTGATGAGCCTTGGGGGACTCCTTGCGTTTGTTGAAAAGGCTCAGAGGTCCTGGAGCCTGCTCTTACCTGCTGCCATCTGTCTGTCAGGTATGACTTGCGTCAACTCAAGGCTGAACCATGGATTCCCTTCTCTTGGAGACGTGCCAGGAGTAGCTTGTGGTTGACTGAGTCGAATGCGGCAGCGATGTCCATGAAGATTAGCACGTATCCTTGTCTGATGTTGTCAATCCCTGTGATTAAGGTACTGAGTAGGGTAGTAAGGAGAATCTCAAAGCCATGTGATTCTCTGAAGCCATGCTGACATGGGTCGAGAGGGGCGGTGGTCTCAATGTGGTGTTGGATTTGGCGTTGGATGACCTCTATTATCTTGGTTAGCAGGGGGATACTAGAGATCGGTCAATAGGATTCTGCCTTTTTGGGGTCTAGTTTGCTGTTTTTGAGAAGGGGCCGGATGGATGTTTGTTTTAGAGCCAGTGGGAACACCCCTGGTGAGAAAGATAGGTCCATGATCTTGATTAGGAATGGGCTGAATTCCATGCGCAGCGACTTTATCCAAAAATCTGGGCAGGGGTCATTGGGGGCTGTGGTGGTGTTGATAGACGTGATGGTGTCCTCAATGCTTCTCGCGGAAGGAGGTGTGAATGCTGTCAATAGTGTTAGGTGGTGTGACTTGAGATCTGGTATGTGGATCATGGTGAAGTAGGTTTGGCTGGATTTGGCCTGTAGGTGGTCCGCGAATTCCTGGGGGGTGTAGCATGCCTGGTTGAGAGGGTGAAGGTTCCTTCGTCAGGGGTTTCACAATGTTGAAGAGGTCGTGGGGTTTATTTAGGGATTGCCGCAGGAGCTCAGAGTGGTGTTCTTTCGTTTTCCTTGCGATTGCTTCTCGGTGTACTTTTAAGTGGGAGGTGTAGGCTGCCAGGTCGTCTGCGGCTCGTGAGCGGCGCCATCGTTTTTCGAGCTTCCTGAGGTGGAGTAGTGAAGTTCGTATTTCTGGGAAGTACCATTGCTTGGTTTTTCTTCTTTTTGGAGGCTTGTTTGAGGCAGGTAGTTGTGCAGCAGAGCCAAGGCTGTTGTTTCAGGTGGATATCATGTCGTTGAGGTTCGGTGATGCCAGGCTGAGGTTTGGTAGGACTTTGTTGCTGATCTTTTCTTTATCAAAGAGTCGGAATCGTCTTGTGAATGCTGAGGGAGCCTCGTCTGTCTTGCAAGTGGATATACTAATGACAACCTGGATGATGTTGTTATTTTTCAAACACTTGGGAAGGACATTTGAGCCATTTAAGGAAAGCATGTGAATCCCTAAGGTGGGCGGGACTTATGGCCAACCCAAAGAAATGTCAGCTAAGGAACTGAAAGTACTTAGGCCATTGGGTGGGAAATGGAGTCGTTAGGCCCACAGTTAACAAAATTCATGCCATCCGAGGTAAAACCCCTCCAAAAACTAAGAAGCAAGTCCCTGCTTTCCTGGGGTTGGTAGGATATTATCTGAGATTCATTCCCCACTTTGCAGAGTTGGCAGTCCTTTCATTGACCTGCTAAAGAATAAATCCCCTAATCAAATCCAGTGGGGCAGGTGGGAAGAAGAAACCTTCTTAGCCCTTTGTCAGGAACCTGTACTGAGAAATACAGATTTTAAGGAGAGGTTTGTATTACAAACCAATGCCTCTGGCATAGACTTGGGGATGGTGTTGAGTCAGATAATTGTAGGGAAGGAACACCCAGCAATGTATCTGAGCCAGAAATTGGGGGAGGCAGAGATCAAATACTCAACCACAAAAAAGGAATGTCTAGCTATCAAATGGACAATGAATACCCTAAAATCTGTCTGTTAGGGAGATTGTTTACCCTGGTAACTGATCATGCAACCAAAAATGGTTGCATTCAATGAAAAATATGAATGCCTGCTTGACCCTCTGGTATATGGCCTTAGAAATCTATGATTTCCGGGTAGAACACCAGGCAGGAAAGGCTCATATCAATATGGACAATTTGTACAGGGAGGGAAAAGAGCCCCAATCTACGGGGGACCAAGCCTGTAATTGACCCAAAGGGTCTTCTCAAAGGGGGGCTGGGGTATGTGACTGGGTGTATATCCTGTCAGAGCTGCAGTCCCAAAGGACCCCAGATAGCCCGAAGGAGACAGAGGAAGGTCCCTGGTATAGAGCACCAGGTCCTGTTATCTAGCCCCCATTAGAAAAGTGGATCAAGAGAACAAAGGCCTATGGGAAGCCTCAGGGTAGATCCCCAAGTCCTGTCCCCACAAACTTTATGGAAACCCAGGGCCTTTCCCCTGGGCATCCTGGGGTTTTGAGGAACATAAAAACATAAGATCATAAGATATGCCATACTGGGACAGACCAAGGTCCATCAAGCCCAGTATTCTGTTTCCAACAGTGGCCAATCTAGGTCATATGTACCTAGCAGTTTCCCCAAGGGACACAGGTTCCACAATGCTTGTATTTGTTCAAGCATTGATATCCTGGGTCCCTTCTTAATAATGGTTTATGGACCTTTCCTCCAGGAACTTGTCCAAACCTTTTTTAAACCCAGCTACACTAACAGCCTTTACTACATCCTCCGGTAACAAATTCCAGAGATTGATTACATGTTGAGTGAAAAAATATTTTCTTTTATTAGTCTTAAATAGTTTACCCTGTAGCTTCATTGCATGTCCCCTAGTCTTTCTATATTCTGATAAGGTAAACAATCGATCTACGTTTACCCGTTCCACTCCGTTCATTAATTTATAGACTTCTATCATATCTCCCCTCAGCCGTCTCTTTTCCAGGTTAAAGAGCCCTAACCTTTTTAGCCTTTCTTCATAGGAGTATCCTTCCATCCCCTTTACCATTTTGGTGGCTCTTCTCTGAACCTTTTCTAAAATCGCTATATCCTTTTTAAGATACGGCGACCAGAATTGCACACAATATTCAAGGTGCGGTCTCACCATGGAACGATATAGAGGCATTATAATATCTTTTGTTTTATTTTCCATTCCTTTCCTTATCATACCTAGCATTCTATTTGCTCTCTTGGCCGCCGCTGCACACTGGGCCGAGGGTTTTAACATGGTATCCACAATGACGCCTAAATCTTTTTCCTGGGTGGTGGTTCCTAATGTGGAACCTTGCATCATGTAACCATAGTTTGGGTTGTTCTTCCCTAGGTGCATAACCTTGCACTTGTCCACATTAAATTTCATCTGCCATTTTGATGCCCAGTCTTCCAATTTATCAAGATCCTCTTGCAATTTTCCACAATCCTCTTGGGTTTTAACAACTTTAAATAGTTTTGTGTCATCTGCAAATTTGATAACCTCACTCGTTATTCCACTTTCCAGGTCATTTATGAATATGTCAAAAAGCAGCGGACCCAGCACAGATCCTTGGGGTACACCACTATTCACCTTTCTCCATTGGGAAAATTGGCCATTTAGCCCTACCCTCTGCTTTCTATCTTTTAACCAGTTCCTGATCCACAATAGTACACTGCCTCCTATCCCATGACTCTTTAGTTTTGCCAAAAGTCTCTCATGAGGTACCTTGTCAAAGGCTTTCTGAAAGTCCAGATACACAATATCAACCGACTCACCTTTGTCCACCTGATTATTCACTCCTTCAAAAAAACATAACAGATTAGTAAGACAAGATCTTCCTTGTCTAAAGCCATGTTGGCTGTCTCCCATTAGGTCGTGACTATCTATATGCTGAGTAATTTTATTCTTTATGATGGTTTCTACCATTTTTTCCCGGTACTGACGTCAGGCTCACCGGTCTGTAGTTTCCCGGATCACCCCTGGAACCCTTTTTAAAAATTGGTGTTACATTGGCGATCCTCCAATCTTCAGGTATTAGAGATGATTTTAATGATAGTTCAGAGATTACTAATAGCAGGTCTGCAATCTCATATTTCAGTTCTTTCAACACCCTTGGATGTATACCATCCGGCCCAGGTGATTTGCTACTCTTCAGTTTATCTAATAGTTGTAATACATCTTCCCGATGTATCGATATTTCCTTCAATTCTTCCGCACCTTTAAATACCACTTCAGTCATGGGTAACATCCCTACATCTTCCTCAGTAAAGACCGAAGCAAAGAATTTATTCAGTCTCTCCGCTATCGCCTTGTTGCCTCTTAGTGCTCCTTTAACCCCTTTATCATCTAATGGACCAACTGACTCTCTCACAGGAAGGATTGGAAAGATCTAGTGGGCCTAACCCCGGAGACCAGAGAGGACATGGAGGTTGAACTCATGGGAGTACTCCCCCCCAAGGGAATGGAAATGGGCACAGACTCACCAGAGGAGATTCCCATTGAACTGGAAACCCAACTGGCTGATGGCCCGCCGAAGGGGTGGATGTAGCGAGAGAGATCTACGTGAGAGGTGGCAGGTCGTCCAGTTCTCTAGGGCCTGAGACATATCTCGGTTGGGCTAGGGAAAATTAGTTTTTTCCTGTTGATTGAAGTCTATGTTTTTTGTTTTTTAACTGAAGGAGCTAATGTGGACCTCATTTGCATATTGTTTACCTAATTTGCATACCGTTTCCATTTTTTGCTCAAAAGGACCCTTGTGATGGTTAATATAGGCCAGAGGAGGGGGACTGTGGACACAAACCTCCCTACCAGGGGGAGCCCCTAAAATGTGGTATTCGGCCTCTTCTTGGAACTGATTGCAGTTGGAAAAGTGCAGGAGAGGCTTGGACCACTGGATGACCTACAGCCTGGATCTGGTGAGCGGACAGCACAAAACCCGACTGGACGAGAAGCGACACCAGTCTAGACAAGTGGGTTGTGTTCCCCTACCAGCAGATGAGTGAAGACAGAGAGCCAATGAAATGTCTAGGTTTCAATGACATCACTCCTATGCCTCTATCAGCCTAAGACATTATGGGCAATTCAGTATTCATCACAAAGTACATGGGAAGGAATGGCAAACTTCACACAGCCTCAACAAGGGCAACAATGATTAACCAAACAGCAGAGAAATTATGTACAGGAGAGACTGTAAAAAAGGCTGTCAGCAGGAAATGAGCCCGCAGACCCAATCATGAAGATCATAGCAGATCAAAGATACCACCGCAACATAATAGACCAAACATATTTACAGGGACGGGTCCTGGATTGGTTTATCAGAACTCTAGAAAAAGACATTATCTGGTAAGTAAAATGTCATCTTCCATATCGTCCTGCTAGAACAGTCCAGATAAGTGGGATGTACAAAAGCTACACCTCCACTGGAAGGGAAGACACAGCAGTTCGCAAAACCTTTGAGGCAAAGGCCATGTTTACATGAGCATGGACATCCAAGTGGAAATGCTTGACAAAAGTGGAAAGTGATGTCCATAGTGCCGCCAAACAAATGTCTGAAGGAGCTACCAAGCTACGCTCTGCCCACAATAAGGCTTGAGCCCCAGTAGAATGTGCACAGAGATCCTCCAGAACTGGCTGGTTCTATAACAGCAATGCTAAAGCAATGGTCTTCTTGATATAGCATCCCAATGCAGACTTGGCAGTTGTGTAAACCCTGCGTGGGCCACCAAACCACACAAAAACACGATCTGACTTACGAAAGGAAGTTGCAACCTCCAGGTTTTGGAGAAGCACCCTCTGGACGTCCATAAGGCAAAGATCCCTATTTTCCCCCAACACTACTCCTTAGAAAGGAGTGTAGACAAACCACTTGGTTCACGTGAAATGGAGATATCACCTTGGGTAAAAAGGAAAGCACAGGCCAAATGGAAATGGCCTCCTCTGAAAAAGACAGATATGGGTTCCAGCAAGACAGAGCTTGCAACTTGGAAATCCATCTTGCCGAACAAATCGCAATCGAGAAAACAGTCTTAAGAGTCAAATCCTTCAGAGTAGTATGCTTCAAGGCTCAAAGGGCTCTGACATCAGGGCACTGAGCACCAGAAAGAAATCCTAGGAAGGGACAAATGACCAGAGGGGAGGGCACAGACGTCAAACCCCTTAAAGAAAATACAAAACATCCGAGTGCAAAGCTAAAAACTTCCAAGACACCAAACCTCTGAAACAGGACAAAGCTGCCACCTGGACTTTCAGGGAGCTAAGGGAAAGGCCCTTCCCCACATCATCCTGTAAAAAGGCCAAAAGCCGGAACCTTGGCTGCCTTAGAAACAAGAGGTCATGTGTCACACCAACGCTCAAAGAGGTACCAGCCAGGCACTTATGCTAGGCTGGTAGAATCCCTAAAGGCTCTGAGCAGAGTGGAAATTACTGCATGAAAATAGCCCATATGCATAAGTCAACTCTTTTCAAGGACCAAGTTGTGAGCAAGAAGAGAGCCATCTCATCCAGGACAATTGGTCCCCGATGCAACTGTCCCCGAAAGGGCAGACGAGGTTCCAACAGGAACTACATCAGATCCCTGAACCATACTATCCACGACCAATGTGGCGTCACCAGAACACTATGTGCCGAAGCATATGCACCAACAGCGGCAATGGAGAAAGCATATACAGCAGACATTGCTGTGACCAGGACTGAACCAGGGAGTCAATACCCTTAGACCCAGTTGTCATGTGGCAACTGAAGAAATGGCACACTCTTAACAGTGAATCAGGTCACCATCAATTCCAACACAGGGTAACCCCAGTGGCAGCGAATCATCTCAAATGCCTCCTGACTCAATTCCCACTCTCTGGGATTGAGAAAGCAACAACTGCTTCCACATTGACCACTTAAGTTAAATCCAATTACACCCTTTGAAATCAACCTAACGATATCCTCCAAAAATTACTTGATTTCATCCAAAATCTAAACAGCTAATATGTGCCGTTATGTATATTTTTATGTTATGTTTATTTTTTGTCGGATAACTCACCATTGAGCAGGAATCATCCTACTCTCAAAGTGAGCCCTCCTTTTTAATTAAATATTTTAAATGACCCACTACAGGTCTAAAACCAGGTGCTACAGCACTAACAAGCTGTTGCTCCTATACCGCTGAAGTGGAACTCATCTTATCAACAGAAATCTCCATCCATCATTGATAATTTCAAATTATGCTCCCAAGCGTTAATATCCTCTAAAAGTACTTATCTGGAATGAAGCCATACTCGTTCAACCATGCCCTCAAAGAAGGTCGTGTTGGCAAAACCACAGGATATGTTCTTCTTTTCTATTCATTCAGCTCGGGAGCGTCAACTCCTAATCACCATTCGAGACGTCCCCATTCCATCCCAGACTGTAAAGGAGCCGTATAGTTCATGTGCAACACCAATCAGTGTTTGAAGCCGCTCAGCTTTGCAGCTCTTCCTCAGGCGAATGAACCATACCAGCATGAAACTTCCTATTTCAAGGCAATGAAAGTGACGTCAGAGCAACCTCCCAACTATGCAATTCCTCTTACGGCAAAGCCAATCACATTCTCAGAATCCACCAATCAATCTCCACGTTCATTCCTTCCGGGGATATTGAACGTAAACGAAAAATCCATTGTTGTTCTTTATAGTGGAGCTTGGCTTGACGATCACCCCCCCTTCAATAAAGGTGGAACTACATCCAAAACTCTCCATTGTAAGTCCTCAAACCTGTGCTCGTGTTGCTGGCAATGAGGAACTAACGGGGCCGAAGCCTGTCGAGCATTGATGCGTGATCTATGCTCCAATAACCGTTTTCTTATCGGTCGCATAGTTTTCCCCACATACTTCAAATTGCACGGACAGACTAGTAAATAAATTACAAATGCAGTATAGCAATCAGAAAAGAACGACGATGAATACTGCACCCCCGTGGTGGGATCTACCCATCTTTCCCCCTGTAAGGAAGTAGCACAAAAATCACAATGGCCACAAGCAAAATGACCTTTGGGAAGTACTGGAGTTGTATCTCGCCCCCATGTCTGTATTACCCGTTCCCCTATAGTTCGAGATCTTTTAAAAGCTATCATCAATGGCTTTGGAAAACACCGGTGTAGCGTCAACAATGACCAATGGCGTCTAAGAATAGATACTATCTGCGGGGCATTCGGTAAAAATCCCCGATTGCAGGATGACACTAATAAAAAAATAGGGGTAATACCTTTTTTACCGAATGCCCCGCAGATAGTATCTATTCTTAGACGCCATTGCTCATTGTTGACGCTACACCGGTGTTTTCAAAAGCCATTGATGATAGCTTTTAAAAGATCTCGAACTATAGGGGAACGGGTAATACAGACACGGGGACGAGATACAACTCCAGTACTTCCCAAAGATCATTTTGCTTGTGGCCATTGTGATTTTTGTGCTACTTCCTTACAGGGGGAAAGATGGGTAGATCCCACCACGGGGGTGCAGTATTCATCATCGTTCTTTTCTGATTGCTATACTGCATTTGTAATTTATTTACTAGTCTGTCCGTGCAATTTGAAGTATGTGGGGAAAACTATGCGACCGATAAGAAAACGGTTATTGGAGCATAGATCACGCATCAATGCTCGACAGGCTTTGGCCCCGTTAGTTCCTCATTGCCAGCAACACGAGCACAGGTTTGAGGACTTACAATGGAGAGTTTTGGATGTAGTTCCACCTTTATTGAAGGGGGGGTGATCGTCAAGCCAAGCTCCACTATAAAGAACAACAATGGATTTTTCGTTTACGTTCAATATCCCCAGAAGGAATGAACGTGGAGATTGATTGGTGGAGTCTGAGAATGTGATTGGCTTTGCCATAAGAGGAATTGCATAGTTGGGAGGTTGCTCTGACGTCACTTTCATTGCCTTGAAATAGGAAGTTTCATGCTGGTATGGTTCATTCGCCTGAGGAAGAGCTGCAAAGCTGAGTGGCTTGAAACACTGATTGGTGTTGCACATGAACTATACAGCTCCTTTACAATCTGGGATGGAATGGGGAAGTCTCGAATGGTGATTAGGAGTTGATGCTCCCGAGCTGAATGAATAGAAAAGAAGAACATATCCTGTGGTTTTGCCAACACGACCTTCTTTGAGGGCATGGTTGAACGAGTTTGGCTTCATTCCAGATAAGTACTTTTAGAGGATATTAACGCTTGGGGAGCATAATTTGAAATTATCAACGATGGATGGAGATTTCTGTTGATAAGATGAGTTCCACTTCAGCGGTATAGGAGCAACAGCTTGTTAGTGCTGTAGCACCTGGTTTTAGATCTGTAGTGGGTCATTTAAAATATTTAATTAAAAAGGAGGGCTCACTTTGAGAGTAGGATGATTCCTGCTCAATGGTGAGTTATCCGACAAAAAATAAACATAACATAAAAATATAAATAATGGCACATATTAACTGTTTAGATTTTGGTCCACATTGATCTCAGCAATGTGCAAAGCCGATAGAGCCCAGGCGAAGCAGACAGCAATCCCAAGGGCCACTCCATCATACCGCCTTGGCGACTGATATATGCTACATAAGAACATAAGATATGCCATACTGGATCAGACCAAGGTCCATCAAGCCCAGTATCCTGTTTCAAATCTAGGTCACAAGTACCTAGCAGTTTCCCTAAAAGACATAGGTACCACAATGTTTGTATTGGGGCAAGCAGTGGATTTCCTGGGTCCCCTTTGTAATGATTTATGGACCTTTCCTCCAAACCCTTTTTAAACCCAGCTACACTAAAAGCTTTTACTACATCCTCCGGTAACGAATTCAAGAATTTGATTACATATTGAGTGAAAAAATATTTTCTCTTATTAGTCTTAAATAGGTTACACTGTAGCATCAATACATGTCCCCTAGTCTTTTTTCCCCAAATAATCTTTATTATATAAATAAAGCAAGCATTACAATTAAGTCCACATCAAGAGGAGCATTACTCAGACTATTTTACACTCTAATATAAATCACCAAACAAATCAACTAATTATAATCAAAAGAAAAACAAAATAGTTAAGGAAAAGGATCCATATTATCTCAGCCCTTTTTTAACAAGGAGAGGAAGAAGAAATTATTTAACCATTTTCTTTACTAATCAAGAAGACCTCTAATTGAGCAACATCGAGAAAATTATATTTAATATGATCATACACTAAAATACATTTGCAGGGATACTTTAGGAAGAAGGTAGCCCCGACAGCCAAAATCCGACTTTTCAAAGCTAGGAAAGCTTTCCTCCGATTTTGCGTAATTCTAACATCTGGAAAAATTTGGATAGGATTACCGCAAAATGCCTGATCTTTTTTTTTGAAAATTAAGTCTCATTATTAAATTTTTGTCTGAAATTGACAAAAACGAAACAATTAAAGTAGCACGATGCGGAATCACATCCATGGAGGATTCTAAAAACTCAGAAACATCCAAGGATTCAGCTGCAACAGGGTTGCCTCCCTCCTTAGGTTCTGGAGAGGAGGTAACGCCCAAGGGAACCAAGGGAACATAATAGACAGAAGAAAACTTAATAGATTCAACATCTTCAATTAGCAAAACTTCCTTGAAATATTTCTGCAACAGAATTAAATGAGCAAGGTAATGGGTACAGGGGAAGTTTAGAAAACGCAAATTCCTAGAACGAATAGCATTCTCCAAAGATTCTAACTGATGATGTATAACAACACTATCTTTAATAGAAGATGAAACTGCAGCCTCCAATACAGAAACCTTACCCTCCAATTTATTACACGATTTACTATGGTTAGCAAGCAACCTGGGAAAGAAGCACGCAGAGAAAACTCCATACGTGCAACTAGTTCCCAAACATCACGTAATGAAACCTCAGCAGGGGCTTTCACATCTGATAACGCTGAAGTAAAGTCCACTGGAGAAGGTAGCTTAACTCTCTGATCTCCCGATGTCTGTAACAAAGAAGGAAATTCCTGCAGAACATGAGGACCCTCTCCAGGAGTCTCTTCCCTGGAGGGGGAAACCTCTACAACGACTTCCTGTCCGGGTGGGGCAACACCCAGCGTATTAAGAGAGATGTCTGACAAAGTACTCACAGATTCACCAGGTAGTTCTTTCTCCGAATGTTCAGTTCCAGCACTCAGCAGATGACGATCCATTGGGCCAACAGTCTTCGCAGACTTAGCATTAAGAGCTGGAAACACCTTCTTCCTCCTCCTACCCATGAGAACCTAAAAACACCTCCTCAGGCTCCGAAGGGGCTCCAAAGGGGCGTGGCCTGCCCCTTTGGTCACGCCTCTTCGGGCACGCACCAGCGGGTATGCGCCCACGGATCGTGTTCCGCGACGGGCCAAAGCTGATATACCGGCCCGGGGGGGTGGGGGACGCCAAACTCCTACTCCTCCTTCCGCCACACAGGGATCCTCCAGGTAACAAAATAACACTCCCAATGCTGCCGCGACGGGCCGAAGCTGATATACCGGCCCGGGGGGTGGGGACGCCAAACTCCTCCTCTTCCTTCCACCGCACAGGGATCCTCCAGGTAACAAAGTAACACTCCCATCCCCTAGTCTTTTTATATTTTGATGGCGTAAACAATCAATCTATGTTTAGCTGTGCCACTCCATTCACTAATTTATAGACCTCTAATATATCTCCCCTCAGCCTTCTCTTCATAAGTGTATCCTTACCATTTTGGTGGCTCTTCTCTGTATCTATTCTAATACTATATCCTTTTGAAGATATGGTGACCAGAATTGCACACAATATTCAAGGTGTGGTCGCACCATAGAACGATACAGAGGCATTATAATATCCTTTGTTTTATTCTCCATTCCTTTCCTTATGTTTCCTAGCATTCTATTTGATTTCTTGGCCACCGCTGCACACTGGGCGGAGGGTTTCAACATGTTATCCACAATGAAGCCTAAATCCTTTTCCTGGGTGGTGGTTATTAATGTGGAATCTTGCATCGTGTAACTATAGTTTGGGTTGTTTTTTCCTAGGTGCATAACTTTGCACTTGTCCACATTAATTTCATCTGCCATTTGGATGCCCAGTCTTCCAATTTATCAACGTCCTCTTGCAATTTTTTACAATCCTCATGGGTTTTAATAACTTTGAATAATTTGATGTCATCTGCAAATTTGATAGTGTAACACAGCAGATCTGTCCCCTGCCTTAGAGAGACAAAAACATGATAAAAACAGGCTGGGTTTTGACAGGCAGACAGATCAAAAACATCCCTGTTGCCAGAAGCAACCTAGGCAGGCACGAGATCTGCAACCGTGCCTAGTTAAGAAACAGCTCTCACTAGAAAGAGAAAGCAACTTTCACGTGAGGGAAGACACACCCCAAAAGCAGTATAAAAAATGCTTAGGGAAAACAGGAAGTAGAGCTGGAGAGCCTGATAGGTCCGGTGGAACAGGAAACTCTAGAGGAAGTTACACGGGAGACTTCAGAGGAGGTTACAGAGGGAGCTGTAACGTGAGGAGCTGCCATGAGGGAAGAAAGCTGACTGACTCTGAGGCAAGCTCTGATTTCTCAGACACGGAGTTTGAACTACCTAAAGTTCCAGCCAGGAAACCACAAAGGAGTTCTACACCAGGAACTAGAAAAGGTTTCACCTGGGAGGTTAGTCAAAAGAAATACCCAGCTTTGATACAAAGAGAAATTCCCCAGCACCAGGCTGAGTGTGGGAGACGTGAGCCAGTGAGAAAGACGTATGTACCTGAGAGGCAGGCTTATGAAAAACAGTCTCCAAACTTTGAGAGAGACTGGGTTATTGAAGATGTTTGTATGGATGAGTCTGACAACGGTATGCTAGAGAAGCCAAGGCACAGATTGATGAAAGGGAAATCTGTTTGCTATAAGGATCAGTGCTGTGAGCTACCAGTGAATGGGAGGAGCAGAGAGCTTAAAGCTGACAAAGGGAAACGTTATTCCAGGAAGTGTGTTTCTCTGCCTTGCCAATATAAAACGAATGGTAGTTACTTGCCTGGTTGTGATGAAGACTGTTTGAGAAACTCTGGAGAAGGCACAGAGTTAAAATATACACAGACTTTCTATCCACAGGATAATGATGTAGAGCCAATGATTACAGAAGATAGCTGTTTGAATCTAGGCTTGGAGGACATGGAATGCTCTCTAATGATAGCTGATGAGAATCCTTCTTTATTGTGAAACTTTCAAACCAGTGGGTTTATAACTGGGATAGAAGATAAGAAGAGATTATCAGCTGCCTGGGATAACTATTTACTGTGACTGTTATAGTTAAAAGCAAGTCTGCTACCTTTAAGTTTCATCAGTTTTTGTATCCTAAGTTTTCCTCTGTTGCTGTTTTGGAAATCCGAAAAACCCCGGGAGGGGAAATAAAATCCTTTAAACCTTGACCACTTGGATTCACAACTACACTTATTTCCAATATAAAGGTCAGGTGCCCTAATAGCTCGGCTAGCTGCCTACGCCACAGCCCTGCTGGGACTATAGGGGTTACAATAGCCTCACTTGTCATTCCCATTTCCAGGTCATTTACAAATATGTTAAAAAGCAGCGGATCCAGCACAGATCCCTGGGGTACTCCACTATTCACCTTTCTCCATTGGGAAAATTGGCCATTTAGCCCTACCCTCTGCTTTCTATCTTTTAACCAGTTCCTGATCCACAATAGTACACTGCCTCCTATCCCATGACTTTTTAATTTCACCAAGAATCTCTCATGAAGGACCTTGTCAAAGGCTTTCTGAAAATCCAGTTACACTATATCAACCGACTCATCTTTGTCTACCTGTTCACACCTTTAAAAAAAAACATAACAGATTAGTAAGACAAGACTTCTTTGGCTAAAGCCATGTTGGCTATCTCCCATTAATCAATGAATATCTACATGTTCAGTAATTTTGTTCTTTATAATGGTTTCTACTATTTTTCCAGTACTGACGTCAGGCTCGCCGGTCTGTAGTTTCCTGGATCACCCCTGGAACCCTTTTTAAAAATTGGCGTTACATTGGCCATTCTCTAATCTTCAAGTATTACAGATGATTTTAATGACAGTTCACAGTTTACTAACAGTAGGGCTGCAATCTCATATTTCAGTTCTTTCAACACCCTTGGATGTATACCATCCGGTCCAGGTGATCTGCTACTTTTTAGTTTATCAAATAATACATCTTTCTAGTGTATTGATACTTCTTTTAATTCTTCTGCGACATCACCTTTAAATACCATTTCAGTCATGGGTAATATCCCTACATCTTCCTCAGTAAAGACCGAAGCAAAGAATTCATTCAGTCTCTCCAATATGGCCTTGTCCCCTCTTAATGCCCCTTTTACCCCTCTATCATCTAATGGTCCAAATGACTCTCACACATGCTTTTTGTTATGAATGTACTTGAAAAAGTCTTTATTATGCATTTTTGCATCCACAGCAAGCTTCTTCTCAAATTCTCTCTTTGCCTGCCTTATCAATGCCTTTTATCTAACTTGCCAGTGATTATGTTGTTTTCCATATTCATCATTTGGCTCCTTTTTCCATTTCCTGAAAGATGCTTTTTTGGCAACAACAGCCTCTCTAACCTCACCTTTAAACCATGCTGGCAGTTTTTTGGACTTCCTTCCACTTTGCTTAAAGCATGGAATACAACTGGTCTAAGCTTCCAAGATAGTATTTTTAAAAAACATCCATGCTTGATGTAAATATTTAACCTTTGCAATTGCTCCTTTTAGCTTTTTCTTAACAATTTTCCTCATTTCTCCATTTTGAAAGTTAAAAGGCAGTACTGTGTGGGATCATGCTATTTATTTATTGAACGGTTTTATATACCGCCTTTCAGAAAAATCAAAGTGGTTTACATAGAAAAAAACTTGAACATTACATTGAAACTTATTCAAACAATTGAAATTACAGTGAACATTAAATTGTATATAATAAAAATGGTAATTTGAGGGTTACAATGCTGAGTAAATGCTGATTAGGTATATAGATAGTTTAAACATATATACAGATTTAAATATTTACAAATTTCAAGAATCTTATCATCTTATCTGAGCAAGGAAAAATGTATTGTAGTTCACTAGAATTATTAGTGTAAAGAGTAAATGTGATAATGTGGAGAATTGGGTATTGTAAGATAGAGTAAGAAAAAGGAAAAAGTAAGTTGTGAATTAATGAATATGAGTATACATGAGTTTAAGTGGGAAATATTTCATCTATTGGGAATGAGTCTCCAAAGTACTCTATAAATAGGTGAGTTTTAATATCTTTTCGAAATGCTGAAAGATCTGTGATATCTCTGAGTTTATCCGGCAGAGCGTTCCATATTAAAGGAGCATTGAAGCTGAATGCCCTATTTGTTGTAGTTTTATTGAGTTTTGAAAAGTTGTTTGGAACAAGTAGGGTGTTCAGGTTCCTTTGTCTCACTGTTCTGGTCCTTGAATGAATTGTCAGTAGATCAGTTAGATATGATGGGGCTATATCTCTTATCAGTTTGAACGTTGTTATGATAACTTTATATTTTATCCTACTTTGTATAGGTAACCAGTGAAGTTTGTACAGTATAGGGGTTATGTGTTCAGTTGGACCTGCATTTATAAGCATTCTTGCAGCAACATGCTGTGCTACTTTTAGTTGGTGTAAAGCAGGGGTGTCAAACTCAAATACACAGTGGGCCATAATGTAAAACTTGAACAAAGTCGCGGGCCAGCATTGAACAAATGAACCTTTTAATATGGACCCAAACAAGATTTGCTTTAACATTGAATATGAAGCAACACTTATTACTATACAATTTATAACTTAATAGTTCAGATATGCAAAAACCAATTTCAAATAAAAAAAAACATCAATGACATTCATTTATTAAATAAGATTTAAATAATAATAAATAATAATTTTTAAAATAAAATAACAATAATAAAATTAATCAACCATTCAAGCCCATGTCTTGGAGTAGCAAGAAAAAGTGCATAAAGAAAACGTTAATTATTGCTCAGTTTGCTGCACACTGATCTAATCTGATGTGCCCAAGCCAGATACCTGGCATCTCTTCTTGGATGATAGTTCATCAATGTCTGGGCTCAGGCTTTGAGCTGAGGAAATCCTCAGTATCGAGCGAAGGTGTTCATCAGTCAGACGTCTCCTGTGAGATGTTTTGGTCATCTTCATCGAGGAGAAAAGTTGCTCACATAGATAAGTGCTGCCGAACATGGAGAACATCTGAGCAGCTTGGGTGCGGAGCTGAGGCATTGTGTCAGGGATGAACTGTGGAAACTGGGCGGCGCCCACAGCATCATACTTTGACTTCAGCGTGTCATTACACTGGAGTTCAATTAGCTCCATTTGGAGGTTGGTTGGTGCGTTTTCCACATTAACTGCAAAGGGATTACTGAGCAGTTCAAACCTACATTTCTGGACATCAAAGTCGGCAAATCGCCGGCTAAACTCAGCGCCGAGTACACTGAGTTTTTCAGCAAACTGTGCGCATGGGAACAAGTTGGTAAAGAACTGCGTTTTCATGGTTTGGCAGCAGGGAAAATGGCCAAGGTTTCCTTGCAGCATCTGATTCTCCCACAGGCACAGTTTATTTTTAAAAGCCCTCACTGCAGCGTACATGTCTGTGATGATGCGCCCCCGCCCCTGAAGCTGCAGGTTCAGCGCATCGAGATGGCTCGAGATGTCACACAGAAAGGCCAGCTCACACAGAAACGTTTTCTCCCGAAGCTCTGCTGTGTCCTTCCCTTTGCTTTCCAGAAACTGACATATTTCCTCATGCAGCTCAAAACATCTATTCAGTACTTTTCCTCGGCTTAACCATCTCACCTCTGTGTGATACGGCACGTCTGCGTATTCCGAACCACACTCCTCCAGAAAAGACTTAAACTGGCGGTGATTCAGACCTTTGGCTCTTATAAAGTTAACTACTTGTGTTACTGTGGTCATAACATGTTCCATCTTTAGGGCTTTGCCACACAATGATTCCTGATGTATGATGCAGTGATAAACAGTTAGTTCACCTGCACAGTTCTCTTCCTGCATCTTCTCCCGGACCCTGCCCACCAGTCCACTTGTTTTACCGCACATCGCTGGCGCACCATCTGTCGTTAATCCCATGAGTTTATCCCACGGCAGCTTTATTTCAGTTACGCATTTGGAAACCTCCTCAAAAATTTCCTTTCCTGTGGTTGTGCCATGCATTGATTTGAATCCCAATAGCTCCTCCGTAACACACATATTTGAGTCCACTCCACGGATGAAGACTGACAGCTGAGCAGTATCAGATGCGTCGCTGCTCTCATCCACAGCAAGGGAGAATGCAACAAAATCTTTTCCCTTTTCCAAAAGCTGGTCATACAGATTGGTGGCAAGATCACATGTGCGATCAGCTACTGTGTTTCTGCTCAGGCTCACGTTTGAAAAGGCTTGCTTTTTCTCTGGGCACACGATGTCACAAACTTTCAACATGCACTTTTTCACAAACTCTCCCTCATTAAAGGGCCGGGCTGATTTTGCGATCTCTGCTGCCACAATATAACTAGCCTTTACAGCAGCCTCACTTTGTGATGTGGCTTTTTTTAACATATTCTGTTGTGAAACCAAACTTCTTTTCATCTCCTCCACTTTCTGGCTCCTTTGAGTCATGTCTAGGTCCTTGTACTTGTCATGGTGTTTTGTTTCATAGTGTCGTCGAATGTTATACTCCTTAGTTATAGCCATGTTGACTCCACAAATCAGACAAACAGGTCTGTCTTTTACATATGTAAACAAATATTCTGTCTCCCACCTGTCCAGAAAGTTCCTGTTGTCTGCCTTTCTTTTTGCCATTTTTGGGAAGGGGTTCCACAGTGACAGTTGTAGCTTGAGATCGCTATGACTTCTGTCATACAGGAGAGGGTGTTTCTGGGACCTGTCCTGATTGACGCGCCAAAACAACAGCAAGGCATTATGGGATTTGTAGTATTAGCGATGAATGAATGCGCTGTATAATACCGGCGGGCTAGCTCTAGTAGTCATTTGGTATAGCCTCGCGGGCCAAATATAATTACACTACGGGCCAAATTTGGCCCGCGGGCCAGAGTTTGACACCTATGGTGTAAAGCATGTTTTGGAATACCTTGAAGAATTATGTTACTAAACTCTAAGTGAGGCAGGATCAGGGCTTGAAGGACTGATCTGAAGTCCAGATTTGATAATAATGGTTTTAGATTTTTAAGATATCTTAATTTATTATATATTGTGTTTGTTGTATTCCTGATGTGTGTTAGACTTAACGTTCTGTCTATGATAACGCCAAGGTATCTTATTTCATCTTTTATGGGGATGCTTATGTTTTCAATTTTTATTTCTGTTGGGGGGTAAATTTTTGATTTCTAGAAACAAATAATGCTTCTATTTTCTTGAGGTTAATGTGTAGATTGTGTTCATTTAGCCATTGCATCATTTTAGTGAAGCATGATTTGATATTGGAGAAGTCCAGGGAGTCTATGTCCATAGGGAGATAAATCATAACATCATCAGCATAAATTGCATATATTAATTTGCACTGTTGAATGATGTGGCATATAGGTTGTAAATATATGTTAAAGAGTAGAGCTGACAATGCAGAACCTTGTGGGATTCCTTGTTTTTGCGTATAGGTTTTAGATGTATGGTTTCCTATTTTTACCTGTTGCGATCGATCAGTTAGATATGATTGGAACCATGCAAGAATAGTGCCGTGTATACCAATCTGTATGAGTCTTTCAAAAAGGATACGATGGTTAATTGAATCAAAGGCAGCCAATATTATCCAAAAATATAAGTAATACTGCTTGTTTTGATTTGTCAATGTATTTTAGAATATCATCAAAGATAACTGCAAGAAGTGTTTCTACACTATGGTATGGTCTAAAGCCATATTGGTGTGAATCTAAGGGGGCATGAAGTTCAATGTGATCCTGAAGTTGATTATATACTATTTTTTCTATAATCTTTGCCATAAATGGAAGGCTAGAGATAGGTCTATAAGAAGAGGGATCAAGATTGTCTAGTTTTTTGTTTTTCAGAATAGGTCTAATCCAGGCTGTCTTTAGGATGGTTGGCATAGTACCATGTGTGAGAGAAAAATTTGCTATATTTAGAATGTAGGGCGCTAGGAGTGGTTTAGTATTTTTGATCCAGCTAACTGGGCAGGGATCAAGACTAGAAGTGGTTGTGTTAATATCTGAGATCACCTTATCCAGTTCTTTTAGTCTTACAGTATGAAATTTATCCCATATGTGTTCAGGCTTTGGGTTGGAGTAAATTAGTGGAATTGGAGGGTCTGATAGTGGAGAGAGCTTAGTTATGTAATAGTCAGCAAGAGTTTGTGGGTTAATAGGGGTGACATCTGTATTAGGAGGGTTTGATACTTTGATCACTATTGTCAAGTGGCCCCAACACCCTTATCTCTTGCACCAGATCTTGTCTTCCATTAAGGACTAGGTCCAAAATGGCTTCCCTTCTGGTTGGTTCAGGAACCAGCTGCTCCAAGAAGCAGTCATTTAATTAATCTAGAAACTTTATATCCCTAGCATGTCCTGCCATGACACTGACTCAGTCGATACCAAGGTAACTGAAATCACCCATTATTATTACTGTGTTTTAACATTTGTTAGCTTCCCTGATTTCTTTGAGCATTTCATCATCCATTTGTTCATTCTGGCCAGACGGTCAATAGTACACCCCCACTGCCATCGCCTTCCCCTTCCCCTTTTTACATGGAATTTCAATCCATAGAGATTCTATGGTGATTTTTTTTCCTGCAAAACTTTAATCCTTTGTGATTCAATGCCCTCTCTAACACAGAATGCAACCCCTCCACCAATTTGATCTGCTCTATCATTACGATAGAGCTTGTACCCAGCTATCACAGTGTCCCACTGGTTGTCCTCCTTCCACCATGTCTCTGAGATACCATTCATATCTAACCTCTCATTTAATGCTAAATATTCTAACTCTCCCATCTTATTTTTTAGACTTCAAGCATTTGCATACAATCATTTTAGAGGCTGTATTTTATTTATATTAATCTGGTTATTGGTAGGCAGGGGTAATTTGGAATCTTTAAGCTCTGTTTGCTCTGTACTTAAGGAAATTTGGGTTACTATTGTCCTTATTGGAACCTCTCTGTTGATATGCCATAACTTTAATCTTTTGCTAGTATCCTTCAAGGACACATTATTTCGAACCATGCGCTCTTGGGTGACTCTCAGAATTCCCCTATTATCTAGTTTAAATGCTGCTCTATCTCCGTTTTAAAGGTTAATGCCAGCAGCCTAGCTCCATCCTAGTTAAGGTGGAGCCCATCCTTGTGGAAATGTCCTCCCTTTCTCCAGAATGTTCCCCAGTTCCTAACAAATCCAAAACCCACTTCCTTGCGCCCTGTTCCTCGTCTCATCCATGCATTGAGACTCCGAAACTCTGCCTACCTTTTGGGTCCTGCGCATGGAATGGGAAGTGTTTCAGAGAATGCTACTGTTGTGGCATTGTCCGAGAACACTGCCACTGCCTTGCCATTGTCTAGGGCTGGAACACAAGAGGGCCAGCCCAATAGCCCTTGCTTCAATACGGCTAATGGACCATATTGCCACCCTCTGGCTCTAATGTCCTGGGCTGGTCAGTCTTGACAAGGGCTCCCCAACCCTTGCCTGGCGTCCGTCCACAGAAAAATACACAAGTGAATATCCAGTGATAAGCCCCTCTTCAGATAACTTGTCTAAAGCCACCACCTAAGCTGGATCTCACTCCCAGTTGAAGCAGAAGCGTGAGCTCGAACTCAGTAAGGAAAGACCGCTAGAGCGGCCTCATATGAGCACATGCCCATGGTACCATCTTGATTGCTGTCATCATAAAGCCAAGAAGCTGTAGATGATCTCAAAACCTGGGAGCCTATTGAGAACAGCACACTTCAAGCTGTTGCAACAATCTCTGCACTTTCTCCTCCAGCAACAAGGATCAGCCTACTCAAGCATCAAACCACACTCCCGGGAATTCCAGGAATTGGGAAATCTCCAAAGGATGCTTTCCCTGATTGACCACCCAGCTGAGGCCTTCCAGGACATCACTCAGGCCGAAACCAGAGATGCCTCAGACAGAGAAGGGTTCGGATGAGACAGCCGTACTCAATTGGGTGTACAAACAGTGCTAAGTGCCGTAGCACAGCAGCCCCCACTGCCATGACCTTGGAGAACATTCTTAGGGCAGTGGAGAGGCCGAAGAGAGGGTGGCAAACTGAAGGTATGAGCCAAGCATGGCAAAAATCCCTGCTGATCCTCACAGATTTGGATATAAAAACAAGCACCTGCCAAAGACAGAGATGCTAGGAATTCCCTTCAATGCATCGCTGAAAGCACAGATTGCAGAATTTTCATGCAGAAGTGCAAAAGGCACAGAGGAACATTGACCTCCTTGAGGTTGAGCAGTGGTCAGAAGAAGCCATCCTTCTATGGTACCTCAAGAGAAATGGAAAATCTGTCCTTGCCCCTCATGACAGGAGGCTGTGGCACTACCACTTTCAGGTGTCATGCACTTGGGAAGTAGAAATCCAAGGGAATTGTATGCAATAGGGGGCGAGAGGTTGGTGTGCACAGACCAGGAGAAGGACCTCGGAGTGATGGTTTCTGAGGATCTCAAAGTGGCAAAACAGAGTGACAAGGCGGTGGCAAAAGCCAGAAGGATGTTGGGTTGCATACAAAGAGGAATTACCAGCAGAAAGGAAGAGGTACTAATGCCACTGTACAAGTCACCGGTGAGGCCTCATTTGCAATATTGTGTTCAGTTTTGCAAAGGATATAAAATGACTGGAAATGGTTCAGAGGAAGGCGACCAAAATAATTTGGAGCCTGCGTCAGAAGACTTATGAGAAGAGATTTGAAGACCTAAATATGTACACTGGAGGAGAGAAAGGACAGGGGAGACATGATTCAGACCTTTAAATACTTAAAGAGTATTAATGAACAAACAAACCTCTTCCAAAGACGGGGAAGCTGTAAAACTAGAGGGCATAACATGAAGCTGCAAGGGGGTAAACTGAAAAGCAATGTCAGGAAATACTTTTTCACTGAAAGGGTGGTGGATGCTTGGAATGCCATCCCGATGGAAGTGGTGGGGCAAATACAGTGACAGAATTCAAAATGGCATGGGACAGACACAGTGGATCCCTTTATAGCAACAGGATAAAATCAAAATAAACATAACTATCTCTTATATCTCAACAAATAGGGATGACCTACATGGAACCGTGGATACACCCCTAAACAAAGCATGAGGAGGGGTGACCTGCACGGAGCAGGAGGGGTGACCTGCACGGAGCAGGAGGGGTGACCTGCATGGAGCAGCAGGTGCACCTACTCTTGCCGTCTTGCTGGGCAAACTAGATGGACCATACTGGTCTTTATCTGCCATCATATACTATGTTACTAGGTGCAGTAACTTGTCCAACATGACCCATGTAGTGGCTCTCTTGTCTGCCCAAACACATGGAGAGACAACAAATGCCTCTGGGATCAGCTTCTTGTAGTCCAGGACATAACTGCTTTGGATAGCATCTAGCACCCAATGATCCTTGGTGACATCATAGAAACATAGAAATATGACGACAGAAAAAGACCACATGGCCTATCTAGTCTGTCTGTTCCATAACAACTACAACAGTCCCCTTTTTACAATTAGAGATCCTCTGTGTTTGTCCCATGCTTTTTTGAATTCAGTTACTGTTCTCATCTTTACCACCTCCACTGGGAGACTATTCCACGGATCCACTACTCTTTCTGTAAAGAAATATTTCCGCATATCACTCCTGAATCTATCTCCCTTCACCCTCATCCCATGTCCCCTCATAGCAGAACTTGCTTTCAATTGAAAGAGGCTCTCTCCCTGAACATTTATGCCACGGAGGTATTTAAACATCTCATTCATATCACCTCTATCCCACCTTTCCTCTAAGGTATACATATTAAGATCCTTCAGTCTGTCCTCATATGCTTTATAATGAAGACCACTAATCATTTTAGTAGCCACCCTCTGCACCGACTCCATCCTGTTCACATCCTTTTGAAGGTGCGGTCTCCAGAATTGCACACTATACTCCAAATGAGGTCGCACCAAAGACTTATACAGAGGCATTATCACCTCCTTTTTTCTGCTAGCCATTGCTCTCCATATGCACCCAAGCATCCTTCTAGCTTTTGCCGTCGCCTTTTCTACCTGTTTAGCTACTTTAAGATCATCAGACACAACCACACCTAGGTCCCGCTCTTCTTTAGTGGACAAAAGTACTTCACCCCCTATACTATATTGCTCCCTTGGATTGCTGCAGCCCAAATGCATGACCTTAGATTTTTTAACATTAAATCCCACCTGCCAAATTCTAGACCATTCTTCAAGCTTAGCTTGATCCCTCCTCATGTTATCTACCCCTTCCTGGGTGTCTACTCTATTGCAGATTTTAGTATCATCCGCAAAGAGGCAAACCTTACCTGAAAGCCCTTCAGCTATATCACTAACAAAGATGTTAAAAAGAATCGGACCAAGGACAGATCCCTATGGCACACCACTGATAACATCCTTCTCCTCAGAGTGAGCTCCATTTACTTGTACTCTTTGTAGCCTCCCACCCAACCAATTTCTAACCCAAGCAGTAACTTTAGGGTCCATCCCTAGGGTGCTCAGTTTGTTTATAAGTCACCTGTGAGGAACAGTGTCAAAGGCTTTACTGAAATCTAAATACACCATATCTAGGGCTCTCCCTCGGTCCAACTCCCTGGTCACCCAGTCAAAGAAATCAATCAGATTTGTCTGACAAGACCTGCCTCTGGTGAATCCATGCTGCCTCGGATCCTGTAATCCGCTGGACTGCAGAAACCTCACTATTTTCTCTTTCAGCAGTGTTTCCAATAATTTACTCACCACTGAAGTTAAACTAACCGGCCTGTAGTTTTCAACCACATCCTTACTTCCGCTTTTGTGTAAAGGCACCACATGAGCCTCTCTCCAGTCCTTTGGCACCACTCCCGACTCCAACGAGGCATTGAAAAGGTCAGTCAGTGGAGCTGCTAGAACGTCCCCAAGTTCCCTCAGTATTCTCGGGTGTATCCCATCCGGTCCCATCGCTTTGTCTATTTTAAGTTGAGATAGTTTCTCACGAACACAGTCTTTTGAAAATTGTTCAAGATGTCCTTTGCTTCTGTTCCTATTTGTGGGTGTTTTCTGAGGTCCTGCTCCTGGTTCTTCATCTGTGAACACAGAACAAAAATATTTGTTAAGCAATTCCGCTTTATCCTTATCAGCTTCTACATATTCCTCCCCTGCACCCTTGAGTCTGACAATACCGCTCTTGCCCTTCCTCTTCTCACTAATATATCTGAAAAATGTCTTATCCCCCCATTTTATTGCATTGGCTATTTCCTCCTCCTTTTGAATCTTTGCCTTCTTGACTACTTTGCTAGCTTCTCTAAGTTTTTCCAAATACAGATGCCTGTCTTCCTCTCTCTGTGATCTCTTGTATTTCATGAAGGCCTCCCTCTTTTTCTTCACTTTTTCAGCTACTTCTTTCGAAAACCATAGTGGTCTCCTTTTCCTTTTACCTTTATTTACCATTTTAACAAAAAGGTTGGTTGCCCTTAAAATATCCCCTTTCAGTTTTTCCCACTGTTTTTCTACATCCCTCAGCTGTTCCCATCCAACTAACGACTCCCTGAGGTATTGGCCCATCTTCGCAAAGTTAGTCTTCATAAAGTCTAAGATCCTCACCTTTGAATGGATTCTAACAGCCCTAGTCCTAATACTGAACCACACCATCTGGTGATCACAGGATGCAAAATGATCTCCCACTACAACATCAGAAACACTTTCACCATTGGTAAGCACCAAGTCCAGTATGGCCCCTTCACTTGTGGGGTCTGTTACCAATTGCCTGAATAGTTCTCCCTGTAGAGAATCCAAGATCTCCTTACTTCTAGATGATACTGCAGCAGGTATGTGCCAATCAACATCTGGCATATTGAAATCTCCTATCAGTAGCACTTCCCCTTTCCTAGCAATGCTGCTGCGCATGTCTTCAATTAACTCTCTGTCCACCTCTTCCTCTAGTGAGGGAGGTCTGTATATTACACTAATGTAAATAGATTTCTCTTTCCCTCTTTCTAGTTTAACCCAAAATGCCTCCCCTCTCCCTTTTAAGCTCTGTAATTCCAAAGCTTTAATAGTAGTTTTTACATATTTTATTTATTTATTTATTTATTTAATTGGATTTCTATACCGCCTTATCATACAATCAAAGCGGTCTTACAAACAAAGATATTAAGAGTATTAGTGAGAAAATGTAAAGAAATAAAAGTTAAAATTATGGTATAATGTGTTAGAGTGAGTTGCATTATCTACATAGTGAGCTATACTATAATGTGAGCTATTATACAATATGTATATGATTTACATTCCAGACAAATTAAGTTAGTTAATTGCATGACCGTAGTGTTCTATAAACAAAGATGTATATAGTGCCACTCCTCCTCCCCTACTTCCTACCCTGTCCTTTCTGAATAAAGTATAGCCAGGTATAGTTACATCCCAATCATGGTTTTCTGTGAACCATGTTTCTGTAACTGCCACTAAATCCAAGTCAGCCACTCCCACCAAAGCTTCAACATCAGGGATCTTATTTCCCATGCTACGGGCATTTATACACACTGCTTTCCATATGTTACCCCTGTTACCCATTTCCATAAAGTTATTTAATGTATCACCTACCTGGGGGCTTTCTCTTACTTGGGGGCTTTCTTCACCCATCCCCAACTAATCTAGTTTAAAGCCCTCTTCAGTAGATTGGCCAGTCTACTACTGAAGACGCGTTGACCTTTCTTGGACAGATGGATGCCATCTCTGCTCTGCAACCCTTGGAACAGCATCCCATGGTCTAGGAAACCAAAACGCTCTCGATGACACCATCCACGCAGCCATGCATTCATCTCCAGGATGCGAGCCTCTCTGCCTTGGCCTTTACCCTCAACAGGGAGGATTGAAGAGAACACCACCTGTGCACCTAACTGCTTCACCCTCTGTCCCAGAGCCATGAAGTCACTTTTGATACGTTCTGAGGTATACCTGGCAGTATCATTTGTTCCAGCATGGATTAGCAACATTGGGTAATAGTCAGTGGGCTTGATGAGTCTCGGCAAACTCTCCGCAACATCTTGGATTTTGGCACCAGGCAGACAGCATACCTCTCTGGACATTAAGTCTGGTCGGCAGATGGACGCCTCAGTACCCCTCAGAAGAGAGTCTCCAACCACCACTACCCTTTGTTTCCTTGTGGTCACTGATTCTGCAACTTTGGGGTACTTCAGCTCTGGTTCTTCCCTTTCCAGGGATGCTTTCACCTCCTCCACTTCCAGGGCTGCATAATGGTTCTTCAATTCAAGGGCTGGAGATGTTGGATTGGTGATTTTGCAGGCCCTGGTGACTTGTGTCCAACCATCGACATTCTGTTGGCACCCATCTTCTCCTCTACTGGAGAGCTTGGTTGCTGCAAGAAGCATCTCATCAATGTACTTCTCACTGTCTTGAATGCTCCTCAGCCTCGCCACCTCCTCTCTGAGTTCCTCAACTTGTTTCCTCAGAGCTTCAGCATGCAGGCACCCTGCACATGGAACTGGTCCTTCAACTGGCATTAGGACCTCTGTCTGGACCGAGGCAGAAGCTGTAACGGGGGCAACAGCTTTAGCGATATGATTTTTCCCAGCCATTGTTCTGTTCGTGGAGCTTAGGTATTGTTGGTTGATCTGGAGAGCTCCTGTAGGAAAGCCTGAACAGGGCAGGGCACTGGAGCCTTTTATGCAGGCCCTCAGCTGCTCTCAGGTAATCAGGCCCACTAACTCCTGAATAGGTGTTTAGCAGTTCCCAAAGCTGAGGAGGTTACTGGAGTTCAACCACCTACTGTGCTCAAGGAAAGTCCCACTAAAGCCCCAAAAAGAAAGTAGCCTTGCTTTAAAAATGTACAAAAAACCCTTTTAAGAGCTCCCAGTCAGAGAGCTAACAATTTAATATAATAAAACAAACCCTTAAATCCTTACTATTCGTTGATCTGGAGAGCTCCTGTAGGAAAGCCTCCAGGAATGGGCCCCAAACTTTCATCATGTTGAATGGGAGGGACCCCCTCTGGAGGGGATAGAGACCCCGGGCCCACAAGCCCCCCACAAAAGACTAATTATGGTTCTGAAATCCAGAAGAAAAGGAGATAATGATGGGAGTGCCCTGACCCCTGGAAGTCAGTTCTGTGTGCCTGTGACGAATGGGCAGATGCCAGAGAGAAGTGTGCCCTGTACGCTTCCCAGGCCCTTTCAGCCTATCTTCTGGAAGGCAATAAGGCTTGGCATTGACCAAGGTCTTCACCAACCTTTCCAAAGTGGCCCCAATAGGAGCTTCTTCTTAAAGCCATTTGAGTTGGCTGGGCCATGGAGGACATGTCCACTGCCCAGTGACAGCGCCAAATCAAACACCGCATCACCGTTGACAGGGCAATATTCCTAGCTGCCAAGCAGACTAGAACATGCATGCTATCAAAAGGAAGGCAATAACCAACTCCAAAAGAGGAGTAGTATCATCCAGTGAAAGAGAATGAATCCACAGTTGCAGGACTCTAGACATCAGGCCTGCACACAAGCATCCACTGGAGAATAGCAGCTGCCGCTGCAAACTGGCTCTTCAGAAGACAGTCAACCTTTCTATCCATAGTGTCCTTGAAGGCCAATCTGTGTTCCATGGGAATGGGGCCCATTTTATGTCTGCCGTGTATGTTCTGGACCACGCAACACACACCTCCTCCAGGAGAATGCACATCCTTTTACACACCTTTAAGCCCTGAGACGGGAAATTGGGATGGATCCATTTGCCCGGAACATATTCTTGATAATCTCGGGATATGGGAAGACTGTCATGAATTTCTGCACCATCTATAGAAGTGCATAAACCTGCGACTTCTGCTCTGTCACTGGAGCGTCAGTCAAATACCAGGTGGAAGAAACTCGAGCAATCAATGCCACCAGCTCTCCCTTCCAGAACAGGCAGATAATGCCAGACTCCACATGAGACTAAGGCAGCGAGAGCACTTTATTTATTTACTTACTTACTTTTATATACAGCGCTATTTGAAATCAGTGCAGTTTACATATAACGAGCACAAAACAACAGTTTACATTAAGCTTAAAATAACGAACAATGAACAGCTAATATAGAACAGAATAGTTCTTCCTCTGAATCAGACTCTCCAACTGAGACATCAGAACCAGCACTCAAATCCAAGTCTTGGACAGACCCTGTCAATCCACACCTCCAGAGAGCAACCTCTATCTGGATCACTTAGAAGGAGGCACTCAAGACAGGGTTCTACACTCTGCCCATCTATCACATGACTAAGCTCAAGGGAATCCAGAGGCTGCAGTGTCTGAGTTTCCATGCCAAAAAGATCAGGTTTGATGCAGAAGGAAAGAATTCCTGGAAGGACAACCTGGAATCCAGGAACTCCCCTCCCTGAGAATGAACCCCAATTACAGGGGACACAGCTGTAGTTGAACCCTCCAAAGAAGGAGAGTGGCCAGAAGTGCGGCCACCGAAACCCACGGCCAGGTTATTATTCTTACTCATAGTGCAATCAGTTGCCCCCTACCTTGAGGCAGAAAATGCCGAGCCAACCTAATTGCCTCAGTGGAAGAAGGGAGATGGGCCCACTAGGGATAAGTCAGAGGCTGCCATGAAAGATGAATCCAGTAATGAGACTCTTCACTTGCTACAAGTCAAACAACACTTCCTGGAAGATGATATAAAAATTTAAGGCAAGGCAAACACTTGCGTGCGCTAAGGCCACATAAGCACAAGAGTGCGCAATAATGGAGCGCATACAGGAGCGTGCATTATGGGCGCTTGGGCAGGAATGTACTTTGGAGCTGCTCAGGCAGAATGTGTCCTGGGATCACTTGGGTACAAGGTGTGTAAAGGCAACAGCGCACATTGGAAAATGGCAGGAAGCCCTGACGCCGAGCCAACAATCACCCACGGTCCACCCTGATGCCCCAAACGGATGAGTTCAGGAACCCCCAACGATGATAAGGTTAAGCCTTGGTACTCACCCCTGGGAGCCCCAAGCAGGGCAAACTGTGCCAGGTTCAGTGCTACTCCCCAAATGCAGGGTTTTTTTGTTTTGTTTTTTAAACAGGCTTGCAGTCATATATCTCTGAGCCATCTTCAGTCTTCAAGGGAGAGCAGGGGGGAGAGAGGAGGAGGGATAGTGGCATTGAGGTTGTGTGAGGTAGCTGAATTCCTTCCAAATCCTTCCAACAGTCTGACTGCTCAACAGGCCCTTAACAGGATAAGAGCATGGAGCTGAACCAATTTTCCCTCGTCCTATGGCTACCAAAAAGACCTTAGTGCTCAAGTGAGACAGTCACCTGCAAGTGGTCATTCATAAGCAAAATCATTCTTTTTCCTTTCAAGCAAATCGTCATTTGTTTAGAGTTTAGCAGAGCTGAGAAAATCCAAAACCTTTGTGCTGGAGACAGAAAAATACTGAATTGCCCCTAGCGGTCCAAAGCAGCCTCTTCCATTAAAGCTTCTAAATCTGGAACTTTATTTTGCATACTTTGGGCATTAGTACATGCAGCTCTCCAGATGTTGCCCTTTTTTCCCTTTTCTTTACTATTTTTTAATGTTTCACTTACCTGAAGGATTTTATTTACCTGGGAGTTTGTTCACTCATTCGCCAACAATCCTAGTTTAAAGGATGTGGAGCTGTGCAATTTCTACTGCAATTGGCTTGGTCTGATATTCCCATAGAAATAAGACCCTTGCTGAACTCATGGTGGCTTTTCCTATACCTATAATGCCCTCTCTCTGCAATGCTCCCTTCCTGACCTTTAATCCAGTGTTCTCGTGTTGCTGCCGTCTGCTTTCCTTTATTTTTATTTTTTTTTATTTATGCACAATCCGCACTTTAGAAAAACTTTCATGTCCCTGCTTGTCCCTAGCCACACTGAGGAGGGGAGAGGGAAAAGAAAGGAGCTAACGTAGGAAGAGGTTGGAAACAACCAGCACAGTGTCCACCCCTCAGAGCTGAAAGACCTGCAATTAACTGCTATTAATTCTGCTGTAGAAGGGGAGATTGATCTGAAGACTGTTGTCCTAGAGCACTGAATCCAAAAAACAGAATATCCAGCTGCACAAGTCTAACTGCCTCCCCTCTCATCTTCTGGAGACACAGAAATAATGGAGCAATGAGAGTACATGGAACCCTATATGGAGTGATATCTACAAACCAGTGGCTCTGTCTCCATCCGCCGGTAGGGGAGCATAAATCCAGCATCTGGACTGATCTGGTGGGATTTATTTATTTATTATGTATTTTATTAACAATATTTATATACCAACTTTCTACTAATCAAGACTGTTTACTTATAACATTGTGCCATATAACACTGAAACAATAACAACTGTGCACATTACACATAACATTAATAATGGGTAGGAAGTCAGGGGTGGGTAGTAACTGGGGGTATTAAGTAACAACGATGTACAGATATGGTAGTGTGTATGATTTAGTTCCTGGAAATAGTATGTTAATGAGGGTTTACTCCATAATATTTAAGGAAAAATTGAGATTTTAGCTTTTTTCTGAATTCCTCCATGGTTTTGATTATTAAAAAGATCAATTACTTCCAAATAATTAAGATGTCTCATTGGGTAATTGTTCTAGACTCAAGCCGCAGATGTTGTTGATGTTAAGTGCCATCGAGTCGGTATCGACTCATGGCGACCCTCTGGATAGTTGTCCTAAACTGTGTTCAGTCTTCAGTCAGGCAGCTCATTGTTGATAGAGTGACACCCATAGCTGCTGTTATTGTATCGATTCAACTCATTGCTGGCCTTCCTCTTTTGCACTGATCTTCTACCTTGCCAAGCATGATGTCTTTCTCTAATTATCTCTCTCTTCACATGATGTGTCCAAAGTATGAAAGTCGAAGTCTTGTCATCTGAGCTTCTAAAGAAAGCTTAGGTTTAATCTCCTCTAGAACTGACTGGTTTGTTCTTCGAGCAGTCCATGGTATACGCAGTATTCGTCTCCAGCACCATAATTCAAAGGCATCAATTTCGAACCTATTGTTTTCACTGTCTAATTTTCGCATCCATGTGACGTTATTGAAAATACCATGACTTGAACAAGTCAAATCTTTGTATGGAGAGAGAGACATCTCTGCTCTTGAGAACGTTGTCTAGATCCTTTATAGCCATTCTGCCAAGAGCAATGCATTGTCAGATTTCTTGACCGCTTGTCGTTTATTTATAGTTCATCCAAGTAGGTTAAAGTTGTCAACTATTTCAATTTCTTCTCCATCAACGATGAACTTATTCATTTTGCCAGTTGTCAGGATATTTGTCTTCTTTACATTAAAGTGTAGGCCCATTTTAAGACTATGTTCCGTGTTCTTATGACCTAGATTGGCCACTGTTGGAAACAGGATACTGGACTTGATGAACCTTGGTCTGACCCAGTATGGCTTATCTTATGTTCTTAAGTTCTTATGATCTTGAGAAGCAAATATTTCAGATCATCTTCACTTTCAGCCAGTAATGTGGTATCATTAGCATAGTGAAGGCTGTTGATGAGTCTTCCACCAATCTTCACGCCTCGGTTGTCTTCATACAGTTCTGCTTCTCTGGTGATTTGTTGTTCATATAAATTAAACAGGTAGGGGGACAGTATGCAGCCTTATCATACACCTTTGCTGATTTTAAAAAAATCTGTTTCTCCTTGTTCCATTTGAACTGTTGCTTCTTGATCAATGTAAAGGTTGTGCAAGAGAACTATCAGGTGCTCTGGTGTACATGTGCTTCTTTATGTGGCACAGAGTTTCTCATGGTTTTCACAGTCAAAAAACTTGCTGTATTCGATAAAACACATAAAGATATCTTTTTGATATTCTTTTGTCTTTTCAAGGACCCATCTCACATCTGCGATGATGTCTCTCGTTCCTCGCCCTTTCCTGAACCATGCTTGCACTTCAGGTAGTTCTTGTTCCAGATATGGTTGTAGTCTATCTTCAGTGAAATCTTGCTGGCATGTGGGATCAGAGAGATTGTGCGATAATTTCCACAGTCAGTTGGATCACCTTTCTGTAGTACTGGTATAAACACAGATCTTTTCCACTCAGCTGAGCATAATGTTATCTTTCAAAGTTCCTGGCAGAGCCTTGTAAGTATGGTAGCAGCTATATCCAATTGCTGTAATACTTCAGTGGGAATGCCATCAATGCCCGTTGCTTTGTTCTTTGATAAGGCTTTCAATGCTCCTTTGACTTCTTTCATCACCAATGGTTCCTGATCATAAGGTACAGGTTGAAATGGCTATTGGTCCACTTGATCTTTATTGTATGATGACTCTGTATATTTTTTCCATCTTTTCTTGATCTTCTCAGCATTATTCAACAAGGATCCTTGAGCATCCGGTAGCATTCCAATTCGAGGATGGAATTTTTTCTTTAACTCTCATAGCTTTAGAAAAGTTGATCTTGTTCTTCCTCTAATAGTTTCTGCTTCTATTTCCTTGCATGCCTCATTGTAGTACTTTCCCTTGTCTTGTTTCATGTTGGAAATCTCTGTTGAATTCTGCAATTGCCTCTCTTTCTCCTCTGGCTTTGGCTTCTCTGCGTTTCTGGGCAATTTTCAGAGTTTCTCTTGGTCATCCATTTTGGCTGTTTTTGCTTTTTCACCTTTTGTAGAGACTTCTCACTTTCTTCCAACGCAACCTTCTTGTCGTCATCCCATAACTCTTCTGGAGCTCTGTCATTTGTATCTAAAGCAGCAAATCAATTTTAAAGGCAGTCTTTAAATTCCGGCGTTATATTTTCAAGGTCATATTTTGTTACATTCATGAGTGGCTTGCTCTTTTTCAACTTTAGCTTGAATTTGCTTACTAGTAGTTGGTGATCTGTACCACAATCAGCTCCAGGTTTTGTCTTTGTTGATGTTATGGAGCTTTTCCATCGTTGACTTCCACAGATGTAGTCAATTTGATTTTTATACAATCCATTGGGTGAAGTCCATATGTGCAGTCGCTGCTTGTGTTGCCGGAAGGTGTTTGAGATGAATAATTCGTTGGTCTTGCAGAATTCTATCAGTCTTTCTCCAACTTCATTTCTGTTGCCAAGTCCATATTTTCCAACCATTTTGCCTTCTTCTTTGTTGCCAACTTTTGTGTTCCAGTCATCCATGACTATCAGGATATTCTGTTTACATGTCCTATCAATTTCAGCTTGAACTAGTTCATAGAACTCATCAACTTCATCCTCTTCTGCAGCTGTTGTAGAGGCATATACCTGAATTATAGTTGTGTTGATGGGCATTCCTCATAGACAAATAAAAATTAAGCGTTCACTAATTACACAGTATTTTATTACAATTCTTGCAAGTTTCTTCTTGATTATAAATGCAACACCATTTCTTCTTTGTCTTTCATTTCCAGCACAGTAGACCATCTGATCCTCAGATGCAAAGTACCCAATGCAAATCTATTTCAGTTCGCTGACACCAAACAGCTCGAGTTGTACATGTTCCATTTCATTCTTGACCACCTCCAACTTCCCTTGATTCATGCTTTGTACGTTCCATGTCCCAATATGTAAGACATCTTTGCAGCTTTGACTCTCGTGCAGCTACATCAGCAGTCAGACGGCCTGATGGTTTTGATCCAACCACATCATAAATGCTGGCTTTACTCTGAAAAATCTTCAGCTCATTCCCAGAACCCAGTTGAGTGCCTTCCGACCTGGGGGTCTCATCTTCCAACACTACAGTGCAATTTGTTTTGTTGTGACCAATGTTCCCTCTAATTTTCTGTAGGCTGTGTGCGCATAAAATATCAGCTGTGTGCAGCTTTTGAAGGAAGGTTAAATTTTTGTGCACCACATAAAGACACTCGGAGTTATATACTTTAAAATTTGACTACACATCAGAATACAGTATGTATACCACATTGATTGCACTAGAAAACATTGTAGAACTTGTGAAAACCGCAAATTCATAACAACTTTTAAATTTTAAGACGTCTGTATTGTTTTCTATCAGAATCAGAAGAGTAAATTAGACTTACCTGCTAATTGTCGTTCCTTAAGGAACTCTAGTCCAGTCCCGGAACCATAGAGTTGTCAACCTCCACCAGCAGCTTTGGAGACTGAAAGATTTCATCACTTTGATGTCACTGGTATAAGTAGACAGGAACCGCCCCCTATCACCAGTACCTATTGACAAAGCAGACTCAGCAGAGCAACAAATAAGTAGAATAAAGAAATAATAGCCATAATCGGCCAACAGTCAAAATGAACTCGCCCCCATACAGTCCCAAACATTGTTACCAGAAAAAAGGAATGGGTGAACCGAGAACCCCCAAGCCCGGCGCAACTGTGCGACCAAGCTCAAGAGACACTGCTGCATAAAGAAGGGCCCCGCCTGTCTTCCCTGCGCTTCTTCTCACTCTTCCTACGCTAAACCAGTAGACTGACCGTCTGGACCGCTCTAAAGAATCTTCAGGCTGCCCCTAATGCAAAGACCCTGGGAGGGATCCGGGACTGGACTAGAGTTCCTTAAGGAACGACAATTAGCAGGTAAGTCTAATTTACTCTTCCTTAGCGTCCCTCTAGTCCAGTCCCAGAACCATAGAGGACGTGACAGAGCAGTACACATCAACGGGAGGGACCTACTAGCCCAGCCTGAAGAACCGCTGAGCCAAAACACCCATCCCCCCCATGCCTGCACATCCAGCCTATAGTGCTGAGCAAACGAATGGAGCGAAGACCACGTCGCCGCCCTACAGATCTCCTCCGCTGGCACCAAACTGACTTCTGCCCAAGACGCCGCCTGCGCCCTGGTGGAATGCGCACGAAGACCTTCCGGAACCACCTTACCCTTCAACAGGTAGGCAGAAGCAATCGCCTCCTTCAACCACCGCGAGATGGAAGACTTCGCCGCTGCCTCACCTTTCCGAGGCCCCGCAAAAACAATAAACAGCCTGTCTGACTTCCTAAAGGAGGCCGTTCTCCTGAGATATTTCTTGAGCACTCTCCGAACATCCAAGAGATGCAAACGGCCCCCCCCGAGCACTCTTTCTGTTCCACCGAGAACACCGGAAGCGATACTACTTGGTTGACATGAAACACAGAAACCACCTTCAGTAAAAAGGCCGGAACCGTGCGCAAAACCACCTTGTGCCTGAAAAAGGTCAGATATGGCTCTGTACACGCCAACGCCTGCAACTCCGAAATCCTCCGAGCCGAACAAATAGCCACAAGGAAGAGAGTCTTCAACGTCAAGTCTTTCAAGGAAGCCTTGTCCAAAGGCTCGAATGGTTTTTGAAGTAGCGCGTCCAAAACCAAATTCAGATCCCAAGAAGGAACGGAATCTCGTCTTGGAGGCCTCAACAGTAACACCGCTCTAAGAAAACGCCTAATATCTCCATGGGCACCCACCGGCTGACCTTGAATCTTACCCCTGAAACAGGCTATGGCGGCCAGCTGCACCCTCAAAGTGCTCGCGGCCAACCCCTTTTCCACACCATCCTGAAGAAAAGACAGTATATGAGGCACCGAAGCCCGCAGAGGTTGAAAACCGCGGTCCTCACACCACGCCTCAAAAACACGCCATACGCGAACATACGCCAAGGAAGTAGAGCGGCGCCGCGCCTTCAATAAGGTAGAAATTACTGCCGCCGAGTACCCCTTGGCAGTCAACCTTGCCCTTTCAAGAGCCATACCGTAAGCGAGAATCGACCCACCTGCGGCATGCGTAACGGCCCCTGAAGCAAGAGATCCCCCGCAGAGGAAGCCGCCATGGACTGCCCACCAGAAGCCGAACCAGATCTGCATACCACGGTCTTCTGGGCCAATCGGGCGTCACGAGAACCACCAGACTGCTGTGTTTCTCTATGCGTTGAATCACCTTGCCTATGAGTGCCCAAGGAGGAAACACGTAGAGAAGGCCCTCCAGCGGCCACCGCTGAGCCAACGCATCGAGGCCTTCCGCCATTCGTTCCCGCCTCCGGCTGAAGAACCTCTCCACCTGCACGGAATCGAACCGTGCCATCAGATCCATTACCGGCAGCCCCCAGCGCCGCACTATCAACGCAAACACGTCCGAGTGTAGACTCCACTCCTCCGGGTCTACTCTGCGGCGGCTCAGAAAATCGGCCTCGACATTCTCCACGCCTGCCACGTGCTGCGCCGACAGCGCCGCCAGATTCTGCTCGGCCCAGTCCAAGAGTCGACTCGCCTCCTCCTCCAGCAACGCACTCCCTGTGCCGCCCTGGCGATTGATATAAGCTACCGTCGTGGCATTGTCGGACAGCACTCGAACCGCCTTCCGACCCAAGTCTTTTTGGAAACTCTGCAGCGCCAGAAATACCGCTCGCATCTCCAATCGGTTTATGGACCATTGACTCTCTTCCCTTGACCACTCTCCTTGGGCAAACTTTCCTTCGCAGTGTGCCCCCCAACCTGTGAGGCATGCATCCGTTGTCAACAGCCTCCATACGGGAGCCTCCAGAGGCATGCTCCCCTCTAGACTTCCGGGGTGCAACCACCACAGGAGTGCCCACCGCACTTCCGGAGGACACAGCAACCTTTGAGACAACGCATCCCTCTGATGCGACCAGCGCCTTAGAAGAGAGCTCTGCAGCGGCCGCATATGCGCTCTGGCCCACTGAACCACCTCGATGCTGGCCGCCATCGTCCCCAACAACTGCAAATAGCGCCATGCAGTTGGAGCTCTGCAACCCAGAAATCTCCGCACGAGCTCCCGCAATTCCCGTGCTCTCCTGTCCGGGAGAAACACCATTCCCCGACTGGTCTCGAAACGCGCCCCCAAATATTCGAGGGCTTGAGAGGGAGCTAGTTTGCTCTTCGCAAAATTGACCACCCAGCCGAGACTCTCCAACAATTGCACCACTCGCGCCGTGGCCGCCACGCTCTCCTCCCGGGACTTCGCTCGAATCAACCAATCGTCCAAGTAAGGGTGCACGAGAATGCCCTCCTTGCGGAGCGCCGCCGCCACCACTATCATGACCTTTATTTATTTATTTTATTTATTTATTTAACTATTTCTTTTATACCGCCCCTTCCAGAGATCAAGGGCGGTTTACATATAACAGGTTAACAGTCTTGTACACAGTTTGTATACATTTTACATAGAACAATAGAAATCAACTATTTACATTGAACATTGTACATAGAACAATAGACCTTGGTGAAAGTGCAAGGCGCCGTCGCTAGGCCGAAAGGCAATGCTCAGAATTGAAAATGACCCATCGGCAGAGCAAACCGCAGATACTTTTGATGCTCGCGGCGTATGGGAATATGCAAATATGCCTCCGTCAGGTCTAGAGACGTGAGAAACTCTCCCTTTCGCACCGCCGCAATGACTGAATGCAAGGACTCCATCCGGAAATGGGTCACCCGAAGACAGCGATTTACCCTCTTTAAATCCAATATGGGACGGAACGTACCCTCTTTTTTCGGAACCACGAAATAAATGGAGTATCGACCGGAACCGCACTGAGCCGCCAGAACGGGCACCACCGCCCCTAAATGCCGCAGCCGCTGCAGCGTGCTGGCGACCGCCCTGAACTTCCTTGGGGCTCGGCACGGGGAGAGGACAAAGGCGTCGGAGACGGGGCGCTGGAGCTCTAGGGCATAGCCTTCTCGAATGACCTCCAACACCCACTGATCCGCAGTTAATTGGACCCAGATGGGGTAAAACTCCCGCAACCTTCCTCCCACGGGCATCTCCCCCCTCTGGACCCGCCGTATCTCATTGGGGTTTTCTACTGTTGGCAGACTGAAAGGAACCAAATCCTCTGCCCGCCCCCCGGAAACCCCGAAAGGACTGACCTCGAGCCATATACCGACCCCGCGAAGGCTGGGAAAATTGGAAGGATCGGAATCTCCGCGAGTCTCTGGGGACACCCCTAGAGGCTATCGACCCCCGGCCCTGCTTCAGCCTATCCTCCGGAAGCCGACCCCCTTTGGAGTCCCCCAAGTCCTTGACCAACTTCTCAAAATCCTCCCCAAAGAGAAGCTTGCCTCAAAGGTAATTTACTAAGCCGCGCCTTGGAAGAACCGTCCGCCGACCAGTTGCGGAGCCACAGATACCTGCGAGCCGCCACCACCGAAGCCATGCTCTTGGCGAGCCCCCAAATCAAATCATAGTGAATATCCAATAGGTAAGCCGTGCCGGATTCCAGCCGTGCCAGATCCTCGGCCTGTTCTTCCGGTAGTCCCCCCCGCAGATGTTGGGACCACCGCAAGCCAGCTCTTGCCACCCATGCTCCCGCAATGGAGGCTTGCAATGAGAGAGCGCACATATCAAACACCTGTTTCAACAAGGTATCCAGCTTCCTATCCTGCACATCTTTTAACGCCGCGGCGCCCTCCACCGGAATGGTGGTCTTTAGTGACCGCCGACACCGCAGCATCCACCTTTGGGGACTGAAAAATCTCCCTATCCTGTTCCGACAACGGATATAACCGGGCCAAAGTCTTGGTCCCTCGGAGCGCCGATTCCGGCGCGTCCCATTCCTCCTGAATCATATCTCAAAACACCCTATGAACCGGGAATACCTTTTGAGAAGTCCTAACCGCCTGCAACAACGGATCCTCCAACACATCCTCAGCTGCAGGCATCACGGAGGGCATGTTTAAAGTCTTTAGAGTCTCAGCAATCAATGCTGGCAACTCTTCCCGCCGGAACACCCGGACCACTCTACTCTGCTCCACGTCCGGTAGCTCTCCGTCCTCTAAATCTTCCTCCGAGGCCACTTCCAGACCCACATCCACTCCGAGGTCATCTATCCCATCACCTGACAGACTGTCCTCTTGGAGCTCCCTACGTTTCTTTGCCGAGCCTATCTCCCCCACCGGGAGATCTGCCGACCCCGACCGTTTCCGACTCCTCTGGACTCCCGACTGAGTCCCGAACGCAGGCTGTAGCAAGGCAAACGCCTGCTGCATCAGGGAAAAGAAGTCCGAGGGAATCCCCGCAATGCTCCCACCCAGACTTCCCGCAGGAGCCGGACACACCAGTTGTCCCGGACGGCCCTGCCATCGGCTCAGGAAGACCGAGAGAGGACGGCCGGGATCCCTCTTCTACTGAAGCGGCCGCTGGCTGATCTCCTGCCGGCCCCCCCAACGCCTTCTCCATACCTACTGGCTCCAGGGAGCAGCCCCGGCATACCCCGGAGTCCAGTAGCTCGCTGCGCTTCACTCCACAAACCAAGCAGCGATTTTTAAGTGGCATGCTACTGTCTATGAGCAACAAACAGCTCTGAAGAGAGAAAACTGGCTCTCTGCCCTGAGACAGAAGTCACTGTCCGTTTTTTGTTTTTTTTTCTTTTAAAACCAGTAATCTACTCCCAATAGGCCAATCAGCTGAATTCTGAAGGTCCCATGCAAAAACGAAGCTTCTAGCCTGCCCAATTAAAAGAAGAAAATTCTTTTAAAAGAAATGCCAATTTCAAAATGGCCGCCGCCAGCTTTCCCGCTTAAAAAAGGGCTGACTGACAGCATGCGCTGAGGCCCCAAGCCTTCTTTTTTACCTGGGAGCCTCCCTAGGACCTCTATTATCACTCCTGCACTGCCCCCCAAAAGGAATTTCAGCAGCACTTACCCGATCCGGAGGAGAAGGGGGGGAGGAGGGGGGCAGAGAGAAATACAGCTCCGGAGCACAGCTCTCACCCAGCTTCAGCTCCCACTGACTGCTGCAGCCTCGTAGCACACAGCTCTTGCCAGATTATGTCCTCTGCTGCTGCAGACTCTTCCTGCAACCTGCTCCTCACCCTTCTGGCACGGGTTCGGGAGCAGGGAGGTAAGGCAGTCAGGCTCTCAGCCCACTGCACTTTTAAATAGCTGGGTCCCCCACTAAAAGAACCCTTCGGAGAGAGAACAGGAGAGAAAGGCAGAACTGGGACCCCTCCAGCAGCAGCAGATTTTCACCCCAGAATAAAGCAAAAGCACTAAACCAAAAGAGAGGAAAAAACCAACCCCAAAGAAACAAACAAAGCTCTGCTTATTTGATCTCCCTGAGCCCAGTCCCGGGCTCAGAACCTCCAAGCTGCTTGGAGACTGAAAGTACTGGTGATAGGGGGCAGTTCCTGTCTACTTATACCGGTGACATCAAAGTGATGAAATCTTTCAGTCTCCAAAGCTGCTGGTGGAGGTTGACAACTCTATGGTTCCGGGACTGGACTAGAGGGACGCTAAGGACCGTAATTTTTGTGCGCTCTGTTGTAAAGTATGTGCGCTCGCTCGGTGAGGTGTGTGCACGCGCACACGTGCACAGCTTAGAGGGAACAGTGGTTGTGACTATTGTCGTAGGTCACCCGTCCAGGCGGTAGCCTGGGAGCAGGTGAACTCGCCTGTCTTACTCTCTACGATTACTTTCAATATGGCTGCCAAGGAAGGCTGCTGGGTAATGTAGTTTTGTTGAGCAAGGAGTGTGACCACCCGGTAAATAGGCAAAACAGAGAATTTTATTTCGGGGTTTCCCCTCCGCAATGAATTCAAATGAACCTCAACTCAAACTGGATAATTCTCCAATAAGGCAAAATAAGAATGTGAAACAGGTTGAACATAAAAATACAGGATTTTCTTTTAAAACATCAATATTCCACTTCCTGTGAGGAACAGGCTTCTGAAGCTTAATCTGTACTCCAGATTAGCTTCTTTGTCATTTACTTTCAAACAGCTTTCTTTCTCCAAGCCATGCACAGCACAAGTCTTTAAATGGCTTTCACGATACAGTCTTTTAGCTAGGCAAATACTCAACAGCTATTCATGCTCTTAGCCAGACACAGAGAACATTGCATTTCTTCAACATCTGAACCATTAGGTTCCTCCAGCAGGTCTATATCCATTTCAGCTCCAGACTCACTGCGTCTATCCTGAATATCAGCTGTCTGGTTATTCTCCTGCCTTATCAGCTCCTGCAAACGTAACAACAGCTGTTCCCTATGGTCTCCAGCCACAGGCTCTTGCAACGGAGTTTCTCTCCCTTTTAAGAATTTAGCAAGCTCTGTTATAGTGGAGGTTTGGCAGTCACTGGCATAAGTTCTGGGTTTACTAAAGCTTTGCTTTCCAGAGTTCAGGGGCATACAGCGTTTAGCACTGTCTCTTAACTCTTGAACAATGCCTTCAGTATGGCTTTGGTTAGGAAATAAAGAAAAGACATTCTCATTACCTTCAGGGTTTAAATGCTGTCTTGTACTATTTCCCCATATGGAAACACTTCTTTGTCTTGGCAATAGTGTCCTGCAGTGGGTTCCAGACACCCTCTGTTTCTCCTTTACTCTTGCCTGAGAATCTTCCAAACTCCGCAGGTCTCTGCTTCCAGGCTTGTCCCCTTTAGAATCATCTCCTCTTACTTGAACTGTTTCTGGAACTTGACGGACTCCAAACACTGCCTGCTCGTCTTGCTGCTGCTGTGTTCCTCTCTGCTGTGCTTTTTCCCTCTCTTCTCGTTGCGCTCCTTCTCCCCTTTCTTTTCCTCCTTCCCTTTCTGTTCCTCCTCCCTTTCTGTTCCTCCTTCCGTTTGTTCTAAAACTGAAACACTTTTTAACTGCTGGTTTCCAGGCACCACGCCTTTCTTCCTGTCCATGTGCAGCTCATCAGTGCTCAACCTAGCCCTGACATCACTAGGTAGGCGGAGCTTAGCACTCGGAATACTCTGCCTTGGAGGCTTGTGGTTTCTATGGGAACTGCCTTTCTCTCCAGATTTAAAGGAACAGGGCTCATTTTCCTCCCATTCCATTTCCTCTGCACAGCTCTCCTTACTACACTATCCAGAAGTAGATTGCCAGGCCTTTCTTCTGTGCAGGTGTTGCCATTGTCACAGAAATGTGATCCTCCGCTGCTAACACCGTCCCATTCTGCTGCTGCCCAAATGGGTGGTTTGTCTTGGTCTGGCACCTTAGCTGAGACCTGTCCATCTTTGGAGATCCTGCCAGTTGTTAAGCTACTGATAGCTTAGCTCTCAGCATCACTGATGCACACAAACCCTCATAGCACGACAAGCTGCAAACCAAGTAAGGGAAGCAGTACATAAATCCAGATAAAACTTACAGATAAAAATGATTTGGACAGGTTTCTGGAAGACAAATTCATTAGCAATTCTTAGGCAGGAAGATATACATATATAGGGCTTGATATTCTTCCGGAATGGCTTTGTGTTGCTATGGGACATAGCCATCACTGCCATCCTTTAACCCCGGATATTCAATGCCGGGGGTCATATGCAACCCCAGCATTAAAGATCCGAGATTGCCGCACAGTCTCCGCAGCTGCAGAAGCTAATCGGACAGTGATGATATTGAGCCCAGGTAAAGATAGGCCAGCTTTTGCTGTGCCTAGCAGAGGTGCAATATCGCCATTGCCTGGTTAGCAACTGGTGCCGCCCCAGAATGCCCACGACATGCCCTAATGCTAAGTGGTTACCATCGGGGCGTGTTGCATAGATAATCGGGGATATTCAGTGTTTCTTATATTCTTGTGCACAGGAAATGACTCACTTGGCTTTTTTAATTAAAAGGATTTTCTCCTTATTTTGATTTGTTCTGAGAACTACAAGGAAAAAATCAGAGTCTTCACTTCCTCTGCCCTTACCTAAATATGCAACAAAAGGCCACAAATCTAGAAAGAAGCCTTGCCATATTCAGTCTTCATTTTTACATACCGGTTGCATTGATGAGAAGTAATGGGACGTCCATGTGAATGTTAGGGACCTGCTTAGTAGAAAGCCCAGACGCTCTAGCATTAGGCTTGCTTATAGGGGACACCTCAGTGAATAAACCACTGATGCTGACTGGAAGACTTAAGTCATATGCTGCCACCTGCAGGATAAAAAAAGCACTTGTGTTAATCTCAAAAGGAATAGCAGGCAAGTATTAATTACTACTAATTCAGCATAGTCTTTAAAAATGAGTTCTGAGATAATTATTTGCACTTGACTGCTATCATTTAACAATCATTAACTTAACATTTGACTTATATCAATTTCTTTTCATTAACTAAAGATTTATTGCACATTTATAATGGTTCTTACATAGCTTAGACAGTTGTATTTAATTATAACAAGTGCTTTCTGATTTGTTTTTTTTAAATGAGCAAAGAAAGTGGTGGCTACCTCTGTACACGGAGGCCACTGCTCGCCAGCAGGGAGCTGACATACTAAATACATTTGTCTTCATACTTTAGCTGAACCTGAAACACAGTTTCATGTTTTATTCACTAAGTCAAGTCTATCATAATTTTATATCCCCAATAAATCCAAAGTATTATACCAAGCCCTCTCATCTCAAGAGTCTTCTCTGCTTCACTTAAAATGCAGTCTCCACATCACAGGTTTCACACTAATTAAAGAAGCTTGTCTCAATAAGATCTGTACATTTCTTAGTTGAACACAATCCTTTTCATTATATCCCGTGTCTGGGATAGCATAATAATATGAAAAATGGGTAACTAAGGTGACATTTTACTTACCAGTTAATGCTCTTTCCTTGAGTCCTGCTAGATCAGTCCAGTCAAGTGGGTTGTGTTCCCTACTAGCAGATTGGTGGAGATAAAGAACCAATAAAAAGCCCACCCAGGCCTTGATACTCACCCCCTGAGAGCCCCAGGCAGAGGATCCATGCTGGGCTCAGCTCTATTCCCCCGAAATCGTCTCTCTGGCTTGGCAGCACTATGTTTAAGGTGGCTGGCAGGCAGATTCCTCTTAGAGCCTTTTGCAATATTCGGGAGAGAGCAGGGGGGGACAGAGGAGGAGGGAGAGGGTGTTGAGATTGTGTGAGGCTGTTGAATTCTTCCAGTCATCCAGATCCTTACAATTTTCTGGCTGCTCAACAGGCTCTTATCCAGGGTAAGAGCATGGAGCTGAATCAATTTTCCCTCCTCCTATCGCTACCAATGGAGGAGTAGCCTAGTGGTTAGAACACTGGCTTGGTAACTAAGCAGCCAGGGTTCAATTCCCACTAGCACTCCTTGTGGCCTTGGGCAAGCCACTTAACCCTCCATTGCCTCAGAAGAAAGGCCTGGCAATCTACTTCCAGTGACACGGCCAAGAAAACCCAGGAGCTTCTGGGTCGCCAGGAGTCAGGACTGACTCGAAGGCACACATTGCATTGCATCACTACCAAAAAGACTGCAGTCTAGTGGAGCCCCCCACGATGTGCTCCAGTGAGAGATCAGCCCGCAGGGTGAGATTCACGAGCATTTAATCAATCTTTTGCTCTCAATCTTCAGATTTCTTTTTTGTTCAGAGAGGAGACAATCCATCCACCATCTGTTGGAGACAAAGAAATACTGAAGGGACTTCTGGTGGATGAGGCAAATAGAGGCATAGGAGTGATGTCATTGAAATCTAGGTTTTTCATTGGTTCTTTGTCTTCACCAATCTGCTGATAGGGGAACACAGCCCACTTGTCTGGACTGATCTAGCAGGATGATATGGAATATTGTATTAGAAATATGTAAATATGTAGCCAATGTGCCCAAACTACTTGAACTCTAAACCAGGGGTACACAATTCAACGGCTGAACACAAGTCAGGTTTTCAAGATATCCTTAATGGCTCCCTATTCATTTCCATATCCAATTCAAACTTCTTCTACTGACCTATAAGTGCGCTTATTCTGTTGCTCCTCTCTACTTTTTCTCTCTTATCTCGCCCTACACCCCTCCTCAGTAACTCTCTCTTCTGGTGGATCGCTGCTGTCTGTGCCCTTCTCTTCCACTGCCAACTCTAGACTTTGATCCTTTCACCTTGCTGCTTCTTATGTCTGGAACAAACTATCTGAGTTTGTGTGTCAGGCTTCATCTCTGGCCCTTTTCAAATCCAGGCTGAAAACTCACCTCTTCGAGGCTGCTTATGGATCCTGATCTGCTTAGTTTCCTATGTTTTTCCTTACCATACCCCTAGATGTATTCTGGTACTCAGCTGTTGTATTGTCTGTCTTAACTAGATTGTAAGCTCTGATGAGCAACGACCATCTTTTACATGTGTATGTACAGCACAGCGTATACCTTGTAGTGCTATACAAATGATCAGTAGCAGGAGTAATGAATATGTATGAGATAGATCTCCATGCTTACTACCTCCGCTGTATGCAAACCTACCTCATGCCATATTTTTTAGGGATATTGTGTAAACCTGACCTGTTTAGACCTCGGGGACTGAATTGTGCACCCCTCTTCTAACTATATGCAAAGTACAAGCCTTGGGCAATATGACTATGCAGTCAAACAAAAATACGTTCCATTTTCCAAATCAAGTAACTGTCATTCCTGAATGCAGTTACAGTAATGAATCTCAATCAGAACATGTGTTACGTTAGAAACTCCTGGGACAAGAATGCAGAGCCTCTACTGCCTGCATCACAAATGCGTTCTAGACTCACTGCACCAGCTTTGTTTACAATAAAAGGAACACATTCTCAACAGGTCAGACAAGACAGAATAGGTAGCTCTCATCTGTAGCAGGTGTTGTTTGTGGACAGCACGAATTAGTCCTCATGAGTGGGTGATGTCTCCAATGGAGCTTCTGCATGGGAACACTCCACATCTTCTACTGGAAGCTTTTGGGAGGCTCCACCGCATGCCTCCTTCCCACCTACTGCCACGATGCCATCTTGGATCAGTCTGATAACATAGCTATAGCAGACGATACCTCTTCAGGGAAGTGAGAGGGTTGTGAGGACTAATTCCTGCTGTCCATGAAGAACACCTGCTAGAGTTGAGTAACTACCATTTCTCCGTGGCAAGTAGGAATGTATGGGACTCCCAAGCTACAGGCTACCAAAAACTAAGGAGGCCACCGAGAAACGAAACAAGAGCAAAACTCAACAGCAACATGGCGGAAGGCCATAACCATTCAGCTACAAACTGTACAACGTGAGTGATTCTCTCTTCCCTTTTTTTTTGGTAGCCTGGACAGAACAGCATGGGCCTAGGAGGGGTGGAGTTGGATTCTAATCACCAAACAGATTCCTGAGTAGAGATTGGCCGAAGATGCTCTCGCACTGGGAATCCCCATCCAGACAGTAGTGAGATATGAATATGTGGACTGAAGACCATGTTACAGCGCTGCAGATATCTTCCATGGAGACCGAGCATAAGTTGGCCATCGACGCAGCCATAATTCTGATATTGTGACCATCAAGGCTCAGACCTGCATGGGCATAAGCGAAAGAGATGCAGTCTGCCAGCCAAACCGAAAGAGAGTGTTTGTTTGGAAATGGCAGCCTCTAGCCTATTTTGGTCAAAAGAAACAAAAAAATGGATGGACATTTTGTGGGTTTTTGTCCACTCCAAGTAGAAGGCTAAATCTTATTTACAGTCCAACATGTGTAAAGCTGCTTCCCCTTTGTGGGCATGAGGTCTCGGAAAAAATGTTAGAACAACAATTGACTGATTAAGTTGGAACTCCGATACTACTCTTGGAAGGAATTTAGGATGAGTAGAGAGGACCACCTTATTTTGGTGGAATTTGGTGTAAGGCAGATCAACTACTGGGGCCTGAAACTCACTCACTCTATGTACTGAAGTGATAGCCACCAGAAGCAATACCTTCCAGGTCAAGAACTTCAGAGGACAGGAACTGAGTAGCTCAAAGGGAGATTTTATGAGCTGCACAAGAACATCAAGGACCCAAGACTCTGAAAGAGGTTTGTAGGGAGGCTTCAAAAGAAGCAACCCCCACATGATGCAAACAACTAAAGGCTGTACCAAGAAGGACTTCCCTTTCACACCTCAATGATAAGCTCAAATTGTACTGAGGTGGACACTGACAATTTGGACTTAAGTCCAGACTTGGAGAAGTGCAAAAGCTATTTAAGCAGTTTTTGTGTGGAAAGATGAAAGGATCTAGGGCTTGGCCCTTGTACCCGATAGCCTCTCTCTTGTAAATGGAGGAGGTTTGCTTTCTCGATGAGGTCCTCCTGGAGGCCAAAAGGACTTCAGTTACACCCTCCAGCAGGTTGAGCTCAGACAACATTAACCTCTTAACATCCACGCCGTGAGGGCCAAGGACCAGATTTTGGGATGCAACATCGTCCTGCTATCCTGTGATGTCCGATCTGTTGCATGACCGAGCTGGAGAAGCTTCTGACAAGAGAGCTGTAGAAGGAGGGGAAACCAGGGCTGTCTGGTGTAATAGGGAGCGATGAGAATAGTCATACCCCCGGCTGTTTTGAGCTTCAGAAGAGTCTTTGCAATGAGAAGTATTGGAGGATATACATATAGAAGATTCTCCCCCCAATGCAGGAAGAAAGCATACGATGCTAGTCTGCTGTGTGATCTTACTCTAGAACAGAACTGATCCACCTGGGTATTCTGCAAGGTGGCAAACAGATCTATCAAGGGAATGCCCCATTCTTGAAAGAGGCAAGTTGCGACCTCCCTATCCATCATCCACACGTGAGTCTGGAGAACTCGACTCAGTCTGTCTGCCAGAGTATTTTGCTCGCCTGGCAGGTATGTGGCTCTCAAGTCCATCCCATGCATGATGGCGAACTTCCACAACCTGATTGATTCCCAGCACGGGGTACAAACCTGTTCCTCCCTGCATGTTGATGAAGAATATGGCAACCAGATTGTCGGTTTGAATTAGAATAATTTGGTTGGTCAGTTGATCTCGGAAAGCCTTTAGAGCGTTTGCCACCTCTCTTAGTTCCAAGAGGTTGATCTGATGAAGATGTTCTTGGATGGACCAATAGCCCTGAGTGTGCAACCCATCAAGATGAGCTCTTCACCCCAGCTTGGATGTGTCTGTCATTAGAACTTTTTGGGGTGGAGCAATTTCGAAAGGAAGATCTTTGAGCAAATTGTGGTGGATTGTTCAGAAAAGGTACAGAGAAGAGCAACAAAAGTGGTAAATGGGATGGAAGGATACTCCTATAAGGAAAGGCTTAAAAGGTTGGGGCTCTTCAGTTTAGAAAAGAGATGGCTGAGGGGTGATATGATAGAGGTCTATAAATTAATGAATGGAGTGGAACGGGTAAATATAGAAAGACTAGAGGACATGCAGTGAAGTTACAATATAACCCATTTAAGACTAATAACAGAACATATTTTTTTACTCAACACAATCAAACTCTGAAATTCATTGCCGGAGGATGTAGTAAAAGCTGTTTGTGTAGCTAGGTTTAAAAAAAGGTTTGGACAAGTTCCTGGAGGAAAGGTCCATAAACCATTATTAAAGAGGACCTGGAAAATCCACTGCTTACCATGGGACAAACATTGTGGAACCTGTGTTCCTTTTTGGGAACCTGCCAGGAACTTGTGACCTGGATTGGCCACTGTTGGAAACAGGATGCTGGACGATGGACCTTGGTCTGACCCAATATGGCATTTTTTATGTTCTTATGTAAGTGTAATGACTGAACAAGAGGGGTTGTGATATACAGATGATCCCTGAGTTGACCTGTGGCTTGGGTCCACTGAGTCCTCAGAGTCCATTGAGCTTGCCTCATTTGGAGGCATGCCAAGAGTGTGACATGTACCACAGAGGCCATGTGGCATAGTACAGTCAACATCTTGTGGGCTGATACCTGCTGACTCAATTACAGCAGGAAGGCACTCACCTGAGTTGTGTTGAGCAGGGCTCCTAAGAATCCCAATTGTTGTGTGGGATTAAGATGGGATTTTTGGTAATCTATTTATTTATTTAACAGGTTTTATATACATACAAAGATTCGACTAGTTCAAGCCATGGTATTTTCAATAACATCATATGGATGTGAAAGCTGGACAGTGAAAAAGACAGGAAGAAAATAGATGCCTTTGAATTATGGTGCTGGCAGCGAATACTGTGTATACCATGGACTGCCCGAAGAACAAACCAGTTGGTACTAGAGGAGATCAAACCTAAGCTTTCTTTAGAAGCTCAGATGACAAGACTTCGACTTTCATACTTTGGACACATCATGCGAAGAGAGAGATCATTAGAGAAAGACATCATGCTTGGCAAGATAGAAGGTCAACCAAAAGAGGAGGACCAGCAATGAGATAGATTGATACAATAACAGCAGCTATGGGTACCAGTCTGTCAACAATGAGCCGCCTGACTCAAGACCGAACACAATTTAGGATAGCTATCCAGAGGGTTGCCATGAGTTGACTCTGACTTGACGGCACTTAACAACAACAACATATATTGCTTTATCATTTCAATCAAAGCAGTTTGCATTGTAACTTAAACTTGGTAATGTACATTAAACAGGGATATTGATAATTTGGATTTTTCTGAGGCAATGGAGGGTTAAGTGACTTGCCCAAGGCCACATGGACTGCTGGTGGGAATTGAACCCTGGTCTCTGGGTTCCCAAGCTGGTGCTCTAACCATTAGGCTACTCCTCCACTATTTAACTGGTTTTAATATACCATTTTCTACCAGTCAAAACAGTTCACAAAGAACAAACAGAAAGGTTTACAATGAACAATTGAATATTAGATGTAACAACAAACTTAATAAAGTGGAACGGCAAGTAACAAGGGGAAGGAGAGGGAATATGCAGGAATATATAACATATTACAATGAGCAAATGAGACAGTAGGGAGATATGGTATAGTGAGCTTATGTTCTGTTGGTTATTATGACAACAGACTTGAGGTGTTGTGAAAGAGGGGGTTTTCAGTTAGTAATAGGTTAGATGTCAGTTGGGTGATCAAAGGGGGGGAATGGGAAAAATCTGTGGGAGTGGAGGAGATTCTAGCTGGGAGTCAATTGCAAGGGATGAACCATAGTATTCTTCGAAAAGGTGCGTTTTGAGGTGTTTTTTGAAGAGGTTGTGAGGTTGAATGCTCCGTAATTTGGGAGGTAGGTTGTTCCAAAGGGTGGGGGCGTAGCATTCAAAGGCTCTCGTACATGCATGTTGTGAACTCTTGCGTGCCTGGGTTGGGGGAAGAAGGTTAAGGGTGCTCTGTCTTCCTAATCTGTTAGGATTTGAGCATTTGATGAGTGTTTGGAGATGCTCAGTTGAGATGTTGATGAGTGCTTTATGGATGATGGTAAGTACTTTGTACTTGATCCTTGATGCAATGGGGAGCCAGTGAAGGGATTTCAGTATGGGAGTGATTATGGGAGTGTCTAGAGGCTCTGGCTATGGTATGTGCTACGGTGTTTTGGGCAAGCTGTAAAGGGGCAATGGTGGATTTGGGGAGACCTTGAAGGATGGAGTTGCAGTAGTCGAGCAAGGGTGTAATAGAAGCCTGGCAGACTGAGTGGAAACTCTCAAAGGAGAGGAGGGGTCATCATTTGCAGAGAGTTCAGAGTTTGAAATAAATGTTCTTGGTGGTGTTCCTTATGTGGGTTGAAATTTGAGTTGGTGATCCAGGATGACTCCGAAGTACTTAACCTAAGACTTGACTTGGAGCTCAGTGCCTTCAATTTTGATGAGAGGAGGTGGTTTGAAGTTGGGGGTCTTTGGTTACGTGGAGGATCTCAGTCTTGATGAAGTTAACTGCTAGGTTATGGAACTGTAGCTAGGAGACAATTTCCTTGAAGCAGGCGGTTAGGTTGGAGTAGTCTGGAGCAGTGGTTTGAAATGGAGTGACTATCATTATGTCATCTGCATAAAGTTAGTATCCAATGTTGAACCTCTGTATAGCGTAGCAAATGGGACTGATGTAGATATTGACGAGTAAGAAGGAGAGAGCAGAACCCTGGGGAACTCCTGGAAAGAAGGTGTAGGTTGCTGAGGCAAAGTGTCCTATTCTTATCTGTTGGGTACATTAGGAGAGGCAGGAGTGGACCCATTTGAAAGGCTTATTTTGAACTCCAATATTGTTGAGCTGGTCGAGTAGAATCTGGTGGGACACAGTATCAAATGCTGCTGAGTTGTCTAGGAAGAGCAGCACATAACTAGAGGAGGCTTTTTCTGCTCCTGGAACCATTGTTGATATAAGTGAGGTGAGCAGTGTTTCGGCACTGTGGAAGGGGCGGAACCCATGTTGATTGTGATCTAGAGGTGCATGCTTGTCAATGTGCTCTTGGAGTTGAAGTTGAACTGCTTTTTCGATGATTTTGGCAAGAAATGGAACAATGGCTATGAGAGGTCTAACAGAGGCTTGTTTGAGAGAGGGTGGAAAGTAGGCTTGTGAGAGGAAGGTTTGAAGGATAGTGGAGATGAATGGAAGCAGCTGTGTCTTTGTTGATTTGATCCAGGATACAGGACAGGGTCTAGTGGAGAAGTGCTGGCATTGATATGTGATATGATGTCCAGAAGTTCATCTGGAGGGACATCTTTGAATGCAGCCCATGATGAGACAGTAGAGGTTGCGCTGGAAGGTGCTGGTGCTCTGTCGACAGGTTGCTAGTGTACTTTCCACACCTCTTTGAGTCTGGTCTCCTCCAATTCTGTCCAGTTTTACTTCAGCACAATCGGGGCCTACCATTATGGCTCGGGGGGGAAAGTCCAACTCAGATCAACTTCTAGTAGTTCGCTTTATGCCAGGTCTGCTCCTCTCTAAACCTCCTCTTAGATCCCTGGCAGTGGCTTGCTTTCTCAATGTGGTTTTGGCTTAGCTTATGTCAGCGCCCTTTGAATCACTCGCCTCCTATCCTCTGAAGTTCCTGACCTGGAAGGTCTTGTTTCTGGTGGCGGTTACTTCAGCTTACTATGTCATTGAGCTCCAGGCCTTGGTGGCTAATCTGCCCTATACCAGATTCCACCATAACAGAATAGTCTTATATACTCATCCACGTTTCTTTCTAAAGGTGGTTTCCGCTTTCCAAGTCAACCAGGCGACAGTATTGCCCCCTTCTTTCCTAGGCCTCACCCTCACGGGGGAAAGGCAGCATTGCACATGCTGGACTGCAAGCGAGCCTTGGCCTTCTTCCTTGAGTGGATGAGGACTCACTGAAGGAACACCCAGATTGTCTCTTGACCCCAGCAAGCTCGGGGTTGCAGTTTCCAAACACACTTTGTCAATTTGGCTAGTAGACTGAATCTCTCTCGCTTATGCCCAGGCTGGTCTGAGTCTTGATGGACATGTCATAGCTCACAATGTCAGACCATGGCTGCATCTGTGGCCAACTTGCACTTGGTCTCCACGGAAGAGATATGCAGGGCTGCAATGTGCAATTCACATCACATTGTCTGGAAGGGGATTCCTGACATGACAGAACTGTGGCCAATCTGTACTCTGGCATCTCTTTAGAGACTAGGTTCAACTGCTTCGCACCAAGACCCTTCTGTCCATCCAGCCTACCAAAAAGACTCCTTATAGAGCAAGAGCACTGATGCATGGAGCTATATGATGTAGATTTCAATCAGTGAGTTCCCCCTGCGGACTACTTCTGCTACTACATGTTTCTCCAATTCTTGTTTTGCTGTCCCTGTTGGGCTTTTTGCCTCCTCGGTTTTTGGTAGCCTGTAGCTTGGGAGTCACATACATGAGGACTTACTTCCTGCTTGTCCACAGAGAAAGCGTAGTTACTCACCTGTAATAGATGTTCTCTGTGGACAGCAGGAATAAGTCCTCGCAACCCTCCCACCTCCCCAAGGAGTTGTCTTCTGCTGCAGTTTTTTTATCATACTAGGGGAGATGGCACCATGGCAGGTGGGAAGGCAGGCACACACATGCATGCATGTTGGAACCTCCCAAAAGCTTCCAATAGAAACTGGGATTAGTTAGTGGCATCACCCATATGTGAGGACTTATTCCTGCTGTCCATGGAGAACACCTGTTACAGGTGAGTAATTGCACTTTACTTCTGCACAGAGAGCTAATAGAATGCTAGGTATCATAAGGAAAGGAATGGAAAATAAAACAAAGGATATTATAATGCTTCTGTATCATTCCATGGTACAACCGCACCTTGAATATTGTGTGCAATTCTGGTCGCCGTATCTTAAAAAGGATATAGCGTTATTAGAAAAGGTTCAGAGAAGAGCCATCAAAATTGTAAAAGGGGTGGAAGAATACCCCTATGAAGAGTGGCTAAAAAGGTTAGGGGGCTTGTTTACAAAGCCGCGGTAGCGGTTCGCAGTCGTTATCGGAGCCGCGGCCCCATTGAAATCAATGGGGCCGCGGCTCCGATAACGATCGCGAACCGCTACCGCAGCTTTGTAAACAAACCCCTAGGGCTCTTTAACTTGGAAAAGAGACGGCTGAGGAGCGATATGATAAAGATCTATAAATTAATGAATGTTTACATCATCAGAATATAGAAAGACTAGGGGACATGCAATGAAGCTACAGGGTAAACTATTTAAGACTAATAAGAGAAAATATTTTTTCACTCAACGTGTAATCAAACTTTGGAATTTGTTACCGGAGGATGTAGTAAAAGCTGTTAGTGTAGCTGGATTTAAAAAAGGTTTGGACAAGTTCCTGGAGGAAAGGTCCATAAACCATTATTAAAAGGGACCCAGGATGTCACTGCTTGATCCAATACAAGCTTTGTGGAACCTGTGTCTTCTGGGGAAACTGCTAGGTACTTGTGACCTAGATTGGCCACTGATGGAAACAGGATACTGGGCTTGATGGACCTTGGTCTGACCCAGTATGGCATATCTTATGTTCTTATGGTAAGATAGGGGTGGTGGTATAGTGCTGCTTTTGTTTAGCTATGAGGAAGTCAGCCATCACTTGGGGGTTGAGGTTATGGTTCTGATGGGGATGGGATGGATCTTGCTTGAGGGTTCCGACAAGATTGAACAGCTCTCTTGGTTTGTTAATGGCACAAAGGAGGATATTGTCATGGTGCTCACATTTGGCATTGAGAGTATTGTTGCAATAAGTTGTGTGTAGGTCCAGGTAGATGGATTGAAGCTATGGGTCTTTTTACAACAAACTCTAGTAGTTCCAGCACCTGAATGGTCAATCGTGTTGATTCTTGAACTCCTTCCAGTGTGGTATTCTTGATCAGTCAATCATCCAGATAGGGGAAGACAAGCACTCCCAGCATCTGGAGGTATGCTGCTACTACCTCGAGGTGTTTTGTGAACACATGAGGAGCTGAGGCTAGGCCAAAAGGCAACACTCTGTACTGGAAGTGTTGTCCCCCCAGAACGAATCTGAGCTACCTCCTGTGAGCGTTGTGATGATGCAGAGGGCTTAGACACCAGAAATAAGGGTTTAAAGCAGCTTCTTTCCCCAAAAGCAGACAGCAATACAGGCAGGGAAAGGGTTAAAGCTTCAGCCCAGAGAAACTTTCTGCATAGAAAGTCAGTGAGAGAGCCACACCCCAGCTCCATGACAACCCCGGGAGCTAATGTAAGAGGCAAGGGGGCGGAGTCAAAGCGGATAGGGCAGCCCCATGCTCTTAACCAGGAAGGAAGAGGGACAGAGAAAGGAATGAGGAGGAAGGAAAAGAGGGATTCAGATAGAGACAGAGTTTTGGACTCTGGCTCAGGTTCTGGTTCGGATTCAGATCCAGAGGGAGACCTGAGGAACCGAGGAAGCAAAGGAAGGAGCAACCATTACCAAGGTAGCACACGGTGCTTGGGGAGTTGCCAGCAAGACTGCTTAGAGAAAGAAAGGTCTCTGGAAAAGCATCTGAGAAAGCTTCCTGTAAAGGAGAGGAATTACCAGGGGCCAAGCAGCAGAGGGAAGCAGGTCAGAAGTAACTTTAAACCTCGAGGGGAGAGGCTGGAAACCTTACCCAGGAGAGACAGGAGTTCTTCCCCGGAGTCTTCTCTGGAAGCTGTGGTTACAGGTGGAAGATTAGGCTGGAATAAAGTTCCAGGTGAAAAGCTGCAGAAACGTTCCCAGGGCAGGCAGCGTGTCTCTAGCTCAAGCTCGGAGAATAGCCCAGCTGCTCGTAAGCAAACAGCTGATTGTGTGCTACGGAGACGGAGGTTAGAGCCAGACCCTGTTGAGCAGTTTGCCACACGGGAGATAGTGAAGCAGTATCAGGACAAATACTTACCTTTTAACCAAACTGGGAAAGCCAGACATACCAGAAGAGAGCCCTTTTTCCATTGATTCAGTTTTAAAGGAAGCTGGTAATTTTAATTCCTCACATATACCAAGAAGTAAAAAGGATTCTAAATGGAAACAGCTTAAAAGTTTACTAGAACAGTGGAAGCCAGTTGCTCTGCAGAACCCTGACTATAACCAGGACATATCAGACTCAGAAGTAGAACCAATGCAGACTGAGCCAGCTGTGATAGATAGCAGTTATTCTGATATTGAGACAGAGTGTGCTTACTGTCATAAGGAGTGAAAGCTGTATACCTTTTGTGCAAGTGATAAGTGCTGGAGAAGTCCAACTTCATGCAATTGAGCTTTTACACGGGGAGAAGCAGCGCAGTGCCTAAGTGTAAAACTCAACCTCATTAAGCAGCTGTGAAAAGCAAATGCAATGCTATTGAGTTATCTGCAAAGTAAAATTGTTACATGAAAGTAAAGCTTCTAGTGTGAAGAACAGACCTTGTTCAGAGCTGGAAAGAAGTTTGGATAACTTGTTTGGAACTGACAACCCTGAGAAGTATCAGGTGGACTTTGTTACATCTTTGACTTTATTTGTTTTGAAAAAGTATCCACAATTTGTTTCTGTTGTTTAGGGGTAGTAGATACAAAATTCCTGTGCTAACAATAAAGTTATTGTTACCCCAATTAACCTTGGCTGTCCGCGTCTTGGCCCACAACTACACGGAACCCAGACATCAGCACTTACAAGGATCTATAAATTTGTGGTCACGTCCCCCCTCTTCCAAGCAACCGCCTATACGGGGGAGGAGGGCGTGACAGCGTGATGTATCTATATGTGGCTATACGCATTCTTCAGATCCAGGGAGCATAGCCAATATCTTTTTGAAGGTAAGGAAGCAGGGTGCTCAGAGAAATAATTCTGAACTTTTTTCTTAGCAAGCAAATGTTAAGACCTGTTAGGTTTAGGATGGGACGGTATCCCCCCATTTTCTTGGGGGATCAGGAAGTACCTGAATAAAACCCTGATGACTTTGGTCTGGTGGCACAAGCTTGATCATGAGATCTGATACAAAGGAGGTGATTTCTCTCTGAAGCAGTTCCTGATGCAGAGTCGAGATGATGTACCTTCGGGGGCAAATGGCACAATTCCAATAAATGTAGTTTCTAAACTCTTTGGATAGTATGTAGAACCCATGAGTCTGAGGTTATGAGGAGCTACCTTTGGGCAAAAAGAGTGAGCCTTCCCCTGACCAGAGGGTTTCCTATTGTGGTTATTAGAAGAATGGCTATGCTCCAAAGTAACCAGTCAAAATCCCATCCCAGGTTTTGGCTGAGGAGCCGGCTAGGCCTTCTGGGCTGCTGTTGGCAAGGAGACTGTTTGGGCTGAGAGGTTTGGTGCCAAAGAAAGTGCCTACACCTACAAGAGTAATAGTTTTTTTTCTGTTCCCCTCCTTGGTACCTCCTGCAATAGGAGGCCAGCTCGGACGTGCGCCTTGAGAGATTACAAAGAGTATTGTATTGCTTTTCTATGAAGTCAGTCTTCTTTTAGTCTTGTTCCCTGAAGAGATTCTCTCCATGGCATGACATGTTAGCAAGCTTGTTCCATGCCGATTGTTTCAGATCTGAGCACTGGAGCCAGGTGAGTTCCCAGCACCAATACATATGGCAGAAGCTTTCAAAGCAGTTTCAAAGATGTTATAGGTCACCCAAACCATGAACTTCGAGCAGTCCTTGCCGTGAGCCACTAGGGAATGATACTGCTCCAGTTTTTCTGGAGGGAGAAACTGAGACAGCTTGGTGAGGTCACACATGATGCTCTTCAAGAACACATCCATGTAGAGATGGTAAGAGGCCATGCAGGCTACTAGCATGGAGCTCTGAAAATACCTTCTCCCTAAAGAGTCCAATGTCTTAGCCTCCCTCCCTGGGGACACTAAGGAATGAGTCTTGTCATTCCTAGACATCTTTAGGGCAGATTTGACCACCAAGGAATGGTGAAGAAGCTGAGGCTTCTCGAATCCGGTAGGCTTCTGAACTTGGTACATCGAATCAAGCCTTCTACTGACTGGAGGCACAGTGAGAAGATCTCCCACATTTTCATCTGCACTTTCTGCAGGATCTAGTGCATAAACACTGTCATCACTTCTTTAGGAGCCAAGGAGTACTGCAGGATCAACTCTTCTGCCCTGGGCTCAACTTCTGTCTCCAAAGAAAATGGAATGGCCTTTGCCATATCCCTCACAAAATCCTGGAAGTTCATGTCCTCAGGAGGGGATTTGCACTGTTCATGAGGTGGAGAAGAGTCTGACAGGAGCTCAGGAGACCTGCCCTCTGGCAAGTCTGCTGATTCCTCATCCGTCACCCAGTCTTCTGACTCAGAATCAGAGAGGAAGCTGAAGTACTTCTGTGTCTCTGTCTGGATCTCTCTCCTAGTCAGAGGGGATTGGGAGCTCCTTCGGGAACGATGATGCACTGATTCTCTTCTAGATCCTGAGGGTGCATTGGACCCTGTGACACTAGAGAGGGACATCGGCCAGGCAGGCACCGGTGTCGGGCCCTTCAGTGCCCCGATGTTGATGCATCTCTTGCAGGCAAGGTATGTGTCTTGTGGATTGGCTACACAACAACCAATATCGATGCTGCCAACATCAAGGTACCAACATGCTGTGCCAAGAGCACCATGATGCACTCCTCGAGAGTAGCAGAAGGTGCTTTTCCATGGCTGCCAATTCCAAAGGCTGTGGGCCCACAGCAACTTCACCCAATGTATCCAATAACTGTACAGGAGTATCGGCAGCTTGGCCTCGGCTCTTGAAAGGTTGTCAATGCCCCTCCAGTGTTTTGAATGATGAGCTCTCCTCCCTTTGGGGCAGCTTCGAGTGGTGCTCTTGTGGACTCTCATCGCTCTTGATGCCTGGCCTTGATGGGCTCCGATGCCAATGCACCAGAGTCTTCACAGTGCACGGTTTGAACACTGCTCAGCGTTGACGAAGACGCATCCTTCCTCGTCTTCAGGTGGAGACTGATCAATGGCCGATGCTCTGGGGCACTACAGGTACTCAGCTCAGAGTTGGCTCAAGAACTCCTCGATGTCGATGGATTGCCAGCATACAATGCAGCCTTTGAAGCAATGGAGATTGGTGCCATCAATGCCGATGACACTGGATCGGACTTGTGAGCACCAAAAAAGTAATTTGTGCTGCTTCTCTCGACCTTTGAGGACTCTTCCTGTCATCTGCAAACACAAATTACAAGAAGAGAACTGATGATCGGGTTCCAGGCACTGGAGGCATCAGCTATGTGTAGCTATGGCGGATATGCTCCTAGCACACTGGGTAAACTTCTTGAACCCGCTGGCAGGTGTCTAGGACATGTCATCTGGGAAAATAGTCACAATTGAATCAAATGGCTCAATTCCGAAGCAAGGCCTGACTGAAGCACTGATGCCTAAGGGGGCAGACATGCCGCAGAAAAAGAAATAAAAATAAATTATCGAGGAAGAAAAAACTGGGAAAAGAGAACCTCACTGGCAAGTGAAAGGCAAAAACTCGAGCACAGAAACCCCCCTAGGGACAAAGGAAAGTTTACCAAGTGGAGACTATCAGGAATACATCCATGGGGCTCTCGGAAAATGAAAGACTGATCCAAGATGGTGCCACAGTGAAAGGCAGGAAAGAGGCGCACTGGCTCGGTTGAGCCTCCGAAAAGCTTCCTATAGAAGATGGGGATCGTTCCCATACAGGGGCTCCATAAGCGACATCGCCCATATGTGAAGATCATTCTTGCTTGTCCACAGAGAAAATGAATAGTTCCTCAAAATGAACACAGGTCAGTAGCTACGCTTTTTCCGAGAACAAGCAGGAAGTCAGTCCTCACATATGGGACTCCCCAGCTACAGGCTACCAATAAAACCTGTAAAAAGCCACGGGCAACCAAAAACGGTGGGCCACGAATGGCAGCAGGGAGCAATAAACGACCTTCAGTCCTGAGATTCAACCCCCGAAGCAAGGATGGAATCACCTCTACGGTAGCCTGGACGTAAGGACCAGAGGGAAGGAGTTGCACTAAACCCCAAAGAGATGACAGAATTTCAATTTCTTGCCGAAAGCACTGTCATGCCGTGAGCTCTCCTCCAGGCAGTAAGGTTAAATTAGACTTACCTGCTAATTGTAGTTCCTGGAGTAACTCCAGTCTAGTCCCGGAATCTGTGGGTTGTCAACCTCCTCCAGCAGCTTTGGAGACTGAGAAACTTCACACCTGTGATGTCACTGGTATATAAGCACTGGAAACCGCCTCCTCACACCAGTTAACCTATTGACAAAGCAGACTCACCAGAGCAACAAGTAAGTAGAATTGCAGACAGAAAAAACAAATAACCAGGTAACTTTACAGGACCTGAGGTCCAACTATTTACACTAGCTGCAGCTACTGCCTATACCATGAGGTCCCCATTTCCTCCATGAGCTAAAATCAAAGACGACCTGCACAGCAAATCCCCCGAAGCACCCCAGCCCTACCATGACCCAAAATGAAACACACAAAACAAATTGCTTACCTGGAAAAGAAGGCGTGCTTCAGGCCACCAAGCATCAGCAAACTAGGGTGGGGCACGGGACTAGACTGGAGTTACTCCAGGAACTACAATTAGCAGGTAAATCTAATTTAACCTTCCTGATCATCCCTCCAGTCTAGTCCCGGAATCTGTGGGATGTAACAGAGCAGTGAAATACCTAACGGGAGGGACCTGCTAAGCCAGCCTGAAGCACAGCCGCTCCGAAACAGGAATCCCTTTCAGCTTGCACATCAAGACGGTAATGCTTCACGAAAGAATGCAATGACAACCATGTCGCTGCTTTACAGATGTCGGCCGGCGGTACCAAACCACACTCCGCCCAAGACGCCGCCTGTGCTCTAGTGGAATGAGCTGTTAGCCCTTCCGGAACTACTCGACCACGTAAAAGATAAGCTGACGCTATCGCTTCTCTCAACCACCGGGCAATCGACCCTTTAGAGGCTGCCTCACCTTGCCTTGCGCCCGCAAACAGAACAGTCGGTCAGACTTACGGAAACTAGCCGTTCGAGCTACATACTTCTTTAAAGCTCGCCGAATATCTAAACAATGGAGTTGTTCCGCGACTCGCCCCTTACTGCTCGTCGCGAAAACTGGCAAGGACACCACTTGATTCATATGAAAAGCCGATACTACCTTCGGCAAGAAGGACAGTACCGTCCGTAAAACCACCTTCGAATCTGAGAAAGAGAGAAACGGCTTCCTACAAGACAAGGCCTGCAACTCAGAAACCCTTCTCGCGGAAGCAATCGCCACTAAGAAAACCACTTTAAGAGTCAGATCCTTTAACGAGATCTGGGCTAACGGTTCAAACGGCGCCTTACTCAACGCCTCTAAGACTAACGGAAGATCCCAGGCCGGAACGAAACGTTTACGCGGTGGCCGCAGTAGAGTCACCGCTCTCAAAAAACGCCTCACATCTGCGTGACTCCCCAGTGAGTTGCCCTGCACCTTACCCCTATAACAGGACAACGCTGCCAACTGGACTCTCAACGACGATGACGCTAGGCCTTTTTGAAAACCATCCTGTAAGAACGCTAGCATTTGCAGCACTGACGCCTTCAAGGGCACGACCTCCTGACCCGCACACCAGGCTTCAAAAATACGCCATACTCTCACATACGCCAGCGACGTAGACCTCCGTCTCGCTTTCAGCAAGGTAGAAATCACCGCTCTCGAATAACCCCTCGCCGTCAATCTAGCCCGCTCAATAGCCAGGCCGTAAGCGAGAATCAATCCACCTGAGGCATGCAAAGAGGTCCCTGCATTAGAAGGTCCTTGCGAAGAGAAAGCTTCCAGGGCTCCCCCACCAAAAGTCTACTAAGTCTACGTACCATGGCCTTCTCAGTCAATCCGGAGCAATTAGAATCACTTGTCCCTTGTGATGGCTCTATCCGCTGCAACACCCGACCGATTAACACCCATGGAGGGAACACATACAGGAGTTGCCCTTCCGGCCAAGCCTGCACAAGAGCGTCCAGACCTTCCGCCATTCTCTCCCTGCGTCTGCTGAAGAAGCGTCCGGCTTTTTCCGACTGAAAGTTCGCCATGAGGTCCATCACCGGCTCCCCCCAGTGCCGAACCAGCATTTCGAACACCTCTGGATGCAGAACCCACTCTCCTGGATCTACCTTCAGCCGACTCAAGAAATCGGCCTCTACATTGTCCACTCCCGCAACATGCGCTGCCAACAAAGCCACTAGATTCTTCTCTGCCCAGTCGAACAAACCTCCTGCCTCGGCTTCTAGCGCCACGTTGCTGGTGCCGCCCTGTCGGTTTATGTAAGCCACCGCAGTCGCGTTGTCCGAGAACACTCGCACGGCCCCCTGCCGAAGATACGGGTGAAACTCGTGCAGAGCCAATGTTACCGCCCTCAACTCTAATCTGTTGATCGACCAGGTCTGTTCTAGGGCGGACCACTGTCCCTGAGCCAGGCGACCCTGACAATGGGCTCCCCAGCCCTGCAGACAGGCATCTGTTGTCAGGGATATCCACGCTGGAATCTCTAATGACATTCCTTTATCCAGGCTGCCCGGAGCCAACCACCATTGGAGAGCTTGGCAAGTCTGTGGCGGGCACGGCAACCGCTGGGACAGAGAATCCCGTTGATGCGACCACCTTCGTAACAGCGCTCTCTGCAAAGGCCGCATGTGAGCCCGCGCCCACGGCACCAATTCCAGCGTTGCCGCCATGGTTCCCAATACTCGTAGGTAGTCCCAGGCAGTGGAACACTGCTTGCTGAGAAACTGACGAATCAAGAGCCGGAGGCCGAGCGCCCGCTTTCTGGGTAGAAATACTCGACCGTCCTTCGTGTCGAAACGCGCTCCCAGATACTCCAGGTTTTGAGACGGGTCCAACTTGCTCTTGGACATGTTGACTACTGTCACAGTGCTGACTCATTAGTGACCCCTATGGAGACAGAAGATAGTGCAGCTCAGGGAAATAATGACGTGCTGAGAAAGCACATGGTGGAAAGTTGCCAGGGGTAACGTAAGCAAGTGAGGTCACGAGCTTGGAAGACACCCTCGGCCAATAGGGAAGCCAGGGGATTTTCACCTGACTCTAATCAGCTAGGGAGTGGTGCAGCTAGGAAATACCTAAATAAACCTAGCTCACAAACATTTAGGCAGAGCAAGACAAAGACCAAGAGCCAGGCTGAAAGGTTCCAGTGCAGGACGAAGGCACAAACCAGGAGCCAAGATAGGAACTGGAGAGAAACCCAGGGAAGGAACTGGTTACAGGAGGAGGACGAGAGGAGCTGTGGAGAGAGCGTGTCAGAGTACCCCATTGGAAGCTTGAATGGACGTCTGTGTGAGTCTGAAGAGTGCTTGAATGAAAGGTACAGACAGCGTGACACAGCTAAGGAAAGTAAATGTAACAGCCCAGCGTGGAGCAGAGATAAGAAAGAAAAGGTACAAGCCAGGAAGTTTAATCCCAGTGCAAGGAGGGAAGCAGAGATATTCCTGTACCCTTTTTATAAGCAAAGTAAAGGCTTTTTACCTGAAGAAGGGACACACTCTGCAAGGTACGTGAGACCTAGAGTTTCCCCAGGGCTGCCGTCAGGAGTTCCAGCTGATTATCAGTTCCTACCTAAAGCAGAGCTCAGAACAGGGCCAATTCCACCTAATAGTGGGGCAGAGCAATTCCTTAACCTGCTTCACAGAGGTCAGCAGAGGGGAGGCTCCTATTACCACAGCAAGAGAGATTGTGGTAATTACCAACAGTTTTCCTCTAGCAAGGGAGAACGACGTCACAGCCAGGACGGGCTGTTTGCTGAGCCCACACAGAGGGAGAGTGCAGAGGGATTGATTCCTGATGTGGAGCCAATGCAATATGACTTACCTATGACTGAAGATATTATAGAAATGGACTGTAGTCTTTCTGTAGCAGATGATATAATATCTCTCAGATAAAAAGGAATAAGCAGCCTGCCAAGGCAAAGCAAGGCCTTATTCCTAGTGGCTATCAACCCGTGTTTAAAGTACTTTTTCTGTTGCTGAAAGAAAGCTATTTTTGTGTTCAAGTTTTGCTTTCTGTTTCACCCAAGAAGGGTTTTTGTTTGTGTTGCTGTAAATATTTGAATATCCTATTTGGGAAGGGAAATAAAGCCCTATTTACCTTATTCGGTTGTCCACAACTATTTTTGTGTAATCTGGCAGCAGCTACAACTACCAGGAGGCCAGTTACACAGGGGTCTAGTGCAATACCAGAGCTCACCGGTAGGTGCACCAAGAGGGCCCGCGACACTACCCAACCTAGACTCTGCAGCAGAGCCACCACTTTGGACGTAGCCGAAACACTCTCTTCCCGAGACTTTGCCCGGATCAACCAATCGTCCAGATACGGGTGCACTAACACTCCTTGCTTCCGTAAAGCCACCGCCACCACCACCATCACCTTGGTGAAGGTGCGCGGAGCGGTAGCCAGGCCAAAAGGAAGGGCCTGAAACTGAAAATGGCCCATAGGCACCGCAAAGCAGAGGAATTTTTGATGTTCTTGCCGAATCGTAATGTGCAGATACGCCTCCGATAGATCCAAGGACGTCAGAAATTCCCCTTTTCTCACCGCCACGATGACTGACTTGAGAGTCTCCATCCGAAAATGAGAAACGCGGAGACAGCGATTCACCCTTTTTAGATCCAGAATAGGTCGCCACATGCCTTCCTTCTTTGGCACTACAAAATAGATGGAGTACCGACCGCAACCGAACTGGTCTGCAGGAATTGGCACAATTGCCTTGAGAAATAACAGCCTTTGCACCGTCTCCCGCACTGCCTCGCATTTTGCGCTTGCCTTGCACGGCGACCGAACGAAAGAATCGGTCACCGGCCGCTGCAACTCCAACACGTAACCTTCTCGAATGACCTCTAACACCCATTGATCGGACGTGAGGTGGGCCCAGGCAGGGTAGAACTCCCGCAGACGCCCTCCCACGGGAACTAGCCCTGCCTGAACCCCCCTGGCTTCACTGTGATTTTCTGAAAGAGGAGGAAGTGGAGGCAGCCGCAAATCCCCTGTTCGCTCCTCGAAATCCTCGAAACCCTTGGCTTCGTCCAGGGAAACGCCCCCGCTGCCCCTGCCCAAACCTTGAAGGGCGAAAACGGCGGAACTCCCGTTGCTGCCCCATAGCCCCTGGACCGGGACGCCCTTGCCGTTGCTTGTCCTCAGGTAACCTACCCCCCTTGGATTCTCCCAAATCCTTTACTAACTTATCCAACTCTTCCCCAAAAAGTAACTTACCGCGGAAAGGAAGCCTACTCAACCTCGTTTTAGATGAACCATCCGCTGCCCAATTCCGCAGCCAAAGACATCTCCGTCCCGCGACCACCGAAGCCATACTCTTCGCCAATCCCCGGATAAGATCATAATGAATATCCGCCAAATACGCTGCGCCGGATTCCAACCTGGACGTGTCCTTGGCCTCTTCCCCCGAGCGGTCCCCTTGAATCCTCTGCGCCCACCGTAAGCAGGCTCTGGCTACCCAGGCCCCGCAAATAGATGCCTGCAAGGATAGCGCATTTGCTTCAAAGACTTGCTTTAGTAAAGTCTCCAATTTACGATCCTGCGCATCCTTGAGCGCCACTGATCCTTCCACGGGAATGGTATTTTTTTTTTGGTCACCGCTGCCACTGCGGCATCCACTCTCGGAGCCTTGAACAACTCCCTATCCTGATCTACCAGAGGGTAAAGCCTCGCCATAACTCTAGACCCCTTAAGCGCAGCTTCCGGCATATCCCACTCTTCTTGAATCATTTCCTTAAACACTCTATGCACTGGGAAAGCCCTCTGAGTTTTCCGAATGGCTTGCAACAAGGGATCTTCCAGGGCCGAATCCTCCACCGGACCTCCGGTAGGCATATTAAGGGTCTTGAGGGACTCCGCTATGAGCGCCGGTAATTCCTCCCTACGGAAGACCCGCACCACCCTTGCCTGGTCTTCCTGGTCCTTTATCTCACCTTCCTCTAAGTCCTCTTCCAGACCCTCTTCTATATCCGCGTCTTCTGAGCGGAGGTCCTCTGACAGGACTGACAGCTCTAACTGATCCGTAACCCCTCTGGCCCTTTTAGCACTGATGCCAGACACGTCTGCTGTCAGCGGAGAAGTTGGCCTCTTTCCCCAGAGCGCCGCCCCTGCAGTACCCGCTAAAGGTACCCCCGGAGGGCTGCCTAAGGCCTTATGAAGCAGAGCCATGAAATCTGAGGTAAAAATCGCCGCCAAAGTCCCCGCGGCAAGTGGCTGCGAAACCAGGGAATCCTGCGCTGCAGAGGTACTGGACCCCGGCTCAGGAGCAGGCAGAGAAGCAACGGCGGGCTCCACCACCTCCCTCAAAATCTCTTGCCCCCCTGCCTCTGGCTCGGGAGCTAGGCCCCCAGCCCCAGACTCCAGACTGCAACCCCTGCAGACACCTTCTTGTGTTAGGGAACTCCTCCTGGTCCCACACATGAGACAGAGCTGCTTGGCTGGCATGGTACTCTATTACCCCTTGCCTCAGCCAAACCCCGTCGCAAAGAAAAATCTTTTTTTTTTTTTTTTTTTACTAGCTGTATCGTCAGGCTCGACCCCCCAGCTAAAATCTGAAGACCCGGGCCAAAAACGAAGCTTCTTAACCGAAATATGCACAGTTGAAGCCCCGAGATCACAACGGCGATTTCCCGCACGGTTACCACGCGGCCTGCCCTGCCAAACGAAAGAGCCCGCTGTTCCCGCCTAATCGCGGCTTCCTACCTTCTGCGCCTCAGGCGGACTGCCGGTAACTGCCAGGCTCGTGTCTCTCCTGCAAGGCAGACGGCTGAAGGCTTAATCGTCAGGGTGGAAAAACTCCCCCGAAGCAGCTCCAACTGTATAGGATGGCTCGAGGCGCTGGCAGGCAAGTCTTCTGCACACGCTGAGCTCAGCCCCGCAGTGATACCTGAGCCTTTCCCTCTCAGCTCGGTAATCAGCTGCCGGTCCTCCCCTCAACGTGCTGCCGCTAAGCAGCAGGTCCCCGACTGGACCCAGTAAGATAAAGAATGAAACTAAAAAATAACCAACAAAGAAAGGAGGACCTCAGGACACCGGAGGCCAGGACAGCCGCACCAAGTCCAAAGGGAGCCCTTAAAATAGCTCCCCTCTCAAATTGCCGCTCACAGTCTTCTGTTTTTTTTGTTTTTTTTTGTAATCAGGTTTAAAGGAAAGATAAATTTAATTTAAAGTCTGCTTAATCGTTCCTCTAATGAGCCCCGAATCCCCTGGGCTCACCACCCCTCCAGCTGCTTTGGAGACTGATAACTGGTGTGAGGAGGCAGTTCCAGTGCTTATATACCAGTGACATCACAGGTGTGAAGTTTCTCAGTCTCCAAAGCTGCTGAAGGAGGTTGACAACCCACAGATTCTGGGACTAGACTGGAGGGACGATCAAGAATGAGCTGAGAAGGTATTGACCAAGGACCAGGTGGCGGCCCGGCATATGTCTTGCAGGGACTGAGCACAGATGTGCCACCGAAGTTGCCATGGTGCGCACATTATGGGAGGTTACATGATGCTCCTCTAGAGAGTCCAGCCTGCTCATAGGCAAAGGAGATGCAGTCCACCACCTAGATGGACAGGGTGTGCTTAGAGACAGCAACGCCGAGCCTATTGAGGTCATAGGAGATGAACAGTTGTGACAAGCGGTGGTAAGTCTTTGTCTGCTCAATTTGGAAGACCAGCGCCCTCTGAAAGTCGAGGGTATAAAGAGAGGCCTTTGCCCAAGATGCATGAAGTCTAGGAAAAAAGGGAGGCAGAACCACCTCGTAGTTGAGATGAAAAGCAGATACAACGTTCAGCAGAAACTTGGGATGGGTGCGGAGAACCACCCTATTCTAGTGAAATCTGGTGTATGGAACATGAACCACCAATGCCTGGAGTTCACTGATTCGCCGAGAGACAACTTTCCAGGAAAGGAATTTGAGGTGAGCAGAAGTAGGTGAATCAAAGGGAGGAGCCATGATTTTCCCAAGAACCACATTCAGATCCCATGACACCAGGGGCAGCCAGCCCAGGGGCCATGAGCAGAGGAGATCCTTCATGAGGAAGCCAGAGATAGGGTGGACAGAGATTCATTGTCCATCCACCAGATGGTGATGTGCAGCCAGGGTACTGAGGTGCACCCTGATGAAGTTGGACATCAAGCCAGCATGAGAAAGGTGCAATAGGAACTGGAGTATCGATTGCATGGGAAAGGAAAAGGGACTAAGGCCCTTGTTGGTACAGCAGAGAGAAAACCAGTGCAATTTAGACGCATATGCTCACCTGCTGGAATCTTTGTGGGAGGCCAACAGGACATCCTCAACCTCCCTGGGAAAATGAAAGTGGGCCAGAGCTACCCTTTCAGAAGCCAGGCCATCAACACACTAGGAACTGGAGGTTGGGATGCAAGAGAGCACCATCCCCCTGCAAGATCAAGTTCAGAGCGTAGCTTAGTTGGATCAGGGCCACTCGAGACAATTGCAGCAAGAGCGGGAACCACAGCTGACAGGGCCACCAGGGAGCAATGAGAATCACAGTGGCACGGTCCGACTGAATCTTGAGTAGGTTTCGAGGAAGCAGTGGAGTTGGAGGATATGCTTAAAGTAGACTCCCTGTCTATGTCAAGAGGAATGCATCAGCCACCGTTCCATCCCAGGCTGGCATATGGGAGCAAAAGTGGGGTAGCTGAGCATTGTAGAGGCTGGCGAAGAAGTCCATCGTCAGAGTCCCCGAATGCCGGAAGAGAGAGCGGGCTACGGCAGGATCCAGACCAACTCGTACAGCTAAAGGACCCTGCTGAGTCTGTCCCCCAAGACATTTTAGTGCCCTGGCAGGTAAGCTGCCTGAAGAAGCATGCCCCTCACCGTGGCAAAGATCCAGATGAGAACCGCTTCCCAGAACATAAGAACATAAGATATGCCATACTGGGTCAGACCAAGGTCCATCAAGTCCAGTATCCTGTTTCCAAAAGTGGCTAATCTAGGTCATACGTACCTAGCTGTTTCCCCAAAAGACACAGGTTCCGCAATGCTTGTACTGGGTCAAGCATTGATATCCTGGATCCCTTCTTAATAATGGTTTATGGACCTTTCCTCCAGGAACGTGTCCAAAACGTTTTAAAACCCAGATACACTAACAGCCTTTACTACATCCTCCGGTAACAAATTCCAGGGTTTGATTACACGTTGAGTGAAAAAATATTTTCTTTTATTAGTCTTAAATAGTTTACCCTGTAGCTTCATTGCATGTCCCCTAGTCTTTCTATATTCTGATAACGTAAACAATCGATCTACGTTTACCCGTTCCACTCCGTTCATTAATTTATAGACTTCTATCATATCTCCCCTCAGCCGTCTCTTTTCCAGGTTAAAGAGCCCTAACCTTTTTAGCCTTTCCTCATAGGAGTATCCTTCCATCCCCTTTACCAGTTTGGTGGCTCTTCTCTGAACCTTTTCTAATAACACTATATCCTTTTTAAGATACGGTGATCAGAATTGTACACAATATTCAAGTTGCAGTCTCACCATGGAACGATATAGAGGCATTATAATATCTTTTTTTTTATTTTCCATTCCTTTCCTTATGATACCTAGCATTCTATTTGCTCTCTTGGCTGTTCCATGCTTTTTTGAATTCAGATACTGTCCTTGTCTCTACTACCTCCACTGGGAGACTATTCCAGTTCATCTGGCTGACTACTTTCAAGACAAATTCACATCCCTTTGTTCCACCTCCACCTTTTACTGAATGTCCTGCACCCCTCCCTACAAGCCCTCCAGTTTCCTCTCCCCCCTCACACATGGACGGCTGACTTGCTTAAAGCACTATCTTCTTCTCAAAGATCACCAACCTAGGCGTGGTTGTGTCTGATGATCTTAAAGTAGCTAAACAGGTAGAAAAGGCAATGGCAAAAGCTAGAAGGATGCTTGGGTGCATACGGAGAGGAATGGCTAGCAGAAAAAAGGAGGTGATAATGCCTCTGTATAAGTCTTTGGTGCGACCTCATTTGGAGTATGGTGTGCAATTCTGGAGACCGCACCTTCAAAAGGATGTGAACAGGATGGAGTCAGTGCAGAGGGTTGCTACTAAAATGATTAATGGGCTTCATTATAAAGCATATGAGGACAGACTTAAGGATCTTAATATGTACACCTTAGAGGAAAGGCGGGACAGAGGTGATATGATTGAGATGTTTAAATACCTCCGTGGCATAAATGTTCAGGGAGAGAGCCTCTTTCAATTGAAAGCAAGTTCTGCTACGAGGGGACATGGGATGAGGGTGAAGGGAGATAGATTCAGGAGTGATATTCGGAAATATTTCTTTACAGAAAGAGTAGTGGATCCATGGAATAGTCTCCCAGTGGAGGTGGTAGAGATGAGGACAGTAACTGAATTCAAAAAAGCATGGGACCAACACAGAGGATCTCTAAAGGTAAAAAGTGGACTGTTGTAGTTGTTGTTATGGAAGGACAGACTAGATAGGCCATGTGGTCTTTTTCTGTCATCATGTTTCTATGTTTCAACCATTCTGATCCCATCCCCTCCCACTGGCTGGCTGAACAATTCTTGTTCTCTTATCTCCCATTCTCACTATCATCAATTCCAGTCTGTCGTCCTCAGATACTTTCCCTGCCATCTGGGAGCAAGCACTGATTCGCCCAATCCTAAAGAAGCTCTCACTTGATTCCACTGTCCCCACGCCCTACCAGCCTGTCTCAAACCTCCCCTTCCTATCCAAGATCCTTAAAAAACAGGTCTTTTCCCAACTTACTACTCATCTTGATGCCACACATACCCTCTACCCACGTCAATCTGGATTCCGCTCTGGTCACAGTACCAAGATTATCCTGCTCTCCTTTCATAACTGCACACCTCTCACCATCGCAGTGATGGATCTCTGGCTATTTCCTTGGATCTTTTGTCAGCTTTTGATCTTGTAGGCCATGCTACTTTTCTTTGAACCAAGAGGTACAAGCCCGTGCCACCCTGCTTGCTGACGAACATTGCGACCTGGTGGTCCATTTGGATGAGGATGAAACACTCGAAGGGTGTTCGCCACCGCCCGGAGCTCGAGGAAGCTTTATTTTATTTATTTATTTATTTAACTGTGTTTATATATCACTGATCTACAAGTCTAAGCAGTTTACACATAACAACTTGGCCAAGTGGGATTACATGGAACATACATAACTTGATGTGGTATATAGAACTAATTTATATGGCAGCTCTATGGTTCAACAAACAAGGCCAGTGTGTATATGAGTACAGGGTCACAGGTTCAAGACCTGCCTGTGGGCAATGCATTGTATGTCCCTGTGGGTAAACTTTATTCTTTTTCTGCCGTCATGTTTCTATGTAGTGGTTGATATGAAAGGGCAGACTAGATGTTGCTGTTAAGTGCCGTCGAGTTGGTGTCGACTCATGGCGACCCTATGGATAGTTGTCCTAAATTGTGTTCGGTCTTCAGTCAGGCAGCTGTTGACAGACTGGTACCCGTAGCTGCTTTTATTGTATCGATCCATCTCATTGCTGGCCTTCCTCTTTTGCGTTGACCTTCTATCTTGCCATACTTGATGTCTTTCTCTAATGATCTTTCTTCGCATGATGTGTCCAAAGTATGAAAGTCGAAATCTTGTCATCTGAGCTTCTAAAGAAAGCTTAGGTTTGATCTCCTCTAGTACTGACTGGTTTGTTCTTCGGGCAGTCCATGGTATACACAGTATTCGCCGCCAGCACCATAATTCAAAGACATCAATTTTCTTCTTGTCTATCTTTTTCACTGTCCAGCTTTCACATTCATATGATGTTATTGAAAATACCAGTGGCTTGAACAAGTTGAATCTTTGTATGGAGAGAGACATCTCTGCTCTTGAGAATCTTGTTTGTCTTTCATAGTCATTCTGCCCAAAGCAATGCGGCATCGGATTTCTTGACTGCTTGTTGCTTCTTTATTGATAGTTGATCCAAGTAGGTTAAAATTGTTCCCGATTTCAATTTCTTCTCCTTCAACAATGAACCTGTTGATTTGGCCAGTTGTCATGATCTTTGTCTTCTTTACATTAAGGTGCAGGCCCATTTTGAGACTATGTTCTTTGATCATGAGAAGCAAATGTTTCAGATCATCTTCACTTTCAGCCAGTAATGTGGTATCATCAGCATAGCAAAGGTTGTTGATGAGTCTTCCACCAATCTTCACATCTCTGTTGCCTTCATACAATCCTGCTTCTCTGATGACTTGTTCTGCATATAGATTCGGAGACTGTCACGATGGGCTCCCCAGCCGAGCCTGGAAGCATCTGGGGTGAGGATACTCTGGACTGGCAGGGCCTGGAAAGACAGGCCTGCCAAGAGGTTTGGCAGGTGCTCCCACCAAGCAAGGGAGTTCACAAGGGGCATGGTGACCCATACAAGATCGTCTAGGTGACACGTGGTGTGTGACCATTGAGCAATGAGGGACCACTGTGCCTGCCGCATCTGCAGAGAGGCATCTAGAGTCACGTGGACTGTCAAGGCCATGTGCCCCAAGAGACACAACATAAGATGGCTGATGCAGTCGCATGACTCTGCACCTCTTTCGCCAAGGACACTAGCTGTCGTGCCCTGTCCAGAGGGAGGAAGGCCCTGGCCTGGGTTATTTTGAGGAGGGACCCTATGAACCCTAGAAGTTATGTGGGCTGCAGATGGGACTTGGAGTAGTTCGTGATGAACCCCAGATGTTGCAGCACCAGGAGGCTGCGGCGGCCCACCTGGCGGATCTCCTCTGGCGAGCCTCCCTTTATGAGCCAATCGTACAGATAGGGGAAAACAAAGATGACTTCTAGTCGGAGATAGGCAGTGACTACCACCAAGCACTTGGTGAACACTCTTGGAGCACCAAGAGGCTGAAAGGCAGAACCCTGTACTGGTAGTGGCACTCGCCTTTGACAAAGCGGAGGAACTGACTGTGCCAGTGGTGGATCAGAATGTGGGTAGAGGCATCTTTTAGATCCAAGGAGCATAGCCAATTAGGGCAGCAATGTTCCAAGGGATAACATTTATGACCAGAAAGCGGCTGAGGTCCCACAGATCTAGGATGGATGAAAACCTCCTTTCTTTTTGTGAAGAGAAGTCATGGAGGGCTCTCTTGGAAAGAATGGAGGGGGCATCTGCTCAAAGTGGAGGAGGTAACTCTCTCGCAATGCCTGTAGAACCCAGGCGTCGGTGGTGATGCTGGGCCAGGGGTGAGTGGTGAACAAGACGTCCCTCTGTGTAGCCTGGGTCTTGACCCTTGAGGGGGAAAGAGGCAATGCCCAGTGAGTCAAAAACCTCCCCATGTTGCGGCAGGGGTACTGTCTGAGGCTTGGGGGCCTTAGACTTACAAGAGCCGTGATCCTGGCCCTTGGCCTACTGACCCTGCTGCGAAGCTTGCTAGGCCAAAACCTCCGGGTAAGTTCTGTAAGTCTTTTTCTTCTTCAGGTAGAAGGACTTTTTCCCCAAAACCTTCTGGCAGGAAGGGTATGTGGTCTTCCTGGAGAGCCTGATTCTGGTCATATATTCAGACTCCAACTCTGCAGTGTTGTTCGTCATGGGCTTGCCCAAGAGGTTGTTCACTCGGCATGGGACATCGACCAACCTGTCCTGAACCCACTGCTCCAGGTCTGAGGACTGTAGCCAGGCCAGGCGGCAGGCACTAATGCCCATAGCAGCTACCTAAGCCATGTACTCAAAGCAGTCATAGGCCACCAGAGTCATAAATGGAGCAGTCCTTGACTGAAGACACCAGAGTCCGGAACCGTGCCAGAGGTTCATCAGTTAGCCCAAGTAAAGAACCCAGCAGGCTCCTTTGCTAGGTCCCTCAGGGACAGCAATCTCAGGCCAGAGGGGCTGGGGTCTCTAGTCCTATAGGCACTCCTTGTGGCCTTGGGCAAGCCACTTAGCTCTCCGCTGCCTCAGGTATGCATGTAGACTGAGCCCTTTGGGGACAAGGGAATGTATCCAGTACCTGACTGTAGTATTTGTAAACCACTTTGATGCCCCTCAGCCTAGGCGGTATATCAAGAAATTACATAAAGATAAAGGTATATGCCCATGTACAGCTGGTAAGCCTGGATGAGAGTCATGAGCATTGAACCCTAGTAGCATTTCCTACCAAACCCATCTATGGTGCGGGCCTCCCTGCCTTGGGGCACTGAGGAGTGTGTCTTCTGGCTGAATTGTGTGGCAGCTGTGACTTTTCAAACCCTGGGCCCTTGAGTACTTGATACTGGGAAATGAGCCACATGCTCACAATAGACACCATCACCGGGGCTTCCCACATACTGATGAACAACCACTTCAGTATGGGCGGGACTGGCAACATCAGTACCTCCCTCAGAGGAGCATCGTACTGGAGGATTTCGAGGCTCATACTCTGGCTCAGCTACAAAGGACAGGGCCTTGGACATTTCCCTCATGAAGTCAAAGAACGCAAGGTCCTCAGGTGGGGACCACCTCCGCTCTTGTGGCAGAAAGGGATCAGACGGGAAAATTCTACAGACCTGGTTATCAGGTCACTCATTCTTGGTCTCCCACTCCGAGTCTGAGTCAGACAGCCCCTTGAGGGCTCTATGCCCAGCTGGAGACATCGAGGGTGGAGAACAGCATTGTGGCTTGGCTCTAAGTGCATGCTTCTCAAGCACCAGCTGGATGCCGTCCTAGGAAGCACTCATGGAGGAGGACCCAGACGTCGGCACAGAGGACCCAAAGGCACCGGGCATCAGTCCACACTGCAACTCCAGAAAGACAGTCAGGCTGCATTCCAGGGCCACCATCCTGGCCTCAAGACCAGAGGACTCCGCAGCCACTGGTTCGTCCTCCCACAATGGCAGCTTTGAGAGCCATTCCCAGCCATCGCCCTTGGCATCGCGCTGAGGACTTTGGTGCTGGTAGCCGGAGGTCTTACCCCAGGTTCCGGCATCAGACCTCAATGTCAACACAGGCAGAGTCCTAGCCTTATGGAGAAGGTCCTCAGACGATACGACCCCCAAGGGCAACAATTCCATGCTTGATGCCTGGGTTGAAACCGAAGACGTCTGACTGAAGATCGATTCCGCTGCTTTTCACAACTCTTCTGACTCTTGCTTGACATCTGCAGGCAGATCAGGCAGGTGGAATCTCCCTCAGACTCTACCTGCCTGTCCTGTACATTTATCTTTATGTAATTTCTTGATATACCACCCAGGAAAGTTACCCATGACTGAAATGGTATTTAAAGGTGATGCACTAGAAGAATTGAAAGAAATATCGATAAACCGGGAAGATGTATTACAAATATTTGATAAAATAAAGGGTAGCAAATCACCTGGACCAAATGGTATACATCTGAGGGTGTTGAAAGAACTGAAATATGAGATTGCAGACCTACTATTAGTAATCTGTGAACTATCATTAAAATCATCTGTAATACCTGAAGACTGGAGAATGACCAATGTAATGCTAATTTTTAACCAGTGAATCTGATGTTGGTACTGGGCAAAATGGTAGAAACCATTATAAAGAACAAAATTACTGAACATGTAGATAGTCGTGGTTTAATGAGAGAAAGCCAATATGGCTTTAGCCAAGGAAGGTCTTGTCTTACTAATCAATTATATTTTTTGAAGGTGTGTATAAACAGGTAGACAAAGGTGAGCCGGTAGATATAGTGTATTTGGATTTTCAGAAAGCCTTTGACAAGGTCCCTTATGAGATTCTCTTGGCAAAATTAAAAAGTCATGGGAGAGGAGGCAGTGTACTATTGTGGATCATAAACTGGTTAAAATATAGAAAGCAGAGTGTAGGACTAAATGGCCAATTTTCCCAATGGAGAAATGTGAATAGTGGAGTACCCCAGGGATCCGTGCTGGTCAGCTGCTTTTTAACATATCTGTAAATGACCTCAAAATAGGAATAACAAGTGAGGCAATCAAATTTGCAGATGTCACAAAATTATTCAAAGTTGTTAAAACCCAAGAGGATTGTGAAAAATTGCAAGAAGACCTTGATAAATTGGAAGACTGGACATTCAAATGGCAGATGAAATTTAATGTGAATCTGAAGGCAAGCCCGATAACCCCGCGTCCATGGACAGCCACATTTCCAGTAGCCTAAACAAGAACGGTCAGAGGGCAATAGGAGCTTAAACCCTGAACAAATTACGGAATACTGCCTGGCCAAAGGCCGAGTCCTGACAGGACTCCCTCTCCAGGCAGTAATATGCCACAAAGGTATGAGTGGAAGACCAGGTGGCAGCCTGGCAGATGTCCATAAGTGGCACCAAATTTAGGCTAGCGACCAACGTCGCCGTCGCCATCACCCGGACATTGTGCGCCATGACTCGGCAGTCCAGAGGTAGCCCAGCTTGGTACTGGGCAAAGGCAATGAAGTCCGCCACCCAAAGGGACAAGGTTCACTTGGTGACCGAGTCTTTCCGGGAGGCCAATAGGATGTCCTCAAACTCCATGTGGAGATGAAGAGGAGCTAAGGCGCCCCTCTCAGCATCCAAGCTGTAAGGGACAGAGACGACAGATTGGGGTGAAGGAGCACGCCTCCCTCCTGTGTCAGGAGCCCCAGTGAGTCCCCGAGAGGGACAGGGGACTCCGTCGAGAGGCAGAGTAGCAGAAGGAATCACGGCTGTCTGGACCACCTCAGGGCCATGAGGATCACCGAGGCTCTGTCTCGCTGAACTTTGAGGAGGGTCCGAGCTATGAGTGGTGTTGGGGAGAAGGCATACAGCAGACCCGTCGCCCACGAGAGGAGGAAGGCATCTGGAGCCACCCTGCCCAGGCATGGGAGGGGACCACAAAAACAGGGAAGCTATGTGTTTGTGGGGCTGGCGAAGAGATCTAGGTCTGGGGTATCCCAGCGCTGGAAGAGCCGCTGTGCCGTCTAAGGCATTGTTCTGGCCTGGGAGATAGATGGCTCAGAGGGTTATGCCCTGGCTCACCGCAAACGGGCACAGGGCCACTGCCTCCTGGTAGAGGCTGTAAGAGCCGGTACCCCCCCCCCCCCCGTTTGTTCAAGTAGAGAATTGTGACCTGGCTGTCCGTCTGAACAAGCACCACTCTGTGTCACAGGCGGTCCCGGAAGGCCTTCAGCGTTAGAAGGACAGCTCAGAGCTCTGACAGCAGATTGATCTGCTGCCGACTTTCCCCATGGGACCAAGTACCTTGGGTGCACAGCTCCTCACAATGGGCCCCCCAGCCCAAGAGGGAGGCATCCATTGTCTGGACCGCCTGGTGGGTCAGGGTCTGGAAGGGCATGTTTCGAAGCAGGTTCTGTGTGTCCTACCACTAGGTCAGGGACTCTATCAAGCGAGGTGTGACTGAGATGGGATACCGGAGTCATCCGGTCATCTGGATCCACTGTGCATGGAGGTACCACTGTGCCGCCCTCATGTTGAGGCAGGCATTGGGCACAACATGGACAGTGGAGGCCATATGGTCGAGAAGGCGAAGATCATGCAGTGGCTCTGTATGTCAGACACCAGGGACCTGAGGCAGTCTTCCCTGTCCCTGGGAAGGAAGGCCGTGGCCTGAAGAGTATCCAGGCGAGCCCCTATTAACTCCAGGGATTGTACCGGAGTAAGATGGGATTTCAGGTAGTTCAACACGAAGCCCAAGTGCTACAGAAGCTGGATCGTGCAGTCTGTGGCCTGCAGGCCTCTGAGGCCATGTCCCCTTTTATGAGCCAATCATCTAGACAGGGGTAGACGAAGGTGCCTTGTAGACGGAGATGGACTGCTACCACTGCAAGACACTTGGTGAAGACCCGTGGAGTGGAGGCAAGTCCGAAGGGAAGCACCCTGTACTGGTCGTGGTTCTCTCCTACCAAAAAGTGCAGGTATTGTCTGTGCTTGGGATAGACAAGGATGTGGGTATAAGCATCCTTTAAGTCCAAGGAGCATAGCCAATTGCCCTGATGGAGGTAGGACAGCAGTGTTCCAAAAGAGAACATTCTGACCTTCTCCTGCATCAGGAATCTGCTCGGGTTCCTCAGTTCGAGGATGGGTTGGAGACGTCCTGTTCTCTTCGGGACGAGGAAGTCCCATGAGTAAAAACTCCTTCCTCTGAGGTATGGTGGGGTGGTTTCCATCGCCCCATCTTTTAGGAGGCCTGCAAGCTCCTGAGTTAGTAAGGCCTGGTGCAGGGGAAGCTGTCGGGGTTCCCCGGGGAAGTAAGGGGGAGGCAACTGGTCCAGATGGAGGAGATAGCCCTCCCAGATGACCTGGAGGGCCCAGGCATCAGTGGTGATTAGAGCACTCCATGATGGACTTCGAGAGTGCCTGGAAGGACCGGAGGCGGTCCCCATCAAGACCTACCGCGAATCCTCCAAGCTCCTTAGTGAGGTCTCGGAATAACATACCAATATACAGTTGGTAGACCTGGATGCGGCATGCTAGCATGGAGCATTGGTAAGCTTTCTGCCTGAGGGTGACAAGAGTGTGGGACTCTCTGCCCATGGGGACCTAAGAGTGAGTCTCTTCTGTTTACGCATGGCTGATTTGACAACCATGAAAGTGTGGGGAAGCTGTGCCTTTCGGAACCCGGGTCCCCGCTGAACCCTGTACATAGAGTCCATTCATTTGCTAACAATGGGGACGGAAGCCTGGGTCTCCCACATACGGAGAATGAGCTGGTTAAGGATGGACGGGACCGGACCCATAAGGGTTTCCTTTGGTGGTGCCTCATATCAGAGGATATCAAGCTCCTCCACTCGGCGCTCCTCCTCTGATTCGGTGGCAAGCGCAAGGGGTCGTGCCATATCCCAGACAAACTCAAGAAAAGAGGTATCCTTGGGAAGGGCCCGCTGCCTCTGGTTCGGCAGGGATGGGTACAAGGGAAGGTCTCGGTGAGACAGAGTCTCTGGTGAGGTTTTCCCATTGGATTCCCAGTCTGAATAGTCCATGGAGGACTCAGGGTTGTGCGGTTCCAGGGGGATCGGCGACCCATGCCAGGCTCCTGAGGCTGGAGCCTGTCTGGAGCTGGAGGCACTTGCCCGAGATGATCTCGAGCCTGAAGAACAGGACGGAGATCGAGACCCTCGCCAAGGACCCTCACAAAGCATCTGGCTTTCAGGAGTCACTGCAGCAGCCCAGGGAGTCCTCAAGGTTGAGGTCCCTGCGGTCTCATGGCACATGCCGGCGGAGCCAGGCATCTGCGCCTGGTGGGCAGCGAGGAACACAGAAACGCTGCATTCCAAGGCCAGCATTAACATAGAAACATGATGACAGAAAAAGACCACATGGATTATCTAGTCTGTCCTTCCATATCAACAACCTCAACAGTCCACTTTTTACCTTTAGAGATCCTCTGTGTTGGTCCCATGCTTTTTTGAATTCAGTTACTGTCCTCATCTCTACCACCTCCACTGGGAGACTATTCCATTGATCCACTACTCTTTCCGTAAAGAAATATTTCCGCATATCACTCTTGAATCTATCTCCCTTCACCCTCATCCCATGTCCCCTCGTAGCAGAACTTGCTTTCAATTGAAAGAGGCTCTCTCCCTGAACATTTATGCCACGGAGGTATTTAAACATCTCAATCATATCACCTCTATCCCGCCTTTCCTCTAAGGTGTACATATTAAGATCCTTAAGTCTGTCCTCGTATGCTTTATAATGAAGCCCACTAATCATTTTAGTAGCCACCCTCTGCACCGACTCCATCCTGTTCACATCCTTTTGAAGGTGCGGTCTCCAGAATTGCACACTATACTCCAAATGAGGTCGCACCAAAGACTTATACAGAGGCATTATCACCTCCTTTTTTCTGCTAGCCATTCCTCTCCGTATGCACCCAAGCATCCTTCTAGCTTTTGCTGTCGCCTTTTCTACCTGTTTAGCTACTTTAAGATCAGACACAACCACGCCTAGGTCCCGCTCTTCTTTAGTGGACAAAAGTACTTCACCTCCTATACTGTATTGCTCCCTTGGATTGCTGCAGCCCAAATGCATGACCTTACATTTTTTAACATTAAATCCCAGCTGCCAAATTCTAGACCATTCTTCAAGCTTAGCTAGATTCCTCCTCATGTTATCTACACCTTCCTGGGTGTCTACTCTATTGCAGATTTTGGTATCATCTGCAAAGAGGCAAACCTTACCCGACAGCCCTTCAGCTATATCACTAACAAAGATGTTAAAAAGAATCGGACCAAGGACAGATCCCTGGGGCACACCACTGGTAACATCCTTCTCCTCAGAGTGAGCTCCATTTACTTGTACTCTTTGTCGCCTCCCACCCAACCAATTTCTAACCCAAGCAGTAACTTTAGGGTCCATCCTTAGGGTGCTCAGTTTGTTTATAAGTCGCCTGTGAGGAACAGTGTCAAAGGCTTTACTGAAATCTAAATACACCACATCTAGAGCTCTCCCTCGGTCCAACTCCCTGGTCACCCAGTCAAAGAAATCAGATTTGTCTGACAAGACCTGCCTCTGGTGAATCCATGCTGCCTCGGATCCTGTAATCCGCTGGACTCCAGAAACCTCACTATTTTCTCTTTCAGCAGCGTTTCCAATAATTTACTTACCACCGAAGTTAAACTAACTGGCCTGTAGTTTTCAACCACATCCTTACTTCCGCTTTTGTGTAAAAGTACCACATGAGCCTCTCTCCAGTCCTTTGGCACCACTCCCGACTCCAACGAGGCATTGAAAAGGTCAGTCAGTGGAGTTGCTAGAACGTCCCCAAGTTCCCTCAGTATTCTAGGGTGTGTCCCATCGCTTTGTCTACTTTAAGTTGAGCTAGTTTCTCACGAACACAGTCTTCTGAAAATTGTTCAAGATGTCCCTCGCTTCTGTTCCTATTTGTGGGTGTTTTCTGAGGTCCTGCTCCTGGTTCTTCATCTGTGAACACAGAACAAAAATATTTGTTAAGCAATTCCGCTTTATCCTTATCAGCTTCTACATATTCCCCCCCTGCACCCTTGAGTCTGACAATACCACTTTTGCCCTTCCTCTTCTCACTAATATATCTGAAAAATGTCTTATCCCCCCATTTTATTGCATTGGTTATTTCCTCCTCTTTTTGAATCTTTGCCTTCTTGACTACTTTGCTAGCTTCTCTAAGTTTTTCCAAATACAGATGCCTGTCTTCCTCTCTCTGTGATCTCTTGTATTTCATGAAGGCCTCCCTCTTTTTCTTCACTTTTTCAGCTACTTCCTTCGAAAACCATAGCGGTCTCCTGTTCCTTTTGCCTTTATTTACCATTTTAACAAAAAGGTTGGTTGCCCTTAAAATATCCCCTTTCAGTTTTGCCCACTGTTTTTCTACATCCCCAAGCTGTTCCCATCCCACTAATGACTCCCTGAGGTATTGGCCCATCTTCGCAAAGTTAGTCTTCCTAAAGTCTAAGATCCTCACCTTGGAATGGATTCTAACAGCCCTAGTCCTAATACTGAACCACACCACCTGGTGATCACTGGATGCAAAATGATCTCCCACTACAACATCAGAAACAGTTTCACCATTGGTAAGCACCAAGTCCAGTATGGTCCCTTCACGTGTGGGGTCTGTTACCAATTGCCTGAATAGTTCTCCCTGTAGAGAATCCAGGATCTCCTTACTTTCTAGATGATACTGCAGCAGGAATGTGCCAATCAACATCTGGCATATTGAAATCTCCTATCAGTAGCACTTCCCCTTTCCTAGCAATGCTGCGATTGTCTTCAATTAACTCTCTGTCCACCTCTTCCTCTTGTGAGGGAGGTCTGTATATCACACCAATGCAAATAGATTTCTCTTTCCCTCTTTCTAGTTTAACCCACAATGCCTCCTCTCTCCCTTTTAAGCTCTGTAATTCCAAAGCTTTAATAGTAGTTTTTACATATAGTGCCACTCCTCCTCCCCTTCTTCCTACCCTGTCCTTTCTGAATAAAGTATAGCCAGGTATAGTTACATCCCAGTCATGGTTTTCTGTGAACCATGTTTCTGTAACTGCCACTAAATCCAAGTCAGCCACTCCCACCAAAGCTTCAACATCAGAGATCTTATTTCCCATGCTACGGGCATTTATACACACTGCTTTCCATATGTTACCCCTGTTACCCATTTCCATAAAGGTATTTAATGTATCACCTACCTGGGGGCTTTCACTTACCTGGGGGCTTTCTTCACCTATCCCCAACGAATCTAGTTTAAAGCCCTCTTCAGTAGATTAGCCAGTCTACTACCGAAGATGCGTTGACCTTTCTTGGACAGATGGATGCCATCTCTGCTCTGCAACCCTTGGAATTCGGGCCTCCCACTCGGGAATGGGGCCCTGTGACACCGATGCTGAGGTGACCAGGTCGGGTGTCGAGGAAGAGAGGGGGGTCCTTGCCAAAACGACCCTCGGGAGACCAGGCGCCATCACTGTAGGCTTCTGCATTGGTTTGAGGTACCTTTCTCGGCCGCTCCATCTCCAACTCTTTGGACTGACATAGGGGGCTGAGGGACCATGCGCGTGACTTCTCACTCTTGTCTGACCCCCCAGACTGCATCCTCGCAGCCTTCTTCTTTTTCTTTCACTCAGGCTTGGGGGACCCTTGGTCAGAGTGCCTGCAGGCCCACCGAGGGGCCTTGGGAGACTCCAAGGATTGTGCGGCCATGGAGCGTGAGGCTGCTGGAGATACCGGGGTGGAGTCTGCCTAATGGAAGATACTATCTAGTTTTTTCTGCCGGCGACTCTGGATAGCTTTAGAAGACATCTTTTTGCAGAGGGAGCATTGCTCCGGATCGTGGTTAGCTCCCAGACACTGGAGACAACAGTCATGGTTGTCTGTGAGAGACATGTTCTTAAAACACTGATTGCATTTTTTGAAACCAGAGGCCATTGGACCAAAAGGAACCCCTGCAAGGACGAAGACCCTCAATGCGGCCAGTGGTTAAAAAGGGCGCGAAAGTGCAAAAGAATGAAAGAAGGAAAAAACAGATCCCGAGACTGATCGCCGAGGCAGTGGTGCTCGAGATGACAGGAAGGGAACCGGTGCTAACCAGAAAAAACAAATTGTATTAGTAAAAGAAAATCCTTTTTCAGGGACAAGACACATGTCTGAAGGGCTCTGCGGAAAAAGGAAGACTGAGTAAGATGGCACGCTTGGGTGGGAAGGGGACCATGCACACATGGTAGCATTCCCAAAGGCTTTTTTTGAAAGCTGGGGAAATGCTCTGTGCGAGCTCCGTCAGTGCCAACATCACTCATATGTGAGGATTGACTTCCTGATTGTTCCTAGAGAAACAGTCATATTATACATTGAACTTATTGGTTAGGACACGGTACCTCAGGCCAGAGGGCTGGGGGTTCAAGTCCCACCTGGGGGCAGCAATCTCAGGCTGGAGGGACTGGGGTTTCTAGTCCTATAGGCACTCCTTGTGGCCTTGGGCAAGCCACTTAACCCTTCTTTGCCTCAGGTACACATAGACTGTGAGCCCTTTGGGGACAAGGGAATGTATCTAGTACCTGTTTGCAGTGTAAACCGCTTTGATTGAAAGATAAGGAAGTATAGAAACCTGGTTAAATAAAATAAATAAATTTTGATATACTTGCAATGAAGGGCAAAGGAATGTGTGCATTATGATCCCGACTCTATAAGGTGGATAGCAGGGCTGCACATCCCGCTGGGACGAGTAGCCCCGCTATCTACCTTTGCCATATTCTGCCTCCCGTCCCCCCTGCATGCATAGAGCCCCTGTGCGTGCTGTGGAGGACAGGGGTGGCATGGGGGCAGAAAGTGAAAGGGACGTGGGTGGAATTGGCACCTGGACATACAGATCCGATTCTGCTCATGACCCTGTACAACTTGATCTGTTGGGTGTCAGCAAACTGAAATGGACTGGCATCGGGCACTTTGCATCAGATGATCACATGGTCTACTATGCTGGAAATGAAAGACAAAGAAGAAATGGTGTTGCATTTATAATAAAGAAGAAACTTGCAAGAACTGTAATGAAATACAATGCAGTCAGCGAACGCTTAATCTCTATTCGTCTACGAGGAATGCCTATTAACACAACTATAATTCAAGTATATGCCCAAGCAACAGCTGCAGAAGAGAATGAAATTGAAGAGTTCTATGAACAAGTACAAGCTGAAATTGACAGAACATGCAAACAGGATATCCTGATAGTCATGGGTGACTGGAACGCAAAAGTTGGCAACAAAGAAGAAGGCAAAGTAGTTGGAAAATATGGACTTGACAACAGAAATGAAGCTGGAGAAAGACTGATAGAATTCTGCAAGACCAACGATCTATTCATCTCAAACACCTTCTTCCATCAACACAAGTGGCGACTGTACACATGGACTTCACCCAATGGATTGTATAAAAATCAAATTGACTATATCTGTGGAAGTCAACGATGGAAAAGTTCTATAACATCAACAAAGACAAAACCTGGAGCTGACTGTGGTACAGATCATCAACTACTAGTATGCCAACTCAAGCTAAAGTTGAAAAAGAGCAAACCACTCATGAATGCAGCAAAATATGACCTTGAGAATATACCACTGCTACACTTTTCTCTTCCCAACAGCACAGACCCACCCCTCACCCAAACCTAACACAGCGCTGCAACACACATCATTGAGAATCTGTCCCAAACCTAACATCAAGAAGTGCCTTATGTAATTATCCGACTTAACTCTGGTTGTATTTATAAACTTGTACATAGTCCTCCCAGTTATATTTAATTACCTGACTTAACTCTAACGATCTGTATGAAAGTTGTACGTAGTTCGCCAGTTACTTTCCTTGTTACCATCCCTGTTACATGTAAACTCAGGGCAGATCTACCCCGTCCTGTTGTTAAGTTGTTTAATTGTAAACCGCACTGATAATAAAGAGCGCAGTATAGAAGAGCTTTAAATAAATAAATAAATAAAATAAATAAATGTAAGCAGCAATATTTAGCTGCTTAAGTCTATCTGGGCTGCACTAAAAGCAGGTATAAGTGAAATGTCTGCTTTGGATGTGCTACTTATATCTGTGTATTCAGTATCACTTTCTAGATGGATATTGCCGCTGAATGTGTTTATAATTTGAAACTGTCTAAATTAGATGTTTCAAATTATATTCTGCCCATTTCAGTAAATATTGGTCTCAATAGCTCTTTTCTCACCATTGTATTAGTGGAAACCTCTTTGTGGAAGAACATCACTTCCTGTTTTCTTCGATGCTCTTTTTCTGTTTGCTTATTTTCGTGTTTTCATGATATTTGCTATTTTTGTCACTCGTACTAGAGGCTTACAGACAAAGCAACAAAATCAAATTGTATGGAGTTTACAGAGGGTAGTGTTCTTCAGAGAGGTCAAGAGAGCCCCTAGGAGCCCCTATTCAGAGGCAAATTCTTCTGTGCTATAGGAATACCTCTATGAATCTTCCAAGTTTGAATTTGCATGAAGTGGGTATTCCCAATGCAAATGTGTCATATCATGAGTCGACTACCTTCCAATACTAAAGGATGACTCTTTGGCCAAGGTCTCCAAGGGTTAAAAGGCAGCTGTGAAGACCATCCCTGGTGGTGCTGAACAGACCTTTTTTCCAGAGCTTTCAAACTGCCTCTACCTGTTCCGAAGTCTTCTAAAACTCCAGACTGTCTCCATTCCCAAAATCTAACCCTTGAAATTGTCCCCCACCGCAAACACTACCACCCACAACTCAACTCCACAATGACCCCACAAAAACTATTCCCTAAACTGCCCCACCACATTGAAAACTGCCCCCCCCCAAAATCTTCCTCCTCTGCCAGCAAGAATGACCTCCTTGCAACTAACCCACCACTTTGCAATGCCCCCACCACCTAAAACTCCCTCTTGAAATGGATCCATCACACAAGATTTTACCCAACCACCCAAAACTAGCCCTCAGCTGTCCTACCATCCCACTAACTGGTACAGCTCCCCAAAGCAAATCCCTCAACAACCCTACTACCCTGATAACTGCACCACTCCCAAAAACGACCTTCCTGCAACTGTCCCTGTCTTTAAAACTGCCCACCCCCCAGAAAGAGCCTCCTGCAACTGGATCACCACCCTACAAACATCTCCAGCCCCAAAAACTACCCCCTTCTACTATCCCACACCCCAGAAACTACTGTCACCCCTTTGTCGTGCAGCGCCTCCTGCTGGTCACAGCTGGTACTGCACCCGGGTGTAAAATACTGGCCTTTTCAATATTTATAGTCCTTGCCAGTACACAAATAAGTTGTGACACCGAAATCGGTTTAACTGGGTTTTATTCCCCGTCCCGTAGGATTCTTTCAAAAGTATAACAATCAAATCAACATAACCCTACCTGGTTGTACATCTGGACTTTAACCACCTGCCCTGTCAGATGGTCTTGAAACACCCGAAGGGCACTGTAGACAGCCCTGAATTCCAGCAGATTGATCTGAAGAGCACTATCCATTGACAACTATGGGCCCCGCGACTGCAGGTGGTCACAGTGGGCTCCCCAGCCCACCTTTGACTTGTCTGTCATGAGAACACACTGTAGCTGGGGTGCCCAGAAGGGTAGGCTGGCCCTGAGGTTGTGGGAGCTCTGACACCAGGTAAGGAATGCCATAAGAGCTGGTGTGACCTGAATCCTGTCCTAAAAGTGGCCAGAAGCCTGGGTCCTACCGCATTCGGAGGTGGGCAAAGGGCGTGACATGGACTGTCGAGGCCATGTGCCCCAGCAGGCGTAGCATTTGTCATGCCATCACCACTGAGAAGACCTGTATTTCCTTGGCCAACACGGACAGGTGCAGTGCACAATTTACGGGAGGAAAGCCCTTGCCTAGGTGGAGTCCAGGAGGGCACCTATGAACTCTAAGTGCTGGGCTGGAAGCAGGTGTGACTTCGGGAAGTTGACCACAAACCCTAGATGCTGCAGAAGCCCTATGGTGTGATATGCTGCATGGCACACCTCCTCTGGCGAGCTGGCTTTGATGAGCCAGTCATCAAGGTAGGGAAAAACAAAGACTCCTAAAAGACGGAGGCGGGCGGTGATGACTGTCAGCTATTTGGTGAACATCTGAGGAGCTGAGACTAGGCCAAGGGGAAGCACCCTGTATTGATAGTAGTGTCCTCAAACAACAAATCGGAGGTACTGACAGTGCCTTGGATGGATCAGGACGTGGGTATAGGCATCTTTGAGAACCAAGGGAGCATAGCCAATCTCCCCAAAGGAGGGAAGATAGCAAGGTTCCAAGGAATACCTTTCTGAACTTTTCCTTAATTAGGAAGCAGTTGAGGTCCCGCAGATCCAGGATGGGTCTGAAGCACCCTGTTTTCTTGGGCACAAGAAAGTAGTAGGAGTAGAACCTCTTGCCCCAAAGAGGCTGGGGAACTAGTTCTACAGCTCGATCCTCGAGCAGGGATTCGAGCTCCCTCTGCAGGAGCTCCATGTGCAAGGAGTCCATGGGAAATTCCTCTGGGAAGAAGGGAGGAGACAGCTGGACAAAGTGAAGGAAGTACCCCTCCCAGACCACCTGCAGCACCCAGGCATCTGTGGTGATATCCGGCCAGAGGTGTGTAAAGTGGACCAGCCATCCTCCTGTGAACCTTGGGCCTGTTACCTCCTGGTGGGGGAGGCTATGCCCAAGGAGTCAAACTGCCCCCCCAGGCTGTGACTGGGGTGCTGTTTGGGGCTTGGGGGTGTTTTACTTATGGGGGTCGTGCCCCTGGCCATTGACCTGCTGACCATGAGCCTGATAGACCGGAAAATGGGGGTATCTTCCATAAGCCATCTTGGACTTTGGGTGGAAAGGCTTTTTCCTCGAAGTCTTCAGACACGGAGAGTCAGCAGTCTTCCTGAACAGCCTAGCACTTGTCAGTAATTCACTCTCCAGCTCGAACGCGATCTCCGTCATCGGCTTGCTGAAAAGATTCTCTCTCCAGAAAGGGACATCGACCAGCTTGTCCTGCACTCATTACTCGAGTTCGGAGTATTGTAGCCAGGCAAGGCAGTAGGCACTAATGCCCATCATGACTACATGAGCCACTGACTCGAAGCTGTCGAAGGCTGCCGAAGTTTGAAACTTGGAGTATTCCTTGACCAAGGAGAGTAGGGCCCTGAAGCGCTCAAGAGGTTCACCTGCCAACCCAGCCAAGAACCTGGCGAGCTCCTTCACCAGGTCCCTCAGGTACATGCCCATGTACAGCTGGTATGCCTGGATCCAGACTGTGAGCATGGAGCCCTGGTAACACTTTCGGCTTCCATGGTGTGTGCCTCCATGCCAGAAGGCACCAAAGAGTGCATCTTCTGGCTCTTTATTTGACGCATGGCCGACTCCACCATCATGGAGTTATGAGGCAGCTGTGACTTTTGGAAGCCAGGGCTCCAACTGACTCGATACTGGAAGTTGACGGTTCAAAATCGGCGCCATCATCGGGCTTTCCTACATCATGAACAACAGCCCTTCAATGATGGGGGGGGGGGGGGGGGCGGATGGGCACCGTGCCTCCTTCGAGGGAGCCTCATACTGGAGGATCTCAAGATCCTCAGTACAAGGCTCATCCTTGGGCTCTGCCACGAAGGTGAGGGCCTGGGATATCTCCCTCACAAAGTCGAGAAAGGCCCTCACAAAGTCTAGAAAGGCGAGATCCTCTGGTGGAGATCTCTGATGCTGGTGAGGTGGAGATGGGTCGGAAGGGACGTCTCGGTGGAGGATGGCGTTAGCAGACTCCTCATCTGTCTCTCGCCCCAACTCAGAGTCAGAGGAGATGTCGAGAGCAGAGCGATCGTCGAATCGACTCAGTGTTGACAATGCCTGAGACCGGTGCTCTGTGGCTGCAAACCATGCCTGGAGTCGGTGCCAGCCAGGCCAATTTCTCCAGGAGAGGTTAGACCTCTTCTGGGGAAGTCCTCACTGAGGAGGGCCCCAAGGTCAGCATTAATGACCCAGAGGTTCTGGGCATCAGGCCCCACTGCGCCTCAAGGAATGCAGCGAAGCTGTGCTTCAGGGCCACCATCCTAGCCTCGATGCCAATTGGCTCCACAGTGGCTGGCGTGGGTCTCAAGGACATCGAGCCCAGAGCCAAGTCCCTTGTCAGGGAATCATCAATAGTGATGGTGTTGGGGGACCTGACCCAATCCCCCAACGTAGAGGGAGTCTCATCCCTCCAGGGCTGCTTGGAAGGCCACTCCCAGCCATCGCCATCACGTTGAAGGTGCCAAAGGTCTTACCTTACGGTCCAGGATTGGACCTCGCCTTCGGCTTCGATGGCATCCTGGACCCGCGGGGAAGGTCCTCGAAAGATGATCCCTGGTCCAAGGCTCGATGAGTCGTCAGACACCCGTTCTGAGGGCAGGGTTTCGACCCCCGATGCTGAACCCGAGGCAGACTTCAATCCAAACAGCTCCCCCTGCCATTTTTTACAATCTTTCTGGGTCTTCACTGACATCTCTTGTAAGAGCGGGCAGGTAGATATGTCGTGGTCTGCACGGAGGCATTTCATATAGCAATTGTGGCAGTTCATGATGGACACAGTGCGGGGGCATTTGCCACATTACTTGAAAACACTGATCGAGGCCATAGTGGGAGAGACAGTACCCACGAGGTCAAACCTGAACGTTTCACTCACCGCACACCGAAAAAGAAAAGAAAAAAAGAGGGAAATGAGAAAAACACGACGCTGAAGCGGTGGGCTCGGGTGGCAGAAAGGTGATCGGAATCAATCCGGTAAAAATCACAAAGAAAACGGGTAGAAAAAAAAATCGACTTTGACCGAGGGCACAGATGGTACATCTGCAGGGCTCCATGAAAAAAATAAAACTGAGGTAAGATGGCACCCTTGGGCAGGAAGGTGACGGTGCATGCACAGTGTAACTCCCAAAGGCATTCTATGGAAGCTAGGGGGTGGATCTGCGCAGCCTCCATCGGCGCCAAAACCAATATGTGAGGACTGACTTCCTACTTGTTCCCAGAGAATGAAAAGCTGTGAGGAGCGGTAATGAGGCTTGGTTTGCTCCAAATAGAAGGCCAAGGCCTGCTTACAGTCCAGAGTGTGGACAGCAGCCTCTGACCTGTTAGCATGAGGCCATGTTAAAAAGGTGGGAAGCACTATCTCCTGGTTGAGGTGGAACATAGAAATCACTTTAGGGAGGAACTTAGGGTGTGTCCAGAGCACCACCTATTCCTGTGGAACCTAGTGTATAGGGATGAGCCACCAGAGCCTGGAGCTCACTGACTCTGCATGCAGATGTGTGCCATGAGGAAGACCACATTCCAGGACAGATACTTGAAGTGGCAGGAAGCCAGTGGCTCAAAGGGTGGAGCGATAAGCTTCGAGAGGACCACGTTGAGATCCCATGCTGTTGCCGGCAGGCAGGTGGGTGGTCGACAGAGCAGGAGGCTCCTCAGGAAGCAAGCCACGAGAGACTGGGCAGAGAGGGGCTTCCTCTCGATGAGGTGATGGTGTACCCTGATGGAATAAGAATTCAGATCAGTGTTGGACAAGTGCAGGAAGAACTGCAGCACCAGCTGGACAGAACAGGAAGGGTTGGCACCCATCTACACACACCAGAGAATCTATGCCACTTGAAGATGAATGCCCATCAAGTGGAATCCTTGCAGGATGCCAGCAGAACCTCTTCCACCTCCCTGGGCGAGTTGAACTGGGCCAAGGCTACCCTTTCAGCAGCCAGGCTGTCAGGGCCAGAGACCCCAGGTTGGGATGCAGGAGAGAGCCTGCATGCGTACGTCTGAGGCGCACCCCCAGGGGAACTAGGGGTACCTGAGACAAACTGAAGAGCAGAGAAAACCATGGCTGCCAGGGCCACTGGGGGGCTATGAGGATCAGGGTGGCCTGGTCGAGCTGGATCTTGAAAAGAGTCTTGGCAATCAGTGCCATGGAAGGGTAGCCTTAGAGAAGGCCCTCCATCCACGAGATGAGAAATGCACCGGCCACCACCCAGGAGGTTTGCGGCATCCTGGAGCAGAAGTGGGGCAACTGAGCATTGCCAGTGCTAGCAAAGAGATTCATCACAGGAAGGCACTAGCGACAAACAATCGGCTGGTCACCGAGTCGCCACTCATGGGGTTGAAAAACCCAGATGAGCCAGTCCAGAGCATTGTCCTGGCTGGGAGGTACACGGCCTCTCTGGTGAAGGTGGAGAGGCGGACTGCTTCTCAGCACAGGAGAATGACTCCGTGTCCCCTTGCTTGTTGACATAGAACATCGTCACCTGACTGAATCAGAACCAACTGGTTCCGCAAATGGTGCTGGAAGACCCAGAGGGCATAGGCAATGGCTCGGAGCTCTAGGAAACTGATCTGCTGGAGGCTCTCCAATGCCAACTACAGGCCCTGAGTGCATAAATTGTCACAAGGGGCCTTCCCAGCCCAACCTGGAGGCATCCGTGGTGAGGACCCTCTGAGGGGTCGGAGCCGGAGCCTGGAAAGGCATTCCTACCAGCAGGTTCTGTGGCTGTTGTCACCAGCTGAGGGATTCAGCGATGGGATGGGTTGCCTGAAACCACTGGGAGCAGAGGGCCTACTGGGCCAGACGCATATGGAGACGGGTGTCAGTTGAGACATGCACAATTGAGGCCATGTGCCCCAGGAGGTGCAACATGAGCAGGGCAGAGGCTGAGTTCTGGCTCTGAACCTTCTTTGCAAGGGTCGCCAGGCACCAGGCCCTGTCAAGATGGAGGAAGGCCATGGCCTGAACTGTGTCTAGCAACGCACCTATGCACTCAAAGCATTGGGTCGGCTGCAAGTGGGAACTGGGATAGTTGATGACAAACCCCAGGGTCTCCAGAGTGAGAATGATGCAGCCTGCTGCCTGCTGGACTGTCGGTGGTGCCGTCCTTGACGAGTCAGTTGCCCAGGTAGGGGAAGGCAAACATTCCTGCATCTGTGGGTAGGCTATGACCACCACCAGACACTTGAACACTCTTGGGGCCAAAGCAAGGCCGAAGGGTAGGACCCTGTAATGGTAATGGCATCCTCCGATGACAAAGTGGAGGTATTGACAGTGATGAGGATGGATGAGAATGTGCATGTACGCATCTTTGAGATCTAAGGAGCATAGTCAATCTCCCTCCTGGAGGTAGGGCAGCAATGTTCCAAGTGAGAGCATTTTGAACTTTTCCTTCACCAGGAACAAGTTGAGGTCCCAAACATCCAGTATAAGCCGAAAGCTGCCAGTCCTTTTGGGAACCACGAAGTACTGAGAGTAGAACCTCTCGCCACTGAAGTGGGGTGGGACCTGTTCCACCGCCTTGTCGGCCAGGAGCTCAGCGAGCTCTTGTTGAAGTTGGTCTCGGTGAAGGGGAGTCATCGGAGTTACCCTGGAAAGAACGGGGGAGGCATCTGATCGAAATGGAAGAGGTAACCTCCCCCACCACCTGCAGGACCCAGGTGTCGGTGGTGACGCTGGACCACCGGTTGGCGTAGAACACCAGATGTCCCCCATGTGATACAGGGATGGACCTCTCAGGGGAGGAGAGGCTATGCCCATGGAGTCAAAAGACCCCCCAGATTGTGGCTAGGGTGCTGCCTGGGGCTTGGGAACCTTAGGTTAATGCGGCCATGCCCCTGTCCCTGCTGGCCCTGTTAGGGAGCTGGGAAGGCCGGGTACTGGGGGCATAGGAGCTTTTTCCCCAAAGCCTTCCGTCGGGATGGGTCAGCGGTCTTTTTGGAGAGCATGGTCCTGGTCAGGAACTCAGACTCCAGCTCAGTGGTCTTATCCATCATGGGCTTGCTGAAGAGGATCTCTTCCCAACAGAACCCTACAACCAACTTGACCTGAATCCATTGCTCCAAGTCGGAGGACTATAGCCAGGTTTGGCAGAGGACCCTAATGCCTATAGTAGCTACTCTGGCTACCAACTTGAAGCAGTCATAGGCCACTCAAGTGATGACCTTGGAGCACTCCTTGACCATCGAGGTCAGGGTCTGGAACTGCTGAAGAGATTCCTCAAATAACCCAGCCAAGAACCCAGCAAGCTCCTTCGCCAGGTCCTGCAAGTACATGCTTTGTGCAACTGGTAAGTCTGGATCCGGTCCACGAGCATCAAGCCCTGATAACACATTCTGCCAAATGTGTCCATGGAACGGGCGACCCTGCCTGGGGGCCCCGAGGAGTGTGTCTTCTGGCTCTTGATCCTGTGCATGGCCAATTCCACCACCATGGAGTTATGAGGCAGCTACTACTACTACTGAACATTTGTATAGCGCTACACGTATGGAGCACTGCACAGACACATGTAAAAGATGGTCCCTGCTCATCAGAGCTTACAATCTAGTCAAGACAGACAACACAGTAGCTGTAAACACGGGATATATCTAGGGGAAATGGTAAGGAAAAACAAAGGAGATCAGGCAAGTCAAGATCTGAAAACGGCAGCGAAGAGTTGAGTTTTCAGCCTGCATTTGAAAAGGGCCAAAGAAGGCACCTGACCTACAGATTCAGGTAGTTTGTTCCAGGCATAAGGAGCAGCAAGGTATGAGGAGCAAAGTCTTGAGTTAGCAAAAGAAGAGAAGGGCACAGATAGGAGCAATTTGCCAGTTCCCAAGGAGGAATCCAGGGTTCTTGCGGACTCGATACATGGAATCGAGCCATTTGCTCATGATCGGCACCGAGGCCGGGGACTCCCACGTGTGCAAGAGAAGTCGCTGCAGGATGGGAGGAACAGGCACTCTCTTTTGGAGGGCCTTCATTCTCTTGGACTCCCTCCCTCTATCCTCATCATGATAAACACTAGTCTTTCTACTGGCACCTTCCCCCTCATTTGGAAACATGCACTTATTTGCCCCATTCTAAAGAAACCATCCCTTGACCCGCTCACTCCCGCACACTATCGGCCAGTTTCTCCTTCTGAAGGATCTTGAGGTCCTCTGCCTGAGGTTCCTCCTCGGACTCCATGGTGAAGGCCAGGGCCTTCGCCATATCCCTGATGAACTCCAAGAAGGAGAAGTCCTCAGGCAGGGACCTGCGGTGGTCTTCCGAGGGAGAAGGGTCCAAAGGGACATCTTGATGGAGGTGGGTATCGGGGAACTCTTCATTGGAGTCACTCTGAATAGGAGTCAGAGCCCTCGAGGATCCTCCGGGCATCGGGACCATGCCAGGTCATCAGCACCGCAAGAGTCCCAGGGCCCTTGTGCTCCAACCCGGAGGCACTGGCAGGGGAAGTCCTCCATCCTGAATGGGACCGAGACCAGGGCCAAGAATCATCCCGAGACTGATGGCGCTCAAGGACTGGCTCCACAACCTTCGGTGACACCCTTGCGATGGAGGGGCCAGTGTTTGAGACCAATGACCCGGAGGAAGTGAGCATCAACCCATGCTGCTGGGCCAAGAAGGAAGCAAGGCTGCGCTCAAGGCCCATTATCCTTACCTTGAGGCCAGAAGACTTGCAGCCACTGGCATGGGCACCGAGGACCTCAGGCCTGATGCTCGCACCATCGAGGGGGTATCCTCAACAAGGATGGCTTCGGGAGACCAGGGCTGATCATCCAACAGTGAAGGCATGTTCTTCCACCAGTGCAGCTTTGGAGAGCCACTCCCGGCCATCACTCTCGGCATTGCATTGGGGAATCCGTTACCGGTGACCAGGGGTCTGTCACAGGGCCTACCTTGGCAGCGTAATGGACTGAGGTAGGTTGGACATAAAAACATTTGAGGTTGGGTTTGGCTAATGTCTTACAGGGCCCAGGGACTTGCAGCCCTGGTAGCTTCCTTTGTTACCAAAATCCCAAAGAATACAAAGGTCCGAGTGGAGGGAAACAAAGGCATTTATTTCCCTTTCTTGCAAAAAGGTTCATATGCTTGGATCAACAAAAACATCAACACAAATTCCTTACTTCAGGTTAAAGAAAAAGTAAAACATGACGTTAAAGCAAAGCTGTTATCTTCACAATAAATGGTGTATCAAAACAAACAGTCTCTATTCCCCAAGATAGAGCTTATGTGCTAAGCAAGGACTCCAGGCTTCCTGTCTTACAATAACTACAGTCCATCTCGGTATCTGAAGCAAATTCCACCTGCATCGGTTCCCCTTCTGAAGCCTCTGAAACCAAGTCAGTACTTGCTGGCAAATTGTAATCAGGCTTTTTATATATCCTCTGTACAACCTCCCAATGCTCAGGGTTGAATGTAGGGCGTCGGTCCTGCGCCCTCATATACTGGGAACTGTCTTCCTTTTGCGAGTGTTTTACCTTAGCTTCCTGCAAAGCTTTGTCATTAACAAGTCTCTTATTTGGTACGTGTTTCTTGCACCTTATCTCATAGGCAGTTTCACACGGACAGTATTCCTCTGCTCCCTGTCCTCCCCATACACCAGCAGTCTGCAACCTGCTTTCAGTTAAACATGGGTTACCTTTTCTCCTTGGCTTGTCTACTCCCGGTGAGGTTTTAGGCCTGCTCCAGCTGGGATCCTGCCTGGCCTGAGCAATAGGCCTTAAGTTCTCCAAGCGTCCTTCTGTTGGCTTTAGACCGCAGTCACAGCCACGCCTTTGCCTCTCTGGACGAAAAGCACTCACTCTGGATGGAGCTATCCCACCTTCTCCACAGTTGCTCCTTTCCTCAAGCCACTGCGGCTGCGGCTGCTGCTGCCTCCTGCGAAACCCTTGTCCAGGGGTTACTGCTTCTTCTGGATATCTTGCCCATTCATTCGGATGTCCTGCCCGTTCTGCTGGTTCTCCTCCTGGCTGTTCTGCTTCTGGCTGTTCTGCCCTCCAGTCTTCCAGACTCCCTTTAAGAGGTACTCCTCTCTTCCTTGATTGGAAGCTGGCTGGCATTACCTCATGACCTAGGAGGTGTGGTTCCTCAGAGGTCCCTCTTGCTCCCCCTATCAGGTTCCTCGTAATATTGCAGCTTGTGCTTGCCTTTTCCTGCGTTTAAAACATTTTCTTCTCTTCTCAGAGGGTCTGCAGCATCACAGGTCTTACCTGTGGTTCTAGCATTGTCGCCCGATGATGCCACCAACAATGTCTGGCTCTTCAAGGGATGGCTCTCAGAGGCCAATCCCAGGTCTGTTGCTCCAGGACCTCAGGGCTCAGACAAGGCATGGCTATCATGCAAGGCTCAGGCTACCACGGTGGCCACCAAGGGCACCGGTTCCACGAGCGACACCAGAGCTGAGACAGAGGTCTTAATGAACATGGTCTCTCACTGCTTCTCATGGTTCCTCCGTCCCTTGTTCGTCATTTGCTGACAGATCCCGCAGGAGTCATCATCATGGTCAGCACCGAGGCACCATAGGCAGAAGTCATGTGGATTCTTGTGGAGCATGGTGTGCCCACAGTGGTCGCACTGCTTAAAATCAATGGCCGAGGACATAGTAGGGAAGACAGCACCCGCGAGGTCAAACTCAAGAGTCCTGGTCAGGGAGGGAGCGAGGATTCCCACGCATTGAGAGAAAAAGCCCAAAGGGGAAAAATAACTCATGAAAAATGCGGCACCAAGGCAGCAGCCGTCCCAGGAGGTGAGAAGGCACCTGTTTGCATACTGGAGAATTAAAAAGAGAAGGAATGAAAGAAAGACATAATCAGCCTTTTCTGGGGTGCAGACAAACATCCGAAGGGCGCCATGGAAAAAAGGAGACTGTGGCAAAATGGTACCCTTGGGCAGGAAGGTGATCACACATGCGTGATGGATTTACCAAAGGCTTTCTTTGAAAGCTAGGGAGAGGTTACCGCGCAGGCTCCGTCATATGTGAGTACAGGCTCTGTCATATGTGAGGACTGGCTTCCTGCTGCTCCTGGGGAATTGTAATTACTATACCGCCTTTCCTAGGGAATACAAAGCAGTTTACAAATTCAAATTCAAAGAAGCTGAGAGGGTGAAAGGAATTCCAATCAGTCAACAGGAGAGCAAAAGAGAGAAGCAAAGAGAAATGCATGCAGCAATCACAAACAGCAGAAAAGCGTAGTTACTCACCTGTAACAGATGTTCTCTGGGGACAGGAGAAAACAGTCCTCACATATGGGTTACATCGGTGCCAACAGAGCTCATGCGGATTCACTCCCTAGCTTTCAAAGAAAGCTTTAGGGAGTTAGACTGCGCATGCAAAGTCACCTTCCCAATCAAGGGTGCCATCTTACCTAAGTAAGATGACATAGCTTAATCAAGCATAAAAAAGAAAAAATAACTACAAAGAGAGGAGGGAGGGTTGTGAGGATTGAATGCTGCTGTCCCCGGAGAACACCTGTTACAGGTGAGTAACTACGCTTTCTCCAGGCACAAGCAGGAATTCAGTCCTCACATATGGGACTCCCAAGCTACAGGCTATCAAAAAAACTTGTAGGAGCCATAGGTGACCCAAAAGGCAAACCGTGAAGGGCAGTAAGGAGCACTGAATGGCTTGAAGTCCAGTGATGCAGCCCCAGCATTGGCAATGGAATCACTTCTCCAGTAGCCTGGACACAAAGGGCCGGAGAGAAGGAGTTAGAGTAATTACTCACCTGTAACAGGGGTTCTCCAGGAGCAGCAGGAATCAGTCCTCACATATGGGTGACGTTGGTGCCGACGGAGCCCCCATGCGGAGCATTTCCCCAGCTTTCAAAGAAAGCCTTTGGGAATGCAGCACGCATGCGCGGTCCCCTTCCCGCCCAAAGGTACCATCTTGCTCAGTCTGATGACACAGCTAAAAGACAGCAAAAAGGAAAATGAACTATATGACTGCAACTCCAAGGGGAGGAGGGAGGGTTGTGAGGACTGATTCCTGCTGTTCCTGGAGAACACCTGTTACAGGTGAGTAAAGAGTAGTTACTCACCTGTAACAGGTGTTCTCCAGGAGCAGCAGGAATCAGTCCTCACATATGGGTGACGTCGGCGCCGACGGAGCCCTCGCGAAGCAATTTCCCCAGCTTTCAAAAAAAGCCTTTGGGAATTGCAGCGCGCATGCGCGGTCCCCTTCCCGCCCAAGGGTGCCATCTTGCTCAGTCTGATGACATAGCTAAAAGACAGCAAAAAAATTTAGCAAAAACGAAATGAGAGGACTGCAACTCCAAGGGGAGGAGGGAGGGTTGTGAGGACTGATTCCTGCTGCTCCTGGAGAACACCTGTTACAGGTGAGTAACTACTCTTTCTCCAGGACCAAGCAGGAAGTCAGTCCTCACATATGGGACTCCCTAGCTTAAGGCTACCGGAGACCTCAAGCGGAAAAAATGAGCTCCCTCTAGCTCAGTAGCACAGAAGGAAGGAATCTTCTCTGAAAACGCCCCCGACCGGTAGCCCAACATCAGGGCCGGAGGGTAGGAGTTGCCTAAACCTCAAAGAGATTATGGAGGACTGCCTGACCGAAAGCACTGTCCCTGCGGGACTCCCTCTCCAGGCAGTAATGGGCCGCAAAAGTCTGGCTTGAAGACCAAGTAGCGGCCCGGCAGATGTCTGCCAACGGAACAGAGCGGAGATGAGCCACTGACGCAGCCTTCGCCCTAACACGATGAGCTGTGACACGACCCTCCAAAGAGAGGCCGGCTGCTCCATAAGCCCAAGCGATACAATCAGCAACCCATATGGACAAAGTACGCTTGGAGACAGGTAGCCCCAACTTATTGGGGTGAAAAGAGACAAAGAGCTGAACAGCCCTCCTATGCTCCCGCGTACGGTCAAGGTAGAAGGACAAAGCCCTCCTACAGTCCAGGGTATGCAGGACCATCTCAGCCCGGCTGGAGTGCGGCCTGTGAAAGAAGGTTGGAAGAACCACCTCCTAGTTGAGATGAAAAGGAGAAACCACTTTAGGAAGAAACTTAGGGTGAGTCCGTAAGACTACCCTATTCCTGTAGAACCTAGTGTAAGGAGGATCAGACACTAGGGCCTGCAGTTCACTAACGCGCCTAGCGCAGGTAAGGGCTACCAAAAACAATGTTTTCCAGGAAAGAAAACGAAGAGGGCAGGTAGCCATAGGTTCAAAGGGCGGACAGGTAATCCGCTGCAAGACCACATTCAGATCCCATTCAGGGGCTGGTGGGCGCAAAGGAGGCTTAAGGAGAAGGAGGCTTCGGAGAAAACGAGCCACCAAAGGGTGGTTGGAAAGAGACCTGTCATCTACCGGCGCGTGATGCGCAGAGAGAGCACTGAGGTGGACTCTGACAGAGTTGGACTTAAGGCCCAGATTGGAGAGGTAAAGCAAATATTGCAAGACCACTGCCACCAAGCAGGAGAAGGGATTCTCAGATTGCTGAGCACACCACACGGAGAACCGACGCCACTTAAGAGCGAAGGACTTTCGGGTGGAGGGCCGCCTGGAGGCCAAGACGACCTCTTCCACCTCACGAGGCAGCTGTAGGGGAGCAAGGACTACCCTTTCAGCAGCCAGGCCATCAGATGAAGGGACCGGAGGTTGGGGTGCAAGAGTGTCCCCTGATCCTGTGACAGGAGATCGGGTTGAAACCCCAGGGGAAGAGGAGTGTCCACCGCCAGCTGCATCAGAAGCGGGAACCAGGGTTGTCTCGGCCACCGGGGAGCTACTAGGATCATCGAGGCTCTGTCTCTGAGAACCTTGAAGAGCGTCCGAGACACCAGTGGCATGGGAGGAAAGGCATACAAGAGGCCTGTGGACCATGGAATCAGGAAAGCATCCGCCGCCACTCTTAGAGGATGCGGTTGTCGAGAGCAGAATTTGGGAAGCTGCCGGTTCAGGGGACTGGCAAATAGATCCATGGTGGGGAGTCCCCACTTGAGAAAGATCTGCTGAACCACCAACGGATCCAATCTCCACTCGTGAGGTTGGAGGATCCTGCTCAGCCTGTCTGCCAGGTAATTTTCTGGACCTGGGAGATAGACAGCTTTGAGCAGGATGCCGTGAAGGACGGCCCAAGAGCACAGTCTCCGTGCCTCCTGACAGAGAAGGAAGGAGCCTGTACCTCCCTGTTTGTTCACGTAGAACATTGCAACTTGATTGTCCGTCTGGACCAGCACAGACTGGTGAGAAGTGAGGTGGGAGAAGGCTCTCAGAGCTAGGCGGATGGCTCTGAGTTCTAGGAAGTTTATCTGCTGAGCAGACTCCCAAGGAGTCCAGAGGCCTTGAGTACATGTCCCTTGGCAATGTGCTCCCCAACCTAGGAGAGAAGCATCGGTCGTCAGCACCTGAGAAGGCAGAGGAGATTGAAAATCCACTCCCAGCACCGGGTTTGGCAGATGAAGCCACCACCGCAGAGAAGAGACCAGCAGGTTGGATACCTGGACTGAGTCCGCTAGGCTCCCTGTGGCCTGATGCCATTGAGTGCGAAGGCACCATTGAGCAGGTCGCATGTTCAGACGGGCATTGGGGGTTACATGGACCGTGGAAGCCATATGGCTGAGCAGTCTCAGAAATTGCCTGGCAGAGACCAGGGAATTGCTGCGAAAGTGGCTGGCTAGATCCATGAGCCTGTGTGCCCTGTCTAGAGGCAGGAAGGCCCGCGCCTGAAGTGTGTTCAATCTTGCGCCGATGAATTCGAGATTTTGAGAGGGGAGCAAAGTGGACTTTGCGAAGTTTATGACAAATCACAAGTGCTGGGGCAGAGTCACAGTGCGATGAGTGGCCTGAGTGGCCTCTTGGGAAGACTGGGCCCTGATGAGCCAGTCGTCCAGGTATGGAAATACAAAGAGGGCTTGAAGTCTTAGATAGGCCGCCACCACTGCTAGGCATTTGGTGAACACCCTGGGGACGGAGGATAGGCCAAAGGGCAGTACCATGTACTGGTAATGATTTCCTCCCACAACAAATCTGAGATATTGTCTGTGGTCTGGATGAATAAGGATGTGAGTATAGGCATCCCTTAGATCTAAAGAGCATAGCCAGTCTCCCTGCTGGAGGTAGGGCAGCAGGATTCCAAGGGTAAGCATCTTGAACTTTTCCCTGGCCAGGAACTTGTTGAGGTTTCGCAAGTCCAGGATGGGTCTGAGGCCTCCTGTTCGTTTAGGTATCAGAAAGTACCTGGAATAAAAGCCTTGACCTCTCAGGTGGTGGGGCACCGGTTCCACAGCCTGTTCCTGAAGAAGACTTGCCAACTCCTGAAGGAGTAAGTCCCTCTGCAGAGGGAGTCTTGGAGGCTCCCCTGGAAAGTTGGAGGGAGGTACCTGGTGAAAATGAAGAAGATAGCCTTTTTGAACTATATGAAGCACCCAGGTATCTGATGTGATGGCTGACCACCTGTGGGCAAAGTGGACCAGCCGGCCTCCTGTGCTGAGAGAAACCAGCGGAGGGGAAGAGGCTATGCTGATGGAGTCAAAAAACCCCACCTTGCTGAGCAGGGGCTGGTGTTGTGGGCTTGGGGGCCTGCTGCCTACGGGACCCATTACCCCGTCTCTTGGCCTGCTGACCCTGTTGGGGAGCTGCTGAGGCCTGATAATGAGGGTAGTGTTTATAGGCAGCCGCCTTCCTCGGATAAAAGGGCTTTTTCCCGAGCCCTTCTTTTCTGAGAAGGGGCAGAGGTTTTTCTGGACAGCCGAGTCCTGGTCAGAGTCTCGGTCTCGATCTCGATCTGTGCAGCCTTTTCAGCCATGGGCTTGCCAAAGAGGTTTTCACCTCTGCAGGAGACATCGACCAACTTGTCCTGTACCCATGGCTCGAGGTCGGATGACTGAAGCCAAGCCTGTCGGCGGGCACCGATGCCGGCTCCGGCTACTCGAGCCGATGCTTTGAAGCCATCGTAGGCTGCTCGAGAGATAAACTTCGAGCACTCTCTCGAATGCCAGTGGACAAGGCTTGGAACCTCTGCAAAGGTTCCTCGGAGAGACCAGCAGAGAACCCGGCAATTTCTTTTGCCAGGTCTCGGAGATACATGCCCATATAGAGCTGGTAGGTCTGGACTCGACAAGCAAGCATAGAGCCCTGGAAGCACTTCCTACCGAGGGCATCCAGGTTCCAGGCCTCCCGGCCGGGAAGCACCGAGGAGTGCATCTTCTGACTCTTGAGTCGATGCATGGCCGATTCCACCACCATGGAATGGTGCGGTAGTTGTGCCTTTTGGAACCCGGGGCTCTTGCGGACTCGATAAATGGAATTGACCCACTTGCTTAACACCGGTGCCGACGCCGGGCTCTCCCACATGCGGAAGAGAAGTCGCTCCAGCATCAGAGGAACCGGTACAATAAAGGCCTCCTTCGGGGGAGAGTCACACTGGAGGGCATCGAGCTCTTCGGCTCGAGGCTCCTCCTCGAGATCTGCGTGGAATGGCCATATCCCGCACGAAGTCCGAGAACCGGGTGTCCTCCGGGGAGGACCGTCTCCAGGGGGGGGGGGACAGTCTCCGGGGGGGGGGGGAACTGTCTCCAAGGTTCGGACTCGGGCGAGTCCGATGGGACGCACCGAGTCCAAAAAGTACCAGGGGACTCTTCGTCCTCCTTTTCCCAGGCTGAGTCCTCAGAGGAGGAATCCCGGCGGTTCCGGTCGGGCGGGCACCGATGCCCTCCGCCCCGATGACCTCGGTCCCGAATGGGAGGCCGAGCGAGACCGCAACCGAGGATCGACTCTAGCTCGCATGGACTCGAGGATCGGCTCGGTCTCTGGGGTCGACTTAGACGTCGACGGCCCGGTGGCCGGGGCAGATGCACCGGCGAGGCCAGCGATCAATGCCCGCTGCTGGTCCATGAAGGCAGCCAAACTGCTCTCCAAGGCCGTCAACCTGAGTCCGAGCTCAGGAGACCCAGCAGCCCCCGACTCGGGCCCCGACGGCATCGGGCCCGACGTCGGCTCTTTCGGAGGTGAGTCCACGAGGACTACAGTACTCACATGTCTAGGAGACTCCATCTCGAGACGAGGATGTTTCGAAGGCCTCTCCGACTCAGAGGACCCGGGACGGCTATCGGAGCTATGCGACCTGGCCCTCGAGGAACCAGGAGCTTCCACCGACGCCGCCCTCGCGGGTTTCTTCTTCCGATGATGCTCCCAGGCAGGAGACCCCCGCTCAGAGGAACTCCGATGATGCTCAGGACCGGAGTCCCGGAACGTCGAAGCCTCTGACAAGGTCCGGGACCGGCCGGATGCGGAGTCAGAGAAGATTCTTTCTTTTTGTTGCTGCCGACTCCTCAACGCTTTAGAGGACATCTTGCCACACGGACCACAGATCATCGGGTCATGATCGGGTCTGAGGCAGCGGAGGCAGCAGTCGTGTGTGTCGGTAAGAGACATACGTTTCTTACACCGATCACACTTCTTAAACCCGCTGGCAGCCATCGGGGAAAAAAGGGCCCCTGCGAGGTCAAAAGACAGGGCTGACAGTGAAAAAAGAAAAAATGGCGCGAACGCCACACCCATCCTCCCATGGGATAATCATACCTTTATAGGTACTTACACATCTTAAAAGACAGGAGGTGCTTTCAGGTGAAGCTCATTACCCAAATCAGTCATACACTAAGGACCTGAGATTAATTAAGCTTCAGGTGAACAAGGTATATTAAACGTATTAGGTACAGTTTTATTGGTATAAATACCATAGCAACCCCTAGTAAGAACTTAAAGATCTAGACACAAACTTAAAACTAAGATGCAGACAGCAGTCCAGCAGCGGGATGGGGGCTTTCCAGTCTTTTGCATTGAGTATCACATGTATGATTTTCTCCCAGTTGGTGAGAGGTCTTACGTGTGCACTAGGTGCAAGGAGCTCTTTTCTCTCAGGGAACAAGTCCGTTCTCTAGAGGCTAAAGTAGCAGATTTGGAAAACATAAGACAGACAGAGAGGTACATAGACGAGACCTACAGGGATACAGTCCTGAAGTCCCACCTCCAATCTGGCAGCACCCCTGTTGCCATGGAGGAGAGAGGTCACGTGACAGGAGAGCATCACCCTGGTGTGGCAGGAAGTGATCCTGTAACTAGGACCTGTCCTCCAGGTGATGTAAAACCCTCTCGCACCGAGGAAGTTTCTCCAGGGCCATGTGCCCATGAGGGAAGGGTTAGGACAGCCGTTATAGTTGGTGATTCGATCATTAGGCATGTAGATAGCTGGGTGGCTGGTGGACGTGAGGACAGCCTGGTAACATGCCTGCCTGGTGCGAAGGTAGCGGACCTTACGCGCCACCTAGATAAGGTCTTAGATAGTGCTGGGGAGGAGTCTGCTGTCTTGGTACATGTCGGTACCAATGACATAGGAAAATGTGGTAGGGAGGTTCTGGAGGCAAAATTTAGGCTTTTAGGTAGGAAGTTGAAATCCAGAACTTCCAGGGTAGCATTCTCCGAAATGCTTCCTGTTCCACGCGCAGGACCCAAAAGGCAGGCAGAGCTCCGGAGTCTCAATGCGTGGATGAGACAATGGTGCAGAGATGAGGGTTTTGGATTTGTTAGGAACTGGGGAACATTCTGGGGAAAGGAGGGGCACTTCCGAAGGGATGGGCTTCACCTTAACCGGGATGGAACCAGGCTGCTGGCATTAACCTTTAAAAATGAGATAGAGCAGCTTTTAAACTAGATATTAGGGGAAAGCCGACAGTCGCCCAAGAGCGGATGGTTCGGAAAAATGTATCCTTGAAGGATACTACCAAAAGTAGAGAGGTTCCACAAAAGAGTAAAGTAGCCCAAATGCCCTCAAGTATGGAGCAGACAGAGCTTAAAGATCCCAATTTACCCATGTCTAACAATAGCCAAATTAACATGAATAAAATACATTCTCTAAAATGCTTGTATGCAAATGCTAGAAGTCTAAAGAATAAGATGGGAGAGTTAGAATATATAGCACTAAATGAAAGGTTAGATATGATTGGAATATCAGAGACATGGTGGAAGGAGGACAACCAGTGGGACACTGTGATACCTGGGTACAAACTATATCGTAATGATAGAGCTGATCAAATTGGTGGAGGGGTTGCGCTCTATGTTAGAGAGGGCATTGACTCAGAAAGGATTAAAGTTTTGCAGGAAACAAAATCTGCTGTAGAATCTAAATGGATTGAAATTCCATATAAAAGGGAGAAGGCAATGGCAGTGGGGGTGTACTATCGAGCACCTGGCCAGAATGACCAAATGGATGATGAAATGGCTCAAAGAAATCAAGGAAGCTAACAAAAGTTACAGCGCAGTAATAATAATGGGTGATTTCAATTACCCCGGTATCGACTGGGTCAGTGTCATGTCAGGACATGCTAGGGAGATAAAGTTCCTAGATGAAATAAATGACTGCTTCTTGGAGCAGCTGGTTCATGAACCGACCAGAGGGGAAGCCATATTAGACCTAGTCCTTAGTGGAACACCAGATCTAGTGCAAGAGATAAGGGTGTTGGGGCCACTTCGCAATAGTGATCATAGCATGATCGCCTTTGATTTAATTAGTGGAGGAGGGATAGTAAGGAAATCCACAGTACTACCTTTTAACTTTCGAAAGGGAGACTATGATAAAATGAGAAAAACAGTTAAGAAAAAACTAAAAGGAGCAGTTGCAAAGGTTAAAGACGTACATCAAGCTTGGGTGTTGTTGAAAAATACTATCTTGGAAGCCCAGACCAGCTATATTCCACGCTTTAAGAAAAGTGGAAGGAAGTAAAAAAAACTGCCAGCATGGTTTAAAGGTGAGGTCAGAGAGGCTGTTGTTGCCAAAAAAGCATCTTTCAGGAAATGGAAAAAAGAGCCAAATGACGAAACCTGGAAACAGCACAAGCACTGGCAAGTCAAATGCAAGGCATTGATAAGGCAGGCAAAGAGAGAATTTGAGAAGAAGCTTGCTGCGGAAGCAAAAACTCGAAATAAAGACCTTTTCAAGTACATTCGTAGCAAAAAACCTGTGAGAGAGTCAGTTGGTCCATTAGATGATAAAGGGGTTAAAGGAGCACTAAGAGGCGACAAGGCGATAGCGGAGAGACTGAATGAATTCTTTGCTTCGGTCTTTACTGAGGAAGATGTAGGGATGTTACCCATGACTGAAGTGGTATTTAAAGGTGCGGTAGAATTGAAGGAAATATCGATACATCGGGAAGATGTCTTACAACTATTAGATAAACTGAAGAGTAGCAAATCACCTGGGCAGGATGGTATACATCCAAGGGTGTTGAAAGAACTGAAATATGAGATTGCAGAACTGCTATCAGTAATCTGTGAACTATCATTAAAATCATCTCTAATACCTGAAGATTGGAGGATCGCCAATGTAACACCAATTTTTAAAAAGGGTTCCAGGGGTGATCCGGGAAATTACAGACCGGTGAGCCTGACGTCAGTACCGGGACAAATGGTAGAAACCATCATAAAGAATAAAATTACTCAGCATGTAGATAGTCACAACCTAATGGGAGACAGCCAACATGGCTTTAGACAAGGAAGATCTTGTCTTACTAATCTTTTTTTTCTTTTTTTAATAAACAGGTGGACAAAGGTGAGTCAGTTGATATTGTGTATCTGGACTTTCAGAAAGCCTTTGACAAGGTCCCTCATCAGAGACTTTTGGCAAAACTAAAGAGTCATGGGATAGGAGGCAGTGTACTATTGTGGATCAGGAACTGGTTAAAAGATAGAAAGCAGAGGGTAGGGCTAAATGGCCAATTTTCCCAATGGAGAAAGGTGAATAGTGGTGTACCCCAGGGATCTGTGCTGGGTCCGCTGCTTTTTGACATATTCATAAATGACCTGGAAAGTGGAATAACGAGTGAGGTTATCAAATTTTCAGATGACACAAAACTATTTAAAGTTGTTAAAACCCAAGAGGATTGTGAAAAATTGCAAGAGGATCTTGATAAATTGGAAGACTGGGCATCCAAATGGCAGATGAAATTTAATGTGGACAAGTGCAAGGTTATGCACCTAGGGAAGAACAACCCAAACTATGGTTACACGATGCAAGGTTCCACATTAGGAACCACCACCCAGGAAAAAGATTTAGGCGTCATTGTGGATACCATGTTAAAACCCTCGGCCCAGTGTGCAGCGGCGGCCAAGAGAGCAAATAGAATGCTAGGTATTATAAGGAAAGGAAAGGAAAATAAAACAAAAGATATTATAATGCCTCTATATCGTTCCATGGTGAGACCGCACCTTGAATACTGTGTGCAATTCTGGTCGCCGTATCTTAAAAAGGATATAGTGATTTTAGAAAAGGTACAGAGAAGAGCCACCAAAATGGTAAAGGGGATGGAAGGATACTCCTATGAAGAAAGGCTAAAAGGTTAGGGCTCTTTAACCTGGAAAAGAGACGGCTGAGGGGAGATATGATAGAAGTCTATAAATTAATGAACGGAGTGGAACGGGTAAACGTAGATCGATTGTTTACCTTATCAGAATATAGAAAGACTAGGGGACATGCAATGAAGCTACAGGGTAAACTATTTAAAACTAATAAAAGAAAATATTTTTTCACTCAACGTGTAATCCAACTCTGGAATTTCTTACCGGAGGATGTAGTAAAGGCTGTTAGTGTAGCTGGGTTTAAAAAAGGTTTGGACAAGTTCCTGGAGGAAAGGTCCATAAACCATTATTAAAAAGTGACCGAAGATATCAATGCTTGACTCAGTACAAGCATTGTGGAACTTGTGTCTCTTGGGGAAACTGCTCGGTACATATGACCTAGATTGGCCACTGTTGGAAACAGAATACTGGGCTTGATGGACCTTGGTCTGACCCAGTATGGCATATCTTATGTTCTTATTATGTTCTTAGGACAAAAACCGAAAAAATTACGAACGGACTCGATACCAGTGTATCGGGTCCGGGCGGGAAAAGGATCCAGCGTCGAACCGAGAAAAGAAAAACAAATAAAATCAACTTTTTCAGCGGTGATCACAAACAGCGTCTGTAGGGCTCCGCGGAAAAAAGAAGACTGAGCAAGATGGCACCCTTGGGGGGGAAGGGGACCGCGCATGCGCGCTGCAATTCCCAAAGGCTTTCTTTGAAAGCTGGGGAAATTGCTCCGCGAGGGCTCCGTCGGCGCCGACGTCACCCATATGTGAGGACTGACTTCCTGCTTGGTCCTGGAGAACTACTCTTTCTCCAGGACCAAGCAGGAAGTCAGTCCTCACATATGGGACTCCCCAGCTTAAGGCTACCGGGGGACCCAAAGCTGAAAAATAAGCTCCCTCTAGAGCCTCAGCATGTGTGAAAAGAATCTTCTCTGATAACGCCCAACGGCAGCCCAACACCAGGGCCGGAGGGTAGGAGTTGCCTATACCTCAAAGAGATTACGGAGTACCGCCTGCCCTAAAGCACTGTCGCTGCGGGACTCCCTCTTGAGGCAATAGTGGGCCGGAAAAGTCTGGCTTGAAGACCAAGTAGCGGCCCTGCAGATGTCTGCCAATGGAACAGAGCGGAGATGAGCCACTGATGCTGCCTTCGCCCTGACACGGTGGGCCGTGACTCGACCCTGCAAGGAGAGGCCGGCTGCCCTATATGCCCAGGCGATACAGTCTGCCACCCAGATGGACAAGTTACGCTTGGAGACAGGCAACCCCAGCTTATTAGGGTCAAAAGATGTGAAGAGCTGCACAGCCCTTCGGTGTCCCTCCGTATGGTCAAGGTAGAAGGACAACGCCCTCCTACAGTCCAGGGTATGCAAGACCATCTCAGCCCGACTGGCATGCGGCCTGGGAAAGAAAGTCGGAAGAACCACCTCCTGATTGAGGTGGAAGGAGGAGACCACCTTGGGAAGGAACTTAGGGTGAGTCCGTAAGACTACTCTGTTCCTATAGAACCTAGTGTATGGTGCGTCTGACACCAGGGCTTGAAGTTCGCTCACTCGCCTTGCTGAGGTAAGAGCTACCAAAAACAACGCTTTCGAGGAGAGAAAGTGCAAAGGACAAGTAGCCATAGGCTCAAATGGTGGGCAAGTAAGCTGTTGCAAGACCACATTCAAATCCCACTCAGGGGCAGGTGGACGAACTGGAGGCTTAAGCAAAAGCAGGCCTCTGAGGAAGCGAGCCACCAAAGGGAGGTTTGAGAGAGACTGACCCTCCACCTGTGAGTGCTGTGCTGAGAGAGCAGAGATGGACCCTAACAGAGTTGGATGTAAGGCCCAGGTTGGACAGGTGAAGCAAATATTGCAGCACCACTTGTACCAGGCATGAGAAAGGATCTTCCTTGTGTTGAGCACACCAGGTGGAGAACCTACGCCACTTGAGGGCATAAGACGTCCGGGTGGACTGCCTTCTAGAGGCCAAGACCACGTCCTCCACCTCCCTAGGCAGCAGTAAGGGTGCTAGAACTACCCTCTCAGCAGCCAGGCCATCAGATTGAGGGACTGGAGGTTGAGGTGTAAGAGAGATCCCTGCTCCTGAGACAGGAGATCGGGCTGCATCCCCAGAGGAAGAGGAGTGTCCGCCGCTAGTTGCAACAGAAGTGGGAACCATGGTTGCCTGGGCCATCTGTGGGCTACCAGGATCACCGAGGCCTTGTCCCAGATCACTTTGAACAGTGTCTTGGGCACTAGAGGCGTGGGAGGAAACGCATATAGGAGGCCTGTAGACCAGGGAATGAGAAACGCATCCGCTGCTACTCCGAGAGGATGCGGTTGTCTGGAGCAGAACCTGGGCAGTTGACGGTTCACTGGACTGGCGAAGAGATCTATGGTCAGAAGGCCCCATTGTAGGAAGATCTGTTGAACCACCAGAGGATTCAACTGCCATTTGTGTGGCTGTAGAAACCTGCTCAATCTGTCTGCCAGGTAATTCTCCTGTCCAGGGAGATGGACCGCCTTGAGAAGTATGCCATGATTGACTGCCCAAGAGCACAGGTCCTGTGCTTCCTGACAGAGAGGTCAGGACCCTGTGCCCCCCTGTTTGTTCACATAGAACATAGTCACTTGATTTAGTTCAGACGGACAGACGGACCGGTGAGAGAGGACATGAGAGAAAGTCTGCAGGGTTAAGTGGATAGCTCTCAGTTCCAAGAGATTGATCTGCTGTGCGGCCTCCCAAGGAGACCACAGGCCCTGAGTGCATGCTCCTTGGCAATGTGCACCCCAACCTTGAAGAGAAGCATTGGTTGTCAGCACATGTGAGTGTGGAGGTGCATGAAAAGGCACTCCTTGCATCAGATTCGGAAGATGAAGCCATCACTGCAGAGAAGACGCTAGTAGCTTGGACACCTTCACTTTGTCCTTCAGGCTTCCCATGGCATGCAGCCACTGAGTCCTGAGGCTCCACTGAGCTGGCCTCATGTACAGATGGGCATTTGGAGTTACATGGACCGTGGATGCCATGTGGCCTAAGAGCCGCAGGAATTGTCTGGCGGAGACCAGAGAATTGCTGCGGAATTGTCTGGACAAATCCATCAGTCTGTGGGCCCTGTCCACAGGTAAAAAAGCCTTTGCCTGAAGGGTGTCCAATCTTGCTCCTATGAACTCCAAGTTCTGTGAAGGACGCAAAGTGGACTTTGCGAAGTTTATGACAAACCCCAGATGCTGGAGAAGAGAGATAGTGTGGAGGGTGGCCTGATTGGTCTCCTGTGGAGACTGACCCCTGATGAGCCAGTCGTCCAGGTATGGAAAGACAAAGAGTCCTTGAACCCTGAGGTAGGCCACCACCACCGCCAGGCACTTGGTGAAAACCCTGGGGGTGGAGGTTAGGCCAAAAGGGAGTACCCTGTACTGAAAATGGTTTCCTCCCACCACAAATCTGAGATATTGCCTGTGGTCTGGATGGATAAGGATGTGAGTATAAGCATCCTTTAGGTCTAAGGAGCATAGCCAATCTCCCTGCTGGAGGTAGGGCAGCAGCATCCCAAGGGTAAGCATCTTGAACTTTTCCATCTCCAGGAACCTGTTTAGATTTTGCAAGTCTAGGATGGGCCTGAGGCCTCCTGTCCTTTTTGGTACCAGAAAGTACCTGGAGTAAAGCCTTGACCTCTCAGGTGGTGGGGCACCGGTTCCACCGCCTGTTCCTTTAGAAGACTTGCTAACTCCTGCAGGAGTAGGGTCCTGTGTAGAGGGAGTCTTGGAGACTCCCCTGGAAAGTAGGAGGGGGGTACCTGGCGGAAGTGGAGCAGATAGCCCCTCTGGACTATGCTTAGCACCCAGGTGTCCCATGTTACGGCTGACCACCTGTGGGCATACAGGGACAGCCAGCCTCCTGTGCTGAAAGGGGCCAGCTGAGGAGAAGAGGCTATGCCACTGGAGTCAAAACCCCGCTCCCTGCTCTGCAGGAGCTGGAGGCTTGGGGTTTTTCTGTCTACGGGGCCCATGTTCCTGCCCCTTGGCCTGCTGACCCTGCTGGGGAGCTATGGAGGCCTGGAATTGAGGGTAGGATTTGTAGGCAGATGACTTCCTCGGGTAAAAGGTTTTTCCCCAAGCCCTTGTCCGGGTGAGAGTCTCGGACTCGAGTTCTGCAGCCTTTTCAGCCATGGGCTTGCCAAAGAGGTTTTCACCTTGGCAAGGGACATTGACCAACTTGTCCTGAACCCATGGCTCAAGGTCCGATGACTGTAGCCATGCCTGACGGCGTGCACCGATGCCGGCCGTGGCTACTTGGGCCGAAGCCTCGAAGCCATCATAGGCTGCTCGAGAGATAAACTTCGAGCACTCCCGGATCCCCGATGACAGGACTGTGAACCTCTGCAAAGGTTCCTTGGAGAGACTAGCAGAGAACCCGGCAATCTCCTTTGCCAGGTCTCGAAGGTACATGCCCATGTACAGCTGGTAAGTCTGGACACGGCAAGCAAGCATAGAGCCCTGGAAGCACTTTCTACCGAGGGCATCCAGGTTTCGGGCCTCCTGGCCGGGAGGCACTGAGGAGTGCATCTTCTGACTCTTCAGATGATGCATGGCCGATTCCACAACCATGGAGAGGTGAGGTAGCTGTGCCTTCTGGAACCCGGGGCTCTTGCGGACTTGATAGATGGAATTGACCCGCTTGCTCAGTACCGGTGTCAAAGCCGGCGCCTCCCACATGCGGAAGAGCAACCGTTCCAGCATCGGAGGAACCGGTACAGTAAAGGCCTCCTTGGGGGGAGAGTCATACTGCAGGGCCTCGAGCTCCTCGGCTCGAGGCTCCTCCTCGGGGTCCGCGGGGAAGGCCAAAGCCTTGGTCATGTCCCGCATGAAGTCCGAGAACTGGGTATCCTCTGGGGGGGGACTGTCTCCGAGGCTCGGACTCTGGTGAGTCCGAAGGGACACACCTGGTCCAAAACGTGTCCGGGGACTCCTCGTCCTCCATTTCCCAGCCCGACCCCTCGAAGGAGGAATCAAGCGGCTCCAGTCGGGCAGGCACCGATGCCATCCGTCCCGACGCCGAAGGTACCGGCGTCGACGACCTCGGTCCCGAACGGGAGGCCGAGGAAGATCTCGGCCGAGGATTGACTCGAGATCGCATGAACTCGAGGATCGGCTCGGCCTCCGGGGTCGACTTGGACGTCGAGGTCCCAGTGGTCAGGGCAGATGCACCGGTGAGACTGGCGATCAGTGCCCGCTGCTGTTCCATGAAGGCAGCCAAGCTGCTCTCCAAGGCCATCAACCTGAGTCCGAGCTCAGGAGACTCAGCAGCCCCCGACTTGGGCCCCGACGGCGTGGGGCCCGACGTCGGCTCCCCCGGAGGAGAGTCCATGAGGACTACAGTACTCACTTGACTTGGGGCCTCCATCTCTACACGAGGTTGTTTAGCAGGCCTCTCCGACTCCGAAGACCTAGGACGGCGGTCGGGGTATGCGACTTGGCCCTCGAGGAGCCAAGTGCGTCCACCGACGACGCCCTCGTGGGTTTTTTCTTCCTGCGGTGTTCCCGCGAGCGAGACCCCCGGCGATGTTCGGGATCGGAGTCCCGAGACGTCGAGGCCTCTGATGAAGTCCGGGCCCGGCTGGACACGGAGTCAGAGAAGATTCTTTCCTTCTGATGTTGACGGCTCCTCAACGCCTTCAAGGACATTTTCCCACCCGGGCCACAGATCATCGGGTCAAGATCGGTCCCGAGTCAGCGGAGGCAGCAGTCATGTGTGTCAGTGAGAGATATAAGTTTCTTACACTGATCACACTTTTTAAACCCACTGGCAGCCATTGGGGGAAAAAGAGCCCCTGCAAGGTCAAAAGACAGGGCTGCCAGTGAAAAATAGAAAAATGGCGCGAACGCTAATCTCAAAGGACAAAAACCGAAAAATGAAGTCCAGGCTCGATACCGGTGTACCGGGCCCAGGTGGGAAAGGGAACCGGCATCGAACCGAGTAAAAAACAAGGATCCACGCAGAAATCAACTTTTTTTTACGGGTAACGAGACACGTCTGTCGGGCTCCGCGGAAAAAAGAAGACTGAGCAAGATGGCACCGTTGGGCGGGAAGGGGACCGTGCATGCGTGCTGCATTCCCAAAGGCTTTCTTTGAAAGCTGGGGAAATGCTCCGCATGGGGGATACGTCGGTGCCGACGTCACCCATATGTGAGGACTGACTTCCTGCTTGGTCCTGGAGAAGAACTATTGGCCAGGCAGTACTTCATCACCTCTTTGGGGAATAGTAACACGACACTCCAGAGAGAGTCCAGCCTGCTCGTAGGTGAACGAGATGTGGTCTGCAATCTTGAGCCTGTTAATGTCATGGGAGACGAACAGTTGCAACGAGTGGCGATGGGGCTGTGTCTTCTGAAGGTAGAAGGACAGTGCGCTCTTGAAATCCAGGGTGTGTAGCGAGACGTCCGCTTGGGATGTCTGAGGCCTGGGGAAGAAGGTGGGAAGGACCACCTCCTGGTTCATGTGAAAAGCAGACACCACCTTAGACAGGAATTTCAGGGTGGGTTCGGAGAACCCTGTTTTTGTGGAATCTGGTATAGTGGACATGGGCCACCAACACTTGTAGCTCACTAACTCTCCTGACTGAAGTGAGCACTACCAGGAACACTACTTTCAATGACAAGAACTTGAGATAGCACATAGCCAGAGGCACAAAAGTGGGAACTATCAACTTCCCAAAAACAATGTTCAGGTCCCATGTCACCGGCAGTGGGGGTATGGGGGGCCGCGAGAGAAGCCCCTTCATGAAGCTGCCCATAAAGGGGTTCACAGAGACAGGCTGGCCGTCAACGAGGTGGTGATGTGCCGCTAGACCACTGAGGTGCACCCTGTTAGATTTGGACGTTAGATTTGGACTTTAGATCAGCCTGGAATAGATGCAGAATATATTGCAGGATGTCCTGCACTGAGCAAGAGATTGCTGTCTGTGTACAAGATGGAGAATCTATGCCATTGAAGGCATACATGAGCTGTGTTGAATTCTTGCGCGATGCCAGCAGCCTGTCCTCTACCTCCCAGGAGAGGTGGAGGTGTGCTATGGCCAGCCGTTCAGCACCCATGCCGTCAGGGCGAGGGACTGGAGGTGGGATGGAGAAGGGTCCTGTCCTCCTATGGGAGCAAGTCCAGGTCCTGGCCCAGTGGTATCAGGGCCACTTGGGACAGTTGCAGGAGCAGAGGGAACCCCGGCTGCCGGGATCATTGAGGGGCAATGAGGATTATGGAGCCGTGGTTCGAATGAATTTTGAGCAAGGTCTTGGAAACCAAAGGAGTCAGTGGGTATGCATACAGTAGGCTCCTGAACCATGACAGGAGAAAGGCATCTGCCGCCACTCATTTTGGGGCCAGCCTCTGGGAGCAGAAGCGTGGCAGCTGTGCATTCTCAGGGCTGGCGAAGAGATCCAACATCGGAGTCCCCAACATCAAAAGATGAAGTTGGCTACTACTGGGTTGAAGCACCATTCATGGGGCTGAAGGACTCTGCTGAGTCAATCTGCGAGCAGATTGTCCTGGCCAGGCAGGTAGTCCGCCCAGAGGATCATGCCCTTCTCTGCGGCTAAGGTCCACAAGCAAACTGCCTCCCAACAGAGGAGGTATGAGCCCATTCCCCCCCTGCTTGTTGATGTAAAACATCGCTACTTGGTTGTCTGCCTGAATGAGCACAACATGGCCCACCAGGTAGGCCATGAACACCCGAAGAGTGTTTGACACAGCTCTGAGTTCCAGGAGACTGATCTGGAGGGCACTTTCCTCCCAAGTCCAGATGCCCTGCAACTGGAGACTGTCGCAGTGGGCTATCTAGCCAAGCTTAGATGTGTCCATAGTCAGAACACATTGGGCCAGTGGAGCCTGGAAGGGTAGGTCAGCCATGAGATTCTGTCAGATCTGCCACCAGGCGAGAGAGGCCGCCAAGGGCGGGTGATCAGTACTTGATCCTCCAGTTGGCCCATTGCCTGAGTTCATTGAGAGCTGATAGTCCACTTAGCCTTTTGCAACTGGAGACAGGCCTGCGGGGTTACGTGAACTGTTGAGGCCATGTGCCCCCATAGGCACAGCAGGACGAAGGCAGATGCCAATGAGCGACCCTGTACCTCACTTCCTAGTGTTGCTAGGTGCTGTACCCGGTCTACAGGGAGGAAGGCTCTGGCATAGGTCAAGCCCAGAAGGGCTCCTATGAACTCCAGGCACTGGGTCAGGAGCAGATACTTTGGGAAGTTGATCACGAACCCCAGATGTTACAGCACCCTTATGGTGCATTGGCCCACGTGACGTACCTCCTCTGGCAAGCTAGCTTTCAGAAGCCAGTCGTCCAGATAAGGGAAGACAAAGACTCCCAGTAAGCAGAGGTGAGCGGTGACTACCGCCAGGCACTTGGTGAACACCCTGGGGGCTGGGGAGAGGCCAAAGGGGGGAACTCTGTACTGGTAGTGGCAGCCTCTGATGATGAAGTGGAGGTACTGACTGTGCCAGGGATGGATCAGGATGTGGGTAAAGGCATCTTTAAGATCCAAGGAGCATAGCGAAACTCCCCACAGGAGGTAGGGCAGCAATGTTCCAAGGGATAGCATCTTGAAATTCTTCTTGACCAGAAAGCGGTTTAGGTCCCACAGATCAAGGATGGGCCAAAAGCTGCCTATCTTTTTTGGGATGAGGAAGAACTGCAAGTAGAACCCTATGCCCCAGAGGGGCTCAGTTACAGCTCCACTGCCCGATCCTCGAATAGGGACTTGAGTTCCTTCTGCAGGAGCACTTTGTGCAGGGAAGTCGCAGGAAGTTCCTCTGTAAAGAAGCGAGGAGGCCTTTGGTCAAAATGCAGAAGGTAACTTCCCCGCACCACCTGCAACACTCAGGCATTGGTGGTGAAGCCCGGCCAGAGATTTCCTCCCGTGTGCTTGGGCTCGGGCTCTCTGTAGGAAGATGGGCTATGCCCAGGGAGTCAAAAGCCACCCCCCCCCCTCCCCCAGGTTGCAGCTGGGGCACTGTTTGAGGCTTGGGGGCTTTCTGCTTATGGGGGCCATGCCTCTGGTCCTTGGCCTGCTGACCCTGTTGGGGAGCCTGATAGGCTAGAAATTAGGGGTATTTCACATAAGCGTTTTTCACCTTTGGGTGGAAGGGATTTTTCCCCAAAAGCATTCCGACAGTTAGGGTTAGCCGTCTTCCAAGACAGCCTAGTCCAAGTCAAGAACTCTGACACAAACTCGGCTGCCTTGTCTATCATGGGTTTGCCAAAGAGGTTCTCTCCTCGGCAGGGGACATCGGCCAGTTTGTTCTGCACCCATTGCTCCGAGGACTGTAGACAAGCCAAGCGGTGGGCACTGATGCCCACCGCAGCTACACGAAACAAGGGTTCAAAGTTGTCAAAGGCTGCGCAAGTCTGGAATGTGGAGCATTCCTTGACCAAGGAGATGAGGGTCTGGAAGCGCTCAAAAGATTCACCAGTCAGTTCAGCTGAGAACCCGACGAGCTCCTTCATGAGGACGCTCAGGTACATGCCCTGTACAGTTGGTAAACCTGGATATGGGCCACGAGCATCAAGCCCTGGTAGCACTTTCTGCCAAACCTGTCCATGGTGTGGGTCTCTCTACCAGGGGGCAACGAGAAGTGCGTCTTCTGACTCTTTATTCGACACACTGCTGACTCCACTAAAATGGAGATGTGAGGCTGCTGTGACTTCTGAAAGTCGGGGCTCTTGCCAACTCGATACTGGGAATCAAGTCATCGGCTCACAATTGGTACCGTTACTGGGCTCTCCCACATCCTGAACAGCAGGCGCTCCAGGATGGGAGGAATCGGCAACATCAGTGTCTCCTTAGGAGGGGACTTGTACTGGAGAATCTCTAAGTCCTCAACATGAGGCTTGTCCTCTAGTTCCGCCATGAAGGCCAAAGCCTTTGACATCCCCATAGAAAGTCGAGGAATGTGAGGTCCTCAGGCGGGGGACCTCTGCTGCTCCGAGGGGGAGATGGTTTAGAGGGGACATCCCTGTGCAACACAGTGTCAGACAATTTATCGTCTATCTCTCAGCCCAACTCTGAGCCAGGCGATACCTCAAGTCATCGGGTCGATGAGCCGCCTGCACCGAAGGAGAGAGAGGTGCTCGACGTGCCAACCCTGAAGTGCTCGGGGGTGAGTCGCGCCTCAAGCAGGAGGCTGACCAAGCAGGAGAATCGTTCCAGTACCGGCTGGACATCCTTTGAGAAGATCCTCGTGGTGGAGGGTCCCACTGTCAGCACTAATGACCCCAAGACTCTGTGCATTGGGTCCCGCTGCGCCTCAAGAAAGGCAGCCAAGCTGCATTCCAAGGCCACCATCCTGGCTTTGATGCCAGTAGGCTCCGCAGTGACCGGTTCAAGCCTCGATGAAGCTGGCTCCCTCAACAGGGAATCATCAGTGGTGATCATGTTGGAGGATCAAGCCTAATCCCCCGCCACGGTGGGAGTCTCCTCCCACCGAGGCAGCTTCGAGAGCCAGTCCCAGCCATCTCCCTCAGCACTGGATTGAGGACTCTGAGGCTGTGTACTGGAGGGTCATACCCCCGGCTCCAGGATCAAACTTCGACTGCAGCTTGGATGATGTCTTAAACCCATGGGGGGAGATTCTCCGAGGACAACCCCCGGTCTGAGGCTCCACAACCTCAGGGTCTGGATTGAGCATGTGCACGCAACACCGAGTGGTCAAACACAGTCTCCGAGGGCAGCGATTCCAGACTCGATGCTGGCCCCGCGGAAGAGGTCTTTGAGCCAAACAGCTCCTCCTGCTGCTTTTCATGATTCCTTCAGCTCCTGTTCAACATCTGCAGGCAGCTTGGGCAAGTACAGTCATCGTGATCCGCACCGAGGCACTTGATACAGCAACTGTGGCCATCCATTATGGACATGTTACGGAGAAATTAGACCTTACCTGCTAATTGTCTTTCCTTGAGTTCTCTCCGGGCCAGTCCAGAACAGATGGGTAGTCAAATCTCCCTCCTCTAGCAGCTGAGGACTGAATACTGATACTTGTTGCTAGGATACCCAGCTCTCCCCTGGTGACAGAAGCCAGTCTTAATGTACCAAGCAGACAAAAATAACAAACCAGAAGAAGAAATATGGGAAACAGCGAGAACAATGGAAGAGTGACTCAGAAGGTTGTTAAATACGCACTGAGTCCTGCCCTCCCAGCAGGGAGGCATTGGAAGAACAAAAGCTCATGCTCCCATCCGCTATAGCGGCGCTGGGTGTTTTTTTTTTTTTTTTTAAGTTAGCCAATCCCAAGATGGCCACTAAAAACTATAACACTGAGAAATACAGAAGATACAGAAGATCCAGAAGGGGTGGGCTCTGGACTGGCCCGGAGAGAACTCAAGGAAAGACAATTAGCAGGTAAGGTCTAATTTCTCCTTCCTAATCGTCTCTCCGGGCCAGTCCAGAACAGATGGGTAGTACCAAAGCAGTATCTAACCCTGGGAGGGACCTGTGAGCCCCGCTATTATGGCGGAAGCCCCCACACATGCATCCTGACGCGCGAACACATCCAATCGATAATGACGCGAGAAAGCATGGAGAGAAGACCAGGACGCCGCTCTACAAATATCCACCGGAGGAACTAAAGCCGACTCCACCCACGAGGTCGCCTGACCCCTGGTAGAATGAGCATGAAGACCGACAGGAACGGTTTGCCCCTGGTTTCATAGGCGACCCGAATGGCCTGTTTCACCCAACGCGCAATGGAGGCCTTGGACCCTTAGACGGCCCTCCGAAAAGCACAAACAACCGGTCGGATTTACGAAACGATTCAGTCTCCCTAAGGTAACGATGGAGCACACGACCCATATCCAACCTCCGCAGAGAACGATCAACAGACGCCCCGACCCCCGTCTCAACGAAGGTGGGCAGTGAGACTGACTGATTCAGATGGAATGCAGACACCACCTTAGGCAGAAAAGACGGAACCGGACGCAAGACCACTTTCTCCGCTGAAAACTGAAGAAACGGAGGCCTACAGGACAGCGCCTATAAATCTGAAATTCGTCTGGCGGAACATAGGGCCACCAAAAAAACCGTCTTCCAGGTTAACTCCCTGATGGAACTAGAAGAACGCGGCTCAAAAGGAGCGCCTGTCATCACCTCCAACACCAGATTCAAGTCCCAAGGAGGAAAAACTTGCCGAAACGGCGGTCTAAGATGCTTGGCCGCTCTAAGGAATCGCAGTATGTCCGGATGCGAGGAAAGACGAATCCCGCGAACCGTACCCCGAAAAACCGCTAGCGCCGCTAACTGTACCCTCAGGGTGCTATGAGCAAGACCCTTCTCCAGTCCGCATTGAAGAAAGGCGAGAATATCCGGAATGGAAGACAAACGGGCCCGTAAGGCGCGCTCCGCGCACCATGCCTCAAAAACGCGCCACACCCGAATGTAAGCCAACGACGTGGAACGTCTGCGAGACTGCAGCAACGTAGATATCACTGATGCCGAATAACCTTTGTGGCGCAACCGTTGCCTCTCAATAGCCATGCCGTAAGCAAGAATCGATCCGCCTGGGGCATCGGAACGGGTCCCTGCAGCAGTAAGTCCGCTCGAGCGGGTAACTGCCACAGCGGTTCCACTAGAAGCTGCATCAGATCGGCGTACCAAGGGCGTCTGGGCCAATCTGGAGCAATAAGGATCACCCGACCTCCGTGAGTGGCTACTCTCTGAATGACTCGACCCACCAATGGCCACGGAGGAAACACATACAGGAGCTGCTCCAACGGCCAGGGTTGCACCAGGCCATTGAGACCCTCCGACATATGTTCTCTGCGCCTGCTGTAAAAGCGCTCCGCCTTCGCATTGCGAAGAGTGGCCATGAGGTCCAGAACCGGCTGACCCCAACGGAGGGTGATATCGTGAAAAACCTCCGCGTTGAGTTCCCACTCTCCCGGATCCAGCACATTGCAGCTGAGATAGTCGGCCTGTATATTGTCTTTTCCTGCCACATGAGACGCCGACAGCGCCACAAGGTGCAATTCCGCCCAGTGAAACAAGCGTTGGCTCTCCTCCAGGAGATGGAGACTTCCCGTTCCGCCTTGACGATTTATGTAGGAGACCGTCACAAGGTTGTCGGAAAAGATGCCCACCGGCTTTCCCTCTAGAAGAGCTGCAAACGCCAACAGCGCTAGATATACTGTTCTCAGTTCCAGTCAATTGATGGACCACAGACTCTCCTCCGGCGACCAGGAGCCCTGTGCTATGTGGGCCAAACAATGCGCCCCCCAGCCGGAGAGACTGGCATCCGTCGTGACCAAAATCCACTCCGGGAGTGCTAGGGGAACGCCTGCAAGAAGATGGTCCGGAACCAACCACCACTGAAGACTGAGCCTCACGTGGTCGGGACAGCCTAAGCGACGAGAAAGCGGATGATGTTGCGGAGACCACCGCGAAAGCAGCGCTTGTTGGAGCGGACGCATGTGCGCCCGGGCCCAAGGCACCAGATCCAAGGCCGCCGCCATCAGCCCCAGTAACTGCAAGTACTTCCAAGCTGTCGGCGCCCGAACACGCAAAAACGCTGACACGTGAGAGAGAAGCTTCCGAACCCTCTCCGGAGGCAAGAGAACCAGCCCCCTGTCTGTGGCGAAGAACGCCCCCCAGATACGGAAGCTGCTTCACCGGCTGAAGCCGACTCTTCGCCTGGTTCACAATCCATCCAAGACCCTCGAGACAGGAAACTACCCGAGCGGTCGCCCTGACCGACTCTTCTCGCGACGCCGCCCGAATCAACCAGTCATCCAGATAAGGGTGAACTAGGACTCCGTCCCTGCGAAGAGCCGCCGCCACCACCACCATAACCTTCGTGAAGGTGCGCGGCGCCGTCGCTAACCCGAACGGCAACGCCCGGAACTGAAAATGACCCATTGGAACTGCAAACCGAAGGAACCGCTGATGATCCGGTCTGATAGGAATGTGGAGGTAGGCCTCTGTCAAATCGATGGAGGAGAGAAACTCTCCTGGATGCATGGAGCGGATTACTGATCTCAAAGTTTCCATCCGGAAATGAGAGACCCGCAGACGCCGGTTCACGTGCTTCAAATCCAAAATGGGTCGGAAGGAGCCCTCCTTTTTGGGCACCACGAAATAAATCGAGTATCGACCGAATCCGCACTGGTCTTGGGGAACTGGAACCACGGCTCGGAGCTGCAGCAAGCGTTGCAACGTGTCGCGGACCGCTGCCCGCTTGGCGACCGGACCACATGGAGAAAAAACAAACACGTCCGCCAGATGACCAGCGAACTCGAGAGCATAGCCCTCTCTGATAATTTGCAGAACCCACTGGTCTGTGGTAATGGCGGCCCAAGCGGAGACAAACTCCTGCAAACGACCTCCTACTGGAAGCTCCGCCTGGTCCGGCCTCACTTCATTGTGGCTTTTTAAGGGACGTTGGAGCGGATCCAAAGTAACCCCTGCCGGAACCTCTAGCGCCCCGAAAGGACTGCCCCCGGGACTGAAACCGACCCCGCTGATAAGGAGCAAAGCGGGCTCCCCGAAAGCGGCGAAACTCACGCCCTTGACCCCTAGGGAAGGAGCTCTGCTTAGTCGCCCGAGGACGATCTTCGGGTAGGCGCCCCCCTTTGGAGTCACCTAAATCCTTAACAATTTTCTCCAGCGCTTCCCCAAAGAGAAGCTTACCTTTGTACGGAAGTTTGCTGAGACAGGCCTTGGAAGAAACATCCGCCGCCCAATTACGCAACCAAAGAAACCGACGGGCGGCAATCATGGAAGCCATAGCTTTTGCGGAAATGTGAATCAAATCATAGAAGTCATCCGCTAGATACGCTGCCGCAGATTCCAGCTTAGCTCCCTCTCCAGAAGGAGAAGCATCTCCCGCTGGACTAGAAGCCAGCTGACTCCACCGAATAGCAGCTCTGGACACGTAAGCTCCACAGACTGACGCCTGCAGCGCCAGGGCGCTAGCATCAAAAGCTTGCTTCAAAAGCCCCTCTAACCGACGATCCTGCATATCCTTAAGGGCCGTAGCCCCTTCCACTGGGATGGTGGTCTTCTTGGTGACCGCTGAAACCAGCGCATCAACCTTAGGCATACGGAGGAGTTCCCTTTCCTCCTGGGGCACCGGATACAAGCGTGCCATAGTCCTAGCTCCCCGCAAGGAAGCCTCCGAACATTCCCACTCGGACTCTATCATCTGTTTGATGACTCTGTGCAGGGGAAAACATTTTTGCTCGGTCTTGAACCCCTGTAACAAAGGATCCTCTAACGGTTCCTGCTGAACTACCGGAGGAAGAATACTGAGAGCCAATAGAGACTGTGCAATCAGGGCCGGCAACTCATCCTTCCTAAAACCCGAAAAACATTAGGGTCCTCCCCGGGCCCTAATTCACCTTCCTCCAAATCTGCTGGCCAGGAGTCCAAACCCGGGTCTGATAGGAGCTCTCCCTCCTCTGGCCCCACTGCCTCAGCCGCCAGAGAAATATCATCAACCTTAGCCTCTCTAAGAGCCGAGAAAGAAGAAACCCCTTCCCCGAGCTCAGACCGGCTAGAGACCCCTGCTGGAGCCATCAGCGAATCTGTCACAACTGGCCCAGGAAACTGCGCCTTCTTAATCAAATAAGCCCTGTGAAACGCCAGAATAAACTCTGGTGAAAGAAGTGGATCAATTTCCTCTGGCAGCACTGGCACCACAGGCTGCTCCTGCTCCACCGTACAATGGCGCGATTTAACTTTACGTTTGCCTGGTTTAGAGAGTGGGAGTGCTGAAACGGATGGCTCTGCTAAGATGGCCGCCGTTCCCGCGCTTTCTCCTGTCTGCATTTTCGCCGTCTGCTCTCCCAACTGATCCGGCATAGTACTTGAGACCCGCAGCACGGAGAGAACACTAGGGCACCGAAAACACCGCGAATCCCTGCCCTCTGCCGAAAAACCACCCGCGGGAAACAAAAGCCCCGAAACTCGAGGGGGGAGGGAAACAGCCGCGGCTCGCTGAAAATACCTGAAATAAGCTGCCGGTCAGGCTGAAGAGCTCTCGCTAAGAAGAGAACCGCTGCCAGCGGCCCAAAGAGCTGAAAGGAAATGCAGCAGGTAACAGCAGCTGGGGCCCCCAGGTCTGTTCCCAACTAGGACACTGAATAGAGAAGAGGAGACAGGCTCTGTCCCATTCTCTGAGCCAAGTACACGGCTAACAGACATCAGCGATAAGCACATCAATCAGCACAACAATTTGGAAGTGCTAAATACCCTGCTAGGGTAAAGCACTCAGTACCCTGTGAAACTCTTCCAAGAAAATAACAAAAAAGGCCACAGAACTAAACAGAACAGATCTTTGTGGGGAGTCAAATCTTCACACATCCAGCTCAGCTGCTGAGGACAATAAGACTGGCTTCTGTCACCAGGGGAGAGCTGGGTATCCTAGCAACAAGAATCAGTATTCAGTCCTCAGCTGCTAGAGGAGGGAGATTTGACTACCCATCTGTTCTGGACTGGCCCGGAGAGACGATTAGGAAAGGGACATTTGCCACATTGCTTAAAACTGCTGACCAAAGACATAGCGGGGAGACGGCACCCACGAGATCAAACTCAGACGTCCCAGTCAGGGAGAGCATGAGAAAAGACCAGCGCATGAAAAGAAAATGAAAAAGGACCCGAGAAAAACGCGATATCAAGGCGAGGGCGGACTCGGGCGGCAAGAAAGTGATCAAGAACCTACACGTAAGAAGGAGCGTAAAAAGAAGCTAAGAGAAAAAGGGTAGAAAAAGTTACCTTTTACCAGGGATGACAGATATTTTTTCTGCAGAGCCCTGCAGATGTCCTAAGACGGAGGTAAGATGGCACCCTTGGCCGGGAAGGTGACCGCACATGCGTGGTCTAATTCCCAAAGGCTTTCTTTGAAAGCTGAGGAATGATTCTGGGCAGGCTCCATCGATGAACCCATATGTGAGGACTGACTTCCTGCTTGTTCCCAGGAAAAGAGCAATCACTCTAGAAAGTAAAGCATACTAGTGCAATCTTCCAAGCGGGGTTAACACACTACACCTCTCATTAGCCTAGCCTCTCCTAGAAGAACAAATGTGACTTACAATACCAAATAGATCAGAGAAATGGCAATAAATAATATTGAAAATATTGTTGTGCTAAGGCTGACATCAACTGGTTTTGAAATTCACTCTTAAAGCACAAGTTATTTCACAGGAATCTGTTGTTACTAAAATTGGCAGGGGAACATCTACTCCTGAGGATGGCCTTTCAAGTTTAAATACTCTATTTACTCACTTGTGCTAAGCTTTAGCAAATAATGCAGCAGCAAAGGTTAAGGCACATTAGAAGTAAAAGTTCTGCCTTAAGAGGATAATTTTATAACCAGGCACCTAGTTTAAGGCACCCAAAATGCACCTATTTTGTGCCGATTTTATAATGAAAAATAGGCACTGGTATTCTCTATTAAATATCAGCATAAGTGACCGAAAACATGCCTTAAGCTCAGACATGGACATTTACACCAGCCAAACTGCCTGTGCCCATGCCCAAAGGGAAAATATACACCAGGCAAGGTACGTGCTGTCATGAGGCTGGAGCTAGAAAAGAAACAGTGTTGAAAAAAACTCCTGATTTTCATGGAACTCAGAAAAGGCAGAGAGCGCAGTTCCAGCGCAGCTCAGCCAGAGGGCGCATGAACAATTACACAGTACCTGAAGCAACGTGCTCTAGCATTGATCACATTATAAGGGAAAGTTTAAGTGATGAAACCTTATGGAAATAGATAAGCCTCAGAAAGTTAGAAGAAGTAAAGCTAACCTTTTAAAAGTACTTCCCAACAGTGTGATAAGGAAGTTGTATGAGAAACAGAAGAACCCCTGTGAGGAGTTAACAGATTCTGAAGACAGTCATAGCATTGAAGAAGGTAGTGACCCAGAATCAATGGACTTTGATTGTGAAACCAGTGTTCCCATTCCTCAGAGTGAACCAATGGAATGTAACTTTTGTTCAAGAACTAGCTTGATTGCCTTGCTAGATGTATAGAGAAAAGAGAACTCTGCATATGGTGAAGTTGATAACCATTTGTTTCCTGATGTTAATTTCTATTGATTTGAAAGAAGCCTTAACCCAGATAAACAGTTAATTGTGAAGCCTACAACCCTTAACTGTTTATATAATGGTGGAACCGTTTTGTTAGAGGAAAGAATTACCTTCATTTTCTTTTGTGTCTTATTGAATCTAAGCGTTGACCGGGGAAATAAAGCCTTATTACCCTAACTTTGGCGTAGATTGTTCTTTATAAGGAGTTCTGTACTACAAGGACCAGAATCCTCCTGGTCCTTCAGCTCAACCACTCCTTAAAATAAATTAAATGTCACCGGACACCCTTATTTCCTATGCCAGTAGGGGCGCCTGGGGGACAGTACATACTTTTACGGTAGTCAGTAGGTAATTCAAATGCATTCATAGCACTTCAAGGGAAGACAGCCATGCAGTCAATACAGAAAAATACTTGATAATGTGTGCTAATGGCTCCGCCGATAAAATGGAATGTGGTTAGTTACACCTCTGCAGGTATAGCTAACTATGCACTGTTACTTGCTGAGTTAGTATGGCAATGATATCCATGTGTTAGGAAATAATAATGTTTAGTTTAAGTGCATATACAGGAGGCCTGCACAAGAGAAATCAGAATCCTATATATGTGCCCTTTGTACATTTTGGTGTGGGTATGGAAAAGGAATGTGCTGTGCTAAGCTAAATTGATTGTTCTACTCAGAGATGACTCGTATTTGCATAGTTACTGATAAGCTATAGTGGGCCCCAGAAGATGGGTGGATGACGTATGAATATGTTTCTGAGAATGTATAAAATACGGACAATCCCTCCACCCTATGGAATAAACTTGCATACTTTTCCTTCTGTGTGGTCTGTGAGTTTTATTCCCCTGGATTCCAGCCAGCCGGAGCAGCACACCGCAGATGAGGGTTCGGGACTTCCCTGGCCTGGAGTGACCCACAAGAAGCAGACCCTTTACATTTGGTGTCAGAAGTGTCGGATACTCCCGTTGGCCAGGGATCCCTGTGCTTTGGCAGCACGGTTTAATTTAGAACTGGCATTCTCCCTTTGGTAGGGAGTGTCCCTATTGCTTTGGTAGCATGGTTTAGTGGAAAAGCTAAATTTTTTTCTCACCTGCGGTTGCTGTGAGGGCTGTGTGCTTGTGTGTCTGTGTGAGTCTGGCTAGACGCCCATGCCATATTTTGAAGCGATATAGCGCTTGTGATAGATACTGTGCAGAAAGCCAGTGGTCAGACGTGCGTTTGTTGTGAATTAATTAGAGGATGGGGGGGTCCCAAGGTGAGGGGACTGCTCCAGAATCCGCGTGAGTGCATTTTAGCTTAATGTTGTGATAAGGTTTAAAACTGCAGCTAAAAAAAAGCCATCCTACATAAATTGTCAGTGTGGGTTACAGGACATTTGCTAATTCTGCTGAAGATAAACTGATGACTCAGAGTCCCTGGAATGCAAGTGACAAGTGGTGTTTGTTTATTCTTCCAAGCCTTTCCTGTCTTCTTTAGCTAAAAGGGGGGTGGGGGGGGAGTTCCTGGGTGAAGGGGACCAGCCCAGTTTAATTAAGTACGTAATTCTTTTAGAGGCTTTTTTTCGATGTGTGCTGTAACTTGCTGCATCTGGAGATAGTACAGCCTGAGCGTCACATGCTCCGCTCTTCCCTCCCCCTCCCTTCCTGTTCTTTGTGTTCAAAGGCTACGGACAGGTGGACAACAGAAACCTAAAGTTACAACGTAAATTATTATTTATTTGCAGAGTGTCTATTTATTGCCATATTGTAAGAAGACAAGCTAAATAAAAAAAAAAATTTACTCTTGTACTCAACAACGGCATAACTGTCACTGAAATATGTAATAGGGTGTGTCTGTATTTAGACACCCATTGCTATAGCAATGTACTGAATAATACAAATACTAAAAGAGCTCTTAATCTGATTCACAATATTCCTCTCCGAATCTCATTGGCCAGGTTGGCCATAGGTGAATTGGCCACAGGTAAAGGTGTAAATAACAGCTGGGGCTCGCCGGGATTTTCCCACAGTGGAGTGACTCCTGCTGAGTGGAGGTGCGAAGACACGTCCTGTTGATTTTAACAGTCTCACCTCCTTCTCTGCGGAGAGGTCTCTTTACTAGCTGGTAATGGTCCTAGGTGATTAGAGGTGTTATGAATCAGAGTGTCACAGACAGTGAATTAAAAGCAGGCACTGCAGCAACCAAGTAAATTCTGTGCACAGACCGCGGTAAGGAAAAGGGGGAGAATGATAAGAACTGTAAGATGCTAATGATGAAATGATGAAATACTGTTGTTTCCTTTGCACAAAGGAAAGTATCTCTCCTCCTGCTGTTTTGGTTGCTTGGATTTGTTAGGTGTTAACCCTTTATGTGACTGGTAAGTCTGAAGTGGAGAAATCAAGGGAGAGGGTCTGGTTCATTATGCAGGGTGAAATTTCTTAAGAAAGCACTTGTAAGCTTTGACTTGTCTTCTGTTTAAATTAAAAACCTTTGTCATATGTTTTAGTGGCTGAGGCAGCATTTAAGGAATTTGACTAAGCGTGTCTAGACTCAGCATCCTGTGGTCCCAAACCCTCATATATAAAGTTGAGTTAAATTTTGCATGAACACAAATGGTTCAGTATTGTAGATTTGAGCTATATGTTTGAGCCTGCTCCCTAGGCACTATGTAGATGATCTTCAAAGTTTGGGGCAGGAGAAACCAGTTGTGATAGAAGCCATTCACAATCTGCTGCATTTCTTGGGAATGAAAGGATTCAGGGTGTCCTGGAGGAAAAAAATTAGGTTGGGGCTATCTCTTCCCCCTACAGCATCAGAATCGAAACCAGAAACTTAAAAACGAAACCAGAAACTTAACAAAGAGAACAAAGAAGAGAGAGGGAAAGGGGGCAGCCCCTCCCGTGGGCTACAGAAGGCACAAATGGCCTTGGATTACAGCACAGCCCTTCTCTGGCCGTTTGTCAATGCATTTTGTTGCATGGCCATATTTACTAGCCAGGGGCTGAATTCCTTTCATCTTGAGGTGACTGCCACATTATCAGTGAAGGAAAGTGAAACAAAAAAAATGAATTTTATATTTTGTGGCAAGCACCTCAGAGGTCATAATTATTGTTCATATATTACAAAACACATAGAGTTGTAACTATAGGAATTTAATAGCAATCACAACTAGTGACAATTCTCAAGCAATTTTTTCTTTTTAAACTCTTAGTATTTAGGACTCTTCTCTCTCTTGTTCAGCTATCTGCATTTGCCTGAAGGAATCTAGACACAAGACAGACCTGCTGTTTACTTTGCTATTTGTGTTTGAGATAACATCAAGGTTGAACTGTTACTCTAAGCAAATTGCTTTAACATAATTTCATTGTTTCAGATCAGTTTGATACCAGTCTCAAGTATCATGTATAAGGTTTTAATTTAAACGTGACAAAGTATGATTCTGAATTCACCTTTTTGCAGTTTTATGTTATTTGAATGTCTGTTTCCTGAATTGTAAGATTTTAAGTTAATTATTTTGCATTGTTAAGCTCGGTGTGGATGGCTGACGAACAGGACAGTAGCACCATGGGTGCTGGCTATATTGATCTTTCTGATTTGACTTATTACAATATTGGATTTTAGGATAAATTCATCTGTTTTCCTGTATTTGAATTTTATGTGTTGGGGTCCAGAGAGAAAAAAATTGTACTTTGTTTTGAAAGTTTTTAACATTTCAGTTTTAGGAATACAGTATATTGTAGCACTATGACATACAAATTTTCTTTAGTTTACACACTTGCACTTTATGTTACCAAAATACTTGTTGTAGCAGTACATTATGTAGAGGTTCAGTACATACAGAAATTATAGAATTTTGGAAAGAGGCTGATCTGCAATTGCTTTGTTCCCAAGCACATAGATCACATTTAGTGGAAAGATGGAGCTTAGTTACCAGGAAATATGAGAATATTTGTAAAGTTAGTAGACAAATAAAACAATAATATTAACTTGAGATGATTGGATAAACAAAATTTTACTTGTTAGCAACGATCTAGGAGAGGTTTAAAAAAAAAAAAATAATAAAAGAGAGAGAGAGGCAGAAGGTGAGGCTACAGCCTAGGAAAAGGCAATAAACGTACTGCTTCAAATGTGATGATCTGGGCTACCAGAATTCTGACTGCTCTAAGACTCCTCGAGGACCCACAAGGCCTGAAGAACAGGAACCTTGCATATTTATGCCTCTGAAGAGACATGAATAGGCAGGGGGGAATAGGCCGAGAAGAACCCAAGGATCATCATGAGGCCCAGCCACAAATGCCTTGCAGGCCAAGAAGAACCTGAAGACATATCGCCATGAGGCCCGACCACAAATGCCTTGAACCTTCTTAGGCCTCTCATCTCAAAGGGATCTCTTAAACACCATGATTAGTGAGTAACTTGCACAGATCCTTGTGGGCACTGCAATTATAAGATCAGTCCTCAAATATTTTTAAGTTTCCACAGCACTCTCACTGAGAACCAGGTATAAGATAGACTTTAGTCACACCTGAGAGATTATGTGGCTGTTCTGTTAGAAGCCATACTCCTTCCTATTGGGATTGATGTTATAAAATGCCGTGAAGCACTAGTCTATATTGTAAGGACTTGCTAATTAGAATGAGCACTGTTTACTCATATTGTGATGCTTATTGAAAAGGATCTACATTTATATTTTATATATACCTTTTGTTTACAAAAATACTAAGTTCTTAGCAGCCTTGCCAAATAAGGATACACTAGTATGGTATAAAAAAGACAGAAGGACCTATGCATGTAGTTTGATGGAATGATGTAAGTGGAAAAAAAGGTGGTGTTGAGAGGAGCATGATGGAATATTCATGTTGGAAAGGAGAACTCAGATTAACATTATAAAATGGTGAGGGTGAATTGAAATGTGAAATGATGTATCCGATGTATCCATCTAGAAAGAAAACTGACAATGAATACTCTACAATATTTGATTATGCCATCCCCATTAACTCCAATTTTGAAAGTCATCTAGCCCAGAGATATACCCAATAATTGGGAATAGACACTTGGAGATGGGCTGAGTGCACTTTTCATCCTAATGAGCTTTGGGGAGACCCACACTGGCCATGTGGTGCTTTTCAGATGCTTTTATCCCTTTTTGCCTCTATGTGTCCTGGCCCGACACATGAAACTAAAGGAGGAAAGTTACACAAATTTTTACAAATTGGTATAATTCTTCAAATTTTTCACAATTTTAGAAGTGTGGGCATCTTGTCAAAATGTATTAGCTAAATTGAGAAATTAAACTGTCTTGCCTTTGACTCTGTTAAAAAAAACAAAACAATTGCCCTAAGGGAGTAGACTGAACTTTTTCTCCCTCTGAACTGTTATATGGAAGACTGCTTATTTTTTTTATATTCCTGAGCCTCACATTTGATCTCTTGTATTTCCTAGCAGCAGAGGCAACTCTCTTCCCTCCACAGGTATGCTCAGCAGGTCCAGTCCTTTCGGCTGGATGACTCAACTCTTTTCTTTCAATCCGGAGACTGGATTTTGGTAAAGACATACCACCAGCACATGGTACAAGCCCCTTTTCCAGTATGGGACCGTTCCAAGTTCTTCTGATAACACCGATTGCAGTGAAGGTGGCGGCTAAAAGATCCTGAAGCTATTGCCCTCGCTGGAAACATTCTCCATATACAGATCAGGCTTCAGGACCAGGATGAGAAGTAGCTGACGCCGGGGCAGCCAAGGCCCTAGCAACTGGAGAGGAGAGGAGAAGACTCCTGAAGAAAAGCAGCTTTCGGCCTAGAGGTACCGAACCAACAAATCCCTTCAAGGTTGGTGACAGGTCAGAGCACCTCACAAGCATGGTACCTTAGACCCGCTCTACGGACCTCCAAACTACAGTGATCGCCATCACAGGGACAGCCATCCTGTGTGACTCCTCCCCTTCGTAGATCCATGCGTCAAGAATCAAGCGTGTATCGTCTCCACTGACATCTTCGGTTCCAGCCTCCTGACCATCACGCACAAGACTGTGTTGACTCCTCCTATCACTCATATAGTGCCTCCTTCAGCCCATCTCGGGAACTGTTAATACGGCAATACTACTTGTCCAGACTGCCTTACCTTTTGTGTGTGCAGCTCGCTACAAACTGGAGCTTTTCTCTCAACATGTCTCATTACTGTATCTTCTAATCTGTGTGAAATGCAGAAGTTTACTGTACTTGATAATTTAAACTGCACCCAGCCCCATGTTTCTTTTTCTACTTTCTTGTATACTCGCCCCTCTTTGGGATATGACTAGGTCCCTTGCTCATTGTAAACTGTCTCTAGTTTTAATGTATCTTTCTTTGGGGTGGTCTCAAAGGGCTGCTTATTGCCCTATTGAACGGTTTTATAATTCTTGTTCTTTTTTGTTGTATATTTTCATTTGTTCTTGGCTGATTGTTGAAAGGCCCTACAAAGCTCTACCCCTTTTATGTACTTTTTCCATGGTGGCTGATGTACCTGTGCATGCCTCCACTGACCTCCCGTTAATGTCTGCTTAACGGCCCAGTAGATTGTTAGGCTGTTCTTATAGTGGGCCTATGCAGGCCCAAAGGGGGGATTGTTAGGAAATAATAATGTTTAGTTTAAGTGCATATACAGGAGGCCTGCACAAGGGAAATCAGAATCCTATATATGTGCCCTTTGTACATTTTGGTGTGGGTATGGAAAAGGAATGTGCTGTGCTAAGCTAAATTGATTGTTCTACTCAGAGATGACTCGTATTTGCATAGTTACTGATAAGCTATAGTGGGCCCCAGAAGATGGGCGGATGACGTATGAATATGTTTCTGAGAATGTATAAAATACGGACAATCCCTCCACCCTATGGAATAAACTTGCATACTTTTCCTTCTGTGTGGTCTATGAGTTTTATTCCCCTGGATTCCAGCCAGCCGGAGCAGCACACCGCAGATGAGGGTTCGGGACTTCCCTGGCCTGGAGTGACCAACAAGAAGCAGACCCTTTACACCATGTCAACTGCAAGACCTGCTCCTGTACGTTCCCCATCCAGACCACACCTCCTAACATGCTAACACTCTGCATTAACTGTTAATGTGACGCCACAGTTGGCATGCATTAAAAGCCAAGTTCAGTATCTACAAAAGAACATAAGATATGCCATACTGAGTCAGACCAAGGTCCATCAAGCCCAGTATGCTGTTTCCAACAGTGGCCAATCTAGGTCATAAGTACCTAGCAGTCTCTCCAAAAGACACAGGTTCCACAATGCTTGTATTGGGTCAAGCAGTAATATCCTGGGTCCCTTTTAATAATGGTTTATGGACCTTTCCTCCAGGAACTTGTCCAAACCTTTTTTAAACCCAGCTACACTAACAGCTCTTACTACATCTACATCCTCTGGTAACAAATTCCAGAATTTGATTACACATTCAGTGAAAAAATATTTTCTCTTATTAGTCTTAAATAGGTTACCCTGTAGCTTCATTGCATGTCCCCTAGTCTTTCTATATTCTGATAATATAAACAATCGATCTACGTTTACCCATTCCACTCCATTCATTAATTGACCTCTATCATATCTCCCCTCAGCCATCTCTTTTCTAGGTTGAAGAGCCCTAACCTTTTTAGCCTCTCTTCATAGGAGTATCCTTCCATCCCCTTTACCATTTTGGTGGCTCTTCTCTGTACCATTTATTTATTTAACAGTTTTTTATATACCGTCTTTCTACAATTCAAGACGGTTTACAGAGAACATAACAGAAAGTATATTACAACTGTATACATAGAAACAAAACATAACACGGTACAAATGATTAACAAGTAACTTTCTCCTTGAGGAGGCTTATGGGTAGGAACTATTTACAAGGAGATTTATAGAAGAGGTTAGAGAGAGCTATGTAAGTAGGGAAAAATGTTCCTGGAAGAGATGAGTTTTTAATTTCTTCCGGAATTCAAGGTGATTGGAACAGTTCTATAGTTCATATGGTAAGGCATTCCAGATAGAGGGGGCATAAAGGGAGATTGCCCGATTACAGGTAGTTTGGCTACATTTTCTCTTAGAAGCTGGGATAGATAGGAGGTTTTTGGTGATGGTGCGGCGTGTTCTATTGTTGTTGGAATTTTTTACCTTTTCTAATAATGCTAACACCATTTAGGAGACAGTGCCCTAAATGAATTTATGATTGCTTGAGCTTTATGGCTCATTACTCACTTTTGGGACTAGTTTATAAGGTGTACTAACATTAACAAGCGCTATTAGTAACTAGGTCCCACTGAACAACAACATGAGACCTGTGTTAAAATAATGCACGTTACAATGAATTAATGCACGTTAATGTTAATGCACTTTAGTAACTAGTTCCCTTATTGTGCATTAGCAATTATTGTAACATCCATTAATTAGTTTTCACAAACATCAACACAAACCCTCTGCAAAATAGATGATCCACAAAATTATGCAAAATGATTACCATTGAGCATATATTCATAAGAACATAAGAACATAAGACATGCCATACTGGGTCAGACCGAGGTCCATCAAGCCCAGTATCCTGTTTCCAACAGTGGCCAATCTAGGTCATACGTACCTAGCAGTTTCCCCAAAAGACACAAGTTCCACAATGCTTGTACTGGGTCAAGCATTGATATCCTGGGTCCCTTTTTAATAGTGGTTTATGGACCTTTCCTCCAGGAACTTGTCCAAACCTTTTTTAAACCCAGCTATACTATCAGCCCTTACCACATCCTCCGGTAACAGATTCCAGAGTTTGATTACACGTTGAGTGAAAAAATATTTTCTCTTATTTGTCTTAAATAGTTTACCCTGTAGCTTCATTACATGTCCCCTAGTCTTTCTATATTCTGATAGCGTAAACAATTGATCCACGTTTATCTGTTCCACTCCATTCATTAATTTATAGACCTCTATCATATCTCCCCTCAGCCGTCTCTTTTCCAGGCTAAAGAGCCCTAACCTTTTTAGCCTCTCTTCATAGGAGTAGCCTTCCATCCCCTTCACCAATTTGGTGGCTCTTCTCTGTACTTTTTCTAATAACGCTATGTCCTTTTTAAGATACGGTGACCAGAATTGCACACAATATTCAAGGTGCGGTCGTACCATGGAGCGATACAGAGGCATTATAATATCCTTTGTTTTATTCTCCATCCCTTTCCTTATGATACCTAGCATTCTGTTTGCTTTCTTGGCCGCCACTGCACACTGGGTGGAGGGTTTTAACATGTTATCCACGATGACTCCTAAATCTTTTTCCTGGGTGGTGGCTTCTAATGTGGAGCCTTGCATCGAGTAACTATAGTGTGGGTTGTTCTTTCCTAGGTGCATGACTTTGCACTTGTCCACATTAAATTTCATTTGCCATTTGGATGCCCAGTCTTCCAATTTATCCAGGTCCTCCTGCAGTTTTCCACTTTCCTCTTGGGTTTTAACAGCTTTAAACAGTTTTGTGTCATCTGCAAATTTGATAACCTCACTCGTTATTCCCTTTTCCAGGTCATTTATGAATATGTCAAAAAGCAGCGGACCCAGTACAGATCCCTGGGGTACTCCACTATTCACCTTTTTCCATTGGGAATATTGGCCATTTAGCCCTACTCTCTGCTTTCTATCTTTTAACCAGTTCCCGATCCACAATAGTACACTGCCTCCTATCCCATGACTTTTTAGCTTTGCCAAAAGTCTCTGATGGGGGACCTTGTCAAAAGCTTTCTGAAAATCCAGATACACTATATCAACCGACTCACCTTTGTCTACCTGTTTATGCACACCTTCAAAAAAACATATCAGATTAGTAAGACAAGATCTTCCTTGTCTAAAGCCATGTTGGCTGTCTCCCATTAGGCCATGACTGTCTACATGCTGCGTAATTTTGTTCTTTATGATGGTTTCTACCATTTTCCCTGGTACTGACGTCAGGCTCACCGGTCTGTAATTTCCCGGGTCACCCCTGGAACCCTTTTTAAAAATTGGTGTTACGTTGGCGACCCTCCAATCTTCAGGTATTACAGATGATTTTAATGAAAGTTCACAGATTACCAATAGCAGGTCTGCAATCTCATATTTCAGTTCTTTCAACACTCTGGGATGTATACCATCCGGTCCAGGTGATTTGCTACTATTCAGTTTATCAAATAGTTGTAATATATCTTCCCGGTGTAGCGATATTTCTCTCAATTCCTCTGCAGTATCACCTTTAAATACCACTTCAGTCTTGGGTAACATCCCTACATCTTCCTCAGTAAAGACCGAAGCAAAGAATTCATTCAGTCTCTCCGCTATAGCCTTGTCTCCTCTTACTGCCCCTTTTACCCCTCTATCATCTAACGGTCCAATTGACTCTCTCACAGGCCTTTTGCTACGAATGTACTTGAAAAAGTCTTTATTTCGTGTTTTTGCTTCCGCAGCAAGTTTCTTTTCAAATTCCCGCTTTGCCTGCCTTATCAATGCTTTGCATTTAACTTGCCAGTGCTTGTGCTGTTTCCAGTTTTCATCATTTGGCTCTTTTTTCCATTTCCTGAAGGTTGCTTTTTTGGCAGCAACAGCCTCTCTGACCTCACCTTTAAACCATGCTGGCAGTTTTTTGGACTTTCTCCCACTCTTCTTAATGCGTGGAATACAGCTGGTCTGGGCTTCGAGGATAGTAGTTTTAAATAACGCCCAAGCTTGCTGTAAGTCTTTAACCTTTGGAACCGCTCCTTTTAGTTTTTTCCTAACTATATTCCTCATTCTATCATAGTCTCCCTTTTGAAAGTTAAAAGGTAGTACTGTGGATTTCTTTACTATTTGTTCTCCAATAATTAAATCAAACATGATCATATTATGGTCACTATTGCCAAGTGGTCCCAACACCCTTATTTCTTGCACCAGATCTGGCGTTCCACTAAGGACTAGGTCCAGTATGGCTTCCCCTCTGGTCGGTTCATGAACCAGCTGCTCCAAGAAGCAGTCATTTATTCCATCTAGAAACTTTATCTCTTTAGTTTGTCCTGCCGTGACACTGACCCAGTCGATACCGGGGTAATTGAAATCACCCATTATTACTACTCTGTTGTGACTTTTGTTAGCTTCTGTGATTTCTTTGAGCATTTCATCATCCATTTGTTCATTCTGGCCAGGCGGTCGATAGTACACCCCCACTGCCATCACCTTCCCCTTCATAAGTGGAATTTCAATCCATAGAGATTCTACAGCAAATTTTGTTCCCTGCAAAACTTTAATCCTTTCTGACTCAATGCCCTCTCTAACATAGAGCGCAACCCCTCCACCAATTTGATCAGCTCTATCATTACGATATAGTTTGTATCCAGGTATCACAGTGTCCCACTGGTTATCCTCCTTCCACCATGTCTCTGAGAGTGCAATCATATCTAACCTCTCATTTAGTGCCATATATTCTAACTCTCCCATCTTATTGTTTAGACTTCTAGCATTGGCATACAAGCATTTTAGAGACTGTATTTTATTCATATTAATCTGGCTATTGGTAGGCATGGGTAATTTGGAATCTTTATTCTCTGTCTGCTCCTTACTCAAGGGCATTTCGGCTACTATACTCCCTTTTGGAACCTCATTGCTTTTGGTAGTATCCTTCAAGGATACCTTCGTCCGAACCATGCGCTCCTGGGTGACTGTCGGCTTTCCCCTAATTTCTAGTTTAAAAGCTTCTCTATCTCCTTTTTAAAGGTTAATGCCAGCAGTCTGGTCCCATCCTGATTAAGGTGAAGCCCATCCCTTCGGAAGAGCCCCCCCTTTCCCCAGAATGTTCCCCAGTTCCTAACAAATCCAAAACCCTCATCCTTGCACCATTGTCTCATCCACGCATTGAGACTCCGGAGCTCTGCCTGTCTTTTGGGTCCTGCACGTGGAACAGGAAGCAAATAACGTTCACTATGGTCAACAATCATTAATGCAGATCAATCAGCACAAAAAATAAGATTCAAATTTTCACACAAAAGAAAATCAAATAAAATTAATTTTGTCTTATGAACAGAACAGAATGACCATATAGCTTCATATCCTAGATAACAAGCTAAGCCAGTCCTGGTTTTACCAATGGAAGACTGTGGTTGTGTGGCATGTGGTGGGAAGGGGTTTTCTTTAAAACACTGGCCAGACAGCAGTTCAGGGGAAACAAAAGCCGTTCTTATTCTGTCCCAGCTTGTTAAAACTCAACAAAGCAAAACCCAGAACATATGGCAGTTCACGGAAAACAAAATCAGCTTACTTCTATCCCAGTTTGTTACATACTACAGCCTGGTTATTTAAAGCATTCCTAAGGGCTAAAACAGAGTTGCACCTGCAGAAAGCGTAGTTACTCACCTGTAATGGGTGATCTCCAGGAAAAGCAGATATCAGTCTTCATATATGAGTGACATCCCAACGGAGCCCGTGCGGGAACACTACTTCTACTAATACTACTACTGAGCATTTGTATAGTGCTACAAGTCATACGCAGCTCTGCACAGACATGTAAGAGACAGTCCCTGCTTATAGAGCTTACAGTCTAGTCAAGAAGGTGTAGACTGGGATAAAACAAGGGGGAATGGAAAAGAAAAAGGAGATCAGGTGAGTCAAGATCCAAAAGCAGCAGCGAAGAGGTGAGTTTTTAGCCTGGATCTGAAGAGGGTCAGAGAAGGTGCCTGGCGTACAGACACAGGTAGATTATTCCAGGTGTAAGATGCAGGAAGGTGAAAGGAGCAAAGTCTGTAGTTAGCAATAGAAGAGAAGGGCACAAATAGAAGGAGTTTGCCAGAAGAGTGGAGTTCCCGAGGGGGGTTGTAAGAAGAGATAAGAGAAGAAAGGTAGTGAGGAGCTGCAGAGTGAATGCATTTATAGGTCAGTAGGAGAAGTTTGAACTGGATGCGGAAATGGATAGGGAGCCAGTGAAGTGACTTGAAAAGAGGAGTAATGTGGACATGACGAGGCTGACTGAAAATTAGCTGCGCAGCAGAGTGCTGAACAGATTGAAGTGGAGAGAGATGATTCAAAGGGAGACCAGAAAGGAGTAGGTTACAGTAGTCAAGACAGGAGCTTATTAAGGAGTGGATAAGCGTCTTAGTAGTGTGTTCAGAAAGGAAAGGACGGATTTTGCTGATGTTATAGAGAAAGAAACGACAGGCCTTAGCTATCAGACAAATGTGTGGAGAAGGAGAGAGAAGAGTCAAAGACAACCCCAAAATTGCGAGCCAAGGAAACAGGAAGGAGTACAGAGTTATCCACAGAGACTGAGAAAGGAGGAAGAGGAGGGGAGGTTTTAGGGGGAAAGATAAGAACTTCAGTCTTGGCCATGTTCAATTTCAAGAGGGGGTGAGACATCCAGGCCGCAATGTCAGAAAGGCAGGCAGAGATCCAGGTCTGGATAGCCGGAGAGATTTCAGGCGTAGAGAGGTAGATCTGGGAATCACCAGGATAAAGATGGCACTGAAAACCACGGGAAGAGATAAACGCACCAAGGGACTGAGTATATAGAGAGAAAAGGAGCAGACCCAAGACAGATCCTTGGGGTACACCAACAGGGAGTGAGATAGCAGAGGAAGAGGAGCCACCAGAACACACACTGAAAGAGCGATGGGAGAGATAGGAGGAGAACCAGGATGGTATAGAGCCCTTAAAACCAAGTGAGGACAGGGTATCGAGGAGAAGGTTGTGGTCAACAGTGTCAAAAGCAGCAGAGAGGTCAAGAACGATGAGGACAAAATCAAGAAGCATGAGGACAGAGTAGAGGCCCTTGGATTTTGTCAGGAAGAAGTCACAGGAGACTTTGGCAAGAGCCGTTTCAATAGACTGAAAAGGATACAGGAGGGCATGAGAGGAGAGGAAGTCGAGGCAGTGGTGGTGAACTGCACGTTCAAGTAGTTTAGAAATGAAAGGAAGGAGGGAGATGGGTTGATAATTAGAAGGACAGGTGGGATCAAGTGAGAGTTTCTTGAGGAGAGGTGTGACCAATGCATGCTTGAAGGCTGTAGGGACAGTTGCAGTGGAGAGCGAAAGGTTGAGAATATGAGAGATGGAAGGGACAACAGTGGAGGAGATGGGGCTTGGGAAGCAGGTGGGGATAAGATCTGAGGAGCAGGTCTTGCATTTGGAGGAAGAAAAAAGGTGGGCAGTTTCCTCTTCAGAGATCACAGGAAAGGAAGAGAGGGTAGCAGAGGTAGGGGAGGAAAGTTGGGAGTGGGGGAAGAGGGGAAGTAGCTGACTTTGTGGGGAATTGGAGGGTGATCTTGTGGATTCTGTCAAGGAAATAGTCAGCCAGGGTTTGGGCAGAAAGGGAGGGAGGGATCAGAGGCAGAGGCACTTTGAGGAGAGAGCTGAGAGTAGTAAAGAGACGGCGAGGGTCAGAAGTAAGAGAGTTAGTCAGATGGACATAATAGTCTTGTTTGGCAAGAGCTATGGCTGACTGGAAAGAGACAAGCATGAATTTGAAGTGTAGAAAGTCAAAGGAGCGGGATTTGAGCCAAGCACGCTCAGCAGAGCGAGCACAGGAACATAGATAGCAGGTAGTAGATGAAAGCCAGGGCTGGGGAACAGAACACATCATAGGATGTGGCATGGGCGGAGCAAGAGCATCCAGAGCCAAGGAGAGTGCACGCCACAGCATCCAAACACTCCACAGCATCCAAAAGGAAGGGTTTGGGAGCATCCCTCTCCTCAGTGAGGTTCATAGCTGAGAAAAAGGAAAAAAAACTACAATTCCTTGGGGAGGAGGGCCGGTTGTGAAAACTGATTCCTGATGTTCACGGAGATCACCTGTTAAAGATGAGTATCTATGCTATCTCCACGAACAAGCAGGAATGCAGTCTTCACATACTGGACTCCCTAGTTTCAGGCTATCAGAAAATGGCAAGAGTAGAGCCTGTTACAAACAGGAAAAAATCACTGAAGAACAAACATGGGGAGTCCAGGGAATCTAGCAGACTCGGCATCCCCAGCACATTCTATCGAGACGGCAGTGGTGGTAGCTTGGATGAACAGAAGGCTGGAGGGAAGGAGGTGTAGCTAAGTCCCAAAGAAGTGCCTGAGTACGGCTTGACCAAAGTCACTGTCCTTATGAGAGTCCTTGTCCAGACAGTAATGGGCTGCAAAGGGCTGCTTTTTTCCTGCTCTAGCCTACCTGAGGGACTATCCCCCTCTCCCCCTGCTGAGGGTACAGGGCAGGGTACCTTGTAACAGCCCTCTTTTAAGAGGTGTTATCTGCCCCCCTCCCTCCCCAAAACCCACCCACCCCTGGGGTAATTGTAGCTTTATAGGTACTTGCACGTCTTAGAGGAAAGGGCTGCTCTCATGTGCAGCTCTTTATCCAAATCAGTCATACATTGAGGACCTGAGATTAATTAAGCTTCAGGTGAACAAGGTATATTAGAGGTATTAGATACACATTTATTAGTATAAGCATCTACATCAACCCTAAGTAAATACAGAATTTAAAGACCTAAACACAAGCTTTAAATTAAGATGCAGACAACAGTCCAGCAGCGAGATGGGGGCTTTCCAGTCTTTTGCATTGAGTGTCACATGTATGATTTTCTCCCAGTTGGTGAGAGGTCTTACATATGCACTAAGTGCAAGAAGCTCTTTGCTCTCAGGGAACAAGTCCGTTCTCTAGAGGCTAGAGTAGCAGACCTGGAAGACATAAGAAAGACAGAGAAGTACATAGACGAGACCTACAGGGATATAGTCCTGAAGTCCCACCCCCCGTCTGGCAGCATCCCTGTTGCCATGGAGGAGAGAGGTCACGTGACAGGAGAACATCACTCTGGTGTGGCAGGACATGATCCTGTAACTAGGACCTGTCCTTCAGGTGATGTAAAGCCCTCTCGCACCGAGGATGTTTCTCCAGGGCCATGTGCCCATAAGGGGAGGGTTAGGACAGCTGTTATAGTTGTTGATTCAATCATTAGGCATGTAGATAGCTGGGTGGCTGGTGGACGTGAGGATCGCCTGGTAACATGCCTGCCTAGTGCGAAGGTAGCGGACCTCACGCACCGCCTCAATAAGATCTTAGATAGTGCTGGGGAGGAGTCTGCTGTCTTGGTTCATGTCGGTACCAATGACATAGGAAAATGTGGTAGGGACGTTCTGGAGGCTAAATTTAAGCTTTTAGGTAGGAAGTTGAAATCCAGAACTTCCAGGGTAGCGTTCTCCAAAATGCTTCCTGTTCCATGTGCAGGACCCAAAAGGCAGGCAGAGCTCCAGAGTATCAATGCATGGATGAGACGATGGTGCAAGGATGAGGGTTTTGGATTTGTTAGGAGCTGAGGAACATTCTGGGGAAAGGAGGGGCTCTTCCGAAGGGATGGGCTTCACCTTAACCAGGATGGAACCAGACTGCTGGCATTAACCTTTAAAAAGGAGATAGAAAAGCTTTTAAACTAGAAAATAGGGGAAAGCCGACAGTCGCCCAAGAGCGCATGGTTCGGAAGATGGTATCCTTGAAGGATACTACCAAAAACAGTGCGGTTCCAAAAAAGAGTAAAGTAGCACAAATGCCCTTGAGTATGGTGCAGAGCGTAAAGATTCCAAATTACCCATGCCTACCAATAGCCAGATTAATATTAATAAAATTAAGTCTCTAAAATGCTTATATGCAAATGCTGGAAGTCTAAACAGTAAGATGGGAGAGTTAGAATATATAGCCCTAAATGAGAGATTAGATATGATTGCAATCTCAGAGACATGGTGGAAGGAGGATAACCAGTGGGACACTGTGATACCTGGATACAAACTATATCGTAATGATAGAACTGATCAAATTGGTGGAGGGGTTGCGCTCTATGTTAGAGAGGGCATTGAGTCAGAAAGGTTTAAAGTTTTGCAGGAAACAAAATTTGCTGTAGAATCTCTATGGATTGAAATTCCATGTATGAAGGGGAAGGTGATGGCAGTAGGGGTGTACTATCGACCGCCTGGCCAGAATGAACAAATGGATGATGAAATGCTCAAAGAAATCAAGGAAGCTAACAAAAGTCACAGCAGAGTAGTAATAATGGGTGATTTCAATTACCCCGGTATCGACTGGGTTAGTGTCACGGCAGGACATGCTAGGGAGATAAAGTTTCTAGATGAAATAAATGACTGCTTCCTGGAGCAGCTGGTTCATGAACCAACCAGAGGGGAAGCCATACTGGACCTAGTCCTTAGTGGAACACCAGATCTAGTGCAAGAGATAAGGGTGTTGGGACCACTTGGCAATAGTGATCATAGCATGATCGTGTTTGATTTAATTAGTGGAGGAGGGATAATAAAGAAATCCACAGTACTACCTTTTAACTTTCGAAAGGGAGACTATGATAAAATGAGGAATATAGTTAAGAAAAAACTAAAAGGAGCGGTTGCAAAGTTTAAAGACTTAAATCAAGCTTGGGTGTTGTTTAAAAATACTATCCTGGAAGCCCAGACCAGCTGTATTCCACGCATTAAGAAAGATGGAAGAAAGTCCAAAAAACTGCCAGCATGTTTTAAAGGTGAGGTCAGAGAGGCTGTTACTGCCAAAAAAGCATCTTTCAGGAAATGGAAAAAAGAGCCAAACGACGAAAACTGGAAACAGCACAAGCACTGGCAAGCTAAATGCAAAGCATTGATAAGGCAGGCAAAGCGAGAATTTAAGAAGGAACTTGCTACGGAAGGAAAAACATGAAATAAAGACTTTTTCAAGTGCATTTGTAGCAAAAGGCCTGTGAGAGAGTCAATTGGACCATTAGATGATAGAGGGGTAAAAGGGGCAGTAAGAGGAGACAAGGCGATAGCGGAGAGACTGAATGAATTCTTTGCTTTGGTCTTTACTGAGGAAGATGTAGGGATATTACCCAAGACTGAAGTGGTATTTAAAGGTGATACTGCAGAGGAATTGAGAGAAATATCGCTACACCGGGAAGATGTATTACAACCATTTGATAAACTGAATAGTAGCAAATCACCTGGACCGGATGGTATTCATCCAAGAGTGTTGAAAGAACTGAAATATGAGATTGCAGACCTGCTATTAGTAATCTGTGAACTTTCATTAAAATCATCTGTAATACCTGAAGATTGGAGGGTCGCCAACGTAACGCCAATTTTTAAAAAGGGTTCCAGGGGTGATCCGGGAAATTACAGACCAGTGAGCCTGACGTCAGTACCGGGGAAGATGGTAGAAACCATCATAAAGAACAAAATTATACAGCATGTAAATAGTCATGGCCTAATGGGAGACAGCCAACATGGCTTTAGACAAGGAAGATCTTGTCTTACTAAACTGATATGTTTTTTTTGAAGGTGTGAATAAACAGGTGGACAAAGGTGAGTCGGTTGATATAGTGTATCTGGACTTTAAGAAAGCCTTTGACAAGGTCCCTCATCAGAGACTTTTGGCAAAACTAAAAAGTCATGGGATAGGAGGCAATGTACTATTGTGGATCAGGAACTGGTTAAAAGATAGAAAGCAGAGGGTAGGGCTAAATGGCCAATTTTCCCAATGGAAAAAGGTGAATAGTGGAGTACCCCAGGGATCTGTACTGGGTCTGCTACTTTTTGACATATTCATAAAATACCTGGAAAAGGGAATAACGAGTGAGGTTAGCAAATTTGCAGATGACACAAAACTGTTTAAAGTTGTTAAAAACCAAGAGGACTATAGAAAACTGCAGGAGGATCTGGATAAATTGGAAGACTGGGCATCCAAATGGCAGATGAAATCTAATGTGGACAAGTGTAAAGTTATACACCTAGGAAAGAACAACCCACACTATGGTTACACGATGCAAGGTTCCACATTGGGAACCACCATCCAGGAAAAAGATTTAGGAGTCATTGTGGATAACATGTTAAAACCCTCCGCCCAGTGTGCAGCGGCGGCCAAGAAAGCAAATAGAATGCTAGGTATCATAAGGAAAGGAATGGAAAATAAAACAAAGGATATTATAATGCCTCTGTATCGTTCCATGGTACGACCGCACTTTGAATATTGTGTGCAATTCTGGTCGCCGTATCTTAAAAAGGATATAGCGTTATTAGAAAAGGTACAGAGAAGAGCCACCAAAATGGTAAATGGGATGGAAGGATACTCCTATGAAGAGAGGCTACAAAGGTTAGGGCTCTTCAACCTGGAAAAGAGACGGCTGAGGGGAAATATGATAGAGGTCTATAAATTAATGAATGGAGTGGAACGGGTAAATGTAGATCGATTGTTTACACTATCAGAATATAGAAAGACTAGGGGACATGTAATAAAGCTACAGGGTAAACTATTTAAGACTAATAAGAGAAAATATTTTTTCACTCAACGTGTAATCAAACTCTGGAATTTGTTACCGGAGGATGTAGTAAAGGCTGTTAGTGTAGCTGGGTTTAAAAAAGGTCTGGACAAGTTCCTGGAGGAAAGGTCCATAAACCATTATCAAAAAGGAACCCAGGATATCAATGCTTGACCCAATACAAGCATTGTGGAACCTGTGTCTTTTGGGGACACTGTTAGGTATGTATGACCTAGATTGGCCACTGTTGGAAACAGGATACTGGGCTTGATGGACCTTGGTCTGACCCAGTATGGTATATCTTATGTTCTTATGTATGAATCGAAGACCATGTAGCAGCATGGCAGATCTCTGTTATGGAGACAGAGCGTAAGTGGGCTACGGATGTGGCCATGGTTCAGACATTGTGAGCGATTACATGACCTTCTAATGTCGGACCTGCCTGAGCATATGCAAAGAATATGCAGTCTGCTATCCAAAGAGAAAGAGTGTGTTTTACCACAGGGAGACCAAGGTGACTAGGGTCAAAAGAAATGAATAATTGTGAGGATTTTCGGTGCACCTTGGTTCTGTCAAAGTAATATTTATTTATTTAACATTTCTTATATACCACCTTTCATGATATCAAGGCAGTTTACATTGAACAAACTGAAATTACATTGAACAGGGCATTATAACTTGTAGATAACTATTTTACAGGAACATGGGCAATGGAGGGTTAAGTGGTTTGCCCAAGACCACAAGGAGCACCTGTGGGACTAGAATATGCCAACGCCTGTTTGTAATCTAGAGTATGAAGCGCTGCCGCGGCCCGAGATGCATGTGGCTTCAGAAAAAAGGTCGAAAGAATTACCAACTGGTTGAAATAGAAGGGAGATACAACCTTTGGAAGGAAGCGCAGATGCATTTGCAGGACCACCCTGTCATGATGAAAACATGTATAGGGCGCATGTGCAACCAAAGCCTGCAGTTCGCTGACCCGAGGTGAGCGCAACTAGGAAGGAAACCTTCCAAGTTAGAAACTTGGAGGTACTGCCTAGAGGCTCAAAGGGAGATTAGAGCAATTGAGCCACGCTGAGGTCCCAGGCAACAGGTAGGGGCCAAATTGGTGGCTTAGTCAGTAATAGACGGCGCATGAAGCAGGCTACCAATGGATGTGTGGAATCGGATTTTCCATCAGTCTTCCTATGAGAAGTCAAAATGGTATGCTTTATGGTTTAATCAGTTTTGATATACCACCCTTTACAGTATAAAGTAGACAAGGCAGTTTACAAAAATCAAACGTAATAAAAACTACAAAATCAGTTTTTTAAAACTCCGATATAAAAAAGAAAAAAGGAACTACAATAAATATAAGAAAGGAGAGAATAGAAAGTTCCAATAATAACATTAAAACTTATGAAGCACTAATGTCTTCTGTTCTTCAGTTCACGGACGGGGTCAATATCTAATGCCTGTCTGAAAAGGGAGGCTTTTAGGGCTCATTTAAATAACAGAAAAGAGGGCTCCAGCCGCACTGCTGGGGGCAGGTCATTCCAAAGGTGGACACAAATGGAATTAGTTTTGAGATCCGTAGAAGAGAGGTGGAGGAGGTACAGCAGGAGAGATTCCACCGGACAAGTGAAGAGGTTGAGGGTTGTGCTGAGCGCACCAAACTGCAAACCAGCACCATTTAAAGGTATATGTGAGTTGCATGGATTCCTTCCGGGACGCCAGAAGGATGTCCATTACAGCATCCAGTAAATTGAGGTCTGAAAGGACCACCCACCCTCTCAGCAGCCAAGCCAACGGGCGAAGCACACGAATATTGGGATGGAGCAACGCTCCCTGATCCTGCAAGATCAGGTCTGGTGCGCATCCCAGACAGAGAGGATGATGTTGAGCTAGAACAGTGGTTCTCAATACAGTCCTCTGGGACCCCCAGGCCAGTCAGATTTTCAGGATATCTACAATGAATATGCATGAGATAGATCTGCATGAACTGCTTCCACTCTATGCAGATCTCTCATGCATATTCACTGTGGACACACTGAAAACCTGACTGGCCTGGGAATCCCAGAGGACTGGGTTGAGAACCACTGAGCTAGACAAAGAAGTAGGGGAAACAACAGCTGTCGGGACCAGAATGGGACTACCAGGATCATTATGTCTCTGAAGGCCTGCAACTTGAACAACATCTTGGCAATTAGCAGAATGTGCAGGTAAACATATAACAGACCTGTTCCCCAGTAAAGGAGGAGACGGCATGCTGGAGCAAAACTGAGGGAGCTGCACATTGAGCCAAGCAGCACACAGGTCAATCTGTGGAATTCCCCATAGCTGGAAGATGCAAGTGATGAAGAGTCTGCTTGTGAGGTCAGAGGACCCAACTAAGACTGTCTGCGAGAACATTCTGCTCTCCCGGCAGGTCACGTCTCAGAGAACCATTCCATTAAAAAGGGCAAAGGTCCAGAGGCAGATCGCTTCCTTGCAAAGGAGGTGGAAGACCATGCCTCCCTGTTTGTTGACGCAAATCATGATAACCTGGTTGTTCATCTGAACCAGGATTGACTGATGTGATAACTAATGGCAAAATACCTGAAGGGCGTTGGCTATAACTCTCAACTCCAGGAAGTTGATCTGATAGGAGGATTCCTGTTGAGGCCATAGGACCTGCATGCCCAGCTCTGTTTGGACGCATTGGTAGTGAGGGTCCATTGAGGTGGAGGTATATGAAAAGGTAACTTTACAGACCAGATGCATTCCACGCTTTAAGAAAAGTGGAAGGAAGTCCAAAAAACTGCCAGCATGGTTTAAAGGTGAGGTCAAAGAGGCTGTTGTTGCCAAAAAAAGCATCTTTCAGAAAACGGAAAAAGGAGTCAAATGATGAAAATTGGAAACAACATAAGCACTGGCAAGTTAGATGCAAGGCATTGGTAAGGCAGGAAAAGAGAATTTGAGAAGAAGCTTGCTGTGGAAGCAAAAATGCACAATAAAGACTTTTTCAAGTACATTTGTAGCAAAAAGCCTGTGAGAGAGTCAGTTAGACCATTAGATGATAGAGTATTAAAGGGGCACTAAGAGCAAACAGGGCCTTAGTGGAGAGATTGAATGAATTATTTGCTTCGGTCTTTACTGAGGAAGATGTAGAGATGTTACCCATGACTAAAATGGTATTTAAAGGTGATGCCGTAGAAGAATTGAAAGAAATATCGATACACCGGGAAGATGTGTTACAACTATTTGATAAAATGAAGAATAGCAAATCACCTGGGCCAGATGGTATACATCCAAGAGTGTTAAAATAATTGATATGAGCTGTGGAAGGGGCGGTATATAAAACTTGCTAAATAAATAAATATGAGATTGCAGACCTACTATTAATAATTTGTGAACTATCATTAAAATAATTTGTAATACCTAAAGATTGGAGGATGGCCAATGTAACACCAATTTTTAAAAAGAGTTCCAGGGGTGATCCGGGAAACTACAGACAGGTGAGTCTGACGTCAGTACTGGGAAAAATGGTAGAAACTATTATAAAGAACAAAATTACTGAACATATAGATAAACATGGTTTAATGGGAGACAGCCAACATGGCTTTACCCAAGGAAGGTCTTGTCTTATTAATCTGTTATGTTTTTTGAAGGTGTGAATAAACAGATAGACAAAGGTGAGTCGGTTGATACAGAAAGCCTTTGACAAGGTCCCTCATCAGAGACTTTTGGCAAAACTAAAGAGTCATGGGATAGGAGGCAGTGTACTATTGTGGATCAGAAACTGGTTAAAAGATAGAAAGCAGTGGGTAGGGCTAAATGGTCAATTTTCCCAATAGAGAAAAGTGAATAATGGAGTACCCAGGGATCTGTGCTGGGTGCGCTGCTTTTTAACATATTCATAAATGACCTGGAAATAGGAATGAGTGAAGTAATCAAATTTGCAGATGACACAAAATTCTTCAAAGTTGTTAAAATCCAAGAGGATTGTGAAAAATTGCAAGAGAACCTTAATAAATTGGAAGACTGGATGTTCAAATGGCAGATAAAATTTAATGTGGACAAGTTCAAAGTTAGGCACCTAGGAAAGAACAATCTAAACTATGGTTACACGATGCAAGGTTCCACATTAGGAACCATTACCCAGGAAAAAGATTTAGGCATCATCGTGGATAACATGTTAAAACCTTCCGCCCAGTGTGCAGTGGCAGCCAAGAAAGCAAATAGAATGCTAGGAATCATAAGGAAAGGAATGGAGAATACAACAAAGGATATTATAATGCCTCTGTGTTGTTCCATGGTGCGACTGCACCTTGAATACTGTGTGCAATTCTGGTTGCCGTATCTTAAAAAGGATATAACGTTATTAGAAAAGGTACAGAAAAGAGCCACCAAAATGGTAAAGGGGATGAAAGGATACCCCTATGAAAAGAGGCTAAAAAGCTTAGGGCTCTTCAACCTGGAAAAGAGAAGGCTGAGGGGAGATATGATAGAGGTCTATAAATTAATGAATGGATTGGAATGGGTAAACGTAGATCGATTGTTTGTGCCATCAAAATATAGAAAGACTAGAGGACTTGCAATGAAGCTACAGTGTAACCTATTGAAGACTAATAAGAGAAAATATTTTTTCACTCAACATGTAATCAAACTTTGGAATTCATTACCGGAGGATGTAGTAGAAGCTGTTAATGTAGCTAGGTTTAAAAAATGTTTGGACAAGTTCTTGGAGGGAAGGTCCATAAACCACTATTAAAGGGGACCCTGGAAATCCACTGCTTGCCACAATATAAGCATTGTGTAACCTGTGTCCTTTGGGGAAACAGCTAGGTACTTGTGACCTAGATTGCTCACTATTGGAAACAGGATACTGGGCTTGAAGGACCTTGGTCTGACCCAGTATGACATATGTTCTTATGGGGAGAGAGCCACCACCAAAAGGAGTCCACCAGTAGTGGAGTGACTACCACTTTGTCTTGTAAACAGCCTGTTGCTTGTTTCCATTGGGAGGAGAGGGTCCACTGCATTTGGCACATGTGGGGACAACCATAGTGGACTACATGGACCGTGGAGGCCATGTGATAACTCAAGACTCGCTCTCCAACACATGTCTTCACCTACAACTCTAACACTTTGTCCATACTGAATGATAGATAGTCCTTAACGTCTGTTGTAATTACTCTCTATGCCCATCATAGAATCTATACTTTAGTATTTTTCTATAATGGTTATTGTATATAGTTACTCTTCCTATTATTGCTTACTATACTATCATCTGTAAATAATGAATAATTTTTTCTTAAATATATAAATAGTTAACACATTCTTTGTATGATAGTTACATAAGTGCTCAGAATGTTTCATGTAATCCAATATTCCATGTTGGTGGTTGTTTTTATCATGTTCTATGTAAACCGCCCCTGATCTCTGGAAGGGGCAGTATAAAAAAGTGCACAAATAAATAAATGTGATGAAGGAGATGAAGCATGCCTCACGCCGTGATACGGTGACTGCACTGAATGATGCCTGCCACCTCTATGAGGCGTTTGAGATGGTCTTTAGACAGGAAAGTTTGAGCCTGAGTCGTGTTGAGATGGGCACCTATGAAGTCCAGTTTCTGAGTGGAAGAAAGGTGTTACTTTGGAAAGTTATGACAAAGCAGAGATGTTCAAACACCGTGATGGTGCACTGAATGGGCAGATGCACCATCTGTGGTAACTCACCCCTCTTGAGCCAGTCATCTAAGTAAGGGAAGACAAAGATGCCTAAGGTGTAGAGACAGGCTGTGACTACTGCTAGTCATTTCGTGAAAACCCTTGGGGCGGATGCCAGCCTGAAGGGCAGGACTCAGTATTGGTAATGTCCGCCGTCGAACATGAAGTGAAGGTAGTGTCTGTGAGTCGGGTGTATGAGAATGTGCATTATGCATCCTTCAGATCCATAAAATAGAGGGTAGGGCAGTAGGGTTCCTAGCAAAACCATCTTGAACTTCTCTCATTGATGTTTTGGGAATAAGGAAATACTGGGAATAAAACTCTAACCTTTCTTGTACAAACAAGTTTTTTTGGGGGGGGTTTAAATGTATTTATTCTATCGCACTCTCTCTTAGAAGGGTGGCAACTTCCTGCCGCAACAGAGACTGATGGAGAAGTTCTAGAGGATACTCTCCAGGAAAAAAGTGAGGCGGTAACTGGGCCAAGTGAAACACATAGCCCTTGAGGACGACCTGTAGAGCCCAGGGTTCTGATGTTATGAGGAGACATCTGTGGGCAAAATAGACTAGCCTGCCCACAATGTGAGAAGGCTGGGGGTCCTTTAGGGGAAGAATGGCAATGATCTCTAGGAAGCAGTCAAAAGCTAGCCCCAGACTGGGGCTGCAGAGCTGGATGTGGCTTAGGAGGTTTAGGCCTCTTGGGCTGGCAAGGAGCCTAAGACTTCTGCTGACCTTGATGAGCATGATAGTGTGTGTAAGCTGGATAAGAGGGATAATACTTCTTCTTCTTAGGATAGAAGGTTTTTTTTACAGTGGCCTTCTTCTTAGAATGATCTGCTGTTTCACGGGAGAGACACTTCATGGTAAGGTCATCTGTCTCAATTTCAGCAGCCTTCCCCCTCCCCAGTCCTTACCAAAGAGGTTTTCACCTCTACAAGGAATGTCTGCTAGCTTGTCATGGACCCATGGTTCCAGGCCCGAAGACTGTAACCAAGCCAGCCTTCTGGTTCCAATGCCCACTGCTGCAGCTCTGCTGGTAGACTCAAGAGCTTCTCTAGTGATTTATATTATTTATTATTTATTTATTTATTTAACATTTCTTATATACCGCGCTATTCGTCATGATGAATTTAGAACAGTCCTGACCATGCTTAACTAAGGCTCAGTAGGTCTCTTGCTTCTCTGAAGGGATCACAGCAGAAAACTCATCAAGATCCTTTACAATGTCTCTGAGGAACATGCTCATATAAAGCATATAAAAATTAATACGGGAAACCAACATTGATGTTGCATCAGCGACCAAAGGCATCAAGAGTACATGATTCCCTCCGAGGAGGAAAAGAGTGGTTCTTAGTACTCTTGAGCTGGCGCATGGCCGACTCGACCATCATAGAACGGTGAGGGAGTTGAGATTTCTAGAAGCCCAGGGAATCAGGAACCATCTACATGGTGTCCAGTCTCTTACTGACTGAGGGAACCAAGAGAGGGGTCCCCCACATCCGAAACATGAGGTCCTGTAAATACAATGGACTGGAACAGTGGCAGCCTCCTTAGGAATCGCGAGATACTGGAGTATCTTCAGTTCCTCAGTTCTCAGTTTTGTCTCGACACCCACAGAGACTGAGAGAGCCTTAGCCATGTCCCAGATAAAGACATGTCCTCCAGCAGCGACCAACAGCGCTTGAGAGGCAGTGAAGTGTACGACTGCACATCATGGTGCCTCTGTGAAACAGGGGACTCGGCCTCCGATTCCCAGGCATTGGAATCGGAAAGGAAGTCAAAATAGCGACAGTCACGGTATCGAGACCTGGGCGCTTGAGGGCCTTGAGGCCCCCTGCAGAGATGGCATTAGGAGTGCAGCCAAACTCCTTTCGATGGTCAGCATGTGCTGCTCAAGGGAGATGGAGGAAGTCTGGGTAGACTCTGGTGCAGGACTATGGACCACAGTTCCAGACAATGGAACTGGAGGCTCTCCAGAGGTCGAAGCCTGGGTAGCACTCTGGAGACCCTCTCATGCTTTGGAGGTGGATTCCTCCCGCCGGGGCTGTTTAGCTCGCCACTCTTGGCTCTCAGGATCAGAATTCTGCTGAGGGGAGCTCTGTGTCAATGTCAGAGGGAACGATCCCGGAAATCGGCATCAGTCCCCAACGTTGAAGACTGAGATGCCGATGCGACTTCGGTGGCTAGCTGTTTTTTAACATGGCCTTTCAGTTCCGAGGAAGCATGAGAACCATGCTTAGAACAGGAGCCCCGAGAAGGTGTCAACGTCGAAGAAAAGTGTGCTGAGGCTGTTGAGTCAGATCCAAAAAGACTCTTGCGTCGCTTTTTCCAGTTTTTTTAACCCTTTGCTCATCTTTTGCTGACACAAATTACAAGTGTCTGGGTTATGGTCAGGGCCCAAGCACTGTAAGCACCAATTGTGCTTGCCGGTGGCCAAAATAGTGCAGTTGCAGTTAGTAAACATTTTAAAACCGCTGGCTGGCTCCTCCATGTCAGGAAACACAGCCTTTCCCAAGTCAAAAGACTCAATGGTGGCCTGGACCAACGAAAAAACCCATGGGAACTGCGAGGTAAAGAAGAGAAAAATAAAAGTAAGGAAAGTGCCAAGAAAAGGCACCGGCGTCGACAAGCAACAGTACCAAAGTAGACAGGAAGGCAAAATGGTACGGCAGAAAATGTTTTAATTGCGGTGACAGGACAAACGTCCGTAGGGCTCTGTGGAAAAACTAAGACTGAGGAGAATCATTGGGAAGGCGGGAAGGCATGCATGCATGCGCAGATGGATGCTCCCAAACGCTTCTTACTGGATATTGGGAGTGTCCCCATACGAGGCCAAGGAATACCCCAAGGATCAGCCCTCTCCGCCCTCCTATTTAACCTGTATCTACAACCAATAACAGACATATTTAAAAAACACAGGATTAACCACTTTATATACGCCGACGACATCATGCTCGCTATCCCTATAACCGCTAAAAACCCCTCATATGACACTCTATCTGAATGTATGTCTGAAACCTCCTCCTGGTTAGAATCTAACTACCTCAGCATCAACCTCAAAAAAACGGAAGCAATGTTCGTAACAAGGTCATCAATCACAGAGAACACCTTCCCAGAAACAATCACAATTAACAGAACGTCCATACCTGTTAGAAAAGAAGTAAAATATTTAGGTGTGATAATAGATCACACACTCACCATGCTACCCCACATAAAACAAACCGTAAAAACCATCTACTACAAACTAAAAACTATACAACACCTAAGGCCACTCCTAGAAACTCAAGATTTTAGATCTGTAGTAAATACACTAATCACCCCCCACTTCGACTACTGCAATAGTCTATTAATAGGCCTCCCTCAAAAATACACATACCTTCTTCAAAGAGCTCAAAACATCTGTGCAAAAGTAACAGCCAAAGCACGTATAACAGACCACGTAACCCCAATACTGCTAGAACTACACTGGCTCCCAATCAACAGCCGAATCAGATACAAAACTATCCTAACAACCTTTAAACTCATAAAAGACATAGCCCCCTCACACCTTTCCACACTTCTACAATCACCAAACAAAACTAGATCACACAGACAAAACGAAGCCCACTCTCTTATCACACCAAAAGCCTTCAGGAAGACAAAGAAAACTACCAGCTCCAGAGCATTCACATTCACTGCCCCTACGCTCTGGAACGACCTCCCAATAGACCTTCGTGTCATAAATGACCTCCATCAGTTCAGGAAAGAGCTAAAAACTTACCTCTTTACTGAACACTTTGAAATCCCATATTCCCCAAAACACCTCCATAACCATGATAATACACACATGAACCCCCTTACTCAAAACTAAATAACTCCCCCCCCTGTCTGAAACCCCAAACACACCCCCGATTTACGTCAAAAAAAGGAAATAAATTCCAAAACATACACAACCACTGTAAATATCCAATGTAAATAAGTTAATGGATGTTTGTATTATTAATACACCTTGAAGTTGAAGTTTTGTTTAATGTAAATAGTTATACTCAACCGTTCATTGTAAATAGTTAAATCTAATTGTTCAATGTAAATGTATACATCTGTGTACAGTTGTTAAAATGTTCCTTGTAAACCGCCCTTGATCGCTGGAAGGGGCGGTATAGAAATATATACATAAATAAATAAATAAATAAATACGAGCTCTGTCGATGGATATCACCTATATGTGAAGACTGCATTCTTGTTTGTTCCTGGAGATAAGGGCTATTTGAAAGCTGCCCATCCTGAGTGCATAAAAATGTTACCTGCTTTGCTTCATAACTTACATACAGTTACCTACATTTAGCAGAGGCATCCTGGCTACAGGCAATGGCAATTCTCTTAAAAAAATAAGGTAACAGGTTGAGGTCTGCATCAGTCTCCACCTTTCATTCCAATTGCAATGAGAAAAAGGACGCAAGTTGCAAAAGGTTACAGACCAGCAACTTGGCATAACCTGGCAGAAAATGATCATTGGCCAGAGGCTGAACAAAGCCCTGCCTCCAGGTTCATGACAGCCGTGGAAAAAGTAGTTACTCACCTGTAACAGGTGTTCTCCAGGAGCAGCAGGAATCAGTCCTCACATATGGGTGACATCGGCGCCGAAGGAGCCCCCATGCAGAGCATTTCCCCAGCTTTCAAAGAAAGCCTTTGGGAATGCAGCGCACATGCGCGGTCCCCTTCACGCCTAAGGGTGCCATCTTGCTCAGTCTGATGACATAGCTAAAAGACAGCAAAAAAAACCCCCAAAATGATTTATATGACTGCAACTCCCAGGGGAGGAGGGAGGGTCGTGAGGACTGATTCCTGTTGCTCCTGGAGAACACCTGTTACAGGTGAGTAACTACTCTTTCTCCAGGACCAAGCAGGAAGTCAGTCCTCACATATGGGACTCCCCAACTTTAGGCTACCAGGGACCAAAAGCTGAACAATGAGCTCCCTCTAGAGCTTCAGCATGCGTGAAAGAATCTTCTCTGAGAACGCTCCCGTACGGTAGCCCAACACCAGGGCCGGAGGGTAGGAGTTGCCTATACCTCAAAAAGATTACGGAGTACCGCTTGTCCAAAAGCACTGTCCCTGCAGGACTCCCTCTCAAGGCAGTAGTGGGCCGCAAAAGTCTAGCTTGAAGACCAAGTAGCGGCCCGGCAGATGTCTGCCAACGGAACAGAGCGGAGATGAGCTACTGATGCAGCCTTTGCCCTGACACGGTGGGCCGTGACTCGACCCTGCAAGGAGAGGCCGGCTGCCTTGTACGCCCAGGCGATACATTCTGCTACCCAAATGGACACGGTACTCTTGGAGACAGGGAACCTTAACTTCTTAGGGTCAAAAGATACAAAGAGCTGAACAGCCCTTCGATGTCCCTGCGTACGGTCAATGTAGAAAGACAACGCCCTCCTACAGTCCAGTGTATGCAAGACCATTTCAGCCCAGCTGGCATGCGGCCTGGGAAAGAAAGTCGGAAGAACCACCTCCTGATTGAGATGGAAGGAGGAGACATCTTTTGGAAGGAACTTTGGGTGAGTCCGTAAGACCACCCTGTTCCTATAGAACCTTGTATATGGTGCCTCTGAGACCAGAGCTTGTAGCTCACTGACTCGCCTGGCTGAGGTAAGAGCTACCAAAAACAACACCTTGTTGCAAGACCACATTCAAATCCCACTCAGGTGCAGGTGGACGAATCGGAGGCTTGAGCAAAAGGAGGCCTCTGAGGAAGCGGGCCACTAAAGGGTGGCCTGACATAGAATGACCTTCCACCGGTGAGTGGTGCGCGGAGAGAGCACTGAGGTGGATCCGAACAGAGTTGGATTTAAGGCCCAGGTCGGACAGGTGAAGCAAATATTCAAGCACCACTGGCACCAGGCACGAAAAAGGATCCACTTGAGGGCATAAGATTTTCTAGTGGAGTGCCTCCTAGAGGCCAAGACCACCTCCTCCACTTCCCTAGGTAGCAGTAAGGGAGCTAGAACTACCCTTTCAGGATCTAGGTCATCAAATTGAGGGACTGGAGGTTGGGGTGCAAGAGAGATCCCTGATCCTGAGATAGGAGATCGGGTTGCACCCCCAGAGGGAGTGTAGTGTCCACAGCCAACTGTAGAAGGAGTGGAAACCATGGCTGTCTCGGCCATCTGGGAGCTACCAGTATCACCGAGGCCTTGTCCTGAAGCACCTTGAAAAGGGTCCAAGCCACTAGAGGCGTGGGAGGAAATGCATATAGCAGGCTCGTCGACCAAGAGATTAGAAACGCATCTGCCGCTATTCTCAGAGGATGCAGCTGTCTGGAGCAGAACCTGGGTAGTTGACGGTTGAGTGGACTGGCAAAGAGATCGATGGTTGGAAGACCCTACCTTAGGAAGATTCGCTGGACCACCAGAGGATTCAACTGCCATTCGTGTGGCTGCAGAATCCTGCTCAACCTGTCTGCCAGGTAATTCTCTTGGCAGGGCAGATAAACTGCCTTGAGAAGCATGCCCTGTTGGACCGCCCATGAGCACAGGGCTTGAGCAAATCGGGACCCTATGTCTCCTTGTTTGTTCACATAGAATATGGCTACTTGATTGTCGGTCTGAACCAGAACAGACTGGTGAGAGAGGGCATGAGAGAAAGTTTGGAGAGCCAAACGGATAGCTCTCAGCTCCAAGAAATTGATCTGCTGTGCAGCTTCCCAAGGGGACCAGAGGCCTTGGGTGCAGATCCCTTGGCAATGTGCCCCCCAACCCTGAAGAGAAGCATCTGTTGTCAGCACTTGCGTTTGTGGCAGTGGCTGAAAAGGCACTCCTCGCACTAGATTCGGGAGATGCAGCCACCAGTGCAGGGAGGCCGCCAGCAGTTTGGACACCCTTACTTTGTCTCCCAAGTGTCCTGTGGCTTGCAGCCACTGAGTTCTGAGGCCCCACTGAGCAGGCCTCATGTGCAGATGGGCATTTGTAGTTACATGGACCGTGGATGTCATATGGCCCAATAGTCTCAGGAATTGCCTGGTGGAAACCAGAGAATTGCTGTGGAACTGTCTGACCAAGTCCATCAGTCTGTGGGCCCTGTCTACAGGCAGATAAGCCTTTGCCTGAAGGGTATCCAGCCGTGCCCCTATGAACTCTGTTTTGTGAGGGGTGCAAAGTGGACTTTCGAAGTTTATGACAAACCCCAGATGCTGTAGATGCTGGTTTCCTGTGAAGACTGACCCCTGAAGAGCCAGTCGTCCAGGTATGGAAAGATAAATATGCCCTGGACTCTGAGATAGGCTACTACTACCGCCAGGCATTTGGTGAAAACCCTGGGTGCGGAGGTTAGGCCAAATGGAAGTACTCTGTACTGAAAATGATTTCCTCCCACTACAAATCTGAGATATTGTCTGTGGTCTGGATGAATGAGGATGTGAGTATAAGCATCCTTTAGGTCTAAGGAGCATAGCCAATCTCCCTGATGGAGGTAGGGCAGCAGTATTCCAAGGGTAAGCATCTTGAACTTTTCCCTCACCAAGAACTTGTTGCGATTTCGCAAGTCAAAGATGGGCCTGGGGCCTCCTGTCCTTTTTGGTACCAGAAAGTACCTGGAATAGAAGCCTTGCCCTCTCAGGTGGTGGGGCACCGGTTCTACCGCCTGCTCCTTTAGAAGACTTGTCAACTCCTGAAGGAGTAAGTTCCTGTGCAGAGGGAGTCTTGGAGGCTCCCCTGGAAAGTAGGAGGGGGGTAACTGGTTGAAGTGGAGCAAATAGCCCTTCTGGACTATGCTGAGCACCCAGATATCCCCTGTTATGGCTGACCACCTGTGGGCGTACAGGGTCAGTCGGCCTCCTGTGCTGAGAGGTGCCAGCTGAGGAGGAGAGGCTATGCCACTGGAGTCAAAACACCGCTCCCTGCTGTGCAGGAGCCGTAGCTGGTGGCTTGGGGGTTTTCTGCCTACGGGGCCCATGTCCCTGCCCCTTGGTCTGCTGACCCTGTTGGGGAGCTGTGGAGGCCTGGTATTGAGGGTAAGATTTGTAGGCAGAGGACTTCCTTGGGTAAAAGGACTTTTTCCCGGAGCCCTTCTTCTTTTGAGAAGGGGCAGAGGTCTTTCTGGACAGCCTTGTCCTGGTGAGAGTCTCGGACTCTAGTTCTGCAGCCTTTTCAGCCATGGGCTTTCCAAAGAGGTTTTCACCTCGGCAAGGGACATCGACCAACTTGTTCTGCACCCATGGCTCGAGGTCCGATGACTGCAGCCAGGCCTGACGGCGTGCACCGATGCCAGCCGCAGCTACTCGGGCCGAAGCCTCAAAGCCATCATAGGCTGCTTGAGATATAAACTTCGAGCACTCCCGGATCCCAGATGACAAGGCTTTGAACCTCTGCAAAGGTTCCTTGGAGAGACCAGCAGAGAACCCGGCAATCTCCTTTGCCAGGTCTCGGAGGTACATGCCCATGTACAGCTGGTAAGTCTGGACACGACAAGCAAGCATAGAGCCCTGGAAGCACTTTCTACCGAGGGCATCCAGGTTCCGGGCCTCCCTGCCGGGGGGCACCGAGGAGTACATCTTCTGACTCTTCAGACGATGCATGGCCGATTCCACAACCATGGAATGGTGCGGCAGCTGTGCCTTCTGGAACCCAGGGCTCTTGCGGACTCGATAAATGGAATCGACCCGCTTGCTAAGAACTAGCGTCGAGGCTGGCACCTCCCACATGCGGAAGAGCAACCGTTCCAGTATCGGAGGAACCGGTACAGTAAAGGCCTCCTTGGGGAGAGAGTCATACTGCTGGGCCTCGAACTCCTCAGCTCCTCCTTGGGGTCCGCGGGGAAGGCCAAGGCCTTGGCCATGTCCCGCACGAAGTCCAAGAACCGGGTATCCTCCGGGGGGGGGGGGGACCTGCTCCGGGGTTCAGACTCCGGTGAGTCCGAAGGGACGCACCGGGTCCAAAAAGTGTCAGGGGACTCCTCGCCCTCCGTTTCCCATCCCGACTCTTCCGAGGAGGAGTCGAGTGGCTCCGGTCAGGTGGGCACTGATGCCATCCGCCCCGACGCCGAGGGTACCGGCGTCGACGACCTCGGTCCCGCACGGGAGATCGAGGGGGACCTCGGCCGAGGATCGACTCGAGATCTCATGGACTCGAGGATTGGCTCGGCCTCCGGGGTCAACTTGGATGTCGAGATCCCGGTGGTCGGGGCAGATGCACCGGTGAGACCGGCGATCAGTACCTGCTGTTCTATGAAGGCAGCCAAGCTGCTCTCCAAGGCCGTCAACCTGAGTCCGAGCTCAGGAGACCCAGCAGCCTCCGACTCGGGCCCCGACAGCGTCGGGCCCGACGTCGGCTCCCCTGGAGGAGAGTCCATGAGGACTACAGTACTCACGTGACTCAGGGCCTCCGTCTCTACACGAGGTTGTTTAGCAGGCCTCTCCGACTCCGAAGACCCGGGACAGCGGTCGGGGCTATGTGACCTGGCCCTCGAGGAGCCAAGAGCGTCCACCTACGTCGCCCTCACAGGTTTCTTCTTTCTGCGGTGCTCCCGTGAAGGAGACCCCCTCTCAGAGGAGCCACGATGATGCTCGGGGTCGGACTCCCGAGATGTCGAGGCCTCTGACGAAGTCCGGGCTCGGCCGGACACGGAATCAGAGAAGATCCTTTCGTGTTGATGCTTTCGGCACCTCAATTCCTTGGAAGACATTTTGCCACACGGGACACAGACCAGCGGGTCATGGTCGGACCGGAGGCAGCAGTCGTGTGTGTCGGTGAGAGACATCAGTTTCTTACACCGATCACACTTCTTAAACCCGCTGGCAGCCATCGGGGGAAAAAGAGCCCCTGCAAGGTCAAAAGACTGGGCTGCCAGGGAAAAATGAAAAAAAGCGCGAACGCTAGTCTCTAAGGATAAAAACCGAAAAATGAAGTCCGGACTCGATACCGGTGTACCGGGCCCAGGCGGGAAAGGGAACCGGCGCCAAACCAAGCAATTACACGGATCCATACCGAAAAATCAGCTTGTTTCACGGGTGACCATGATACACGTCCGATGGGCTTCGCGGAAAAAAGAAGACTAAGCAAGATGGCACCCTTGGGCGGGAAGGGGACCGCGCATGCGTGCTGCATTCCCAAAGGCTTTCTTTGAAAGCTGGGGAAATGCTCTGCATGGGGGCTCCGTCGGCGCCGACGTCACCCATATGTGAGGACTGACTTCCTGCTTGGTCCTGGAGAAAGTCTTTGAGCTAATTCAATGAGTAGTATTTGTTGAGTGACTCTGCCAGAATTGTTTTTTAATTCTGCCTGCAAACCAGGAAGAAGTAAAAGGCAAGATAAAAGAAGGCAGCAGTTTGTTATTCTGCTAATTGCTAACATGACGCTATTCAAGCTATTACTGCTACCAAAAGAATCCGGCTTATGGTATGGAGTTGTGTTTCTGCTCTGCAAATGTAATCACAGACTTATCTGAAAGTAGAGAAACAAAAGATGTTCCTGAAACCTAGTCGGCCATTATTCATTAACTGCCAAAAAGACTGCCAGTTGGATCAATAATGAAAAAACATTTAATACTACTCCCTAGCGTAAAATTATGCAAGTTGTTTCCATCTCAGAGTTTGGATTTTATTTATTTAACAGGTTTTTTATACAGCTTTATCGTTTCATTTTGGAAATCTAACTGAACACCCCCCCCCCTTCACAAACAAGCACACAACACACACAGAAACAACCCACTAACCCCTCTCCCTCCCCTCACATAAACAATCCCAAAGCCTTCACCCCTTCATTCATCTAAAAAGCAGTAAGCTCCACATAGGTTTACACATCTAAGAAGAAACACCTGACTCCTGTACATATGTAAATAGTAAGTTTACACATATTTTGATTTGCAAGATATGTTCTCTGTAAATAGTTAATACCGCTGTTCCATGTAAAAGTTGTTTTGATTGTTAATTGTAAACCGCCCTTGATCTCTGGAAGGGGCAGTATAGAAGAACTGTATAAATAAATAAATTTCAGTCAAAGTGGTTTACAATGTAACTGAAACTCGGTAATGTACATTAAACAGGGACATTGATAATTTGGATTTTTCTGGGGCAATGCAGGGTTAGGTTACTTGCCCAAAAGCACAAGGAATGCTTTTGAGAATCAAACCCTGGTCTTCTGGTTCTCAAGTAAGTCCTCTAACCATTAAACTACTCCACCATTCCATTTTGGCTGAAGTATGGGTGGTAGGAACACACATGCACAAAGATTATGAAATACAATAATTTATGCAAAAAGTACAGATGGTGTACATTGGGCCTTAAATGATGGCATGTTTTCTGCCACTTACGCTAGCATTTTATAAGGGCAGGGAAGTGTCTACTTGTCTCTTTAGAATAGGTTTAATTAGGCAGTAATTTTACAAAGTCCCACCTAGTTAAACCATCTTCTCATATGCACATCTATTCTAAAAATTCAAATACACAAGTACTTAATTTTATAAAAACCTAGCGTGCATGGCAGAGAAGAGGCACTTTAAATTATGGTGCGTTGACTTACACCGGCCCTAGAGCTGGTGCCTACTTTTTGTAAGTATGTGCATAAATTATTGTATTCTATAATCTATACACAAACTTCCTTGCATTGCCCACGCTCCATTCAAACTCCGCCTATGTGCGCACGCACAGTGAAAGTACCCACCATGGAAACACTAGATGGTAGTTTAGAAGAGACCATTTATGCACATTGTTGTCACAAAAAGCCTAGCTGTCTCTTTATAAAATTACCCCCTGAATGGGCATGTTTAATTTGAACTATGCTAATGAAACTACTCCATGGGTATATGTTGCTCACTTTGATTGGTGGATCGTTATTTCAAATTATGACAATGTGTGATTCCATTTTTTAGAAACAGTTGATTGACATGCTGGATGGAACATAATATTTATTCATGAAAATCTATTTTCCCCTGATGCAGAGTCTCGACTTGAAACAAGGGCAGGTCCAGAGTTTTCACTCGAAATATGAGCTGTGATGGATGCTGTGAGGAAATGATTTCCAGAGAGGCTGTTATTTGGGTTAACAATTTCAATTTCAAGAGGAACTACTGCTTCAGTCAGCATCGGCATCCTTGACACATTGCTGTGCTATACATTGAAGGGACAACATGGTAAGCGTTTTTATTTGCATTAGAGAAAACAAAACTAAATGGAAGTCATTAGCATGAAGAATATTTTTCAAAGAAAGTGAACTATGTTCAAAGAAAGTGGACTATGTTGATCCAAATTATGAATACTCATGAATACCGAGGAATTGTTCATACCATATAAGATGAAATGATGATTAGCTGGAGAGAGGCGTACAGAGGTCACAAGTGCCTTTATTAATTAAGCCCCAACGCGTTTCGGCAAACGCCTTTCTCAGGGGGTATGCGGCTTAAAATATAATAAATAATAAACAATAATAAATACATTGAGAAATAAACAATAATAAAATGGATACTATATATAAAAAGGAGAAATAAAATTAAAATTAATAAAGTGTTCCTATTAGTTGCTGCTCATCTTTCATGAAACAATATTGGAAACTCATGGGAATAACATCTCTACTCTTTGGTTGCCTCTAGCACAGAGATACAATTGACATTCATTTTCTCTCAAAGAACTCACACAGAGTGTATATGTGAGTATATATATTTATTTATTTATTTATTTATTTAAAAGGTTTTTTTATACCGCCTTTTCCTTAAATCAAAGCGGTTACAAAGACATACAAAGGCTAAACATAGGCAAGGGAAGTGAAAGAAGGGAAACATAACATGGTGAACAATTACAAAAAACACAATATTGAGAGATTACAATTAATATGAGTTAGTTAGGTGTCATAGCCATAGTGCTCAATGAAAAGAACAAATTTTAGTTGTTTTCGGAATTCCTTCAGTTCCTCAATTGATCGTAGGTCGGGGGGGAGAGAGTTCCATATTAGAGGGGCCGATAAGGAAAGAGCTCTTTGTGAGGTGAATTTACAGACTTTATATTTTTTATACTTTTTTAAAAAAAGGAGAGAGTATGTTTACTGTACCACCTCATCTTTTATTTCCCTTTGACATTCATATTACCCTCCAATGCCTTCATTACCCTCTGTCCTGCGTTTTATCTATGTCACTTAAGTCTGAGAGATATATATTTTTAATGTTTTTAAGTTTTCTAAGTACATTATTTGTGTTAATTCGTATTGGTTTTATTGTTTTTTATGACATATTATTCATAATTTTATTTAACCAGTTTATTTAACCATCTTCTCGCCGCTTCAAACCAGTTATCAAAGATGCATTTCTTGAAGAAACTCTACCTAAACTTGATGCCTGCTCCACTGATCTAGATAATATGATACATTCTTGGAACCTAACCCTAAGCCAGGCTTCACTACTTCCCCTACACAGCGAGAAGAATCCTTGAAAGATACCATGGTCTGCTATATGGTTCACAGCTGATTCACGCAATTCCCTATATAGTCTCAGGGGACTAGAAAAGTAAATGGCGCAACTCCAGACTTCCCCACGACAGAGATATTTATATGAAAGCATTACAGGACCACCGCACTGCTATTATGTTTAGGAAGAAGGAATACAACACCAACATCCTGATGTGCTCACTCAATAGGCCCCGAGATCTTTCGTCTAATTCAGTCTCTTACAAATGATACCCTGATCCAACAAACAGATAACTTGCCTCACCCACAAGACTTCGCAGATCATTTTCATAATAAAACCAAAATGACCACCAATCATCTGGTGGAACCTTATACAGACAGCCCTTCATCAATAAATACCAATACTCCTGCACTGACCTCCTTCTACCCATACTCTTCAGATCAAATTGAAAAGATAATAAAAGGACTTAACTACACTACCTCACCTACAGATCCTTGTCCAGCCCACTGGATCAAGTCCGCTTGTACTGAATTAAGTCCGCACATATCCAAAATCGCACACCTTTCCTTCAACAAGGGTATGGTACCAGCACCTCTGAAAACAGCCACCATCAAACCACTTCTAAAAAATCAGAGGTTAGATCCTAGAGATCTGAACTCCTACCGCCCTATATCGAGTCTTCCCTTCCTAACCAAAATAATTGAAAAAATAGCACAACAACAATCCAAGACCACATTGACTCCTATGCTCTGCTGGACCCTCAACAGCATGGCTTCAGTCAGCACCATGGTATCGAGACCTTGCTCACCTCCCTTTTTGATAATCTGATTAAAGGCATGAACAAACCCAAGCAAGGCTTCATTCTTATTTTTTTAGACATCGCATCAGCCTTCAACACAGTTTCTCACAGCCTCTTGCTTACCCAACTTCAGATTAAAGGCCTTCAGAGCTCAGCACTAGATTGGTGTCGTTCCTATCTAATCGCCAACAACAAGTAAGCATTGGTACACAAACATCATCTATGTTTCAGCAAACCCAAAGAGTACCTCAGGGCTCATCACTTTCAGCACTGCTCTTCAATATTTATATCCAGCCATTATGCAATATCATTCAAAGCCTCTGGCATCCTATACCATATCTATACAGATGATGTGTTACTTTATGCCCCTTTCTCCTTGGATAATCCTATCACCACCGGAATCACAGACTGCTTTAATTCACTATCTGCCTGGTTAGAAGCTCACAATCGAAAAGTGAACTATTTATTTTATTTAACATTTCTTATATACCGCCTTTCATGATATCAAGGCGGTTTACATTGAACAGGGCATTATAACTTGGAGATAACTATTTTTACAAGGAACATGGGCAATGGAGGGTTAAGTGGCTTGCCCAAGACCACAAGGAGCACCTGTGGGACTAGAAACCCCAGTCCTTCCGGCCCAAGGTTGCTGTCCTCTAGTGGGATTTGAACCCCTGACCTTCTGGCCTGAGGTAACTTGCCCCAACCACTAGGCCACTCCTCCCTCCTATAAAAAAACTATAAAAAAACAGAAGCTCTGTTCATCACAAAGGATCCAACATTTATACCACCACCACCACATCTACATGTTAAGAATGCGGAGCTGAAGTCTAATCATGAAGTGAGATATCTTGGAGTCACCTTGGATCAACATCTTAATATGGAATCCCAGATAAGCAATATAACAAAGGCTGTCTACCTCAAAATACGATCCCTCCGCCAACTCCGACACCTAATGGAACCTACTGACTTTTGCACCATCTTCCAAGCCTTGGTCACTCCTATTTTTGATTATGCAAATATCATACTGCATGGTCTACCTGCATATACCCTCCATCCCTTTAAACACTGCTGCCCGAACCATTTACGGAGCATCCAGATATGAGCATGTATCACCTCTCCTAGCTCAGCTACATTGGCATCCAATTAACAGTCAACTTAAATACAAAGCCATTATTTTATCATTTAAAATAATGCACCATCTCTCAACATCTTCCCTAGAAAATCTATTACATTGGATACCAGACACCAGAACTGGAGATCCAATATGGCTAACACCCTTGCCATTCCAGCTATGGCTAGTAAAAGCACCCAATTTGCAAGAAACAGAGCCTTCTCCATTTTTGCACCACTGCTCTGGAACTCCCTCCCTGCTTCTAGCCGTCTTATTACTGACCTTTCAACCTTCCGCAAGGCAATTAAGACTCATCTTTTCCAGATATCCTTCGACCATGTACCATAGCTGGCCATGGCCTCCCTTGTATTGCACAGCCCCCTTCAGCTTGTATATAGTTAATTACACCTAGAAAGCCTTCTCAAATGTATTTATAGTTCGTTATATCTGATTAATTTAAATTGTTTCTGTTCAATGTAACTTATACTTAAATTTAAATTTAAATTGTTTAATTTGTTCCTTTTTAAGGTAACTTAACATGTCTTGTTCAATGCATTAAGTTGTTCTTATGTAAACCGCGCTGATCTTAAAAAGTGCGGTATATAAAACCAAATAAATAAATAAATATTGTTTTATTAATTTTAATTTTATTTCTCCTTTTTATATACAATATCCATTTTATTATTGTTTATTTCTCAATGTATTTATTATTATTGTTTATTATTTATTATATTTTAAGCTGCATACCCCCTGAGGAAGGCGTTTGCAAAACGTGTTGGGGCTTAATTAATAAAGGCACCTGTGACCTCCGTACACCTCTCGCCTCTTGTGCTGGTGTCTCTTCGCTGTGAGGGCTTCGTGCTCTTTTCTGCGTTCCCTGGACTTTGCAAGAGCAATGTTCTCCACCTAGAAGGATGTTTTGAGCTATAAAGAAGAGGATCTCCAAGCTATGCTACCGGATGATCTATCTCTCTACACATAGGGAAAACATCCCTTGGCATGCCCAACCAAAAGGATTTTTAGGAAAAACTGTTCATCTTTCAGGAAAATCTACCATTCCATTTGCATTAGTTATCTAGGTTTTTCCATGCTATATCTAATTTGAGAATGGTGGAAAGGGGGCACATGATATGCAACATTCCATTCGTACATATCCACTGAGGTGTATACAAAAGAAAGCAAAAACGGTACAGAAACAAATCTAGTGGTATAAATCTTACAGAATTTTGCTAGCAAAAGAATACATGCTGAATCACAAGAAGCAATATTATACCACAAATTAAACCACAATATTATACCACAGATCTACCTCTCTACACCTGATTATTTCCCCGGCAACTCAGTCCAAGATCTCTGCTTGTCTTTCGGACATCGCAGCCTGGATGTCTCATCGCCGATTAAAACTGAACATGGCAAAAACTGAACTCCTTGTCTTTCCACCTAACTCCTCCCCCCCACTTCCCCATCTCTCAATCCATGTGGATGGATCTACTATCCTTCCTGTTCCCTCAGCCCGCAATCTGGGGGTTATCTTTGACATCTCTCTCTCCTTTTCTGCTCATATCCAGCTTGTAGCTAAGACCTGCCGCTTCTTCCTCTACAACATCAGCAAAATCCACCCCTTCCTCTCTGAACACACCACCAAAACGCTTATCCACTCCTTAATCTCCTCTCGCCTTGATTACTGCAACCTACTTCTCGCTGGTCTTCCCGCTAGCCACCTCCTTCCCCTCCAATCTATACAAAATCACGCTGCTTGACTAATCTTCTGCCAACCTCGCCATGCCCACGTTACTCCTCTTCTCAGGTCACTTCACTGGCTCCCTGTCCAATCCCGCATCCAATTCAAGCTTCTCCTGATAACCTATAAGTGCATCCACTCTATGGCCCCTAACTACCTCTTATCTCTCCCTACATCCCCTCTCGAAATCTGTGCTCCGCTAACAAATGACTTCTATCAATGCCTTTCACATGCACTGCGAACTCCTGACTGCGCTCCTTTCACCTTGCTGCACCTTACACCTGGAACAGCCTACCTGCGTCTGTGCGCCTGGCATCCTCCTTGGCCCTCTTCAAATCCAAATTGAAGACCCACCTCTTCACTGTTGCATTCAGATCCTGACTCCTTCCTCATCTTACCCTAACCCCCGTCATCATTTATGACCAAACTACTGACCAAACCGTACCTTGCGCAGAACTGACCAATGCCCTATACTGTTCTAACTTATGTTTTGTTCTAACTAGATTGTAAGCTCCGATGAGCTTGACTCTGACGGGCAGGGACTGTCTCTTGTATGCTGACTACCTCTTGTAGGTCAGTCTTGCAGCGCTGCATGCGTGGCGTTCTACAAGTGCTGAATAGTAGTAGTAGTAATAGTATGCTACCGGATGATCCCTTCTTCACAGAAGAGGAAGCAGCACTCAATTTGGATGATGAATGGGGAGAGGTGGTCAGAATGATGTAACGTTTAGTAAGAGAGGACATGCATTCAGCTTCTCTACTTGAATATTGTCGGAAAAAGATCATCCCTAGGGGCCTACAAATGAACACAGCCCCAGGGATGTTTAAGGATGATGAGACTTTCATATCCAGTTGGATTAAGATCCTTAATAAATGTTCATTGGACTTAATGATATTACTTATCAACACCTCTAAACGTAGGACAGAGGGTCTTAAAACTCAGACTCCAAGGTGGAAGCTCTTAAAAACCAAGATACAAGATTTGATAAGCTTAAAAAATATTTTGATAAAAATACAACAGAATATAGACAAGTAGTTAAATAAAGGAAGATAAAAATTTTTAAAAAGAGATGAGGAAGATTAAAAATTAGGTACAGTATATTACTGGACTTATAGTAATGGTCAATCTAGAGACAAGAGTGCATCCCACAGGCGGCCTTTTGATTCCCCAAAAGCAACTCCTATGAATAAATCCAAACAGAGGACACTTTCGCCAGAACCAGATCATGAGAGGAGTTACAAATGAAGCTGTCACCATTTTGAGGAGCAGCAAGAGACCTCTGGGTCTCTGTTTTCTTCAGGAATACCCCCTAATTAATATCAAAACTCTACACAGGATTTTCAGATGGATGCCCTTTGGAAAGGAGGTGGTCGCAGCACCTTTCAATATCCACAAAAGTCCCCTGTAAATTACCAATTCAGACCAAAGGAATATCGACAGTCGAATTACCCTGTCACGCCACCACCACTCGCCTCTAGGTTAGAGGGGCGTGGATTATTAGAGGAACTTTCTGCTGTGTGCTTTTTCAGCTTTTTTCAAAAACTATTTCCTTGCAGTGCCCTCTGGGAAATGTAGTCCTTATTCAGCTGTATGGGTGCATCATGCAGAAAGCTGTAGTCAGGCTCAAGTAGGTAAGGCAAATGACAGAAATTTATTATTTTTATATACACAATGGTTCAATCATACCACACATAGGATTGTTGGTTCAAGACTCTTTGAAGCAAAAATTGTCCAAAACATATCCAACCCCAAAATGCAGTTTTAAAGGTTCTCTCTATTGCAGGATACACAGTCTTTACCAGCAAGCCTACTGTATTCCCTTCTTAGCCTTGCTGGCTAAAGCACCAAACAAAAACACATTTAAAGTCTGTGGTAAACTTCCCCTTTTAAACACATGGGGATCTCAGCCACCCTGTTTGTGGAATAAGGGTACCTTTTTCCTGGAAGACCTTCTTTCAGGACTAGCTTGCTTTTTCTACGTTCCCAGGTTTATAGCTTGGCACAAGGAACAGTCCATGGGAGTGTCCTCCTCAATCAGCTTCACCTCGGGCTCTCCCAGCTGCATAGGCTCTGACTCCCCGTCCTGCTCAGCATGCTCAGCTAACAGACTCCCAGGGGTCCTTGGAGTCTCTTGTTCCTGGCTCCAAACTCTCCTGCAGACATGCTACATGCCAAATAGCACTCTCTCCAGCTGGAAGCTCTGTTCCTCTGCTCTGCTCAGCCTGGCTTCCTGCTTCTCCTCTCCTCTCACCCTCTAAGTCATACTCTGCTCTGGGTTTATACTTCCAGGGCTCTAGCTCCAACCCCTCCCTACTCAGGTGACGGCAATCAGCCTGACTCCGGACACCTGAGTGCTTGGAGCATTCACTGCCTAAGGGGTTCTGAGCTTGTATCCTCTCCCCTTCATTCCACTAGGGGGAGCATGAAATGTGGTCCACGTGAAAGTTTTCTGATTCCTGGAGGTGTTTATGGCTTTCCTACCCTGACTTGGTAAAAGGGGGCCCTTTACTAGGGTGAATTCCCTGTCTTTGTCCTCCCCTGGACTCTGGATAGGCCTCCTTGCCACAACCCACAAAGAGTGAGAGGGAGAGGAAGGGGTCAGACCTACAAGAGACGGTCGGAATCAGACATGTAGGTCGGATTTTCAACCTGTCTAGCCATCATCTCTCTGAACTGGAGACTCAGGTTCTGAAGAAAGGGCTTTCTTATGTTCCCGTTAGAAAACATGACAAATTTGCTACTCACGTAGAATTATATATGTTTTTTCGAAAATTAAAGATTATAGATTTTCGACAATACCAAAGCTGTTGAAGCAGACCAATCTGTAGTTAAAAAAGCCATCCACATGGGTCCCGCCCAGTAGTTCTAATGTTATGTTAACTGCATATGAAAATATAGTTATGTCAAAAGTTGAACAACTATACTGCAAAAAGAATCGTACATTTCATAACCTAACTGCTCCACAACAAGCCGTATTACAAGGCTTGAGAGACAATCAATCTATAGTTATAAAACCAGCAGACAAGGGTGGGGCATTAGTTATACAAGACAGAATGTCATACATCAATGAGGTGTTACGTTAGCTGAACAATACAGAATTTTATCTTAAAATCGATGACGATCCGACATCATCTCTTCAAAAGAAAGTAGAGACATTTCTATATATAGGAAAAGAGGCGGGTTACCTGACACCGAAGGAGATTAATTTCTTAACTGTCACTCACCCTGTAACTCCCACTATATATACATTACCAAAGATTCACAAATCCTTGGAAAAACCATCGGGACGTCTAATTGTGTCAGCCATGGGATCTTTATTTGAACCATTGTCTAAATTTCTAGATGTTTTCCTCAGGCCTTTCGTAACTCAAGTTGATTCATGTGTACGAGACTCAGCTCATGTTATTAATATACTACAAGGTTTTGTAGGGTACCATAACCAATTACTTTTGGTAACCCTTGACATCAATTCCTTATATACTAATATACCTCAAGAAGCAGCTTTAGAAGTCCTTTCAAATGTTCTTATTCAAAGAACTAAACCTGTGCGCACACCTACTTTCTTCCTCACCCAAATGGCTTCACTTGCCATGACAGAGAATTATTTTTGTTTTAAAGGTATTTTTTCTAAGCAAATAAAAGGGGTCACCATGGGCTCCTCAATGGCACCAGATATTGCCAATCTATATGTCGCTGATTTTGAAAAACGCTTTAACTAATCATCCTTTTAGAAATCAGATAAAGTCATGGAAATGATATATAGACGATATATATATAAATGATATATAGACAATATATAGAAAATATATAGATATATAGATGATGTTCTTATGGTGTGGGATGGTACAGAGGCTCAATTACAAATTTTCTTTGCATGGCTAAATTCACTTGATGAGAATTTACAGTTTGAGGGCCTCTACAGCCCAGATCGTATTGCCTATTTGGATATCATGATAAAAAAAGATGTCACAGGTTTCATCACAGATTTATACCGAAAAGCCACCGATAGGAACACACTGCTCAAGTACAATAGCTTTCACAATACTTCCCTTAAATACAATCTGCCAGTGAGTCAATTTTTACGAATTAGAAAACTGTGCACCTCAGAGGAAGATTTTGAACTCAATGCTGTGGACATGCACAAAAGATTTAAGGAACGTGGATATCCTCAGGAGTGTATAAAAAAAGCTTATTTATGAGCGTGCTCTACAGATCAGGCCTCCCTTTTGAAAAGCTCAGACAATCCACAAACAAATAGGGCTGTCTGTGCCCTCACTTTTTCTAGTTTCTCAAAGGACATAGTACGCATACTAAAACAGGAGTGGCACCTCTTGACAGCTTTGCCTATGTTTGTGACTTAAGCGTTTAACCATCACTTATAAATGCAATCCTAACTTAACTAACATACTAGCACCTTCAGCTCTGACGAGACCAAAATCTCAGCCCAAGGGGCCATTTTAAATGTGGGCAGTGTTCTGTATGCCAGAATACTCTAGTTACCAAAGAATGTTTTGTCCATCCATTATCTCATAGGAAGGTTTACATACAACAATATTCTAATTGTAAAACTGAGAATGTCATCTACCTTATTTTGTGTCCATGCAATCTGATCTACATAGGTAAAACTAAAAGACAAGTACGTACCCGCATCATAGAACATAGAAGTTGTTTGCAGAGAAGGATACCTGACAAACCTCTCATAACACACTGGATGGATAAAGGCCATAATGTCAGTGATTTCAAGTATTTAGTGTTAAAAGTTGTTGTAGCACATTGGAGGGGTGGTGATGTCGATAAAATTTTATTAAAATTGGAACAGCGATATATTTATGAGCTTAATAGTCTGGAGCCCAATGGTTTGAACCAAGAGGTGAATTTATCAGTTTTTCTCTAGGTGTTTTGTTTTACCATCCTGTTTGGTTTTAGCTGGTTTAAGCTGGTTTTAGTTTTATTCTATTTTTTGCTTTTCCTTTTCTCCTTCCCTCTTCCTTTTTCCCTCTCTCTTCTTCTCTCTCTCCTTTCCCTTTTCCCCCTTCCCATTCCCCTCCCCTCCCCTCCTCCTTCCCCCTTCCCCTTTCCCTTCCCCCCTTCCCTCTCTCTCCCCTTCCCTTCCCCCTTTTTAAGAAATACATATTTACTATCTTTTAAGATTTATTATTATTTTCCTTTAGTCTGCTTTTATTTTTTATTGTTTTACCAGTATTACAATAGCTCCAAAGGATTACAGATTATTGCTTTTTGTGTTTTTATGGAAGATGCAGAGTTTGCTATTTTTATTTTTTATCTTTTAATTGCTCAGAAACTACCTCCTTTTTACTGTTTTTTAATTCCCTTTTAATTATTTTTTAATTTTATTTCTATTCTCCTTATTGACGTTTGCCGAAACGCATTGGGGCTTAATTAATAATGCGTATCTGCAAGATCGAGAGTCGCCCAAAATCTCCATTTCCTATCGCCATTATTACTGTGAAAATGCGGTACCCGGAGACAGCACAGTTACTTACCTGTAACAGGTGATCTCTGGGAACAGCAGGAATTAGTCTTCACATATGGGTACGTCAGTACCGACGGAGCCTGCACGGGAATGCTCCCCAGCATCCAATCAGAAAGCTTTTGGGAGCATCCCTCGCGCCTGCGCGGTGACTTCCCGCCTTTCCCACTGCCTCTCTTCAGTTGAGTTTCATAGCTGAGACAGAAAGGAGAGACAGAGGAAAGGAAATAGATAGATACAACTCCTACGGGAGGTGGGTGGGTTGTGAAGACTAATTCCTGCTGTTCCCAGAGATCAACTGTTACAGGTAAGTAACTGTGCTATCTCCAGGAACAAGCAGGAATGAGTCTTCACATATGGGGACTCCCTAGCTGTGGGTGCCAGGGGAGAATCCCTAAAATGCGTATCCCTGGACAGGACGGCATTTTCCAAACCTGGATCCCCTGCATCCCCTGAGGGATGGGGGGTAGGAGTTGAATAGAGAAGAGCTGCAAGGAACAGCAAATCTAAAGACTACAGGAGAGATGAGTCTTTAGAATGTATGTCAAGTATCATTAAAATATTTAATGAACCAGTACAACATAGAACTTACCTACTGGATTGTAGGAAGTAGAACTGTGATGGAGTGTACTGTAGATGCAGTAGCGGAATCTTCAAGGTAACTTCACAGCAATGAGGATGAAGTTCCAAACCTGGAATGGGCAGGTGACCCAGGTGTCAACTGGGGCAGGAGAAGAACGGCAGGTCTTCAATGGAAAGATTTATGGGAAAAAGCTGAGAACTCTTTTAGGTACAGAGTTATTATCATTGAGGACTAAAAGAAGAAGACTGACCGATCTGGAGAATTAGCCCAGTCCGGAAAGGAAGAGAGGGTATGGAAAAAACCCCCTATTCCCAAGGAAAACAGAAGTGTACTCATAAATACTGAAGATGTACACTGTCTTTCCTAGCTGGTAAGAGCTAGTAAGACATAGAAGTTTGATACTTCATAGATAGGGAGATCTATAACAAAAATAGAAGCTGTTAACGTCACAGCAGCAATTGTGTCTATAACCGCTCCCAGTTACTGAACCATATGAAAAAAGGCAAGTTGACTGTCTGGACCCTTAAGAAGGTAAAAGCTTTATAGCACAGACAGTTAGGGAGGTAGAAGGTAATACTTAGCGTCCTATGGACATCTCCCAATAGTACGTAGATATATATATATAAAAATATCTATAAACATGAAGATACATACATATCTATATATATATGTGTGGATATGTGCAATATGTGAGATATATATATATATATATATATATATATATATATATATATATAGACATATAGATATAGAAGGGCATGGCTTATGCCCGCACAGATTATAAAAATATGTATGGTTATAAATCTGAGGATATATGCCTGCAACAGAGCCCCACAAAGCATTCACATGGGAAATGTGAAGGGAAAAGATTCATCTAATAATAAGGGGGTAAAAACCACCTTAAGATATATAGAGAATCTATTTCCGTGGTGCAGGAATGCATTTTAGTGGATAACCAGTATGGTTGCGTGAAAAACAGAGGATAATAGCAGTCTGGTAAGAGCATGTCAGGAGTACTGGAGGACTCTGACATGTTCAAAGGACAAGGAAACGCATGGACTAAGATACCTGGATGACCCAGTTAAGGGACTCAGAGGTATCATGTATAGTAAAAGAGTATGCGTTGTCCAAGTGGAGTAGAAAAAATACCAAGCTGAAAGGAAAAAAGGGGTAAATTCCTGCCAGATTGGGAGCTCCATGGACATTCACGCAGAAAAAGCTTGTCTTCTGTATCACAATAGGAGACAGAGGGTAGAAAGAACCTACATAGCCATGGAATGACTATATAAGCTTTTTCTATTATATGGAAAAAACCCTCAGAGACAAAGATGAATGCTCTACAGCAAGGGCCCATAGTAGAAAGCTTCTCTGAAGACTGCAGAGAGCATTGTGCAGGAAAATTATGAGATAACTGACAGCAGTCAGAAGTGCTGCCACATCCTAGGTAAGGATATGGCTAGAAGAAGATAATCTGCAATGAGTAGTATTATGCAAGATAATGAAAGAAGCTTGCAAGAAACTTTAAAGTAAGCACTGGAACTTCTGTATGTGCAGCAACTGAACAAAGAAAAAAGGGGATCCCCCTGTACAAAAACAGGGAGAAAAACAGACAGAGGGAGCGGGGATATTTCCGTCCTTGTCTGATGAGTTGTTCAGAGCATGCATTGAAGGATAGTAGAAAATCTACACTGGAAAGAAGAGAAGTGTTTCAGTATGGTACCAACTCGAGCAGGGGAAACCCTGGAAGAGTGGGGGTTGGTAGGTGACGTACCATATGGTAAGTCAGCTGAAGGAAAAAATGTCCATGTGGGGACAGAAACTATCATGGGATAATTGTAATCTCCCTTTATGATAAAAAGAAAGGGAGAATTCTGTAACCCATGGACAAAAATATGCTAACAGCTTAGCATACTGAAAAGAAAAACCAGTGTAGAGTTTGAAGAATAACTTCTGGTAAGAAGTTAAATGTAGAATTGCAACATATAGGAACATATGGTTGCTGGCTATGATTAGCCTGGATAGAGTCTGGAGACTTCAGACGAGGATGAGATGTCCCTTGTTTGGGTACATCTGGAGGATGGGCAGAAGAAGGGTGAAACTTTCTTTTCTTAGGGAAAGAAGGTTTGGTAGGACATTTCCTATGTCCTGGGGAAAAAGAAGGCTTAGGACGGTTTCCAGAACTAGGAAAGTCAGTGGAGCAATGAGCAACATGACGTAAAGCCTCTTTATTGAAGAGATTTTCTCCAGTACAAGGAGAATTACCCAGTGTATGTTGTGCCCATCTGCTCAAGTCAGAAGCTTGCAGCCAGGCTGTACGACGTGCTCCAATGGCAATAGCAGAGGATCTGCTGACAGACTCAAAAGAGTCTAGAGAAGCACGAGAAAGGAACCAAGAGATATTCCTGCTATGATTAAGAAGCAAGGAATAGTCAGAGGCCTTAGGATCTGACAGAAAAGGAGACAAGAGAGATAATTTCTCTGTGACCTCCTGAAGTGTCAGACTCATATAGAAAATATATGAAATAATTCTTGAAGCCAGCATAGAAGTTTGGAAGGTTTGACGTCCAAAGGCATCAAGTGCTTTAGATGCACGACCTGGCGGATAAGAAGAATGCTTCTTCTTACTTCTTACCTTTCTCAATGCTGATTCCACTACCATGGAATGATGTGGAAGTTGGTTTTTCTGAAACCCTGGAGAGGGAGGTACCTGATACAGAATGTCCATGGCTGTAGAAGGCAAGGGAACCCTCAAAGGTGATTCCCATATCCTCAGAAGAAGATCCTGTAAAGAATGATGTAAAGGAAGCATTACATTTTCCTTTTCTACAGGATCTTGGTCAAGAGAAAAACCAGGAATAGGAATTGCAATGTCAAGGAGAAACTCCTGAAAAGAAGGATTTCCAATAGGAACTAATCCTGGGCAAGCTGAGGTTGAAGGAAAAGCTTGAGCACCAGAAGAGATACTGGACTGGTGCAGAAAAAGAATCCTGCTCGATGGACAGTGATCCTGAGAGTTCTGATTTGAAGCAGTTAGTATTGCATCGTGAGTGCCTGGTATCGATTCTAAACTAGGCATAGAAAGGATCGATGGCATCGATGGAACTGCAGGAATCGACCCCGACACTGGTATCGGTATCGGGGACAATAATGTCATCGAAGCAGTATTCGGGGGCTGCTGAAGTGGTACCGAGGTAAGCCAAGAGCCTTGATGAATATCCTCGGTACTGCAAAGCCGGGAACGATATGGATCGGTTCTGAAGCGCGTCGGTATCAAATCATCTAGACTGGATATCGATTCCAGACTCGGCATCGAATCGAGCGAGTCCATCGATACATGTCTAGAAAGTACCGACGTTGTTTGTGGTATCGGCGATGCCGATACAGGAAGGTTAATCGGAGTCGCATCGATCGGTACCGAAGGTAGCGAGGACGTCCGAAAACGATGCCCGGTGAAGGGAGGAACTCTCGATCCCGGCGCCGATGTCGGGGTATCGGTACTGCTCGAAGCCGATACCAACCCCGAGCATGGCGAAGATACAGGACAGTCAATCTGGGACGTATCGATCGGCACCGAAGGTACCGAGGATACCAGATGACGATCCCAGGTGAAGAGTGGAACACTCGACAGCGATACCGCTGCCGGGGTATCGGTACCGCTCGAAGCCGGTACCAACCCCGAGCATGGCTGGGATATAGGAAAGTCAATTTGAGTCGTATCGCTCGGACCCGAAGGTAGCGAGGATGCTCGATGACGATCCCTGGTGAAGAGTGCAGCACTCGACACCGATGCCGATGCCGGGTTATCGGTACCGCTCGAAGCGGATGCCACCCCCTGGCACGGCTCAGGTATGTTCTGTGAGGGGTGAGCCCCAGAAACAACCTGAAACCCCGTAAATGCTTTGAAGCCCGAAGACTCCCGCCGAGGTTTTATTGCCAATGAGGTCTTGAGGGTAAAGCCGGAGCCGTAATCATGCTGGACATGAGACTTACCCTTCAAGAATTGGCTAGTCTTAACAGACTGTTTAGGGTTACCTGATCCTGGAGAGAAGAATAAACCGGTGTCCTCACCTCAGGAGGAAAAACGGCATCAAGGGAAACTCGAAAAAGGGAAGGTCTTCTCCCAACAAAATAGCCTGAGGTATCAGGGGAAAAAGGGTCAGGACCCAAACAGGATAGACATCAAGCCTTGGAGTCTAAAAAGAAAACTAATTTTCCACAGTGAAGGCACTTCTTAGGAGAAGAAGGCTCCATGTTGGAAAAGGCCTGGTAGGCCCAAAAAGTTAAACAAAAAACTGAGGAGAAATATTTCTCTAAGTTTGAAAAAGAAAATAATAAAGCACCGGCGGTACCGGTATCGGCGGGAAAAACAGCCGCGACCACAAGAAAATAAGAAAAATAAGGATTTTTAAAGAAAAAAGTTTCTGCGGTGACAGGAGGACGTCCTGTTGGCTCCGCGGAAAAACGAAAACTGAAGAGAGGCAGTGGGAAAGGCGGGAAGTCACCGCGCAGGCGCGAGGGATGCTCCCAAAAGCTTTCTGATTGGATGCTGGGGAGCATTCCCGTGCAGGCTCCGTCGGTACCGACGTACCCATATGTGAAGACTCATTCCTGCTTGTTCCTGGAGATCGTAGTTCATGCCCTCGAAGTCGAGAATTGGGCAAAAGGAACCTTCCATTAGGGCACCATGAAATACATGAAGTATCGACCGCAGACGTACTGGTCTCGCGGAACCAGTTCCACGGCTCTCAGCTGCAGGATACAAGTCAAGGTCTCTTCTACTGCTGCCAACACTGCTGTGCCCACTTTGGGTGATCAAAGGAGCTTGTTCTTGCTCTGGTGATGGGTATAAGTGCGTCATGGATTGCACCCCTTTAAGGCCAACCTCCGGCAGATCCCACTCATCCTGGATCATCTGTCCTACTACTCCATGTACTGGTAAAACTTTCTGCGATTTCCGTACCGCCTGGAACAGTGGATCCTACAGCGCCTCTTCCTCTGCCGGGAGGTTAGCAGGCATATTCAGGGCCTTGAGGGTCACCAAGGTACACATAGAATGTGAGCCCGTTGGGGACGAGGAATTGTATCAGTACCCGCTTGTAGTGATTGTAAACCGCCCTGATGGCCTTCGGCCTGGGCAGTATATTGAGAAATTGCATAAACATAAACATAAGCATAAAGATGAGCGCTGGCAGTTCATTCTGGTGGAAAACACGAACAATCCGGGCCTGATCCTCCTGTTCTGGGCTCTCTCCTTCTTCCAACTCCTCCTGCAGATCTAGCTCTGTGTCAAGGTCTTCCCCATCCAGTCCCTCTGACAACGGCGATTGCTGCCACTCCTCTAAGCCTCTAGCCTGCTTAGATGCCACTGCTCCTGACTCATGCTCTTTTGCGTCTGACATCCTCTTAGCCCTGTGTTCTGGGGCTGAGGAGCCACTTGGTAGGCAAAACGCCTTATGCAAAAGTAAGAAAAACTCCGATGAGAACTCCCCCAGGAACCCTACTGCTCCCTGGGCTCAAGGGGTGGATGGTCCGGGCATCGTGCAGGGACCAGGGGCCAGATCCATTGAAGGTAACATGGTGCCCCCGCCCCCAGGGTATCTTGCAACCAGGAGGAACTCTCCTGCCTCATCTCATCCTGCAGGTCCTGCTCCCATGACTGCCTCTTGTGGGCCTGCCTCCGAGACCACACCACATCGGGGACTGCATATCTTGAGGATTTTTAGATTGCGCTGCAGTGTTGTATCTTAAAGATATGAAATGGACCTTGCCCTCATCCAATCAAACTGACACGTCCTCCGAGTAAAGTTTACGTTTTTCTTCTAATACTACAAATGGCTATAAGGGAATACAGCTTCCCTTACAAGCAATATTACAGATTTAATAGGTACATAATCTGAGATGATCATGTCAGGTTACTCACTGACCATAGACAGATGGATTTCATTTGCGTCCTATCCACTGAATGACTGTCTTTCAAATTACATACATTTCTTGTATGCAGGTACTTCCTGTTTTCCACAGAGCTGTAGCTGCTACAAACCTATATGTAGCACCTCTTTTTTGTTTTGTTTATACTTATTTTTATTTCTGTCTCTGACTTTTTATCTGACCCTTCTCAGGAAAGTAACAATGTCTCAAACAACTGCCACTTACATCACCTGACCAAGCACAACAGCCCTCTGAAAATCTGCCCAGCAATAAACAATGACCTATCTGATTAGGCCTTTCCCACATGTCTGCATCAAGTCATTGTGCACTGAATCAGTTTTAAGGATTAAGTGGGGTTCATGCCCTTTGATACCATCCTATACCAGGCACTGCAGTCTGGCCGGCATGGTGGGAAGGGCTGGGAGCACTCCACAGGAACGCCCTCAATCTGTACCCAGGTAGGTAAAAAGGATCCCCAACACAGTACAACTCCACAGGCTCAGGCACAGAGCACTAGAGTACTTGAACTAAAATAAAATAAAACCAAACCAAAATTTAATTAACTGAAACTAAAAATAAACTGCAAATAGCCCCCTAGGAAGAGGTTGCTCTGTCCTGCTTTATTCTCCAGTGGCTGCTTTGCCCGGGAACACAGCAGCGGGTTAAACACATTCGGGCCTGAGTAAGAAGAAATAGTGCCTAAATGCAGCGTGGGAAGTTTCCCACACCGCTGTAGGCTCTCAAACATGCGGCTGCAGGCTGCTCTCTCTCTTCGTGTTCTGGCAGTGGCTAGGGGTTTCTGCTGTCCTCCCCCCCCCTGCCACTCTTAACTTGGAGCCTCTTTGCCGCAAGGCTTTTCTACCCCTTGCGCTCAGCCTTCCTTCCTGGCATCGGCGCTGAAGTGGGTGACTCGGGGCTGCCAGCTTTCACTCCTGTCAAGCAACTGCAGCCCCTGCAGCGGCTCCTCACTCGATAATGGGTTCGGGAGCAGCCAGAAGTCTCGGACTGAGGAAGGCCCCCACAGAACTCCCCCCCCCCCCTGAAATCCTGGGGGGAGAGGGGGAAGAAGGAATATCCTCCCCTCAGCCCTGTTGTCCCCCGGGTTCTCTCTGTTCCTTCTGATTTTTCTTCACTTCTGCCTTTAAAAACAAAGAAACCTGCACCATAACAGGGGAAATGAAAGCAAACTCTAACTAAACCTATCTCTTTAGTTGTCTCTTCAGTGAGTCCAGCACCCTGGCTCACAACCTTCTCCAGCTGCTTGGGGACTGAGGATACTGGGATCTGGTGGGCAGTGCCAGCTGCATATGTACACTAGTGTCATCAAAAAGATGACATGCTCAGTCTCCAAGCTTCTGGAGGAGGTGCACTACCCAGAAGTGCAGGACTGGACTGGAGGGACGATAAGGAACATAGATTTACATACCGCTACGATCCCATTCAGAGTGGTTTGATGCTGTTTACAACAAAAAGAATGAACACTGAGCAAAAATGCTAAAACATATGAATTAGAATTAAACAGCCAAGTTTTTTAATTTTTTTGAAAATAAAAGAGAAAAAGAATTTAACTTAATTGGTAGTTCAGACCACCATTTTCACAGCCATGTAGGGAATTGTATATACAAAACAGACTTTAAGTCTAATTCCCCTGGGGGGGGGGGGGAGGAAAAGAGTAGTTACTCACCTGTAACAGGTGTTCTCCAGGAGCAGCAGGAATCAATCCTCACATATGGGTGACGTCGGCGCCGATGGAGCCCTCGCGGAGCAATTTCCCCAGCTTTCAAAGAAAGCCTTTGGGAATTGCAGCGCGCATGCGTGGTCCCCTTCCCGCCCAAGGGTGCCATCTTGCTCAGTCTGATGACATAGCTAAAAGACAGCAAAAAAATTAGCAAAAACGAAATGATAGGACTGCAACTCCAAGGGGAGGAGGGAGGGTTGTGAGGACTGATTCCTGCTGCTCCTGGAGAACACCTGTTACAGGTGAGTAACTACTCTTTCTCCAGGACCAAGCAGGAAGTCAGTCCTCACATATGGGACTCCCAAGCTTAAGGCTACCGGAGGCCTCAAGTGGAAAAATGAGCTCCCTCTAGCTCAGAAGTTTGTAAATAGTTACCCTTGTTATCCAAGTTATTTGCCTTGTTACCTGTGAACTCATACGTGTTAATCTGTACTGAGCATTTCTGTTCCATGTAAACCGCGCTGATGCCGAATAGTGCGGTATATAAGAGACTTTAAATAAATAAATTAAATAAATAAATAAGCACAGAAGGAAGGAATCTTCTCTGAAAAACGCCTCCGACCGGTAGCCCAACACCAGGGCCGGAGGGTAGGAGTTGCCTAAACCTCAAAGAGATTATGGAGGACTGCCTGTCCGAAAGCACTGTCCTTGCGGGACTCCCTCTCTAGGCAGTAATGGGCCGCAAAAGTCTGGCTTGAAGACCAAGTAGCGGCCCGGCAGATGTCTGCCAACGGAACAGAGCGGAGATGAGCCACTGACGCAGCCTTCGCCCTAACACAATGAGCCGTGACTCGACTCTCTAACGAGAGGCCGGCCGCCCCATAAGCCCAAGCAATACAGTCAGCAACCCATATGGACAAAGTACGCTTTGAGACAGGTAGCCCCAACTTATTGGGGTCAAAAGAAATGAAGAGCTGAAGAGCCCTTCTATGCTCTCGCGTACGGTCAAGTTAGAAGGATAAGGCCCTCCTACAGTCCAGGGTATGCAGGACCATTTCAGCCCGGCAGATGTGCGGCCTGGGAAAGAAGGCCGGAAGAACCACCTCCTGGTTGAGATGAAAAGTAGAAACCACTTTTGGAAGAAACTTAGGGTGAGTCCGTAAGACTACCCTATTCCTGTAGAACCTAGTGTAAGGAGGATCAGACACTAGGGCCTGCAGCTCACTAACGCGCCTAGCAGAAGTAAGGGCTACCAAAAACAAAGTTTTCCAGGAAAGAAAACGAAGAGGGCAGGTAGCCATAGGCTCAAAAGGCGGACAGGTAATCCGCTGTAAGACCACATTCAGATCCCACTCAGGGGCTGGTGGGCGTAAAGGAGGCTTAAGGAGAAGAAGGCCTCGGAGAAAACGAGCCACCAAAGGGTGGTGGGAAAGAGGCCTGCCATCCACCGGTGCGTGATGTGCAGAGAGAGCACTGAGGTGGACTCTGACAGAGTTGGACTTAAGGCCCAGATTGGAGAGGTAAAGCAAGTATTGCAAGACCACTGCTACCAAGCAGGAGAAGGGATTCTCAGACTGCTGAGCACACCAAATGGAGAACCGACGCCACTTAAGAGCGTAGGACTTCCAGGTGGAAGGCCTCCTCGAGGCCAAGACAACCTCTTCCACCTCCCGAGGCAGCTGGAGGGGAGCAAGGACTACCCTTTCAGCAGCCAGGCCACCAGATGAAGGGACCGGAGGTTGGGGTGTAGGAGAGACCCTTGATCCTGTGTCAGGAGATCGGGTTGAAACCCCAGAGGAAGAGGAGTGTCCACCACCAGCTGCATTAGAAGCGGGAACCAAGGTTGTCTCGGCCACCGAGGAGCCACTAAGATCAGCGAGGCTTTGTCTCTGAGAACCATGAAGAGTGTTCGAGACACCAGCGGCATGGGAGGAAAGGCATACAAGAGGCTCGTGGACCATGGAATCAGAAAAGCATCCGCCGCTACTCTGAGAGGATGCGGTTGTCGAGAGCAGAATCTGGGAAGTTGCCGGTTCAGAGGAATGGCAAACAGATCCATGGTGGGGAGTCCCCACTTGAGAAAGATCCGCTGAACCACCAATGGATCCAATCTCCATTCGTGTGGTTGGAGGATCCGGCTTAGCTTGTCTGCCAGGTAATTTTCCTGACCTGGGAGATAGACCGCCTTGAGGAGGATGCCGTGGTGGACGGCCCAAGAGCACAGTCTTCATGCCTCCTGACAGAGAAGGAAGGAGCCTGTGCCTCCTTGTTTGTTCACGTAGAACATTGCAACTTGATTGTCCGTCTGGACCAGCACAGACTGGTGAGAAGTGAGGTGGGAGAAGGCTCTCAGAGCTAGGCGGATGGCTCTGAGCTCCAGGACGTTTATCTGCTGCGCAAATTCCCAAGGAGTCCAGAGGCCTTGAGTACATGTCCCTTGGCAATGTGCTCCCCAACCCAGGAGAGAAGCATCGGTTGTTAGTACCTGAGAAGGCGGAGGAGATTGAAAATCCACTCCCAGTAGCAGGTTTTGCAGATGAAGCCACCACCGCAGAGAAGAGACCAGCAGGTCGGAGACCTGTACTGAGTCCGTCAGGCTTCCCGTGGCCTGATGCCATTGAGTGCGAAGGCACCACTGAGCAGGTCGCATGTTCAGGCGGGCATTGGGGGTCACATGGACCGTGGAAGCCATATGGCCGAGCAGTCTCAAAAATTGCCTGGCAGAGACCAGGGAATTGCTGTGAAAGTGGCTGGCGAGATCCATGAGCCTGTGTGCTCTGTCTAGAGGCAGGAAGGCCCGCGCCTGAAGTGTGCTCAACTTTGCGCTGATGAATTCGAGATCTTGAGAGGGAAGCAAAGTGGACTTTGCGAAGTTTATGACAAAGCCCAAGTGCTGGAGCAGAGACACAGTGCGATGAGTGGCCTGAGTGGCCTCTTGGGAAGACTGGGCCCTGATTAGCCAGTCGTCCAGGTATGGAAACACAAAAAAGCCTTGAAGTCTTAGATAGGCCGCCACCACTGCTAGGCATTTGGTGAACACCCTGGGGCGGAGGATAGGCCAAAGGGCAGTACTCTGTACTGGTAATGATTTCCTCCCACAACAAACCTGAGTTATTGTCTGTGGTCTGGATGAATAAGGATGTGAGTATGGGCATCCTTCAGATCTAAGGAGCATAGCCAGTCTCCCTGCTGGAGGTAGGGCAGCAGGATTCCAAGGGTAAGCATCTTGAACTTTTCCCTTGCCAGGAACTTGTTGAGGTTTTGCACGTCCAGGATGGGTCTGAGGCCTCCTGTTCTTTTTGGTATCAGAAAGTACCTGGAATAAAAGCCGTGACCTCTCAGGTGGTGGGGCACCGGTTCCACAGCCTGTTCCTGAAGAAGACTTGCTAACTCCTGAAGGAGTAAGTCCCTGTGCAGAGGGAGTCTTGGAGGCTCCCCTGGAAAGTAGGAGGGAGGTACCTGGTGAAAGTGTAGAAGATAGCCATTCTGAACTATATGAAGCACCCAGGTATCTGATGTGATGGCTGACCACCTGTGGGCAAAGAGGACCAGCCGGCCTCCTGTGCTGAGAGAAACCAGCTGAGGGGAAGAGGCTATGCTGATGGAGTCAAAAAACCCCACCCTGCTGAGCAGGGGCCGGTGTTGTGGGCTTGGGGGCCTGCTGCCTACAGGACCCATTACTCCGTCCCTTGGCCTGCTGACCCTTGTGGGGAGCTGCTGAGCCCTGATAGTGAGGGTAGTGTTTATAGGCATCCGCCTTCCTCGGGTAAAAGGGCTTTTTCCCCGAGCCCTTCTTCTTCTGAGAAGGGGCAGAGGTTTTTCTGGACAGCCTAGTTCTGGTTAGAGTCTCGGTCTCGATCTGTGCAGCCTTTTCAGCCATGGGTTTGCCAAAGAGGTTTTCACCTCTGCAGGGGACATCGACCAACTTGTCCTGTACCCATGGCTCGAGGTCGGATGACTGAAGCCAAGCCTGTCAGCGGGCACCGATGCCGGCCCCGGCTACTCGAGCCGATGCTTCGAAGCCATCGTAGGCTGCTCGAGAGATAAACTTCGAGCACTCTCGAATACCAGTGGACAAGGCTTGGAACCTCTGCAAAGGTTCCTCGGAGAGACCAGCAGAGAACCGGGCAATTTCTTTTGCCAGATCTCGGAGATACATGCCCATATAGAGCTGGTAGGTCTGGACTCGACAAGCAAGCATAGAGCCCTGGAAGCACTTTCTACCGAGGGTATCCAGGTTCTGGGCCTCCCGGCTGGGAGGCACCGAGGAGTGCATCTTCTGACTCTTGAGTCGATGCATGGCCGATTCCACCACCATGGAATGGTGCGGTAGTTGTGCCTTTTGGAACCCGGGGCTCTTGCGGACTCGATAAATGGAATCGACCCGCTTGCTTAACACCGGCGCCAACGCCGGGCTCTCCCACATGCGGAAGAGAAGTCGTTCCAGCATCGGAGGAACCGGTACAGTAAAGGCCTCCTTCGGGGGAGAGTCATACTGGAGGGCATCGAGCTCTTCGGCTCGAGGCTCCTCCTCGGGATCCGCGGGGAATGCCAAGGCCTTGGCCATATCCCGCACGAAGTCCGAGAACCGGGTGTCCTCCGGGGGGGGACCCTCTCCGAGGTTCGGACTCGGGTGAGTCCGATGGGACACACCGAGTCCGAAAAGTACCAGGTGACTCTTCGTCCTCCGTTTCCCAGTCTGACTCCTCGGAGGAGGAATCGAGCGGCTCCGGTCGGGCGGGCACCGATGCCCTCCGCCCCGACGCTGAGGGCGTCGGCGTCGACGACCTCGGTCCCGAACGGGAGGCCGAGGGAGACCGCGACCGAGGATCGACTCGAGCTCGCATGGACTCGAGGATCGGCTCGGTCTCCGGGGTCGACTTGGACGTCGACGTCCCGGTGGCCGGGGCAGATGCATTGGCGAGGCCAGCGATCAATGCCCGCTGCTGGTCCATGAAGGCAGCCAAACTGCTCTCCAAGGCCGTCAACCTGAGTCCAAGCTCAGGAGACCCAGCAGCCCCCGACTCGGGCCCCGACGGCATCGGGCCCGACGTCGGTTCCTTCGGAGGCGAGTCCACGAGGACTAACGTGTCCAGGCGACTCCATTTCGAGACGAGGATGTTTCGAAGGCCTCTCCGACTCCGAGGACCCGGGACCGCTATCGGGGCTATGCGACCTGGCCCTCGAGGAACCAGGAGCGTCCACCGATGCCACCCTCGCAGGTTTTTTCTTCCGATGATGTTCCCGGGTAGGAGACCCCCGCTCAGAGGAACTCCGACGATGCTCAGGACCGGAGTCCCGGGACGTCAAAGCCTCTGACGAGGTCCGGGCCCGGCTGGACGCGGAGTCAGAGAAGATTCTTTCCCTTTGATGCTGCTGACTCCTCAACGCCTTTGAGGACATCTTGCTACACGGACCACAGATCATCGGGTCATGATCGGGTCCGAGGCAGCGGAGGCAGCAGTCATGTGTGTCGGTAAGAGACATAAGTTTCTTACACCGATCACACTTTTTAAACCCGCTGGCAGCCATCGAGGGAAAAAGGGCCCCTGCGAGGTCAAAAGACAGGGCTGCCAGTGAAAAATAAAAAATGGCGCGAACGCTTGTCACGAAAGACAAAAAACCGAAAAATAAAGAATGGACCCGTTACCGGCGTAGCGGGTCCGGGCGGGAAAAGGATCCGGCGTCGAACCGAGAAAGAACAGAAATATGAAAGAAAATCAACTTTTTCTGCGGCGATCACAAACAGCGTCTGTAGGGCTCCGCGGAAAAAAGAAGACTGAGCAAGATGGCACCCTTGGGCGGGAAGGGGACCGCGCATGCGCGCTGCAATTCCAAAAGGCTTTCTTTGAAAGCTGGGGAAATTGCTCCGCGAGGGCTCCGTCAGTGCCGACGTCACCCATATGTGAGGACTGACTTCCTGCTTGGTCCTGGAGAATAACAATATGCAGAAAAATTGCAAACGTGGCGACTTATGGGCTAAAACTGGAAGCAAGGCTGAAAAACATGTAGAAACAAATGTATTAAACAATTTCTATATAAACACAAAAAAACTTAAAACATATCCTTTTAGAAACCTTAAGCCAGTGTAGTTTAAGGAGAAAAGGGGTCACTGCTGTATACTGAGATGTACCATAATTGAGGTACGCTGCTGTATTTTTTTTTTTTTTTATTTTATTTAGACAGTTTTGTATACCGCCTTATCCTTCAATCAAAGCGGTCACAACACAATTGGGGGATACATTTAACACGCAGGGATATGAGACACATACACTAATACTTACAGGGAACATGGGTAATGGAGGGTTAAGTGGCTTGCCCAAGACCACAAGGAGCATCTGTGGGACTAGAAACCCCAGTCCTTCCGGCCCAAGGTTGCTGTCCTCTAGTGGGATTTGAACCCCCGACCTTCCGGCCTGAAGTACCTTGCCCCAACCACTAGGCTACTCCTCCCTTGACATAATTGTGTCAAACAAGGAAGTTTAACAGCATTTACTTAGAACTACAGATAAAGGGAGATTTTTGCACTTTAATTTACTGCTTGTTAATAAAACCACCAAGAGATTTCAACACCAAATCCTTGTTTATTAACTACTCTAAAGTCGCCCTTTACTCCCCTGCCTGAAAATGGTACCATACAACAGTCCTTCCTTTTCTTGTTCCCAGTTCACGGATCATTACTAACTGCCAATTCTTTGTCCAGACTCCTGGCGATAAACTTTGATTTATTATTAACTTATTTTTGTCATAAACTTACTTCTTTGGGGCTAAACATCAGAGCGCACTCCAAGGCCTTCTTCCCCTCTATATGCAGAGTGTACTGGTTAGGATTCTGAGGATCACTTTTAATATCTGGAGACAAATTGCAATAAATGTTATGATTATTTTTAATGACTTAATTACTTATTCATATTCACTCTTAAAATGCAAATTTCAGAGTTACTTACACAATAAAATAGACAAACAACAAAATATACTACCAGGTTTGACAAAAGTCAGAATGTAATTAAATAAATAAAATTTTTCTAACATTAAGGGGTATGTTTACTAAACCGGGTTAACGGTTAACCCGGGCTATCTGTCACTAGGTCCCATATTATTCAATGGTTCGCCCCATCATGATGAATGATTGACATCTGCATTCAATACATACATACGAGGTGGCTCATGATTATAACCCCAAAAGAATTCCTCTCTTAACTTCACAAGATGCTCCACCAATCTATCTCCAAGTTCAGCCCCTTAGGGATCACAGTTTGCAAATGAAAAATCCACCATTGTTCAATATATTGAAAATGGGTTAACCGATCGCCCCCTCTCATCATGATGGGGCGAACCCAAATTTGGTTGGTTGGAGGAAGAATTTTGGCCTTATCAGCTGATCGGGTAATGGCACAGATGCTTTCAAAATGAGATCCGAGTAAGTTTGTTTCTGGTCATTGGGGGTGTCCCTTGTTGTCCAATTTTGGACTATATGAAGAGTGACGAAATCCAGAGGAGCTCTTCAACTTTAGTGCATTTTTCGCTTGAGAAAGAGCTGTGAAAGTACGGTGGCTGGAAACATGGTGCCGTGTTGCGAGGAGTGAAGAGTTATGTGGAGCCAGGGCCAGTGAATGAGGTTACACTTCGATCCAGGGGATAGTGATTACCGGAATGGAAGATTGTAGAATGTGCCTCTCCTGTTTGAGCGGACCAGGTTATACCAGATAATTGTTCTGAGGACTCGCTGTGTGTGGGTTCTTGTTTTTTGTTTGGCAATTGCGTTTGCGTTTAACAAATAAAGGAAAAGGAGGGTGTGCTACGAGGGTGGTGTCACTATCCAAGGCAAACGATCCGACCAAAATTAACAATTAGTAATAGCAGTCTATTGCAGTTTACATTATTGCAAAGAATTTGGTTTGGATTGATGAGAAGAGCGTGTAATATTGGTGTAGATTTACATACAAGGCAGGACCTCAAGCAGATTTAAACTCTGTAGAATATTTCCTTAAAAATTTGCTAGTCAGTTGGTGCAACAGAGAAGCTTTCCCTGCAAACTTTGCAGTATAAAGTAGGCAGGAAAAGGTAAGAGAAAGCAGATGCAGGGATTTGAAAATGAAATTCCCATGTGCACTTCCAGCAGACCCCCTGCCCTTTCCCCTAGGCAATTTTTAAAAGACTGTTTACCTGAGCGCCCCATAAATAATTAAATGGTAGATCAGATTTTACCTACCATTCAATCATTTAACTGCTGATGTCCGCCAATGAAGTCAGCCTGCAGGTGCCTTCCAAGTTCCCTTTTCCCAGCATGCTGCATGCCCCCCCTTGCATTACAGAAGCTGGGTCACTCCCCTGCTCTTCCCTGCAGTGGTGACAACAGGAAGCCTCCTATTACATCAGCAAGGTTTGATCGGGCCAATAGGAAGACTTCCGCATTGATCAATAATGTCTCCTATTTTGTCATTAGATTTGGTTTGATCAATAAGAAACATGTTACAAACACACAGATAGACCAATACCGACTTCTACATAGGCTAGAAAAATGGTCATCATAATTTCACAGTGTAGAATGCATGCAGTCCATTCCCTCTCAAGATTGAAAGGTGTAATGCATGTCATACACAAAATATCTAAAGGTGCTCTTTACAGCGTGCGTGTGTGTGTCTGGTCAAACCCTGATCCTTTGTCCTTTCTTCCTCCTGCGCAATCCTCAGACCTTTCTCCCCTTCAGTGCTCCATCCTTCCTACCTTCAGTGTCCCCCCCCACAACAAGTCTCAGTCATCCCCTTCAGTACCTACCTCAACAACTTCCCTCTATGTCAGTCATTCCTAATCAGCAATCTACAGTCTTAATATTGTCCTCTTCCCAGTTTCAGTCTCCCCCTTTATCTCAGTAGAATGGGTTAACAGCCTCCTTCCCAGTTTCTCCCTCAGCCACCCGATTCCCACCAGCCTCAGTCCCTATAGGAATGGTATGTGTGTGTGTGTGTGGGTGTAGACATACAGTTCATGGATATTTGTCTGAGTAGGAAGCTCTTTTGCAAAGAGAAATAAGCCTGGGGCTTTGAGTCACTGACTGGCAAAGTGATTGCTGAGGGTGTGCATTTAGTTCATTGGTGTACCTTTAAAAATTCAGTGTATGTAAAAAGGTAGATTTTAGATAAGATGTAAAGAGGGGAATTTAGATGTCCAGGTAAGGATGTCAAAAATTCCCATAGTAGTTTAAAGGCTCTGTCAAACACAGAGCCTTTTGTAAAATGGGTACAGAACTACAGGTTGATGGCTGTCCATGTCACTGGGAGCAGTGATTTATAAAAGCTGCATGTGGGAAAAATGTGTTGCATACCACCTGTGCATGCACATAGCTTTTTAAAAATCGCTGCTCCAACATCTGAATGCACAATGGATCCTGCAACACCAGTCCTCCCCCTCCCCCATCCCTGCTCCAAATCACCCCCTGATATCGATCCCTCCCAATTAAGCAGATCCCCCCCGATTACCTTCCCCAAGTGAACAGATCTCTCCTGGCCATCTGATCCCCTCACCCCCAATATGAAGAACACGCCCCAGGCTCCCTCACTAGGAGTCACAGAGGCCATTTTGGAACCCACAGCCAAAGGAGCAGGAATAAGTGGGGATCACTCCCGCTCCCACTAAACATAAGGGGCTCCGCTAAGATCTATAGAGGGGACTGGGGGTGCAGGGTGGGGGTGTTCGCCATACTGTGAGGGGATCTGTTGACTTGGAAGGGGGTCATTGTAGGGTCTACTCTGTGGTGCCACAGGGGAGTTGATCAAGAAGGGGTGGAGGGGTTGATCAGAGAGTCAGACCTCAGCTTTTACACCTGCCCCTTCAAGCAGGCACTTATTTGTGCCAGGGGTAGATGTAAATTGTAGAGAGGGACTTGAAATAGGGCTCCAGGAACCTCTGAAAGGGTTAATATGGAGAATGGCTTTGAATTTGCTAACAGCCTGAAGCCTGGAAGTTTAGAATTCACTAGCAGCCTGGAGAGATGTGTACCCAAAACCAAGGCCATGTTTAGCATAACGAGACAGAATGTCTTTGCTTCTCCTATTCAGTTGAGCAATAATGTCTCTGCTTACTTTGTCGCATAACAAGACTTGTAACAAAAGTGGTGCTGACAGCACAGTTTTTCTCTCGATGAAGGAGGTGCTTTGGCCTAGCCAGGGGGAGGGGATTTACAGGAACTGCTCCAGTTTGCAGGATTGTGGGCTCCCTTCCCTTAAGGCCTTAAGAGTACAATGTTTTTAACCTAATTCCAATGTGTGTTGTTTTATTACTTATTGTTATTCACTCTCTCCCACTGCTTTGAGTGAAGAGATCGAATCCCAAGAGCCCAGGTTCTGTTGCCCGGTGAGGAGTGGAGCGAGTCTTTCATAAATTACAATGTATAGATGTTTTTTCTCAACGTGGTTTCATGTCTCGTCTCGTATGTCTTCTAGAACAGACTCGATGTCATTTTGGTCATCTTCATTTGAACTGCTTCAAGTCTCTTTATATTCTTAAGGCAGTACATTCTCCAAAACTAAGTCAAGTTTTGGAGACATGTAAGAAAAGACTTGAAGACCTGAATATATATAGCCTTGAGGAGAGGAGAGGCAGGGGAGATATGATACAGACATTTAAATACCTGAATGGTATTAATGAACAAACAAACCTTATTTTCAAAGACAGGGAAGCTGTAGAACCAGAGGACATGAAATGAAACTGCAAGGAGGTAAACTTAAAAGGCAACTTCAGAAAATACAGCTCTGTTAGGTACCTGGATCAGTAGTTATAACTCTTCCTGATTGCGTCTCTCAGTGATTATGGCTAACTTGACTCATGGTTCACAGTTTAGTTGTCACCAGTTTGGAAGAACCCCTACTTTCTCAGCAATACGGCCAAGAACCGGGCAAGAAGATTGGGAGGGAATGTGCAGGTTCTGTCTCTTGCCCTATCTGTTTCTTTCAGCCTGAAATGCAGCTATCCAAGGTTTCATTCATACACTCATTAGGCAGAGTGAGAATCAGACTTCTCAAGGAATGCATTCTGGAACGCTTCAAAAAACAGAAGGGGAGGGAGAAATCTACATGTAGCGGCCACCTTACTGGGCAGACTACAAGCAAGACACTCTTGGATTTTGAAATGCCATAGTAACATAATATATGACAGCAAATAAAGACCAGAATGATCCATCTAGTCTGCCTAATAAGGGGGCTAGAGTGGTTGTAACCACCATTCCTTGCAAGTAATCCACCCTCTATACCTTTGTTTAGGTTTGTTCCCACCGCTCCATGCAGGTCACCCCCCATGCCTTGGTTTAGGGCTGTACCTGCTGCTCCGGGCAGGTCACCCCCACCCCCTCTATTTATTGAAGTATAAAAGATATTTAAGTTTGCTTTTATTTCATCCTCTTGCTATAAAAGGATCCACTGTGTCTGTCCCATGCCATTCTGAATTCCGTCACTGTTTTTGTCCCTACTACCTCCATCAGAAGGTCATTCCAAGTGTCCACCATCATTTCAGTGAAAAAAATATTTTCTGATGTTGCTTTTAACTTTACCATCTTACAGCTTCATTATATGTCCTCTAGTTTTACAGCTACCCCTTCTTTGAAAAAGAAACATAGAAACATGATGGCAAAAAAGAACACATGTCCTATCTAGTCTGCCTTTCAATATCAACCACTACAACAGTCTCCTTTTTTCCTTTACAGATCCTCTGTGTTTGTCCCATACCTTTCTGAATTCAGACATTGTCCTCATCTCTACCACCTCCATTGGGAGACTATCCCATGGATCTGCCACTCTTTGCAAAAGTGTGGACAGAGAACCAGATGGCAGCCCAGCAGATGTCTGCTATGGGCATTGAACGGAGACTGGTGACCAAGGTCACCTTCGCCTGGACATTGTGCGCCATGACTCGATGCTCCAGAGAAATACCAACTCGACTGTGAGCAAAGGCGAAGCAGTCCACCACCCAGATGGATATGATATGCTTGGTGACAGCCAGCTCCAGACGGCTGGAGTCGAAGGAGACGAAAAGCTGTGAGGCTTTACGGTAGCCCTGGGTCCATTGCAAACAGAAGGACAGGGCTCGCTTGCAGTCCAGAGTATGGAGGACGGCTGATGCAGAGTCGGCATGGGGCCGTGGAAAGAAGATAGGCAGCACTACCTCCTGATTCAGATGGAAGTTGGAGACCATCTTTGGGAGAAACTTCGGGTGAGTGTGAAGCACAACCCTGTTCTTGTAGAATCTGGTGTGGGGTGGCTCGGCCACCAAGGCCTGAAGCTCACTGACCCTGCGGGCAGAGGTAAGTGCCACCAAGAAAGCTACCTTCCAGGAAAGGTAGCACAAGAAACAAATAGTCAAGGGCTTGAAGGGCAGCCTAGTAAGCTGTGCCAGAACCACATTGAGGTCCCATTCTGCCAGGGATGGCCGGATGGGAGGTTTGGAGAGCAATACGCCCCGCATGAATCTGGTGATGAGGGGTGTACTGACAGAGGCTTGCCCTCCACCGGATGGTGGTTGGCGGAAAATGCACTCAGATGCACCCAGACAGAGCTGGACTTCAGTCCAGACCGTGAGAGATGGAGAAGATACTGAATGATCAAATGCACCGGACAAGAAAATGGGTCCAATTGGTGTTACGTGCACCACACAGAAAACTGGTGCCACTTGAAAGTGTAAGCCCATCTCGTGGAGTCCTTACGAGAGGCTAGAAGGATTTCCTCTACCTCCTTGGAGAGGTTAAGGATAGCTAAGGCGACCCCGTTCAGCTGCTAGGTAATGAGGGACAGAGATCCCAAGTTGGGATGGAGGATCGAGCCCTCTTCTGTGTCAAAAGTCCCAGGGAGCTCCAAAGAGGGAACGGGGGTTCCATCGAGAGACACAACAGCAAGGGAAAGCAAGGCTACCTGGGCCACCTTGGGGCCACGAGGATCATTGATGCCCTGTCCCGTTGGGCTCTGAGGAGGGTCCGGGCTAACAAGGGTATGGGAGGGAAAGCATACAGCAGGTCTCCCGACCACGAGAGAAGGAAAGCGTCCGCCGCCGCCACCACCTGGGAGGGGTGGGGTTGGGGACGGGGACTGAAAAACCATGGCAGTTGAGCATTGGTCAGGCTGGCAAACAGGTCCAGACTGGGGGAGCCCCACAGCTGGAAAAAGCCCACACACTATCTCCAGGTCCAGGTGCCACTCATGCAACTGAAGGACCTGGCTCAGCCTGTCTGCCAAGACATTGCTCTGGCCCGGTAGGTAAACCGTCTTGAGGAGAATCCTGTGGCGGATCGTAAAGGAGCAAAGGGCCACAGTCTCCTGGCAGAGGCACTAGGAGTCCATGCTGCCCTACTTGTTCACGAAGAACATCATCACCTGGTTGTCTGTCTGGACAAGCATCGACCGGTGCTGCAGGTGGTGCCTGAAGGCATTGAGAGCGAGAAAGATTGCTCTGAGCTCGAGCAAATTGATCTGCTGCTGGCTCTTCTCGGAGAACAAGGACCCCTGAGTGCGGATCTCTCCACAATGGGCCCCCCAGCCGGTCAGGGGGAGGTGTCTGTCGTGAGGACCCTCTGGAGGCTGAAAAGTCATCTCCACTTGCAGTTGCTGAGTATCCTGCCACCAGGTAAGGGATTCTGTTAGCTGTCGAGAAACCGTGACTCTGTCGTGGAGTCATCTGGTGGCCTGAGACGACTGAGACTGGAGGCACCACTGAGCCACCCTCATGTGGAGGCGGGCATTGGGAACCACTGTGCAGTGTTACTGTACCTCGGCCGTAAGGGCCATGAGCCAATCCGCTCTGTCGAGGGGGAGGAAAGCCCTGGGCCTGGACGGTGTCGAGGTGGGCCCCTATGAACTCCAGCACTTGAGTAGGGATGAGCTGGGATTTTGGATGGTTGATCATGAAACCCAGATGCTGCAAGCCCTGAATGGTACGGCCGGTGGCCTTCCCGGCCTCCGAGGCCGTGTCCCCTTTTACCAGCCAATCGTCAAGGTAGGGAAAAATGCAGGTCTCTTGGAGGCAGAGGTAGGCCACCACCAATGTCAGATACTTGGTGAAGACCCCTGGGGCAGAGGCGAGGCTGAAGGGAAGGACCCTGTACTGGTAGTGGTTGCCTCCGACCACCAACCTTAGATACTTCCTGTGACTGGGATGGAGAAAGATGTGGGTGTAAGAATCCTTTAAATCCAAGGAGCATAGCCAATCTCCCTCCTGGAGATAGCACAGCAGTGTTCCAAGGGAGAGCATCTTGAACTTCTCGCGTACCAGGAACTTGTTAAGTTCCTCAGGTCTAGGATGGGCCGCAGGCCCACCATCCTTTTCAGGACCAGGAAGTATCTGGAATAGAAGCCCTTCCTGCTTGAGAAGCGAGGCACAGGTTCCACCGTCCCATCCTTGAGGAGGCCCGTGAGCTCCTACAGTAGCACAGCCCGGTGTAGGGGAAACTGAGGGGGTTCCCTGGGAATAAAGGGCAGAGGAGTCTGTTCCAGGCACAGAAGGTAGCCCTCCCAGACAACCTGGAGAGCCCAGGAGTCGATGGTGATGTGGACCCATCGGTGGGCAAAGTGGACCAGGCGTCCCCCTGTGGAGTGCTGGTCCTCCAGAGATGCTATGCTGATGGCGTCAAAACCCTGACCCAGGCTGGGCTGGAGCTGGTGTCTGGGTCTTCTGATCCTTGGGTTTGCGTGGTCCCTGGACTGTGCCCTTGCCTTGGGGACCATGTTGATGGGTCTGGGCAGCTGAGTAGGTAGGGTAGCCCCGATAGTGTTGACTGTTTCGGAGGAAAGGGGGTTTCTTCCCCTGTGGCTTCTTCCTGGGAAGAGTGGAGGTCTTCCACGAGAGACGGGTCCGAGTGACATACTCGATCTCGGCTGCCTTATCTTCCATTGGCTTGCTGAAGAGCTGCTCACTGAGGCATGGGACATCCAGGAGTTTCTCCTGTACCCACTGCTCAAGGTCTGATGATTGCAGCCAGTGGCTTTAATATTGCTTTTAACATATAGGCCTACTTCTTCTTTTCTGCTTTCTCTATCTCTTCTATTTATTTAATTTATTTATTTAACATTTGCTTCTATACCGCGCTATTAAAATCAGCGCGGTGTACATCAAACAAGCATACTACAATGTATACAAACAACATTGAGTTTACAAAGAACAGGAAATTGAACATGGGAAATAAATAAATAAATTATAGCCCGCTATGGCTATATCCCATTCACGTGACTCGTTAAACCAGGTTTCTTTAATGGCCACAATGTCATTTTCCACCATCAGGGCTTCCTAGCCAGGAACTCTGTTGGCTAGACTTTGCGCATTTGTGCTCATTGCTTTCCAGCAACTGTTGGTTGGCGTGCTTGTATTTTGCATGGATATTATTCCAGACTCCTTTCCCTCTTGTCATTGTTGCGTGGATTAATATAATGACTATTACCAATGTTATTATATTCTTGCTAGAAGTGATGTCCTGAATTAATTTTTTTTCCATTTGCAACCATTTTCCCTAGTTTAAATGCTTGTCCACTGTGACAAGGAAGCCTGTTTTGAGCCTTTGAGTGCAGAAAAGGCCAATGACTTTAACTTAGAGAAAGGAGAAATCCCTGCAGGGCATGGATTTCAAGCCCCTCATAGAGAAAGAAACCTGAGGGAGAGAAAGTTCAGGCAGCCACACCCTAACTCCTATGACATAACTGCAGGCTTGAGAGGTGCTTACAATCACCTGGGAGGAGTGGAGGAAGGGCTGGAGCCCTGGAGAGGGAAATATAAACCTCTGCTAAAAGCAAAGGAAAGGAGAAGCTCAGAGGGAAGCTCAGAGGAGAGAGGAAGCTCCAAGGAAGGAAGAAGCTCTGGGGAGGCAGAGGTCTCAGGAGGTTCGGAAGACTCAGAGGATTCAGGGGAATCAGGAGTGGAACCAGGAGCACCTGCAGATCTCCAGGAGAGAACCCAGAGAGGAATACAGAGAGCTGTTCCAGAGAGGCTGGAAGGAGACAAGGAACCATAGCGAGCACAACCAGGGAGAACTGCCCAGTGCTTCAGGTACTGACTGTCTTTATCGGGGAGAGTTAAGCTCACGAGAGACATTAGAATCCCCAGGGAGGCTGTATTCTGAGCACTGTGTCCAAAGCTCAGAACAGGACACTGCCCTAACACCACCAGAGGATATGCAGATTGAGTTCGCTGGGGAGGATTTGCAAGATATAGATATCCCCATGGACTGTACCCTGTGTCAAGCTACAAGCATGGAATCATTATGCTAAAGGCTAGCATTGAATGAGAAAGTCTCCTAGAAGCAGGTAACTGGAATTGAGCCAGGAATTGGGTTTGAAGAAAACTCCACGTGTTTGCATTTCTCAGGCAAAGTGCTGAGTCACGCTGAAAAGAAAGCTTGTGAATGTTTGTTACTTGTTTTCTTATTTTGAATTTAAAAACCTATCCAGAAAGGAAGGAGGGAAAAAAGAGGTTGTTCCAGAGGAACTGAGTTATTCTTTTGTTGTTAAATGCTTCACAAACACAAGGTTAAAAAGAAGTATTTTTACCTTGCTGAGCAGAGCTGTTTCTCTAAGACTGAGCAACGTTGTTAACCAGCTGCATGTGTTTAAAAGACTGTGAAGCAGTTATACTGATCTAAATGCTCTGTTACAAACAATCCTGAATGGAAAAATTCCTGTGTACAGTTTACTTGAACCTTTACTTTAAAATAAATTCTGTCATTTGCCTAAACATCGGACCATGACTACACTTCTTCTTAAGAGCCAAACTAATGTCCCAGAATCCCCCTGAGGAAAAGCTAGTTTATTTGAGCTCACCAGGAGAAGCTCTCCGTTACCTTGCCCCTCTAAGCCAGAGGCCAGGGGCAAGGGCGTGACACCACATATTGCCTAAATTTTTCACTTAGGATTCTTTTTCCTGCCACGGAGAGATGCAATCCATCAGTACAATAAAGGCTCTTGTTCCATCCATTGCCCCAGTTGCCTATATATTTATATTTTTCTCACTTACACCAGGTTTGGAGCCAGATATTAAAGTTGGTTATGTGGTTCAGCCTCTCTTCCCCCTTATGAGGACAAGGTAGAACTTCTGGGAACGCTATTGTGTTGACAATGGGTTTAAATTTCCCTCCCAAAATCTGGAAGTCCCTTTGAACTGTAGAGATACTGGCCCGATATTCTAAAGGCATTACATAGTTTACTGACCTGTAAACCATGTAAATGCTGCTGAACAGGATATTCAATGCTGAATATCCCCAACTAATGCCCCTATATACCCTGATGCTAACTGCTTAGCATTGGGGCATGTTGTGGGCACTCTGGGGCGGTTAGTAGGCAACGACAGTCGCTAACCGGTTAGCAGCGATATTGCATCGCTACCCAGTTAGTGACCTGTGGGTAAAACTAGGGGAAGCCAAAGCTGGCCTAGTTTTACCCGTAAGAGCTAACCGGATAGCAGTGCAATATCACCGCTACCCAGTTAGCTTCTGTGGCATCAGCATTAAATATCCAGGGTTAAGGGTTGGTGGTGACGGCTATGCGCCGCTGTGCACATAATTGTTCCAGTTCGATATCAGACCCACTGTTTCTAGCTAGGTCATTTCTACCCAAGTGAATAACATCAGTTTTGGAATGCTTACTTTCTGCACTGACTATGCTAACAATAGAGGTCCACAGTAAAATCCATCCTTTGAAGCACGATCAGTGACATCTACAGTAAGTGTTTCATAAAGTAATTGTACTATTCTTTCCAAATCAATAGAATGTTTGGGTACTGCATCATTTAAGCCACCCCTATCCTCTCCTCTAAGTCCAAGATACACACGCACATGCACACACACAGCGGTTATAAAGAATTCCATGAACCGTGCTCTGCATGCTTTCTCCACTTGTTACAAGAAGATAGGAACCTACAAGTTCTATTGATACACGTTACAATTTAGCAATCACTTTTCCAAAAGAATAAGAGAGATTGGAGCACACCTACAGTAAAGCACAGTTACTTACCTGTAACAGGTGATCTCTGGGAACAGCAGGAATAAGTCTTCACATATGGGTATCGTCGGTACCGACGGAGCCTGCACGGGAACGCTCCCCAGCGTCCAATAAGAAAGCTTTTGGGAGCATCCCACAGCGCCTGCGTGCTGCCTTCCCGCCTTTCCCAACCGCCTCTCTCCAGTTCGAGTTTTAAAGCTGAGACAAAGAGAGAGAGAGGGAGGGAAGGAAAGATAGATAGAGAGATACAACTCCTAGGGGAGGTGGGTGGGTTGTGAAGACTTATTCCTGCTGTTCCCAGAGATAACCTGCTACAGGTAAGTAACTATGCTATCTCCAGGAACAAGCAGGAATGAGTCTTCACATATGGGGACTCCCTAGCTGCAGATGCCAGGGAGAGACCCCAGAGTTGTGTGTCCTTGAAAAGGGCTCCACCTCCCCCCATGGATCTCTGGCATCCAACCAGGGTAGGTGGGTAGGAGTTGATTAGGAATGGAACAGGTGTTTGAGAACAGCCTGACCAAACGAGGCATCCCAGCGGGAGTCCTTGTCCAAACAGTAATGGGCTGTGAAGGTATGAACCGAGGCCCAGGTGGCCGCTTGACAGATTTGGTCGATGGATACAGAGTTTAGATAAGCCATTGAGGCTGCCATGGCTCTCACATTGTGAGCTGTGACATGGCCTTCCAGAGAAAGGTTCCTACTTTGGTAGGCGAAAGAAATACACTGAGCAATCCAGTTGGACATTGTTCTCTTAGAAACTGGAAGTCCTAAATGAGAAGGATCAAAAGCAACAAAGAGTTGAGAAGACTTTCTATGTTGCTGTGTTCTTTGTAAGTAAAAGGCGAGAGCTCTTTTACAATCCAAAGTATGAAGATTCCTCTCTGCACTTGATGCATGAGGTCCTGGAAAAAAGACAGGTAAGTATACCTCTTGGTTCAGATGAAAAAGCGAGACCACTTTAGGGGATAAAGTGTGGATTGGTCCTGAGGACTACCTTATCATGATGGAACCTTGTATAAGGAGGATTAGCCACCAAGGCTTGCAACTCACTGATGCGACGTGCTGAGGTGACTGCAATGAGAAAGATGACCTTCCAAGAAAGTGGTGGCTAAAGGTTCAAAGGGTGGCTTCATAAGCTGGCCAAGAACCAGATTTAAGTCCCATGCCACTGGAGGTGGTCTAATTGGAGCTTTAGTTAAAAGAAGGCCTCTCATGAATCTTGCTATAAGAGGATGAGAGGAAAAAGGCTGTCCATTGAGAGGCTTGAGGGACGCTGCAATAGCACTCAAATGGACTCTTACCGAATTCGTTTTGAGGCCTGCATGGGAAAGATGCAGAAGATACTCTAGTAAAGAATTCAAAGGTATTGCAAGAGGGTTAAGACCCTTCTCTGAACACCAAATGGTAAATCTTTTCCATTTGAAAGCAAAGGAACGTCTAGTGGAAGGCTTTCTAGAAGCATGAATAATATCTCTGACTTGCTGAGAGAGATGGAAAACTTGAAGGTCTAGGCCTTCAGCAACCAGGCCCTGAGATGGAGAGACTGGGGGTTTGGGTGCCACAACGTTCCGTCTTCCTGGGAAAGAAGATCTGGAGCAGAGCCCAACTCCAGGGACGGAGCTTGAGAGAGACGCAGAAGTAGAGGGTACCACACTTGGCGTGGCCAATGTGGTGCTATGAGGATCATAGAACCTCGGTCTCTCTGAAGCTTGAACAGTGTTTTGGGAATTAGGGGAATGGGTGGAAAGGCATAAAGGAAGTCTTGACCCCAGTGAAGGAGGAAGGCATCCTTGGCCTGAACTCCCTGACACGGAATCCTGGAACAGAACCGGGGAAGTTTGGCATTCCACGGACTTGCAAATAGGTCTATGTCCGGGGTTCGCCAAATTCGAAAAATCCTGGCTACCTGGTCCCTGTGGAGGGACCATTCGTGTGGAAGCAGAACTCGACTGAGTCTGTCTGCCCAAGAGTTTTGAACGTCTGGAAGATATACTGCCATAAGATGAATCTGATGCTCTCTGGCGAAGGCCCACAGTCGCAAAGCTTTGTTGCAAAGCGACAGAGAGCCAGTCCCTCCCTGCTTGTTTACATAGAACATGGCTACTTGATTGTCCGTGTGGATGAGGACTGTCCTGTAGCTGAGCAGGGAGTGGAACACTCTGAGAGCTAAGAAAATTGCTCTGAGTTCCAAGAGATTTATGTGTAGTGAAGTCTCCTGTGGAGACCAGATGCCCTGCGTGGAGAGATCTTGCAGATGAGCTCCCCAACCCATTGGAGAGGCATCTGTTGTAAGGGTTGCTTGGGGAAGTGGCTGTTGAAAAGGGGACCCCAGCAACAGGTTTTGAGAGGACTTCCACCACTGGAGAGACCAAAAAAGGCGACTGGAGTTTGCTATTTTGTCTGACAGGCAACCTGATGCCTGAATCCATTGAGTGGACAAAATCCATTGAGCTGCCCTCATGTGAAGGCGAGCATATGGAACCACATGCACAGTGGATGCCATGTGGCCTAGGAGTTGTAACATTTCTCGAGCAGTTAAAAGGGGCTTTAACTGTATTTGGGAGGCTAACTGCACCAAGCATAGGCAACGGGCCTGAGGAAGATAGGCCCTTGCAGTTGTGGTATCCAACCAAGCCCCTATAAACTCGAGGGACTGAGTAGGGGTGAGACTGGATTTTGGGATGTTTATTACTAGTCCCAAATACTGAAGGACACGCATTGTGCAGGTCAGACAAGTCTTGGCCTCTGCTTGAGATGGAGCTCGAATGAGCCAGTCGTCCAGATATGGGAAGACGAATATTCCTAGAGTGTGTAGAAATGCAGCTACTACTGCCATGCATTTCGTGAACACCCTTGGTGCAGAGGCCAGACCAAAAGGAAGCACCCTGTGTTGGTAGTGCTTTCCTTGAAAAAGGAACCGAAGGAACCTTCTGTGGGTTGGATGGATGAGGACATGGGTATACGCATCCTTGAGATCTAGAGACCAAAGCCAGTCCTGACTCTGAAGGTATGGAAGCAGAGCACCGAGAGAAATCATCTTGAATTTCTCCTTGAACAGAAATTTGTTCAATTCTCTGAGATCTAAGATGGGTCTGTAGCCCCCTGTTTTCTTTGGAATAAGAAAATAAGGGGAGTAGAACCCTGTGCCTTGTTGAAGAAGAGGTACTTCTATTGCCCCTTGGGCAAGAAGGATGGCAATCTCCTGACCTAGAAGGTTGAGGAGAGATGTTGGAGAATTGAACTGTTTCACAATGGTGTGAGGGGGAAGGCTTAAGAAATGAAGCTTGTACCCTTCCCTTATGATGGAGAGTGTCCATTGCTCTGCTGTGATTTGCTCCCATCTGGGAGCAAAGTAAGTCAACCTTCCTGGGATGGTAAGGGGCTCTGGCCCTTCCAGAGCTAGAAGGCTAAGTTCTCTAGTTGCAAGTCAAAGGCCCTGAGGAGGCTGAGGCTGCTGGGCCGTGGAAGGTCTAGCTGCTTTTGACTTGGCCTGTTTAGGTGGTTGCTGACGCTTTGCAGTAAAACGACCTGCAGAAGATGCCTGCTGACCATAAGCAGGATAGTATCTTCCCTTTTTGGAAAAAGATGTCTTTTTAAACAATCTTTTCTTAACAGGAGCAGAGGTAGACTTTGAAAGTCGATCCAAAGCAGAGTTTTCAGCATCCATCTGCGTGGTCTTTGCTTGCCAATCCTTACCAAAAAGGTTTTCACCTGTACAAGGGAGATTTCCCAATTGATCTTGGACCCAGAGCTCCAAATCAGAAGCTTGTAGCCAAGCAATTCTGCGTGCCCCTATGGCAATAGCCGAAGCTCTGCTTACACACTCAAAAGAGTCAAAGGCCGCACGGTTGGAAAATTTGGAGACATCTTGGGCATGTTTGAGCCAAGTGAGAAACTCCTGTCTTTTATCCTCTGAAATGAAAGGGGTTAAAGTCTGCAGATGATCTGTGACTTCTTTTAGAAACATTCCTATATAGAGACTATAGGAATTGATCCTAGCAGCTAGCATAGCAGCTTGGAAAACCCTTTGGCCAAAAGCATCCAGGGTCCTGCATTCACGCCCTGGAGGATTAGATGAGTGTCTTTTTGCACTCTTTATCTTCTTCATGGCAGACTCTACCACAATAGAGTGGTGAGGAAGCTGAGTCTTGTGGAAGCCAGGACAAGGAGGGACACGATACATGGTGTCTAACCTGCGAGAATGAGGAGAGGTGGTGAGAGGTGTCTCCCACATCCTCAACATGAGATCATACAGAATCTCATGAACAGGTAAAGTAGCTGCCTCCTTAGGAGCTTTAGGATATTGTAAAATATCCAACTCCTTGGCTCTGGGTTCTGACTCAGGGGCCACTGTGATAGACAGGCCCCCTAGCCACTTCCCTAACAAAGTCTTGAAAAGACAAGTCTTCTGGAGGAAACATTCTTCGTTTAGGTGAAGAAGACTCCTGAGGAAGAAGTAATCGATGCTTCTACAGAATCCTCAGACTCAGAGTCCTCAGAGGAATCGAAGTATCGCCTGTCTGGATGCTCCTGTAAAGCCCGATAACCATATCGAGTGGGATCGACATCGGGAGTAATCGGTACTGGTTTGGTACCGATGGGCATCATAGGACAGGGTACCGTTGCAGTCGACACCGAAGCCGATGTCGATGCAATCGGTAGCGGTACCGGGAGCGATGCCGGTACCGGAGCCGGTACCAGCAACAGGGATTGTTGCGGTACCGGAGGCGTCGCAGCCTGTATGAAAGCCGTTAAGGTGCGATGCATGGTCAGAATCTTCTGATCCATCGACGCCACCAGAGTCTGGATGTCGGTACCAGTGGGAGCCACTGGTACCCCAGAACACGGCAACAGGTGATCTGTCGAGGCCGAGCCATCGATGTCAACCTGTGACCCCATAGATAATGCTTTGGAAGTCGGAGCTTCCCACCGGGGTAATTTTGCCGGTGCGGAATCCTCGAGGGCAAGCCCGGAGGCATCTCGATGCTTGGAGGGAGATCTACCCTTCGAGGACCGGCCAGATTTATGCTTGGTTACCTGAGATCCATGGGAGGAAGAAGAGGCCCTGGAAGACGTCGATGCTACCGAAGCTGTATCAGAGGGAAACAGGGTACTGAGCTTGGCTGCTCGGTTCTGCCGACCTCTCTTAGACAACATGGTACAGGACATACAATCCGTGATGGAATGGTCAGGTCCCAAACACTTTAGACACCAGTCATGGGTGTCAGTGACAGAAATAGTACCGCCACATTTTGTGCATTTTTTAAACCCAGAAGCGGGCTTCTCCATGAGGAAAATATTTTTAGGCCTAGGGCCCAAAAACTGAAAATGCACAGTAAAGATAAAGCGTTTTTTGAGGTTTTTTTGAAAGAAAGAAAAGAAAGACTGGCGGTACCGGTCCGACGTCGAAGAAGGCAGACGCGACACAAAAGAATAAAGAAAAAATAAAGAACTTCTTCTGCGGTGACAGGAACACGACCTGCTGGCTCCGCGGAAAAGAAGAACTGGAGAGAGGCGGTTGGGAAAGGAGGGAAGGCAGCACGCAGGCGCTGTGGGATGCTCCCAAAAGCTTTCTTATTGGACGCTGGGGAGCGTTCCCGCGCAGGCTCCGTCGGTACCGACGATACCCATATGTGAAGACTCATTCCTGCTTGTTCCTGGAGATCACAAAAACTCTATTTCGTTTTTTCTCCCCTGTCAGTTCTGCACAGATGCACTGCAGAAGCAAAATGATGTTCCCTTTCAAAAAACACAGAGAAAACATTTCATGGCTTACTAGGCAATTGCATCAGCAAATGGTCTGAGTGGAACAGACAGGAGAGAAAATACTTTCAATTTTTGGGGGCTTCAAAAAGCCACTTGCTTATCCAGGCAACTCATGTCTCATTTCTATTAAACAGCTGAAGCTGGGCTTCACTTTCCAGTTTACTATGATCAGAATACTAAAGAGAGACGGGGAAGGAAGACAGATAGTTGCTACATATAATAGAAGAAGCTTAGGACAGACTCTGCAATTAAATATCCCCTCACATAATAGGAAAACATGTTTCCATGCTCAGATGCTCCCATCTGTGGTTCACCATGTCTCAGAGGACACAAAGTGAACAAAACTGAATTTACAGCAGCAGAGCTGATTCAAATGAGGTAGATAGTGTAGCTCTAGTTCTTCTATCTGAGCAAACTACAAAGAGACGATGGCAATGTATTTTGCTTATAGTTTAATTAAAATTGGACATACCAGAGGGCATTGAGCCACATAGGATTAAAATTTTTCAGAAAACAAAATACACTGTAGAATCTCTATGGATAGAAATCCCATGTAGAAAGGGGAAGGTGATGGCAGTGGGGGTGGCCAGAATGAATAGATAGGTGATGAAATGTTAAAAGAAATCAGGGAAGCTAACAAAGGCTACAGCACAGTAATAATAATGGGTGATTTTCAATTACCCTGGTATCACTGGGTCAATATCACAGCAGGACATGCTAGTGAGATAAAGTTTCTAGATGAAATAAATCACAGCTTCTTGGAGCAGCTGGTTCTGAACCAACAAGAGGGAAGCCTATTTTGGACGTAGTCCATAGTGGAACACAGGATCTGGTTGAAGAAATAACAGTGTTGAGGACACATGGCGATAATGATCATAGCATGATCACGTTTGATTTAATAAATGGAAGAAGGATGGCAAGGAAATCCACAGTACTACCTTTTAACTTTCAAAAGGGAGACTATGATAAAATGAGGAAAATAGAGAAGTAGAAACTAAAAAGATCAGTTGCAAAGGTTAAAGATTTACATCAAGCATGGGCGTTGTTTAAAAAAAGTATCTTGGAAGCCCAGACCAGATGTATTCCATCCTTTAAGAAAAATGGAAGGAAAGCCAAAAAACCGCCAGCATGGTTTAAAGGTGAGGTCAGAGAGGCTGCTGTAGCCAAAAATGCATTTTTCAGGAAATGGAAAAAGGAGCCAAATGACAAACACAGGAAACAACATAAACAGTGGCAAGTTAGATGCAAGGCATTGACAAGGCAGGCAAAGAGAGAATTTGAAAAGAAGCTTGGCATGGAAGTAAAAACACATAATAAAAACTTCTTTGAGGACATTTGTAGCAAAACAGCTGTGAGAGATTCAGTTGGATCACTGGATGATAGAAGGGTAAAGGGGGCGTTAAGGGAGGACAAGGCCATAGCAGACAGACAGCATAGTTACTCACCTGTAACAGGTGTTCTCCAAGGACAGCAGGAATCAGTTCTCACTTATGGGTGATGTCGACACCGATGGAGCCCGCGCGGAGCAATTCCCCAGCTTTCAAAGAAAGCTTGGGATTGCTGCCATGCATACATAGTCCTCCTTCCGCCCAAGGGTGCCATCTTACTCAGTCTCTTTTACCACAGAACCCTTCAGATGCATGTCCTCGTCCCTCGGAAAAAGTTTCTCTCTTTTTGGCCCTTTGGCCTTTTTTTGGATTGCACTGGTCCTCTCCCATCCTCCCCGATGCCCCCGCTTTGGATGTGGGCCAGGGAATCCATATTTTTCCCTTTCTTCCTTTTTTCTTACTTTGGGCCCCTTTTGTGCCCTTTTCTAACCACTGACCACCTCAAGGGCATTCGACCTCGCAAGGGCTCTTTTTGTCCCTATAGTCTCCGGTTTCAAAAAATGTGACAGATGCTCCAAAAACTTGTCACTCACAGACACCCACAACTGTTGTCTGCGGTGCCTGGGGGCTGACCTCAACCTGGAGCTCTGCTCACTTTGCAAGAAAATGTCCGTTAAGGCTCAGAAAGCTGTAAGCAGAAGTCAGATGACATTTTCCGTACGTCAGCTCCGGAGTCCCCGGTGGCACCCCGCTCCACCGACCCACCACTTGCGGGGTCCCCCACAGTGACTCGCGTCCCAGGCATCACTCTGACCAAGGTTCGCCCAAGGTGGAACGGCAAAAAAAGTAGAAGACCTCAAAGACGCTGTCGGGGGCTCTGGATAAGTGAGGACTGACTTCCTGCTTGTTCCTGGAGAATGAATGAATTCTTTGCCTCATTCTTTACTGAAGAAGATGTAGGAAAGTTATCCATGTCTGAAATGGTATTTAAAGGAGATATATTGGAAGAACTGAAAGAAATATGGATAAACCGGGAAAATGTATTACAACTATTTGATACCTGAAGAGAAACAAATCACCTGGACCAGATGGTATACATTGAAGGGTGTTGAAAAAACTGAAATATGAGATTGCAGACCTACTATTAGTAATCTGTAAACTATCATTAAAATCATCTGTAGTACATGAAGATTGGAGAATGGCCAAAGTAATGCCAATTTGTAAAAAAGGTTCCGGGGTGAAATGGGAAACTACAGACCTGTAAGCCCAGGCTGGGAAAAATGGTAAAAACCATTATAAAGAATAAAATTACTGAACATGTAAATAGTCATGGTCTAATGGGAGAAAGCCAACATGGATTTAGCCAAGGAAAGTCTTGTCTTGCTAATCTGTTATATTTTTTTGAAGTTGTGAATAAACAGGTAGACTTTCTTTTTCTTGTTGAAAAAGGGTTTCTTAACTGTTTTTTTCTTAGCTGGGTTTGCTGTGGTCCTTGATCATCTGTTCAAGGTGGTGTTTTCAGACTCAAGCTGATTAGCTTTGTGCTGCCAATCCTTGCCAAAGAGGTTTTCTCCTGTGCAAGTAATGTTCCCCAGCTTTTCTTGCACCCATTGTTCTAAATCAGATGCTTGTAACCAGGCAATGCGACGTGCACCAATGGAGATAGCAGAGGTTCTGCTAATGCATTCAAAGCAATCAAAGGTAGCATGGCTCATGAACTTAGATCCATTTTGGGCATGTTTGACCAGAGTGAGAAAGTCAGCCCTCTTGTCATCAGGAAGAAGTGGAGCCATAAGTTCCAAATCTCTTGTAACTTCCCGAAGAAACATGTCCATATAAAGTATATGAGCTTATTCTAGCTGAGAGCATCAAAGACTGAAAGCATCGACACCCAAAGGCATTGAGTGTTCTCGATTCACGACCTGGAGGATTTGATGAATGCGTCTTAGCACTCTTGATCCTAAGCATTGACGATTCCACTACCATGGAATGGTGTGGTAACTGTGTTTTTGGAAACTGGGACATTGTGGTACCTGGTATATTGTATCGAGTCTCCTCGAATGTGGAGACACCATCAAGGGTGTTTCCCTCATCCTTAGCATGAGGTCATGCAAAATTCGGTGACTGGGAAGGGTAGCAGCTTCCTTAGGAGCTGCCGGATACTGAAGAATTTCCAACTCTTCAGCTGTCAGTTCCTTCTCAGGGGTCACGGTGATCGAGAGTCCCCTTGCTACATCACGTATGAAGTCCTGAAAGGACATGTCCTCCAAGGGAGACATCCGACGCTGTGGCGAAGGAGAGGGATCCTCTGGAAGAACCATCCCAGTACCGACAGAGTCATCGGAATCATAGGATTCGAAGTATTGTCAGGCCGGATGCTCTCTTATTGCTTGTCGACGGTATCAATCAAAGTCAGCATCGGACTGCCTCGATACCGGACCCTCGATGCCGGAGACCGATTCCAGTGCCGGCATGGGAAGAAATATGGAGAGGGGCGCATCGGTTGATGCAGGTATGTTCTGTACCGATATCTGTACAGATAACTTCGTCGATTGCAGCTATTTCAGCAGTACTGAGGCTGCTAATAAAGCTGCAAGACTGTGCTCGATGGCCAGGATCCGCTGATTCATGGCGCCTGCTGATTCCTGGATGTCGGTACCGGTGCAGCGGGCCACAACACCAGAACATGGCACCAAGAGTTCTCCCGCAGTGGGAGCTTCGAGAACATCTTGGAACCCCGTTAATGCTTTGGAGGCCGGGACCTCCTGCCGGGGTTGTTTGGCCGGTGTGTTTTCTTCAAGGGCAAAGCTAGTAGCATCTCGCTGCTCAGAAGGAGATCTACCCTTTGAGGACCGGCCGGTCTTGGAAGACCTGAGTTTAGTTACCTGAGATCCATGGGAGGAAGATGAAGTCCTAGACGACGTCGATGCAACAGACACTGCATCCAAGGCAAAGAGGGTGCCGGGTTTTGCAGCTCTGTTCTGCAGGGCTCTCTTGGTCATCTTTCTACAAAGGAGACACTCTGATGGTAAATGGTCAGGACCTAAACATTTGAGACACCAGTCATGGGTGTCGGTAGCAGAGATGGTACCGCTACACTTTGAACAGTTTTTTAAACCACTAGATGGTTTCTCCATTTTGGAAGAAAAGAGGGCCTTGTGCCCAAAATGGCACCTGGCACCAAGAGGGGACAGACCCTCCAAAAAAGTAGTAGTTCTTCCTTTTTTTTTTTTTTAAGGAAAAGAAGTAAGCAAATAAAGAAAAGACCAGTGGTACTGGTAAAGATGTCGACGGTGAAGGCAGACATGACCAAAAAAATAAGAATTTCTGCGGTGACAGGGTTTGCTGCCTGTCGGCTCCGTGGAAAACAAAAAACTGAAGAGGGAGAGTTGGGAAGGCAGCAACGCAGGCGCAGTGGGATGCTCCCAAAAACTTTCCTATTGGATGCTGGGGAGCGTTCCCGTGCAGGCTCCATCGGTACCGACGATACCCATATGTGACGACTACATTCCTGCTTGTTCCTGGAGATATTTATTTATTTACATTCTCTTATATACCGCGCTATTCTGCATCAGTGTGGTTTACATTGAACAAACTGAAATTACATTGAACAGGATAGATAGATACCCTACCCTTACATAGATACCCTAAATACAGGGGCACATAAGATGGAGAAGAAATGTAAGTTCTAGCTAGTGAAATGTGGCTGCAGATAGTCTGCATATGAGTATTAAAAAATCTCCATGTCAAAAGTTACACCTGTGCAGAGGCTGGCCTAAGTGCCTGTTTGAAGGGGCAGGGTTAAAGGCCAAGGCCATCTCCCCATCACTCCCCAAAATCCAATCCCATTCCATTAGAGACCTCCCTAAAATTCAAAACAGCCCTAAATAGACCCCCCCCCCACAGCACCCCAATCCAGCTCTTACTGGGGTCTAGTGGGAACAAGAGCAAACCCTAGTTCTGCCTGCTCATGCCAAGTCACAGGTTCAAAATGGTACTCATGACCCCTAGCCACGGTATTACCACTTGGGGTCAGGCAGCCAAATAATGGTGATCATAGTAGAGGTGGCGGATCACTTGTCCTGCTAGCAGAATGGATTCAGAGAGGTGTGTGGGTATTGGAAGCACAATTTTAAAAAACTGCTCCCATGCACATTTGGGATAAAGCAGCACACTGTTCTTTCCTACATATCAGTTAGTGAAAATTGGTTAAAGTTAGGACAGACAATGACCTGTCCTAACTTTAACTGGTTTAGCTATCTGGTTAGTGGCTGAATATTGCCATTGACTGGATAGTGCTCTGTGCTTTCAGTCCCCTCAACCCCTTCTAAATCTACCGCAATCTGACTTTCGTCCTCTGCGTTCTACAGAAATGGCTCTTGCCAAAGTCTCCAGTGACTTGTTCCTCACCAAATCCAAGGGCCTTTACTTGATCCTCATCTTTCTTTCTTTCTTTATATTCTCTTATATACCGCGCTGTTCTGCATCAGTGCGGTTTACATTGAACAGGGCATTATAACTTGGAGATAACTATTTTACAGGGAACATGGGCTATGGAGGGTTAAGCGGCTTGCCCAAGACCACAAGGAGCACCTTTGGGACTAGAAACCCCAGTCCTTCCGGCCCAAGGTTGCTGTCCTCTAGTGGGATTTGAACCCCCAACCTTCCGGCCTGAAGTACCTTGTCCCAACCACTAGGCCACTCCTCCACTTTCTTGACCTTTCCTCTGCTTTTGACACACCATCTTCTCCTTGATACCCTGTTCCCCCTTGGATTTAGGGACTCTTTTCTGTCTTGGTTGTTTTGGTATCTGTCCCATTGCACTTTTAGTGTATGTTCTGGGTGATCCCTCTCTACTTTCATCCTGCTTTCAGTCAGTGTACTCCAGGACTGTCTTGGACCTCTCCTTTTCTCCTTCTACAGCCAGTCTCTTGTGGCATTCATCTCCTCCCATGGTTTTCAATACCATCTTTATGCTGATGGCTCTTAGATTGATCTTTCTGTACCTGATATCTCTCCAGGTATCCAAGCCTGTATCTCAGGCTACTTACCTGCCATTGCTGCCTGGATGTTTCACCATGTCTGAAATTGAACATGATCAAAACTGAGCTCCTTATCTTTTCCCCTAAACCCTCTTCTCCCCTTCCCCTTCCTCCTTTCTCTAACTCTATGGATAACACTCTACTCCTCCTTGTTTCTTCAGCTTGCAACCTTGGGGGTCATCTTTGATTTTTCTCTCTTTCTCTGCACACATCCAACCTATTGGACTCAACCCCCGGAAATATATGTATGTCTTGTCACCTATGTTGAATGTAGACCCCTCGTTATACCCCTAACCACTTTGATTGAAGGATAAGGTGGCATACAAAACTGGCTAAATAAATAAATATTGTTTCTTTCTCTATAACAGCATCAGCAAAATTCATCCCTTCCTTTCTGAACACCTACTAAGACCCTTACCTGTTCAGTAGTCACCTTCGATCTAGACTATTGCAACCAGCTGATTTCTAGTTTCCCTCTGAATCATCTTTCCCCTTCAATTTGTTCAAAACTCAGCCAAATGGCTCACTATGCTCACATAACCCCTCTTTTCACGTCATTTCACTAGCTCCTTATCTGTTTCCACATTCAGTTCCAAATTTTCCATTGACCTATAAGTGCATTCATTCAGTGGCTCCTCACTACCTTTCTTCTCTTATCTCTGCCTAAACCCTTCTTCAGGAAGTTCACTCTTCTGGCAGATCATTTTTAATTGTGCCCTTCTCTGCCAATGCCAACTCCAGACTTTGTTCATTCCACCCTGCTGCTCCATATGCTCCTTCTCTGGTCCTATTCAAATCCAGGCTTAAAATTGACCTGTCAGAGCAGCATATGGATCCTGATCCCCTTATTCCCTGCTCATCATCTTTTTTTCTCTTTGCCATTCCCCTAGATTTCCCCTCGTCCCCAGTTGTTGTGTGGTCTGTCTCAATGAGCAGGGACTGTCACTTACGTGTACATGCACAGAGCTGCATATGCCTTGTAGCAGTATACAAATGATAAGTAGTAGTGTAGTGACCAGGTCCACCTCCGCTGTGCCCACAGACTGCCCTCATTCTAATCAGGCATCTTTTGTATGGTCTACGGCAATATCCAGTGGTACTATCCGGGATCGCTGCGTTTTAGTCGCTTAGCATGTCTACTTACTGGCTAAAATGCTTAGAATATGCCCCAAGGTCTTTAAGCAGATTCATTCTCACATGACCACTGTACCAGAAACCATTCAAAACTCCCTGCATCAGCATGCACATGTCTCAAGCCATAATAAGCATGTCACAGGATGCTAGAAGCTGTCTTCATGTTCTAGATTTTGGCAGTAAAAATACCTAGCAACTTACTAGAATTGTTATCACCACATCGGAGGGCGGCTCCTCTGGCAGCTGGTGAGCGTCCTCAAAATAAAACAAGGGTTTCTTCTTGTATTAGGATAGATAAGGATACAGATATGTGGGGGGATATACAGTAGTGGTGGCTAGCGCAGTGAACTCTAAACCCAGATATTTAATGCCGGGACCATATCTTGCCACTGACATTGAATATCCAGATCAGCCGAATAGCAGCAAAGCTAACTGGGCAGCAACGATATTCAGTCACCACCCAGTTAGCTTCAGAAGCAAACGTTAGGTGAGCCTTTCAGGTGCCTAACCTTTGCCACTTATCCCCATGTGCCGCTTCCGAACCACCCCCAGAACGCCCTGACGCTTGCCGGCTAGCATCGGGGTGTTTAGTGGTGGCACCTAACTGAGTAGTGCCACTGATATCCCACAGAGCGCCTAAATGGTTTAGAAAATGCCCCCCTTTGCTTTTTAATTAAGTAAGCCTTGATACTCTTCAATAGTTGCAATACACTGCTTGGAAGTGAGATAAGACATACCTGACAAATCTTTACATATCACAGAAAAATCTGAATAGGTGGAGAAGTCGAACTCCACCCTGGAACGTGCAGCACTGTTATTCTGGAGTATGAATGGAATCTTTTGCACTGAATTAACAGGAACAGTGGGGAAATAGAATTCTTTCTGAAATTTAAAAGAAAAATTAATTATCAAACTAGGAAACATGAAAATTTCTGTGTCCATACGTACAAATATTTTTTATGGCAGAACCCAAACCCCTTATATTTTAACAAGACTCTGAACTTGCTAAATAAAAGTTATTACTTTATTTGGAATTTTTTGCATAACATTTAGCCACATCACTATTACTGAAACTGAAATTGAAAAAGATGCCAGTGAGAATCGGATATTTTTTTTTAACTTCCAGGTCTCATGATAAACTAACACCAAATCTGCAACAGGATAGACTCCCTGACAGGTGCGGAAAACATGAAGAGGGATCTAGCAAAGCTTAAGAAATGATCTAGAGTTTGACTGCTAAGACAGCATAGTTACACACCTGTAACAGGTGTTCTCCAGGGACAGCAGGAATCAGTCCTCACTTATGGGTGATGTCGGCACCGACAGAGACCGCGTGAAGCAATTCCCCAGCTTTCAAAGAAAGCCTTTGGATTGCTACCATGCATGCGTGGTCCTCTTCCTGCCCAAAGGTGTCATCTTGCTCAGTCAGGTCCCTTAGCTCGAGCCCTACCAAGCAGATGGCAAGGGAAGGATAAAAATCCAGCAACTCAGGAGGTGGGAGGGTAGTGAGGACCGATTCCTGCTGTCCCTGGAAAACACCTGTTATAGGTGAGTAACTATGCTTTCTCCAGGAACAAGCAGGAAGTCAGTCCTCACCTATGGGACTCTCCAGCTACAGACTACAGAACCTGCAACCAAAAAACGCCTCCGCGAGGTCATGAACAGGAGCAGAAGCCGATGCCCGCAGGAGCCCAAGTCCTCAGGGCGAAGCCCTCGGTAGCTGTGAAGAAGGGTCGGAGGGCAGGAGTTGCTTATACCCAGAACAGATTACAGAGTACCACCTAGCTGAAGGTGCTGTCCCGACGGGACTCCCTTTCTAGGCAGTAGTGAGCAGCGAAGGTGTTTGCTGAAGACCAGGTCGCCGCTCAGCAGATGTCCATCAGGGCATGGAGCACAGTGAGGCCACCAAAGCCACTTTGGCCTGGACCCCGTGCACAGTGACTCGACGATCTAACGGGGCACCCATCTTCATATGAGCAAAGGAGATGCAGTCCGCCACCCAACTGGAGAGGGTGCGTTTAGTGACTGCCTGCCCCAGTCGATTGGGATCGTAGGTCATAAAGAGTCGGCCAGACTTGCGATGAGCCTGGGTGGCTGTAAATAGAAGGCAAGAGCCCTTTTGCAGTCGAGTGTATGGAGAGCTGCCGACGCCTGGTCGGCACGGGGTCTTGGAAAGAAAGTTGGTAAGACTCTCTCCTGATTGAGATGGAAGTCCGAAACAATCTTCAGCAGGAACTTGGGGTGGGTACGGAGTACCACCCTATTCCTATAGAATCTACTATAAGGTGTGTCAGCCATGAGAGCCTGGAGCTCACTGACTCTGCGGGCTGAAGTCAGAGCCACCAGGAAGAACATCTTCCAGGATAGGTGCCGAAGCGAACACGTCGCCATCGGCTCGAAGGGTGAATGCATACGTTCAGGTCCCATTCCGCCGGGGGTGACTGAATGGGTGGTTTGGACAGTAAGAGACCCTGCATGAAGTGGGAGACCAATGGTTGCCCCGAGAGGGGCTTTCCCTCGACAGGGAGGTGATTCGCAGAGATAGTGCTCAGATGCACCCTGACGGAGTTCGACTTTAGACCTTCCTTCGAGAGATGGAAGAGGTATTGAAGGCCCCACCGAGTGGAGAAGGAGAATGGGTCGATCTAGAGACCTGAGCACCAGACCGAGAAACGCTTGAAGGCATAAGCTCACCTAGTCGAGGTCTTCCTCGATGTGAGGAGAACCTCCTCGACCTCCTCCAGGAGACCCAGCGGGGCTAGAGAAACCCATTCAGCCGCCAGGCTGTGAGGGATAACGAGGTCAGGTTCGGGTGCCACATCCATCCGTCCTCCTGTGTTAGCAAGCCTGGGGCACAGCTCAGGGGAACTGGAGTCTCTGTTGACAGCTGGAGCAGGAGCAGGAACCAGGGCTGTCGAGGCCACGAGGGAGCTATGAGGATCGATGCCCGGTCCCACTGAGCTTTGAGGAGGGTCCTCGCAATTAGAGGAGTGGGAGAGAACACAGAGCAGGCCGGAGGACCAGCTCAGAAGGAATGCATCCGGGCTCTCCCTGCTCAGGTGTGGCACTGCCCCACAGAAGCGGGGGAGCTGTGCGTTCAGAGGACTGGCAAATAGGTCCACAGCCGGAGTCCACCACCGAAGGAACAGCCAGTTGGCCACCTGCGGATCCAACAGCCATTCGTGAGGGCGGAGAATTCTGCTGAGCCTGTCTGCTAGGACATTTTCCTGGCCCGGGAGGTAGTCCGCCCTGAGGATCATCCCCCGACGAGAGGCAAAGGAAGAGAGGAGGACCGCTTCCCAGCAGAGGGAGCGTGAACCAGTCCCCCCTTCCTTGTTGATGTAGAATATCACCATGCGATTGTCGGTCCGTACATGTACCAACCTCATCTTGAGGTGGTCCTCGAAGGCCCTCAGGGCCCACCGAATCGCCCGGAGCTCAAGCAAGTTTATCTGTTGCTGCAACTCCTCGGGCAGCCACTGCCTCTGTGTGCAGAATGCACCACAGTGGGCACCCCACCCCAGCAGGGAGGCAGTGGGCACCCCACCCCAGCAGGGAGGCAGGTTAGGGCTCTTTAGCCTGGAGAAGAGACGGCTGAGGGGAGATATGATAGAGGTCTATAAATTAATGAATGGAGTGGAACGGATAAACGTGGATCAATTGTTTACGCTATCAGAGTATAGAAAGACTAGGGGACATGTAATGAAGCTACAGGGTAAACTATTTAAGACAAATAAGAGAAAATATTTTTCACTCAACGTGTAATCAAACTCTGGAATCTGTTACCGGAGGATGTAGTAAGGGCTGTTAGTATAGCTGGGTTTAAAAAAGGTCTGGACAAGTTCCTGGAGGAAAGGTCCATAAACCACTATTAAAAAGGGACCCAGGATATCAATGCTTGACCCAGTACAAGCATTGTGGAACCTGTGTCTTTTGGAGATATTGCTAGGTACGTATGACCTAGATTGGCCACTGTTGGAAACAGGATACTGGGCTTGATGGACCTCGGTCTGACCCAGTATGGCATGTCTTATGTTCTTATGTTCTTATCTGTTGTCAGCACCCTGTTGTGCTGCGGGGTCTGGAAAGGCAACCCCTGGAGAAGGTTGCGGGGGTTCTTCTTGCACTGCTCCTCATCAGGGGACCCCTGGTCGGAGTGCCGCCGAGAGTAGGGTGCCGAGGTGGGGGATCCCACCGGAGGAGAGATGACTGAGGGCACCACCGGGGACTCCAAGGCGGCCTTTCTGAAAATGTCCTCGGACTTCTGCTTATGACTGAGCAGGACTTTAGAAGACATTTTCTTACAGAGCGAACAGAGCTCTGGATCATGATCAGCTCCGAGACACCGCAGGCAACAATCATGGGTGTCCGTAAGCGACATGTTCTTAGAGCATCTATCGCATTTTTTGAGTCCGGTGGCCATAGGGGAAAAAATGGCCCCCGCGAGGTCGAAGACCCATGCGGCCAGTGGTTGGAAGAAAAAAAGGGCACGAAGCCCGTAGCAAAAAGGGTAAAGAAAAAAAACATCCCCTAGGGACTCTAAAAAGGAAGAGCAAGGGAAGGACGAGCAGAGGACCGGTGCAACCAGAAAAAAGAAGGCCAGTAGGCAGAAAATGAAACACTTTTTTGACATTTATAATCTTTATTGGTATTTATAATAACACTCAGGTATTTACATGAATGAAAATAAGAAAATATGGGAACTTCAATTTATACCAATTATAATAAATTATAATGACACATTCAAATTGAAAGTAATACATCTTATCCCAAACCTTAGTCCACATTTAAGTTTAGGGGGGCTACAGGAAATAAACCATTCACCATAATTTACACTTCCAATCGGGAGCAAAACACGGTTGAAAAGGAAAAAATACCAGTTATAACAGGGTAAGACTTATGCGTCAGCTGTAATGGGACCAACCCCAACCCCAATCTCTTCCCTTGCACATATAAATTCTAAGAGCTGTTTAGGTTAAAAAACTAGAAAATTCTTCCCTTGATAGGAAATATAATACCTAGACGGATACTTTAACACAAAAGTAGCACCCAAGGAGATGGTCCTGGCTCGATAAGCCAAGAAACCTTTCCTCCTTAATTGGGTTACTCGAGAGAGGTCAGGAAATATACGAACATTTGAACCTAAAAACTTCTCATTAATATTCTTAAAGAAAGACCAAAGGATTAAAGCTTTGTCGGCCTCTAATGCCAAGGTCACAAGCATAGTCACCGGGTCTCCAGGTGAGCACTCCATTGCCCGCGGGGCTGGGGTTGCAACGCGTCGGCCCTTCACTCCAGAGGGGAGAGTCAGCCAGAGGGACGTGATGTCAATGATCTGCCCCCTCATATGGTGTCCCCACGGCAGATGAAGCCTGGAGGAGGGCTGATGGCAGTGAGTCGGGTTTTGGAGAAGCCAGTGGTAATTACATTGGAAGCACTGTGGGACGCTATCTCTGCTTTAACTTCCACCCTTTCTGCTGTTGTGGGTTCTGCAAGTACTGAGATATCTAATGTGAAATTGGAGGTGACTAAGAACCAGGAGTTGCAAGCACGTTCTTTGCTGAAGATGAAGGAGGATATTGTTCTTCTTAAGGAGGAGCATATGGCTCTGATGAAAGAAAGGGCGGTGCTGACACGGAAAACAGATCACCTTGAGAATCTTGCCCGTCGGAATAATCTCCGTCTATTAAACTTTCCAAGGTCTCCGCTCATGACCCAGGAAATGGTACAGAAATATCTGAGGGAGGTGCTCAAGATTCCAACGGAACATTTACCCCCCCCCCCCCCTTACTAGAGCACAATATTTGTCGGTTAACACCTTGGAAGTACGGGGGAGAAATTTGGAGGCCTCAACGAGTGGATTGGGGGACCTGACAGTATTCACAGAAAGTTCCTTGGACAGGGTTACAGAAAGAACTACTATGCTAATGAAACACTTTTTCCGAGGGATGAGGAGGTGCGTCCGAAGGGCTCAGCGGAAAAAGGGAGACTGAGCAAGATGGCACCCTTGGGTGGGAAGAGGACCATGCATGACTGGCAGCAATCCCAAAGGCTTTCTTGCAAAGCCGGGGAATTGCTCCGCGCGGGCTCCGTCGGTGCCGACGTCACCCATAAGTGAGGACTGACTTCCTGCTTGTTCCTGGAGAATGAAAGCTAGAAAGTGCAGGGTTATGCCACTGGGTGCAAAAATCCAAAGAAACAGTGCAATATAGAGGGTGAAGATCTGTCCATAAACAGAGCACGACCTGGGAATGATCATATACATAGATAAGGCAACAGCAAAAGCCAGAAAAATGCATAGGGAGAGGAATGGCTAGCAGATAAAAGGAGGCAATATTGTCTCTCTCTAAGTCTCTTGTGAGACCCTATCAGGAGTACTGGAAAGCAGTTTCCTCAAAAGGTTATATAAACCTGAAGCAGTCGTTCAAGAAGTTGGATTTTAAAATGGTCAACGGTCTTCATTATACAGCATATGTGGACAGACTTTTATAGATCAAAACCCCCAGTTTTCTGCAGCAGATGTTTTAAATGTTCTATGGCATCATTTTGCATATATACATAAATTACGTAGAATGAATTTGCATATTAAATTTTGCCAATTACTATTTTACTTTATAAAAGTAAGTTTGTTTCCTGATACTTCTATTGTGCCTGCTTAATTTATTTGGCTCCTCCTGGGGGGGGAGGGAGATATTAAAGGATCCTAGTGATCACTGCTGATCAAGAAGTGAGGGTGAAGATGAGGATTTGGGGAATGGGAAGAAAAAGGAATCTGAGACAGAGATGGAGAAAGGATCTCAGGAAGGAAAGCACAGAGGGGAAGAGAAAGGGAATTAGGGACAGCGAAAGGAAGAACCGAAGGAGAGAGAAGTGTAATGAGAAGGCTCACGGAGATGCAGAATCAGGAGGAAGGATTTATCTCCTGCCTTTCAGTAGTAGCTCAAGGCGAGTTATATTCAGGTACAGCAGGCGAAGGAAATGGATAGAGTAGTTACTCACCTGTAACAGGTGTTCTCCAGGAGCAGCAGGAATCAGTCCTCACATATGGGTGACGTCGGCGCCGACACAGCCCTCGTGCGGAGCATTTCCCCAGCTTTCAAAGAAAGCCTTTGGGAATGCAGCGCGCATGCGCAGTCCCCTTCCTGCCCAAGGGTGCCATCTTTGCTGTCTTTTAGCTATGTCATCAGACTGAGTAAGATGGCATCCTTGGACAGGAAGGGGACTGCGCATGCGTGCTGCATTCCCAAAGGCTTTCTTTGAAAGCTGGGGAAATGCTCCGCACTAGGGCTGCGTCGGCACCGACGTCACGCATATGTGAGGACTGATTCCTGCTGCTCCTGAAGAACACCTGTTACAGGTGAGTAACTACTCTTTCTCCAGGACCAAGCAGGAAGTCAGTCCTCACATATGGGACTCCCCAGCTCTAGGCTACCGAGAACCCAAAGCTGAAAAATAAGCTCCCTCTAGAGCCTCAGCATGCGTGATAAGAATCTTCTCTGAGAACGCCCCCGAATGGTAGCCCAACACAAGGGACGGCGGGTAGGAGTTGCCTAAACCTCAAAGATTACGGAGTACCGCCTGTCCGAAAGCACTGTCCCTGCAGGACTCCCTCTCGAGACAGTAGTGGGCCACAAACGTCTGGCTTGAAGATCATGTAGCGGCCCGGCAGATGTCTGCCAATGGAACAGAGCGGAGATGAGCTACTGACGCAGCCTTCGCCCTGACACGGTGGGCTGTGACTCGACCCTGCAAGGAGAGGCCGGCTGCCCTGTACGCCCAGGCGATACAGTCTGCTACCCAAATGGACAGGGTATGCTTGGAGACAGGTAACCCCAGCTTATTAGGATCAAAAGACATGAAGAGCTGAACAGCCCTTCGATACCCCTGCGTATGGTCAATGTAGAAAGACAACGCCCTCCTACAGTCCAGGATATGCAAGACCATCTCAGCCCGGCTGGCATGCGGCCTGGGAAAAAAGGTTGGAAGAACCACCTCCTGATTGAGGTGGAAGGAGGAGACAACCTTTGGAAGGAACTTAGGATGAGTCCGTAAGACCACCCTGTTCCTATAGAACCGTGTGTACGTTCTATCAGAAACCAGAGCCTGCAGTTCACTCACACGCCTGGCCGAGGTAAGAGCTACCAAGAACAACGCCTTCCAGGGAAGGAAGCGTAAATGACAGGTAGCCATCGGCTCAAACGGTGGGCGAGTAAGTTGCTGCAAGACCACATTCAAATCCCAGTCAGGGGCTGGTGGACGAATTGGAGGCTTGAGCAAAAGCAGGCCTTTGAGAAAGCGGGCCACCAAGGGGTGGACCGACAGAGACTGGCCCTCCACCGGCGAGTGGTGCGCTGACAGAGCACTGAGGTGGACCCGAACAGAGTTGGATTTAAGGCCTAGATCCGAGAGGTGGAGCAGGTACTGCAGCACCACTGGTACCAGGCACGAAAAAGGATCCTCCTGGCGCTGAGCACACCAGGTGGAGAACCTACGCCACTTGAGGGCATAAGATTTCCGGGTGGATTGCCTCCTAGAGGCAAAAAACACCTCTTCCACTTCCTTAGGTAGAGGTAAAGGGGCTAGAACTACCCTTTCAGCAGCCAGGCCATCAAATGGAGGGACTGGAGGTTTGGGTGCAGGAGAGATCCCTGATCCTGAGACAGGAGATTGGGTTGCACCCCCAGAGGGAGTGGAGTGTCCACCGCTAATTGCAGAAGGAGTAGAAACCACGGTTGCCTTGGCCATCTGGGGAGCTACCAGGATCAGGGAGGCCCTGTCCCGAAGAACCTTGAATAGGGTTCGGGCCACTAGAGGCATTGGAGGAAACGCATACAGCAGGCCTGTAGACCAAGAGATTAGGAAGGCATCTGCTGCTATTCACAGAGGATGCGGCTGTTTGGAACAGAACCTGGGCAGCTGACGGTTCAGTGGACTGGCAAAGAGATCGATGGTTGGAAGACCCCATTTTAGGAAGATCTGCTGGACCACTAGGGGATTCAAATGCCATTCGTGAGGCTGTGGAATCCTGCTCAACCTGTCTGCCAGGTAATTTTGCTGGCCAGGTAGATAAACTGCCTTGAGAAACATGCCGTGCTGGACTGCAAAGGAGCAGAGGGCCTGTGCTTCCTGACACAGAAGCCTGGATCCTGTGCCGCCTTGTTTGTTCACACAGAACATTGCTACTTGGTTGTCTGTCTGAATCAAGACAGACTGGTGAGAGAGGACATGAGAGAAAGTTTGTAGAGCTAATCGAATAGCTCGCAACTCCAACAGATTGATCTGCAGTGTGGTCTCCCAAGGGGGCCAGAGGCCCTGAGTGCATGCCCCCTGGCAATGTGCACCCCAACCTTGAAGAGAAGCATCAGTCGTCAGCACCTGTGTGTGTACTGGTGCCTGGAAAGGCATCCCTTTGATCAGGTTTGGGAGATGCAGCCACCACTGCAGGGAGGCTGCCAGCAGTTTGGACACTCTTACTCTGTCTCTTAAGTCTCCTGTGGCCTGTATCCATTGAGCTCTGAGGCACCACTGAGCAGGCCGCATATGGAGACGAGCATTTGGAGTTACATGGACCGTGGATGCCATGTGGCCCAAAAGCCTCAGGAAATGTCTTGGCAGGGACCAGAGATCCACTGCGAAACTGCTGGGCCAGAGCCATCAGTCTGTGAGCCCTGTTCCCGGGCAAATAAGCTGTTGCTTGTAAGGTATCCAACCTCGCCCCTATGAACTCTACATCCTGTGAAGGGAGCAAAGTGGACTTTACGAAGTTTATGACGAAGCCCAGGTGCTGGAGAAGAGAGACCGTGCGAAGAGTGCTTTGTCTGGCCTCCTGTGGAGACTGACCCCCTGATGAGCCAGTCGTCCAGGTATGGAAAGACAAGGATGCCCTGGTTTCTGAGATAGGCCACCACCACCGCCAGGTGAAAACCCTGGGTGCGGAGGTTAGGCCAAATGGAAGTACTCTATGCTGAAAATGATTTCCTCCCACTACAAATCTGAGATATTGTCTGTGGTCTGGATGAATGAGGATGTGAGTATAAGCATCCTTTAGGTCTAAGGAGCATAGTCAATCTCCCTGCTGGAGGTAAGGCAGCAGTATTCCAAGTGTAAGCATCTTGAACTTTTCCCTCTCCAGGAACTTGTTGAGATTTCGCAAGTCTAGGATGGGCCTGAGGCCTCCTGTTCTTTTTGGTACCAGAAAGTACCTGGAATAGAAGCCTTGCCCTTTCAGGTGGTGACATACTAGGACAAACAGTCATAAAACAAACATATATCAGTGAATGTAGGAACATCCGTCAGGTCGGGGGACAAGAAACCCCTTCGAATGAATGGACTTCTCCCTTTAATCTTTTTTATCATTATTATTTCTGCAACAGGCTTAATTCAAAAACAAAGCAGACCCAAAGAGCCACAGAGTGCTAAGAATAAAAATACTTAATGACTAAACAATCAATACTTAGCTGGCAATAGGGTCCTGCAGTTTTTTTCATTGAGGAAGCAGTCTCCCAAACATGATTCAGCGAGAAAGCATTCTTCAAAAGTCCAGTAAACAATCCTCCAAAGATGATTCAACGAGAAAACACTCTTCAATACTCCATAACCCAGCGCTGCGTTTCGGGTCCGCCGACCCTGCTTCAGATGGTATTAAAATAATCGTCTTTAAGTTTTGGAATATTCTCTCAGTTGGTCTGCCAAAAACAACAGTTGCTCATTCAGAGAACGTCCTCCCAGAGAATGACGTCTGACGTCAGTACCAGCAGACAGCTGTTTTATACCCAAAATTAGTACCCACAAAAGGCAATGAAGCCCTATCAGGTGGGTAAAATACTCCACCAATCCAGTTCTAGGTTAAGTCCGTTTGGGGCAACTGATTTCAATAAAAAGATCCAACGTTGTTCCAAGACCTGTAAATCTTGTTCCCGATCCCCCCTCCGAGGGCCATCAGCTACATGATCCAAAACTCACCAAAAAAAAATCAGTAAATACATGATTCTTTTGAAGACAATGAGCTACTAAAGGGGCTGTAAGTGTTTTTGTATGAATCTGGGACTTGTGTTCTGCTAAGCGTTTTTTTATAGGACGTATCGTACGGCCTATGTAATGTAAACCACAGGGGCATGTGAGAACATACACCACAAAAGATGAAGTGCAATCAGTATGCCATTTTAAATGAAATATTCGCCCCGTGGAGTGATGTGTCCATGTAGTACCAATCTGCGATGTTGAGCAACATTGACAACGAGAAGATGAACAAGAAAAATGTCCGGCATCTGCCCGTAATTCCTCCGGATGTTTAAAGTCCACCATCGAGTGCACCACAAAATCCCTTATGTTGGCACCCCGCTGATACGCAATCATAAGGTCTTGTGGAAAAGCAGAATCAAGTTGCAAAACATGCCAATATTTACGTAGAATAGACACGACTTGCGAGGATCCAATCATATATGTGATCTGATTGTTATATTGGATTTATTTATACAGATCTAAGATTTGGCAATTGTTTTTGCTTTCAGGTGGTGAGGCACCGGTTCCACCGCCTGCTCCTTTAGAAGACTTGCCAACTCCTGAAGGAGGAGGTTCTTGTGAAGAGGAAGTCTTTGAGGCTCCCCTGGGAAATAGGAGGGGGGTAACTGGTTGGTGGAGCAAGTAGTCCTTCTGGACTATGCTCAGTACCCAGGTATCCCCTGTAATGGCTGACCACCTGCGGGCATACAGTGTCAGCCGGCCTCCAGTGCTGAGTGGAACCAGCTGAGGAGGAGAGGCTATGCAGTGGGAGTCAAAACCCCGCTCCCTGCTGTGCAGAAGCCGGAGCTGGTGGCTTGGGGGTTTCATGCCTACGGGGCCCATGTCCCTGCCCATTGGCCTGATGACCCTGTTGGGGAGCTGGAGAGGCCTGGAACTGAGGGTAGGATTTGTAGGCAGAGGCCTTCCTCGGGTAAAAGGGCTTTTTCCCCGAGCCCTTCTTCTGAGAAGGGGCAGAAGTCTTTCTGGACAGCCTTGTCCTAGTGAGAGTCTTGGTCTCGATTTCTGCAGCCTTTTCAGCCATGGGTTTGCCAAAGAGGTTCTCATCCCGGCAAGGAACATCGACCAACTTGTCCTGGACCCATGGCTCAAGGTCCGATGACTAGCCAGGCCTGACGGCGTGCACCGATGCCGGCCGTTGCTACTCAGGCTGAAGCCTTGAAGCCATCATAGGCTGCTCGAGATATAAACTTCGAGCACTCCCGAATCCCCGATGACAAAGCCTTAAACCTCTGCAAAGGTTCCTCGGAGAGGCCAGCAGAGAACCCGGCAATCTCCTTTGCCAGGTCTTGGAGGTACATGCCCATGTACAGCTAGTAAGTCTGGACACGGCAAGCCAGCACAGAGCCCTGGAAGCACTTTCTACCGAGGGCATCCAGGTTCCGTGCCTCCCTGCCGGGGGGGCACCGAGGAGTGCATCTTCTGACTCTTCAGACAATGCATGGCCGATTCCACAACCACGGAGTGGTGCGGTAGCTGTGCCTTCTGGAACCCAGGGCTCTTATGGACTCAATAAATGGAATCGACCCATTTGCTGAGAACCGGCGCCGAGGCCGGTACCTCCCACATGTGGAAGAGCAGCTGTTCCAGCATCGGAGGAACCGGTACAGTAAAGGCCTCCTTCGGTGGAGAGTCATACTGGAGAGCCTCGAGCTCCTCGGCTCGAGGCTCCTCCTCGGGATCCGCGGGGAAGGCCAAAAGCCTTGGCCATGTCCCTCACAAAGTCAGAGAACCGGGTATCCTCCAGGGGGGACCTTCTCCGAGGCTTGGACTCAGGTGAGTCCGATGGGATGCAGTGGGTCCGGAAAGTGTCCGGGGATTCCTCGTCCTCTGTCTCCAACCCCGACCCCTCCAAGGAGGAATCGAGCGGCTCTGGTCGGGCGGACGGGCACCAATGCCATCCGCCCCAATGCCGAGGGTACCGGCGTCGACGACCTCGGCCCCATACGGGAGGCCGAGGGAGACCTTGGCCAAGGATCGACTCGAGACCACATTGACTCGAGGATTGGCTCGGCTTCTGGGGTCGACTTAGACGTCGAGGTCCCGGTGGTCGGGGCAGATGCACCGGTCAGACCAGCGATCAGCACCCGCTGCTGTTCGAAGAAGGCAGCCAACTGCTCTCCAAGGCCGTCAACCTGAGTCCGAGCTCAGGAGACTCAGAAGCCCCTAACTCGGCCCCCGACGGTGTCGGGGCCAATGTCGGCTCCCCCGGAGGAGAGTCCATGAGGACAACAGCACTCACGTGACTCGGGGACCCCAGCTCCACACAAGGCAATTTGGCAGGCCTCTCCGACTCCGAGGACCCGGATCGGCGGTCGGGGCTATGTGACCTGGCCCTCGAGGGACCAAGAGCGTCCACTGACGCTGCCCTCATGGGTTTCTTCTTCCTTTTGTATTCCCGTGAGGGAGACCCCCGCTCAGAGGAGCCCCAACGATGCTCAGGGTCGGACTCCTGAGACGTCTCAGCCTCTGATGAAGTCCGGGCCCGGCCAGACGCGGAGTCAGAGAAGATCCTCTCGTTGATGTTGACGGCTCCTCAGCGCCTTAGAGGACATTTTGCCGCACGGGCCACAGATCGGGTCATGATCGGGCCCGAGGCACCGGAGGCAGCAGTCGTGTGGGTCGGTGAAAGACATTAGTTTCTTACACCGATCACACTTCTTGAACCCGCTGGCAGCCATCAGGGGAAAAAGGGCCCCTGCAAGGTCTAAAGACCGGGCTGCCAGTGAAAAAGAAAAAAAGCAGGAACGCTAGTCTCAAAGGACAAAAAACGAAAAAGTAGCTTTGGGCTCGATACCGGTGTACCGTGCCCAGGCGGGAAGGGGAACCGGCGTCGAACCGGGAAAAAATCACGAATCTTCGAAGGAAAAATCAACTTTTAATCGGGTGACTAAGACACACGTCCGTCGGGCTCCGCGGAAAAAAGAAGACCGAGCAAGATGGCACCCTTGGGTCGGAAGGGGACCGCGCATGTGCGCTGTATTCCCAAAGGCTTTCTATGAAAGCTGGGGAAATGCTCCGCACGAGGGCTCCGTCGGCGCCGACGTCACCCATATGTGAGGACTGACTTCCTGCTTGGTCCTGGAGAATAGAAAGATGAGCTAAGATCCCTACAAGCCGGGGTTCAAGTCTTGTTTCTGCCACTGCTTGTGACCTTGGGAAAGTCACTTTATCTCCCACTGCCTCAGAAACCCACTTATTTTATTTACTTATTTAATTAGTTAACTATGCTTATATACCACTTTTCACCGGGTCAAAGCAGTTTACATTGAACAGAAACAGTTTTTACAAGGAACAGATAATTTAACATTATCCTGTTCTATGTATCTAGTAACGTAACAGTTAACATTATAATTACATAATATATATATAATATATATGTTGGCCGACATTATTTCTCAACCATCGAACTATATACAATTACACTTACACTGTAAGATCCTTGGGACAGGGATATATTGTTTCTGAATACTTATCACTACTGTGCAGCACTGTGTACATCCAATAGCACTATAAACATGTTCAGTATTATTACTGTCTAGAAGAAAGGTGATCCTACATTCTCTACAGGGAGAATGTTCTGGCGACTGGTAATGAAGCCCATGTGGAAGGACAATACTGGCCCTGATGCTTACAAAGGGAGGGAGTGTTTGTTTCTGATGCTACAGTGGATGATCATCTCACATCCAGCAATCAGTGGGTAGTGTGGTTCAGAAGTGAAGATGGGTCATTCAAAAGTTAGAGTCCTAGACTTCAGGAAAACTAACTTTGTCAAGACGGGGGAATAGCTCAATGAGTCGTTAGCTAGATGGGGACATCTGGGGGATGTAGAAAAGCAGTGGGCAAAACAAAAAAAGATATTTTAAGGGCTATGAACCTTTTTGTTAGGAAAATAAATAAAATTACGAGGAAAAGGAGGCTATTATGGCTTTCAGAAAAGCAAAGGTGCAAATGGAAGGAAAAGTAGCTAATAGGACTACAAAAGGGGACTACTACCTCTGGAGAGAGATCTGCAATTGTAAGTATTTACTTCTGGGAATTTTTATAAAACTTGGGGAAAAAGGAATTCTTTAGATTAAAGCTGATTAATCTGGGAACCCAGTGTAAGCGTAGTTACTCACCTGTAACAGGTGTTCTCCAGGAGCAGCAGGAATCAGTCCTCACATATGGGTGACGTCGGCACCAACGGAGCCCTCGCGGAGCAATTTTCCCCAGCTTTCAAAGAAAGCCTTTGGGAATTGCAGCGCGCATGCGCGGTCCTCTTCCCGCCCAAGGGTGCCATCTTGCTCAGTCAGATGACATAGCTAAAAGACAGCAAAAATTAGCAAAAATGAAAGCATATAACTGCAACTCCAAGGGGAGGAGGGAGGGTTGTGAGGACTGATTCCTGCTGCTCCTGGAGAACACCTGTTACAGGTGAGTAACTACGCTTTCTCCAGGACCAAGCAGGAAGTCAGTCCTCACATATGGGACTCCCAAGCTTAAGGCTATCGGAGACCCTAAGCACAAAAATGAGCTCCCTCTAGCTCAGCAGCACAGAAGGAAGGAATCTTCTCTGAATACGTCTCCAACCGGTAGCCCAACATCCGGGATGGAGGGTAGGAGTTGCCTATACCTCGAAGAGGTTACGGAGGATTGCCTGTCCGAAAGCACTGTCCCTGCGGGACTCCCTCTCCAGGCAGTAATGGGCTGCAAAAGTCTGGCTTGAAGACCAAGTAGCGGCCCGGCAGATGTCTGCCAACGGAACAGAGCGGAGGTAAGCCACTGACGTAGCCTTCGCCCGAACACGATGAGCGGTGTCTCTATCTTCTAGCACGAGGCCCGCAGCCTCGTAAGCCCAAGCGATGCAGTCCGCAATCCAGATGGACAGAGTACGCTTGGAGACAGGGAGCCCCAACTTGTTGGGGTCATAAGACACGAAGAGCTGAACCGCCCTTCGGTGCTCCCGCATACGGTCAAGGTAGAAGTTCAGCGCCCTTCTACAGTCCAGGGTATGCAGGACCATTTCAGCTCGGCTGGAGTGTGGCCTAGGAAAGTAGGTCGGAAGTACCACCTCCTGGTTGATGTGAAAAGGGGAAACCACTTTAGGAAGAAACTTAGGGTGAGTCCGTAGGACTACCCGGTTCTTGTAGAACCTAGTGTAAGGAGGATCAGATACCAGGGCCTGCAGCTCACTAACGCGTCTCGCAGAAGTGAGGGCCACCAAGAACAAGGTTTTCCAGGAAAGAAAACGAAGAGGACAGGTAGCCATAGGCTCAAAAGGCGGACAGGTAAGCCGCTGTAAAACCACATTGAGATCCCAGTTCGGAGCTGGCGGGCGCAAAGGTGGTTTAAGGAGCAGGAGGAGGCCTCGGAGAAAACGAGCCACCAGAGGGTGGCTGGAAAGAGGTCTACCATCCACCGGTAGGTGGTGCGCAGAAATAGCACTGAGGTGGACCTTGACCGAGTTGGACTTAAGTCCAAGATTGGAAAGGGAAAGCAAGTACTGCAAGACCACTGATGTTGAACAGGAGAAGGGGTCTTGCGACTGCTGAGTACACCAGAAGGAGAACCGACGCCACTTAAGAGCGTAGGACTTCCGGGTGGAAGGTCTCCTGGAGGCCAAGATGACCTCTTCCACATCTGGAGGAAGCTGGAGAGGAGCAAGGACTACCCTTTCAGCAGCCAGGCCATCAGATGAAGGGACCGGAGGTTGGGGTGCAGGAGCGTCCCCTGATCCTGCGACAGGAGGTCGGGCTGAAATCCCAGGGGAAGAGGAGTGTCTACCGCTAGCTGCATCAGAAGTGGGAACCAAGGTTGTCTCGGCCACCGGGGAGCCACTAGGATCATCGAGGCTTTGTCCCTGAGAACCTTGAAGAGAGTCCGAGACACCAGCGGCATGGGAGGAAAGGCATATAAGAGGCCTGTGGACCATGGAATCAGAAAAGCATCCGCCGCTACTCTGAGAGGATGCGGTTGTCGAGAGCAGAATCTGGGAAGTTGCCTGTTCAGAGGACTGGCAAACAGATCCATGGTGGGGAGGCCCCACTTGAGAAAGATTCGCTGAACCACCAGCGGATCCAGCCTCCACTCGTGCGGTTGGAGGATCCTGCTCAGCTTGTCGGCCAGGTAATTTTCTTGACCTGGGAGATAGACAGCTTTGAGGATAATTCCGTGGTGGACAGCCCAAGAGCATAGCTTTTGTGCCTCCTGACAGAGAAGGAAGGAGCCTGTCCCGCCTTGCTTGTTCACATAGAACATTGCAACCTGATTGTCTGTCTGTATCAGCACCGACTGGTGAGAAAGCAGGTGAGAGAATGCTTTGAGCGCTAGGCGGATGGCTCTGAGCTCCAGGAAGTTTATCTGCTGAGCAGACTCCCAAGGAGTCCAGAGGCCTTGAGTACATGTCCTTTGGCAATGTGCTCCCCAACCCAGGAGAGAAGCATCGGTGGTCAGGACCTGAGAATGTGTAGGGGGCTGAAAAGTCACTCCTAGCACCAGGTTTGGCAGATGAAGCCACCATTGTAAAGAAGAGACCAGCTGGTCGGAGATCTGTACGGAGTCCGCTAGGCTCCCCGTGGCTTGATGCCATTGATTGCGAAGGCACCACTGAGCAGGACGCATGTTCAGTCGGGCATTGGGGGTCACGTGGACCGTGGAAGCCATATGGCCGAGCAGTCTCAGAAATTGCCTGGCCGAGACCAGGGAATTGCTGTGAAAGCGGCTGGCGAGATCCATGAGCCTTTGGGCCCTGTCCAGAGGCAGGAAGGCCCGCGCCTGAAGGGTGTCCAACCTGGCGCCGATGAATTCGAGATCTTGAGAGGGGAGCAAAGTGGACTTTGCGAAGTTTATGACAAAACCCAAGTGCTGGAGCAGAGCCACAGTGCGATGAGCAGCCTGAGTGGCTTCTTGAGCAGACTGGGCCCTGATGAGCCAGTCGTCCAGGTATGGGAACACAAAGAGACCTTGAAGTCTCAGAGAGGCCGCCACCACTGCTAGGCATTTGGTGAACACTCTGGGGGCGGAGGATAGGCCGAAAGGCAGTACTCGGTACTGGTAATGGCGTCCGTCCACAACAAACCTGAGGTATTGTCTGTGGTCTGGATGAATAAGGATATGAGTATACGCATCCTTTAGATCTAAGGAGCATAGCCAGTCTCCCTGCTGGAGGTAGGGCAGCAGGATTCCAAGGGTAAGCATTTTGAACTTTTCCTTTGCAAGGAACTTGTTGAGGTTTCGCAAGTCTAGGATGGGTCTGAGGCCTCCCGTCCTTTTCGGAATCAGGAAGTATCTGGAATAAAACCCGTGACCCTTCAGGTGGTGGGGCACCGGTTCCACAGCTTGTTCCTGAAGAAGACTTGCTAACTCCTGAAGGAGTAAGTCCCTGTGCAGAGGGAGTCTGGAAGGCTCCCCTGGAAAGTAGGAGGGAGGTACCTGGTGAAAATGAAGAAGATAGCCCTTTTGGACTATCTGAAGCACCCAGGTATCTGTGGTGATGTTGGACCACCTGTGGGCAAAGTGGACCAGCCGGCCTCCTGTGCTGAGAGAAACCAGCTGAGGGGGAGAGGCTATGCTGAGGAAGTCAAAAACCCCCACCCTGCTGAGCAGGAGCCGGTGGTGCAGGCTTGGGGGCTTGCTGCCTACGGGACCCATTACCCCGTCCCTTGGCCTGCTTTCCCTGTGGGGGAGCTGGTGAGGCCTGATACTGAGGGTAGTATTTATAGGCAGCACCTTTCCTCGGGTAAAAGGGCTTTTTCCCCGAGGCCTTCTTCTTTTGAGAAGGGGCAGAGGTCTTCCTTGAGAGACGAGTCCTGGTGAGAGTCTCCGTCTCGATTTGTGCAGCCTTCTCATCCATGGGCTTGCCAAAGAGGTTATCACCTCGGCAGGGGACATCGACCAACTTGTCCTGAACCCAGGGCTCGAGGTCGGACGTCTGAAGCCAAGCCTGGCGGCGTCCACCGATACTGGCCGCGGCTACTCGAGCCGAAGCCTCAAAACCATCATAGGCTGCTCGAGAGATAAACTTGGAGCACTCCCGAATGCCAGTAGACAAGGATTGGAACCTCTGCAAAGGTTCGTCGGAGAGACCAGCAGAGAACCCGGCTATTTCTTTAGCCAGGTCTCGGAGATACATGCCCATGTAGAGCTGGTATGTCTGGACTCGACAAGCAAGCATAGAGCCCTGGAAGCACTTCCTACCGAGGGCATCCAGGCTTCGGGCTTCCCTACCAGGGGGCACCGAGGAGTGCATTTTTTGACTCTTCAGTCTATGCATGGCCGATTCCACCACCATGGAATGGTGCGGTAGTTGTGCCTTTTGGAACCCGGGGCTCTTGCGGACTCGATAAATGGAATCGACCCGCTTGCTTAACACCGGCGACGACGCCGGGCTCTCCCACATGCGGAAGAGAAGCCGTTCCAGCATTGGAGGAACCGGTACAATAAAGGCCTCCTTCGGGGGAGAGTCATATTGGAGGGCATCGAGTTCTTCAACTCGAGGCTCCTCCTCGGGATCCGCAGGGAAGGCCAAGGCTTTGGCCATATCCCTCACGAAGTCCGAGAACCGGGTATCCTCCGGGGGGGACCGTCTCCGAGGTTCGGACTCGGGGGAGTCCGAAGGGACACACCGAGTCCGAAAGGAACCAGGTGACTCTTCGTCCTCAGATTCCAGGCCGACTCCTCGGAGGAGGAGTCGACCGGCTCCGGTCGGGCGGGCACTGATGCCATCCGCCCCGACGCCGAGGGAGTCGGCGTCGACGACCTCGGTCCCGAACGGGAGGCCGAAGGAGACCTCGACCGAGGATCGACTCGAGCCCTCATGGACTCGAGGATCGGCTCGGTCTCCGGGGTCGACTTGGAGGTCGACGTCCCGGCGGTCAGGGCAGAAGCGCCAGCGAGGCCAGCGATCAATGCCCGCTGCTGGTCCAAGAAGGCAGACAAACTGCACTCCAAGGCCGTCAACCTGAGTCCGAGCTCAGGAGACCCAGCAGCCCCCGACTCGGGCCCCGACGGCGTCGGGCCCGACGTCGGGTCCTTCGAAGGCGAGTCCACGAGGACAACCGTACTTACGTGAGCGGGCAAGTCCACCTCGAGTCGAGGATGTTTCGACGGCCTTTCCGACTCCAAGGACCCGGGACGGGAATCGGGGCTATGCGACCTGGCCCTCGAGGAACCAGGAGCGTCCACCGATCCCACCCTCGCGGGTTTCTTCTTCCGATGATGTTCCCGGGTAGGAGACCCCCTCTCAGAGGAACTCCGATGATGCTCAGGACCAGAGTCCCGAGACGTCGAAGCCTCTGACGAGGTCCGAGCCCGGCCGGAGTCAGAGAAGATACGCTCCCGCTGGTGCTGCCGACTCCTCAATGCTTTTGAGGACATTTTGCCGCATGGCGTGCAGATCATGGGGTCATGATCTGGGCCGAGGCAGCGGAGGCAGAAGTCGCGAGTGTCTGTAAGAGACATAAGTTTCTTACAGAGGTCACACTTTTTGAAACCACTGGCCGCCATCGGGGGAAAAAGGGCCCCTGCGAGGTCGAACGACCGGGCAGCCAGGGAAAAAAGGAAAAAAGCGCAAAAACTGTCACGAAGGACAAAAAAACGAAAAATAAAGGACGGACTCGTAACCGGTGTCGCGAGTCCGGGCGGGAACAGAACCGGCGTCGAACCGAAGAAAAAATAGATAAAAATAGAGGAAAATCAACTTTTCTGCGGGGATTCACAGGCAACGTCTGTAGGGCTCCGCGGAAAAAAGAAGACTGAGCAAGATGGCACCCTTGGGCGGGAAGAGGACCGCGCATGCGCGCTGCAATTCCCAAAGGCTTTCTTTGAAAGCTGGGGAAAATTGCTCCGCGAGGGCTCCGTCGGCGCCGACATCACCCATATGTGAGGACTGACTTCCTGCTTGGTCCTGGAGAATTTGTTAAATCAGTTAGGGCCTAGTAGCAGCAAAAAGCTTTAATTTAAATCAAATCAGAATATAACTTAGCATAAAGGGCAGGAAGAAATTACACCTTACCTGCTAATTGTCTTTCCTTGAGATCTCTCCGGGCCAGTCCAGGAACCTTAGGGTTGTCAATCTCCTCCAGCAGCTGAGGACTGTAAACTGAAAGTTTTGCTTGCAGGCTATCAGACTCCCCCTGGTGTTAGCAACTCAGTCTACCATTGCCAAAGCAGACCCTATACTCTAAAAACACCAACTGAACAAATTTGTAAACCCATAAACTAAGAAACCGACTAAACTCACCTCCTTCTCGATATACTGTCCTATTTTTTTTTTTCGAGATTCCCCTATAACCCTAGAGGGCCCCAAAAAACCACTTCCTGCCCTCCACTGGAGAACCTCTGCTAATCATGCCTATGCACCTGTTTGCACGTCTGGAAAAACCGAGGCCCAACGCTGCACCTCTTCCGAACCACCAGCCTAAATCTGGACCTCACCATCTAACTCGCAGACTAACTGGGCGGGTCCTGGACTGGCCCGGAGAGAACTCAAGGAAAGACAATTAGCAGGTAAGGTCTAATTTCTTCTTCCTCTTCGTCTCTCCGGGCCAGTACAGGAACCTTAGGGAAGTAACAAAGCAGTTCCTAAACTTGGGAGGGTCCTGCGAGTCCTGCCACAATGGCCGAGGCCCCCACCTTTGCATCACCTCTTGCCTGGACATCAAGGCGATAGTGCTTCGCGAAAGTGTGGAGAGACGACCACGTAGCTGCCCGACAGATATCCACCAGAGGAACCAAAGCCAACTCCACCCAGGAAGCCACCTGACCTTGAGTAGAATGAGCCTTGAGCCCCTCAGGAGGCAATCTGCCCCTTACTTCACATGCTATTCTTATAGCCTGCTTCACCCAATGGGCAATAGATGCTTTGGAAGCCGCCTCTCCTTTATGCAGTCCCCCAAACAAAGCAAACAGCCTATCGGACCTTCGAAACGGCTTTGTCTTCCTCAAGTACCTATGCAGCACTCACCCCATATCTAATGACCGAAGCAACGGATTCCTCTTCCCCCCTTCCTGGCTCGGAAAGGTTGGAAGGGAAACTGGTTCAAATGAAAACTAGAAACTACCTTAGGGAGAAAGGATGGAACCGGTCGCAATACCACCTTCTCTGCCGAAAACTGAAAGTACGGCTCCCTACACGAAAGCGCCTGTAGATCCGAGACTCTTCTAGAGGAACAGAGGGCCACCAGAAAGGCGGTCTTCCAGGTCAGATGCTTCAAACTACTTAGCTCCGCTGACTCAAATGGGGGCTGTGTCAATGCCTCTAACACCAAGTTCAAATCCCAAGCCGGCACCACCTGACGTACGGGCGGCCTGATATTCCTCGCCGCCCTAAGGAAACGATGAACATCGGGATGAGCTGACAATACAACTCCTTGCACTCTACCTCGATAGCACGCCAGTGCCGCCAGCTGTACCTTGAGAGTGCTGAGGGCCAAACCTTTCTCTAACCCCCCTTGAATGAATGCCAGGATATCAGGCTGGAGTGCATCGCCAAAAGGGTCTCATGGTCCGGTCCGCACACCACGCTTTGAAAATGCACCACACCCAGACATACACCAGCGAAGTAGACCTCCTTTTGAACTTCAAAATAGTATCTACCACGGCCGCCGAGTACCCCCGGCATTGTAACCGCTCCCTTTCAAGAGCCAAGCCGTAAGCAAGAACTGATCCAACTGCGGCATTAGAATGGGCCCCTGACACAGATTGTTTCGACTGGGTAGCCTCCAAGGATGCTCCACCAGTAGCCGGACCAGATCCGCATGCCAAGGACACCTGAGCCAATCCGGAGCAATGAGAATCACCTTCCCGTCGTGCTCCACTATTCTCCGAATGACTCGCCCAATCATCGGCCACAGTGGAAACACATACAGCAACTCCCGAACCGGCCAGGGCTGCACTAGACGATCGAGGCCCTCCGACATGCGCTCCCTGCACCTGCTGTAAAACCGGGATGCCTTGGCATTGTTGAACGTAGCCATGAGATCCATGAGTGGCTGACCCCAACGCATAGTGATGTCGTGAAAAACCACTGCATCAGCTTCCATTCTCCGGGATCCAACATGTGGCGACTGAGATAAATCGGCCTGCACGTTGTCCTTTCCTGCTACATGCGCCGCTGGCAAGGCCATCAGATGGTCCTCTGCCCACTGCATCAGATGCTGACTCTCCTCTAACAAGACCACACTTCCAGTGCCGCCTTGTCGTTGATATACGCTACTGCTACCAGATTTTCGGAGAAAAAGCGCACCGCTCTGCCCTCTAGTAGACTCCTGAACCCTAGCAGCGCCCAACGCATCGCCCTCAGTTCCAACAGATTGATCTCCTCTGTGGACCAGACGCCCTGTGTTACATGCGACTGACAATAAGCTCCCCAGCCCGAAAGGCTCACATATGTGGTGACCAACAGCCACTCCGGGTCTAACAGAGACACTCCTGCCTGGCGATGTACCGGATCCAACCACCACTGAAGGCTGGAGTTCACATCTGCCGGGCACACCAGTCATCGAGACAGAGGATGATGTTGAGGAGACCATCTGGACAGCAACGCCCGCTGCAGCGGACGCATATGAGCCCTGGCCCACGGAACTAGGTCCAAAGCCGCCACCATGGAACACAGCAACTGTAAGTATCTCCAGGCAGTCGGTGCCTGTAACCGCAAGAAGGCCTGAACCTGCCTCAGAATCTCTTGCACTCTGTCTTCGGGAAGGAACACCGAGCCCTTGTCGGTATCGAACAATGCTCCTAGGTATGTAAGACGTTTTACCAGTTGCAAGTGACTTTTTGCCCGGTTGATTACCCAACCAAGGTTTTCCAGAACCTATACTACCCATGTAGTTGTGGAGACAGATTCTGCTAGAGACCCTGCCCAGATCAACCAATCATTGAGATAGGGATGAACCGGAATTCCTTCCTTTCTCAACGCAGCCGCGACCACGACCATGACCATCACCTTCGTGAAGGTTTGAGGAGCGGTTGCCAGCCCGAAGGGTAACACTTGGAACTGAAAATGCCTCATGGGAACGGCAAAGCGCAAAAACCTTTGATGCTCCGCTCTGATGGGAATGTGGTCTATAGAGGAAAGCATCTCCCCAGGCTTTACTGCTCGAATCACAAATCTTAGGGTTTCCATTAAAAAATGCGGAACCCGCAAACATCGATTGACATGCTTGAGGTCCAGTATCGGATGAAAGGATCCCTCTTTCTTGGGGACCACGAAGTAAATCGAGTACCGACCTAAGCCGCACTGGTCTGGAGGCATGGGCACTACCGCCTCGAGTCGCAACAAACGCTGGAGCGTATCGCCAATTGCTTTTCTCTTTGTGAGAGGCCCACACGGAGACAAAGGACTCTGCCAGTGGTTGTGCGAACTCCAGCGCATAACCCTCGCGGATGATCTCCAGCACCCACCTGTCCATAGCTATAGTGGCCCAGATGGAGAGAAACCCCTGCAAACGTTCGCCTATGGGAAACTCCGCCTGGACCAGCCGCACTTCATTGTGGCTTCTTGGCAGAGTTCTGAGAGGCATTAAGGTATCCCCTACCGAACCCCCTAGCCCCCCAAAAGGGCTTAACTCTAGCGGCAAACCAACCTCTTTGATAAGGAGCAAAGTGAGATCCTCGAAATCGGCGAAACTCCCTACCTTGACCTCTGAGCAGAGCTCTATGCCTTGTCATTTTAGGGCGATCCTCCGGTAACCGACCTCCCTTGAAATCCCCTAAATCTTTTACAATCTTCTCCAAGGCTTCCCTAAAAAGCAGATTGCCTTTGTAGGGAAGCTTACTGAGCCGAGTCTTTGAAGAGGCATCTGCCGCCCAATTCCTTAGCCAGAGAAACCTCCTAGCGGCAATCACTGACGCCATGGACTTCGTCGAAATCCTGATCAAGTCATAGAAGGCATCCGCCATATAAGCCACTGCCGATTCCAGTTTTGCCACCTTGGCCACCGGCCCCTCCTCTTTGACCTGGCCCGAATGCCCCTGGAGCCAGCGAATAGAAGCTCTGGACACATACGCTCCGCATATGGAAGCCTGAAACAAAAGGGTGCTGGAAAATGCCTGCTTGAGAAGCGCGTCTAACTTACGATCCTGAAGGTCTTTGAGGGTTGCACTACCTTCCACCGGGGTGGTAGTCTTCTTTGTAACCGCCGAGACTAACGCATCCACTTTAGGCATCTTCAGCAACTCCTTCTCCTCCTGTGGAACTGGGTAAAGACACCCAATAGCTCGGCCACCCCTCAGGGAAGCCTCTAGATACTCCCACTCTGACTCAATCATCTGCTTAATCACTCTGTGGACAGAGAAACAGTGCTACTCTGCCTTAAAACCCTGTGACTCCTGCGGAACCGCCAGGAGAACAATATTAAGAGCTGCCAGAGACTGCGCAATAAGAGCCCCTAGCTCTTCCTTGCGAAAAATCCGAAAAACATTTGGGTCCTCGCCTGAGGCAATCTCTCCTTCCTCGAGATCACCTGCCCATGAGTCCAAACCTGCCTCCGAGAGGATTTCCCCCCTCCTCATCTATCTGAGGATTTGCAAGGAGTGGCCCGAAGCTATCGGGGGCTGCCTCAGAACCCCTTACTCTCTTGAGAGGTTCCTTCCTCTGGATCTGAAACCTTAACCTCCCCCAGCTGTGATCCTAACAGACTGGGGGAAGCAGTACTGCTACCAGACTGTTCAATTCTTAAACAATAAGCCTTATGCAAGGCAAGGATAAAGTCTGCCGAAAACACAGACCCTATACCTTCAGAACCCCCAGCCAGCTGTCCTTGCACTTGAAGATCAGATTAGTCTTGATCTTTTTCTTAATTGCCTTGCCTTGAGGAGCGGGTGAAATGGCAGCTCCCGACAAAATAGCTGACGTTCTCGCCTTCAGCTCCATGCTGTGCGGCCTGTCTGCCAGTTCCCCCAACGTCACATTTGGCTCCATGCTCTCAAACAGTCTTTCTAAACAGCCGCTGCCCCATATACACAAGTTGGACTGCATGAAGGAAAGCGTCTTTCAGGGAGGAGAGGTCTCCATTTGACGTTTGTTCCAAGCCAAGCGTTTTTGTGGGTGAATGACCACTGATTGACGCCTCTTCAAGATAAGTAGATGATCTTTGCAGAATTGTAAGTGTTGAGACAGGGCCGTAAAGAAGGAGGCTCTAAACGCAGTGCTGTGTTCGTGGACATCTGCAGAATTTGGATAGGTTTGTGGAATTCCGCCATAAAGATTATATATTGTGTTATAGCACAGTTAAGGGGGTGCAATTATTCCACAATATTTTAATAGCGGGTAGACGCCGCAATATTGATTAAAAGGGACGTTACGCTTTAAGAGGGAGAATTCTCTCAAGGCAAAAACTTCCGACAAAAAAATATTTTGGTGATTGGAATTTTGTTTTAAGTAACTAATTATTCACTCGAAGTAGGTAGTAGGGGTATATAACAGAGTGAAGGGTTAATGTTATTAGGCCGTATACACAAGCGGCAAAACCCCGGCCCGACAGCCCGCAGCGGTTCCCACACTGCATGCAAGCTGTCGGCACTGGAAACATGCGATTAAACTGCCCGACGAAGCTCCCCGCGATTGCAAACACTTGAGGCAAAAAAAAAACCCCGCTAGCACTCCATCTCTGCTTAAAAAGCTCCTACCTGCAACAGAATCGCTGGCACAGCCGTTCTCCCTATACCCGCTGCTAGCGGGATACAGAGAATAATCAGTGGAGGCAGAGGGGTGGATTCTGGGGCCCCCAGTTTCTCCCTCATCTGATCCCGAGACGGCTCCTCCGTACTTCGCGCAGGCTCTGCCCTAACCCCTGACTGTATAGACTTCAGTCAGATGAGGGCCATCTCTTTTTTTTTTTCCTTTTGTAAACCAAACTGTCCTGGTGTTACAGCCCTGCTAGGGCAGCCCAGCAAACAGTGTCTCTTGTCCCCCAAATCAGATTTATCTGCACTATTCGTCGTCTTCTCACCGGGAAGCCTGTCAGCCAACCGTTCTGTTCAGCTGCTGAGGACTGAAAGACTGAGTTGCTAACACCAGGGGGAGCCTGATAGCCTCTCAGCAAAACTTTCAGTATACAGTCCTCAGCTGCTGGAGGAGGTTGACAACCCTAAGGTTCCTGGACTGGCCCGGAGAGACAAAGAGGAAAATAGGGTCAGTATTCTTTGAGCAATAAATTATTTCTAGAGACCTTTACAAAGAGGACTTCTACATAGGGGGCAAGAGACCTGTGAGATTTTTTAAATAGGTTTTAAAGCCAGTGACAGATCAAAGTGCCATTTTGAAAGACACCTTCTATGCAAGCAAGGACTTTAGGACTCCCCCTGGAAATTGGTCACAGATTACCATAGAAGCACAGGACGGGGTACTGTGTAGCAGCTAGCTTTTCATAGGTCTTCTTTCCCTCCCTCCCTCCCCAATACCCACCCCTGGGTTAATTGTAGCTTTATAGGTGCTTAAACCTCTTAAAGGAAAGGAGGTGCCATATTCACTCTCAGGTGCAGCTGTTTATCTTCATCAGGCATACATTAAGGACCTGAGATTAATTAAGCTTCAGGTAAACAAAGTACATTAAACATATTAGGTATAGTTTTATTAGTATAAGTATGCCCAGCAACCCTTAGTAAGTAAAGAAATTAAATATCTAAACACAACCTAAACTAAAATGCAGACAGTCCAGCAGTGAGATGGGGGCTTTCCAGTCTTTTGTATTGAGTGTCACATGTATGATTTTCTCCCAGTTGGTGAAGGGTCCTACGTGTGAACTAGGTGCAAGGAGCTCTTTGCTCTCAGGGAATGAGTCCGATCTCTGGAAGCAAGAGTAGCAGACTTGGAAGACAGAGAGGTACATAGACGAGACTTACAGGGATTTAGTCCTCAAGTCCCACCTCCAGTCTGGCAGCATCCCTGTTGTCATGGAGGAGAGAGGTCACGGGAGAGGACAGCACTACTCTGGTGTGGCAGGAAGTGATCCTGTAGCTAGGACCTGTCCTCTAGGTGATGTAAAACCCTCTCGCACCGAGGAAGTTTCTCCAGGGCCATGTGCCTATGAGGGAAGGATTAGGACAGCAGTTATAGTTGATTCAATTATTAGGCATGCAGATAGCTGGGTGGCTGGTGGACGTGAGGATCACCTGGTAACATGCCTGCCTGGTGTGAAGGTGGTGGACCTCACGTACCACCTAGACAAGGTCTTAGATAGTGCTGGGGAGGAGTCTGTTGTCTTGGTACATGTCAGTTCCAATGACATAGGAGAATGTGGTAGGGAGTTTCTGGAGGCTAAATTTAGGCTTTTAGGTAGGAAGTTGAAATCCAGGGTAGTGTTCTCTGAAATGCTTCCTGTTCCACGCGCAGGACCCAAAAGGCAGACAGAGCTCCGGAGTCTCAATGCGTGGATGAGGGTTTTGGATTTGTTAAGAAATGCGGAACATTCTGGGGAAGGAGGAGCTCTTCTGAAGGGATGGACTTCACCTTAACCGGGATGAAAACAGGCTGCTGGCATTAACCTTTCAAAAGGAGATAGAGCAGCTTTTAAACTATATAACAGGGGAGAGCCGACAATCGCACAAGATCGCATGGTTCGAAACAATATATCCTTGAAGGATACTACCAAAAGAATGAAGTTAGGGCATATCAGCAGAGAGGTTCCAATAAAGACAAAAGAGCCCAAATGCCCTTGAGTAAGGAGCAGACAGAGCTTAAAGATTCCAAATTACCCCTGCCTACCGATAGCCAGATTAATATGAATAAAATACAGTCTCTAACATGCTTGTATGCAAATGCTTGAAGTCTAAAAAATACGATGGGAGAGTTGGAATACATAGCACTAAATGAAAGATTAGATATGATTGATATCTCAGAGACATGGAAGAAGGGGAACAACCAGTGGGACACTGTGATACCTGCATACAAACTATATCGCAATGATGGAGCTGATCAAATTGGTGGAGGGGTTGCGCTCTATGTTAGAGAAGGCATTGAGTCACAAAGGATTAAAGTTTTGCAGGAAATAAAATTTGCTGTAGAATCTCTATGGATTGAAATTCCATGTAAAAAGGGGAAGGCAATGACAGTGGGGGTGTACTAAAGACTGCCTGGCCAGAATGAACAAATGGATGATGAAATGCTCAAAGAAATCAGGGAAGCTAACTAAAGTTACAGTACAGTAATAATGGGTGATTTCAACTATCCCGGTATTGACTGGGTCAGTGTCACGGCAGGACATGCTAGGGAGATAAACTTTCTAAATGAAATAAATGACTGCTTCTTGGAGCAGCTGGTTCATGAACCAACCAGAGGGAAAGCCATTTTGGACCTAGTCCTTAGTGGAACAGCAGATCTGGTGCAAGAGATAAGGGTGCTGGGGCCACTTGGCAATAGTGATCATAGCATGATCGTGTTTGATTTAATTAATGAAGAAGGGATGGTAAGGAAATCCACAGTACTACCTTTTAACTTTCGAAAGGGAGGCTATGATAAAATGAGGAAAATAGTTAAGAAAAAACTAAAAAGGAGCAGTTGCAAAGGTTAAAGACTTACATCAGGCTTGGGTGTTGTTGAAAAATACTATCTTGGAAGCCCAGACCAACTGTATTCCATCCTTTAAGAAAAGTGGAAGGAAGTCCAAAAAACTGCCAGCATGGTTTATGAATATCATTTTTATTGTAATTTTCAGTAAAATTACAGTAACAGAACTATAATACAAACAACCGTGTCCGTTCTTATCTAGTCACAACTTGTTAATAATTAACCTTGTTTCCAATGAACAACCAATGTTGTCAGCTACTACACTGTTCAAGTTGCAACATTTGAATCACAACTCGGCTCCACACCTGGGTAGCCTACATCTCAACTGCTTAAGTGACCGTACTGCATAGTGCCAGTTAATATATCCCTCTGCCTTTCCTCCATACAACCCCCAACCCCCTCCCCCTCCCTCCCCCACCTTTCCCCTCACCCCAACCCACCTTCGCCTCCCCTCCCTTCCCTCCCTCTTATCCTCTATCGCCTTATCCACTTTGCTCTGCCTCCTTTCTTTCTTTCTCCTATTCCCATTCGCTTTAAACTTTAGCCACTCTAACCTATCTTATAGATCAATCCTTGACGCAATTCAATAATATCCCCTTAAAGTTCTTCCAACCTTTCCTCAGGAGCCTCTCCCACTGCCGTCTCTTTGTTTCTTAGGTCTTAACTCTGTAATGGGGTCCACACTCATGTGAATCTTTCTAAAGCTCTGCCCCCTAATATTCGTGCTGTACGCTGCTCCATGTTCCTCAGTTCCCACATCGTCTTTTCCCACCCTCTTACTGTGGGTGCAACATCTGCTATCCATTGCCTTAAAATACACAGTTTTACTACTAAGAAGCCTTTTTCACACAGCTTCCGCTTGCCACTTATCATGGGTGTCTCTGCCTCGTATGACCCAAACAGACACCACTCTGGGGAAATCGTATCTGACATACTAGCCATTTACTTACATTTTTACCTACGTCCCTCCAGAAACCCTGAATGTGGGGGCAGAATCAAAAGCGATGGGCTAGAGTCTTTTCTGCAGAGCTTACACACATCTGTCGTGAGCAATCCAGCCTTGGCAGCCCAAATATTATGGATGTATGCGTGCCACAAAAACTTATAGTATATTTCTTGCATTTGTATTGATTCTGAAATGTCTTTTATTGCCTTGAAGGCTCTCTGTAATCTTTCCACTGATCCTTCAGGGATATTATCTTTTTGCCATTTCCTTGCTAACGATTCCAACCCCCCTCCTTCTCCGCCTCCTGGATGCAATTCCCTCCATAGCCCCCCTAGCGTGAATTTCCCTTCTATGGCTCTAAACAAATCTAGCATTCCTCCTGATGCTAACAGCGTGCTATTCCATCTTTTTAAACTATTCACATAATGCCTTGCCTGGAAATAGAAATACTGATCCCGGGGTCCTAATTGATACCTATCTCGCAGAGAAAGAAATGAGTCCACTTCCGCTAGCCCTTCCATTCTCAAGTGACCAAGATATTTCACTCCGCTCTTGTCCCAATTCATGGCAACCAGGGTTTGCATCCCCGGGTGGAAATCCACATTTCCTGCTAGCGGGAGACAATCCGACCTATTCCACTGCGTGTTCCTATAACGTCATAAATTCTTCCAGGCATGTCAGAGAGCCTGCCAATACCCCGAATTTTTACATGCTATTGGTAACTCGCCTTGAGTTCTATTTAACACAGACACCCTGTGCCGCGGTTCTGCCATTTCATCCATTATTCCTATCGGCATGGTTTCTACTGTCCCCTCTATCATATCTCTTAAAGATCTTGTCAGGCATGGGGGGCGGAGCTAGCCACTGAACAGAATGGACGCCTGAATTTTTGCTCCCGTTGCTGCCCAAGAATCCTGAACATATCCCGGTATTAAATTGAAGTTTGTACCCCCTACCTACATCAATAACACCGAAATATAGCTGGATGGCATCCCTGAAGCCTGCCCGGCTGGAATTTCCGCAGGGATCCGGCTCAGCAGCGAAACGATCCAAACCCGAAGTGGGTTCCCCGCAGAAAATGGCCGCGGGAGAGAAGGAGGGAGTGACTGCCGGTGGCCTACGTGAAGTGCTACAGGAATTGAAATGCGTTAAAGAAATGATCGCAGCCAATTCTAGTTCACTGAACATGATTCAAGAAGACTTACTGGAGGTAAAAGAGAAACTCCTCACCATCACCACTCGACTTAGTGCAGTTGAATTACAAACCCAGAAGCATGGCGTTGCATTAGAACAGCTGGGCCCTTTGGTCAAACGAGTCCGGCACATAGAAAGTCAGATTGAAGATCAAAACAACCATGCCCGTAGAAATAATATCCGCCTTGTTGGAGTCCCTGAAGGCGCTGAAGGCACCGATCCGATTGGATTTCTGGAAAAAACCATACCGGAGATGCTGCAGCTTGTCTTTGCAAGGCCTTTTGAACTAGAACGGGCCCATCGAATCCCAACACACAAAGCTGAAAACACACGATACCCGCGCCCACTCATAATGAAGGTACTGAGATACCCACAGGTCCTGCAGATCTTTCAAGCTGCACGGAAAGCCGGATCACTGCAAATCCAGGGACACAAAGTGGCACTCTATCCAGATTTGAGCAAGCAAACGGTAGATCGGAGAAAAGCGTTGCTGGCCTGTAGACCCATGCTACAAAGTGCACAGGCAAGATACGGGCTATACTACCCAGGAACCATGCGGGTCACGCTGCATAATGAAACGAGGAATTTTGTTGAAGCTGAAAAACTGAAAACTTTCCTACAAGAAAAATGCGGTATGGAAACCTGAGGTCAATATTCTGATCTCTCACGCAGTGTAGAGACCCCAGCATATACTCAGGGGGTGCGGCCGTGCGTTCTCACAAATTTTAGAACGCCTTAAGCCTTGTTAAACACCTCATTGACTGTATTTCTGTTGTTCTAAATAGTTTTAATTAACCAGATATTTCTGCTTGAAATGTAGGGGTGGCAACGGGAGGTCGGGGTTGGTTACTGTTTCAGTGGATTGTGTTCACCTTAGCGATACAATGTTTGCCAGTTATGCAGTTATTTGTGTCAGTCCAGTCCAGTGCAAAACCCTCCACATACACGCAAAATGCAAGTACGCGGCAGACCTATCCATAGGATAGCTTTCACCTATAAGACAGCTTATTCCAACATTGATGTCTAGTGATCTCCTAATGCTTTCGTTAAATGTAAAAGGTATTACTGGCCCTGTCAAGCGAAAGAAGATTTTAGCGTACTGCCAACAAAAAAAGCAGATATTGCCCTCTTACAAGAGACACATTTAACAGATACTGAATCGCAGAAAGTAACCTCTAAATATTTCCAGGTGGCGGCCTCGGCCTCTGCCACTCAACGCAAAGGGGGGGTAATAATATTAGTGCGCAAATTCCTGCAATCCGCCATTACCGGCACACAGATTGATCCGCTAGGTCGATGGGCCAGAGTGACGATGAAAATAAATCAACAGCTTTACACATTCTTCAATATTTACGCACCCAACCTCGATGACCCTAACTTTTTCAAACTGATAGCTAAAGAAGTTACAGCCGCAGCTCACACCAATATCATCTTAGGGGGCGATTTCAATGTCATCTTGGATCCACTGTTAGATCGCACGCCCTATCGGGCTGTAGACAAAGTCAAATCGCAGGCGATTCTTAAAGGAATCATAACAGAGCTACACTTGGTAGACCCATGGCGCCTACTTCATCCCCAAGAAAGAGACTACACATTTTATTCCATCCCACATAATACCCAAACAAGGATCGATTTCTTCCTACTGTCCACAGAGCTGATGCCTCAAGTGTTGTCCGCAGAGATATATGCTACAACGGTATCGGATCACGCCGCTGTCTCCCTAGTGCTGGATACCAACGTTACACAACATGTTCCGCCAAGATGGACATTTGATAAATCCCTACTAGCAGATGACTCCTTTGTACAGCTACTGTCAGGGGAAATTGAGACCTATTTTAAATATAATACACCTACTGATACCTCCATCTGGAGCTGGTGGGAAGTTTTTAAAGCGACAATACGAGCTCATATTACCACCTACACCATTAGACGGCGTAAAGCCAGGAAAAAAGAAAAAGATGAACTGGAACTCCAAATAAAAGCTGGGGAAAGGTTACTAGCCAAAAGAGCTGACTCAATGATATTGATTAGACTCCAAAAATTGCGATACCAATATAATGCTCTCCTCAACAAAGAAGCACTGAGTAGTATCCAGCTACAACGTAGTACATACTACTATGAAAGCAACCGCTCTGGATCCCTCTTAGCTCGGCAGCTCAAACCAAAGACCAGCAAGACCGCTATAGCGGCGTTGCAAGACAATTCCGGGGGCCTTCTCCTGAGATCTGACAAAATACTAGACCGCTGCAAAGAATTCTATGAGGAACTATATCGCTCGGATACCCAATGTAGTGACAAAGCCTTTGAAGATTTTGTCTCCAATATAGTAGGACCCACATTAACCAGTCATCAAAGTCGAACGCTGGAACAAGAGATCTCTGTAACTGAAATACAAGATGCGATCAAACAGATGGCTCGTGGCAAAGCCGCCGTCCAGATGGTATCCCACTGGAATTCTATAATAAATATTGCATTCAATTGGTTCCCATGCTACAGATCTACTACAGTGGCCTACAAGATGAATCTCCAGAGATTGGAGCCCTGGCAGAGGCTGTGGTGGTAATTCACCCAAAACCGGGCAGGGATACACAAAAGATAGAGAATTACAGACCCATCTCTCTCCTAAACTCTGATTATAAAATCTATGCTAAAGTGCTTGCTAACCGATTAGGACGGATCTTAAAAGATTTGATACATGAGGATCAATGTGGATTTATACAAAACAGATCCACTACAGATAATGGAAGATTATTGGCACATGTACTGGCATCTGCCAAGACTAAGGCCGAGCCCCTGATAGGGCTAGCATTGGATGCCGAAAAAGCCTTCGATCGACTGGAATGGTCCTTTCTATTTCGATCCCTACGGTGGTTTGGGATAGGAGAAAAGTTCCTAAAACGCGTTGAATTGTTATATACCAAACCCACAGCTCGAATAGCGGTCAACTCACACCTCTCAGCCCCTTTTCAGTTTGCAAAGAGGGACCAGACAGGGTTGCCCCCTGTCACCGATGCTTTTTAATTTAGCCCTGGAACCCTTATTAATAGCGATCCGACAGAAGGAAAACATAAAAGGAATTGAGTTAGCTGATGGTCCCTGTAAATTGTCAGCATATGCAGATGACCTGCTCATTTTTCTACAACCATCAGACCTTCCTGAAACACTGCAACTCATAGATGCATATTCAGCGATATCCGGATATAAAGTAAATCTGAATAAAACAACAATTATTCCTCTGAATGAACAGGTCAGCGAAGAAATGATGCGTGGATACCCCTTTCAATATGAGAAGTCATCCTTTAGATACCTGGGCGTGACCTATGGCACCACCTTGGAAGAGACTGTCGCAATCAACATTAAGATGTGTCAAGAAATTGTACATGATAACGTCTGCAGGTGGACCCCCCTTCATTTGAGTTGGTGGGGCAGGCTAGAAACGATAAAAATGATGTTGGTACCAAAACTCAGCTATATATTAAGTATGATTCCCTTACGCTTCCCGTCAGCCTTCTATAAGAAAATGAATAGTCAACTGATAGCCTTTTTATGGAACAACCGAGTACCTAGAATAGCTGCCTGGAAACTGAAGTTACCTAATGCACAAGGAGGTGTCCATTTCCCAGATCTCGGCTGGCTGCACACTGCCTCTCTTTTAAAGCAGGGTGCTCAATGGGTCGACTCTGACGACACGGATAAAGGACCTAGATGGTTGAGTGTGGAGCGGGCCATACATTCCCCCCTACCTACATGGCTAATGGTTGGCACAGTAGTAGACCAGACTGTACCACATAATGCTATTATCTGAGAAACACAGCATGCCTGTCGATTATTGGCATCACCCAGGGGGATGACTTCGCCGCAGATATGCCCTTATGGCTGAACCCGCGCCTTATCATCGGAGGGAAGCCTGTCTTATGGAAAAAATGGGTGGAACATGATCTTATAACCATTGGACAACTGATCAATGGAAGTGCATTTAAAACCTTTGACAGATTAAGAACGGAATTCCGATTGCCTAATACATGCTATTTCCAATGGTGTCAGCTCCGACACTGCATGAGCAAAGCGGGTGTGTCACCTGTCTTGATACGTACTGGATGGCCACTGCGACAGAAACTTCAAGAATTACAAACAGATGCCAAAGCTGTTTCGAGATGTGTTGCGATTCTCCGATCCAAAAGTGACAAGACATGTTTTAAGATACAGTCGGTGTGGGCTACTGAAACCGGTCAAGATATACCTCCGGAAAATTGGGACACTTTTTGGGGAACTCAAATACGTGCCACGAGAGCAGCGTCTCTCACACAATCTATGTACTTTATAGCACATCGAGCGCATATTACCCCGGCTAAGAAAATGAAATGGACACTACAGGAGGGAAATCGATGTTGGTCCTGTAACATGGAAATTGGGACACTGGCACATATGTTGTTCCATTGTAAATCCCTGGAAATATATTGGAACAGAGTATGGGAACGCATATCACAAATCCTCAACTTACAAACTCCTATCACTTATCGGATAGTAATATATAAATCCATAGCTCTGGAACCTACTCTGATGAAATGGGATAGTAAACTGCTGGACTTAATGCTCAGGATAGCGCTTAAAATAGTTCTAATACACTGGAAGAATCTCGACAAAGCTTGTTTCGAGCATTGGTGGAGTCTCTTAATCCTACACAAGACCTACGAAGAGATCTCTATAGCCAAGAACCCATGGTCTGGTAAACTAAGTAAGAAATGGTCAGCTTTACAAAATTATGTTTGATGAAAGTGATTGATGGAGGCTGCCTTGTGGAATGGTCTCTGCTGTAACCACATTGAACGGAGAGAGGGAGGGTGGCGTGCTGGCATGGACTGATACTAGTTCTTGTTAAAGTTATTGTACTGTCTTGTTCAAGTTATTATATTCTTTTGCTATTTTGATCAATAGCATCTGCTTGTATCCTTTTATATCATGATCGTTTGTACTGTTATTTTATATGTTTAAACTGAATAAAAACTACCATTAAAAAAAAAAAAAAAAAAAGATCTTGTCAGGCATAGTAAGTTGTAAGCTCGCAGTGATAGCAAACCCGCTCCCCCCTCCTCTATGGGTTGCATCATTGCCTCGAGCGCTATACGTGCCTTGCGTCCTCGCCAGAGGAATCTAGACAAATGCCCCTGCAATATCCGAATATCTCTTCTCGATACCCACACTGATATATGTTGCAACATGTACATCCACCTTGGGAATTCCACCATATTAAAAAGAGTTATTCGGCCCTTCAATGAAATTGGTAGTTCCCGCCATTTCTTCAAATGTTCTATCATCTTTACCATCATCGGCTTAATGTTCGCATTATATAGCTGGGCTGTCCATTCTGGGATTTGGATACCTAAATATCGAATCTGTCCGTCAGCCCATACCAACGGGAAGTCGCCCTTCCATGTTTGCCGAACTCTTCCACCTACATCTAACCCCAAAGACTTGGCTGTATTTATTTTCAGTCCAGAGAAAGTTCCAAATTGCTCTATTCATTGTAATGCTAACTCCAGGGATTTCTGGGGGTTAGTTAAACACAGCAACATATCATCTGCAAAGGCAATAACTTTTATGCCCCCCTTTTCCCACTCTATCCCCGTCACTCTCTCTAAGTGCAAGAGCGTTAGTAAGAGTGGTTCCAACTGGAGCACAAATAGCAGGGGCGAGAGGGGGCACCCTTGCCTAGTTCCCGTTTTTAATGTGAATGGAAATGAATTTTCTCCCCCACCACTATGTATGCCAGTGGATCGGTGTATAAAGCTCGCCCCCATCCCACAAACTCTCCTTTAAAACCAAATCTCTGCAATACTTCAAACATATTGTGGTGGGCGCGCCTCCTCTAGGCGGTCGCCTAGCGAAGACGGGCTCCCATCTTGTATCTTTTAGCTTTAAACGTGTAGTTGTGTATAAAAGCAGTCCAAGTGGTTTTAAAGCAACACAGGAATTTTTATTGATTTTTAACTTGGTGCAGTTTAGTAACAGTCCTTTGTAGAAGATTCCAAACTCAGCAACAGAAAACAAGGATATTTTCTCCCAAATAAAGTTCTTTACAAACAGTGTGTTTCAGTGGTATTATTTACAAGTAAATGTTTTTACTTCTTTCATTAGGAAATTTCTCATCTCAGAAACAACAGCTTTATTTGCAGTTAAAGCACACAACGGAGCTCAGTAATTCTGTCTGCTCCCTTTAGCTGCTTCAGTTTAAAACACTTCTCAGCTGGTCAGCACAGAACTCAATTGCATCATCTACTTCTCTTCAACAGACAGAGCTTTGCAAGTTTTTAGACTAAGAGATTTCCTTTCTCCCTTTTCAAAGCTTTCAGCTATCATGAAGCTGAGAACTGCTTCCTGAGATTATTCCTAGTATTTTACTTCTTTCAATCAGCAGTAACACATAGAGCACATTCCATTTCAGAGCAAGTGGAATCCGGGTCATCTTCCTTATAATCCACCTCCATTTCTTCCTCTGCACTGCCTGATTGTGGACCTTGAATACGTTCAGGTACTTTAAGGTTTATATGCTTTAACAGCTTAAACAGTTTCTCCCATTGAACTGCCTTTCTTTCTCTTGGTAAAACATTAACAGGCTTTGTTTGCTTGGCTTTATCTACAAAACCCTTCTTCCTGTTCTGCCTGCTAGCAGGTATAACTATCTCCTCAGTATCTGAGTCAGAGTTATAAGCATTAACTCTTTCCAACTTTCCTCTCCTACCTTGGAGCTTAACTGTGGGATTTTCACAGCTGTGACATCTGTTGGAGGTAGCGTCCTCTGAGTCAGAGCTGCTCAGGGAATCACTGCAGGGTTTTCTTCCAGCTTTTCTGGGCTTTCTCAGCCTGAAGATTTGTCTTTCTTCAGAAGAAGCTGAGCCTTCCTGTTCTAGCTTTCTTACAGCCAGCCTTTTGCCCTTCTCTCTCCTAGAAGGAAAGTACTCAGCCTGTCCTCTGGCCTTTCCCCAGCTGCTGCTTCTCAAGCTGTTCCCGTGGCTTCCAACACCTCCAAGGCTTCTAACAGTTCTACCGAGTCTTATCACTTTCTGTTTGCTTAACCTTAAATGCTGGGCAGTGTGCCTCCCCCTCTGGCTCCACCCACAGGTGTCCCTTATCCTTACTTAGGGTTGCCATGGAGTCTGGATGTGGCTTCAGCCTAGCTCTGCAAGCGTGGTTTCTTTCACTGCTTTTACTTTTGCACATGTGTTTAGGTGAGCCCATCCCCCTTAAAGAAGCAAAAGTTCCTTTTTCCTGTATTTCCCAGGGCTGTGCTACACTCTCTTTACCACAATATATTCCCATGATACTCTATCAAAAGCCTTTTCGGCGCCCAAGCTCGCTAGCAACAAAGGAGTACCATGCTGTATGCATCTCTCCATTCCCAGTAACACTTTACTTATATTCAGGGCAGCTGCTCTTTTACAAATCCCGCCTGATGCCGTCCTATGATTCTCGGGAGGAAAGACTGCAACCTTTCTGCCAGTATTGACGCTAGGACCTTTATATCATAATTAAAGAAACTGGCCTATAAGAAGCAGGGTATTCTGGATCTTTGCCTATTTTATGAATTAGTGAAATGGAGGCCATCTGGCATGTCTCTAGGAAAGCTCTTGGTTTCTAGTACCTCTGCATATAATGCCGCAAGAGTAGGAAACACCTGCATCTCTAGCATCTTGTAGAACTCTGTCCCATAACCATCAGGTCCGGGGGTCTTATGGGGCTTCCCTGCCCTAATAACCTTTTGAATTTCTCCCCCTGAAATGGGCTTATTCATTGCTATCAATTCTTGCTGAGTCAATTGTGGAAGCTGAATCTTATTTAGAAAGATCTTTTCCTGATCTCTATCCTCCTTCTCTGGGGTATACAGTATACTATAGAACTGTTGGAAGACCTCAGTTATTCTCTTAGGCTCTGTCTAATACCCTTCCCATCACGTATGACGGCTACTAGTTTTGTCCCACTCCAATCCTACACCAGCCTAGCCAGTAATTTGCCGGTGCGATTCCCAAAGCGAAAGAACTGGTGCCTATAGTACTGCATATCATCACACGCTCTTGAAGCCGGTTATTTAATTTCCTTTGAACCTCTAGGTAGGCTTGCATCATTTCATTAGATGTGTGATAAGGAAGCTTATCATAGCTCAGGTAGGAGCTATAGAAAAGATGATGTGACTCTGAACAAGCAACCTGTCAGTTCTGGTAGAAGCAAGAAAACAGAGTTTTCACATAAAAGACTACCAGTCCCAGAATGCACCAGGTTTCCAGCAGCCATGAGAGGGGCTGAAGTGAGAAAACGTGTGTGCAATCAAGAGAGCTATGAGGTAATCCCTAAGCACTCATCTCAAAGGGCAGGGCCTGATTCAACACAGCTGCGCTGTGTTAGGGAGGAGCACACATTAGGACAGAATAAGAATAGAGCTTATTCTACAGATAACAGCTTCGGACACAGATACAGCAACAGCTTCAAGCTCAAGCACCAACATCATCTCGAGAAGCAGAAGCCAAGCCAAGCGGATAGAGAGAGAAGGAAACTCTCTGGAAGGAAGAGAAGAAAGGCCATTGGAAGGTCTGGGAGATTCCAAGGCAGTACCTATACTGGGAGGTATTCCAAGTGCCAGCAGAGTCCATTGGACTGGAGTCAGCCAGAGGAATGGATTGGCAGAGATAGGAATCACCAGTGGCTACCTGGAAGAGAGAAGACTGCACGTGGAAGGGACTTTCAGACCTATGCCAGAAGGTATGTGAGGGAAGATCCAGTGTCCAGGGATCAAGATTGGAAGGCTGGACATCAGAACTGGATTACCTACTGGCCAGGCTATACAGAGAGGAATTATGATAGCAGGAGAGGCTCAGGTATGAACTCTGATCCAGACCCTATCTATAATAGAGAATGGCAGCAAGGGAATAAGCATTCTCATGATAGTGCCTTAATGAAAGACTCGTCTGTGCCAATGTATGATAGTGACCCTATGCTGATTGATGAAGGGGGAGATACAGCAGATGAAACTATTAATTACATGGACTGTTCTCTATCTAAATGCTATTGCTAGCTTTCTGTAAGCAAACACATCAGCCATCACAAAGAAACCTAACTTTGTTCTTATTTCCACTGCAAACAGCTCTTAAAGCAGGATTTGGGTTCACACAGTAGCAGCCAGCCAGCTAAAGGGTTTCAGCTGGTCAATTGATAGTAATTAAAGCTGCACCTAATTGTGTGTGTGAGCAAGAGAGAATCACTGCAGGATCTGCGTGGAAAATAAGCAGAAGTTAACCTAACAAGCAAAGTTCATTTATTTCTTTGTGCCTTTTTATTTGGTAATTATTTGCTAAGAAAACATTAGCTAATTGCCTGACAAGCTGAAGGTTGTTTTCTGATTTGCTTTGTGACTTTATGTTATCCATTTAAACACTGCAAGCAAGTAACCTCATTTATATTGCTATCAAGCATACGTGTGCTGGGTGAATTAAACCCCATCAATAAAAGAAGTATTTTATTGGCCTTACCACTGGTTTCACAACTCAATTATTGTCTTCAGCTGTGTTTGGGAGTGAATGAACTACATTACCCACAATACCTTGCAAGAATCATATGAATATATGCATCGTCAAGATTGTGTAAGTTCTCACCCTAGGCAGCCGTCTGACAGATGTTCGTATCAAAGCTTCTCTTTTCAAAGTTTGGAGCTCTTGCACTATTATATTGCCATTGATTTTTCTTTTTTCTTTAGTTACATACGCAATGACATGCCCCCTCATCACTGCTTTCCCCGCTTCACATAACACAGCCACCGACGTAGTACTTTCCTCGTTAAATTCTATATATTCCTCCCACTTCTGTTTTAGATATTCTTGAAATTCTTTACGTTTCCACATGTGCCCATTAATGCCCAGCTACCCCTTTCCCTTTCCAATCCATTCTTACCATCGCATGGTCTGATATTAGAATAGGTCCAATCTCTGCACTTAACAACCTTCCCAAAGTCTGTTTTCGATACCAATATATAATAGATTCTGGACCATGTTTGATGAGCTCTAGACAGATGTGTGTAATCTCTTTCCTCTTCATGCAGTGTTCTCCAAAACATCAATCAGACTTCCCATTTGGCATAAATAATGTACCCCTCTTTTATTCCATCTCCCCCCCCCCCATTTCCTCGCCTTGTGAACTTATCCAGTTCAGGGTCATGCGGATAATTGAAGTCCCCAGCTAATACTATCGGGACTTTTGGTGCCCTTCCAATTTTCTGCAATAGGGACTTAAAGAAAGCGTGGTCATAGACATTTGGTGCATAAACGTTACCTATGAAGATTTCTTCCCCATTTAATCATGCATGGACCAGTACGAATCTCCCCAGGGGATCAGTCTCCTCACCTAGTATCTCTACTTGAATCCCTTTCCTAATTAAAATTGCTACCCCCTTCTTCCACCCTCCTGCTGCAGCAGCGTATACTTGGCTCACCCAGTATCTCTTGCGTTTGGCATGTTTTGTCACTTAAATGGGTCTCTTGTTGGAGAGCCACGTGAGCTTTTCCTTTGAGCGCTTGCAAAACTCTAGTGCGCTTCATGGGAGTACTAATGCCCCCAACGTTCCAAGTGATGAAACGTAGTTCAGGCCCCATTCTGGCTTTTTGTTTGGAGCACCATCATAGTAAGAGTATTTACCCTTCTATTTCCTCTTACCAGGAGCTGCCCAGCCTCAACCCCCAGCTCAATCCTGTATGAGCATTCCCCTCCCACTATTTTAACCTTCAGCATTCGGATCCCCTGCCCCAAAAGCTCTCTCTCAACTTGTCTTACTACCCTCTTTTCCACCCTCCTCCCGGCTCCCTCTGGTTTCCCCACGAGTGTTCTTTCATTCACCCCCTCCCTCCCCCTTCCCTCCCCCCCTATAAAATATTCTCATTCTCTACCCTCAGCGTCTCTTGGCTGAGGAAGCAGTCCCCAAAACGGGCGCTGCAGGGCTGCCTCGACCTCACTTTTTTATTTTTTATTTTCACCAAATATAAGGACCAAATACAAATAGTAGAAAATCAGAAATCAAACAACTTAAGTTCCAATATACAAGAAATGAATACATGATATAGCCCACATCATAGGAGAGCAACTAGATAACAACAAGAAAAAAAAATTAACCAACAGTAACCTGAGTCAAATAAATTGGCCCACTCTTTAAAGGGGTAAGTTACAATCAGACTTTATCATTCCCATCCACACCCCGTCTGTCTGTCAAGAATTTCTCCAAAAGTACTACATCTACACATATAAATGAAGCGCCATCATAATTGATGACACTTACAGGGAAATCTTAGAAAAAACGTGGCACCCAAAGCAAGCACTTGAGGCTTTAAAGATAGAAACTGCCTCCGCTGCAATTGGGTGGCACGTGATACATCGGGGAAAACATTGACAACCTGCCCACAAAACTTAACAGCCCTAACTTTAAAGTAAGCTTTAAGAATACGCTGCTTGATCACCATAGAAGGAAAGGTGACCAGCAGAGTAGACCGCAAGGAAATAATCTCTAAGGAATCCTCAATAAAGGCAGTAAGATTGGAAATAACCTCGTCCAGTTCACCTTCCACTGAATTGACCTTCTTCAAGGATGAAGGGATATAATAAATCTGGGAAACCTCAATGGGATCAGATATGGCTAAAATCTCTTTAAGATATGTATCCAATAGAATCTTCGCAGATAACTGTCCCGTACAATAACAAAGAGGGCTGAGGAAAATTTAAAAACCTTAGATGACACACCCTCATAAAATTTTCCAGTGATTCCAATTTAGAATGTAAAAACAGGGAATCCTTAATTCCAGCAACACTAGCTGAATGAAGAGGAAGCACCTGAGATTCTATTTTAGAAAAAGCCATATCCATAGAAGAAACTCTTTCATCCAATTGCTGCAAAGATACTGCAGCATCCTGAGTGAAAGCACATAAAGAGTTTAATTTTAAGGATACTTTCGAGTCAATACATTTTAGAGCCCCCCACACATCCTTCAAGGTTACATCCGCCTCAGATGATAACTCCGGGAGCTCCAAAGAAACTCCCGAAGTTAAACACTGAACTGGAGTTGGCAAACAAATCCCTCCTTTTGAATCTCTATCCGCCACGGAAAACGACCTTGAAAAGGCAGAAAAACCAGACCCAGGGCAGGGAGGGGGAGATCTCCCGTCAGGGCTCAACGAGACCCCATCAGGAGAGGACTCAGCCAGGGGAGCAGGTATAGTAACTAGATGTTTATTGTGATAAGGAAGCTTATCATAGTTCAGGAAGGAAATATAAAAGAGATGAATTGGCTCTGAACAAGCAACCTGCCTTTGCTGGTAGAAATACTAAAACAGAATGTTTTCATAAAAGACTACCAAACCCAGAATGCACCAGGTTACAAACAGCCTCTAGAAGAGCTGAAGTGGGGAAACGTGTGTTCAATCAGGAGAGCTATGAGGTAATCCCCAATCACTCATCTCCAAGGGCAGGGCTTGATTCAGCACACCTGGGCTGTGCTAGGGTGGAGTGTCCCTCTAAGCACGTTAAAAGAAAAGGATATTCTCCACAGAGACAGAACAGCAAGAACCGGAACTCAGAGAACCAGAAGAGCAGACAGAAAGAGGAGAGAGGACTACAACAGCAGAAGCAACGTGGAAGGAAGAAAAGAAAGACATCTTGGAGGTCTAAAGAAGGAGCCCACAGCAGTACGTGTGTTAGGAGTGATTCCAGAGGCAAGCATACTCCATTGGACTGGAGGAAGCCAGAGGAGTGGGGTTATAGAGCCAGGAACTCCCAAACGGCACCTTTGAAGGAGATGGCTGCATTTGGAAGGGGCCCTAAGACCGGTGCAAGAAGGTATGTGAAGAGAGACCCAGTGTCCAGGGATCTTGATTGGAAGGCTGGACATAAAAGCTGGACTACTTACTGGCCAGGATACCTGGAGAGGAAACCTAACAGCAAAGGAAGCTCAGGTATGAACTTTGATCTATGCCCTAGCTCTTCTCCAGGAAGACATCAGGGAAACAAATATTATCCTGAGAGTGATCAATTAAGGAATTCCTCTGAGCCAGACCATGATATTGATTCCATGATATTTGAAGAAGAAGGAGATATTTCAAATGATCAGTTAGAATACATGGACTGCTCTCTGTCTAGGCTGCTGTTTTAAAGTACTTTCTCACTAATACAACAACCACCAAAAGGAACTGTAATTTGTTCTTTTATCTACCCAGAAAAGTCTCTGCAAGAAAGCTTTAGGGTAGGATTGAGCCACGTAGAGAGAGTGAACCAGCAAAGGGGTTTGCAGCTGGCTAATTGGTAATTGAGCCAGGCACAAGTGCACGTGAGCTCTGGAAGGAAACTTCTCTTGTTTGTGTGTGTAAATAGAAGAAAGTTATCCTTGATAAAGAACAGTTTTGTTACTTTTGGGTTTTGTTTTTGCCTTTTGGAGCACTGCTAAGAAGGTCATTAGCAGAAGCCATCAAAAAGACCTTTTCTGTTTCCCATCAAGGTCTTTATTGTTTGATTGCTTAAGAAGTTCAGTTACCTTATATCATGTTTTGTTTTTCCTGAGTACAATACTTGAAGCAAGTGTCCTTTTGTGTTACCAAGTAAATCTGTGTGGGAGAATTAATCCCATGAATAAAATCTGTTTTTCTTTGCTTACACTCGAGCATCACAACTCATTATTTTGTGAACGGCTGATTCTGGTATGAATGAACTACATCCCCCACAATCCTTTGCAAGTCATAATAATATTTTGCCTTTGCCAAGACTGTGGACATTCACGACCAGTGCCCCCGTTTACATTATCCATGGGGCCAACCGGTTTAAACCCTTTGGTATCAGCCCCCGGATTCTTATTACTTGCTTTTGCCTTCGTCTTCCCCATCTATTAATGTCAAATCTAAGAACACAATAAAGAAATTACAATACTCATCTGGGAAAGGGCTACCACAAGCAAGTAGACAAAACAACTTTACACCCCTCACACTGCAACTTCCGCACAAGGAGCATCAATTCTCAGAGCATCAAAATGGCGTCTAAGGGGCAGTACCTGCCCCTTTAGACACGCCCCTTCAGAGCACGCTCCGCGGTCGCGAAGCAGTGAAAATAAATATAAGGAAGACACAAAGGCCCCGCCAGGTGAAGACTGTCCCGGGTGTGCCTGCCCGATATTCAATGCAGCAGCGTTGCCTCCACCGGGTCAGTCCAATAGTCTCTGGACCCAATCTCCACGGTCCAACTCCCCTCTACTCACTTTCCGATCTCACTCCCCGACCTCAACACTTTTATTTTTTGCCCCTGCTACGTTTCATGCCTTATATAATAATTGCCTCCCGTTCTCCTTCTTTTCAATACCTTTTCAACCAAGAAGTAACATTAGTACATATTAAACCAGTGTACATTAAACATATAACTCACTTCTATTGCTTTATACTACTGTCTCATACAGTGAACAATATTAGCATTTAGTTCTTTCATGTTCTCCAAACGCGTGTCTCCGGTAGTCTAACGTATCCATCCAGTCCCTATTATGACATAGACCTCCCCTCTTGCGGGCTCTTCTCCAAGTCTGCCATAAATTTCTTTGCTGCCTCCAGTGAGGTAAACACTTGATTTTGACCCGCATGTAGCACTCGTAGGACTGCCGGAAATGCCAATGTAAAGCGCATCTTCTTTTGAAACAAGGCCACACAAATAGGCGTAAATTCTTCTCTTTGCTGCAACTACTGCTGAGTAATCCTGAAAGAGCAAAATTTTATGGTTTTCAAGGACCAAGTCCCGTTTCTTTCGGTAAGCTTGAAGCAGCTGTAACTTATGCTGAAAATAGAACACTCTTGCTATTACCATTCTCGGACGTTGCCGTGACTCCATTTTGGGGCCCAGCCGGTGTGCTCATTCAACTTTAATGTCTCCCACCAAGGCTTCGAGATCTTGAGGTAACCACTTTTCTATAAGTGTCATTAGCATTGGGTCCGTTTTTGACTCCGGGATTCTCACGATTCGTATATTTTTTCTTCTTGATCTATTTTCTAGATCTACTTTTTCTATCAAGGCTTCCAGTTTTTGGCGTTGCAATTCAGTTTCTTGGGCCTGCCTTCCTTCTTTGTCTTCGATTGCCGCCACCCGATGCTCTAACTCATCCATTCTATGGCCAAATTCTGTTAGCGACTCTCCCATAGTCTCCAGCTTTTTTAGGATTAAAACAAATTTAGGGTCCAGGAGTTTCACTACCTCCCGTACCAGCTCCTCTGATGCCGAATCTGCACTCTCCCCTCTGGGTGAGGTTGGCTGTGACAGCATGACTGTAGATGCTGCTGAAGCCCTGGATTTCTGAGGCTTCTCTCGATCTCTCCTTGCTGGCAGAGGCATTTTTCTTTTTTCTCTCGCCGCTGATAGAGTCCTCTCAGCTTCTCTTCACTATTTAATCTCTTTGTGATGCTATTTCTTGGGGCAATGATTAATAGTTTTTGAATAATAGCGAGGCAGCCCTGGAGCGAGCCAAGAAGCCCTCTCACTCACTCATGCATCACGTGGGACTTCTCTGCCAGCATGGTTTAAAGGTGAGGTTAGAGAGGTTGTTGTTGCCAAAAAAGCATCTTTCAGGAAATGGAAAAAAGAGCAAAATGACGAAAATGGGAAACAGCACAAGCACTGGCAAGTTAAATGCGAGGCATTGATAAGGCAGGCAAAGAGAAAATTTGAGAAGAAACATGCTGTGGAAGCAAAAACACGTAATAAAGACTTTTTCAAGTACATTCGTCGCAAAAAACCTGAGAGAGAGTCAGTTGGACCATTAGATGATATAGGGGTAAAAGGGGCACTAAGAGGGGACAAGGCCATAGCGGAGAGACTGAATGAATTCTTTGCTTCGGTCTTTACTGAGGAAGATGTAGGAATCTTACCCATGACTAACGTGGTATTTAAAAGTGATACTGCAGAAGAATTGGAAGAAATATTGATACACCGAGAAGATATATTACAACTATTTGATAAACTGAATAGTAGCAAAGGACTGGATGGTATACATCCAAGGGTGTTGAAAGAACTGAAATATGAGACTGCAGACCTGCTATTTGTAATCTGTGAACTATCTTTAAAATCATCTCTAATACCTGAAGATTGGAGGATGGCCAATGTAACGCCAATTTTTAAAAAGGGTTCCAGGGGTGATCCGGGAAACTAGACCGGTGAGCCTGACGTCAGTACTGGGAAAAATGGTAGAAACCATAATAAAGAACAAAATTACTGAATATGTAGATAATCATGGCTTAATGGGAGACAGCCAAAATGGCTTTAGACAAGGAAGATCTTGTCTTCCTAATCTGTTATGTTTTTTTGAAGGTGTGAATAAACAGATAGACAAAGTTGAGTCAGTTGATATAGTGTATCTGGACTTTCAGAAACCCTTTGACAAGGTCCCTCAGAGACTTTTGGAAATCTAAAACGTAATGGGATAAGAGGCAGTGTAGTATTGTGGATCAGGAACTGGTTAAAAGATAGAAAGCAGAGGGTAGGGCTAAATGGCCAATTTTCCCAATGGAGAAAGGTGAATAGTGGAGTACTCCAGGGATCTGTGCTGGGTCTGCTGCTTTTTGACATATTCATAAATGACGTGGAAAAGGGAATAACGAGTGAGGTTATCAAATTTGCAGATGATACAAAACTATTTAAAGTTGTTACAATCCATGAGGATTATGGAAAATTGCACGAGGATCTTGATAAATTGGAAGACTGGGCATCCAAATGGCAGATGAAATTTAATGTGGACAAGTGCAAAGTTATGCACCAAGGAAAGAACAACTCAAACTATGGTTAGACGATGCAAAGTTCCACATTAGGAACCACCACCCAGGAAAAAGATTTAGGTGTCATCGTGGATAACATGTTAAAACCCTCCGCCCAATGTGCAGCAACGGCCAAGAGAGCAAATAGAATGCTAGGTATCATAAGAAAAGGAATGGAAAATTAAACAAAGGATATTATAATGCCTCTGTATCGTTCCATGGTGCGATTGCACCTTGAATATTGTGTGCAATTCTGGTCTCCGTATCTTAAAAAGCCCAATCGGTCCAACCTGAATAGACTAGAGCCAGACAATATAGGCATCAGTGCATAAACTGTAGATAGTTACCCTAGTTATATCCAAGTTCTAGTCCCGGTTTCACTGTAAATTTATTTATTTATTTAACAATTCTTTTATACCGCGCTATTACAATCAGTGCGGTGTACATTGAAACAAGAACATACTACAATGCATACAAGTAACATTGAGTTTTACATTGAACAGGGAATTTCAACAATAGGACAACCGGGTCTGACTGCATGGTATAAGGTTATGTTGAATGTACACCGCACTGATAAGAATAGCGCGGTATAGAAGAGAAGTTAAATAAATAAATAAAATAAATATAGCGTTATTAGAAAAGGTACAGAGAAGAGCCACCAAAATGGTAAAGGGGATGGAAGGATACTCTTAAGAAGAGAGGTTAAAAAGGTTAGGGCTCTTCAACCTGGAAAAGAGACAGCTGAGGGGAGATATGATAGCCTATAAATTAATGAATGGAGTGGAATGGGTAAAAGTAGATCAATTGTTTACGTCATCAGAATATAGAAAGAGTAGGGGACATGCAATGAAGCTACAGAGAAAATATTTTTTCACTCAACATGTAATCAAACTCTGGAATTTCTTACCGGAGGATGTAGTAAAGGCTGCTAGTGTAGCTGGGTTTAAAAAAGGTTTGGACAAGTTCCTGGAGGAAAGGTCCATAAACCATTATTAAAAGGGACCCAGGATATCACTGCTTGACCCAATACAAGCATTGAGGAACCTGTGTCTTTTGGGGAAAGTGAGAGGTACATATGACCGAGATTGGCCACTGTTGGAAAAAGGATACTGGGCTTGATGGACCTTGGTCTGACCCAGTATGGCATATCTTATGTTCTTATAGTAAAACAGGATGACAAGATTTTTGTAGATATGTTAGCAACAGGAGGAAATGAAAAAGTGCCATTGTGAGATTCAAAAGTAAAGGGGAGGAACATGTAGAGGCTGATAAAGGAGTGGAGGAGTAGCCTAGTGGTTGGGGCAAGGTACTTCAGGCCGGAAGGTCGGGGGTTCAAATCCCACTAGAGGACAGCAACCTTGGGCCGGAAGGACTGGGGTTTCTAGTCCCACAGGTGCTCCTTGTGGTCTTGGGCAAGCCACTTAACCCTCCATAGCCCATGTTCCCTGTAAAATAGTTATCTCCAAGTTATAATGTCCTGTTCAATGTAATTTCAGTTTGTTCAATGTAAACCGCACTGATGCAGAATAGCGCGGTATATAAGAGAATGTAAATAAATAAATAAATAAATAATAAATAAATAAATAAAGATAAAATGGAATTACTTAACAAATGTTTCTGCTCTATGTTCACCACACACTCTCAACCACTTTCTCCCCTTACACTTCCTGTTTCCTTCACTCACTATCCATTCCCCTGGCTTTCCTTCCAATCCTTTCACTCACCTCCTACAATCCCTTCATGTACCTGCCCCTTCCAATAATCTTGCTTACTCTCAGTAATTCCCCCTGTACCATTCTCCACCCCTAACATCCTCCCAGTCACTTCCTTCCTCTCCACCATTACCCACCATTGCCATTGCCACTGCCACCCACACAACTCTGATAGCCTCTGTGACATCACTGACCCACGTAGACTGCTAGGAGCTAGGAGCTGCCCTTTGTCACAGAGGTTACCTTTTCTCCCAGTTGGCCAGAGTGGTGGTGTTGGGTTGTTACTCTACTTCCTGTAGGTTTCAATCCCTTCTTCCACCTCAGTCTCAGTCCTCTTCTTCCTTGAAGTCCAAGCAATTTGCTTATTTACTCCCCTGCCTCTGAGTAGCTGTCATTTATCGACCCCCTGAGAAATCCACGTCTTTCTTTCTCAGTGATCTTGACTCCTGGCTTTGCTTTGCTCTTGAACCATTTTACCCTTCCCTCATTCTGCAGATTTCAGCATTCATGCCTCAAAGCTCCTTGCCTTAACGTCCTCATTCCACCTCCAGATGTGTTCTACTGCTCCTACTCACTAGCATGGTCACTATCCTGACCTTGTCTTTTTCTCCAACCTCAAGCGTCCCCACCTCACTTCTACCCCTATCTGACCATTATTTGCTAGTTTTCACTCTTAGCTAAACTCCGCCACAGTCTTGACCAATCTCCATTAACATATTTAGGAATATTCAGGCTATTGACACTTCATTGCTCTCTCATCTCCTCTCTCAGCCACTATGTAATCTGAGTCCGTTGATAAGAAAGTCTCTTCCTATAACACTATACTCTCTTCTGCTTGGATACTCTCACTCCTCCCATTCCATGCCCTGTGAGATGTACTATATCAGCCTTGGCTGACCTCTAAAATTTGCTACCTATGTCAAAGCTGCAGGTGGAGAGGTGGGAGGATTTGTGGGCAGTTATCAAAAGTTGACTGTACCTGTGAGCAGAGCTACTCGCTTAATGGGCATATTTAACTCCTGTGACAACTTGCTGTGAGTTCTAGCTGACTATTTGATTATTTATTTATTTATTGTCTTATTGGTGTGCTACTTCACCTCCCTGTTCCCTTTAGTTTGCACTTGAGCTTCTCAGCTGCATAACATGCCTCCCCCCCCCCCCTGCTGAGGGTACAGGACAGGGTACCTTGTAATAGCCCTCTTCTTTTAATAGGTCTTCTTTCCCACCCACCCACCCCAACACCCACCCACCCACCCCTGGGGTAATTGTTGCTTTATAGGTACATACACATCTTAGGAAAGGGGCTGCTCTCAGGTGCAGCTCTTTATCCAAATCAGTCATACATTGAAGACCTGAGATTAATTAAGCTTCAGGTGAACGAGGTATATTAGAGATATTAGATACACCTTTATTAGTATAAGCACCTACACCAACTCTTAGTGAATACAGAATTTTAATACCTAAACACAAGCTTTAAACTAAGATGCAGACAACAGTCCAGCCGCAAGATGGGGGCTTTCCAGTCTTTTGCACTGAGTGTCACATGTATGATTGTCTCCCAGTTGGTGAGAGGTCTTACGTATGCACTAAGTGCAAGGAGCTCTTTGCTCTCAGGAAACAAGTCCATTCTCTAGAGGCTAGAGTAGCAGACCTGGAAGACATAAGCAAGACAGGGAAGTACATGGACGAGACCTACAGGGATATAGTCCTGAAGTCTGTCAGACGGCTGCCTGGGTGAGAATGTTCACAGTCTTGGCAAATGCATATATCAATATGATTTGCAAGGGATTGTGGGAAATGCAGTCCATTCACACCAGACACAGCCACTCAAAATAATTAGTTGTGCTTGAGTGTAAAGCCAATAAGATATTTATTTATGGGGTTATTTCTCCCAACACAGATATGCTTGGTAGCACATAAAACAGGATACTTGCTTTCAGTGTTAAACTTAGAAAAACAAAATCAGGAAAACAACAGATGAACTTGTCAGTCAATCAAATGAAAAGAATAAAGACCTGGTTGGTAACAAACTGGTCTTTTCTGTAGGCTTTAGCTAATATTTTCTTAGCAGTGTATCAAACAACAAGCAAAACCCACAAAGAAGGGAAAAACTGTTCTTTTCAGGTTAACTTCTTATATCTTCACACATAGATTCATAAGTGATTCCCTCAGAGCTCACAAGCAATTAGGTAAGGCTCAATTGCTAGCAGTTACCCAGCTGAAACCCCTTAGCTGGCTTGCTTTCTACTGCATGGCTCAAATCCTACTTCAGGAGCTTTTCTGAGTAGATTAAAGAACAAGTTTGTATTTCTTTGTGATGGTCGTTGTACTTTGTAACAGTAAATTACCAAAGGAGTTTAGACAGAGAGCAATCCATATTGCTCATGTAGCGTCATGCCATTGCTTAATTGGACAATAAGTAACACTCCACAGAATTGTGTATTCCCTTATGTTGCTCTCTTGTAACATCTGCAACTACTTGACTATACACTTGTAACACTTGTAACTACTTGACTATACACTTGTAACACTTGTACACTTACTCTCTTGTAACATCTGTAACTACTTGGCTATACACCTGTACCTCTTGGTCACACACTTGAGTTCTCCTCACAAGTAATTTTGTATCAAATCAACAGCCTCACACTATAAGTTCCTCCCACCCCAAGATACTACTTCACGCCTCTACTTCATAGGAAGAGAATGGGGCTCACCACCAGGATAACATTAGGCCTACACATCTTTCTCATAGGTTTTTTACCCAATATCCTAGCACTATCCTCATCACACGAGTATATACCTATCTTACATAACAACTGGAAAAAATGGTCAAACACAAATCATCATGACCCGAACTGGTCCCACCGATCTCATCTTCACTATCTATTACATATACCTCTTCAACACACTACAAATCTAAAGCAAAAAAATCTTCATCATCCTCGAAGCCTAAAGTGTGCCCTCATTAATGCCCGTTCCCTTCGGAAAAAATGGCCAGTGGTCACAGACATAACAACATCACATAACTTAGACATCCTCATGGTCACCGAAACGTGGTTGTCCCCTGAAGATAATGTAATCCTCAACCAACTGCTCCCTGACAACTTTGTAGTGTTCACTAGTAACAGACTAAACGGAAGAGGAGGAGGAGTACTTATCCTCACCAAAACTGAGCTCCAGTTCAAAATGGAGGACTCCACTAGCAACAACCACCTCGAAACTGTCACTATCTCCAACAACTTATGTTCCATAAACCTAATATACAGAGCTCCATCATCCTCACCTGATGAATTATCTACTATAATAAACCTTGCTTCCCACATACAAAACTCTAACAGACCTAACTGGATCCTAGGAGACATGAACCTACCATCCCTACAGGATAACCAAGCATCCGCCTTCACAGATGCCCTGGAATTCCTAGGATACAAGCAAGCAGTGCAGACATCCACACATGTAAAAGGCAATACTCTTGACCTTATATTTGTCCCACAGTCGGCTCACAATCAGCTACAAAACATACTGTCATCAATCACAGCGGTCCCTTGGTCAGACCATAAGCTCATTATATTCCAGATTCCTACGCTTAACAAACAACCTTCAAGTGACACGGACCTCAACAAACACTCAACCACTTCATCAAGAGCTTTCCAATCATTCAACAGGGAACGTATCCTGGCCGAAACGGAAGCACTCTTCAACGACACCTCTCTAAACATAGATGAGATGATCACCGGTTGGAACAACAGACTTAACTCCATTGCCTCATGCCCATCAAAGATCAGGTCCTCAAGGAAAAAAGCGACAGCCCCATGGTTCACACCCGAGCTGAAGGACTCACTAAAATTACTACAGAGGCTGGAGAAGCGATGGCGGAGATCACACTCTAATAGCTGTCAGACCGCTTACATGCAGCACCTTGCCACTCATCGCAAGACCATCGCTGAAAAGATGAAGCAGTACCACACAGACACCTTGAGACGTGCTCTAAATAAACCTCATGACCTGTTTAGTTTAGTCAAAAGATTGGCCAAGGAACCTTCACCTGAACACCAGTGCAAAATCAGCCCGCAGGAATTTGCTGCCCACATACATTCCAAGATGTGCAAGATGAACAAAATTGTAATACCGTCACCCCCTACAATTCAAGGGCACCCGACAGCTTTAATGTCCTTCACCACTCCCTCATTGAGAACTATTCAAAACATCATTGCAACTCTCAACACTTCCACTGCACACACTGATCCGTGTCCAGTCTTCTGGATAAAGGATCTCCGCAACGAGCTCACGCCCACAATCTCTAAGATCATAGGACTATCATTTGACACTGGCTCATTCCCTGCTGCTCTCAAACAAACCTCTATCAGACCTCTACTAAAAAACAGCAAGTTGGACCCACAGAAAGCAGACTCATACAGACCAATTTCTAGTATACCTACTCTTGCAAAAATAATTGAAAAGGTGGTTTACAAGCAGCTACAAGATCACATTGACTCTGAAGCTCCATTGGATACATGCCAACATGGATTCAGGGAATCACACGGAGTTGAGACGCTCCTGACCACCCTCCTCAATAACCTAAATACTGGCATTGACAACATCAGGAACGGATTTGTACTCATCTTCTTAGACATCACTGCTGCTTTCGATTCAGTATGTCATGAGCTTCTCATAATCCGTCTACAAGAAAAGGGCCTCTGTGGAACAGCACTCGAATGGTGTATCTCATACTTATCAGGTAGATGGTAGCACTTCGATCCGATGGTGCAACTTCAGATCCGTTCCATCAGGGACAAGGGGTTCCACAAGGATCCTCTCTATCATCATTACTATTTAACATATACATGCAACCTATATGTAACATTATCAGATCCTTCAATGTCAACTGCATGATATATGCTGATGACGTGTTGCTATACATGCCTATCTGCTTAGACAAGATGGACCTCACTCCCTTAACCAACTGCTTTAACGCCATATCAAACTGGCTACTAACACAAAATCTCAGAATCCAACACAAAAAAACGGAGGTTCTCTTTATCTCAAGGAACTCGAATTTCATACCACCTACTTACTTAGAGGTTCAAGATGCCACATTGCAAGTAAAACCACATATCAGATACCTAGGAGTGACCCTTGATCAAAACCTCGACATGAAGTCTCACATATCCAATACAGTCAGAGCAATTTATTTCAAGATCCGCTCCCTCAGACACCTTCGCCAACTGATTGATCCAGATGATTTCCGTACGGTTTACCAGGCTTTAATCATTCCACATTTCGACTACGCAAATTCCATCCTACAAGGGCTCCCTCAAGCAAGCCTAAATCCTCTTCAACTTGCCTTAAATAGTGCAGCGAGAGTACTCTTCAGAGCATCCAGAAGGGACCATATAACACCCCTTCTAAAACAGCTACACTGGCTCCCTATTCAAGCGAGAGTCACTTTCAAGACACTTCTCCTGACCTTTAAAGGTCTTGCCTCCACCTCACTATCGGAGATGATACAACCAATCAAAACCAACAGACTAAGAAGAACCACGGAACTAAATATGCTTACAGTCCCAAAGGAAATCATAAAATATAACGCCACAACATCGAGCAAAGCCTTCAGTCTGTGTGCCCCCAAACTTTGGAACACCCTTCCATCACACATTAGGGCCCTCCCTGATCTCAGCCACTTCAGGAAGGCCCTAAAACATCACCTTTTCCTCATATATTTCCCAGAGAACAAAGAAGCACAAACACATTCACATTCGCACACAACTAACCACATGCCAAACACGTAAACCTTACGTCTCATCAGCTCATCAAACTACTTCAACAGTCTTACATGACATTTACTATACCCTGACTCCCTGATGTAAATAGTTGTCTTGTACATAGTTACTCATGTTATCCTGTTATCCAAGTTGATTTTCCTGTTAACTGTAAACCAAGATATTTGTATCTTGTCTGAAGTCTCTTGTTCCATGTAAACCGCGCTGATAACGAATAGTGCGGTATATAAAAAATGTTAATAAAATAATAAAATATATTCACAGCCTGTATCTAAGACTTCTCCTTTCCCTTCTTCAACAATCATGGGTTCAATATCAGGGATTGGCACAGAGGAATTTCTCAATGGAGCACTTTCAGGAGAATACTTGTTTCCCTGCTGTCTTTCAAGGTTATAGCTAGGGCATAGATCAGTGTTCATACCTGAGCTTCCATTGCTGTTAGAGTTCCTCTCTAAATAGCCTGGCCAGTATGTAGTCCAGTTCTTATGTCCAGCCTTCCAATCCAGATCCCTGGACACTGGATCTCTCTTCACATACCTTCTGGCACGGGTCTTAGGGTCCCTTCCCCGTGCAGCCGTCTCCCTCACAGGTACCGTCTGGAGATTCCTAGCCCTGCAGCACCATTCCTCTGGCTTTCCCCAGTCCAATGGTGTATGCTGGCCCTTGAAATGCCTTCCAGTATACGTACTGCTCTGGACTCCTTTAGACCTCCCAAAGGCTTTTCTCTTCTTTCTTCCAAAGGGTTTCTTGCCCTCTCTGTCCGTCCGGTTTGGCTTCTGCTTCTGATGATCCTCCCGATGATGAAGATGTCCAAGATGAGGATTTCCCAGATGAAACTGAGGATGAGGATAATTCTCTGTAGAATAAACTCTACCTTTATTCTGCTTTGATGAGTGTTCCACCTTAGCACAGCGCAGCTGTGCTGAATCAGGCCCTGCCCTTTGAGATGAGTGCTTGGGGATTACCTCATAGCCCTCCTGATTGAACACACGTTTCCCTACTTCAGCTCCTCTAATGGCTGTTGGAAACCTGGTGCATTCTGGGACTGGTAGTCTTTTATGGGAAAATTCTGTTTTCTTATTCCTACCAGAACTGACAGGTTGCTTGTTCAGAGTCACTTCACCTTTTCTATAGCTCCTTCCTGAGCTATGATAAGCTTTCTTATCACAAGTCCCACCTCCAGTCTGGCAGCATCCCTGTTGCCATGGAGGAGAGAGGACACGTGACAGGAGAGCATCACCCTGGTGCGACAGGACATGATCCTGTAACCAGGACCTGTCCTCCAGGTGATGTAAAACCCTCTCGCACCGAGGAAGTTTTTCCAGGGCCATGTGCCCATGAGGGGAGGGTTAGGACAGCTGTTATAGTTGGTGATTCGATCATTAGACATGTAGACAGCTGGGTGGCTGGTGGACGTGAGGATCGCCTGGTAACATGCCTGCCTGGTGCAAAGGTAGCGGACCTCACGCACTGCCTAGATAGGATCTTAAATAGTGCTGGGGAGGAGTCTGCTGTCTTGGTACATGTCGGTACCAATGACATAGGAAAATGTGGTAGGGTAGTTCTGGAGGCTAAATTTAAGCTTTTAGGTAGGAAGTTGAAATCCAGAACATCCAAGAACTGACCTTCAAAGATCACATAAAGCAGACCGTCAAATCCATTTACAATCTCTGAAACCATTAAGACCTCTACTCTCCCCGAATGACTTCAGAACAATCTTCCAATCCCTTGTAACACCACATTTTGACTACGCTAACATCATCCTGCATGGTCTACCCAAGAGCACCCTCAACCCACTTCAATTGGCAATAAACTCAGCAGCCCGCATCCTCTGCTGTACATCCAGAAGAGACCACATCACCCCCATACTATCAGATCTTCACTGGCTACCCCTACAAGCCAGGATAACTTACAAAGCGCTATTACTGTCCTTTAAAGCAATCAATCAAATAGCCCCACCCTCCCTCTCCTCACTTCTTATCAACACCCCCACAAACAGGCTGAGAAGATCCGCAGCCGCTAATACCCTCGTTGTACCAAAAGAGTACACTAAATGTAACCAAGCAACTAGAGACAGGGCCTTCTCCTTATTCGCACCAACCTGCTGGAACAATCTCCCTCCACATATCCGATCAATAAAAGACCTCTCTCAATTTAGGAAGACCCTTAAACACTACCTATTCTGTCTTCACCTTTTAGGCCCTAACCCTACACCCCCTCCCTCCATCTCTCAAATCACTCACACAGCCTCAGACATTCCAACAACATAGTCCTTTCAGAACACGAACCAAACTCTCTGCACACCCAAAATCATGATCCCAATATGTAACCTGAACTGTAAATTAGCCACAGATAAAATTCTGTTTGTATATAATTTGTATATAGTTTCCCCTGTTATCTCCAAGTTACTGACCCTGTTATAATGTAAGCAAAGGATTGTTCCAATGCAAAAATTTGTTAACTGTAAACCGCGCTGGTACCAAAAAGCACGGTATATAAGAACTGTAAATAAATAAATAAAAATAAATCCAGGGTAGCGTTCTCCGAAATGCTTCCTGTTCCACATGCAGGACCCAAAAGGCAGGCAGAGCTCCGGAGTCTCAATGCGTGGATGAGACAGTGGTGCAAGGATGAGGGTTTTGGATTTGTTAGGAACTGGGGAACATTTTGGGGAAAGGAGGGGCTCTTCCGAAGGGATGGGCTTCACCTTAACCGGGATGGAACCAGGCTGCTGGCATTAACCTTTAAAAAGGAGATAGAGAAGCTTTTAAACTAGAAAATAGGGGAAAGCCGACAGTCGCCCAAGAGCGCATGGTTCGGAAGACGGTATCCTTGAAGGATACTACCGAAAGCAGTGAGGTTCCAAAAAAAAAAAAAGAGTACAGTAGCCCAAAAGCCCTTCAGTATGGTGCAGACAGAGTATAACGATTCCAAATTACCCATGCCTACCAATAGCCAGATTAATATTAATAAAATACAGTCTCTGAAATGCTTGTATGCAAATGCTAGAAGTCTAAACAATAAGATGGGAGAGTTAGAATATATAGCACCAAATGAGAGGTTAGATATGATTGCAATCTCAGAGACATGGTGGAAGGAGGACAACCAGTGGGATACTGTGATACCTGGATACAACTATATCGTAATGATAGAACTGATCAAATTGGAGGAGGGGTTGCGCTCTATGTTAGAGAGGGCATTGAGTCAGAAAGGATTAAAGTTTTGCAGGAAACAAAATTTGCTGTAGAATCTCTATGGATTGAAATTCCATGTATGAAGGGGAAGGTGATGGCAGTGGGAGTGTACTATCGACCGCCTGGCCAGAATGAACAAATGGATGATGAAATGCTTAGAGATCAAGGAAGCTAACAAACGTTACAGCAGAGTAGTGATAATTGGTGATTTCAATTACCCCAGTATCGACTGGCTCAGTGTCACGGCAGGACATGCTAGGGAGATAAAGTTTCTAAATGAAATAAATGACTGCTTCTTGGAGCAGCTGGTTCATGAACCAACCAGAGAGGAAGCCATACTGGATCTAGTCCTTAGTGGAACACCAGATCTGGTGCAAGAAATAAGGGTGTTGGGACCACTTGGCAATAGTGATCATAGCATGATCGTGTTTGATTTAATTAGTGGAGGAGGGATACTAAAGAAATCCACAGTACTACCTTTTAACTTTTGAAAGGGAGACTATGATAAAATGAGGAATATAGTTAAGAAAAAACTAAAAGGAGCAGTTGCAAAGGTTAAAGACTTACAAAAGACTTATAAAAGACTTACAATTAAAATTAAATTAAAGACTTGCATCAAGCTTGGGCATTGTTTAAAAATACTATCCTGGAAGCCCAGACCAGCTGTATTCCACGCATTAAGAAGAGTGGAAGAACGTCCAAAAAACTGCCAGCATGGTTTAAAGGTGAGGTCAGAGAGGCTGTTGCTGCCAAAAAAGCATCTTTCAGGAAATGGAAAAAAGAGCCAAACAAAGAAAACTGGAAACAGCACAAGCACTGGCAAGTTAAATGCAAAGCATTGATAAGGCAGGCAAAGCGAGAATTTGAGAAGGAACTTGCTACAGTAGCAAAAACACAAAACAAAGACTTTTTCAAGTACATTCGTAGCAAAAGGCCTGTGAGAGAGTCAATTGGACCATTAGATGACAGAGGGGTAAAAGGGGCAGTAAAAGGAGACAAGGCTATAGCGGAGAGACTGAATGAATTCTTTGCTTCGGTCTTTACTGAGGAAGATGTAGGGATGTTACCCAAGACCGAAGTGGTATTTAAAGCTGATACTGCAGAGGAATTGAGAAAAATATCGCTACACTGGGAAGATGTATTACAACTATTTGATAAACTGAATAGTAGCAAATCACCTGGACCATCCAAGAGTGTTGAAAGAACTGAAATATGAGATTGCAGACCTGCTATTAGTAATCTGTGAACTTTCATTAAAATCATCTGTAATACCTGAAGATTGGAAGATCGCTAATGTAACGCCATTTTTTAAAAAGGGTTCCAGGGGTGATCCAGGAAATTACAGACCAGTGAGCCTGACATCAGTACCGGGGAAAATGGTAGAAACCATCATAAAGAACAAAATTACACAGCATATGGATAGTCATGGCCTAATGGGAGACAGCCAACATGGCTTTAGACAAGGAAGATCTTGTCTCACTAATCTGATATGTTTTTTTGAAGGTGTGAATAAACAGGTAGACAAAGGTGAGTCAGTTGATATAGTGTATCTGGACTTTCAGAAAGCCTTTGACAAGGTCCCTCACCAGAGACCTTTGGCAAAACTAAAAAGTCATGGGATAGGAGGCAGTGTACTATTGTGGCTCGGGAATTGGTTAAAAGATAGAAAGCAGAGGGTAGGGCTAAATGGCCAATTTTCCCAATGGAAAAAGGTGACTAGTGGAGTGCCCCAGGGATCTGTACTGGGTCCACTACTTTTTGACATATTCATAAATGACCTGGAAAAGGGAATAACGAGTGAGGTTATCAAATTTGCAGATGACACAAAACTGTTTAAAGTTGTTAAAACCCAAGAGGACTGTGGAAAACTGCAGGAGGATCTGGATAAATTGGAAGACTGGGCATCCAAATGGCAGATGAAACTTAATGTGGACAAGTGCAAAGTTATGCACCTAGGAAAGAACAACCCACACTATGGTTACATGATGCAAGGTTCCACATTGGGAACCCCCACCCAGGAAAAAGATTTAGGAGTCATCGTGGATAACATGTTAAAACCCTCCGCCCAGTGTGCAGCAGCAGCCAAGAAAGCAAATAGAATGCTAGGTATCATAAGGAAAGGAATGGAAAATAAAACAAAGGATATTATAATGCCTCTGTATCGTTCCATGGTACGACCGCACCTTGAATATTGTGTGCAATTCTGGTCGCCGTATCTTAAAAAGAATATAGCGTTATTAGAAAAGGTACAGAAAAGAGCCACCAAAATGGTAAAGGGGATGAAAGGCTACTCCTATCAAGAGAGGCTACAAAGGTTAGGGTTCTTCAACCTGGAAAAGAGACGGCTGAGGGGAGATATGATAGAGGTCTATAAATTAATGAATGGAGTGGAACGGGTAATCATAGATCAATTGTTTACGCTATCAGAATATAGAAAGACTAGGGGACATGCAATGAAGCTACAGGGTAAACTATTTAAGACAAATAAGAGAAAATATTTTTTCACTCAATGTGTAATCAAACTCTGGAATTTGTTACCGGAGGATGTAGTAAGAGCTGATAGTGTAGCTGGGTTTAAAAAAGGTTTGGACAAGTTCCTGGAGGAAAGGTCCATAAACCATTATTGAAAAGGGACCCAGGATATCAATGCTTGACCCAATACAAGCATTGTGGAACCTTTGTCTTTTGGGGATACTGCCAGGTACATATGACCTAGATTGGCCACTGTTGGAAACAGGATACTGGGCTTGATGGACCTTGGTCTGACCCAGTATGGCATATCTTATGTTCTTATGGGCAGCCATGCCCCTGGGGGTAGGCAAAGCAATGGGCAGTGATGCTCCCCTGGTGGAAGGAATGATGTGTGGTGAGGCAGGTGATGCAATGTTGGCACCAGCTGGGACTGCAAAAATCATTCCCTCTATGCAGGCGACTGAGTCAGTGATATCCCTTGTGCTCCCAATGGCAGGCAGGATCGGACCTTAAGGGGGAAAAGGAATGGACTGCTGAGGTATCCATTGAGGAAGGAGAAGCAGTCGGGTTTGCCATGTTAAAGCTACCCTGCTTGGGAGAGTGAGTGCTCTGCAGGAGGCACAAGAAACAGAAACCTCTATTGCATCAAGCTCTAGGGGATATGCTTGAACACTTAGTGCAAGATGAGTCTTCATGACTAAGCCCCAGGCAGTGAATGCAAATGGGGTAAGGGTCCGAGAAGGACAAGTTTTGGAGTACTGGGGGATAATGCACATTGTTTAGACTTCAAAAAAGTGATTGAGGATTTTAATATAACATTTTGATGATCCATTAGATGTTGTAGCTGGTTTTTAAGACTAACATGTTGAATCTAGGATTATTTATGGGTTCTTTACCTACCCATGTTAAAGGCCATTCTTTAGATGTGATTTTCACTTTTGTTATCTAAAGGTAAGGGATTAATGGAAGGTCACTTTTTCACTTCTTTAATTTTGTCTGATCATTGTTTAGTCAGTTTTCATTTGAGAATACATGATGATTCAGGGAGGGTATTGAAGTCTGAATATTGGACTAGAAAAAAAGATAGATCAGGATCATTTTCAAGCTGTTGCTGAAGATTGATTTAGGTCATTACTATGAGAAACAGTTCATAATATAGTTCAAGATTAGAATGTACAAATCCAGTCTGATAAATAATCTAACCCCTCGTCGATGGACTACGGGGAATTTTTATTTTTCTGTGCCCTATCTCTTGCCAGCCACCTTGAAAGTAAAGTACTATGAAGGGGGTCTATAGAATGTTACCTGTCCCTCTCCAAAGGGAATATCAAACAGTCCCCTTTAAGAGTCTGCAAACCAGAGTTTAGGGCTGGGAGGGCATGGCTCACAGGGAGAGGTTAAGAACCCAGCAGGCTGCAAGAGGGAAAGAGACCCGTGGAGCCTGAACTCTTTCCAAGGCAAGTCATACAAAAGAGTTCTGAGGTAGGAACTTTAACTGGGGTTGGAGGAAAGGCCGGGAGAACCAGCTTGTGGAGGTTGTAAAAAGGGGGTGCTTGTTATGAAGGTACCACCACCTTGGCAAGTATGTAAATTAACTGTCTTGCAAAGGATTGTGGTTATTGAAGTCCATTCACACAAAGCTTGCCTTTTAAATAAATGAAGAAACTTGTAGTTGGTCGAGTGTAAGGCAAAATTAGAGTTTATTTATGGGGTGAATATTCCACACACAGATATACTTGGTAACACCATCCAGATAACTTCTCCAGGGTTTATTCAACATAAACAAGGCAACTGAAAAGCTTATGTAAATAAGTATCAAAGTCCTTTATGGAACAGAAAGGCTTTTCTTACAGCCACTGCTATCAAACTTTGTAGCAGTGCTGAGGTGGAAACAAACCAAAAAGGAAAAACTACTTTGTACAAAAAAACCCAGCTCTCTTTATCCACACAGAAAAGAACTTTTACATTCCACGTGTGCTTGGCTTGTACTGTGCTCTGCTCTACCAACAGGTGACAATCCTGATGCAATCAGCTTGTTCTAAGCACACGGGCAAACTTCCCCAAAAGCTTTCTCTCTCTAAGAGAACTTTCTGGGGAGCCAATAATTAGAATGTTTCCTTTTGATGTTTGCTCTTATTTGGAGGATTTTTCTAAACTGACAACCTACACAGGGAACAGTCCATACAAACATTCTCTTCATCAGATATTGCTCCTGGAATTGCATAGGTTCAATTTCACTGTCTGACTCAGAGGGCTTTATTAACTGACCTCTATACGGAGAGAAACTGTTTTCCTGCTGTTTGCAATGCTCAGAGCTAGAGAAATGTTTACAGTTCATACCTGAATCCAGGCTGGCATCAGGCTGATTCCTTTGGTATTCTGGCCAGTATGCAATAGAGCTTCTGTGTCCTGTCCTCCAGTTGTTATCCCTGGACCTCAGGGCCTTTTCTCCATACGTCCTCCAAAAGGTATTTGGGCTCCTTTTCTCCTTAGCTGCAGGAGACTTCTTCCTAGGTGCTGCTTGAGAGTCCCTGGCTGTAGATCTCCAGACCTCTGGCTTCCTCCAGTCCTCTGAAGGTTGTCTCCCCCAGGAATCTCTCCAGGCATACGTACTTCTCTGAGCTCCTCTCTTGGACCGTCTGCTTCCTTGTCCTTGTTCCTTCAGGTTGTTCCTTCTGTTCCTCCTCTCCTCCTTGGTCTTCCTTTCTGAAGATTCCCTTCTAGTTTTAAAGGGCTTAGATTGCAACTCCTCCCTTGCATTATTCAGGTGTTGTGGATTAAGCTCTCTCCTAGAAGGTGTTTGATTAGGGATGACATAATGGTTTCTCTGATTAGACTCATGCTTTTCCACTTTAGCTCCTCTAGGAGCTTCCTGCAAACTGATGCATCCTGGAACATGTAGTCTTTTAGGGGAACAAGCTGTCTTATTTCTCTGACCTGCCAGCACAGGTCCCTTGATCAGAGTAAATTCCCCTCTTTTGTCCTTACTCCCTGAGCTTTGATAAGCTTCCTTATCACAAGGTTTAACATGCTGGGAGAGAAGTACAGCTGATTTTGTTTTTCCTGAACTGCTGTCTGTTCTGGGCTTTACTTTGTGGAGGTTTAACAAGCTGGAACAGAATAAAAACTGCTTTTGTTTTCCCTGAACTGCTGTCTGGCCTGTGTTGTAAAGAAAACCCCTTCCCACCGCATGCCACACTACCACAAGTACATAAAGCTACATCTTCATTGTCTAGAGATACTATAAAGGGTATTAATGCTCTACAAACTGGAAATGGAGAAGGTAAGAGACATTGATTCACCAAGCAATAATATCTATTGTGAGCATATCTGGAGTCAATTGTCGACTACTACTATTACTAGTCATTGTATAGTGCTACAAGATGTATGCAGCACTGTACATGTATAAATGAAAGACAGTCCCAATCTAATCAAGACAGACTACACAACAACTGGGGACTAGGGTAGATCAAGGGGAATAACAAGATACAGATTTTCTCTGATACTGTTCCCTGATTTGATTAAATTGATGCATAAATTCAGCAAGGGATATTGCTATCTTGACCTTTGTCTAGGTTACCAATGGCTGGTTTGATTCAAATGTCCTTCTTTTGTAGATATGGCCTTAAAGGAAGATTGCTTTCCTCTGTCTCTTGATTTAATAACGTGAACACCTATTCCAAAAAATACAGTTGATTTGAGCAATTGTGTTAATAATTGCCCAGTTGCTACAAGGTTATTTGAGATATTACAATATTTTAGATGCAATGTAGTCAAGCTTTAGAAGCTTAATGTCAATGACCTCAGAAAAAAAGGAGGATAATGGATAGCAGTGAAGAAGCATTTTTGATTCATTTAGATTTAGTTTGTAAATGGGGGTGCTGGTTGTGAAAGTCCACAATCTTGGCAAAGGCAGAATTTTATATGACTTGCAAAGGATTGTGGGTGTTGTAGTTCATTCACACCAAAATCAGCCGTTCAACAAAATAATGAGTTGTAGTTGCTCGAGTGTAAGCAGAAAACAGATTTTATTTATGGGGATTATTCCCTCGCACAGATATGCTTGGTAACATCAATAGGATACTTTCTTCAGGAATTGTAATCAGGAAAAACAAAACAACTGTATAAGGCAACTGAAATACTTAAGCAATAACTCCATAAAGACCTTGATGGAACAGAAAAGGTCTTTCTGCTAGCCCCTGCTAATATCCTTCTTAGCAGTGCTTAAAATGAAAAACAAACCCAAAAGGAAAAATGTTCTTTATCCAAAAACACTTTCTTTCATTCACACAATGAAGAAGTTTTCCTTCCAGAGCTCACGTGCACTTGTGCCTGGCTCAATCACAAGAAATTAACCAGCTGCAAACCCTTGCTGGTCCACTCTCTCTACGTGGCTCTAATTTACCCTAAAGCTTTCACATAAAGAAACTTTTCTGGGTAGTTAAAAAAACACATTACAGTTCCTTTTGGTGATTGTTGCTTTACTGAGGATTACTTTAAAACAGCAGCTTAGACAGAGCAATCCACGCATTCTACTTGCTCATTTGATATTTCCCCTTGCTCCTGAAATATCATGGAATCATTATCATGCTCTGGCTCAGAGGAATTCTCTAACTGATCACTCTCAGGATAGCATTTTGTTTCCCTGCTGTCTTCCTTGTGAAAAGCTAGGGAACAGATCAGAGTTCATACCTGAGATCACGTTGCTATTAGGTTTCCTCTCTGGGTATCCTGGCCAGTAGGTAGTCCAGCTTCTATGCCCAGCTCTCCAGTCAGAAACCCTGGACTTTAGGTCTCTTTTCCCATACCTTCTTGAATAGGTGTCAGAGCTCCTTCTTCCTGTAGATGCAGCCGTCTTCTTTACAGGTGCTCTCTGGGGGTTCCTGGCTCTATATCTCCAAGCCTCTGGTTTCTTCCAGTCCAATGGAGAATGCTTGCCTCTGGAATCACTCCCAACATACGTACTGCTTTGGGCTCCTTCCTTAGACCTCCTGGACGACTTGCTGTTCCTCCTTCTGTGTTCTCTCTGCTGTTGCTGTCCTCTCTCTTGCCGTTGCCAGCCTTGCTGTAACTCTCCTTTCTCTCGCTTCTCCAGCTTCTCTCTGTGTGAAGAATGTCTTTTACTTTTAAAGTGCCTAGATGGACTCTCCACCCTAGCACAGTCCAGGTGTGCTGAATCAAGCCCTGCCCTAGGAGATGGATGATTAGGTATTACCTCATAGCTTCCTTGATTAGGCACACGTTTCCCCACTTCAGCTCTCCTAGAGGCTTTCTGTAACCTAGTGCATTCTGGGTCTGGTAGTCTTTTATGCAAACACTCTGTTTTAGTGTTTCTACCAGCAAGTACAGGTTGCTTGTTCAGAGTCAATTCACCTCTTGTATTATTCCTTCCTGAACTATGATAAGCTTCTTTATCACAAGTTCCAGCATTCGTTTTTGGTGAGGCTGAGAGAAATTGGTATCTATGGAACAGTGTTTACTTCTTTTTTAAAAAAGCGTAGTTACCTGTAACAGGTGATATCCAGAAACAACAGGAATTAAGACTTCACATATGGGTATCATCGGTACCGATGGAGCCTGTGCGGGAATGCTCCCCAGCGTCCAATAGGAAAGCTTTTGGGAGCATCCCACAGCACCTGCATGTTGCCTTCCCGCCTTTCCAACTCTCCCTCTTCAGTTGAGTTTATAGCTGAGACCAAAGGAGAGAAGTAGATAAAAAGAGAGATAGATAGAGACAACTCCTAGGGGAGGTGGGTAGTCTGTGAAGACTTAATTCCTGCTGTTCCCGGAGATCAGCTGTTACGGGTGAGTAACTACGCTATCTCCAGGAACAAGCAGGAATGTAGTCTTCACATATGAGGACTCCCCAGCTGAGAGATGCCAGGGGGATGACCCCAGCAAGCTGCGAACCCCAGGAGAGATGGGTCATGCTTCCTCCCATGGATCTCTGGCATCGAAAACCTGGGACGGTGGGTAGGAGTTGTACTAAGTCTGAAAGAGATGCTGGAGAACAGCTTGGCCAAACAAGGCATACTGACGGGAGTCCTTGTCTAAGCAATAGTGGGATGTAAAGGTGTGTACCGAAGCCCAAGTGGCTGCTCTACAGATGTCGTCATTGGACACAGAACGAAGATTAGCCGTAGAGGCTGCCATTGCTCTCACATTGTGAGCTGTGACATGGCCTTCGAGAGAAAGTCCCTTACTCTCATATGCAAAGGATATGCAATTTGCAATCCATCTAGAGCAGTGGTTCTCAATCTTTTTTGTACCATGACCCCTTTTACCATTGGTCAACTTGTGGTGACCCCCAAAGATAAAATCAAATACGTCTCTCTTCCTTTACCATTAACGCATTGTCGCTGTAATCATTTGTTGAATTGTTAATATATTATAGGCCTTTGCAATATGCTTTTATTTATAAAATTTACTTATTTAAACCACAATAATTAATCACAATAACAAGTAACAATATTTGATTTCAAAATTATGATGATTTTGTAGTCAAATCACTAATATGAAATAAAATTATTTTTTCTACCTTTGCTGTCTGACCAATTTATTCTCTGATCATGCTGGTCCAGATCTGAGGCTTCTGCTTTCCTGTCTTCTCTTAGCTCTCTTTCTGTGGTCTATGGTCCATCTGCCATTTCTTATCTCTTCTTTTGTTTTCTTCACTTCTTTCCATCAGCCTATTTCCAGTCCTCACTCTCAGTACCTTCCAATGTCAACTTGCATTCCCATGACTGCCACTGGTGTCCATTCCCTTCCAGTCCCCCTCCTTCCCCACTGACCTTGTCCTTCTAGTACAAATACCATGGCAGCCCCTCTCAGATCCATTCCCTTCCAGTTCCATTCTCCCATCCCCTCGTATCAGCCCATTTGTAGCCTTAGCCCCCAGTTTTCTTCCAGGGCCAGCAGCTCTATCTTCCCCTCCCCACAATCAGCCCATTCCCAGTTGAAGCCCCACAATCAGCTCGCTTCCAGTGATAGTCCCCCCCTCAACCCCATTACCAGTGCCAGCCTCCCCTAAGCAGCCCAATACCAGTCCTACCCCCCATCAGCTCATTACCAGTCCTAGCCTCCCCTAATCAGCTCATTTCCAGTTCTAGTCCCTCCTCAACCCCATTACCAGTGCTATCCTCCCCTAATCAGCTCATTTCCACTGCTAGTCCCTCCTCAACCCCATTACCAGTGCTAGGCCCCCCTAATTAGCCCATTACCAGTCCTACCCCCCACATCAGCCCATTACCATTCCTAGCCTCCCCGATCAGCTCATTTCCAATGCTAGCCCCCCATCAGTCCATTACCAGTCCTACCCCCCTATCAGCACATTACCAGTCCCAACCCTCCCTTGATCAGTCCATTCCCAATCCTAGCCTTCCCTAATCAACCCATTACCAGTCCTAGCCCCCCATCTGCCCATTATAATCCTAACCCGCACTGTCTCTCCCCTCTGTCCAGCATTTATCCCCGTCTGTCCTGTATGTCCCCCTGTCTCTTCCCTTTGTCCATGTCAGCCCCCTCCCTCCCTCTGTCAGCCCTCCTCTGTCCATGACAGCCCCCCTCCTTCCCTCCATGTCAGCCACCCTGTCCATGTCAGCCCCCTTCCCTACCTCCATCCATCCCTCCATGTCAGTCCCCCCTCTGTCCATGTCAGCCCCCCTCTGTCCATGTCAGCCCCCCTCCCTCCATCCATCCATCGTCAGCCCCCCTCCCTCCATGTCAGCCCTCCCCTCACTCCCTCCATCCATGTCAGCCCCCCTCCCTCCCTCTCTCCATGTCAGTCCCCCGTCCATGTCAGCCCCCTCCCTCCCTCCATCCATCCATATCATCCCCCCCTCCGTCCATGTCAGCCCCCCTCCCTCCATCCATCCATATAAGCCCCTCTCCCTCCCTCCATGTCAGCCCCCCTCTGTCCATGTCAGCCCCCCTCCCTCCATGTAAGCCCCCCTCTGCCCATGTCAGCCCCGTTGCAGGTTCCCTGCTCCCTTCTCCCCATGTCTGCCTCCTTCTTCTGCAGCCACGGCTCCCTGTCTCTTAGGGAACCGCGGCCATGCCTGTAAAACCGTTGCGGAGCCTTTCTGTCTCTAAACGGGCTCCGTGCAGCATTGTCCTGCCTCCAAAGGAAGTGGTAAACAACTTCCTTCGGTGGCGGGACAATGCTGCACGGAGCCCGTCGAGAGACTGGATGGCTCCGCAATGGTTTCACAGGCTCAGCCGCGGTTCCCTAAGAGACAGGGAGACGTGGCTGCAATAGAAGGGAAGCAGTGAGTTTGCTGCTGCCAAGAAGCGGACTCGGCAGTGGCAGCAACTTGGATGCTTTTTTTTTTTTTTTTTTTTTTAACAGTGGAGTGAGGCGACCCCTGCTAAATCTTGTGGTGACCCCCATGGGGGTCACGACCCACAGGTTGAGAACTGCTGATCTAGAGAGAGTTCTTTTGGAAACTGCAAGTCCCAAATGACTAGAATCAAAAGCAACAAAAAGATGAGAAGATTTTCTATGTTGCTTAGTTCTTTAAGGTAAAAAGTCAAGGCTCTTTTACAATCTAAAGTATGAAGATTCCTTTCTGCATTAGAGGCATGAGGCCTCAGGAAGAATACAGGAAGGTAAACCGCTTGGTTTAAATGAAAAGGCGAAACCACCTTTGGCATAAAGTGGGGATGAATCCTAAGAACTACCTTATCATGGTGAAATCTTGTATAAGGAGGATCCGCCACTAAAGCCTGTAACTCACTGATACATCTTGCAGAAGTGAGGGCAACTAGGAAGATGACCTTCCAGGAAAGAAACTTTAGAGCTGTGGTGGCTAAAGGCTCAAAGGGCGATTTCATGAGCTGCCCGAGAACAAGATTCAGATCCCATGCCACCGGCAGTGGCTTAATGGGAGGTTTTGTTAATAGTAGACCTCTCATAAATCTTGCTACGAGTGGATGAGAGGAAATACATTGTTCATCCAGAGGTTCACGAAAAGCAGCAATGGCACTAAGATGGACCCTTACTGAATTGGTTTTAAGACCAGAATCTGATAAATGGAAAAGATACTCCAGAAGCGATTCCACAGTCACTGTATGGGTGTTAAGTCCCGTTTGAGAACACCATACAGAGAATCTCTTCCACTTACAGGTGTAGGATCGCCTTGTGGAAGGCTTCCTGGAAGCCACAAGGATATCCTTTACCTGTTGAGACAGGTTGATATCCGAGAATCCTAGGCTTTCAGTAACCAGGTCCTGAGGTGCAGGGACTGGGGATTCGGGTGCAATAGCATCCGGTTCTCCTGGGAAAGAAGATCTGGAGCACATCCCAACTCCAGAGGTGTGGCTTGAGAGAGATGCAGAAGCAGAAGATACCACGTCTGCCATGGCCAACATGGAGCTATGAGTATCATATGACCTCTCTCTCTCTGAAGCTTGAACAAAGTTTTGGGAATGAGGGGAATGGGTGGGAAGGCATAGAGGAAGTCCCAACCACAGTGGAGGAGGAAAGCATCCCTTGCCTAACAGTTTTGAGCAGGAATTCTGGAACAGAATCGGGGAAGTTTGGCATTCTGTGGACTTGCAAAGAGGTCTATAGCTGGCGTTCCCCAGATTCAAAACACTTGAGCAAGCTGGTCTGAGTGCAGAGACCATTCGTGTGGCAACAGTATTCGACTGAGTTTGTCTGCCCAAAGATTTTGAATGCCTAGAAGATATACCACTAGAAGGTGGATTTGAAGCTCTCTGGCAAGGGCCCACAGTCGCAAAGCTTTGTTGCATAACAACAGAGAGCCTGTTCCGCCCTGCTTGTTCACATAGAACATGGCTACTTGATTGTCGGTCTGGACCAGAACTGTCTAGTAGCTAAGATGGGTCTGAAAAACCCGGATAGCATGAAAAATGTCTCTGAGCTCTAGGAGGTTTATGTGAAGACAAGCCTCCTGTGGGGTCCAGAGACCCTGAGAATTGAGAGATCGTGCAAGTGAGCCCCCCAACCCAACTTGGACACATCTGTTGTTAGGGTGGTTTGACATAGAGGCTGCTGGAAAGGAGAGCCTATGAGAAATTTTTCCAGTGATTGCCACCATTGCAGGGACGAAATGAGACGTGTGGAGTTTCTGATTTTGTCTGTTAGCCGACCCGAGGCCTATGTCAACTGAGAGGATAGGGTCCACTGGGCTGCTCGCATATGAAGGCGAGCATAGGGAACCACATGGACAGTGGATGCCATATGCCCCAGAAGCTGAAGTATCTCCCGAGCAGTAAGGAAAACGTTCATAGCTGCTTGGGAGGCCAGCTGTATTATACAAAGACAACGTGGCTGTGGCAGGAAAGCCCTTGACTGCCTTGTGTCTAGACGAGCCTATGAATTCTAGAGATTGAGAAGGGGTGAGGTGAGATTTTGGGAGGTTTATGACCAGTCCCAAATACCGAAGAAATTGCATGGTGCGAGAGAGCGAAGCTGGCTTCTGGAGCTGTTGATGCTTGGATGAGCCAGTCGTCTAACATAAGATATGCCATACTGGGTCAGACCAAGGTCCATCAAGCCCAGTATCCTGTTTCCAACAGTGACCAATCTAGGTCATACGTACCTAGCAGTTTCCCCAAAAGACACAGGTTCCGCAATGCTTGTACTGGGTCAAGCATTGATATCCTGGGTCCCTTCTATAGGTAGGGGAAGACAAATATTCCTAGAGTTCTCAGGAATGCTGCTATTACTGCCATGCATTTTGTGAAGACTCTTGGAGCAGAAGCCAGACTGAAGGGAAGAACCCTGTACTGGAAGTGTCTTCCCTGGAAAAGGAATCGAAGGAATTTCCTGTGATCTGCATGGATGAGAATATGCGTATATGCATCCTTTAGATCTAGAGAACATAGCCAGTCCTGACTCTGAAGGTATGGCAGGAGTGTTCCCAGGGAGATCATCTTGAATTTTTCCCGGAACAGATACTTGTTTAATTCTCTGAGGTCCAGTATAGGCCTGTGTCCCTCTGTTTTCTTTGGCATGACAAAGTAGGGGGAGTAGAACCAAGTATCCTGTTGGGGTATGAGCAAGAAGGGATGCGATGCGACCTCCTGACCCAAGAGATTGGTGACAGGGACCTGAGACTTGAACTATCTTATGATTGCAGGAGGGCGCTTGCTGTGAAAATGAAGTCTGTACCCCTCTCATACATTGGACACAGTCCAGTTTTCTGATGTTATTTGTTGCTATCTTCTGGCAAAATGGCATAACCTGCCCGGGATGGTAAGGGGTTCTGGACCTTTCAGGGGCATAAAGACTAAGTTCTCTAGGAAGGAGTCAAAGCCACTGAGGAGGCTGAGTCTGTTGAGCCTGTTGAGCTCTTGGAACTTGTGGCTTCCTCTGCTGTCTGGTTTGTTGCTGCCCCTTTTTACCCATCTTACACCCCTGATGGGTGTAAGATGGGTAAAATTTCTTTTTCTTGTTGAAAAAGGGTTTCTTGACTGACTTTTTCTTTGCTGGGTTAGCTGTAGACTTTGATAGTCTGTTCAAGGTAGTATTTTCAGATTCAATCTGATTGGCCTTGTCTTGCCAATCCTTGCCAAAGAGATTTTCTCCTGTGCAAAGAATGTTTCCCAATTTATCTTGCATCCATTGTTCTAAGTCTGATGCCTGAAGCCAGGCAATACGACGTGCACCGATGGAAATAGCAGAGGTTCTGATAATGCATTCAAAGCAATCAAAGGTTGTTTGACCAGAGTAAGGAATTACCCCCTTTTTTCCTCAGGGAGAAGAGGGCTCATGAGCTCCAAGTCTCCTGCAATATCCTTGAGGAACATTCCCATATAGAGAATGTAGGAGCTGATCCTGGCTGACAACATGGAGGATTGAGAGCATCGACGCCAAAAGGCATCGAGTGTCCTCGATTCACGGCCTGGAGGATTGGAAGAATGCACTTTAGCACTCTTAATCCTACGAATCGCCAATTCCACTACCATTGAATGGTGTGGTAACTGAGTCTTTTGAAAACCAGGACAGCTTGGAACTCGGTACATGGTATTGAGTCGTCGAGAGTGCGTAGACACCGTTAAAGGAGTTTCCCACATTCTTAGCATAAGATCATGCAAGATCCTATGAATGGGCAGGGTAGTTGCCTCTTTAGGAGCCTTAGGATACTGAAGAATTTCTAATTCTTCTGCTCTGGGTTCCTTCTCCGGAGCCACCGTGATTGAAAGACCTCGAGCTAAATCACGTATGAAATCCTGAAAGGACATTTGAGCGGAGGAGTGGCCTAGTGGTTGGGGCAAGGTACTTCAGAATGGAAGGTCGGGGGTTCAAATCCCACTAGAGGACAGCAACCTTGGGCCGGAAGGACTGGGGTTTCTAGTCCCACAGGTGCTCCTTGTGGTCTTGGGCAAGCCACTTAACCCTCCATAGCCCATGTTCCCTGTAAAATAGTTATCTCCAAGTTATAATGCCCTGTTCAATGTAATTTCAATTTGTTCAATGTAAACTGCACTGATGCAGAATAGCGCGGTATATAAGAGAATGTAAATAAATAAATAAATAAATAAAATGTCTTCTGGAGGAGACATTCTGCATTGAGGAGAGAGAGATGGATCCTCCGGAAGCATTGCTCTGGTACCGGCAGAATCATCAGAGTCATCGGAATCGGAGGATTCGAAGTATCTCTGCGCCAGGTGTTCCTGCAACGCACGGTACCGGTACCGGTCTGTCGATACCTGAGATAGACTCAAAGCTCGACATGAGGGGAAGCATAGCAGACAAAGAGCTCGGTGTCAGTACCGATACTTGTGGAACTGTCTGTATTTATTTATTTAACATTTTTCTATACCGCACTATTCGGCATCAGCGCGGTTTACAAGGAACAGGTTTGTACAATGTGGAACAACCATACATTGAACTTACATAGAACAGGGAATTTAAACATGGATAACAGGTGAACTTTATACATAGTATACAAAGGGAGATTTAAACAAGGGTAACAGGTGAACTTTATACATTATATACAAAAGGGGATTGCATCATATCTGAGTTTATGATACAGGCCCTAAAGGGGATAGTTGGAAGAAGTGCAGAGTTATCGTCGTAGATTGGTTAGGCAGCGTTGGATTGATAGACTATAAGATCATGTGATACTGTTTAGGTGATGCTGTCGGAGTTACCAAAGTGTTGTATAAATAGGTGCTGTTTGAGGGCTTTTCTGAACTGGGGGAGGTTGTTTATGGTCCGGATTTCTGTTGGGAGGGAATTCCAGCATGAAGGGGCAAACAAGGCAAAGGCACGCTTTCTAGTGGATTTGTTGCATTTTGTGATGGCTTTTGGAAGAAGGATGGTATTGCAGGATGTGGTTCTTCTTAATCTGTTGTTTGGAGTAAGTTGAATCAGATCTGACAGGGTAGTTGCGGTGATACAGTTGACTGCTTTGAAGGTCATGGTGAGGATCTTAAATGTGATCCTGTAATGGATGGGGAGCCAGTGAAGGCTCTTCAGGATAGGGGTGATATGGTCTCTGCGAGACGCGCCATAGAGGGTTCTTGCTGCGGTGTTCATCGCAAGCTGTAAGGGGTTTATCGAGCTCTTTGGGAGGCCAAGTAGGATGGAATTGGCGTAATCGAAGTGGGGCATGATTATGGCCTGGAAGACTGTTCTGAAGTCGTTTGGTTCAAGAGTGTTCTTTATGAGGCGTAGTGTCCGTAATTTATGGTATATTGTCCTGATGGTATTGTCTATATGAGCATGCATGTCCAGGTGCTGGTCAAGTGTTACGCCTAAGTATTTGATCGTTGTCTTGGAGCGGAGTTCTGCGTTGTTCACCTTGATTGAAGATGGGGGAGTGAATGACTGGTCTCTTCCGATGAATAAAACTTCTGTCTTTTTTAGATTTATTCTGAGCATTTGGTTGTGTAGCCAATCTGTGACGGCATTGAAGCAAGAGGAGAGCTGGTCAAGGTTTGGATGATCTGTGTCTATTGGGGTGAACATTAGGACATCATCAGCATATACTAGGCAGTTGATGTTAAAGGACCGGATAAGGTTGCAGATGGGCTGCATATAGATATTGAATAAAAGGGCTGAGAGGGATGAACCTTGCGGAACACCTTTTTCTAGTGGGAAAGGGTCTGATAATGAGGAGCCGGAGCGGACATGTTGTCATCTGTTATTCAGGTATGAGGCGCACCACGCTAGAGCGTTGCCATGAAGGCCCTTCTCAGCGAGGCGAGATAGGAGTATCTTGTGGTCCACCGAGTCAAAAACGGCTGCGATGTCCAGAAAGATAAGGGCGAAACCCTTCCTGATGTTATCAAGCCCAATGGTAAGGGAGTTGAATAATGTAGTCAGAAGGGTATCAACTCCATTGGACTCTCTGAATCCATGCTGGCAGTAATCAAGGGGAGCGTTATTTTCAATGTGATGGGTTAGTTGCTGTTTGACTGTTTTTTCGATGATTTTAGCTAGGAGCGGGATGCTCGATATGGGCCTGTAAGAATCCATCTTTGTGGGGTCGAGCTTTTTGTTCTTCACTAGGGGTCTTATTGAGGTTTGCTTCAGGTTCTGTGGGAATATCCCCGAAGTGAAAGATGATCCTATTAGTTTGGCGAGGAAAGGGCTGAGGTCTGATTTTAGCACTTTTACCCATTGTGCCGGGCACGGGTCGCTCGGAGCCGTGGTGGTATTAATGCATGTGATGGTATCTTGGATCTCCCTTGCTGTTGGGGGGGACAAGGAGTTAAGAATGTGGTGGTTATCTGCTATCCCATTTAGAGGGAAGGAGTCGGGAGGTAGCGAGATTGTGTGTTCCAGGGGGTGGTGATTTGCAGGGGCAATGTGTTGGCTTGTCTTTGAGCGAAGGTAGTCCGCATATTCCTGGGGGTCAGGTAAATTTGTTTGGTTGGGGGCGGGCTCCTTTGCCAGATTTTTGACCAGATTGAATAGCTCTCGTGATTTGTTTATGGCTCTCAGTAGGACGTCTGAATGGTATTGTTTCATTCTTGATGATACTGCTGTTCTATGATCGTCAAGGTGGGTGTTATAAGCTTCATGGCTCTCGGTTGTCCTTGATCTGCGCCATCGTTTTTCAAGTTGCCGCAACCGCCGGAGGGATGCTGTTAGTTCAGGTGAATACCAAGGTGCTTTTTTCTTACCCCTGAGGTTTTTCTTGGTAGTTGGGACGTCACTTACTGCGTTGAGGGACTTGTTCCATAATGTTAACATGTCGTCGAGGTTGAGTTCAGGTGTTTCCAGGAGAGGGCGTATTCTCCCAATGATCTCCTGCTCGTTGAATGGGAGATAGCGTGTCCGAGTAGTAATGGTGTTGTCCATTGGGGTGGGGGGTAGTTAGATCCGCGAAGGGAAGGCAGCGAGAACCTGACGAGACTGTGGTCAGACCATGGTACTGGGCTCAGTGAGAGATTGAACTTGTGAAAGGGGTAGATGGCTATTTGAGGTGCAAATATCAAGTCGAGGGTGTTTCCCTTGATATAAGTGGGGGAGTTAACTAGTTGAGTGTAACCTAGTGCTTTGAGGGCATCAAGGAAGGCCTTGGCTTGTGTGTCTTGCAGTGCGGGGAGGTTAAAGTCCCCTAACACCCAGTTTGCTGTACGGGGTTTGCTGGGATTGCATGCAAGGTCAACAATTACTGAAAGGTCATCAGCTATTGGGGAAGGTGCTCTATATATCAGGTTGATAGTGTGGTTCTTATTTGCTATGGATATATAATCAAGATGGGGGGAACTGTTAGAGGAGATAGGCTGGAATTGTAGGCTTTCCTTAGAAAGGATGATTACTCCACCCCCAGTTCGGTCTGTCCTATGACATGAGTGTATGGCAAAAGAAGGAGGGACGTGTTGGTGGAGGAGGACAGAGTCTGAAGTAGACATCCACGTCTCTGTGATGCATAGGATGTCGAGATCGTGATCTGCTAGCATGGCGGTAATGGCAGGCCATTTCTTGCGGATGGAGCGGGAGTTAATGAGTGCACACTTCAGGTTATGGGGGGGTGGGGGTCTCAGGTTTGGGTGGGAGGGACTGCTGGATGGTGACGTAGATAAGATGGGGGTGTAGGGCTTGCCTGTGTCTTTCAGGTTGTATGTAGGGAGGTGTGTGATGTCTCTTCCATGCATTATGTAGAACAGGGATGGAGTTAGAGGTGAGGGCTTGGGAGTGGTGAATAAGGGTGAGAAGCATGCAGTAAGCTGCAAGGATATGTAGTGAAGTTGACGCTGTGGGTGAGATCATGGTGCAAGTGTGGATCGGATACAACTAACAGTATAATGGTGATAGAACAGAAACAAGTTGCAATGTAATGGTAATTTATGCTCTTAGTAAGGTTACTGGTAACAGTATAGTAATTAAGTAACAGTATGGCTAGTGGCGATAGTAAAATAACAATGGTAAGGTTGTTGGCAGCAGAATAGTAATTAGCTATTAAGCAGGCTACTGACCATAGTATTGTAGCAGCTGACAAAAGTATAATAGCAACAGTGTAGAAATTAAGTAGCAGTTAGGTTATTGACAATAGTATAATGGCAATATGGGTACTGGTAACAAGATACAGGCAGTAGTGTAATAACAGTGTAGCAGAGCTGTTGCGGGGTTATACTTGCACAGTGTAGAAGAGCTGTTGCGGGGTTATACTTGCACAGAAAGCAGGGGAGAACAGTCATCTGGGCAAATCTGTTGGTTCAGGTCTTTGCGGCGCGTTGACTGGTTGCTGGTGCTCTGCTGTTCGTGAGAGTGGGTCAAGGTTATGCCGTTGTGAGCAAGCTCGACCACAGGGGAGCTCAAGCTGCCAGGAGGATGAGAGATAGATCTGGATTTTACCCGCCGTGAGACTGAGGGGGCCACTGCCTAAGGGCCACGCCAAAGGGCCCTCTGGCGAGGCCCTCAGGCGCGGGCCTGCCAGGCGCGGGTGCGCCCGATGGCGCGAAGCTTTTAAATGTGCAGTTGAGCCCCGATTGGGCTGTGATGTGCAGGAGGCCCCTCCCGCTGCTGGTGGCTCGATCCCCGGGAAGGGGAGAGCTGCTGGTGGTAGCGGGGGCTCAGAGGAGGCAGCGCCCGATGGCGCGAAGCTTTTAAATGTGCAGTTGAGCCCCGATTGGGCTGTGATGTGCAGGAGGCCCCTCCCGCTGCTGGTGGCTCGATCCCCGGGAAGGGGAGAGCTGCTGGTGGTAGCGGGGGCTCAGAGGAGGCAGCGCCCGATGGCGCGAAGCTTTTAAATGTGCAGTTGAGCCCCAATTGGGCTGTGATGTGCAGGAGGCCCCTCCCACTGCTGGTGGCTCGATCCCCAGGAAGGGGAGAGCTGCTGGTGGTAGCGGGGGCTCAGAGGAGGCAGCGCCCGATGGCGCGAAGCTTTTAAATGTGCAGTTGAGCCCCGATTGGACTGTGATGTGCAGGAGGCCCCTCCCGCTGCTGGTGGCTCGATCCCCGGGAAGGGGAGAGCTGCTGGTGGTAGCGGGGGCTCAGAGGTGTAGTGGTCTTAACAGTGCCGAAGCTGCTAAGAGGGCCGCTAGACAGCATTCGATAGCGAGGATTCTCTGATCTATCGCTCCTGCCGATATCTGGGTGGCAGTACTGGTGGAAGCAGCTACGACCCCAGAACATGGCACCAGTAGCTCTGGAGAGGTGGAAGCCTCTGGAACATTCTGGAGCCCCATTAATGCTTTGGAGACCGAGGCCTCCCGCTGGGGCTGTTTTGCCAATGAACTTTCCTTGAGGGCAACGCCAGTGGCATCTCGATACCTGGAAGGAGATCTACCCTTTGAGGACCGGCCAGTCTTAGAAGACTTAAGCTTAGTTACCTGAGATCCATGGGAGGAAGATGAAGCCCTGGAAGACGTCGATGCAACTGACATCGTATCTGCAGCAAAAAGGGTACCGAGTTTTGCAGCTCTATTCTGCAGGCCCCTCTTAGTCATCTTTCTGCAGGAGAGACACTCCAATGGAGAATGGTCAGGACCTAAACACTTAAGACACCATTCATGGGTGTCGGTGATGGATATGGTACCACCACATTTAGAAAATTTCTTGAAACCACTAGCTTGTTTCTCCATGTTTGAAGAAAAATGGGTCTAGTGCCCAAAATGGCGCCTAGCACCAAGAGGGGAAAGACCCCTGAAAGAAAATCTTTTAGAAAGCTAGTTGTTTTTTTTTAAAAAAGAAGAAAAGAGAACCGGCGGTACCGGTAGGCATCGAATGAAGGCAGACGCGACCACAAAAAACAAAAGAATAAGAATACATTTTCTGCGGTGACAGGGTATACGTCCTGTTGGAAAACAAAGAACTGAAGAGAGTGAGTTGGAAAGGTGGGAAGGCAGCATGCAGGCGCTGTGGGATGCTCCCAAAAGCTTTCCTATTGGACGCCGGGGAGCTTTCCCACGCAGGCTCCGTCGGTACCGACGATACCCATATGTGAAGACTACATTCCTGTTTGTTCCTGGACATTTGCAATTATGGGGTTAGAAGGAAGGAGATTTCAGTTACTTGGTCCTCAAACTATGGAGTCCCTCAAGGGTCCCCACTGTTGCCCATTCTATTCCATGTGTATCTGAGCTCTTTGGATACAGTACTGAGACAGCTGGGTCTTCTATATTTTATTTATGCTAACAATTTACAAATTATTATTAATTGCTTTAACAAAACTGCAAAGTGATGAGTATACACCAATTAAAGTTATATATTGAAAAACTGCTTTACTTTGGGTTGCAGGGAAAGCCAAAACAATACCTACTGTCTTTCTTAGTTTAGCTCAAATATCGATAAAATCTTCTTTGCATAGTTTGGGTATTATTATTGATTCTCTTCTTGATATGGAACTTCAAGTGACCCAAGTAGTGAGGAATACATGTCCTTAACTCTGCATGATTAGGCAAATTAGTTGACCTACAAAAGATAGTCCAGACGATGATTCTGCTGTGCCTCGACTATTGTATTTTATATTTAGGCCTTTCAAAGAAATCATTGACTAGGCTTCAATTGATATTTTATTTATTTATTTATTTATTTATTTACATTCTCTTATATACCGCGCTATTCTGCATCAGTGCGGTTTACATTGAACAAACTGAAATTACATTGAACAGGGCATTATAACTTGGAGATAACTATTTTACAGGGAACATGGGCTATGGAGGGTTAAGTGGCTTGCCCAAGACCACAAGGAGCACCTGTGGGACTAGAAACCCCAGTCCTTCCGGCCCAAGGTTGCTGTCCTCTAGTGGGATTTGAACCCCCAACCTTCCAGCCTGAAGTACCTTGCCCCAACCACTAGGCCACTCCTCCACTCCACTCTGTATAAAATACGGTGGCCAAGATTTTGTTTAAAGCTTCATGAAGTGACCATGTTATACCATTACTGCATTCACTTCATTGGCTTTCAGTTAATGCCAGAATAGAGCTTAAATTACCATGTCTTACTTTTTTTTTTTTAATTTAAATTTTTATTGGCACACGTCAAAATACACAACACATAATATATAATCATAACCCCCCCAAGTATAAACCATTATACATTCCATACTTCATTAACAGATTGGAGAGAACCCCTCTCGCGGTGTGTACCCCATTTTCCACCATGTATACGGTTAAGCAATGTCCACACCACCTAAAGGTGCACATACGGAGGCCCCTCCCATCTCCTGAGGTCCTCCCGCTCACATTAACCTAATATTGTCCACCTTCCATACTGGTACTCTACCGAGTTATAAACACAGGCATAGGAAAACAATATATATTCCACCATAACCCCCCTTCCCCCACCCTCCCTGTAGAAAACTCCCACCCTACCACCCTTCCCGCAATAGAAAACAAAAATCCTTTAAGCATAGCAGGCATAAAGCCTTAACTCCACACCGAGATCTTGGTAACCCATACATACAATGCAAACCCAAAAGAAAGCTCACCACAGATTTCAGATGTAGATATAAACAACAGATGCAAACTGTATCAGCAATCTCAGTCCTATACAAGTGGGTTGAAGGGGTAAATGTTTTTGTCCCCGCCTTTACCGCCATACTGACCCCTCCCTCTCCACCTGCGCATACCACTATGCTACCCCTCCTACCCTCCACTGCTCATACCGCTCCCACACCCTGTTGTACCTTTTAATATCATGTTTCCGATGTGCTTCTATAGCACAGAAGCTCCTAAACTGCTCCATTCTCCCCACCACCTCCGCTAATGGGGGGACACCCATTTTCTTCCACCAACAGAGAAGGCTCATCCGGCCTGCAATTACAGAGTACCCCTGTAATCGGCTTAAATCACCCCTTCCCCCCCCCCCTCCACCCCCTCATTTAATATCACCATACTGGGAGTGAAAGGCTCCTGCACCCTCGTAATATCTCCCGTAAGCCGCTCCACCCCTATCCAATACTCCTGAACAATAGGACAACTCCAGACCATATGCAACAGATCCCCCCGGACCCCACACCCCTTCCAACAAAGGTCCGGGCTGTCTGGGTATAGAGCATGAAGCCACACCGGGGTCCAATACATTCTCAGCCTTAACTTATAGCTGTTTTCCAGCATAGCTGTCCCCGGGGCCAATTTATGAGTCCGAATATAGATCTTTTCCCACCTCTCTGAGTCCCACTGCCCTCCCAACTCCTCCTCCCACTGCAGCTGGCCCCGTATATCCCCCTGCTTAAATTCCCCCAAGAGTTTATAAAGCTTTGATATTATCCGATTATGCAATCCATTACTCCCCATCATCTCCTCAAATGGTGTAGGTTTGGCCAACAGATCTTGTTTCACCTCCCGCTGTTGAAGCCAATACCACCGACCTATATACGCAAATCGATCTTGCTCCTCCAAGCCATATTGCTGTTGCAGCCCCTCAAATCCCCTGACCCTCCCCCCAGTCTCCACCATTTGGCCAAGTTTCCACAACCCTTTCTCCCCCCACCCCTTATAAACCCCCGCCGCCTCCCCCATCTTATCCTCCATTACCGTCTGAATATGAGTTTCCCTAGAGTACATCTTCCCCCCTAATAGATACCCCCTCCATTTCACCCACACTTGTCTCATAAGCTCTCTATACGGATTCTCCTCCCCCTTCCCCCCCCGGCCCACCCCCAGATCCCAGATACAGGTGCCAGCCCCTGCTCCCTCCTCCCCCTCCATCCCCACCCACCCTGGGCGCTCTGCCCCCTCCTTCCACGCAAACAATGTCCGAAGTTGCGCCGCCGCATAATATCAGTGCAATGATGGGACCCCCAACCCCCCCACCTCCTTCGGTCGGTACATAGTAGCCCGAGCTACTTTCGGGCGCTTTCCATCCCAAATAAATTGCAAAAGCATTTGCTGCATCTGATCTATTTCCTTTCTTACCAACCTACAAGGTAATGACATATATACAAACAGTAACCTTGGGAGAACATTCAATTTCACCACTGCGATACGGCCCATCCACCACAAATATAACCCCCTCCAGCGTGATAAATCCTGCCAGATTTGCTCTACCAGTCCCCGATAATTCCCGTGCTGAAGCTGAAATAAAGGGGTCCCCAACTGGATCCCCAAATATCGGAAACCCCCTGCCACCCACCGAAACTTAAAATGGTGTCGCAAACTTTCTTCCACCCGGGGTTCTAAGTTAAATCCCAGCAGTTCCGTTTTCCCCTGATTCATTTTATAGCCCGCTAACCGGCTGTACCTTTGAATAACCGTCATCAGCACTGGTAGTGTTGTAAGCGGCTGTGTCAAAGTAAAGATCATGTCGTCCGCAAAAAGGCCTATCTTTTCCCCCGCCCTCGGAGCATTACTCCCTTGATATCCCCCGTACGCCTAATGAAGGCCGCCAGCGGCTCAATAGCCAATGCAAACAGTAAAGGTGACAGTGGACATCCCTGCCTAGTACCCCTATGAAGCTCGAAACTCTCTGAATACCCTCCATTTACTCGAACTCTAGCTCGTGGTCCCTGATAAAGAGCTCTTATCCAGCCAATATACTGCCCTCCGAATCCCATTTTCTCCAACACCTTAAACATAAAAGGCCACTCCACCCGATCAAAAGCTTTTTCCGCATCCACAGTGACCAGCACCGCCGATTCTTTAGTTCTCTGGAGGTGCCACATAACATTCAGAATCTTTCGCACATTGTCACTCCCCTGTCTTCCCTTTACAAACCCCGTCTGATCAGGGTGTATCAGTTGCGGCACCACGTCCTGGATCCTATTCGCCAGCACCTTTGCCAGAATTTTGGCATCTAAGTTTATTAAGGATATGGGCCGATAAGATCCACATACCCCCTTGTCTTTACCTGGTTTCGGTAGGACCTGTGATAAGGAAGCTTATCATAGCTCAGGTAGGAGCTATAGAAAAGATGATGTGACTCTGAACAAGCAACCTGTCAGTTCTGGTAGAAGCAAGAAAACAGAGTTTTCACATAAAAGACTACCAGTCCCAGAATGCACCAGGTTTCCAGCAGCCATGAGAGGGGCTGAGGTGAGAAAATGTGTGTGCAATCAAGAGAGCTATGAGGTAATCCCTAAGCACTCATCTCAAAGGGCAGGGCCTGATTCAACACAGCTGTGCTGTGTTAGGGAGCAGCACACATTAGGAAAGAATAAGAATAGAGATTATTCTTCAGATAACAGCTTCAGGGAGAGCTAAAAGAACAGCTTCAGGAAGAGATACAGAGACAGCAACGGCTACAAGCTCAAGCACCAGTATCACCTGGAGAAACAGAAGCCAAGCCAAGCGGATAGAGAAAGAAGGAAACTCTCTGGAAGGAAGAGAAGAAAGGCCATTGGAAGGTCTGGGAGATTCCAAGGCAGTACTCATACTGGGAGGTATTCCAAAAGCCAGCAGAGTCCATTGGACTGGATTCAGCCAGAGGAATGGATTGGCAGAGATAGGAATCACCAGTGGCTACCTGGAAGAGAGAAGACTGCATGTGGAAGGGACTTTCAGACCAAGGCCAGAAGGTATGTGAGAGGAGATCCAGTGTCCAGGGATCAAGATTGGAAGGCTGGACATCAGAATTGGATTACATATTGGCCAGGCTTTACAGAGAGGAATTATGATGGCAGGAGAGGCTCAGGTATGAACACTGATCCAGACCCTATCTATAATAGAGAATGGCAGCAAGGGAATAAGCATTCTCATGATAGTGCCTTAATGAAAGACTCATCTGTGCCAATGTATGATATTGACCCTATGATTGTTGATGAAGGGGGAGATACAGCAGATGAAACTATTTATATGGACTGTTCTCTATCTAAATGCTATTGCTAGTTTTCCGTGAGCAAACACATCAGCCATCACAAAGAAACCTAACTTTGTTCTTTATTTCCACTGCAAATAGCTCTTAAAGCAGGATTTGGGCTCACACAGTAGCAGCCAGCCAGCTAAAGGCTTTCAGCTGGTCCATTGATAGTAATTAGGGCTGCACCTGATTGTGTGTGTGAGCAAGGGAGAATCACTGCTGAGATCGGCGTGGAAAATAAGCAGAAGTTAACCTAACCAGCAAAGTTTATTCTTTACTTTGTGCCTTTGTGTTTGGTAATTATTTGCTAAGAAAACATTAGCTAATTGCCTGACAAGCTGAAGGTTGTTTTCTGGTTTACTTTGTGACTTTTTGTTATCCATTTTAAACACTGCAAGCAAGTAACCTCATTTATAGTGCTATCAAGCATACATGTGCTGGGTGAATTAAACCCCATCAATAAAAGAAGTATTTTATTGATCTTACCACTTGGTTTCACAACTCAAATTATTGTCATCAGCTGTGTTTGGGAGTGAATGAACTACAATACCCACAATACCTTGCAAGAATCATATGAATATATGCATCGTCAAGATTGTGTAAGTTCTCACCCTAGGCAGCCGTCTGACAGACCGTGATACCAGCCTCCGCCATTGTCCGTGGGAGTCCCTCCCCTTGCAAAACCCTATTCGCGACCCTGGTAAAAACTGGCGTGATTTGTTCCAACATTACCTTATAAAACTTTGCCGTGTACCCATCCAATCCCGGCGCCTTCCCAAGTTTCAAAGTAGCAATAGCCCTCCTGACCTCCTCCTCCTGTATCTCCCGTTCTAACCGCTCCCTTTCCTCCCCAGTCACTTGCGGTAGGCCACATTCCTCCAAAAACTCATCAATTTCCTGTCCTCCCGCCCGTAGTTCGCTTCCATATAATTTCTCATAGAACTCCCTAAATAACCCCCGGATTCCCTTAGAATTATGTACCCATTCCCCTTTAGTATTACGTATGCCTTCTACATGCGTTGCCTGCCTCCTCCCCTTAAGGCGGCTTGCCAGCAACCTCCCCACCCGATTTCCCCCTTCAAAATGAGCCTGCTTTAGTACTGTTAGCTGGAACGCAATCTCTTGGGACCGCAGTTTGCTCAACTCCGCTCGTACCTTAGTAAGTTCCGCAAGAGTATGGGGATCCGACACTTTCTGATGCATACCCTCCAAACGTCTCAACTGTCTCAGTAAATCCTTTTCCACTGCCCCTTTTTCCCTCTTTACCCGCGCCCCCAAACTCACTAGCTGTCCCCGGACTACCGCCTTTAAACCATCCCACACTACCCCCATAGGCACCTCCCCCGTATCATTAAACCGGAGGTATTCCTGTATACTATCCTTAAGCTTCCCCACGTGCTGTTCCTCCTCCAGCAAGGAGTCATTAAGTTTCCAGAATTTGAGACTTTCATCCACTCTACCCATGTCAAAGCGTACGCTCACTGGAGCATGATCTGACCAGGTTATTGAGCCCTGCTCCACTTCCTTTATTCTCTCCAGCCAAGTTCCACCCCCCCCCCAAATCATGTCTAACCTGCTATATAAGAGCCATGTACTGGAGAGTAGAATGTATACTTCCGTTCCCCTGGATGCCAGCTCCACCAGATATCTACTAAACCCAATCTTTCCCGCAATTTATGCAAGCTTCGCCTATCCCCACGGCCCCCTCCCCCCTGCCCCCCACTAGTATCGATTCGGGGATTACATGTCAAATTAAAATCTCCCCCCAAGATTATGGGAACATCCCCAAATCCCTCCAAATCCTTCAAAACTTGCTCAAACGCCTCCCCCTGCTTCTCATTTGGACCATATAGACTTATCACCCACACCTCTTCCCGCTCAATTTGCAATAGCACCCCCACCCACCTGCCTCCTTTCCCCCGTCGGATATCCTTCACCATATTATGGTATTCCCCTCCCACCAAGATACCGACCCCCCCTTTCCTAGTATTAATTCTTTGACCCGCCAGGACCACTGTTCCCTCTAAGCTGTACGCGTGTGCGCGCGCACACACCTCACCAAGCGAGCGCACATACTTTACAACAAAGCGCACAAAAATTACGGTTCTGATTCTGATGGAAAAAAACACAGATGTCTTAAAATTTAAAAGTTGTGATTGTAATTGCTAGAGATGTTTCGCTTCATTTAGTAATTGTCTATTTTCATTTAATTTGATTAAAATCAATGTGGTGTACATACTGTATTCTGACGTGTAGTCAAATTTTAAAGTATATAACTCCCAAGTGTCGTTATGTGGCGCACAAAAATTTAACCTTCCTTCAAAAACTGCACAGCTGATATTTTATGCGCACACAGCCTACAGAAAATTAGAGGGAACATTGGCCAGGACCACCTTGGGGTATTGTCTAGATTCCAACAAATACACCTGCCCCACCTGCAAGTGTGTTTCTTGTATGCACATAATATCCGCACCCATTCTTCTACCTTCCATCTCCACCAATTGCCTTTTCTGTCTCGTACGCAACCCCTTTACATTCAATGTCATAACCATTAACTTTCTCCTCTGCTCACTCCCATTCCCCAAGTCCTCCCCTCCCTTCCTTCCACCCCCCCCCCCGCCTTCCCTCTCCCCCCACCCACCCTCCCCCCTTGCCCCATCCCCCCGGCTTGCTACCCATTCCAAGTAGCCTCCCCAAGTCCTGCTGCCCTCTCACCTGCCCTCCCCTCCCCCCTCTCCCCCCTCATCCTCCGTCACTTCCAGAGGACAACCTAGGAGTAGTGCGCCCCCCTTCCCCAGCCATATGCTTTCACTTGCCCTTCTCCCCCTTCCCCCTGCTCCGTCCTTCTCTCCCCCACCCTCTTCCGCCCACTCGCTCTCTCATGCCCCCTCCCTACCCCACCTCCCCCTCCACTCCTCCTAACCTCTCCCCCTATTTGCCCCCTCCCCCATCCATTCCCCCTTGTGCTGCCCTCCCTCCACCTTCCCCTACCACCTACTATATTCCTTTCTCTACACCCTCCAACATCCCCTCCCCTCACGCGCCCCACCACCCCACCTTCCTTCCCCCACACTACCATGCATATTACAATTATATCACTTAAACAAATATTCTTAAACCAAACACGACCCCCCTCCCCCCAATGCTCAACCAACATGCTCTCAGTCCTCAAGCTTCTTCAGGTTTCCTCCCTCAATCGATCTTCTCGCAGCATTTTACCTTGCCCTGCCGTCCGCTTATTCCTTCGCTCTGGGCTATCTCCACGCTGCTCCTGCCCTCATCCTGTAGACGGGCCTACCCCCCGGGATGTCTCCTGGGGTCGTAAGTCCACCTCTCATAGAACCTTCATCGCCTCCTCTGGCGACTGTGTCCGCCATGTCCGCCCTTTAATGGTAAATGATAATCCAAAAGGATGCAGCCACCGGTATTTAATTTCCGCTCTCCGCAATTGTTGTGTAACTGGTTGCATTGCCCTCCTTCTCTGCAACGTACCCGCTGAAAGGTCCTCAAATATATTCACTGGATACCCCTGCCAGATGAGGGCTCCGCCCCTCCTCACTTTGTTAACAATCTGCTCCTTGATTTTATAACGTGCCAGGCAAACTATAATATCCCTGGGCCTGTTACCAACTGGTGGCCCCAATGCTCTGTGTGCTCTCTCAAATTGTATGCCCACCGCTGCCACCTCCTCTCCACCTTTCCGTAGCAGCTCAAAACATACAGACTTGGCCACTTTTTCTGTATCTTGAAATTCTTTCTCCTCTGGAACTCCACGGATTCTCAAGTTATAGCGGCTGGATCGATTTTCCAAATCCTCCAACTTATACAGCAAGGCCTCATATTGCGATCCCAACTTTGCACCCCTCTGTGCCTCTCCCGCCTGTTGCTGTTCAATCTCCTGCAAACGGTTCTCGTGGTCTCCCATTCTACACACCAGTTCTCCAAGTTCTTCCTTCAGAGGCCCCAACAGTTCATTCAACTCACTTTTCACAGACTGCACTTCTTTTTTGATTTCAAGAAACTAGTCTCTTAGCTCCGCTCTGGTGACGTTTTGCGTGGGTTCCATTCCAGGGGCTTTTACATTCTCCATCTCTACTTCTCCCCCCTGATCAGCAGGCCCATCTTGGAGCTTTTTGTTCTCCATCTGCTCCAAGTCGCTCTTCCCTCCTTGCAATCCAGAGTACACATATTCTCTGAGGTCGGCTGCTTTTCTTCTGGTAGTCATCCCTGAGCCAAATTCTCCACCTGGCAATGAATTTATCTCCCTTTTTCACAGGCTCACATGCACGGTATTTGAAATATTACTGTCCTTTCTCACTCCACTTATGCACACTTTTCCCCTGCCTGCCTCTTGTGGGCACCAGGTCCTCTCACTGCCTCTCCAGGGGTCTCTCCAGCCTCACAGCTCTCCCCTCTGGTCTCAGCTCTGCAGGCATACAACTCTTTCTGCCTTCTCAATGCCCGAAGATCATACTCCTCAGCTCCTTCTCACGTCCAACACTACAGTACCTCCACTGCTGTTTAGCCTGATAGTCTCTCAGTTGTTGAGGGTGCGTGGCTCCAGCTCCTCACTGCCCCTTTCCTGCCTCTCACACAGAGCACGCCGTCTCTCCGGGCGCCATTTTCTGCTGCACGCGGCTGCCCTTCACTCCTGCGATCGCGGCTCACCGCCGCTATGTTTTGCCGCCGCCGGCTTTCCGCCGGCCTCTGCCACCTCCCAACAGTTTCCCACACCCGGGGCGTCCGTTTTCTACCTCCGGGGGGCTGTGCAATCCCTCCGATGGCTGGGTCGGTGCCGGAGCAGCTCCTTCAAGCCGCCATCGGCTCTGGTGATGTCACTTCCTCCACCATGTCTTACTTTTAAAGTTATTTACATTTTGCCTCCTGATTATATTGCTTCCTACGTTCAGTTAAGTCAGACGTTTAATACCTCCCATTCTTTACATAGGAATAAGCTGAAATTGCCAGCTGGTTCTTTTTTAGGCTAGCAGAAAGTAAAAAGATATTTGAATCTATGGCCTTGAATCTATGAAATTCTCTTACTTTGTAATTGCATACTACTACCACTACTATTTATCATTTGTATAGCGCTACTAGCATACACAGTCCTATTTAATATTTTGGAAACTTTTAAATACATAGCCGTTTGTAAGATATTTTAATCTCACTGAGTAATTGGCCAATGAATCTTGGTCAAGTTTATAATTATAATTTGTATTTATTTTCTGTTTTTAATTTTTGTATTGTAATATGGATTTATTGTAATATTATTTTATATTTTATATGATTTATTTCATTTCTTTTGTAAGTCACTCTGAGCTATCGATATGGGTGGATTAAATGAAATGAAATTTTTTTAAAACCTAGATTCTTTGGGGGGTGTTTACTAAATGGCGGTAGCGGAGTCCGTGCAATATCAGAGCCACGGCTCCGATATTGCTCAGAGTCCACTATCGCCTTTTAGTAAACACCCCCCCCCCCTCCCCATGTCTTTCTTTTAGGTTTGTTCTTATCAGTTTTCTCAGCCACAAGAAAATGTAGGGATGGGAGGTCAACTGAAGTGTAGAAATCTTGAGAGATCATCTAGACAGGAAGGTAGATAAAACAGACTGGCAGAGCGTGGGCATGGATGGAGACCTGTCACACCAGGAAAATATTCAGGATTTGTCTGGGCTCTAGGGGAGTAAGTCCACACAGGTGCCATCACCTATGTGTGGTTGCCTTATCCGGCTTGCTATGCAGATCAGGAGGAGTGGCAATGGAATTCAAACCTGGCTTCCCTGCTCTCAGGGTTATTTTAGAAGGCCCAAGGGAGGGAGGAGTAGCCTAGTGGTTGGGGCAAGGTACTTCAGGCCGGAAGGTCGGTGGTTCAAATCCCACTAGAGGACAGCAACCTTGGGCCGGAAGGACTGGGGTTTCTAGTCCCACAGATGCTCCTTGTGGTCTTGGGCAAGCCACTTAACCCTCCACTGCCCATGTTCCCTGTAAGTATTAGTGTATGTGTCTCATATCCCTGCGTGTTAAATGTATCCCCTAATTGTGTTGTGACCGCTTTGATTGAAGGATAAGGCGGTATACAAAACTGTCTAAATAAATAAATAAATTTAAACCGAAGTTTATAAATCTTATTAAAATCACCACAAAAAACACACTTTGCTTACTCACCACAGAGATGTCTATGTCTGGTGCTGTCACAAATCCGACAAGCTTAAGTTCTAGTGCTTTCAAATTACGCACAGCCACCTGAAGTAGAACAGAAAAAAATTGAACCCACTCATATTTACACAAGCTCGAGAGCTGCTTTAACGCTATGTGCATATTTTAAAAGGAACGTGTACTCTGGTCATGCTCCACCCAGGGCTGGATTTAAGACAACTGCATCCGTAGACAGGACAGCAGCATGGTGGGAAAAGGAGGTTTCTCCCCCTAAAGCACGTGGAAGCAGGCTGCTGTTTAGCCCAGGCATCTGGGGCCTTCAGAATTTGGTGCTTAGGCAGTTGCCTATGTTACAGTGCCTGAATCCGGTCCTGCCTCCATCCAAACACCCATCCCAAGCACACCCACACCAGAGTCACTTTCAAGTATGTGTATTCTTCTCATTAAGCATATTGCATGTGCTGGAGAATTTTATAAGAGGCATTTTGCATGGGAATACCTGCATATATGCACCAAAAAGCCTTTATAAAATTATCCTGCATCTGTCAAGGTGTAGTAGAAATGATGTTAACCAAATGGCAGACTGGACTCTGTCCATTCCAAAAAAGCCAAAGGTTCTGTGGTCTTCATCGTAAAGATGCACTTCAGCTCTGACAACATAAAAGCTGCTTCTGTTGATTATATAAGACAGGAGGGCGTAACAGCAACACCAAAAAACATTAAAAAATGTTAAGTTGCCATGTATCAACTCAAAGAGTAAATAGCAAAATACAGTTTAAAAATATAGGTCTGTTCTGAAGAACGACCATTGTTTCAACAGTAAAACCAGTGAAATAAGTGGCTGAAAAGGTCAAACATATTGGTACACTACTTTAACAGGGAAATAAAACACTCAATCTGCTCTAATATCAAATATCAACATAGTGACGCATGTCCTGACATTCATATTTCAGGCTATTTTTACCTCTGTTTAATTCATTTTTAGTGCTTTCAAGTTTCCATGTTAGTATTATTTTCTCAACTAAAAAGATTCAAATTAGCTAGTACTCTCTATTAAACCCTTTGAGAATAAAAACTTCCATACTCTACTAATATACGCTCAATGAAAAGAGATACTAATTACTCAAGTATTACAACATTTGAATTTTAGGCCTTAGTGAGCAGAACTACAACCAAAATGTAACAAATAAAAACCAAATAAAAAATATTTGGTTCAAAATTCAAAGGAACTTTTACATTTAGTAGCCTCCGCTAAATACATAAGCTTCCTAAACCTGGATTTTCAGCACCAGTACCTGGATAGTGGCACTGGAAATCTCTCTAATGACTGCTCATTCAAGGGCACAGCAAGGACAAAGCGCCCACCAATATTCAGCCAAGGCTAAAAGAAACCACCTAGCTATATACCAAGGGCTGAATATCACCACTACAGACACACATTATACAGATATTCAGTCACCATCTATCCATTTAGTGGTACTGAAAGAGTAGTTACTTACCTGTAACAGGTGTTCTCCATGAGCAGCAGGAATCAGTCCTCACATATGGGTGACGTCGGTGCCGATGGAGCCCCCATGCGGAGCATTTCCCCAGCTTTCAAAGAAAGCCTTTGGGAATGCAGCGCGCCTGCGCGGTCCCCTTCCCGCCCAAGGGTACCATCTTGCTCAGTCTGATGACATAGCTAAAAGACAGCAAAAATCAAAATAAAGTATATGACTGCAACTCCAGGGGAGGAGGGAGGGTCGTGAGGACTGATTCCTGCTGCTCCTGGAGAACACCTGTTACAGGTAAGTAACTACTCTTTCTCCAGGACCAAGCAGGAAGTCAGTCCTCACATATGGGACTCCCCAGTTCTAGGCTACCGGGAACCCAAAGCTGAAAAAATGGCTCCCTCTCAAGAGCCTCAGCATCTTTGATAAGAATATCCTCTGAGAAGGCCCCCGTACGGTAGCCCAACGCAAGGGCCGGAGGGTAGGAGTTGCCTAAACCTCAAAGAGATTACGGAGTTCCGCCTGTCCGAAAGCATTGTCCCTTTGAGACTCTCTCGAGGCAGTAGTGGGCTGCAAAAGTCTGGCTTGAAGAACAAGTAGCGGCCCGGCAGATGTCTGCCAATGGAACACAGCGGAGATGAGCTACTGCCCTGACACGGTGGGCCGTGACTCGACCCTGCAAGGGAAGGTCGGCTGCCTTGTACGCCCAGGCGATACAATCTGCTACCCAATTGGACAACGCACGCTTGGAGACAGATAATCCCAATTTATTAGGGGCAAAGGAGACGAAGAGCTGAGTAGCCCTTCGATGCCCCCACGTACGTTCAATGTAAAACGCCCTCTTACAGTCCAGAGTATGCAAGACTGTCTCAGCCCGGCTGGTATGCGGCCTGGGAAAGAAGGTCGGAAGAACCACCTCCTGGTTGAGGTGGAAAGAGGAGACAACTTTTGGAAGGAACTTCGGATGAGTCCGAAGGACCACCCTATTCCTATAGAACCGTGTGTACGGTCTATCAGAAACCAGAGCTTGTAGTTCACTCACACGTCTGGCCGAGGTAAGAGCTACCAGGAAGAGCACCTTCCAAGAAAGGAAGCATAAATGGCAAGTAGCCATCGGCTCAAACGGTCGGCAAGTAGGTTATTGCAAGACCACATTCAAATCCCACTCAGTGGCAGGTGGACGAATCGGAGGCTTGAGCAAAAGCAAGCCTCTGAGGAAGCGGGACACCAAGGGGTGAACCGACAGAGACTGTCCCTCCACCGGTGAGTGGAGTGCTGAAAGAGCACTGAGGTGGACCCGAACAGAGTGGACTTAAGGCCAAGGTCTGACAGGTGAAGTAGGTATTGCAGCACTACTGGCACAAGGCAGGAGAAAGGATCTTCATTGTGCTGAGAACACCACAGTGAGAACCTGCGCCACTTGAGTGCATAGGACTTTCTGGTGGATTGCCTCCTCAAGGCCAAGACCACCTCCTCAACTTCCCTAGCTGGAAGTAAGGGAGCTAGCACTATCCCTTCAGCAGCCAGGCCATCAGATTGAGGGATCTGATATTGGGGTGCAGAAGGGAAACCTGATCCTGAGACAGGAGATCGGGTTGCAACCCCAGAGGGAATGGAGTTTCCACTGCCAACTGCAGAAGAAGTGGAAACCACGGATGCCTTGGCCATCTGGGGGCTACTAGAATGACTGAGGCCTTTTCCCGTAGAATCTTGAACAGAGTTCGGGCCACCAGGGGCGTGGAAGGAAACACATACAGCAGGCCCATAGACCAAGAGATCAGAAACGCATCTGCTGCCATTCTCGGGGGATGTGGCTGTCTGGAGCAAAACCTGGGCAGCTGATAGTTCAGTGGACTTGCAAAGAGATTGATGGATGGGAGCCCCCATCATAGAAAGATCTGCTGGACCACCAGTGGATTCAACTACCATTCGTGAGGCTGGAGAATCCTGCTTAGTTTGTCTGCCAAATAGTTCTCCTGACCAGGTAGATAAACTGCTTTGAGCAACATGCCTTGTTTGACTGCAACGGAGCAAAGGGCCTGCACCTCCTGACACAGGAGTCTGGACCCTGTGCCCCCTTGCTTGTTCACATAGAACATTGCTACCTGATTGTCTGTCTGACTAAGACAGACTGGTGAGAGAGGGTATGAGAAAATGTCTGTAGAGCTAAGCGGATTGCTCGCAGCTCCAAAAGATTGATCTGCTGTGTGGCCTCCCGAGGAGATCAGAGGCCTTGAGTGCACGTGCCCTGGCAATGTGCACCCCAGCCCTTTAAGGAAGCATCGGTCGTCAGCACCCTTGTGTGCACTGGGGCCTGAAAAGGTACCCCCCTGAGAAGGTTTGGGAGATGTAACCAGCACTGCAGGGAGTCCAAAAGTGGTTTGGACACCTTTACTCTGTCTCGGAGGAACAAGCAGGAAGTCAGTCCTCACATATGGGACTCCCCAGCTACATGCTACCAAAAGCCCATAGTGAAAAACATGGTCGCCCTCAAGAGGAGCCATGAGCAGCAGCAATGGAGTCTGTAGCTACAGACTACAGCAGGATCCCTGTGTCCGATGAAACCAGCAATCCGGTACATAAGAACATAAGATATGCCATACTGGGTCAGACCAAGGTCCATCAAGCCCAGTATCCTGTTTCCAACAGCGGCCAATCTAGGTCATACATACCTAGCAGTTTCCCCAAAAGACACAGGTTCCACAATGCTTGTACTGGGTCAAGCACTGATATCCTGGGTGCCTTCTTAATAATGGTTTATGGACCTTTCCTCCAGGAACTTGTCCAAACCTTTTTTAAACCCAGCTACACTAACAGCTCTTACTACATCCTCCGGTAACAAATTCCAGAGTTTGATTACACGTTGAGTGAAAAAATATTTTTTTTATTAGTCTTAAATAGTTTACCCTATAGCTTTATTGCATGTCCCCTAGTCTTTCTATATTCTGATAACATAAACAATCGATCTACGTTTACCCGTTCCACTCCGTTCATTAATTTATAGACTTCTATCATATCTCCCCTCAGCCCTCTCTTTTCCAGGTTAAAGAGCCCTAACATTTTTAGCCTTATTTATTTATTTTATTTATTTACATTCTCTTATATACCGTGCTATTCTGCATCAGTGCGGTTTACATTGAACAAACTGAAATTATATTGAACAGGGCATTATAACTTGGAGATAACTATTTTACAGGGAACATGGGCTATGGTTAAGTGGCTTGCCCAAGACCATAAGGAGCACCTGTGGGACTAGAAACCCCAGTCCTTCTGGCCCAAGGTTGCTGTCCTCTAGTGGGATATGAACCCCCGACCTTCCAGCCTGAAGTACCTTGCCCCAACCACTAGGCCACTCCTCCACTCCACTTCTTCATAGGAGTATCCTTCCATCCCCTTTACCATTTTGGTGGCTCTTCTCTGAACCTTTTCTAATAACGCTATATCCTTTTTAAGATACGGCGACCAGAATTGCACACAATATTCAAGGTGCGGTCTCACCATGGAATAATATAGAGGCATTATAATATATTTTGTTTTATTTTCCATTCCTTTCCTTATGATACCTAGCATTCTATTTGCTCTCTTGGCCACTGCTGCACACTGGGCCGAGGGTTTTAACATATTATCCATGACGCCTAAATCTTTTTCCTGGGTGTTAGTTCCTAATGTGGAACCTTGCATCGTGTAACCATAGTTTGGGTTGTTCTTCCCTAGGTGCATAACTTTGTACTTGTCCACATTAAATTTCATCTCCCATTCTGATGCCCAGTCTTCCAATTTATCAAGATCCTCTTGCAATTTTCCACAATCCTCTTGGGTTTTAACAACTTTAAATAGTTTTGTGTCATCTGCAAATTTGATAACCTCACTTGTTGTTCCACTTTCCAGGTAGCCTGAACACAGAAAGGTCAGAGGGTACAAGTTGCCTAAACCCCGAAAAGATTACAAAGCACAGCCCGGCCAAAGGCACTATCCAGCCGGGACTCCCTTTCCAGACAGTAATGGGCTGCGAAGGTATGGACTGAAGATCAGGTAGCAGCCCAGCAATGTCCACCATTGGGACGGAGCGCAGGTATGTCACAGAGGCCGCCATAGCTCTGACACAGAGCGTCGTGACTCGGCCTTCCAGCAGAAGCCCCACCTGCTCATAGGAGAGGGCGATACGGTCTGCCACCCAGATAAACAGTGCACGTTTGGTCACCGCCTCCCCTAGTCTACTGGGGTCGTACGAGATGAAAAGTTGAGCAGCTTTGTGGTGGCCCTGAGTACTTTGGATATAGAAGGACAAGGCTCTCTTACAGTCCAGGGTATGAACACCGTCTCCGCCCTATTGGTGTGAGGTCTTGGGAAGAGGTTGGGGAGTACTACCTCCTGGTTGAGATGGAAGGATGATACCACCTTCGGAAGGAATTTAGGGGGTGTTTGGAGCACCACCCTGTTGTTGTAGAACCTGGTATACAGCGCCTCCAACATAAAGGCCTGCAGCTTGCTAACTCTGCAAGTGGAGTTGAGTGTGACCAGGAACACCACCTTCCATGAGCTTTAACACAAGTGGCAGATAGCCAGAGGCTCAAAAGGTGGGCGAATAAGCTGCCCCAAAAAAACATTGAGGTCCCACTCGGTCGCCGGAGGGCGAACCAGGTTATTCGATAAAAACAGATCCCTTAGGAAGTGGGTCATCAGCAGCTGGACTGAGAGGGGTTTGCCATCCACCGGGTGGTGGTGCACCACCAGGACATTAAGGTGCACCCTGACGGAGTTCGATTTAAGCCCGGATTGCAAGAGGTGGAGAAAGTACTGTAGCACCAGTCCCACCGGGCAGGAGAACAGATCGGTCCCGTGCTCCGCACACCAAGTTGAAAACCTGCACTATTTGAGGGTGTACGCTTTCCTCAGCTTGTTGTGCTGTGAGGGCTTGCATGCATCAGTGATGCTGAGAGCTAAACTATCAGTAGTTTAACTACTGGCAGGGTCTCCCAAGATGGACAGGTCTCAGCTGAGGTGCCAGACCAAGACAAACCACCCATCTGGGCAGCAGCAGAATGGGACAGTGTTGACGGCGGAGGATCACATTTTTGTGACAACGGCAACAACACCAAACTTAAACTGCGCGGAAGAAAGGCCCGGCAATCTACTTCTGTATCTTGCCATGAAAATCCAATGGATAGTTACAACAAAACAAATTGTGCTATGGTGCTGGAAGATGAGACCCCTAGGTCAGAAGGCACTCAACTAGCTACTGGGGAAGAGCTAAAGACTTTTCAGAGTAAAGCCAGCATTTATGATGTGTTTGGATCAAAGCCCTCGGGAAGTCTGACTGCTGATGTAGCTGCGCATGAAATGAGAGTCAGAAGCTGTAAAGATGTCTTACACATTGGAACATGGAATGTACAAAGCATGAACCAAGGGAAGTTGGAGGTGGTCAAGAATGAAATGGAACGTGTACAACTTGATCTGTTGGGTGTCAGCGAACTGAAGTGGACTGGCATGGGGCACTTTGCATCAGATGATCACATGGTCTACTATGCTGGAAATGAAAGACAAAAAGAAATGGTGTTGCATTTATAATAAAGAAGAAACTTGCAAGAACTGTAATGAAATATAATGCAGTCAGCGAACGCTTAATCTCTATTCGTCTACGAGGATTGCCTATCAACACAACTATAATTCAAGTATATGCCCCAACAACAGCTGCAGAAGAGAATGAAATTGAAGAGTTCTATGAACAAGTACAAGCTGAAATTGACAGAACATGCAAACAGGATATCCTGATAGTCATGGGTGACTGGAACGCAAAAGTTGGCAACAAAGAAGAAGGCAAAGTAGTTGGAAAATATGGACTTGGCAACAGAAATGAAGCTGGAGAAAGACTGATAGAATTCTACAAGACCAACGATCTATTCATCTCAAACACCTTCTTCCAGCAACACAAGCGGCGACTGTACACATGGACTTCACCCAATGGATTGTATAAAAATCAAATTGACTACATCTGTGGAAGTCAACGATGGAAAAGCTCTGTAACATCAACAAAGACAAAACCTGGAGTTGACTGTGGTACAGATCATCAACTACTAGTATGCAAACTCAAGCTAAAGTTGAAGAAGAGCAAACAAATGAATGCAGCAAAATATGACCTTGAGAATATACCACTGGAATTTAAAGACTGCCTGCAAAATCGATTTGCTGCTTTAGATACAAATGACAGAGCTCCGGAAGAGTTATGGAATGACATCAAGAACGTTGTGTTGGAAGAAAGCGAGAAGTCTCTACAAAAGGTGAAAAAGCAAAAACGGCCAAAATGGATGACGGAAGAAGCTCTGAAAATTGCCCAGAAATGCAGAGAAGCTAAAGCCAGAGGAGAAAGAAAGACAATCACAGAACTCAACAGAGATTTCCAACGTGCAGCAAGACAGGACAAGGAAAAGTACTACAATGACACTTGCAAGGAAATAGAAGCAGAAACTATTAGAGGAAGAACAAGATCGGCTTTCCTAAAGCTACGAGAGTTAAAGAAAAAGTTCCAGCCTCAAATTGGAATGTTACAAGATGCTCAAGGTTCTATGTTGAATGATGCTGAGAAGATCAAGAAAAGGTGGAAGGAATATACAGAGTTTTTATATGATAAAGATCAAGTGGACCAACAGCCGTTTCAACCTGTACCTTATGATCGGGAACCATTGGTGATGAAAGAAGAAGTTGAAGCAGCATTGGAAGCCTTATCAAAGAACAAAGCACCAGGCATTGATAGCATTCCCATAGAAGTATTGCAGCAATCTGATGCAGCTGTTACCGTACTCACAAAGCTCTGCCAAGAAATATGGAGGACAACATCATGGCCAACTGACTGGAAAAGATCTGTGTTTATACCAATACTAAAGAAAGGTGATCCAACTGACTGTGGAAATTATCGCACAATCGCTCTGATCCCACATGCCAGCAAGATTCTACTGAAGATTATTCAAAAGACACTACAACCATACCTGGAACAAGAACTACCTGAAGTGCAAGCAGGGTTCAGGAAAGGGCGAGGAACGAGAGACATCATTGCAGATGTGAGATGGATCCTTGAAAAGACTAAAGAATACCAAAAGGATATCTATTTGTGCTTTATCGACTATAGCAAGGCTTTGACTGTGTAAACCATGAGAAACTCTGGACCACATTAAGAAGCATGGGTATACCAGAACACCTGATTGTTCTCTTGTGCAATCTGTACATTGATCAAGAAGCAACAGTTCGAACGGAACAAGGAGAAACAGAATGGTTTAAAATAAGCAAAGGTGTAAGACAAGGCTGCATACTTTCCCCCTACCTGTTTAATTTATATGCAGAACAAATCATCAGAGAAGCAGGATTGTATGAAGACAACAGAGGTGTGAAGATTGGTGGAAGACTCATCAACAACCTTTGCTATGCTGATGATACCACATTACTGGCTGAAAGTGAAGATGATCTGAAACATTTGCTTCTCACAATCAAAGAACATAGTCTCAAAATGGGCCTGCACCTTAATGTAAAGAAGACAAAGATCATGACAACTGGCATAATCAACAGGTTCATCGTTGAAGGAGAAGAAATTGAAATTGTGAACAACTTTAACCTACTTGGATCAACTATCAATAAAGAAGCAACAAGCAGTCAAGAAATCAGACGACGCATTGCTCTTGGCAGAATGGCTATGAAAGACCTAGATAAGATTCTCAAGAGCTACAAAGATTCGACTTGTTCAAGCCATGGTATTTTCAATAACATCATATGGATGTGAAAGCTGGACAGTGAAAAAGACAGATAGGAAGAAAATTGATGCCTCTGAATTATGGTGTTGGCGGCGAATACTGTGTATACCATGGACTGCCCGAAGAACAAACCAGTCGGTACTAGAGGAGATCAAACCTAAGCTTTCTTTAGAAGCTCAGATGACAAGACTTCGACTTTCATACTTTGGACACATCATGCGAAGAGAGAAATCATTAGAGAAAGACATTATGCTTGGCAAGATAGAAGGTCAACGCAAAAGAGGAAGGCCAGCAATGAGATGGATTGATACAATAACAGCAGCTACGGGTACCAGTCTGTCAACAATGAGCCGCCTGACTGAAGGCCGAACACAATTTAGGATAGCTATTCAGAGGGTCGCCATGAGTCGACTCCGACTCGACGGCACTTAACAACAACAACACGCTTTCCTAGTGGAAGCCTTATGAGAGGCCAGCAGGATCTCCTCTACCTTACTCGAGAGGATGAAAGGGGCTAAGGTCACTCTTTCAGCAGCCATGCTGTCAGGGACCCCAAGTTGGGGTGCAGAAGAGAGCCCCCTCCTGGGACAGTTCCCCAATGGGATGGGAGTCTCCACCAATAGCCGGAGGAGTAGCGGAAACCTTGGTTGCTTGGGTCATTGAGGGGCTATTAGGATGAGCAATGTCTTGTCGCTGAGGATCCTGAACAATGTCTTGGCAATTAGTGGTGTAGGTGGGAAGGCATACATGAGGACTTCCGACCACGAGACGAGGAACATGTCCACTGCTACCCTGGAGGGGTGGGCCTACTGGGAGCAGAACCAGGGCAACCGGTAGTTATCCAGACTGGCAAACAGGTCTATCTCAGATTCCCCCAACAGCTGATAGAGCCAGTCAGCCACATTGGGGTCCAGCTGCCACTCGTGTGGCTGGAGGACCCTGCTCAGTCTGTCAGCCAGTGAGTTATTCTGGCCTGGCAGGTATACTGCCCACAGGAGTATACCCTGCTGGACTGCCTCTCGACAGAGAGCATGAGACCCCGTGCCCCCCTGTTTATTCACATAGTACATTGCCATCTGGTTGTCTGTCTGGACCAACATCGGCTGATGATGTAGGCAATGGCAAAAGGCTCGGAGGGCTAAGTATATCACCCGTAGTTCCAGGAGGTTTATCTGCTGGTTTCTCTCATCCTGCAACCAGCTGCCCTGGGTGCAGAGTTCCTTGCAGTGGGCTCCCCAGTCGAGCAGGGAGGCGTCCGTTGTGAGGACCCTTAAGGGGCTTGTGGCTTGAAAGGGCATCTCCGCCTCAAGGTATTGGGGAGTCTGCCACCAGGTCAGAGAGTCCGCCAACTGGCGGGTCACTGAGAATTTGTCCCGGATGCGTACCATGGCCTGTGTCCACTGGTCCTGAAGGCACCACTGTGCAGCCCTCATGTGGAGGCAGGAGTCTGGGTGAGGTGGACTGTGGAGGACATGAGCACGAGTAGGCGCAGGAGGAGCTGAGCAGGCACCAAGGGATGGTGCTGTATGTCCAGGGCCAGGGTCCTGAGATGGTTGGCTCGGTCTCCGGGCAGGAAGGCTTTTGCCTGGAAGGTGTCCAGTTTTGCCCCTCTGAACTCCAGACACTGTGTCGGGAGGAGGTGGGACTTGGGGCAGTTTATCACAAACCCCAAGTGTTGCAGGACCTTGATAGTGCGTGCAGTTGCCTGCTGCACCTCTGAGGCCGTGCCTCCTTTTATGAGCCAGTCGTCCAGGTAGGGGAAGACAAAGAACCCCTGGAGGTGGAGGAAGGTGGCTATGACTGCCAGGCATTTTGTGAACACCCTTGGGGCGGATGCCAAGTCAAAAGACAGCACCATGTTTTGGTAGTGCCCCCCCCCCCCCCCACACCATGAACCGCAGGTACTGCCTGTGATTGGGGTGAATGAGGATGTGGGTATAAGCATCCTTCAGATCCAAGGAGCATAGCCAATCTCCCTACTGGAGGTAAGGCAGCAAAGTTCCAAGGAAGAGCATCTTGAACTTCTCCCTCACCAGGAATTTGTTCAGGTTGTGCAGGTCGAGGATGGGCCTTAGGCCCCCTGTCTTTTTTGGCACAAGGAAGTACCTGGAGTAGAACCCCTTGCCCTTGATATGGTGGGGTACTTGTTCCACCGCTTTGTCCTCGAAGACCTGCGAGCTCTTTCAGTAGAAGGTCCCAGTGAAGGTGAGACCTGAGGGACTCTCCCAGAAAGTAAGGGGGAGGTGTCTGCCAGATGGAGGATATAGTCCTCCCTGACCACCCGAAGTGCCCAGGAATTGGTGGTGATAGTTAGCCACCTTTGGGCATAGTGGATCAGACGTTCCCCTGTGGGCTGCTGACCTCCTTGAGGTGGAGAGACTATCCCCAAGGAGTCAAAAACTCCCCATTGGCTGGGCTGGGGTTGACGCCTGGGACTTGGGAGCCTTCTGCTTATGAGGCCATGCCCATGGCCTGCTGACCCTGCTGGGAAGCCAGAGAAGCCTGAAAAGCTGGGTAGTTTCTGTAAGCAGCCCCTTTCCTCGGTAGAAGGACTTTTTACCCAAGCCCTTCTGATGGGGTGGGGCAGCGGTCTTTTTAGAGAGCCTGGTTCTCGTCATGAACTCAGTCTCCAGTTCGGCAGCCTTGTCGGTCATGGGTTTTCCAAAGAGGTTCTCTCCTTGGCATGTGACATGGACCAATTTGTCCTGAACCCATTGCTTGAGTTCGGACAACTGTAGCCAAGCCTGGCGTTGGGCGCTGATGCCCACTGCTGCTACTCGAGCCACTGACTCGAAGCCGTCATAGGCTGCATGAGACATAAACTTGGAGTACTCACTGATGGCCTTGGCCAGTTCTTGAACCACTGCAGGGGGTCCTTGGAGAGCCCAGCTGAAAACCCAGCAATTTCCTTCACCAGGTCTCTCAGGTGCATGCCCATGTACAGCTGGTAGGCCTGGATGTGGCTGATAAGCATCGAGCCCTAGTAACACTTTCTGCCAAGGGCATCCAAGATGCGTGCCTCCCTGCTGGGAGGCACCAAGTAGTGCGCTTTCTGACTCTTCAGTCGACACATGGCCAACTCCACCACCATGGAGTTATGTGTCACTGTGATTTCTGGAAACCTGGGTTCCAGCGGACTCTATACATCGATTCGAGCTGCTTGCTCACCACTGGCACCGATGTCAGTGTCTCCCACATATGGAGCATTAGCCATTCCAGGATGGGAGGGATGGGCACGTAAGCGATTCCCTCAGAGGGGCCTCGTACTGGAGTATTTCTAGCTTCTCCACTCGAGGGTCCTCCTCCAATTCCATTGGGAATGCTAGGGCCTTAGACATGTCCTTGACGAAGTCAAGGAATGCCATGTCCTCTGGCAGAGACAACCACAGGGACTCTGAAGTTGGAGAGTCCGAGGGGATGTTGCGATGGCGATGGGCGTCAGGTGACTCCTCGTCCTCCATCTCCCACTCAGAGTAGTCCATCGAGGGCTCGATGGAAGGCTGGTCTGTGTGCGCCGGGGATGATCCCGGCCCACGGCCCTCAGTAGCCCTGCAGCTGGCACCGAGCACACTGAATGGAGACGATCGTGGCCTGTTGAACATGAAACAGATTGAGACCTCGGCTGAGGATCGACTTGAGCCTGAAGAGTCTCGAGGATCGGCTCAGCTTCCTGAGACATCTTCGATGTCAAGGGCTCGGTGGTCAGAGTAGAGGAACCAGTCATAATGGATAATCATGCCCACTGCTGGTCCATGAAGGCAGACAAACTGCGCTCCAGGGCCACCATTCTGGACTGCAGGCCAGAAGGCTCTGCAGCCATCAGTGAGGACACCGAAGGAATTGGACCTGATGCCGGTTCCCCCAAAGAGGAATCCTCGACGAGGATGGTGTCTGGTGACCGAGGCCAGTCAAATCTATCCAGGGACCCTGCCTTAGAGGTCTTCTTCTCCTTCTTGGGTTCCCTCGAGGGAGACCCCTCTCCGAAGAACCACGGCACCGCTTGGGTTACGTAGAGCCACCCTGCGATGCTGTGGCTTCAGATGAGACCCTGACATTCGGAGGTACCGGGGACTCGGGGAAAAACATCGTGCTGCAGCTGGCGGCTCCTGAGGGCCTTGTTGGACATCTTTTTGCAGAGACCGCATGCTGTGGGGTCGTGGTCCGGCCCAAAACAGCTAAGGCAGCAGTCGTGTGTCGGTCAAAGATATAATTTTGGCACACCGATCACACCTTTTAAAACCACTGGTAGCCACAAGGGAAAAATGTACTCTGGTGAGGTCAAAGCCCACCGAGCTGCCAGTTGGAAAAAAGGCACAAAGAAGCCAAAGAGGGAAAAAACTACAAAAAGGACATGAACCTGATGCCGACACAGCGAGATCAGGTGGCGGGAAGAGTACCGGTGCAGTACCGGAGGCAAGTATGAAACTCAGGCTGAAAAATCAACTTTTTACAGGGACAAGCCAGACAGACGTCTGAAGGGCTCCACGGAAAACAGGAGACTAAGCAAGATGGCACCCTTGGGCGGGAAAGGGACCAGGCATGTGTGGTAGCATCTCTCAAAGGCTTTCTCTGAAAGATGGTGGGATGCTTCTGTGAGAGCTCCGTCGGTGTCAATGTCACCCCTATGTGAGAACTGATTTCCTGCTTGTTCCCAGAGAATGGAGAAATCCGGAGTCAGGAATTTTGGGGGGGAGGGGTAAGTTAATGTAGAAACATAAAAACAGAAAAATGACGACAGAAAAAGACCACATGGCCTATCTAGTCTGTCCTTCCATATCAACAACTACAACAGTCCCCCTTTTTCCTTTAGAGATCCTCTGTGTTTGCACCATGCTTTTTTGAAATCACATATCATCCTCATCTATACCACCTCCACTGGGAGACTATTCCACAGATCCATCACTCTTTCCGTAAAGAAATATTTCCGCATATCACTCTTGAATCTATCCCCTTTCACCCTCATCCCATGTCCCCTCGTAGCAGAACTTGCTTTCAAGCGAAAGAGGCTCTCCCCCTGTGCATTTATGCCACAGAGGTATTTAAACGTCTCAATCATATCACCTCTATCCAGCCTTTCCTCTAAGGTGTGCATATTAAGATCCTTAAGTTTGTCCTCATATGCTTTATAATGAAGACCACTAACCATTTTGGTAGCCACCCTCTGTACTGACTCCATCCTGTTTATATCCTTTTGAAGTTGCAGTCTCCAGAATTGCACACAATACTCCAAATGAGGTCGCACCAAAGACTTATACAGAGGCACTATCACCTCCTTTTTTCTGCTTGCCATTCCTCTCCGTAAGCACCCAAGCATCCTTCTAGCTTTTGCTGTCGCCTTTTCTACCTAGGAAGCTACTTTAAGATTATCTGACACAACCACGCCTAGGTCCCGCTATTCTTTAGAGGACAAAAGTACTTCACCCCCTATACTATATTGCTCCCTTGGATTGCTGCAGCCCAAATGCATAACCTTGCATTTTTTAACATTAAATCCCAGCTGCCAAACTCTAGACCATTCTTCAAGCTTAGCTAGATCCCTCCTCATATGTTATCTATACCTTCCTGGGTGTCTACTCTATTGCAGATTTTGGTATCATCCGCAAAGAGGCAAACCTTACACGACAGCCTTCCGCAATATCACTAACAAAAAAGGTTAAAAGGAATTGGACCAAGGACAGATCCCTGGGGCACACCACTGGTAACATCCTTCTCCTCAGAGTGAACTCCATTTACCTGTATCCTTTGCCGCCTCCCACTCAAGCAATTTCTAACCCAAACAGTAACTTTAGGATCCAACCCTAGGGTGGCTGAATTTGTTTATAAGTTGCCAGTGTGGAATGGTGTCAAAGGCTTTACTGAAATCTAAATATACCACATCAAGGGCTCTCCCTCGGTCCAATTCCCTGGTCACCCAGTCAAAGAAATCAATCAAATTTGTCTGACAAGACACGACTCTGGTGAATCCATGCTGCCTTGGATCCTGCAATCCGCTGGAATCCAGAAACCTCACTATTTTGTCTTTCAGCAGCATTTCCAATAATTTACTCACTACCGAAGTTAAACTAAACCAGCCTGTAGTTTTCAACCACATCCTTACTTCCGCTTTTGTGTAAAGGCACCACTCTGATGCTTTGGCTTGAGCGGTATATCAAATGTAATTAAACAGTAAACATTTAAACATTAAACATGAGCCTCTCTCCAGTCCTCTGGCACTACTCCCGACTCCAACGAGGCATTGAAAAGGTCAGTCAGTGGAGCTGCTAGAACATCCCCAAATTCCCTCAGTATTCTAGGGTGTATCCCATCCGGTCCCATTGCTTTGTCTACTTTAAGTTCAGCTAGTTTCTCACAAACACAGTCTTCTGAAAATTCTTCAAGAAGTCCCTCGCTTCTATTCCTGTTTGTGGGTGTTTTCTGAGGTCCTGCTCCTGGTTCTTCAACTTGTGAACACAGAACAGAAATATTTGTTAAGCAATTTTGCTTTATCCTCATCAGCTTCTACATATTCCTCCCCTTCACCCTTGAGTCTGACAATACCACTTTTGCCTGCCCTTCCTCTTCTCACTAACATATCTGAAAAATGTCTTATCCCCTTGGCTATTTCTTCCTCTTTTTGAATCTTTGCTTTCCTGACTACTTTGCTAGCTTCTCTAAGTTTTTTCAAATAGAGATGCCTGTCTTCCTCTCTCTGTGATCTCTTGTATTTCATGAAGGCCTCCCTCTTTTTCTTCACCTTTTCAGCTACTTCTTTCGAAAGCCATGGCGGTCTTCTTTTCCTTTTACGTTTATTTACCATTTTTACAAAAAGGTTGGTTGCCCTTAAAATATCTCCTTTCAGTTTTGCCCACTGTTTTTTTGTACATCCCCCAGCTGTTCCCATCCCGCTAACGACCCCCTGAGGTATTGGCCCATCTTGGCAAAGTTAGTTTTTCTAAAGTCTAAGACCCTCGCTTTTGAATGGATTCTAACAGCCCTAGTCCTAATACTGAACCACACCATCTGGTGATCACTGGATGCAAAATGATCTCCCACTACAACATCAGAAACACTTTCACCATTGGTAAGCACCAAGTCCAGTATGGCCCCTTCATGTGTGGTTTTGTTACCAATTGCCTGAATAGTTCTCCCTGTAGAGCATCCAGGATTTCCTTACTTCTCAGCAGAAATGTGCCAAGAAACATCTGGCATATTGAAATCCCCTATTAGTAGAACTTCCCCTTTCCTAGCAATACTGCATATGCCTTCAATTAACTTTCTGTCCACCTTTTCTACTTGTGAAGGAGGTCTGTATATCACGCCAATGCAAATAGATTTCTCTTTCCCTCTTTCTAGTTTAACCCACAGTGCCTCCTCTCTCCGTTTTAAGCTCTGTAATTCCAAGGCTTTAATATTATGTTTCACATATAGTACCACTCCTCCTCCCCTTCTTCCTACCCTGTCCTTTCTGAATAAAGTATAGCCTGGAATAGTTACATCCCAGTCATGGTTTTCTCTGAACCATGTTTCTGTAACTGCCACTAAATCCAAGTCAGCCACTCCCACCAAAGCTTCAACATCAGGGATCTTATTTCTTATGCTACGGGCATTTATACACACTGCTTTCCATATGTTACCCTTTTTAGCCATTTCCATAAAGGTATTTAATGTTTCACTTACCTGGGGGCTTTTTTCACCCATCCCCAACGAATCTAGTTTAAAGCCCTCTTTAGTATTTTAGCCAGTCTACTACTGAAGATGTGTTGACCTTTCTTGGATAGATGGACGCCATCTCTGCTCTGCAACCCTTGGAACAGCATCCCGTTGTCCAGGAAACCAAAACGCTCTCGATGACACCATCCATGCAGCCATGCATTCATCTCTAGGATGCGAGCATCTCTGCCTTGGCCTTTACCCTCAACAGGGAGGATTGAAGAGAACACCACCTGTACACCTAACTGCTTCACCCTCTGTCCCAGAGCCATGAAGTCACTTTTGATATGCTCAGAGGGATACCTGGCAGTATCATTTGTTGCAACATGGATTAGCAACATTGGGTAATAGTCAGTGGGCTTGGTGAGTCTCAGCAAACTCTCCATAATGTTTTGGATTTTGGCACCTGGCAGACAGCATACCTCTCTGGACATCAAGTCTGGTTGGCAGATGGATGCCTCAGTACCTCTCAGAAGAGAGTCACCAACCACCACTAACCTTCGCTTCCTTGTGGTCACTGATTCTGCAACTTTGGGGTACTTGAGCTCTGGTTCTTCCCTTTCCTGGGATGCTTTCACCTCCTCCACTTCCAGGGCTGCATAATGGTTCTTCAATTCAAGGGCTGGAGAAGTTGGATTGGTGATTCTGCAGGCCCTGGTGACTTGTGTCCAATCTTCGTCATTCTGTAGGCACCCATCTTCTCTTCTGTAGGAGAGCTTGGTTGTTGCAAGAAGCATCTCATCAATGTACTTCTCACTGTCTTGAATGCTCCTCGGCCTCACCACCAAATCTCTGAGTTCCTCCACTTTTTTCCTTTGAACTTCAGCATGCAGGCACCCTGCACATGGAACCGGTCCTTCAACTGGCATTGGGACCTCTGTCTGGACAGAGGCAGAAGCTGTAACGGAGGCAACAGCTTTAGCGATATGATTTTTCCCAGCCATTGTTCTGTTCATGGAGCTTAGGTATCTGTTAAAGCAAAAGAGAGAGAGATCTACCAAAGTACCAGCTGGTTTCCCAGCTGTCCTTTCAGAGAAAAAACAATTAAATCCCTTTAATTATATTGAGAATGTGCTGTTTCAAGTCCCTGTGTTGTGTTAATTGGGGAGGTGCCCTATAAAGCAAACTGCTCACTAGGGGTGGGTGGGTGTTGGGGGGGGGGGTAGGGAGAGAACTAACACCTGATTAGGTGTCAGTAGCTCCAAAGAGCTGAGAAAGTTACTAAAGCAGAGTTTTAAACCTACCCCCACTAAAGAAAATATTCCTCCCTTTAAACTAAAGCACCACAAAGAATGTAACTTTGCTTTAAAAATGTATTCCTCATCTGACCCCTTTAAAAGATAGGGAATCCAACTTTGGGTCTGCTAGCTTTGTAATAGCGTAGCCACATGCAATGTTCCTGGCTGCGGAAATGCAAATTTCTATTTGCTGCTGTGAGCACTAATCTTAGTGACCCCTGAAGTAAATATTGTTGCAGTAAAATGGGCTATTTGACCCCCAACTTAGTAACTATCCCCTTACTGAGGTATAGGCCAAGGATGGGGAACCCTTTTTTTCTGAAGAGCTGAAATAGGCGCACTAACCAATTGTGAGGCCAAATGGCATCTGAGGATGGAGGGTCCCTCTCTGATGTTATAGCCTACCAGAAAGGGGCCTCCCTCTGATGATACAGCTGGTGGCAGAAGTAGCTAGAGCAAGCAGGACAGTAGCTCCCTCCATAGTCAGGAAGGATCAAGTAATAGCAGAGACTGGAGCAGAGCAAGAACTGAAAATTCTCCATCCTTGACATAAGCTTGCAAGGTCACTAGTCCTAGTCATTTTAAAGTCATGACGCCCTGGAAAACAATTTATTTCAGTGGGTCAACCAGAAGAGGAGTGGAAGGATAGAGTAGTTACTCACCTGTAACAGGTGTTCTCCAGGAGCAACAGGAATCAGTCCTCACATATGGGTGTCATCGATGCCGATGAAGCCCTAGCGGAGCATTTCCCCAGCTTTCCATGAAAGCCTTTGGGAATGCAGGCATGCATGCGCGGTTCCCTTCCCGCCTAAAGGTGCCATCTTACCTCAGTCAAATGAGATAGCTAAGAACAGCACACAAAAAATAAAAATAAACTATGTACAACTGCAACTCCAAGGGGAGGAGGGAGGGTTGTGAGGACTGATTCCTGCTGCTCCTGGAGAACACCTGTTACAGGTGAGTAACTACTCTTTCTCCAGGACCAAGCAGGAAGTCAGTCCTCACATATGGGTGACTCCCTAGCTCTGGGCTACCAAGGAACACAGGCTGAACAAGAGAACTCCCTCTAGTCCCAGCATTAAAGAAAGGCTTTTCACTGACACAACCTCCACCGGTAGCCCAACAGAGGGCAGGAGGGCAGCAGTTGCCTAAACCTCAAAGAGATTCCGGAGTACTGTCTGGCCAAAAGCACTGTCCCTACGGGACTCCCTCTCCAGACAGTAATGGGCCGCAAAGGTCTGGCTTGAAGACCAAGTTGCAGCCCTGCAGATGTCTACCAACGGTACAGAGCGGAGATGAGCCACTGAGGCAGCCATTGCCCTGACATGGTGGGCCGTGACCCAACCCTGCAAAGGAAGGTCAGCCACCTTGTAAGCCCAGGTAATACAGTCAGCTACCCAGATGGACAAGGTACACTTGGACACAGCCAACCCCAACTTATTAGGGTCAAAAGACACGAAGAGCTGAGTAGCCCTTCTATGCCCCTGCGTACGGTCAAGGTAGAAGGATAAGGCCCTCCTACAGTCCAGGGTATGCAGAACTGCTTCAGCCTGGCTTGCATGAGGCCTAGGGAAGAATGTTGGAAGAACCATCTCCTGGTTGAGGTGGAAAGAGGAGACAACTTTAGGGAGGAACTTTGGATGAGTCCTAAGGACTACCCTGTTCCTATAAAAGCTAATGTAAGGCCTGTCACAGACCAGGGCCTGAAGCTCACTCACTCGCCTGGCTGCGGTTAGGGCTACCAAGAAGAGGGTCTTCCAGGACAGGAAGCGTAGAGGGCTAGTAGCCATCGGCTCAAAAGGTGGGCGAGTCAGTTGTTGCAAGACCACATTCAACTCCCACACAGGAGCAGGAGGACGGATTAGAGGCTTGAGCAAAAACAAGCCCCTGAGAAAGCGGGACACCAAGGTGAGAACCGACAGAGAATGTACTTCCACCAGTGAATGGTGAGCTGCTAGAGCTGAGAGGTGGACCCGAACAGAATTGGACTTAAGTCCCTGATTGGACAAGTGCAGTAAGTACTGAAGCACTACTGGTACAGTACAGGAGAAAGGATCCTCTGTACGCAGCTGACACCACACAGAAAACCTTTTCCATTTGAGAGCATAGGTTTTCCGAATGGACTGTTTCCTAGAGGCTAGGACAACCTCCTCAACTTCCTGAGGTAGGCCCCAGGGAGCCAAAACTACCCTTGCAGCCTCCAGGCCATCAAATTGAGAGCTTTGAGATTGGGGTGCAGAAGTGAACCCTGATCCTGGGAGAGAAGGTCGGGTTGCAACCCCAGAGGCAGTGGGGGATCCACCGCCAGTTGAAGGAGAAGTGGAAACCAAGGCTGTCTCGGCCACCTGGGAGCCACCAGCAGGACTGAGGCCTTGTCCTGAAGAATCTTGAACAGAGTTCGGGCCACCAAAGGCGTGGGAGGAAACGCATACAGGAGGCCCTGAGACCAGGGAATCAGAAATGCATCTGCTGCTAGCCGCAGAGAATGCGGTTGCCTGGAGCAGAACCTTGGCAGCTGTTTGTTCAGTGGACTGGCAAACAGATCTATGGATGGAAGTCCCCATTTGAGGAAAATCTTCTGAACTACCAAAGGATGCAGCTTTCACTCGTGGGGCTGCAGAATTCTGCTCAACCTGTCGGCCAGGCCATTTTCCTGGCCTGGAAGGTACACAGCCTTGAGGAGCATGTTGTGCTTGAGGGCAAAGGAGCAAAGGTCCTGTGCCTCCTGACAAAGGAGCCTGGACCCAGTCCCGCCTTGCTTGTTCACATAAAACATGGCTACCTGGTTGTCTGTCTGAACCAGGACAGATTGATGAGCCAGGGCAGGAGAGAAAGCTTTGAGTGCTAATCGAATAGCTCTAAGTTCCAATAGATTGATCTGCTGTGCGGCTTCCCAGGGAGACCACAGGCCCTGGGTGCACTTGTTCAGACAATGAGCCACCCAGCCCTGCAGGGAGGCATCTGTGGTCAGTACCACTGTGTACCCAGGAATTTGAAAAGGCACCCCTTTCAGTAGATTGGGTGGGTGCAGCCACCAGTTGAGGGAGTCCAGAAAAGGCCTGGACACCTTTATCCTGTCTCTGAGGCTGCCTGTGGCCTGTGACCACTGACTCCGAAGGCACCACTGTGCAGGCCGCATATGGAGCCGGGCATTGGGGATTACATGAACTGTCGAAGCCATGTGGTCAAGCAGCCTCAGGCAGAGTCTGGTGAAGACCACTGACCCGCTGAGAAACAGTTTGGCGAAGTCCATCAGTCTTTGGGCTAGGGTTGCCAACTGGCTCCAGATGCGCCCGACGGGGTTGATCCAGTCCTGGGTTTACCCCATTGCAAGCAGGGACATTTAGTTCTACTTTCTCCATTGCACTCCATAGGAAATGGAAAACTACTAGTCCCTGCATGCAATGGGGCAAACCCAGGACTGGATCAAGCCTGTCGGGCGCATCTGGAGCCAGTTTGCAACCCTACTTTGGGCCCTGTCTGCTGGCAAGAATGCCTTTGCCAGGATAGAGTCTAGCCTTGCCCCTATGAACTCCAAGTTCTGGGAGGGCAGCAAAGTGGACTTTGCGAAGTTTATTACAAACCCCAAACTTTGAAGAACAGCAATAGTTCTGAGGGTGGCCTGACAGGCCTCCTGGCACGTCTGACCTCTTATGAGCCAGACGTCCAGATAGGGAAAGACAAAGATGCCTTGAGTTCTCAGGTAGGCCGCCCCCACCGCCAGGCATTTGGTAAAGACTCTGGGGGCGTAGGATAGGCCAAAAGGCAGTACTCTGTACTGATAATGGTTTCCTCCCACAATGAACCTGAGGTACTTTCTGTGGTCTGGATGAATGAGGATGTGAGTGTACGCATCCTTTAGAGCCAAGGAGCATAGCCAATCTCCCTGCTGGAGGTAAGGCAGAAGTGTTCCAAGAGTAAGCATCTTAAACTTTTCTTTCTCTAGGAACTTGTTGAGATTCCTGAGGTCCAGGATAGGTCGAAGGCCACCGGTTCTTTTGGGTACCAGAAAATATCTGGAATAGAACCCTCGACCGTGCATTGGAAGGGGCACAGGCTCCACCGCCCTGTCCACCAACAGACCTTGGAGCTCCTGGAGGAGAAGATCTGTGTGCAGGGGAGGCCTTGGAGGCTCTCCTGGAAAATATGGAGGAGGCAGTTGGTGAAAGTGTAGTGCATAGCCCCTGTGGACTATGTTTAACACCCAACTGTCCCCAGTGATGTGGGGCCACTGGTGGGCAAAGAGGGTGAGGCGACCTCCTGTGCAGGGTTGGGAGAGCAGGGACGGAGAGGCTATGCTTGAGGAGTCAAAAACCCCCACCCTGCTGAGTGGGAGCAGGGGCCGGAGGCTTGGGGTCCTCTGCCTACGGGGCCCATTACCCTACGCCTTGGCCTGCTGACACTGGGGGGCAGCTTGGGCAGCCTGATACTGAGGGTACTGTTTGTAGGCAGTGCCCTTCCTCGGGTAAAAGGGCTTTTTACCCGAGCCCTTCTTCTTGTGAGAAGGGGCAGAGGTCTTTCTAGACAGCCTTGTCCTGGTAAGTTGCTCGGTCTCGAGCTGAGCTGCCTTCTCGGCCATGGGCTTGCCAAAAAGGTTCTCACCTCGGCAAGGGACATCGACCAACTTGTCCTGAACCCATGGCTCGAGGTCCGATGACTGCAGCCATGCCTGGCGTCGAGCCGCGATGCCGGCTGCCGCAACTCGGGCCGAAGCCTTGAAGCCATCATAGGCGGCGCGGGACATGAACTTGGAGCATTCCCAAACCCCCGAGGACAAGGACTTGAATCTCTGCAAGGGTTCCCCGGAGAGACCAGCAGAGAACCCGGCTAACTCCTTGGCCAGGTCTCGCAAGTACATGCCCATGTACAGCCGGTAAGACTGGACACGGCAAGCAAGCATCGAGCCCTGGAAGCACTTTCTACCAATACCATCGAGGTTTCGGGTCTCCCTGCCAGGAGGCACCGCGGAGTGCATCTTCTGACTTTTCAGGCGATGCATGGCTGATTCCACCACCATGGAATGGTGTGGTAGCTGCGCCTTCTGAAAACCAGGGCTCTTTCGGAGTCGATAGATCGAATTGACCCACTTGCTTAGAACCCGCGCCGAGGCCGGTGCTTCCCACATCCGGAAGAAGAGCCATTCCAGCATCGGAGGAACCGGGACAGTAAAGGCCTCCTTCGGAGGAGAGTCGTACTGCAAGGCCTCGAGCTCCTCGGCTCGAGGCTCTTCCTCGGGGTCCGCCGGGATAGCCAACGCGGCGGCCATATCCCGGACATACTCCGAGAACCGGGTATCCTCCGGAGAGGATCTACTCCGGGGTTCAGACTGCGGTGAGTCCGACGGGACGCACCGAGTCTTGAAGGTGTCGGGGGACTCCTCGTCCTCCGTCTCCCAGGCGGAGTCGTCCGAGGAGGAATCGGGGTCCAACCTCGCGGGGCCTGCGAGCACCCGCCCCGACGCCAAAGGCACCAGTGTCGACGTCCTCGGTCCCGTACGGGAGGTCGAGGGAGACCGCGACCGAGGTGAACCTCAAGCCTTCATGGTCTCGAGTATCGGCTCGGTCTCCGGGGTCGACTTCGATGTCCCGGTGGTTGGGGCAGATGCGCCAGACAGGCTGGCCATCAGTGCCCGCTGCTGCTCAATAAAGGCAGACAGTCTGCACTCCAAGGCTGTCATCCTGAGACTCAGCTCGGGAGACGCAGCAGCCACCGACTCGGGCCCCGGCGGCACCGGGCCCGACGTCGGCTCTCTGGGAGGAGAGTCCTCGGACTACAGGACTTACATGTCCAGCAGACTCCAGGCTCCACGCGAAGAACTTTGGCAGGCTTCTCTTGTTCCACGGGCACGGGGTGACGGTTGCGGGTCTTAGACCTGGCCCACGAGGAGCCAGGGACCTCTTCCGACGACGCCCTCACGAGCCACTTCTTCCTCGTGCGTTCCCGGTCGGGGGATCCCCTGTCCGAGGAACCACGACGGCGCTTGGGATCCGAATCCCGAGATGTCGAGGCCTCAGACGAGGTTTCGGGCCCGGCCGGAGGCTGAGTCAGAAAAAAGCCTTTCTTTTTGCTGCTGGCGACTTTGCAGTGCCGTGGAAGACATCTTTCCACATAGTCCACACGTCTTAGAGTCGTGATCAGGACCGAGACACCGAAGGCAGCAGTCGTGTGTGTCGGTGAGAGACATCAACTTCTTACATCGATCACACTTTTTAAAACCACTGGAAGCCATCAGGGAAAAAAGAGTCCCCGCGAGGTCAAAGGCCCGGGCTTCCAGGGAAAAAGCAAAAAAGGGCGCGAATGCCAGCCACGAAGGGCAAAAACCAAAAAAGAAGAAACGGGCTCGATACCGGTGTACCGAACCCGGCGGGAGGGGAACCAGCGTCGAACCGGAGAAGAAAAAATAGCAAGTATCGCCGAAAAAAATCAAACTTTTATCCGGGATGACAGGACACACGTCCGGTGGGCTTCTCGGAAAAAAAGAGACTGAGGTAAGATGGCACCTTTAGGCTGGAAGGGAACCGCGCATGCGTGCCTGCATTCCCAAAGGCTTTCATAGAAAGCTGGGGAAATGCTCCGCTGGGGCTTCATCGGCGTCGATGACACCCATATGTGAGGACTGACTTCCTGCTTGGTCCTGGAGAAATTTGCATAATGTTCCATATATTGGCACGTTAACTTACATAACATTTTATTTTACTTCATCAAAATAAAGTAATTTTTCTAACATTTTTTGTGTCCAGTTAATTTATTTTGTCTTTTTTTGGGGGGGGCGGGGCTTCTAATGATCAGTGCCCAGGAGGACTGACAATCTAAGTTTGTACTTGAAGCAATGAAGGGTTAACAGGCTAGCCCAAGATCACAAAAAGCGGTAGTGAGATTTGAACCCTGGCTTCCCAGCTCACTGCTCTATCCATTAGGTTGTTTTTCCACTGCCATAATCATGACAGTGAAGCTAACAGTACCAATAGAATTAGGACTAAATCAACACAGAAGAGATCAGTGAAGTGGCTGAAGTGGCAGCTCTTTCCCTCATACTCATTCCCACCCTGCTCTAGCCCATCTTGTTTTCTTAAGAGTGGGATGATGGTGGCAGTGCCGTGCTGCAGACCGTGTCCTCCACCTCTGCTGCTCAAGTCCACTGTGTCACACTTTGAACTGCGCAGCACTACGGCATCCTGTGCAGGTTCAAAGTGTAATACAAGAGGCCTGAACAGCAGAGGAGGAGGAGGATGTGGCCTGAATCGCTGCACTGCTGCTGACATCTTCCTCTTTCTAACAAGCTGAGAAGTACCAGCACAGGATGGAAAGGAGGAAAAGTCATCTCTTATGTTACTACTGCTGCTCTTACACTAGTTTCCAATGTGCTGACATGGTCCTGATGCCGAGGGCCAGTCCAAGGGGTTCTGCCACCCTAGCCAGAAGTCCTGGCCATGCCAAATGCTGAGCCATGCACCTCCTGCTGCCACGCTATGCTCTCCCCTGCTGCTGCTGATTCTGGCAGTGGGCGTCTCACTGGCAGGAGCAGGACATGTGCTTCAGCCGCAGGTTGCTGACGCCAAGCCTAAGCACCCGCTGCCGGAATCAGCGGCAGCAGGGGGAGGGCAGCATCATGGTTCAGCTTGGGGGGAGGGCGGCGCGGCTGGACATGTGGGGGGACGGCAGGTCATGTGTGCCAAAGCGCATGGCCTGCCACCCACAGAACTCTGCCACCCTAGGCAGCCACCTAGCCTGCCTAGGGAACAGACTAGCCCTGCTGATTCCACCACTGTCACTCTCTCCACTGTTGTGATCATGGCCATAAAATGAAAATACAGGCTGCCTCGCATTCTGCTCCTGTGGGCGAGTGAAAAAAAACAGCTCCAGACCCCATGATAGAAAATCTACTGCAGGCTGGATGGACTCCTTGGCTGTATGCATAACAACCCTTTACTAGACTATAAGGTGCAACCTGCCTGGCTCATTTTTACTATTGTGGACTGACATGGCTGTGCCTCTGAATTCTCAAAGCATTTAATATAATATCATTATTTCATTTTTCACATTCATGCTCACCTCTGCTTTGGTATCAAATTTAAATACTTCAAGGGGTGTGAAGAAGACATCAATCTTGGCAAAACCACCAATCGGTACCACACCATGAGAGGGTACAATAGTCATTCCAGCTAATGGGCACATATCAAGAAGCTTCAAATACAGAAAGAAAAATATTTCAGATTCTGTTAGCCATACTTAGTGTAACAACAACATTATTTCATAGTATTATTTCTTAAAATGTATCCTCTTCTCCAAACATTTCATATCATACAGAATAATCTTTTGTCACCCAAACAGAAGCAGAAAAGTTTTGTGTCATGGATAATTTATTTATTTTTTAAATTTATTTTTACACCATCTTTCTACAATTCAAAGCGGTTTACAAAGCGGTTTACCTTAGCCATCCGTGTATATACAAACCAAATCTAATTGTATTTTGTACATATGTTTATAGTTTACCTGTTGCTCCAAGTTCAAACTCCTGTTACAATGTAAGATCCAAGTTTTAAACTCCTGTTACAATGTAAGCACAGTACAGGCTGCTGACTGTGTACCCTTGTTGTATGTAAACCGCACTGATAACAAATAGCGCGGTATATAAGAGTTGTTAAATAAATAAATAAATAAACAAGGAACCAACAATTTAACAGGACCTGAAAAGTGTGCTGTTTTACAAGGAACTGTATCAATATAACTCAACACGCTATAGTATAGTAACATAGGGCCTGATTTTCATCTAGGCAGGCTATGCGCTGCATTGGCACATAGCCTGCCTACTGACCCCCTTAACCCGGATTATCATTTCCACGGCGATGGAAGTGAAAATCCGGGTTTAGCTGGATGTGCCAGCAACCGCCGAGGCTAAATGGGTAGCAGTGATTTTTTATGCTACCCGCTTAGCCCCTGCGCCTTAATCGTTTCTACCCATTTAGCCCTTTCCTCCACCCCCACTCCGCCCTGAAACATTCCCACCGTTAACCGCATAGCATCTGGGCGCGTTAGAAATTTATCCGGGATTTTCAAAGCATACTACACGTGTGCTGTGTGGAAAATCCCGGATAAGCCATTTACACAGGTAACTAAGACAGTTGCCCGTATAAGTAAATGCCTTTGAAAATGCCACAGTATATGATGGCAGATAAAGACTAGCATGGTCTATCTAGTCTGCCCAGCAAGGAGTCGAAACCTTATTGGTAACACTAATGGACCACTTCATCAGAGGTACAGATGACCATAGGCGAGGTTTCATTCTCCTCTTTATAGATATAGCATCAGCATTCGACAACATCAGTCATAACACACTAATCGGGAAATTGGCACAACTAAGCATAGGAGGTACTGTCCTTCATTGGTTTAAGTCATATATATCAAATCGTATGCTGCGTGTCCAAATGAGCCAAGAAATTTCAGATACATTCCCCCAAGACCAAGGGATACCACAAGGCTCGGCTCTCTCAGCCTTACTTTTTAACTTATATTTGCAACCCATTACAGACATATTCAGGAAATTCAACATTGATCATTACATTTATGCCGATGACATCATGCTGTCTCTCCCCATAGACACAAGCAACCCCTCCTACCACAACCTATCAGAATGCATACGAGAAACTGAATCCTGGTTAAAGACAAATCATCTCAATATCAACTTCAAAAAAACTGAAGCCATGTTTGTTTCAAGAAACCAAGATGCTGTCCACCCCAAAACCATCACAATCAACAATATAGTCATCCCTCTTAAACAAGAAGTAAAATACCTTGGGATAATAATAGATCAAACCCTCAGCATGCTCCCCCATATAAAACAAACAGTAAAAACCATCTTCTTTAAAATGAAAACTGTGCAGCATCTAAGACCCCTCCTGGACACCTATGTCTGTAGTCAACGCGCTAATTACCCCTCACTTCGACTATTGCAATAGTCTACTACACAGACTCCCCCTCAAAAACATAAACATAAACATACTCCAGAGGGCCCAAAACAACACTGCCAGAGTTGCCTCCAAAGCCCGCCTAACCGAACACATAACCCCTATCCTACAAGACCCTCACTGGCTGCCAGTACAGAGCCGGATAAAATACAAAATACGTATAACATTCAAATTGCTGAATAACATTTCCCCCTCCTACCTAACCACCCTCCTACACACACCACCAGAATCCAGAACACGCCAACAAAATGCAAACCACTCCCTTAATACCCAAAGCCATCTGTAGGACAAAACAAAACACAAGCTCCAGAGCCTTCTCATTCACTGCACCAAACTTCTGGAATGATCTGCCACTACCAATTCGCATGACCAAAGACCTACAGCTATTCAGAAAGAGACTCAAAACTTTCCTATTCACCGAACATTTCAGAAACTCAGTTCTAACTCCTCCCTCACAAACCGACATACAACACACTCAAGGAACAACCCATTACCACCACTCCCCCGCCCACCCACTACCTCTGTCACTGTAAATAGTTAAACTACTGTTCCCATGTGAATTGTTAAACTACTGTTCCCATGTGAATTATTCTGTAAGATATGTTCATGTAAATAGTTAAACTACTGTTCCATGTGAATTGTTCTCTTTACATTCTGTTAATTGTAAACTGCCCCTGATCTCTGGAAGGAGCGGTATAGAAGAAACAAACAAATAAATAAATACATAAGGTGGCAAGAGTAGATGCACCTGCCGCTCTGTGCAGGTAACCCCTCCCCATGCCTTTGTTTAGGGGTGCACCCACCACTCCATGCAGGTATCCTCTGTTGAAATATAAGAGATAGTTATACTTATTTTGATTTTATCCTGTTGCTATAAAGGGATCCACTGTGTCTGTCCCATGCCATTTTGAATTCTGTCACTGTATTTGCTCCCACCACGTCCATCGGGAGGGCATTCCAAGCATCCACCATCCTTTCAGTGAAAGTATTTCCTGACGTTGCCCTTCATTTTACCCCCTTGCAGCTTCATGTTATGCCTTCTAGTTTTACAGCTTCCCAGTCTTTGAAAAAGGTTTGATTGTTCATTAATACTCTTTATGTATTTAACAGACTGTACAATTACAATTAACCTTGAACTATTTACAATGTTGTTGTGAGTGAGAAGTAGTTAGTGTTTAATAGTGAATCATTGTTACGTTTTTTATGTACATGTTGTTGAAATGAGGAATGTTAACTGTTAAAGTCTCTGGTGCGTGCATAATTTGTTACAGTTTATGGTGGGTGAGTCTTTAGATCTCAGTCCATATTATACTCTTCCTTGAAGAGGTGTGTTTTTAATTTCTTCCTAAATTCAGACAGGTCTGAGAGTCCTCAATGTTGGTGGTAAGTTATTCCAAAAGGATGGGGCGAATAAAGTGAATGATCTAGTGCAGGTGGACTGCTTGCTCTTTGTCCTCTGTTGTAGTATGGCAAGTAGGTTGTTGGTCACGTGTCTTTGTGATCTTTCATTCTTTGGGTTTGAGATCAGGGTCTGGAGACATGTGGCAGATTCCTTATGGAGGATTTTAAATATAGTGGAAAGGACTTTGAATTGTGGCTGTGATGGGAGGCCAATGAAGTTTATTTATTTTTTTATTTATTACAGTTGCTTATATACCGCACTATTCGATATCAGCGCGGTTTACAGTATAACAAAAACGACCAGAACAACAAGCTGTTTGGTTTTACATGGAACAGGAGTACTAACTTGGCTAACAGGGTTGAACTATATACATGAAATAATTACAAAGAACCATATTGAATGCCAATTAGAATGGGGGTGATGATCAGTGGGGGGCTCCAGTTATTATTCTGGCTGCAGTAATTTGCACCATTTGGAGTGGGTGGAGAGATTGTTTTGGTAGGCCCTGGAAGATAATGTTGCAATAATCCAGCACAGGTGTAACCATTGCCTGGCATACGGTTCGGAATAGATCTGGGGTGAGAAGTGGGCGGAGGTGCTTCAAGGTTCTTAGTTTGTGGTAGACGGACGTGGTTATTCTCTTTATGTGGGATTGGAATGTTAGTTGTTGGTCAATTGTTATGCCCAGATATCCTGCTTCAGAATGGACTTTGACTGGTTTTGTTTTTTTTTACTTTGACTGTTATATTGTCCAGTTCCAAGGTTGATGGTGGGGTAAAGATTGGATTAATGGTTATGTAGAGTGCCTTAGTCTTCTCTTGGTTGATGAGTAGGTTGTGTTCACTGAGCCATCCTTTCACATCTGTGAAGCACTTTTTTAGGTTGGTGAGATTCATAGAGAAGAGATTGATGGGTCTGAAGAACATTATGTCGTCTGCATAGATTTGGTATAGCATTTTGTGTCTTGAAAATTTGACATAACGGTTGTATAAAGATGCTGAAAAGGAGAGCTGATAGGCTTGATCCCTGAGGCACTCCTATTTGTTGTGGGAAGGGGCTTGAAGTCTTCTTGTCAATTCTTACATGTTGTAGTAGGGAGTCTAGGCAAAAGCAGAACCAGTTGAGTGTGATGTCATGGAGGCCTATTTCAGTTAGCATTTGAATTAGTTGGTGGTGAGGGAGGGGAGTTGAAGGCAGATGTGACATCAAGGAATATTAGGATGAATCCATTCTTTGCATCTTGCAAGCAGGTTGTAAGGGTGTTTAGAAGTGAGGTGATGAGAGTTTCAACCCCATGGCACAGTCTGAATGTGTGCTGGTGGGGGTCTAGGGCTGCAAACTTATGAAGATGGTCTTGGAGTTGCTCAGAACAATTTTCTCTATTATTTTTGCGACCAGTGGGATACTAGATATTGGTCAGTAGGATTAGAGTAGTTACACACCTGTAACAGGTGTTCTCCAGGAGCAGCAGGAATCAGTCATCACATATGGGTGACGTCGGCGCCAACGGAGCCCCCGTGCGGAGCATTTTCCTAGCTTTCAAGGAAAGCCATTGGGAATGCAGTGCGCATGCGCGATCCCCTTCCCACCCAAGGGTGCCATCTTGCTCAGTCTGATGACATAGCTAAAAGACAACAAAAAATCAAAATGAAGTATATGACTGCAACTCCAGGGGAGGAGGAAGGGTCGTGAGGACTGATTCCTGCTGCTCCTGGAGAACACCTGTTACAGGTGAGTAACTATTCTTTCTCCAGGACCAAGCAGGAAGTCAGTCCTCACATATGGGACTCCCCAGCTCTAGGCTACCGGGAACACTAAGCTGAAAAATGGCTCCCTCTCAAGAGCCTCAGTAAGGGAGCTAGCACTATCCTTTCAGCAGCCAGGCCATCAGATTGAGGGACCTGAGATTGGGGTGCAGAAGGGAACCCTGCTCTTGAGACTGGAGATCGTGTTGCAACCACAGAGGGAACTGAGTTTCCACCGCCAACTGCAGCAGAAGTAGAAAACAGGGCTTCCCCGGCCATCTGGGGGCTACCAGAATCACCGAGGCCTTGTCCAGGAGAATCTTGAATAGAGTTCGGGCCACCAGGGGCGTGGTAGGAAATCCATACAGGAGGCCCAAAGACCAAGAGATCAGAAAAGCATCTGCTGCCATCCTCAGGGGATGCGGCTGTCTGGAGCAAAACACAGAAACATAGAAACATGATGACAGAAAAAGACCACATGGCCTATCTAGTCTGTCCTTCCATAACAACAACTACAACAGTCCACTTTTTACCTTTAGAGATCCTCTGTGTTGGTCCCATGCTTTTTTGAATTCAGTTACTGTCCTCATCTCTACCACCTCCACTGGGAGACTATTCCACGGATCCACTATTCTTTCTGTAAAGAAATATTTCCGCATATCACTCCTGAATCTATCTCCCTTCACCCTCATCCCATGTCCCCTCGTAGCAGAACTTGCTTTCAATTGAAAGAGGCTCTGTCCCTGAACATTTATGCCACGGAGGTATTTAAACATCTCAATCATATCACCTCTATCCCGCCTTTCCTCTAAGGTGTACATATTAAGATCCTTAAGTCTGTCCTCATATGCTTTATAATGAAGCCCAATAATCATTTTAGAAGCAACCCTCTGCACCGACTCCATCCTGTTCACATCCTTTTGAAGGTGCGGTCTCCAGAATTGCACACCATACTCCAAATGAGGTCGCACCAAAGACTTATACAGAGGCATTATCACCTCCTTTTTTCTGCTAGCCATTCCTCTCCGTATGCACCCAAGCATCCTTCTAGCTTTTGCCGTCGCCTTTTCTACCTGTTTAGCTACTTTAAGATCATCAGACACAACCACGCCTAGGTCCCGCTCTTCTTTAGTGGACAAAAGTACTTCACCTCCTATACTGTATTGCTTCCTTGGATTGATGCAGCCCAAATGCATGACCTTACATTTTTTAACATTAAATCCCAACTGCCAAATTCTAGACCATTCTTCAAGCTTAGCTAGATCCCTCCTCATGTTATCTACACCTTCCTGGGTGTCTACTCTATTGCAGATTTTGGTATCATCTGCAAAGAGGCAAACCTTACCCGACAGCCCTTCCGCTATATCACTAACAAAGATGTTAAAAAGAATCGGACCAAGGACAGATCCCTGGGGCACACCACTGGTAACATCCTTCTCCTCAGAGTGAGCTCCATTTACTTGTACTCTTTGTCGCCTCCCACCCAACCAATTTCTAACCCAAGCAGTAACTTTAGGGTCCATCCCTAGGGTGCTCAGTTTGTTTACAAGTCGCCTGTGAGGAACAGTGTCAAAGGCTTTACTGAAATCTAAATGCTGGAACGGCTGCTCTTCCGTATGTGGGAGGCACCGGCCTTGGCGCCGGTTCTTAGCAAACTGGTCAATTCCATTTATCGAGTCCGTAAGAGCCCTAGGTTCCAAAAGGCACAGCTACTGCACAACTCCATGGTTGTGGAATCGGCCATCTAGAGCTCTCCCTCGGTCCAACTCCCTGGGCAGCTGACGGTTTTGTGGACATGCAAAGAGATTGATGGATGGATGTCCGCAGCGGAGGAAGATCTGCCGGACTACCAATGGATTCAACTGCCACTCGTGAGGCTGGAGAATCCTGCTTAGCTTGTCGGCTAGGAAATTATCCTGACCAGGTAGATAAACTGCTTTGAGAAACATGCCTTGATTGACTGCAAAGGAACACAGGGCCAGTGCCTCCTGACATAGGAGCCTGGACCCCGTGCCCCCTTGTTTGTTCACATAAAACATTGCCACTTGATTGTCTGTCTGAACTAGGACAGACTGGTGAGATAGGGCATGAGAAAATGTTTGTAGAGCTAAGCAGAATGCTCGCAGCTCCAAAAGATTGATTTACTGCGTGGCCTCCCGAGGAGACCACCGGCCTTGAGTGCACATGCCCTGGCAAGGTGCACCCCAGCCCATTAAGGAAGCATCTGTCGTCAGCACCCTTGTTTGTGTTGGAGCCTGAAAAGGTACCCCCTTGAGAAGGTTTGGGAGATGTAGCCACCACTGCAAGGAGTCCAAAAGTGGTTTGGATACTTCTACTCTGTCTCAGAGGTCGCCTGTGGCCTGCGTCCACCGAGATCTGAGGCACCATTGAGCAGGCCGCATGTGCAGGCGGGCGTTGGGGATCACATGCACCGTGGATGCCATGTGGCCCAAGAGCCTTAGGTAGTGCCTGGCGGTCACATGAGAACTGCTGTGGAACTGGTTGGCCAAGTACATCAGTCTGTGAGCCCTGTCCTCGGGCAAGAAGGCTCTTGCCTGAAGGGTGTCTAGTCTTGCCCCTATAAACTCTAGGGTTCTGAGAAGGGAGCAAAGTGGACTTTGCATAGTTTATGACAAAGCCCAGATGCTGAAGAAGAGAGACAGTGCGAAGAGTGGCTTGTCGGGCCTCCTGGGGAGACTGGCCCCTGATGAGCCAGTTGTCCAGGTATAGGAAATTCCCTGATTTCTGAAATAAGCCGCCACTACCGCCAGGCATTTGGTGAAAACCCTGGGGGCAGAGGTTAGGCCAAGGGGAAGTACCCTGTACTGAAAATGGTTTCCTCCCACCACAAATCTGAGATATTGTCTGTGGTCTGGATGAATGAGAATGTTAGTATAAGCATCCTTTAGGTCTAAGGAGCATAGCCAGTCTCCCTGCTGGAGGGAAGGCAGCAGTATCCCAAGAGTAAGCATCTTGAACTTTTCCCTCTCCAGAAACTTGTTTAGGTTTTGCAAGTCTAGGATAGGCCGGAGGCCCCCTGTCCTTTTTGGTACCAGGAAGTACCTGGAGTAGAAGCCTTGCCCTTCCAGGTGGTGAGGTACCGGTTCCACCGCCTGTTCCTTTAGAAGACTTGCCAACTCCTGAAGGAGGAGGTTCCTGTGTAGAGGGAGTCTGGGAGGCTCCCCTGGAAAATAGGAGGGGGTAGCTGGTGGAAGTGGAGCATGTAGCCCTGGTGGACTATGCTCAATACCTAGGTATCCCCTGTGATGGCTGGCCACCTGTAGGAGTACAGGGTCAGCTGACCTCCTGTGCTGAGTGGAGCCACTGGCAGAGGAGAGGCTATGCTGTGGGAGTCAAAACCCCGCTCCCTGTTGTGCAGGAGCCGGAGCTGGTGGCTTGCGGGTCTTCTGCCTACGGGGCCCATGCCCCTGCCCCTTGGCCTGCTGGCCCTGTTGGGGAGCTGGAGAGGCCTTATATTGAGAGTAGGATTTGTAGGCAGCACCCTTCCTCGGGAAAAAGGGCTTCTTTCCTGAGCCCTGCTCTTTTTGAGAAGGGGCAGAGGACTTCCTGGACAGCCTTGTCCTGGTGAGAGTCTCGGTCTCGATTTCTGCAGCCTTTTCAGTCATGGGCTTACCGAAAAGGTTTTCACCTCGGCAGAGGACATCGACCAACTTGTCCTGCATCCATGACTCCAGGTCGGATGACTGTAGCCAGGCCTGAGGGCGTGCACCGATGCCGGCCGCGGCTATCCGGGCCGAAGCCTCGAAGCCATCATAGGCTGCTCGAGAGATAAACTTTGAGCACTCTCGGATCCCTGTTGACAAAGCCTTGAACCTCTGCAAAGGTTTCTCGGAGAGGTCAGCTGAGAACCCGGCAATCTCCTTTGCCAGGTCTCGTAGGTACATGCCCATGTACAGCTGGTAGGTCTGGACATGGCAAGATAGCATAGAGCCCTGGAAGCACTTTCTACCGAGGGCATCCAGGTTCAGGGCCTCCCAGCCGGGGGGGCACCAAGGAGTGCATCTTCTGACTCTTCAGGCGGTGCATGGCCGATTCCACAACCATGGAGTTGTGCGGTAGCTGTGCCTTTTGGAACCTAGGGCTCTTACGGACTCGATAAATGGAATTGACCAGTTTGCTAAGAACCGGCGCCGAGGCCGGTGCCTCCCACATACGGAAGAGCAGCCATTCCAGCATTGGAGGAACTGGTACAGTAAAGGTTTCTTTCGGAGAAAAGTCATACTGGAGGGCATCGAGATCCTCAGCTCAAGGCTCCTCCTCGGCATCCGCAGGGAAAGCGAAAGCTTTGGCCATGTCCCTCACGAAGTCTGAGAACCGGGTATCCTCCGGGGGGGGGGGGGTGACCTTCTCCGAGGCTCGGACTCCGGTGAGTCTGAGGGGACGCACCGGGTCTGGAAGGTGTCCGGGGAGGTTGAGGGGGACCTTGACAGAGGATCGACTCGAGACTTCATTGACTCGAGGATCGGCTCCGTCTACGGGGTCGACTTAGACATCGAGGTTCCGGTGGTTGGGGCAGATGCACCGGTCAGACCAGCGATCAGCACCCACTGCTGTTCCATGAAGGCAGCCAAACTGTTCTCCAAGGCCGTCATCCTGAGTCTAAGCTCAGGAGACTCAGCAGCCCCCGACTCGGGCCCCGACGGCGTCGGGCCCAACGTCGGTTCTCCCGGAGGAGAGTCCATGAGGACAACAGCACTTACGTGACTCGGGGACTCCGGCTCCACACGAGGTAACTTGGATGGCCTCTCCAACTCCGAGAGCCCGGGGCGGCGGTCAGGGCTATGCGACCTGGCCCTCAAGGACCCAGGAGCCTCCACCGATGCCGCCCTCGTGAGCTTCTTCTTCCTTTTGTGCTCCCGGGTGGGAGACTCCCTCTCAGAGGAACCCCGATGGCGCTCGGGGTCAGACTCCCAAAATGTCGAGGCCTCTGACGAGGTCCAGGCCCGGCCAGACGCGGACTCAGTGAAATTCTCTCACATTGATGCTGACGGCTCCGAAATACCTTCGATGACATTTTGCCGCACGGGCCACAGACCAACGGGTCATGGTCGGGCCCGAGGCAGCAGAGGCAGCAGTCATGTGTGTCAGTGAGAGACATAAGTTTCTTGCACCGATCACACTTTTTGAACCCACTGGCAGCCATCGGGGGAAAAAGGGCCCCTGCAAGGTCAAAAGACAGGGCTGCCAGTGAAAACACAAAAAAGGCACGAACACTAGTCACGAAGGACAAAAAACGAAAATCAAAATTCCGGATTCGATACCGGTGTACCAAGCCCAGGCGGAAGGGGAACCGGTGTCAAACCAGATCAGAAAAGCCAAAATAGCTGAAAAAATCTACTTTTCCAGGGTGACACGAACTCACATCCGTTGGGCTCCAAAGAAAAAGAAAGAGTGAGCAAGATGGCACACTTGGGCGGGAAGGGGACCGCGCATGCGCGCTGCATTCCCAAAGGCTTTCTATGAAAGCTGGGGAAATGCTCCGCACGAGGGCTCTGTCGGCGCCGACATCACCCATATGTGAGGACTGACTTCCTGCTTGTTCCTGGAGAATAGGGAGATTGGGTCAAGTTTTGCACTTTTTAAAAGAGGTCAAATTGAGGTCTGCTTCAGTGTAGTGGTCATGAGGCCTTGAGAAAGAGATGCATGTACTATTGATAAGAGGTATGCACTCAGGTGTGATCTAGTCAACTTTATCCAGGTGATGGGGCAAGAGTCCAGTGAGGAAGTTGTTGTGTTAAAGTTCTTTATTGTGTCTTCGATGTTTTTCATTGATGGGAGTTCGAATTTGGACCAGGTCTTCTGGTTGACCATTCATTGGGTCGGGTGGTGTTAAGCTTTGTTCAACTGGAGGGGCTTGCATCTGTTTGGCTAGGAAATAGGCAATGATCTTCTGGGGGGATTTGCTTCCATGCTGAGCATTCTGATGAAATGGGACGTGGAGATGACGTCAACAAGATGACCCAAGCTGTGGTTTATGGTATTAAGGCATGCTGCAAGAGTTTCTCCCTCTGACACTTTCTGCACCAAAATAGTTGCTTTCATTGCTAAGGATCCCTGTGCCAAGACAAGTTGCATTGTTGCATCCATCTTCCTTTTTTGGAGAAGTTCTCTTTCTTCTGACAGACTACTGAGAGGAGACAAAGCATCTGCAGATAAGTATGCATTACTTTGCTAGGAAATGTAGTGACTTAAAGCTTGGAAGACAAGACAGGTGGTGGACTTATTGATAAATTTTATGTTTCAATTCCATTAAAAAGGAAAGATTAGTTATTAGCATGAGCGTTGTGTGGAAGGACAACTGCGGTTTTCATCTCAGCCAGGCAGGCCTCTCTCAGAGCACCATCGGTCCTCATCCTGTAGTGCCTGACTCTGAGATCGGTCTGTTGTGGCCTGCCATTTGCCATTTCCTCTAACAGGCTCTCTCATCTACACTGGCCCTCAGGAGCCCAACCACGTGCTTAGTGCTGCAATGGCTGCTGGATTAAAGCCGGCCCGACTCCCATTGTTGACATGCCCCTCTGCTGCTCCTCTGCCTTAATACTCACAAGTTAGAACAGACTACTGCAGACACAGTAAGTTTCAGAATAACAAACAGGGAGATGTTGGATTGGGAAAGGGAGAGAAAGGGAAGCAAGGCTCATAGGGGCAAGGAGAAAGACAGACGGGATATGCCGGCCATGAGAGATATAGAAGAGATATGTTTGCTTCCATTCATGCCAAGGCTAAGAGAGAACAGGAGGCAGATGCTGGACATGATGTGGGCAGAGAAAGAGGGGGAAAAGAGTAGTTACTCACCTGTAACAGGTGTTCTCCAGGAGCAGCAGGAATCAGTCCTCACATATGGGTGTCATCAGCGCTGATGAAGCCCCAGCGGAGCATTTCCCCAGCTTTCCATGAAAGCCTTTGGGAATGCAGGCATGCATGCGCGGTCCCCTTCCCGCCTAAAGGTGCCATCTTACCTCAGTCAAATGACATAGCTAAGAACAGCACATAAAAATGAAAAAATAAACTATGCACAACTGCAACTCCAAGGGGAGGAGGGAGGGTTGTGAGGACTGATTCCTGCTGCTCCTGGAGAACACCTGTTACAGGTGAGTAACTACTCTTTCTCCAGGACCAAGCAGGAAGTCAGTCCTCACATATGGGTGACTCCCTAGCTCTGGGCTACCGAGGAACCCAGGCTGAACAAGAGTACTCCCTCTAGTCCCAGCAGCAAAGAAAGGCTTTCCAAGGACACAACCTCCACCGGTAGCCCAACAGAGGGCAGGAAGGTAGGAGTTGCTTAAACCTCAAAGAGATTCCGGAGTACTGCTTGGCCAAAAGCACTGTCCCTACGGGACTCCCTCTCCAGACAGTAATGGGCAGCAAAAGTCTGGCTTGAAGACCAAGTTGCAGCCCTGCAGATGTCTACCAAGGGCACAGAGCAGAGATGAGCCACTGAGGCAGCCATTGCCCTAACCCGACCCTGCAAAGGAAGGTCAGCCGCCTTGTAAGCCCAGGTGATACAGTCAGCCACCCAGATGGACAAGGTACACTTGGACACAGCCAACCCCAACTTATTGGGGTCAAAGGATACGAAGAGCTGAGTAGCCCTCCTATGCCCCTGCGTACGGTCAAGGTAGAAGGATAAGGCCCTCCTACAGTCCAGGGTATGCAGGACTGCTTCAGCCTGGCTTGCATGAGGCCTAGGGAAGAATGTTGGAAGAACCACCTCCTGATTGAGGTGGAAAGAGGAGACAACCTTTGGGAGGAACTTTGGATGAGTCTTAAGGACTACCCTGTTCCTATAAAACCTGGTGTAAGGCCTATCACAGACCAGGGCCTGAAGCTCACTCACTCGCCTAGCCGAGGTAAGGGCTATCAGGAAGAGTGTCTTCCAGGAGAGGAAGTGCAGTGTACAAGTAGCCATCGGCTCAAAAGGTGGGCGAGTCAGCTGCTGCAAGACCACATTCAGCTCCCACTCAGGGGCAGGAGGACGGAGAGGAGGCTTGAGCAAAAGCAAGCCCCTGAGAAAGCGGGACACCAAGGGGTGACCCGACAGAGAATGTCCCTCCACCAGTGAGTGGTGAGCTGCTAGAGCTGAGAGGTGGACCCGAACAGAATTGGATTTAAGTCCCTGATGTGATAAGTGCAGTAAGTACTGAAGCACCACTGGCACAGTACAGGAGAAAGGATCCTCTGTACGTAGCTGACACCACACAGAAAACCTCTTCCATTTGAGAGCATAGGTTTTCCTAGTGGACTGTTTCCTAGAGGCTAGGACAACCTCTTCAACTTCTTGAGGCAGGCCCCAGCGAGCCAAGACTACCCTTGCAGCCTCCAGGCCATCAAACTGAGAGCTTTGAGATTGGGGTGCAGAAGGGAACCCTGCTCCTGAGAGAGAAGGTCGGGTTGCAACCCCAGAAGCAGTGGGGGATCCACCGCCAGTTGAAGCAGAAGAGGAAACCAAGGCTGTCTCGGCCACCTGGGAGCCACCAGCAGGACCGAGGCCTTGTCCTGAAGAATTCTGAAGAGAGTTCGGGCCACCAAGGGCATGGGAGGAAACGCATACAGGAGGCCCTGAGACCATGGAATCAGAAAAGCATCTGCTGCTATTCGCAGAGGATGCGGTTGCCTGGAGCAGAACTTTGGCATTTGCTTGTTCATTGGGCTGGCAAAGAGATCTACCAAAGGGAGACCCCATTTTAGGAAGATCTTCTGAACTACTGAAGGATGCAGCTGCCACTCGTGGGGTTGCAGAATCCTGCTTAATCTGTCGGCCAGGTAGTTGTCCTAGCCTGGAAGGTATACAGCCTTGAGGAGCATGTTGTGCTTGAGGGCAAATGAGCAAAGGTCCTGAGCCTCCCGACAAAGGAGTCTGGACCCAGTCCTGCCCTGTTTGTTCACATAAAACATGGCTACCTGGTTGTCTGTCTGAACCAGGACAGATTGATGAGCCAGGGTAGGAGAGAAAGCTTTGAGTGCTAATCGAATAGCTCTGAGTTCGAGGATATTGATCTGCTGTGCAGCTTCCCAAGGAGACCACAGGCCCTGGGTGCAGTTGCCTAGACAATGAGCTCCCCAGCCCCGCAGGGAGGCGTCTGTGGTCAGTATCACTGTGTATCCAGGAATCTGAAAAGGTACCCCCTTTAGAAGATTGGGTGGGTGCAGCCACCAGTTGAGGGAGTTCAGAAATTGTCTGGACACCCTTATCCTGTCTCTGAGGCTGCCTGTGGCTTGTGACCACTGAGTCCGAAGGCACCACTGTGCAGGCCTCATATGGAGCCTGGCATTGGGGGTCACATTGTGGCAGGCTATGGCCTAGAGTAGTCTGCAAATACGAAAGGCCTGTAAGTTAGGCCTGGATCCCAACCCCCATTATAGCTAGAAAAGAACCAAAAATCTGTGAAAAATGAGAAAACTGTTTTAAACTGCTTAATAAGAAGTTTTACATGAATTCATAAGTCTTTCATTATTCTCTTGTGTGCAAAAGAAAGAAATGTTTCAATACATGCATTCCTGGAGCTAGGGATAACCTTGCAGTAGAGAAGTATCAAACTTAGAAACTGCACCATTGTTAGAACAGTCCTAAAGGAGGGGGCTGGTTGCTAGGCCCCGGAGGAATCTCTAATTGGACAGGTGCAGGGGGCGTTGGAGCTAATAGGAAGTTTGCATGTATCAAGCTGGAACCAATAGAAAGTTCTCATGTATCAAACAGAAGAAAAGGGTATAAATGAGTATGTCTCTGTAAAACCTTTGCTCAGTTCCTTTTGAAGCTTTGACTGACTGGGCCTGTGCACAATAAATTGGCTTGGATCTTTTGAAGTGACTCCTGGTTTTATTTATTGCATGCTTATTGGCTGCTACATATTCTTGGTGCATTGGCCGGGAATGTGCGAGCAGGGGATGGTATGCAAGTGAATATACCACGACTTCTCGCCTCAAAGGTTTGGTCCGGTTGGAACCATGTCTGTCCGACCGCAGGGGAACCTCTCAGGCGCCGCCGATCCCTTTGTATCGGAGAGGGTTCCGCCTTGCCTCGGCAGGCCACTGGATCCAGCTGGCCAACACCTCAGAACCCGAGGGGAGTCCAGGATCCAACCCAAGAACTGGTTTGGTATCGGGAACTGGATCCGGTTTAGTAGATATTTTCTTGTTTAAAAGTCAGTGCAGCCTGGGGAAAAAGTCTTGCATGAGTTTGCACAAGACTGATTTGGTGTAGACTAACTGAGAAATCTCGCATGGGTATGCACGAGACAAGGGAGCCTGATCACCTCCCATAAGGGCGGTCCTAGTAAGCTCCGCGTAAGGGAAAGCGGAAGCCGAAGCTATCGACCCTTCTTGTTTGGAATAGTCAGTTAGTCAGAAAAGCTGGGCACTTGAAAAATGATTTCTTGTTGAAATATGATTGCTTGTGTGATTGAGAGGTCTTGAAATACAGACCGAGCGAGAGTGGACTCCTGAGTAGCGCAGTTCCTGGCCAGGCGACTGCGTCCAGGTCGCGAAAAGGAGGAAGCATTTGGTGTTTGTCTGTCCTTACTGTGTATCTGATTTTTGTTATCTGTTGAAACCGCGAGTTTCCCTTCTGCTATAAATGTGAGATTATTCTGTTGGGTAATTTGTGGAACAGTTTACCGATTAAGAAATAGTATTAAGCAGAAAAGAAGACAGAAGGAAAGAAACTCAGAAGTCACTTTTTCAGTAAAGAAGCTGTCTCATTCATTCCAGTTTTTTCCTTCAGCTCTGCATGAAACTGGCTAGCGGAGAGAAGGGGCGTGTCTGGAGAAAGGAATGTGCAGTGTCTTTTTAACCCTGTGAAGGCTTAATCTCAACACTCTGCAGCTGGGTTAATTTGTGCTTATTTCAGGAAAACTGTACCTGTTTTATTCAATATGTTTTAATAGTGATGTTCCTTCTGCTATGGTCATGTATTATATATCATTTAATAAGAATGTTTAGTCAGGATTGTGGATCCCGACAGTTTTGGGCTTAGCCTGGAAAGGGTTAAGTTCTTATTAACCCCTTTCGAGTTCCTGTACTTGTACGGACCATGTGAAAAGGATTTCTGTAGGGCTATAGGTATAATGCATTTGTGAACTTAGCCTTGTCTTGTGTTATTTATGATCAAATCTTCAGTAAGCACTGTAATGGTTTAAAGAGGAAATGATAGAAAAATTCAGGAAACTGCTTTTGTTTTCCCTTTGACCTACGAAGTACAGGTTAAGAACCTTGACAGGACTATGAAGCATCCCGAGCCAGTAGTACCAGATCGCGACTTGAAAGTGATTTAAATTCTGAGTGAATAAGGAGTTCATCGTGCTTGAATTCTAGTTCCTGATATACTGCGGCAAGCACCTCATAGAAGACATACTTATTGTTAATAAAAATAAAATAGGAAAAAAAAGGGTGTATATGTATTCTAGATATCCACCCACTTTATGAAAAAAGTATTCGGAATGTCTTTTGAATATCTGCTTCCTAAAACTGTAAGATTTAAAGTAATTTCTTTTGCAGAGACATGCTGATTACGGCTGGCAGTTAGTTTCCATGCTAAGTAATTTTATTCCAGTCATACGTAACAGATATGTGGCCGTCATGTTTGGAGCCATAGTTCTTTCTATTGGATTTGTTGTTATAACATGTTGCAAAATAATAGTTTTATATTTTAAGGATTTTATCTAAATTGTTCTTATTTAGAATGAGCACACATCCATTATGCTTAGTCCACAGGAAAATGCAGCCTGACTGGTGGGGGGGGAGGGGGGGGGTCAGAGTCCACGCAGATTTTGTTGAAATGTATGGCTAGGAATTTTAGCAAGGACTTTGCTGAAGACTACAGACTTAAAATGTCTCCGTCCCTATTAGAAATGCTCTGTGGAAGGGGGTGGCCAATGTTAGCTACTTCATGGCCCCATAGTTTCCCGTGTTCATCAGATTGTACAGAGAATGTTCCCTGATCAGTTCTCCTACATAGACTCCTGGTTGAATGTTTGTGAGGAAAAAAAACAAACCCTGCCCGTTTATTATCTTTATAGGCCAGTTCCCTCAGCTCTGCCACCACCCCGGGCAGAGCCTGGGGCAGGGGGGGGGGGGACACCTCCCTGCAAATGTACCCCAAGTAGTTCACCAGCCACCTCCGCAGCAGAAGGACGTACACCCCCTCTTGACCGAAAGCCCCGGCACAGTTTAAAGTACTTTGAGTGGGCCACAGTCCACCGATGACACTACAAGCAGGGATTCATTTGCCAGTTCAGGGTCACTCACAGCCATGAAGTGGAACCCAGACAGTCCCGATTGCCTTATGCCTTCAGAAGTACAACTACCAGTAAAAGGGAGGGTCATGTTATCCCATTGCACTAGGTCCAGGGCCAGCTTTGCACTAGCCAGCTGACTAGCTTTGTTTCTGCCACTGATTTACTGAATAGAAAGCTGCATTATGCCTCCTACATGGAGGAACCTTAGGATTTGATTGAACTAATGAACAGTATTATGCAGACCCATCAGCCTTGATGGCCCCAAGTGGGATCCAAATAGCGCAGGCAGCCCTCACTAAATACCCCATGCGATCCAGCAGCCCAGGAGAATTTGCGTTTTTGTCAGTCAGTCCCAGAGAGATATAAAACAGAAATTGCAGAAACTGGATGGATTTGCGGGCATGAATACAGCACAGTTAATGGAAGTTGTTCAGAAAGTTTGTGAATTGTGAAAATGAATGTGACAGAGAAAGTAAAGAAAACAGATCTTCTTGCTGATACTTTAGTTGAATGATGTGGAGGAGGTTTTCCTAATCGAAGGAGCAGAGGAAGTGAAAGAGGTCGTGAAAATGATCGGCCCCCACTGGGTGCGAATCAGTGCGCCCATTGCAGAGAAATCTTGACTCCACCCCCAGGAGGGGAGGAGGGAGTACTTGATTTTAGAAAGAATAAACCGAGCACAGTGTTCAGGGCCGGATTTACCTTGAGTGAGGCCCTATGCCAACAAAAATTGTGGGCCCCCAGCAGGGACGGCCCAAGGGGGGTGCGGGGCCTCATTTGCATAAATATTTGCATAATGTTACCATATACTAACTTTTAGTAAATGTGCCTCTTAATGAGTGTATGGATAAAGAAAGACTAAAAGATTTCTACATTACTATAATCCAGTGCCAACTGCCAGACACATTAGGAACTACTACAAACACTGCCCATTTAGAACCCATAGCAAACCCGCCGTATCCTAACAGCACTACCAGGACTCACAAAGCACCATACTCTATCAATCAAAAGGCAACACTGCAAATATTAAACCAATACATTTCAGAGAACAACAATACATGACCTACTGGGGAAAGAGAACAAGTGGCACTGTCAAATAGGAATTATATAAACAGAACACCTCAGCTCAGTTACACATGCACAACATAGACCGTCACCAAACAAGGAATCACAATTTAGAAACAGGAAGACAATAATTAAACTGGGAATCCCAAAAGCCAAACTTGGAATGTACAACACTGTAGAAATAAAACTATATACATTAATTTGCTCTTGTACTAAACAAAGCGCAGACGTTAATGATGCACATTTACCAGAGCTGACATATTCCAATTAATAAATTCAAAATAAAGAGATATTTTTCTACCTTTTGTGCATTTTTTTCAGCTGCAATTGCTCCAGCCACTTTCTTCTGGTTTCTTCGTATCTTCTGCTAACTCTCCATCGTCTGCTGTCCATTTGTCCTTTCTTCTCTCTTCTAGTTTTTTTCCATTCTCTCTCTACATCTGCTTTAACATACTAATCTTTCTCCTTTTGCACTTTCCTCATTCCTATTTCATCCACTCAAATTTTACCCCTCCATCCTCAATCCCCACTTACTCTCCCAATACCCGGCCAATTGTAGATTTTTTATCCCTCCCACACAAAATATTTTTCCCTTCTCCATTTTACTCTTCCAGCCCCATCCCATTCTAATCCTCCCCCAACATCAGCTCCCTTCTAGTTCCAGCCTCACCCAGCATCCATTCCCTTCTAGTTCCTGCATCAGCCCATTTCCAGTCCTAGCCACCCATCAGCCCATTTCCAGTCCTAGCAACCCCCCAACCCAATACCAGCCCTAGCCCCCCATCAACCCACTTACAGTCCTAACCCCCCATCACCCCATTTTCAGTTTAAGCCCCCCTATAACCCATTACCAGTCCTAACCCCCATCAGCCAACTTCCAGTCCTAACCCCATCAACCCATTTCCAGTCAGCCCCCCATAGCCCATTGCCAGTCCTACCCCCCCCATCAGCCCACAGCCCATTACCAGTCCTAACCCCATCAGCTCACCTCAAGTCCTAACCCCTCCCCATCAGCCCATTTCCTGTCCTAGCCCCCCCATATCCCATTATCAGTCCTAACCCCCCCATAGCCCATTACCAGTTCTAACCCCCCCAACAGCCCACAGCCCATTACCAGTCCTAACCCCATCAGCCCACCTCCAGTCTTAACCCCCCCAGCCCATTTCCAGACAGCCCCCATCAGCCCACAGCCCATTACCAGTCAACCCCCTCCCCTAGCCCATTACCAGTTCTAACCCCCCCCAACAGCCCACAGCCCATTACCAGTCATAACCCCATCAGCCCACCTCCAGCCTTAACCCCCCCAGCCCATTTCCAGTCCCAGCCCCCCCAATAGCCCATTACCAGTCCTACCCCCCCAGCCCATTACCAGTTCTAACCCCCCCAACAGCCCACAGCCCATTACCAGTCCTAACCCCATAAGCCCACCTCCAGCCTTAAACCCCCAGCCCATTTCCAGTCCCAGCCTCCCCCCAATAGCCCATTACCAGTCCTACCCCCCCCCCCCATCGGCCTAAAGTAAAATTTAATTAAAAAAAAAAACGCTGGCTGCCGCCGCGGCAACATGGACTGTCCCGGCAGGGAGGGAGGCAGGGAGGGGATTCAACCGGGCATAGGGAGCCCCGCGGGACAATCCATGCTGCTGCGGCAGCAGAGGGGGCCCCGCGGAAACAGTACATGCTGCCGCGGCGGCAGCCAGCGTTTTTTTTTTTAAATTTAATTTTAAAAAGGCTATTTTTGTGGGCCCTTGTCAGCTGTGGGCCCTACGCCACGGCGTAGGTGGCGTATAGGTAAATCCGGCCCTGACAGTGTTCCAGCAAGAGAGGGAAGCAGCTATAGAGTGAGTGGCAGCCGAAGAGGGCTACAGCATGGATGAAGACTAGGCCAGACCGGACTCCAAGTTTCCCTGGGTCCCCAGGAGCCTATGGTCAGTCTGAAAATAGGGGACCAATATATGGACTTTATGGGGGATACAGAAGAAGAATACTAAAGCCAGTAGCCCCTTTGTTTTCTCGATGCATCACCATTGTCAGAGCTTCTGGGGCTAAGGCCACAAAGCCTTTCCTGCAGAACCGCATGTGTGAACTAGGGGGACAGAAAATAACGCACCAATTCTTGTATATGCCTGAATGCCCTATTCCACTTCTGGGCCGAGATCTGCTTGCTAAGCTCCAGGTACAAATATCCTTTGCTGAAGGGGGAGAAATGCAAATGACTGTGAACCCAAAGCCTGCTGGATTGATGGTGCTGACTGTTCCCCGAGAAGAAGAGTAGCAGTTCTATAGTGCATCTCCAATCAAGCTAGCTAGTTCCTGTATACCCACCAACCTTATAGCCCCACCTGGAGTATGGGCAGAAGATAATCCACCTGGCCTAGCGAAGAACATAGCCCCTGTCATTGTCACCCTCAAGCCAGGAGCGGAACCAGTGCATGTGAAGCAGTATCCTCTTCCCCGACCAGCCATTGAAGGAATCCACTGCCATCCAATGAAACTGTTGAAATATGGACTTCTCAAGAAGTGCCAGTCACCTTGGAACACCCCCTTCTCCCAGTTAAGAAACCTGGGACAGGGGATTACCGCCCAGTACAAGATCTGAGGCGAGTGAATGATGCAGCTGAAACTATACACCCAGTGGTACCAAATCCTTATATTCTCTTGGGACTGATCCCCGCTGAGGCTACTCATTTCACTGTCCTGGACCTGAAAGATGCTTTTTTCTGCATACGCTTAGCCCCCCACCAGTCAACCTTTGTTTGCTTTTGAATGGCAAGACCCCACAACAGGAAGGAGGGGCCAACTCACCTGGACTAGATTACTTCAAGGATTTAAGAATTCACCTACTCTCTCCAGTGCTGTTTTAAATCAGGATCTTTCAAGCTACTATGTGAACCCAGTAGAAAGGGTTCTTCTCCAGTATGTGGACAACTTGCTCATAGCCACCAACTCAGAAAGTGAATGTCTATAAGCCACCAGTGAACTCTTGCACCTTTTTAATGAGGCTGGATATGAAGTCTCAAGAGCCAAAGCACAATTATGTCAAACAAGTTAAATACCTAGGATTCCAGTTGTCCAGCAGAATTAGACGCCTGGGACCAGAACGCAAAGAAGCTGTATGCAGTATTCCTACTCCAACCACCAGGAGGCAAGTGAGAGCCTTCTTGGGTGCTGCAGAGTACTGTCATATATGGATCCCCAATTTTGCGCTGCTAGCAAAACCATTGTATCAAGCTACCAAAGGAATGGAAAAGTCTCCATTGGAATGGGGACTTGAACAGGATGCAGCCTTTTGATCTTTGAAAACTGCTCTGATGTTATCACCAGCTCTGGGTCTACCAGATGTCCAGAAAACCTTTCAGTCTCTATGTTCATGAGTCACAAGGAAATGTTCTAGGAGTGTTGACTCAATCTCTTGGATCTTGGCAACGACCAGTAGCCTATTTGTCAAAACAATTGGATGTAATTGCAAATGGCTGGCCCCCTTGTTTGAGAGCTGTTGCAGCTACAGCCCTCCTAGTGAACAAAGCAGACAAGCTCACTTTGAGACAGAATCTTCAAGTTACTGTACCACACTCTGTTCTGACCAATATGAAACACAAAGGAAGTTTCTGGCTCACAAATTCACAGATGTTGAAGTATCAAAGTATGTTGTACAATTGATGGTCAGTCAAGCTCTGAATCCTGCTACGTTGTTACCAGTTGGTCTTGACCCCCCCACCCCACCCCCCGATCATGACTGATTAGAAATTATGGACACTGTATTCTCAAGTCACCCTGATTTGACTGATGTTCCTTGGGATAACCCTGGACAGACTTTCTTTGTAGATGGAAGCAGTCTTGTCATCATTAATGGACATTGTTGTGCCAGATATGCAGTGGTGACCCTTGATCTGGTAGTTGAGTCCTCAGCCCTGGCCCCAGAAACTTCAGCACAGAAAGCTGAACTGATAGCTCTTACTAGAGCACTGACAATAGGAAAAGGGGCTCTGTCTAAATGTGTACCCAGATTCCAAGTATGCCTTTACAACCTTGCATGCACATGGGGCCCTGTACAAAGAATGAGGGTGGATAACCTCAGGAAGCAAGTCCATTAAGTATGGCCCCGAGATATTGACATTATCAGATGCATACTGCCTACAGATCTCAGAATTTAGGAAAAATAGAATGTATGAATAGAACCCTGAAATCTCAGTTGCCCAAACTTTGCCAAGAAGTTCACCTGAAGTGGCCCCAGGTTCTTCCTATAGCCCTTCTTAGGATATACGTAGCCCCTGCTAAGTCTTTAGGAGTTTCCCCTTTTGAGATTCTGTATGGGCGACCCCCACCTATTGTATAAGAAATAAAGGGAGATATGGAACAGATTAGATCTGAAATTACTAGACAAGAACTATTGGTTTTAAGTTCTGTTTTGCAGAGTCTTCATACGTGGGTACAAGACCAGCTGCCCATCCATCTAACAGAACCCCTGCATCCTCTCAAGCCTGGAGTCTCGGTGTAGATCAAAGAGTGGAGAAAGACACCGCATTGGAAGGAATCTTATGTTGTCATCTTGTTAACCCCAACAGCAGTTAAAGTTGCAGAACTCGAACCCTGGATTCATCACAGTTGAATAAAGTCAGCAGCCATTGATAGCAATGTAGAAAGGAAGGCAGCTACAAAGATTTTAGCTATGTGGAAATATTACCCTATACCCCAAGGTGATGCTGTTACACCAGTGTAATATATGATCTAATTAATGAGTAATTCTCACCCTTTCTCATTTGCGGGTGAGAATAATCAAAGGGGGGAATGTGGCAGGCTATGGCCTAGAGTAGTCTGCAAATATGAAAGGCCTGTAAGTTAGGCCTGGATCCCAACCCCATTATAGCTAGAAAAGAACCAAAAATCTGTGAAAAATGAGAAAACTGTTTTAAACTGCTTAATAAGAAGTTTTACATGAATTCATAAGTCTTTCATTATTCTCTTGTGTGCAAAAGAAAGAAATGTTTCAATACATGCATTCCTGGAGCTAGGGATAACCTTGCAGTAGAGAAGTATCAAACTTAGAAACTGCACCATTGTTAGAACAGTCCTAAAGGAGGGGGCTGGTTGCTAGGCCCCGGAGGGATCTCTAATTGGACAGGTGCAGGGGGCGTTGGAGCTAATAGGAAGTTTGCATGTATCAAGCTGGAACCAATAGAAAGTTCTCATGTATCAAACAGAAGAAAAGGGTATAAATGAGTATGTCTCTGTAAAACCTTTGCTCAGTTCCTTTTGAAGCTTTGAATGACTGGGCCTGTGCACAATAAATTGGCTTGGATCTTTTGAACTGACTCCTGGTATTATTTATTGCATGCTTATTGACTGCTTCAACATGTACTGTCGAAGCCATGTGGCCAAGCAGCCTCAGGCAGAGTCTGGCGGAGACCACTGACCTCCTGAGAAACTGATTTGCTAAGTCCATCAGTCTTTGGGCCCTGTCTGCTGGGAAGAATGCCTTTGCCAGCCAGGACAGAGTCCAGCCTTGCCCCTATGAACTCCAAGTTTTGGGAGGGGAGCAAAGTGGACTTTGCGAAGTTTGTGACAAATCTCAGGCCTTGAAGTAGAGCAATAGTCCTGAGGGTGGCTTGTCTGGCCTCCTGGCACGTCTGACCCCTGATGAGCCAGTCGTCCAGATAGGGGAAGACAAAGATTCCATGATTTCTCAGGTAGGCCGCTACCACTGCCAGGCATTTGGTAAAGACCCTGGGAGCTGAGGTGAGGCCGAAAGGCAGCACTCTGTACTGATAATGGTTTCCTCCCACAATGAACCTGAGGTACTTTCTGTGGTCTGGATGAATGAGGATGTGAGTGTACGCATCCTTTAGATCTAAGGAGCATAGCCAATCTCCCTGCTGGAGGTAGGGCAGAAGTGTTCCAAGAGTAAGCATCTTGAATTTTCTTTCTCTAGGAACTTGTTGAGGTTCCTGAGGTCCAGAATGGGTCGAAGGCCACCGGTTCTTTTGGGCACCAGGAAATACCTGGAGTAGAATCCGTGACCTTGCAAGTGGGGAGGCACAGGCTCCACCGCCCTGTCCACCAACAGACCTTGAAGCTCTTGAAGGAGAAGGTCTGTGTGCAGGGGAGGCCTTGGAGGCTCCTCTGGACAGTAAGGTGGAGGCAGTTGGTGAAAATGCAGTGCATAGCCCCTGCGGACTATGTCCAACACCCAACTGTCCCCGGTGATAAGGGGCCACTGGTGGGCAAAGAGGGCGAAGCGACCTCCTGTGCAGGGTTGGGAGAGCAGTGGAGGAGAGGCTACACTCAAGGAGTCAAAACCCCCACCCTGCTTAGTGTTAGCAGGGGCCGGAGGCTTGGGGGTCCTCGCCTATGGGGCCCATTACCTTGCCCCTTGGCTTGCTGACCCTGGGGGGCAGCTTGGGCAGCCTGATATTGCGGGTACTGTTTGTAGGCAGTGCCCTTCCTCGGGTAAAAGGGCTTTTTACCCGAGCCCTTCTTTTTATGAGAAGGGGCAGAGGTCTTCCTAGACAGCCTTGTCCATGTGAGGTGCTCAGTTTCGAGCTGAGCGGCCTTCTCGGTCATGGGCTTGCCAAAAAGGTTTTCACCTCGGCAAGGGACATCGACCAACTTGTCTTGAACCCATGGCTCGAGGTCCGATGACTGCAGCCATGCCTGGCGTCGAGCCGCGATGCCGGCTGCCGCAACTCGAGCCGAAGCCTCGAAGCCATCGTAGGCGGCGTGGGACATGAACTTCGAGCAGTCCCGAATCCCCGAGGACAAGGACTTAAATCTCTGCAAGGGTTCCCCGGAGAGTCCAGCAGAGAACCTGGCCAACTCCTTGGCCAGATCCCGCAAGTACATGCACATGTACAGCTGGTATGACTGGACACGGCAAGCAAACATCGAGCCCTGGAAGCACTTTCTTCCGACGCCATCGAGGTTTCGAGCCTCCCTGCAAAGGGGCACTGCGGAGTGCATCTTCTGGCTCTTCAGACGATGCATGGCCGAATCCACAACCATAGAATGGTGTGGTAGCTGTGCCTTTTGAAAGCCAGGGCTCTTTATGAGTCGATAGATCGAGTCGACTCGCTTGCTGAGAACCGGCGCCGAGGCCGGTGCCTCCCACATACTGTGATAAGGAAGCTTATCATAGCTCAGGAAGGAGCTATAGTAAAGGTGAAGTGACTCTGAACAAGCAACCTGTCAGTTCTGGTAGAAATAAGAAAACAGAATTTTTCCATAAAAGACTACCAGTCCCAGAATGCACCAGGTTTCCAACAGCCATTAGAGGAGCTGAAGTGGGGAAACATGTGTTCAATCAGGAGGACTATGAGGTAATCCCCAAGCACTCATCTCAAAGGGCAGGGCCTGATTCAGCACAGCTGCGCTGTACTAGGGTGGAGCACTCATCTAAGCAGAATAAAGGTAGAGTTTATTCTACAACGAATCAACTTGATCATTCTCAGATTCTTGAGCTAGGACATCCTCATCATCTGGAGGATCATCAGAAGCAGAAGCCAGAGCGGACGGACAGAGAGAGCAAGACACACTTTGGAAGAAAGAAAGCATTTGGGAGGTCTAAAGGAGTCCATAGCAGTACGTATACTGGGAGGCATTCCAAAGGCAAGCCTACACCATTGGACTGGAGGAAGCCAGAGGAGTGGTGCTGCAAAGCCAGGAATCTCCAGATGGTACCTGTGAGGGAGACGGCTGCACTTGGAAGGGACCCTAGGACCCGTGCCAGAAGGTATGTGAAGAGAGATCCAGTGTCCAGGGATCTGGATTGGAAGGCTGGACATAAGAACTGGACTACATACTGGCCAGGCTATTTAGAGAGGAACTCTAACAGCAATGGAAGCTCAGGTATGAACACTGATCTATGCCCTAGCTATACCCTTGAAAGACAGCAGGGAAACATGTATTCTCCTGAGAGTGCTCCATTGAGAAATTCCTCTGTGCCAATCCATGATATTGAACCCATGATTGTTGAAGAAGGGGGAAAGGTTATAGATTCAGGCTGTGAATACATGGATTGCTCTCTGTCTAAACTCCTTTGGTAATTTACTGTTACAAAGTACAACAACCATCACAAAGAAATACAAACTTGTTCTTTAATCTACTCAGAAAAGCTCCTGAGTAGGATTTGAGCCACGCAGTAGAAAGCAAGCCAGCTAAGGGGTTTCAGCTGGGTAACTGCTAGCAATTGAGCCTTACCTAATTGCTTGTGAGCTCTGAGGAAATCACTTCTGAGTCTATGTGTGAAGATATAAGAAGTTAGCCTGAAAAGAACAGTTTTTCCCTACTTTGTGGGTTTTGTTTGTTGATTAAAGCACTGCTAAGAAAATATTAGCTAGAGCCTACAGAAAAGACCAGTTTGTTACCAACCAGGTCTTTATTCTTTTGATTTGATTGCCTGACAAGTTCAGCTGTTGTTTTCCTGATTTTGTTTTTTCTAAGTTTAACACTGAAAGCAAGTATCCTGTTTTATGTGCTACCAAGCATATCTGTGTTGGGAGAAATAACCCCATAAATAAATATCTTATTGGCTTTACACTCAAGCACAACTAATTATTGTGAACGGCTGTGTCTGGTGTGAATGGACTACATTTCCCACAATCCCTTGCAAATCATATTAATATATGCCTTTGCCAAGACTGTGAACATTCTCACCCAGGCACCCGTCTGACAATACGGAAGAGGAACCGTTCCAGCATTGGAGGAACCGGGACAGTAAAGGCCTCCTTCGGAGGAGAGTCATACTGTAGAGCCTCAAGCTTTTCAGCTCGAGGCTCCTCCTCGGGATCCGCCGGAATAGCCAAGGCGGTGGCCATATCCCGGACGAACTCCAAGAACTGAGTATCCTCCAGGGGGGATATACTCCGGGGCTCAGACTGCGGTGAGTCCGACGGGACGCACCGAGTCTTGAAGGTATCAAGAGACTCCTCGTCCTCCGTCTCCCAAGCTGACTCGTCCGAGGAGGAGTCAGGATCCGACCCCGCGGGGCCCTGGAGCACCCGCCCCGACGCCGGAGGCACCGGCGTCGATGCCCTCGGTCCCGAACGGGAGGTCGAGGGAGACCGCGACCGAGGTCAACTCCAAGCCACGATGGACTCGAGTATCGGCTCGGTCTCCGGGGTCGACTTCGAAGTCGATGTCCCAGTGGTCGGGGCAGATGCGCCAGACAGGCTGGCCATCAGTGCCTGCTGCTGCTCCATGAAGGCAGACAGTCTGCTCTCCAAGGCTGTCATCCTGAGACTCAGCTCGTGAGATGCAGCAGCCACCGACGTCGGCTCCCTGGGAGGAGAGTCCTCGAGGACTACGGGGCTTACGTGTCCAGCAGACTCCGGTTCCACGCGAGGAACTTTTGCAGCCTTCTCGTGTTCCACGGGCCCGGGGCGACGTTCAGGGGTCTTAGACCTGGCCCTCGAGGAGCCAGGGACCTCCTCCGATGACGCCCTCGTGAGCCGCTTCTTCCTCTTGCGTTCCCGGTCAGGGGACACCCTGTTCGAGGAGCTTCGACGGCGCTCGGGATCGGAATCCCGAGATGTCGAGGCCTCAGACGAGGTCTGGGCCCGGCCTGAGGCTGAGTCTGAGAAAAACCTTTCTTTTTGTTGCTGTTGACTTCGGAGTGCCTTGGAAGACATCTTCCCACAGGGCCCGGACGACTTAGGGTCGTGATCAGGGTCGAGGCACCGAAGGCAACAGTTGTGTGTGTCGGTGAGAGACATTAATTTCTTACACCGATCACACTTTTTAAAACCACTGGAAGCCATCGAGGAAAAAAGAGTCCCCGCGAGGTCAAAAGACCGGCCTTCCAGGGAAAAAGTGAAAAAAGGGCACGAACGCCAGCCACGAAGGGCAAAAACTGAAAAAGAAGAATCGGGCTCGATACCGGCGTACCGAACCCGGCGGGAGGGGAACCGGCGTTGAACCGGAAGAAAAAATAGCGATAATCGCCAAAAAAAATCTACTTTTAACCGGGAGGACAGGACACACGTCCGGTGGGCTTCACGGAAAAAAAAAGAGACTAAGGTAAGATGGCAATTTAGGCGGGAAGGGAACCGCGCATGCGTGCCTGCATTCCCAAAAGCTTTCATGGAAAGCTGGGGAAATGCTCTGCTGGGGCTTCATCGGCGCCGATGACACCCATATGTGAGGACTGACTTCCTGCTTGTTCCTGGAGAAAGTGTAGTTACTCACATGTAACAGGTGATCTCCAGGGACAGCAGGAATCAGTCCTCACATAGGGGTGACACTGGCACCACCAGAGCCCATGCGGAGCATTTCCCCAGCTTCCAAAGAAAGCCTTTGGGAATGCAACCAAGCAAGCGTGGTCTCCTTCCCGCCCAAGGGTGCCATCTTGCTCAGTCATATGACATTGCTTAGGCAAAAGACAAAAAGATAAAGAAGACAACTCCAAGGGGAAGAGGGAGGGTTGTGAGGACTGATTCCTGCTGTCCCTGGAGAACACCTGCTACAGGTGAGTAACTATGCTTTCTCCAGGAACAAGCAGGAAGTCAGTCCTCACATATGAGACTCCCTAGCTCCAGGCTGCCGGGGCCAAAACCATGACAGCAGCAGTGGTGACCCAAGGGAGGTCGTGAGTTGCAGAAGGTGAGTCCTTACCAAGAGACTCTGCAGATCCCAGTGGCCAGCATCGCCATAACTCCGGTAGCCTGAACACTGAAGTGTAGGAGGGCAGGCGTTGCCTATACATCGAGAATGCTTTTGATCACTGCCTGGACAAAGCCACTGTCCCTGTGGGACTCACACTCAAGGCAGTAGTGGGCTGCGAATGTATGGACTGAAGACCACGTGGCGGCCTTACAGATTTCTGGCACTGCGCGTAGGTTGGCCACCGATGTGGCCGTAGTCCTCTTGCAATAAGCAGTGATCCGGTGCTCCAGAGAGAGGCCAGCTCGCTCATAAGTGATGACAATGGAATCTGCTACCCAGGGTGGACGGCGTTCGCTTTGTCACAGGTGGTCCCAGTCTGCTGGGGTCATAGGAGATAAAAAGCTGAGGAGCTTTGCAATGAGCCTTGGTCCTCTGTAAATAAAAGGACAGGACCCTCTTGCAATCCAGGGTATGCAAGCCGACCTCCTCCCTGCCAGTGTGTGGCCATGGGAAGAAGGTGAGGAGAACTACCTCCTGATTGAGATGAAAAGCGGACACCACTTTTGGGAGGAATTTGGGGTGCGTACGAAGCACCACTCTGTTCATATAGAACCTGGTATAGGACGGGTCCGCCACCAAGGCCTGCAGCTTGCTTACTCTGCGCGCGGATGTCAACGCCACCAAGAAGGCCACCTTCCAGGAGAGGTGTCTCAGGTGGCAGATGGCCAAAGGCTCGAATAGCAGCCTAGTGAGCTGGGAGAACACTACATTGAGGTCCCATTCTGCTGCAGGAGGGCAGAGAGGGGGCTTGGATAGCAGGAGGCCCCTGAGGAATCTGGAGACCAAAGGCTGGTCTGAAAGGGGCTTCCCCTCTACAGGATGATAGTTAGCTGCTATAGTGCTGAGATGCACCCTCACTGAGTTAGATTTCAAGCCAGAGTGTGAGAGGTGCAGCAAGTACTGCAGCAAGAGCTTTACCTGACAGGAGAATGGGTTCTCATTCCTTTCTGCACACCAGATTTATTTATTAATTTAGCAATGCTTATATACCACTTTTTACCAGGTCAAAGCAGTGTACATTCAGGTATGGTATATATTTCCCTTGTTCTCGAAGGGCTCACAATCTATATTATGTACCTGAGGCAAAAGCAGGGTTATATTGCTTGCCCAAGGCCACAAGGAGCGCCTGTAGGACTAGAAACCCCGGTCCCTCCGGCTTGAGGTTGCTGTCCTCCAGCAGGATTCGAACACCTGGCCCTCCAGCCTGAAGCAATTTCCCCAACCACTAGACTACTCCTCCCTCCAATTGCTGCTCCACATGGAGAACCTCCTCTACTTGAAGGCATAAGCCCTTCTGGTGGATGGTTTCTGGGAGGCCAGGAGAATCTCCTCGACCTCACCTGAGAGAATGAAAGGGGCCAGTGCTACCCTTTCAGCAGCCATGCTGTCAGCGTTAGGAACCCCAGGTTGGGGTGTAGCAGGGAGCCCCCCTCCTGGGACAAGAGGTCTGGGTCCCGGCCCAGTGGTACTGGGGTTGCCACTGACAGGGAGAGCAGCAGGGGGAATCAGGACTGCCTGGGCCACCTGGGCGCAATCAGGATTACTGAGGAGTGCTAGCTCTGGATCCGGAAAAGGCACTGGGCTATCAGAGGTGTCAGTGGGTATGCATAAAGCAGGCCTTGTGACCAGGATCAGAAAGGCATCTGCCACCACCCTCCTGTGGTGTGGCTGAGGACAGCAGAATTTGGGTAGCTGTGAGTTGTTCGGAAAGGCGAATAGGTCCAGCCAGGGTCTTCCCCAGAGGCAGAAAAGCCTCTGGGTCACTTTTGGGTCCAAGCGCTACTCGTGAGGTCAAAGGACACTGCTGAGGTTGTCCGCCAGGGAGTTGTCCTGGCCCGGTAAGTACACCACCCTCAGAAGGATATGGTTGCGCAAATCAAAGGAGTGGAGGGCCAATGCCTCCTGACAGAGGAAGTAGGAGCCTGTATCCCTCTGCTTGTACACACAGAACATGGCAACCTGATTGTCTGTCTGTATGAGGACCGGACGGTCACTCAGGAGATGACAAAAGGCCTGAAGGGCCAGGAAGATGGCTCTGAGCTCGAGGAGACTGATTTGCAGTAGGTATCCCTCTGGGGACCAGGTGCCCTGGGTGCACTAGCCCTCGCAATGTGCACCCCAACCCACAAAGGAGGTGTCTGTTGTCAGGACACTCTGATGGGTCGGTGCCTGGAAATGCATCCATGCCCTGAGGTGATGGAGAGACTACCACCAGGTGAAGGAGACCGCCAGCTGTTGGGTGACCTTCACTCTGTCCCTCAGCCTGCCTGTTGCCTGTGTGCACTGGGAACGGAGGCACTACTGAGCCACCCGCATATGCAGGTGGGCGAGAGGCGTAACGTGAACTGTCGAGGCAATGTGACCTAACAGGCAGAGGAGTAGGCGAGCTGGCACCAAACTGGAGCTCTGCACGTCCCTTGCCAGCTGCATCAGGCGGTTGGCTCTCTCCACAGGGAGAAAGGCCCTGATCTGCAAGGTGTCCAGCTGGGCCCCTATGAATTCTAGGTCTTGGGCCGGGGAAAGGCTGGACTTGGGGTAGTTGATGATGAACCCCAAATGCTGCAGGGTGTGGATAGTGAGCCTTTTGGCCCGCCTGGCCTTGAGAGGTATGCTGACTCTGGTAAGCCAGTCGTCCAGGTAGGAAAAAATGTAGGCCCCTCAGAGGCGCACATGGGCAGCTACAACCACCAGGCATTTTGTAAAGACTCTTGGAGAGGAGGCGAGGCCGAACAGTAGATCCTGTACTGGTAGTGCTGCCCCCCCACCACCACGAATCTCAAGTAATGCCTGTGGGAGGGGTGGATCAGGATGCCGGTGTAAGCATCCTTGAGGTCCAAGGAGCAGAGCCAGTCCCTGGCGGAGGTAGGGCAGCAGTGTTCCAAGGGAGAGCGCATCTTAAACTTCCCCCCCACCAGGAACTTGTTCAAGTTGCGCAGATCTGAGATGGGTCAGAGGCCCCTGTTCTTTTTCGGACAAGGAAATACCTTAAGTAGAACCCCTTTCCCCAGAAGTGATGGGGTACATGTTCCACCGCCCTGTCCCTGAGCAAGCCTGCAAGTTCTGTGGCGAGCAAGGCCTGTTGGAGGAGAGGCTATGGTGGCTCTCCGAGGAAGAAGTCTGGAGGATTCTGCTGCAGAAGAAAGAAGTACCCCTCCTGCACCACCCACAAAACCCACTGGTCTGTGATGATGCTGGCCCATCTGTGAATGAAAGAGGCCAGTCAACCCCCCGTGGGCTGAGGTGGGACTCCCGAGAGAGGGCAGGCTCAGCCCAGGGAGCCAATAGCTTCCCCCCGATTGGGTGGGAGCTGGTGTCTGGGGCTTGGGAGCCTTGGGCTTCCTAGGCCCGTGTCCCTGGCCTTTTGGCTGTGAGGCCTGGTGAGGCTGCCACGAGCAGGGCTGGTAATGGCCAGCCTAGGAGTAGCCCTTTTTCCTCGGGAAAAGGGGGCTTCTTCCCCAAGGATTTTTTCCTTGGGAGAGTCGAGATCTTTTTGGACAGCTTCTGCTGGGTCACTACCTCGGCCTCAATCTCTGCAGCCTTATCAGACATCGTTATACCGAATAGGTTCTCACCATTGCAGGGGACATCCATGAGTTTTTCCTGTACCACCTGCTCCAGGCCCAAGGTCTGTAGCCATGCCTGGCACCAGGCCCCAGGCACTAGGCACCAATGCCCGTGGGTGCAAACCTGGCTGTAGACTCGAAGCCATCATAGGCAGCCTGGGAGAGAAATTTGGAACAGTCCCGGATGCTTGCTGCTAAGGACTGAAACCTTTGCAGAGGTTCCCTGGTGAGACCCACCGAGAACCCCGAGAGTTCCTGTATCAGGCACTTAAGGTACATTCCAATATACAATTCATATGCCTGTATTCGGCATCTGAGCATGGTGCCCTGGTAGCACTTGCGTTCCATGGCATCAAGGACCCAGGCTTCCCTGCCGGGGGGAACTGAAGAGTAGGTCTTTTGACTCTTCAGTTTTTGCATAGAGAACTCAACCACCATCGAGTTGTGGAGGAGGTGGCTTGTGGAACCAAGTGCCCTTCCGGCACGATAGATGGCGTCCAGACGCTGACTGACCACCGGCACCAAGGCCGTGGACTCCCACATCTGGATGAGCAATCTCTCGAGGATGGGAGGAACTGGCACCGTGAGAGTCTCCATGGGAAGGAACTCATATATTAGGATCTCAAGCTCCTCTGTGCGTGGGTCCTCCTCCAATTCCATCTGGATCGAGAGAACCCGAGCCATGTCATGAACGAAGTCATGAAAGGCCACGTCCTCAGGCAGGGAGTGGTGCCAAGGCTCCAGGGGAGACAGCTCGGAGGGGACGTCCCGATGTCAGAAGGTCTCCAGTGAGGCCTCGTCCTTGGAGGATCTGGAGTCAGACTCCCGGACACTCGCTGGAGAGGACCGGAACCCCGAGGAGCATGATCGAGACCTCGATCGACGCTGAGGATTTACTCGAGGCTGGTAGCGCTCGGTGCCATGTTTGATGCCCGGAGGCTCCCCAAGGCTGGGGGGGCCTAGTGTTGGGACCGATGATGCCGGGGCCCGACATCAACACCCAGTGCAAGGCCAAGTTGGCGGAGAGTCTCTGCTCCATGGGACTCGAGGCCTGATGGCTGTGCAGCACTCAGCATGGACACCAAAGCCCTCGGGTCCGATGATGGCACTCTAGTGAGTGCGTCCTCGAGGAGGACTATAGGTTCACGGGTCCTGATGCGGTCGCTACTGGCAGAGGTCTCAAGACTTTCTGAGGGTGCTGCTCGGAGTCGCCCGAGTCCCATCAAGGGACCTTGTCAGGTTTGATCGGCGGCACCTCCTTCGGGACCACCTTCTTCTTCTTTGGAGGATCCAGGGCTGCATCGGAGGAGCCTCCACCGTGGGATTCTAAGGATGCTTGGACCTCTTGCGAAGGGGCAGCTTCAGGGCTCAGTGATGGGAAAGCCGGGGCAGAGTCAGACCTTGGGAACAGCTTCCCCTGCAACTCAGACTGCCTCCTATTGGTTTTAGGGGTCATGGCCTGGCACCGGTCGCAGGTGGAACTGTCATGGTCCGGGCCCAGGCAGCGGATGCAGCAGTCATGAGTATAAGTGACTGAGATAGAGAAGTTACTTCACCTGTAACAGATGTTCTCCGGGGACATCAGGAATCAGTCCTCACATATGGGTGACGTCGGCACCAATGGAGCCCTCGCGGAAGCATATCCCCAGCTTTCAAAGAAAGCCTTTGGGAGATGCCACCACGCATGCGTAGTCCCCTTCCTGCCCAAGGGTGCCATCTTACTCAGTCAAATGACATAGCTGAAGATAGCAAAGTAAAAGAAGGTAAAGAAGCAACTCCAAGGGGAGGAGGGAGGATTGTGAAGACTGATTCCTGCTGTCCCCGGAGAACACCTGTTACAGGTGAGTAACTACGCTTTCTCCAGGAACAAGCAGGAAATCAGTTCTCACATATGGGACTCCCCAGCTACAGGCTACCGGGAGACCCGTAGCAAAAATTGGGAAACCTCATGGGAAGCCGTAAGCAGCAGCAATGCAGTCTGGTGTACATACTACAGTAGGACCCGTGTCCGATAAAACCAGCACACCGGTAGCCTGAACACAGAAGGGTCGGAGGGTAGGAGTTGCCTAGACCCCGAAAAGATTACGGAGCACAGCCTGGCTGAAGGCGCTAACCCATCGGGATTCTCTTTCCAGGCAGTAATTGGCTGTGAAGGTATGGACTGAAGACCAGGTGGCGGCCCGGCAGATGTCCGCCATTGGGACAGATGTGCCACCAAAGACGCCATGGCCTAGGCACGGTGTGCTGTGATGCGACCATCCAGCGGGAGCTTTTCCTGCTCATAGGCGAGGGCAATACAGTCTGCCACTCATGTGTGCAGTGTACGTTTAGTAACCGCTTCCCCCAGCATCCTGGGGTCGTAGGAGACGAAGAGATGGGAGGCTTTGTGGTGGTCCTGAGTGCGTTGGATATAGAAGGACAAGGTCCTCTTACAGTCCAAGGTGTGGAGGATCATCTCCGCCTGACTGGCGTGAGGTCTCGGAAAGAAGGTAGGGAGTACCACCTCCTGGTTGAGATGGAACGAGGATACTACCTTCGGAAGGAATTTGGGGTGCGTACGGAGCACTACCCTGTTCTTGTAGAACCTAGTATAGGGCGCTTCAGCCACAAAATCTTGGAGCTCACTAACCCTGCGAGCGGAAATAAGCGCAACCAGTAAAGCCACCTTCCACGAAAGATAGAGAAGGTGGCAAGTAGCCAAGGGCTCAAATGGTGGACAGGTGAGCTGCCCCAACACCACACTGAGGTCTCATTCGGTCACTGGATGGCGAACCAGGGGCTTAGATAAGAGCAGGCCCTGTAGGAAGTGACCCACCAGAGGTTGGGCCGAAAGGGGTTTACCATCCACCGGGTGGTGGTGAGCCGCCAGGGCACTGAGATGCACCCTAACGGAATTAGACCTGGGCCCGGAGTGAGAAAGGTGGAGAAGCTACTGTAACACCATAGCCACCGAGCAGGAGAAAGGGTCAGCCCTTCGCTCAGCACACTAAGCTGAGAACCTATGCCATTTCAAAACATATTGGCCTTCGTAGAGGCCTTACGGGAGGCGAGCAGAACATTCTCCACTTCTGTGAGAAGGTGGAGATGGGCCAGGGCTACCCTCTCAGCAGCCAAGCCGTGAGCAAAAGAGACCCCAGGATGGGGTATAGGAGAGAGCCCCACCCTCCTGAGATAGAAGCCCCGAGGCAGTCCCCAAGGGGATGGGGGCTGCCACCGCCAACTGCAGAAACTGTGTGAACCACGGCTGCCTGGGCCATCGGTGGGCTATCAAGATGAGCGAGGCCCTGTCGCGGAGGGTCTTGAACAAAGTCTTGGTAATCAGCGGCATCGGAGGGAAGGCGTACATGAGGTCCCCTGACCATGGGACTAGAAACGCGTCCACTGCCACCCTGGAGGGGTGAGCCTGCCAAGAGAAAAGCGGGGCCACTGGAAGTTGTCTGGGCTGACAAACAGGTCCATCACGGGTTCCCCCCAGAGTCGGAAAAGCCGGCTGGGCTACCGTGGGGTCCAGCTACCACTCATGTGGTCAGAGAACCCTGCTTAGCCTGTCGGCTAGTAGGTTATCCTGTCCTAGCAGGTACACCACTTTGAGGAAGATCCCTTGCTGGGCCGCATAAGAACAGAGGGCACGTGACCGCGGGACCCCTTGCTTGTTCACATAGAACATGGCCACCTGGTTGTCTGTCTGGACCAGGACCGGCCGATGGCCAAAGACTCTCAGGGCGAGGTGAATGGCACAAAGCTACAGGAGATTGATTTGCTGGGTGCTCTCTTCTGGTGACCAGCTGCCCTGGGTGCAGAGACCCTCGCAATGGGCTCCCCAGCCAAGTAGGGAGGCATCCGTGGTGAGGACAATCGATTGTCCTGGGCGTTGGAAAGGCATACCCGTTTCCAGGTGCTGAGATGACCGCCACCAGACAAGGGAGTCTGCCAAGCAGCAGGTCACCCAAACTCTGTCCCTGAGGCGGTCCGTGGCCTAGGACCACTGGCCCTGGAGACACCACTGCGCTGTTCTCATGTGGAGATGGGCATCTGGAGTGACATAGACCGTAGAGGCGATGTGCCCGAGGAGGCGCAGAAGATGGCGGGCAGAAACCGAGGGACGGTGCTGTATGTCTCGGGCCAGAGATCTGAGATGGTCTGCCCGGTCTGTGGGCAAGAAAGCCTTTGACTGGAGGGTGTCGAGCTTTGCTCCGATGAATTCCAGGCACTGTGTCAGAAGAAGGTGGGACTTGGGGTAGTTTATGACAAAGCCCAAGTGCTGTAGAACCTGGATGGTGCATGCGGTGGCCTGCTGCACCTGGGATGCTGTGTCCCCTTTTACGCGCTAGTTGTCCAGGTAGGGAAACACAAAGACTCCCTGAAGCCTGAGAAAGGCGGCCACGACTGCCAGGCATTTCGTGAACACCCTTGGGGCAGAGGCGAGTCCAAATGGGTGCACCCTGTACTGTAAATGCCTGCCCCCTACTACAAACCGCAGGTATTGCCTGTGGTGTGAGTGGATTAGGATGTGAGTATAAGTATCCTTGAGGTCTAAGGAGCATAGCCAGTCTCCCTGCTGGAGGTAGGGCAGCAATGTTCCAAGGGAAAACATCTTCAACTTCTCCCGCACCAGGAATTCATTGAGGTTGAGCAGGTCGAAGATGGGTCTTAGGCCCCCTGTCCTCTCTGGGACGAGGAAGTATCTAGAGTAGAACCCCTTGCCCTGGAGGTGGTGGGGCACCGGTTCCACCACATTGTCCTTGAGAAGACCTGCCAGTTCCTTCAGAAGAAGGTCCGGGTGGAGGGGAGACCTGGGGGGGCTTTCCCGGAAAATAAGGAGGGGGCATTGGGGCCAAGCGGAGGAGGTAACTCTTCCTGAACACCCTCAGTGTCCAGGCATCGGTAGTGATGTTTACCCATCTCGGGCATAGAGGGTCAGTCATCCCCCTGTAGGCTGCTGACCTGTTTGGGGTAGAGTAGTTATGCTGGAGTAGTCAGAAACTCTCCCCTGGCTGGGCCGGAGCTGGTGCCTGGGGCTTTGGAACCTTCTGCTTACATAGGCCATGCCCTTGTCTCTTGGCCTGCTGCCCTTGTTGGAGAGCCGGGAGCCTGAAAATGTGGGTAGTTACGGTAAGTGGCTCCCTTCCTCGGGTAAAAGGGATTTTTACCCGAGGCCTTCCATTGGGAAGGGGCAGTGGTCTTCTTAGAGAGCCTGGTCCTTGTCATGAACTCGGTCTCCAACTCGGTGGCCTTGTTGGTCATGGGCTTGCCAAAGAGGTTTTCTCCTTGGCAGGGGACATCGACCAACTTATACTGGACCCATTGCTCGAGCTCAGACGACTGGAGCCAAGCCTGGCGGCGTGCACCGATGCCTGCTGTGGCTACATGGGCCGCTGACTTGAAGCCATCATAGGCCGCTCAAGACATAAACTTGGAGCATTCACGGACAGCCTTGGACAGGCTCCTGAAATGCTGCAAGGGTTCCTCAGAGAGACCAGCCGAGAAACTGGTGAGTTCCTTCGCCAGATCCCTCAGGTACATGCCCATATACAGCTGGTAGGCCTGGACACGGCAAATGAGCATCGAGCTCTGGTAGCACTTCCTGCCAAGGGCGTCCAAGGTGCGGGCCTCCCTCCCGGGGGGGCACCAAGGAGTGAGTCTTCTGGCTCTTTAGCCAAAGCATGGCCAACTCCACCACCATGGAGTTATGCGGCAGTTGCGACTTCTGGAAGCTAGGGCTCCGGCGGACTCAATAAATCGAGTCGAGCTGCTTGCTCACTACCGGCACCAATGCCGGTGTCTCCCACATGCGGAACATGAGCCGTTCCAGGATGGGAGGAATGGGCACCATGAGTGATTCCCGAGGGGGAGCCTCATACTGGAGGATCTCATCAGCCCAAGGGTCCTCCTCTGACTCAGTTGGAATGCCAGGGCCTTAAACATGTCTTTGACAAAGTCTAAGAATCCCATGTCCTCTGGCGGGAACCTTCTCCGAGGATCCGAGCCTGGGGAGTCTGAGGGGATGTTGCGGTGTCGACAGGTATCCAGGAATTCGTCATCCTCCGTCTCCCACTCAGAGTAGTCTGAGGAAGACTCGAGGGTGGGCTGCTCCGCGGGCCTCAAGGGGCCCGAGGCCGCACAGTCCACCCCCCAGGGTAGACATTGGGCATGACCGCAGCCCCGTCGAGCGGGACGCTGAGCACAACCTCAGCCAAGGATCGACTCAAGGCCGCTGGACCTCGAGGATCAGCTCGGCCTCCAGGGACATATTCGACGTCGAACGCCCAGTGGTCGGGGCAGAGGAACCGGAAGTGCCAGACAACAACGCCCGCTGCTGGTCCAAGAAGGCAGAGAAGCTGTGCTCCAAGGCTGCCATTCTGGACTCCAGGCCAGAAAGCTCTGCAGCCTTTGGTGCAGGCACTGAGGAACTCGGACCTGATGCTGGCCCCCCCGAAGGGGAATCCTCAATGAGGATAGTCTCCAAGGATTGAGGCCGGTCCACCGTCGGATCCTTCCGAGGGACCTTCGCTGGCCGCTCCTTCTCCGAAGCCTCAGGCAAGCACCTGGGGCTGCAGAACCATGCCCGGGAGGAACCCTGTCTGTTGGAGCCATCCAAGGACGCCACCTTCGAGGGTTTCTTCTTCCCCGTGTTCCCACGATGGTGCTCGCATTCAGTGAACTCCTTCCGAGATGTCAGCGCCTCAGACAAGGCCCTGGCCTTCATAAGCATCGGGGAGTCAGGGAAAAAACTTATCATGCTGCTGCTGACGGTTCTTCAGGGCCTTGGAACTCATCCATTTGCATAAGCTGCAGGCCACCGGGTCAAGGTCCATCCCAAAGCAACGGAGACAGCAGTCATGTGTGTTGATTAAGGACATGAGCTTAGCACACCGATCATACTTTTTGAAACCACTGGTAGCCATAGGGGAAAAAAGAAGCCCTGCAAGGTCAAAGACCCTCCGAGCTTCTCGAGGGAAAAAAAGACGTGAAGACACCCAAAAAGAACAAAAACACAAAAATGAACCGAATTCGATGCCAAGGCACCAAGATCAGTAGGCAGGAAGAGTACCGCTGCCGTACCGGAGATGAGTGAAAAACTTGAAAAGAAAGAAAAATCAACTTTTTCCGGGGGAAAGACAGACGACGTCTGAAGAGCTCCGTGGAAAAAAATAGATTGAGCAAGATGGCACCCTTGGGCGGGAAGGGGACCACGTATACATGGTGGCATTTCCCAAAGGCTTTGTTTGAAAGCTGGGGAGATGCTTCCGCGAGGGCTCCGTCGGTGCCAACGTCACTCATATGTGAGGACTGACTTTCTGCTTTTTCCCGGATAAAGTCTGACTGCAGTGGTCGCATTTCTTGAACCCACCAGAGTCATGGTGGGAGCACACCCAGCTGGGGTAGAGGACCCCCGGGCGAAAAATGGTGTGAAGGACGGTCGAGATGGAACCTTGAGGAAACACGTGGGAAGGGAACCAGTATGCAAACCGGACAAAAGAAGGAATTAAAGAACTTTTTCCGGGAAAGTAGAGGACCACGTCTGTTAGGCTCCGTGGAAAAAAGAAGATGGCACCTTTAGGCAGGAAGGGGACCACTCATGCGTGGTAGCATTCTCAAAGGCTTTCTTTGAAAGCTATGAAAATGCTCTGCGCGGGCTCCGTTGGTGCTAATGTCACCCTTATGTGAGGGTTGACTTCCTGCTTGTTCCTGGAGAATATATTCTTGGCACGATGGGATATGTTGAGCACAATGGAGGCAGAGGGGATATACTGGAGGCAGAGAGGAGGGATATTCTCGGCATGATGGGGCCAGAGAGATGGAAAGGATATGTCAGGTATGATGACGGCAGAAAGAGAAAGAGAGAACAGCACTATGGGAGCAAAGAGATAGAGATGATATGTTGGGCAGACAGAGAGGGGAAAGGGCGAGAAAGGAAGGGTTATTGAAAGGCTGAGGAAAGAGAAAGATGGGAAGCTATAGGTAGATGCAGTAAAAGGAGGAAGTTTGAAGACTGGATGGTGAGAAGGAAGGATGAAATCTGAGGGGTGATATTCAGAGCACTGGATATTTAAATGCCACAGCGGTCAGCATGATGTTTAAATTTCATCTGGATATTCAGCTTCAGAATCCAGATAGTGACTGCCATTGAATATTCAGATTGTGTGGGCACTATCCGGAGAACCACTGCCATATCTGGATTGTGGTGAGTTTCAGCTGCTCCCTGGATAGCACTTAGGACAGCTGAAAATTGCCATTAGATAGTTTCTGGTACTACACCCGCAGACTGCCCCAGGGCTCTCCAGATAGTGCTGAAATGGTCTGCAGAGATATTCAATGGTACTATCTAGACATTACTTCTGAAATGTGTCTATACACCCTAACTTCAGTGGTTATCTAGATAAGAGCTTTTGAATATTGACCCCTGAATGAATAGAGAGGCAAAAAAATAAATGGAAGAAAGCTGATAGAAGATCAGTGTCAATATAATGGATGTACATATTTTTACTCTGTACTTGGCAATAGTCTATCTGTATTCTGCGTGTGTGACTGAGGCCAGGTATTCTGTTAGCATGGAGTTTCCATGCAGGACCAGAGTTACGGAGTGCAACCAGGCAGCTGCCCTGGGCGCCCATGCCACTGGAGCCCCACAGTCTGCCCAAAACTGAAGAGGACATAGACGGCCAATGGGTTTTGATGTCCCCTCTCAAATGTTTGATCCCGGGCCCCTGCATCTCTACCACTGGCACGGTTTCTATCTACACATCTGTAGTAATCAGCTTTTTCAGTTTTCTCAACAGGTGTACTGATGTTCTAAGGCTCACTGCAATATTTACAGTGTGTCTTTTCCTAGGAAACATCGTTGTGCGAGTTCTGGTAATTAGTACTGTTATGGTATGATATACAGTATGTACTCTGTAGGTCCTGAGTATTTTTAAGTAGTAATCGATAGTACAGGCTGCATATAGTGGTTTGCATTGTTTCAGGTCGGGTGATTATTCCTAATTTATATCAGACTCTAGCATTCAAGGACAGCATCTGAAGACGAGTATTATCACCCATGGAAGTTCATACTACGTTAGGATACTGAGGGCTACCATTCCCATTAAACCTGTTAGGGCTGTCTTTGCATCAATATCTATCTGTTCAACAGTGAAAAAGCTTTTCTATTAAATCATGCTATTAAAAGCATTATATTACTATGACTTCTTAACAAAATAAGAAACAGTGTAAATAATAAAAGTGAAATTGATTGTTCTTGGATGCTATCCTCTGAGGTCTCCTTTGTAAAATGTTACCTTAAGAGGCACAAACCTGCTTTAGTCCGATACTATTAGGCACACAACGCATATACATTTGAGAGAAAAGACTGAATGGGAGCACAGGTACAAGGTCCCATGGTTATGCAAAGATTTATGCAAATGAGACCCCACAATGGGTTTCTGCTCATGGGCCGCCCCTGATAGAGAAACTTTATGGGGCAAACTCAAGCTGTATATGTTGCATGGCTTAGAGCCGGGGTCTCAAACACGCGGCCCGCAAGAGAGCTTTCTGCGGCCCGCGACGGAGGGAAACAAAAAAAAAACCCCCTGGCTTCTGCTGCTGCCGCCGTGGCAGCAGCAGAATCAACTGTCAATTTAAAAAAAAAACCTGGCTTCTGCTGCTGCTGCTGCTGCAGCCGTGGCAGCAGCAGAATCAGCTGTCCCGCGGCCCTTCCCCTCTGCCTGGAAGAGCCCTGAGTCTGCTTCATCAGCGGCGGGCTTTTCAAGCCGCGAAGAGAGTATTTCCCTCTAGCGCGGCTTGAAAACGCTTAAGCCGCGCGAGAGGGAAATACTCTCTTTGCGGCTTGAAAAGCCCGCCGCTGATGAAGCAGACTCAGGGCTCTTTCGGGCAGAGGGAAAGGGGCCGCGGGACAGCTGATCCTGCCGCTGCCACGGCTGCAGTAGCAGAAGCCAGGTTTTTTTAAATTGACAGTTAATTCTGCCGCTGCCACGGTGGCAGCAGCAGAAGCCAGGATTTTTTTTAAAATTTTATTTACTTGGGCTGATGGGGGGGGGGGGGCGGGGGTTAGGACTGGAAATGGGCTGATGGGTGTTAGGAAGGACTGGAGGTGGGCTGATGGGGGGGGGGGTTAGGACTGGAAATGGGCTGATGGGGGTTAGGAAGGACTGGAGGTGGGCTGATGGGGGGGAGTTAGAACTGGTAATGAGCTACGGAGGGGCTAAGACTGAAATGGGGTAATGGGGGGTTAGGACTGGAAGTGGGCTAATGGCAGCGGGGGGGGGTAGGACTGGTAATGGGCTATGGTGGGGGCTAGGACTGGAAATGGGCAGATGGGGTTAGGGCTGGAGGTGGGCTGATTGGTGGGTTAGGACTGGTAATGGGCTATTGTGGGGCTAAGAATGAAAATGGGGTGATGGAAGGGTTAGGACTGGAAGTGGGTTGTTGGGGGGCTTAGGACTGGTAATGGGCTATGGGGGGGCTAGAAATGGTAATGGATTGGGGGGTTGCTAGTACTGGAAATGGGCTTAGTGGGGGGGAGCTAGGACAGGAAATGGGCTGATGGTGGGGCTAGGATAGGACTGGAAATGGGCTGATGCGGGGACTAGAAGGGAGCAGATGCTGGGTGGGGCTGGAACTAGACGGGAGCTGATGTTGGGGGAGGATTAGAATGGGATGGGGCTGGGAGAGTGAAATGGAGAGGGGAAACAGATTTTGTGTGGGAGGGAAGACAAATCTACAATTGGCTGGGTATTGGGAGAGTAAGTGGTGATTGAGGATGGAGGGGCAAAATTTGCGTGGATGAAATAGGAATGAGGAAGGAGCAAAAGGAGAAAGATTAGTATGTTAAAGCAGATGTAGAGAGAGAATGGAAAAAAAACTAGGAGAGAGAAGAAAGGACAAATGGACAGCAGACGATGGAGAGTTAGCAGAAGACACGAAGAAACCAGAAGAAAGTGGCTGGAACAATTACAACTGAAAAGAATGCACAAAAGGTAGAAAAATATCTATTTTGAATTTATTAACTGGAATATGTCAGCTCTGGGAAATGTGCTTCATTAACGTCTGCGCTTGTATGGTAACATTATGCAAATATTTATGCAAATAAGGCCCCGCATCTTATGCGGCCCGTGGGTTACTTTACAAGTCCTCATTTGGCCCTCAAAGCAATTTGAGTTTGAGACCCCTGGCTTAGAGAAAACACTAATATAAACAAAGGGCCCAATTTTCGAAGATATATACACAGGTAACTGCCTAGTTACCTGTGTAAATGCCATATCTGGGATTTTCAAAGGGCATCTACATGGGTAGTGCCCTTCGAAAATCTCGGATATGTCCCTAATGCGCCCAAATGCTAGGTGGTTAGCATTGGGGCGTGTTAGGGGCGTTCCGAGGCAAAGGAAAGGGCTAACCAGATAACACCAATTTTCAATGCTACCCACTTAGCCCTCTGTGCCTTAAAGATAGGTGTGCGGTGAGCCCCGGATTTTCAATGACAGGGACGAATATGACCCCGACATTGAAAATCCATGTTAGGCAGAAGGGGAGCGGGCTATGCACAGATGTGGCTCATAGCACCACCCAGATGAAAATCGGGCCCAAAATATTTAGTCCAAATAAGAAACTGCAATGTCCTCAATAAGCACCATAAGAACTACCATTCTGGATCAGAGCAAAGGTCCATCAAGTCCAGTATCCTGTTTCCAACAGTGGCTGATTCAGGTCACAAGTAATTGGTATATCCCAAAAGCAGCCAGTTTCCATGTGACTTATACTCGGACAAGCAATGATTTTTCCCATGTCTACTTTAATATAGGTTTATGGACTTTTCCTCCAGGAATGTGTCCAAACCTTTTTTAAACCCAGCTATGTTAACTGCCTATTCTACATCCTGCAGCAATGAGTTCCAAAGCTTAATTATGCACTGAGAGAAAAGATATTTTCTCTACTTTGTAACTTCATGGTGTGTTCCCTAGTCTTCACTATTGATTTGCATCTACCCATTCTACTGTACTCAGGCTTTTACAGACCTCTATCATATCTCCTCTCAGCCGTCTCTGACCTCTTTAGCCTTTCCTCATAGGAGAGTCTTCCATCCCCTTTATCATTTTGGTCACCCTTCGCTGTATCTTTTCTAATTCTGCTATATATTTTTTATTTGTCCTTTTTTTAGATACTGCATTTCCTATGGTCAATGCGCTTTACATGAAACAATTTTTGAGGTTTAAAGTTCACAAAGAACAGGAAATGCTAACATGGAACAAAGAGTTAACAGAAAAGGTAGAACATTGTCTAGTAGCATTCATTATTTAACCTATATTACATGGATATGTATAATTACATAGCAATGCTTAATACAGTAGTGTGTGGAAGTATAAAATGTTAGATTTCACGTCAAAAATGTTTAAAGTGGGCCAGAAGTCCTGTAAAGCTAAAAGGAGCTTTTCTGACAGGCAGTGACCAGAATTCCACACAAGATGCAGTTGCACCATGGAGCAATACAGAGACATTACGATATTCTCTGTTTTATTTACCATTTCTTTCCTTATAATTCCTAGCATTCTATTTTCTTTTTAGAGTGCTGCTGAACACTGAGCAGAGGATTTCAGTGTATTTTCCACAATGATCCTAGATCCTTTTCCTGAGTGGTGACCCCTAATGAGAAAGTCTGTAGTGTGTAGCTATAGAAACATAGAAATATGATGACAGAAAAAGACCACAAGGCCTATCTAGTCTGTCCTTCCATAACAACTACAACAGTCCCCTTTTTCCTTTAGAGATCCTCTGTGTTTGTCCCATGCTTTTTTGAATTCAGTTACTGTCCTCATCTCTACCACCTCCACTGGGAGACTATTCCACGGATCCACTACTCTTTCCGTAAAGAAATATTTCCGCATATCACTCCTGAATTTATCTCCCTACACCCTCATAGCAGAACTTGCTTTCAATTGAAAGAGGCTCTCTCCCTGAACATTTATGCCACGGAGGTATTTAAACATCTCAATCATATCACCTCTATCCCGCCTTTCCTCTAAGGTGTACATATTAAGATCCTTCAGTCTGTCCTCATATGCTTTATAATGAAGACCACTAATCATTTTAGTAGCCACCCTCTGCACCGACTCCATCCTGTTCACATCCTTTTGAAGGTACAGCCTCCAGAACTGCACACTATACTCCAAATGAGGTCGCACCAAAGACTTATACAGAAGCATTATCACCTCCTTTTTAATGCTAGCCATTCCTCTCCATATGCACCCAAGCATCCTTCTAGCTTTTTCCGTCACCTTTTCTACCTGTTTAGCTACTTTAAGATCATCAGACACAACCACGCCTAGGTCCCACTCTTCTTTAGTGGACAAAAGTACTTCACCCCCTATACTATATTGCTCCCTTGGATTGCTGCAGCCCAAATGCATGACCTTACATTTTTTAACATTAAATCCCAGCTGCCAAATTCTAGACCATTCTTCAAGCTTAGCTAGATCCCTCCTCATGTTATCTACTCCTTCCTGGGTGTCTACTCTATTGCAGATTTTGGTATCATCCGCAAAGAGGCAAACCTTACCTGAAAGCCCTTCTGCTATATCACTAACAAAGATGTTAAAAAAAATCGGACCAAGGACAGATCCCTGGGGCACACCACTGATAACATCCTTCTCCTCAGAGTGAGCTCCATTTACTTGTACTCTTTGTCGCCTCCCACCCATCCAATTTCTAACCCAAGCAGTAACTTTAGGGTCCATCCCTAGGGTGCTCAGTTTGTTTATAAGTCGCCTGTGAGGAACAGTGTCAAAGGCTTTACTGAAATCTAAATACACCACATCTAGGGCTCTCCCTCGGTCCAACTCCCTGGTCACCCAGTCAAAGAAATCAATCAGATTTGTCTGACAAGACCTGCCTCTGGTGAATCCATGCTGCCTCAGATCCTGTAATCAGCTGGACTCCAGAAACCTCACTATTTTCTCTTTCAGCAGCGTTTCCAATAATTTACTCACCACCGAAGTTAAACTAACCGGCCTGTAGTTTTCAACCACATCCTTACTTCCGCTTTTGTGTAAAGGCACCACATGAGCCTCTCTCCAGTCCTTTGGCACCACTCCCGACTCCAACGAGGCATTGAAAAGGTCAGTCAGTGGAGCTGCTAGAACGTCCCCAAGTTCCCTCAGTATTCTCGGGTGTATCCCATCCGGTCCCATCGCTTTGTCCACTTTAAGTTGAGATAGTTTCTCACGAACAGTCTTTTGAAAATTGTTCAAGATGTCCTTTGCTTCTGTTCCTATTTGTGGGTGTTTTCTGAGGTCCTGCTCCTGGTTCTTCATCTGTGAACACAGAACAAAAATATTTGTTAAGCAATTCCGCTTTATCCTTATCAGCTTCTATATATTCCTCCCCTGCACCCTTGAGTCTGACAATACCACTCTTGCCCTTCCTCTTCTCACTAATATGTCTTATCCCCCCATTTTATTGCATTGGCTATTTCCTCCTCCTTTTGAATCTTTGCCTTCTTGACTACTTTGCTAGCTTCTCTAAGTTTTTCCAAATACAGATGCCTGTCTTCCTCTCTCTGTGATCTCTTGTATTTCATGAAGGCCTCCCTCTTTTTCTTCACTTTTTCAGCTACTTCTTTCGAAAACCATAGCGGTCTCCTTTTCCTTTTACCTTTATTTACCATTTTCACAAAAAGGTTGGTTGCCCTTAAAATATCCCCTTTCAGTTTTTCCCACTGTTTTTCTACATCCCTCAGCTGTTCCCATCCAACTAACGACTCCCTGAGGTATTGGCCCATCTTCGCAAAGTTAGTCTTCCTAAAGTCTAAGATCCTCGCCTTTGAATGGATTCTAACAGCCCTAGTCGTAATACTGAACCACACCATCTGGTGATCACTGGATGCAAAATGTTCTCCCACTACAACACCAGAAACACTTTCACCATTGGTAAGCACCAAGTCCAGTATGGCCCCTTCACGTGTGGGGTCTGTTACCAATTGCCTGAATAGTTCTCCCTGTAGAGAATTCAGTATCTCCTTACTTCTAGATGATACTGCAGCAGGAATGTGCCAATCAACATCTGGCATATTGAAATCTCCTATCAGTAGCACTTCCCCTTTCCTAGCAATGCTGCGCATGTCTTCAATTAACTCTCTGTCCACCTCTTCCTCTTGTGAGGGAGGTCTGTATATCACACCAATGTAAATATATTTCTCTTTCCCTCTTTCTAGTTTAACCCACAATGCCTCCCCTCTCCCTTTTAAGCTCTGTAATTCCAAAGCTTTATTTATTTATTATTTATTTATTTATTTATGAACATTTCTTATATACCGCACTATTCAACATCAGCGCAGTTTACATGGAACAGAAAACATCCGACAAGTTACATATGTCTTGTCTTACAATTAACAGGAAGTAGAAACCTGGATAACGGGGGAAACTATTTACAAGTACAGTAGTTTTTAATAGTAGTTTTTACATATAGTGCCACTCCTCCTCCCCTACTTCCTACCCTGTCCTTTCTGAATAAAGTATAGCCAGGTATAGTTACATCCCAATCATGGTTTTCTGTGAACCATGTTTCTGTAACTGCCACTAAATCCAAGTCAGCCACTCCCACCAAAGCTTCAACATCAGGGATCTTATTTCCCATGCTACGGGCATTTATACACACTGCTTTCCATATGTTACCCCTGTTACCCACTATAGTTTGGGTTATTCTTCCCTAAGAGGCATGGTTACTAAATCGTGCTAATAGTTAGCATGGGGTTTTCTGTGTGTTAAGACTGCTGGGGTAATTGTTACCACATACTAAAAATGCAACCGCAGTAAAAGTCCCACCCTAACTACTTAGTGTGGGATGGGATGGAGTGTGGGCATTGACTGCATACGGCAGTTAGCATGGGTGTTGGCGGTAACTGCATCTGTGGCAATCGCAGTGAATGGCTTAGCATTGGGGTGCTGCAGGATTTGCACAAACTGCATGGAACATGCTGTGCATGTCACCCCTATGTGCTAATATTTGCGGCTAAACATACAGTAAACGACTGTGTTTTGGTAAATAGATTCCTAAGTGCATAACTTTGCATTTACTGTAGCCACATTCAATTTCATCTGCTATTTGGATGCCCAGTTTTATCAAAGTCTTCTTGCAATTTCTTACGATGCTCTTGTGATTTAACAACTTTCAGTAATTTTGTGACATCTGAAAATTTGATCATCCCACTCAGTGTTCCCATTTCCAGGTCATTTATAAATATGTTAGAAAGCAGTGAGTCCAGGACTCCACTCTTCACCTTCCTCCTCAGAGAAAATTGATTATTTGCTCTGCTCTCTGTTTTCCATCTTTTATCCAGTTTCCAATGAGATATTACAACTCTGCAAATATTCTGTAAAATACTAATAAATCATTTAAAGATGATGTTGTGCTCACCTGAAAATATGCATGATTCTGCCCTTTGTTCTGAAGAAAGGTCGTCTTGCAGGTGGTTAAACCTAGAGGAGTTTGAGCAAAGAGAAGCCTCTCATCTGCGAGCTGGACATTGGTAGGGCCAAGCTAAGGATGATCATGGACAAAAACAATGTTAATCAGCATAAATAGATCAATAAGCTGCCAACTTCAAAACAACCCTTGTAGTTGCAAAGTCTGTGCATATAAGGAACAAAAAACATTACTGTTTGCCGAACACTACCACACTCTCTTGACCAACAACTTGCTCTCAAGCACAACCCATCACCCCCCCCCCCCCACCCCAACTTAACACATGAATCCCCAGCGTCTGTCACCCTCCCACTAACCTCAATTATCTGTCTGGCTAATATGTAGATAGTTGAAGATATCCAGCTACCTCTATAATATTATATATATGGCCAACTGGGATTTTATTTTTATTTATTTATTATAAATTTCTATACTACATTTTTCTGGTGGATCACAAGCGGTTTACAGCAAACAACAATTCAATATTACAGAACAAGTAAGTATTCGGTTACAGGGAAAATTTTCTTCTGAAACTATATACTGTACAGTGTATTGATAAACAGAACATAGTTAACTTTTTAAGCAAATCTATCGAAATATTTACAGGATTTGAGGAGTTTTCTGTGTTCGGTATGTCAATTTTGGTATGTCGTGAGCCAGTCTGAGCGATATGCTGTTCACTGACTTCCATTACGATTTAGTGTGTGATGGGGTGGAGTGCTGTGAAGTGGTGATGGGGAGGAGGGTGGTTGTATTCGTTTTCGTGTGCCAAAGTGGAGAGTAAATAGGTGGGTTTGAAGATGTTTTCGGAATATTTTGAGGTCATTTATTTCTCTTATGTGGTCTGGAAGAGCGTTCCAGAGGCTGGGGGCAATGTGGGAGAATGCTTTATTGTTAGTTGTCTTCGTTGCTTTTCTGAAATCGGGTGGTATAGATATTTTGCTCTTGTTGCAGTCTCGTTGGGAGCGGGAATTGGTTTCTTTTTGAATGAGTGTTGAAAGGATATATATAGTTCAATTGTAACATAGTTCTAATATGTTCTGTGTAATTGCATGTTGTTCTAATGTAAACCGCCCCTGATCGATGGAAGGGGCAGTATAGAAAAACTGTTCAAATAAACAAAATATTTTGATCTATACACTTTTCATCAGTTCTCAAACGGACATTACAAGCATCCTTCCTCTTTGAGAAATGTCTAGGGAAAAAGCACCCACACAGATTTCTCTCTGCTTTCAGTGATGTATTTTTTTCAATTTAAAACGGCAGCAGTACTGTGTAGTTTTGAAAATACAAAACCAGATCCATTATTAGCTCCATGACCCGGCTCTTCTTCTGAGCCTGCTTACTTTTCCCCCACTGTCGATCCCCTGTGATTACTTTGAGCCACAAGATGAGAGAGTGATTTTCAGACAACCAATTTGCCTGGATACGTAAATGGCTTTTGAAAATTGACTTATAAAAATTCTTCACATTTGCTTGGTCTCCCCTGGTTTGACAGTATCATCATGGGCATAAGTTCTGAATCTTCTAGTGTGGACAAAGCACCTTTTTCTTCAAAAGTAACTGCCTGGTTCAAATCACAGCTGGAACAAAGCAGAGCTTTCCACGGTGGGGACAAGAGCGATCACCACTCACTCCTCTCCCATCAATCGCCAAGATTCAAAATGGTGCCAGGCGAGCCTTACCAGTTGTCTCACTGGACTGCTACTAGGGGGTCAAGCTACTATACGTCAAAGAGTTTATTTCTCCTTTATTAGCAAAAACAAAACCGTATTAAAGAAATAACTTTTTAAATGAACCAAACAAGGATCATGCTAAAATTAACAAAGTATTTCCATTTTTGGATTGATATCAAGTCATTATCTAGATAAGCATTTTATCCACCAATTTTCAGCAGCACTACACAAATAGTGAGGGGCAGATTGTCCAATTGGGCATGCCCAGTGGGCCGATGATGCCAGCCACGTGACAAAACAAATCACTTTGTTGATGACATGGTGGTGCTCTCTCTGGGATGGCTCTGGCTGCCTTAAATCACCCCTCTCTCTTTCTGTGGGACCGTGGCTGTTGTGCCCATCCTGTCTCTCAAGACACTTTACATGCTCAGCTCTGCCTTCAGTTCAGATCATGTTAAGAATTGCTGGTGCTGGTAGAGGCTGGACAGTGCTGACGTCATTGTGCTTGTAGTCCCAGGGTGTGCACTGCCTCATGGCTGCGCCATGGACCTACAAGTTGCTGTGTGCCGGCAGTGTGCTTCTCACCCTGGTGACCCCAAACCCCTCAGATAGGCAAACCTCACTGGCACAGAAGAGACACATGCGTACCCCACTCACAGTCCTGCACTTTTCTCTCCCATGGTTCATCACATGCGGTGGCGGCAGTACTGCAGCTAGTAACTAGCACCCAGCCAGGATCTCTTTCCCCCACCAGCACCACGTCCCATAGCTAAGAGGCAAAATAATGCTGTCTGCACCATCCCCACACTGTGTGTGCCTGCCTGAACCTGCAGTGCAGAGCAGAGAGAGAGCAGCAGGAAGCACCGAGGAGGCAATTAGCAAGGCCACTTCTAAGCACAGCAGAGTGCAGACGGAAGACCTAAGAGATCTCAGGAGGGTAACAAGAGTGAAGATTCTGCACCTGCCCTGACACTTAGCCCACAGCAGCTAAAAGAAAGTGTCATAAACAGTGATACACAGCCTGGATTCCACTCAGACTTCCTCCATGCTTGCCCTCACTCCTTCAGCAGACTGGCCATTTGCCACAGAGTACAGGTCAAGATCGAACAGGATTCAAGACCATCACTATATTCACCCAGCATAAACACAACAGCAACCCCTTGCCTCTTCCATTCGCACACCAGGAGCCACCACAATCAGGAGTCAGGACACGAAACAGACTGAAACAGTCACAGTCAAGTCACAGCTCAACATAGGAGGTAGCCAGTGCTGAGAAATAGACCATCCATGACCTAGAAGTCAAGTAGGAAGGAGTCGACGCCCTGAGGGCAAGCACACAGGCAATTTGAAAGCAGCAGGAATATTAACCTCCTGCAAGAAATGAAAAGTAAAGTTGCATGCAGAGAAGGGTAATGCAATATAGGCAATGCCAAGGTGAATGCTGCTGCACTGCTTGAACCCCGTGTCAGACTCGGGCACCATAGAAAGCGCAAGTAGAGGAACACGGGTACACCCACTTTGCATAGATATGGTGCGACTACCATGAGGCATTCTGTAAAAATGCAAGGAGTGGATGTGAGGGCAAAAGGCAGAATGCAATACTGGCAGTACTAGTCTCCTACAACAAACTGCAGCTATATCTGACTTGGAAGTATCTGAATGTGGGAGGATGCACCCTTGAGATTCCCCTATTGAAGTAAAGGGAGCAGGATGCAGAGAGAAATCCTTTTGAACTTCTCTCGAACCACGTATTTGTTCAGATTCCTCAGATCTAATATGTGACAGAATCCTCCTGTTTTCTTGGTAACCAAAAATGACTGAGTAAAATCCCTGCCTTCCTGTCCTGGTGGAATGGGCTCAAATGCATTGGCCTGCTGAAGGGCAGAGAGCTCCTGAGGAAGTACCTGCTGGTGCTGAGGAGGGAACAGAAAAGAGGAAGTCCTCTGCAAACAGTAAACAACACAGCAAGGGAGCGGAAAAACCCCACAGCTACGCTGCATCTGTCTTCTTAGATACAAGACTATATTCAAAACCCGACTTGGCCAAGTTCCAGCATGTGCACCTGAGTCAGGGGTCAATATAGTAATATCTAATCAATATGTGTAAACCGCTTTGATTTCAGGATAAAGCGGTATATAAATCCTTTTAAATAAATAAAATAAATAAATATAAATATATCTGGAATACATACGGCTTGAATAAAAATACAAACAATGCCGACAGTAATCAAACAAGACCTGCTCCACTGATTTCTGTGCTGCAAAAATGGTCTCTCCATCCGCAGGGATTTGTTCAAACTGTTGTTCCTCTCCTCTCCTTGCACCCTGCTGTTCCAATCAAATTTAAGCTTAAACACAATAACAGCAGCAGGTAGCTTCCCTGTTATTTGCTTTACTAGTGCTGCAGTCCTTGCTGCTATTGTTAGGCAGATTGCCTGCCTGAAGACAGGAATTAAAGAGACAGGTGCAAAAGAAAAGAAAGGAGAGGAGCAGTAGTTTGAAGATGTCCCTGCCCACGGATGGAGAGACCATTTTTGTAGCACAGAAATCAGTGGAGCAGGTCTTTGTTTGATTACTGAAGACAATGACATTCCAAAAGTGCATGCCAAAGCTAGTAGGATACACAGGATGTAAACATAAGGCCTGATATGCCAAGAGGCATATAAGAAGCCGATAACCAGCTAAATACATCTGCACATAAAAGAGCACCAGTCACAAATCAACTGCTGGACACATGGGCAAAGTTGGAAAATGGGCAGTTACGGAAGACTGCCTGCCAGCAGCCAAATATGAGTACGCAGATGGGATCTGAGAGCCAGTATTCGAGATACCCGTGCAAGGCAATATGCAGTATGAATGGATAAGAAGCACAGGGCACAGAGGGAGGCCCATAACCGCGCAGTGATAGAAAGATGGGCAAGGACAATATCCTATCGTACCCAGGTAGTGTTGCAATAGCCGTGTACTATAGAAAATGTGCCGCCAGGGGATAGCCGGATGTACCAGTGGCCCCCGGCACAGAGCCCATAACCAATTATGATATCGCATGCAAGACTATATACTGTATGTGCAGGAGCCCCTTCTGGGTGGGCAGAAACACAGCAGCAGCATGGCGGCAAGGAGAACAGCCAACTTCAGTCCCACAGAGGCCAAGGCCCTTGCCAGAATGGTGCTGAGATGGGAGGGGGTGCTGCAACCCAGGAGAGAGTATAGGGCTAACCTGCGCCTGTTCATGGCCATTTGGAGAGGGATCCAGCTCTGCCTGTGGAGGTGAGTAGCCAATGGGAGGTTGAGCTCCATGAAGGAGAGACGGGGGATGGGCAGAACAGCAGCTCAGAAATGAATACCTGGCATAGGCATGGCTGTGGGAGTGCACATGCAAAGAGTGGGGATGCCCCATCACAGTCTCTGTGGTCAGCGGCATGTGTTAGGTTACGGACTCTGCCAGGTTACACAATTCAAAATGCACTTCTCTGCCATCCCAGGATGCCTTAGAGACCCATCCTAGAACAATATGCAGCTGCAGATATCACACAAAAGGACGCAATAGCTCCTCTTGGTAGAGGTCATCCTGCAAATGCATGAATCACAGGTTCAAGAACACGCAGGGGAACTGTTGTGCAAAAGCAAAACCAAGAGGGGAGGAATCAAACTTAAATATATGTATTATCATTCTCCTGTTCTTTGTGTTGTTCATGCTTGTTGTGGGGGCATCCCCTCTGTTATTGTCCTGTGACACAATGAGCGGATAATACCGCTGGCTATGAACATTCAAAGAATACAGAAGTAGACAACAGGGAAATCATGTGACAAACATTGGTTGTCTGCACAGCTGTAGGATATGTCCCTTTTGCCTCCACAGGATTGGGAGCTACAGCACCTGCACCTGGCATTACCTGGTATTGGCATCACTTAAGTTCATGCTCCCCACATATCACCACATGTTTGAGAGTTAGAACGAGAAGTACAGTATGACAAGATGGCTCTGTGCAACAATCACACAAATGCAACCCAACAAATATCAGTACACATAAACAAGGGTCTCATGCTCCAAGACTGGTGCCACAGAGTCAATGACAGGTGGTGAGAGTGGGGTCACGATGGAGGTACAGAATGGGAGGGGACAAGATAGGGAGGATAAAGGGGTTACGGAGCATGCAAGAGAGGGAAGGAGGGGCTGGGCAGTAGAGTGAAGGGGATGGTGCAAACAGGCATAGATGAGAAGGGATGGGATAGAGTGGGTGAAGTAACATGGAAATGAAAGTGGAGGCACAGAGCATGGAGTAGGGGCAGTAAGAGGGCAGCTGCAGGATGGAGACGGCCCTATGGGGTCCAGAGGTGAAAGATAGGTATGTGAGAAAGCAAATGCAGGATCAGGCTGGTAGCCACAATGTGCTAATGCCCAGAGGACTGGAAAGGGACACAGGTGATGTGGAGATGATAGTGAGAGCAACCAGGTACTGTCCATGAAGCCCCACATGTAGTAACATAGTAACATAGTAAATGACGGCAGATAAAGACCAGTATGGTCCATCTAGTCTGCCCAGTATGATGCCAAGAGTAGTTTTACAGCTTCCTCGTCTTTGGAAGAGGTTTGTTTGTTCATTAATACTCTAAGTATTTAAAAGCCTGAATTATATCTTCCCTGTCACTATTCTCCTCCAGAGTGTACATATTTAGGTCTTCAAGTCTCTTCTCATATGTCTTCTGACGCAGGCTCCAAATCATTTTGGTCGCCTTCCTCTGAACCATTTCCAGTCTTTTTATATCCTTTGCAAGATACGGTCTCCAAAAATGAACACAATATTCCAAGTGAAGCCTCATCAGCGACTTGTACAGTGGCATTAGTACCTCTTCCTTTGTGCTGGTAATTCCTCTCTGTATGCAACCCAGCATCCTACTGGCTTTTGCCACCGACTTGTCACATTGTTTCGCCACCTTGAGATCCTCAGAAACAATCACTCCGAGGTCCTTATCCTAGTCCGTGCACACCAACCTCTCGCCCCCTATCGCATGCAATTCCCTTGGGTTTCTGCTTCCCAAATGCATGACACTGCACTTCTTCACATTAAATCTTTACTACCAACCATTAGACCATTCTTCCAGCTTTTGTAGATCTTTCCTCATGTTATCCACTCCCTCCGGGGAGTCCACTCTGTTGCAAATTTTCATGTCATCTGCAAAAAGACAGACTTTCCATTCAGTCCTTCAGCAATATCACGCACAAATACATTGAACATTACCAGTCCCATCATCGAACCCTGGGGCACACCCCTAATCACCTTCCTTTCATCTGAGTGAGTTCTCTCTACCATCACCTTCTGTCGTTTGTCAGTCAACCAATTTCTGATGCAGTTCACCACCTTGGGACCCATCCCCAAGCTGTTGAGTTTATTGATAAGCCTCCTATGAGGAACAGTATCATAGAAACATAGAAATATGATGACAGAAAAAGACCATATGGCCTATCTAGTCTGTCCTTCCATATCAACAACTACAACAGTTGCTTTTTTTCCTTTAGAGATCCTCTGTGTTTGTCCCATGCTTTTTTCAATTCAGTTAATGTCCTCATCTCTACCACCTCCACTGGGAGACCATTCCACGGATCCACCACTCTTTCCATAAAGAAATATTTCCGCATATCACTCCTGAATCTATCCCCCTTCACCATCATCCCATGTCCCCTCGTAGCAGAACTTGCTTTCAATTGAAAGAGGCTCTCCCCCTGAACATTTATGCCACGGAGGTATTTAAACATCTCAATCATATCACCTCTATCCCGCCTTTCCTCTAAGGTGTACATATTAAGATCCTTCAGTCTGTCCTCATATGCTTTATAATGAAGACCACTAACCATTTTAGTAGCCACCCTCTGCACCGACTCCATCCTGTTCACATCCTTTTGAAGGTGCGGTCTCCAGAATTGCACATTATACTCCAAATGAGGTCGCACCAAAGACTTATACAAAGGCATTATCACCTCCTTTTTTCTGCTAGCCATTCCTCTCGATATGCACCCAAGCATCCTTCTAGCTTTTGCCTTCGCCTTTTCTGTTTAGCTACTTTAAGATCATCAGACACAACCACGACTAGGTCCCGCTCTTCTTTAGTGGACAAAAGTACTTCACCCCCTATACTATATTGCTCCCTTGGATTGCTGCAGCCCAAATGTATGACCTTACATTTTTTAACATTAAATCCCAGCTGCCAAATTCTAGACCATTCTTCAAGCTTAGCTAGATCCCTCCTCATGTTATCTACACCTTCCTGGGTGTCTACTCTATTGCAGATTTTGGTATCATCCGCAAAAAGGCAAACCTTACCTGACAGCCCTTCCGCTATATCACTAACAAAGATGTTAAAAAGAATCATACTAAGGACAGATCCCTGGGACACACCACTGATAACATCCTTCTCCTCAGAGTGAGCTCCATTTACCTGTACTCTTTGTCGCCTCCCACCCACCCAATTTCTAACCCAAGCAGTAACTTTAGGGTCCATCCCTAGGGTGCTCAGTTTGTTTATAAGTCGCCTGTGAGGAACAGTGTCAAAGGCTTTACTGAAATCTAAATACACCACATCTAGGGCTCTCCCTCGGTCCAACTCCCTGGTCACCCAGGCAAAGAAATCAAACAGATTTGTCTGACAAGACCTGCCTCTGGTGAATCCATGCTGCCTCAGATCCTGTAATTCGCTGGACTCCAGAAACCTCACTATTTTCTCTTTCAGCAGCGTTTCCAATAATTTACTCACCACTGAAGTTAAACTAACCGGCCTGTAGTTTTCAACCACATCCTTACTTCTGCTTTTGTGAAAAGGCACCACATGAGCCTCTCTCCAGTTCCGACTCCAACGAGGCATTGAAAGGGTCAGTCAGTGGAGCTGCTAGAACGTCCCCAAGTTCCCTCAGTATTCTAGGGTGTATCCCATCCGGTCCCATTGCTTTGTCTACTTTAAGTTGAGCTAGTTTCTCACGAACACAGTCTTCTGAAAATTGTTCAAGATGTCCTTTGCTTCTGTTCCTATTTGTGGGTGTTTTCTGAGGTCCTGTTCCTGGTTCTTCATCTGTGAACACAGAACAGAAATATTTGTTATGCAATTCCACTTTATCCTCATCAGCTTCTACATATTCCTCCTCTTCACCCTTGAGTCTGTCAATACCACTTTTGCCCTTCCTCTTCTCACTAACATCTGTGAAAAATGTCTTATCCCCCATTTTTTTGCATTGGCTATTTCCTCCTCTTTTTGAATCTTTGCTTTCCTGACTACTTTGCTAGCTTCTCTAAGTTTTTCCAAATATAGATGCCTGTCTTCTTCTCTCTGCGATCTCTTGTATTTCATGAAGGCCTCCCTCTTTTTCTTCACTTTTTCAGCTACTTCTTTTGAAAGCCATAGCGGTCTCCTTTTCCTTTTACCTTTATTTTCAATTTTAACAAAAAGGTTGGTTGCCCTTAAAATATCCCCTTTCAGTTTTGCCCACTGTTTTTCTACATCCCCCAGCTGTTCCCATCTCGCTAATGACTCCCTGAGGTATTGGCCCATCTTGGCAAAGTTAGTCTTCCTAAAGTATAAGACCCTCACTTTTGAATGGATTCTAACAGCCCTAGTCCTAATACTGAACCACACCATCTGGTGATCACTGGATGCAAAATGATCTTCCACTATAACATCAGAAACACTTTCACCATTGGTAAGCACCAAGTCCAGTATGGCCCCTTCACATGTGGGGTCTGTTACTAATTGCTTGAATAGTTCTCCCTGTAGAGAATCCAGGATCTCTTTACTTCTAGATGATACTGCAGCAGGAATGTGCCAATCAACATCTGGCATATTGAAATCACCTATCAGTAGCACTTCCCCTTTCCTAGCAATGCTGCGTATGTCTTCAATTAACTCTCTGTCCACCTCTTCCTCTTGTGAGGGAGGTCTGTATATCACGCCAATGCAGATAGATTTCTCTTTCCCTCTTTCTAGTTTAACCCACAATGCCCCCTCTCTCCCTTTTAAGCTCTGTAATTCCAAAGTTTTAAATAGTATTATTTACATATAGTGCCACTCCTCCTCCCCTTATTCCTACCCTGTCCTTTCTGAACAAAGTATAGCCAGGTATAGTTACATCCCAGTCATGGTTTTCTGTGAACCATGTTTCTGTAACTGCCACTAAATCCAAGTCGGCCACTCCCACCAAAGCTTCAACATCAGGGATCTTATTTCCCATTCTACGGGCATATATATATACTGCTTTCCATATGTTACTCCTATTACCCATTTCCATAAAGGTATTTAATGTATCACTTACCTGGAGTCTTTCTTCCTTTGCTGAAGGCTTTGCTAAAATCTAGGTAGATCACATGCATTGCATGCCCTTGATCTAGTTCTCTGGTCACTGATTCAAAGAACTCAATCAGATTTGTTTGGCAAGATCGTCCTTTGGTAAAACTATGTTGCCTCCGACCATGCAATCTATTGGTTTCGAGTAAGTCCACTATTCGCTCTTTCAGGAGCGCCTCCATTACTTTTCCCACCACCGAGGTAAGCCTTACCGGCCTGCAGTTTGTCACTTCTTCCCTATTACCGCTTTTGTAAAGAGGTACCACATCAGCCCTTCTCCAGTCCTGTGGAACTTCTCCTGTCTCCAAGGATTTATTAAAAAACATCCTTTAATGGCCCTGCAAGAACCTCTCAGAAATCTTTCAGTATCCTGGGATGTATTCTATCCAGTCCAATGGCCTTGTCCACTTTCAGTATTGCAAGCTGTTCTAACACATCATCTTCTGTGAATGGTGTGGAATCTACTCCATCCCCATTTGTATACTTGTCAATCACAGGTGGACCTTCTTCAGGATTTTCTTTAATAAAAACAGAAGTATTCGTTTAGCATTTGCGTTTTTTCAATGCCACTTTCCACAAATCCGTTCCCAGCACTTTTGAGTCCTGCAATTCCACCTCTGATTTTCCTCTTTGCCTGAATATACCTGAAAAACGTTTTGTCGCCACACTTCACATCTTTAGCCATCTTTTCTTCTGCCTTGGATTTTGCTATCCTTATTTTTCTTTTTGTGTCGTTTAGTTTTATCCTGTATTCTTTTCTGTGTTCCTCTGTTTGCGAACGTCTGAATTTTGTGAAAGCTGTCTTTTTTAAAATATTTGTGCAGCCACTTCTTTGGAGAACCAAATAGGTTTCCTTTCCCTCTTGCTTTTATTTACTTTCCTTACATATGTATCTGTTGCCCCTTTTATTGCTTCCTTTGGTTTGCCCACTGCAATTCCACTTCCTTTATCCCCTCCCCCCCTGCCAACTCCTCCTTCAGGAATTTGGCCATTTTACTGAAGTCAGCATTTTTGAAGTCTAGGACTTTGAGCTTGCTGTGATTGGACTCCGTCTTGGCTTTTATCTCAAACCACACCGTGGGGTGATCACTGCTGCTCATATGGGCACCCATCCAGATATTCGACACGCTATCTCCGTTGGTGAGTACTAAATCCAGCATCGAGCTTTCCCCGATCGGTTCCATCACCATTTGTCTAAGTAATGCATCTTGGAAGGCATCCACAATTTTCTTTTACTTCTTTCCAGTTTTGCAGAAGGAATACTCCAATCCACATCAGGTAGATTACAGTCTCCCAATATGATCACTTCCCCTTTCATGGCTATCTTTGCAATATCAATGAATTCACTATCCATTTCTTCAGTTTGAGTTGGAGGCCTGTAGACCACACCAGTATGGATGACAGTGCCATCTCCTCTTTCCAACATAATCCACAGCGCATCTTCTTTTCCTCACCGTCCCCTGCATTTCAGCAGCTTTAATATTGCTTTTGACATATAGAGCTACTCCTCCTCCTTTTCTACCTTCTCTGTCTCTTCTAAATAAAATATAGCCAGCTATGGCTATATCCCATTCATGAGACTCGTTAAACCACGTTTCTGTAATGGCCACAATGTCCAAGTTCATTTCCACAATTAGGGCTTCCAGGTCAGGAGCCTTGTTGGCTAGACTTCGAGCATTTGTGCTCATTGCTTTCCAGCATTTGTTGACTGGCTTGCCTGTATTTTGCATGGATTTTGTTTTACATGCCTCTTCCCACTTGGCACTGATGTGTGGGTTAATACTGCGCGCGGCTGTTTCCAATGTTATTATGTTTTTACTGGGAGTGACGTCCTGAACTTGTTCTTTTACATCCGTCACCCACTTTCCCTAGTTTAAATGCCTGTCCACATAATGCCTGAATTTTGCACTTAGGATCCTTTTTCCTGCAGCAGAGTATAGCCTCTTGTTGTTCCATCTATTTCCCCAGTTGCCTATATATCTAAATCCTTCTTCTTTGCACCAGGTTTGAAGCCATGTATTAAAGTGGATTATATGATGCAACCTTTCTGCCCTCTTACCACAGGTAGAACTTCTGAAAATGCTATAGTGTTAGTTGAGTTTCTCTCCCAGAATCTGTAAGTCCTTCTAAATTGTAGAGGCACTGTTTCTAGCCAGGTCATTTAAACCCAAGTGGATGACAACATCAATTTTGAAGTGCTCACTTTCTGCACTAACAATGGCAGCAATTTGCTTTGTATTCCTGCTGGCTGAAGAGCCTGGGAGGCATTTGACCATCTTCTCCCCTTTGAACTGTGTTCCCAAGTTGGTGCCTCTGATGATGGAATCCCCAAGTAGTCGTAGTTTCCTCTTTTGTGTCAGTTTCTTTATATGCAGGGCATTATCAGTAGATTGGGCATTAACTTTCTCTTTTAAGGACACTTCAGTTTCCACTGATTGAGCACTTGAATTTCCCAAGATAGAGAAGGCGTTATGCAGGGATATAGCATGATAGGTCTGCTGTACCCCTCATGGGTCCACCAAATGCCATGTACATCATGAGGCATGTATATCATGGCCACATCAGCATTAATGCAGACCTGCTGACTCCCACCCAAGAAACACATTTGTAGGTACATAGGCCAGATATCTTTATGCACATAGGTTCACATACTGAGTGTTGCCATACTGAGTGCACGTCTTCCAAATGACTCACACACAGACAGCTAGGTCGGATGTAGCACATTAAGGCTGGGAAATGTGCCCCCAGAGGCTGGTGGGATGTCGGGGAGCTGTGGTAGTCTCGCTTCTACCCATTTGAACGCCATAGGAAGTGGTGCAGAGGGTACATTCTGATGGGTGAAATGACAAGGCACAATAGCAAGCTCAGTTTGTATATCCATAGTATACAGTATCTGTGCATCTCGTGCTGGGTCAATGGCTGCTCTTGTTGCTGCGTATGTGCTGGTGCCTCTGTCTCCTGGCATGTCTGTAGTGTCTACACCTCCACTGCAGTTTGTGCAGGCCCCACACTGTACAGGCAGTTTCTGTCCGCATGTACAGCTGATACACATTTTTGCTGATGCTCCACGTGACATGTACTGCTGTATCAACAAGCCAAATCTGCCCAAAAACCTGGCCTAAAGATATGGGCGTAGTATGGGGGTTGAGAAGGCACTAACCCCACAAACAAACTGTCTCTCAGCCGATTCGATGACAGCCTGCCCCCCCCCCCCCCCACGTATGCCATTACCGCTACATTTTCTGTGCCTGCAGCAGTAGCTGTAGCGCAGTGGTGGAATGGCCTCCAATTTGAAAAAAATAATTTAAAATGGTGGGGTAAGCACTTCCCTACTAAACACAAGGGCTGGAGGAAAAAAGTTGTACTATTCCCCAAAGAGATGACGAAGTACTGCCTGTCTAAAGGTGCTATCACACCGTGAGCTCTCTTCCAAGCAGTAGTGCGTTGCAAATGTGTGCACAGAGGACCAGGTGGTGGCCCGGCAGATGTCCAGCAAGAACACTGCGCACAGATTGGCACATTGTGCGCTGTAACTTGATGTTCCAGAGAAAGCCAAGCTTTCTGGTAGGTGAAGGAAATGCAGTTGGTCACCCATTGTGAGAAGGTGCACTTGGAGACTGTAACCTCAGGACAACTGGGGTCAAAGAAGGCAAAGAGCTGCACCAAACAGCAGTGGAGTTGCGTCCTCTGGATGTAAAAGGACAAGGCCCTCTTGCAGTCAAACATGTGCACTGGACGAGTGAGGCATGGGAAAGAAGGTGAGGAGCACTACCTCCTGATTCAAGTGGAAAGCAGAGACCATCTTTGGCAGGAACTTAGGGTGAGTCTGAAGGATGACACTTTTTAAATGATGTATTCTGTTCCCCTAGAAGTACTGTAAGAATCGATGAAATATATACAGTGTTCACATATGTTCAAGGATGTTTCTCTTTTCTTTTGGTTCCACTGATCACTTCCGTTGCTGCAGTTTACTGTATCACCTCTTATAATGTTTTATTTGTTCTTTTATCCACTTTTTTAGTGACACTACATCTTTTGAGAAGTTCGTAAGACAATAGAGGTACACCTCCATCTTTTAGATATCTTGTTATTAGTCACACCCTTGTTTTGCTTTTTAATATATGTTTTAACGTTTGTTTATTAACATTTGTTTTTTAATATTTGTTTATTGTCTCATGTCCTTTTTAATATATTTTATTTATGGTTATAATCCTAACTGTTATTGTCTATAACCCTCATGGTATTTTATCCTTTTTACTTTATTTATTTTTATCACTGACTTCTTCTTGTTGCATATAGGTAATAATTTACTATTAATGTGCAATTTTTAATCTGTAAGGTGTTTTGTTCATTTTAATTATTTATATTTATGTATTTTATTGTTGATAATTTATATGATTTTATGTTTGTAGCCCAGCCAAGTAAGCCCCTGATGAAGGCATAATGAAACACGGCCTGTGTCGGGCCTTTGGCTAATTTCCCGTTTAATAAATTGTCTTATCCTTCTGCTAGCCACGTTTCATGCTGGACTTGAGGCCAGCCACAGAAAGATGCAAGAGGTATCGCAAGATGTCTTGCACTGTTCAGGAGAAGGGGTTAAGATCCCTGTCCATGTACCACAATGAGAACCTACACCATTTAATTGCATACGCCCGATTTGTGGATTACCTATACAAGGCCAGCAGGACATCTTCCACCTCACTTGAAAGGCGGAGGTGCTCTATGGCTAACCTCTCAGCATCCAGGCCATCAGGGCACGGAACAGGAGGTTGGGATGAAGAAGCATCCCATTCTCCTGTGATAGCAGGTCCGGAGAGCTCCCCAGCAGCAGTGGGTCCCTCCGTGACAGTTGCAGGAGCAGGGGGAACGATGGTTGCCTGGGCTACCAAGGAGCGATGAATATGATTGAGGTCATCTTCGCCTGTATCTTGAGGAGCGCCCGGGGGACCAGGGGTGTAGGCAGGAATGCATACGGGAAGTCCCTGGACCAGGGGAGGAGGAAGGCGTCCTCTGCCTCCCATCCCCGGGCTAGCCTCCGGGAACAAAAGTGCGGTAGTTATGCGTTTTCTGGACTGGCAAAGAGGTCTATCTCTGGAGTCCCCCAGTGGTGAAAGACCTCTCCCAGTAACATCAGGTTCAGCTGCCACTCCTGGGGCTTGAGGTCCTGGCTCAAGCAGTCGGCCAGCACATTGTTCTGGCCAGCAGGTAAAGTGCCCTGAGGGAGATGTTCTTCCCTGCTGCAAAGTTCCAGAGGTGAATGGCCTCCCAGCAGAGGTGGTACACAAGCCCGTGTTACCCTGCTTGTTGAGGTAGTACATTGCCACTTGATTGTCCATATGGACTTGAACCACCTGTCCTGTCAGATGGTATACTGCCCTGAGCTCCAGCAGGTTGATCTGCAAGGCACTCTCTCTTGGAGACCATGGACCCTGCAACCGCAGGTGATCGCAGTGCACTCCCCAGCCCAACTTAGACGTGTCCGTCATGAGGATGTGCTGCCCTGGAGAGCCAGGAAAGGCAGGCCAGCTCCGAGGTTGAGGGGGTCCTGCCATCAAGCAAGGGATGCCACCAGGGCTTGTGTGACCTGGATCCTGTCCTTCAGGCGGCCAGAAGCCTATGTCCACTGGGCACAGAGCATCCACTGGGCCTGTTGCATGCGGAGGCGGGCAAAGATCATGATGTGGACCATAGATGCCATGTGCCCAAACAGGTGGAGCATCTGTCTGGCTGTCACCACTGAGCAGCCCTGTACATCCTGTGCTAGGGCCGAGAGGCGCAGCGCGTGGTCCTGCTGGAGGAAGGCCCATGCCTGGGTGGAGTCCAGCAGGGCATCAATGAACTCCAAGCACTGGGATGGCAACAGGTGAGACCTTGGGAAGTTGACCACAAACCCTAGGTGCTGGAGCAGCCCTATGGTGCGGTGAGCTGCATTGTGCACCTCCTCCGGCAAGCTGGCTCTGATGAGCCAGTCGTCCAGGTAGGGGAAGACAAAAACCCCCATGAGACGGAGGCGGGCGGCCATGACCGCCAGGCATTTAGTGAACACCCAAAGAGCTGAGGCTAGACCGAAGGGGAGCACCCTGTATTGGTAGTGTTAGCCCCTGCCCATGAACCGAAAGTACTGATGGTGCCTTGGATGTATCAAGATATAGATGTATGCATCTTTGAGATCCAAGGAGCATAGACAATCTTCCTGCAGGAGGTAAGGCAGCAAGGTTCCAAGGGATACCATTTTGAACTTTTCCTTGACCAGGAAGCAGTTGAGGTCCCGCAGGTCCAGAATGGACCTGAAGCTCCCGGTTTTCTTAGGGATAAGGAAGTTGAAGGAGTAGAAAAACTGGCCCTGAAAGAACTGGGTAACAGGCTCTACTGTGTGATCCTCGAGTTCCCTCTGCAGGAGCTTGCTGTGCAAGGGGCCCATGGGTATTTCACCTGGGAATAAGTGAGGAGGCAGCTGGTACCCCTCCCTGACCACCTGCAGCACTCCAGACATCTGTGGTGATATCCAGCCATAGGCATGCGATGTGAACCAGCCATTCTCCCATGAACCTTGGGCCTGTTACATCCTGGGGGAGGGAAGTTATGCCCAAGGAGTCAAAATCCTCTCCCCCAGGCTGTGGCTGCGGTGCTGTTTGGGGCTTGGGGGCTTTTGGCTTCGGGGGCCTTGCCCCTGTGCCTTGGCCTGCTGCCCCTAGGGGGAACCTGATAGGCCAGAAATTTGGGGAAACCCCCATAAGACTGCTTGGTCTTCAGGCGGAAGGGATTTTTCCCCGAAGCCTTCCGACTTCAGTCTTCCTGGATAGCCAGGTTCTTGTCAGGAATTCTTTCTCCAGCTCATCGGCCTTCTCCATCATGGGCTTGCCAAAGAGGTTCTCTCCATGGCAAGGGACATCGACCAACTTGTCCTGAACCCATTCCTCCAGGTCGGAGGACTGAAGCCAGGCAAGGCGTCGGGCACTAATGCCCACTGCAGCACTCCGAGCCACAGACTTGAAGTTGTCGAATGCAGCCCACGTTTGAAACTTGGAGCACTCCTTGACCAAGGAAACCAGGGTCCTGAAGCGCTCAAGAGTTACACCCGACATCCAGCCGAGAACCTGGCGAGCTCCTTCACCAAGTCCCTCAGGTACATGCCCATGTACAGCTGGTATGCCTGGATCCTGACTGTGAGCATGGAGCCCTGGAAACACTTCCTACCAAATGCATCCATGGTGCAGGCCTCTCTGTCAGGGGGTACAGAGGAGTGCGTCTTCTAGCTCTTTATGCAACGCATGGCCAACTCCACCATCATGGATTTGTGAGGCTGTTGTGCTGTATGGAAGCCCAGGCTCCAGCCAACTCGATACTGAGAATAGAGTTGATGGTTCAAAATCGGCACAGTCACCGGGGTCTCCCACATCCAGAACAACAGCCATTCCAGGATGGGGGGGTATGGGCACCATCAGTGCCTCCCTCGGGGGAGCCTTGTACTGGAGAATCTCAAGATTCTTGGTCCGGGGCTCGTCCTCAGGCACCGCCATGAAGATGAGGGCCTGGGACATCTCCCTCACGAACTCCAGGAAGACAAGCTCCTGTGGCGGAGACCACCAAAGATGGTGTGGCACAGAAGGATCAGAGAGGATGTCCCAGTGAAGTATAGTATTGGGGAACTCCTCATCTGTCTCCCAAGCCGACTCGGATTCGGAGGAATCGTCGCGCACCGGGCACTCTCCGGACTGACTCGGCATTAGCACCCTGCCGCAGCAGCACGCAATGATGAGTCATGTCTTCAGTCAGATGCTGATGGAGGTGGCTCTGATCAAGCCAACTGCTCAAGGATAGGCTGAGTATCTTCCAGGGATGTCCTCACCAAGGACGGTTCTGTGGCCGGTGCAGATGATCCGGAGGTTCCGGTCATCAGGCCCCACTCACCTCGAGGAACGCAGTGAAGCTGAGTTCCAGGGCTGCCATCCTGGCTTCAATGCCAGTGGGCTCTGCAGCAGCTGGCATGGGCCCCGAGAATGCCAAGACTGGTTCAGAGTCCCTGGTCGGGGAATCACCGATGGTGACAGCATTGAGAAACCTGACCCAATCCCCCAACACCATGGGAGTCTCCTCCCACCAGGGCTGCTTGGAGGGCCATTCCCATCTGTTGCTGTCAGTGTCAGATTGAGGACTCTGCACCCTGGAGCTGGAGGTCTTATCCACCAGTCCAGGGTCGGATCTCGCCTTCGGCTTCAACGACATTCTGAACCCACGGGGAAGGTCCTCAGAGGATGATTCCTGCCGAGGCTCCGTGATCCCAAGGCTCCAACCGAGCCCAGGTGTGCAAGGACAAGTTGCCAGACACCGGTGTCAAAAGCAGGGATTCCACCTCCGATGCCAATCTCAAGGCAGACTTGCCAAACAGCTCCCTGTGCTGCTTTTCACGCTCCTTGCAGGTCTTTGCCAACATAAGTTGGCAGAGCGGACAGGTAGACACGTCATGGTCCAGCCCGAGGCACTTAATGCAGGTACTGTAGCGAACCGTGTGGGACATAGTGTGGTTGCACTTGTTGCACTGCTTGAAACCACTGACCAAGGCCTAGCAGGAAAGACGACCTCCGCAAAATTAAACTCGGACATCTCGGTCAGCTAGGCCGCATGCCAAAAAAAAAGAAAAAGCAAAGAAAAGTATACCCGAGAAGAAAAACACGATGCCGAAGCATTGGACTTGGGTGGCGGAAAGGGGATCAGAACTGATCCCGGCGAAAAGCAAAAAGTAAAACTGAAGAAACTAGGTAAGAAAAATCAACTTTAACTGGGGGGGGGGGGCAAAGGCAGCACGTCTGTGGATCCACGCAGGTTCCGTCAGTGCCGACGTCACCCATGTGAGAACTGACTTCCTGTTTGTTCCCAGAGAAAATATGTTTATTTTTCATATCTGTATATTACCTTTACCTATGGGACTGGTAAATCAACAAACATCACTTAAAAGCAATAATAAGAAATCCCATACTGAGTCAGACCAAGGTCCATCAAGCCCAGTATCCTGTTTCTGACAGTGGCCAATCCTAGTCACAAGAACCTTGCAGGTACCCAAAGTCCACAGCTTCTACAATGCTCTTTTTGGGGTAAGCAGTGGATTTTCTGGGTCCTCTTTAATAATGGTTTATGGACCTTTCCTCCAGGAACGTCCAAATTTTTTAAAACTCAGCTACACTAAAAGTTTTTACTACATCCTCCGATAACGAATTCCAGAGTTTGATTAAGCATTGAGTGAGAAAATATTTTCTCTTATTAGTCTTAAATGGGTTACATTGTAGCTTCATTGCATGTCCTCTAGTCTTTCTACTTTTTGATGGCATAAACAACTGATCTACGTTAACCCATTCCACTCCATTCATTAATTTAGAAACTTCTATCATATCTCCCCTCAGCCTTCTCTTTTCCAAGTTAAGAGCCTTAACCTTTTAAGCTTTTCCTCATAGGGGCATCCTTCCATCCCCTTTACCATTTTGGTGGCTCTTCTCTGTACCTTTTCTAATTCTGCTATATTATTTTTAAGATATGGTGACCAGAATTGCACACAATATTCTAGGTGTGCTCGAACCATGGAACAATAAAGAGGCATTACAAAATCCTTGGTTTTATTCTCCATTCCTTTCCTTATGATTCCTAGCATTCTATTAGCTTTCTTGGTTACCGATGCACACTGGGTAGAGGGTTTCAACGTTTTATTCACGATGATGCCTAAATCTTTTTCCTGGGTGGGAGTTTCTAAGGTGGTACCTTGTAACCAAAGTTTGGGTTGTTCTTTCCAAGGTGCGTAACTTTGCACTTGTCCACAATAAATTTCATCTGCCATTTGGACGCTCAGTCTTCCAATTTATCAAGGTCCTCATGCAATTTTTCACAATCCTCTTGGGTTTTAACAGCTTTGAATAATTTTATGTCATCTGCAAATTTGATCACCTCTCTCGTTATTCCTATTTCTAGGTCATTTATGAATATGTTAAAAAGCAGTGGGCCCACTACAGATCTCTGGGGTACTCCACTATTTACTTTTCTCCATTTAGAAAATTGGCCATTTAACCCCACTTTCCGCCTTCTATCTTTTAACCAGTTTTTGATCCACAATACTACACTGCCTCCAATCCCACAACTATTTAATTTCACCAAGAGTCTCACATGACAGACTTTGTCAAAGGCTTTCTGAAAATCCAGATACACTATATCAACCAGTTCACCTTTGTCTACCTGTTTATTCACAACTTCAAAAAATTATTACAGGTTAGTAAAACAAGGTTAAATCCATACTGGCTTTCTCCCATTAAATCATGACTACATACATGATCAGTAATTTTATTCTTTATAATGGTTTCTACCATTTTATCCAGTTCTGATGTCAGACTCACAGGTCTGTAGTTTCCCAGATCACCCCTGGAACCTTTTTTAAATATTGACGTTACATTGGCCCATTCTCCACTCTTCAGGTATTACAGATGATTGTAATGATAGCTCACAGATTACAAATAGTAATTATTATTTATTTTTTATTTGTGTGCTTTTCTATACTGCCCCTTCCAGAGATCAGGGGCGGTTTACAAGGAACTTAAAACAATATAACATACAGTGAAATATTGTATTACATAGAACATTAAGGGAACATAAGAACTATGTTACAAAGAAACAGTGTGTAAATTATTTACATGGTTGAACAAAAACTATTTACAATAGTTATTTGTAATCATATGTACAGTGTTGTAAATTATTTACATGGTTGAACAAAATTATTTACAATATTTTATTTATTTTATTTATTTTATTAACAATTCTTATATACCGCACTATTAGACATCAGCGCGGTTTACATTGAACAGAAAACATCCGACAATTTACATATGTCTGGTCATTACATTTAACAGGAAGTATAAACTTGGCAAATAGGGGAAACTATATACAAAGGTGTGTTATCTGACAAGAGATATCATGGTTAACTATATACAAAGGTGGTACAACAGTACATGGAACTGTTTGTATTTACATTGTGCAATTGGCCTGTTGCGATGGTCTGTCTGTCTGGCCACTCCAGCTATTCACCTGGGAGTTATTTTCTGCGCTGTCATTGAGATATTTAAGGAAGAGGAAATGTTTCAATGACTTTCTGAACTGACTCAAATTTGGTACTGCTCTGATTTGTGCTGGTAAGGTGTTCCATAAAATGGGGGCGTAGAGTCGGAAGGCTCTGTTGGCTGTTGATCTGGCACATCTTGTGGAATCCTTTGGGGTAGCTAGTGTGTTCATTTCTGCTGTTCTTCTTGGCCTGTTTGGTGCAAGTGGTAGTATGAGGTTGGAGAGAGAAGCAGAGGTGAGCCCCTTGGTCGCTTTAAATGTTAGCAGTACAGTCTTGAAACTGATTCTTGCTTGAATGGGAAGCCAGTGCAGCTGTTTTAGGAGTGGTGTCACGTGGTCTCTCCTAGAAGCTCCGAGGAGTACCCTCGCTGCACTATTCATGGCCAGTTGCAGGGGGTTCAGGGTGGACCGGGGTAGCCCTTGTAGAATGGAGTTTGCAAAGTCGAAATGGGGAAGAATAAGGGCTTGATAAATGGTACGGAAATCCTCTGGTTCAAGTAGTGTGCGTAGGTGTCTGAGGGATCTGATTTTAAAGTAGATTGCCTTGACTGTGTTGGCTATGTGACTCTTCATGTCAAGGTTTTGGTCAAGTGTTACTCCAAGGTAACGTATTGTAGGTTTCACTTGGAGCTGGGCATCCTTTACATTAATACAACTAGGAGGGGTGAAGTTAGTGTTCCTTGAGACAAAAAGGACTTCCGTCTTTTTGTGTTGTATTCTCAGGTTTTGTGATAGGAGCCACTCTGCTACGGCGTCAAAGCAGTTAGTCAGTGGTGTGAGATCCAGGCAATCCAGTGATATTGGCATATATAGTAGCACGTCGTCTGCATATATCATGTAACTTACATTAAAGGATTTGATGATGTCGCAGAGGGGTTGAATATATATTAAACATCAATGCAGATAAGGAGGATCCTTGAGGTACACCTTGACTTTGCTGGAATGGTTCAGATGTATCCCCGTCAATTCGGATGTGCTGCCATCTATCGGACAGGTAAGATTTGCACCATTCGAGTGCTGTTCCGCAGATGCCTTTTTCTCTTAACCGGCAGATGAGAATTTAGTGGCATACCGAGTCAAAGGCCGCTGCTATGTCTAGAAAGACAAGGGCGAAACCTTGGCGTATGTTATCCATACCTGAGATTATGTTGTTGAGGAGTGTTGTAAGTAGTGTTTCTACTCCATGTGACTCTCTGAAGCCATGTTGAGCCGGATCAAGTGGAGCAGAGGTGTCTATATGATCCTGTAGTTGCCTGTGCACTACTTTCTCGATGATTTTTGCTAGCATAGGTATGCTAGATATGGGCCTATAAGATTCTGCCTTCTGAGGATCAAGTTTGGTGTTCTTCAACAGCGGTCTTACAGAGGTCTGCTTGAGCGTAGTTGGGAATGAGCCGGTGGTGAAGGAATGGTTTAAAATTTTTGCTATAATTGATGATATGTCACAACGCAGGTCCTTTATCCAGTGTGCAGGGCAAGGGTCTGTGTGCGCAGTGGATGTATTTAGTGCTAGGATGGTATCTTCAATGGTTCTCTTTGAGGGAGTGGAGAAGGATGCCAGAGATACTGGGTAGTCTTGTTCATCAAGAGGTTCCGGTATTAATATTCTATTAGTTTTGCACATTTTAGATTGCATATAAATTGCATAGTCCTGTGGGTGGATCATGCTGTGGTGCTCCGGTGTTGGTTCTTTGGTAATTGTTTTAACTAAGTTAAACAAGTCATGAGGTTTATTCAGTGACCGTTTCAGGGTGTCTGTGTGGTGTTGTCTGATTTTATCTGTGATGGTTCTACGATGCTCTGTCAGGTGTTGGATGTAAGCTGATTGGTCGCAGCTGGTGCGTGATTTCCTCCATCGTTTTTCTAGCCTTCTTAGAATGGTTAGTGAGGCTTTTAAGTCCGCTGTGAACCATGGGGCTGTAGATCTCTTTTTTGGGTTCTTGTTCCTTGGAGGGCGGATAGCAATTGTGCTGAGTTTTCTGTTCCAGGAGGAGATCAGTTCTTCTAAGCTTAGTGAGGTGTCATCAAAGAGTGTGCTAATCTCAGTAAGAATGCGTTCTCTGTTAAATGGTTGGAAACTTCTGGTAGCCGAGTTAGCGGGCTTGCTTTTATCCGTTATTGACTTGTGTGAACGGTTAGTGGTAGGCATCTGGAAGGTGATGAGTTTGTGATCAGTCCATGGGACTGCAGTTATGGATAGTACTATGTTTTGTGGTTGATCCAAAATTAGCTGTGGTGCGAATATGAGGTCGAGGATATTGCCTTTCTCGTGAGTAGATTCTCTCACCATTTGCTTGTATCCGAGGTTCTCTAGGGCATCAAGGAATGTTGTTGCTTGGGAGTCCTGTAATGATGGTAGGTTGATATCTCCTACGATCCAATTGGGTTTATTTGGGCCCTGGGTGAAAGATGCCAGATTTATTATGGTTGCTAGGTCGTCTGGATCTCCTGATGGTGATCTATAGACCAGGTTTATGGAGCATACGTTGTTTGAAATTGATACTGTTTCTAGATGGTTGTTGCTGTTGGATTCGTCCAATTTAAACTGTAGGTCGGCTTTGGTGATGATAATTACTCCTCCGCCTTTTTTGTTCTGTCTGTGTCCGGTGAAGGCTGTAAAGTTAGGTGGGAGCAGCTGATTGAGGATGATATTGTCTTCCGCTGAGAGCCATGTTTCGGTTACCATGAGAATGTCTAGTTTATGGGATATTATTATGTCTGTGATCGCTGGCCACTTGTTTCGAAGTGAGCGGGCATTTATAAGTGCACACTTCATGCTACTAGGGTAGAAATTTTTAGATTGTCTGGTTTTCTTGTTGTGTTGTAGTGGGATTTGTAATAGAAGGCTGTGGTGCGGGAGGTTGGCCCCACGTGAGTCGTAATAGGGGTCTCCTGACCATTTTCTCTCACTATGTAGAACAGTAGGAATGTGGTTTTGTGGGGTGGTGAGGGCCAATATATTGGATGGTAGTACTATACTAAGTAGGAATAGGCATATCAACCTGATGATTATGTCTTCCATTTTTAACCCAGAGAGGTAGGAGGCTTGCAGGAGGCGAGTCTAGGAGGTTTTTGGCACACTAGAGCTGATTGAATCTTAGCTGGTATATTGTGTAACCGATAAACAGGCTAGTGTGTCGTATTGTATGCTGAGAAGACAGTATTTACAAATTTATGGGTGGTGATGACAGTATGTCTGTCTATCTACTGACAACAGTATATCTTTCAAGGTGATGACAACAGTATGTTTATCTATCTACTGACAACAGTATATCTTTCAAAGTAATGACAACAGTATATCTGTCTATCTACTGCCAACAGTATATCTTTCAAGGTAATGACAACAGTAAATTCTATCTGGCTACTGGGAGCAGTAGATTACCACTAGTGAGTACTGGCAACAATATATCTTATTAATATGAACAGTGTATGTTTTATAGCTACTTAGGATATTTAACTGATTGCTGATAACTGATATGGGATACCTATGGTTACTAACAATAGTAAGCAAGGCTTTTAGGGGATGAGCAAGATATCGGTTAAAACATAGTTCCTTTTTGTTGTGTGGTATACTTGCTGTTCTCGGAGAGGGATCCAATTCAGCGGGGGAGCGAGCTCTACCGTGAGGGAGCTCAAGCTGCTCGATTTTGTGTGAGTCTCAGATGACGATTTGCTATTGAGTTGTTGCCCGAGGCTGCTGAGATGTTGAGGCGTTCGGTCAGTGTTCTTTTTTTGCCTATCGTGCCCCGCCTAAGGGCCACGCCAAAGGGCCCTCTTGCGAGGCCCTCAGGCGCGGGCCCGCAAGGCGCGGGCGCGCGGCTGCTTTTAAAAATGAGCCTCTGGGTCCTCCCACGGCCCGGATTGGGCCGGAGATGCAGGAGCGGGAACGCTCCCTCCTATTGCTCGACCCCGACTGGGGAGCTGATGCTGGATCGTGCGGTGAAAGGGCCTTCTCCTGCCCGCGGCTGCTTTAAAAATGAGCCTCTGGGTCCTCCCACGGCCCGGATTGGGCCGGAGATGCAGGAGCGGGAACGCTCTCTCCTATTGCTCGACCCCGACTGGGGAGCTGATGCTGGATCGTGCGGTGAAAGGGCCTTCTCCTGCCCGCGGCTGCTTTAAAAATGAGCCTCTGGGTCCTCCCACGGCCCGGATTGGGCCGGAGATGCAGGAGCGGGAACGCTCCCTCCTATTGCTCGACCCCGACTGGGGAGCTGATGCTGGATCGTGCGGTGAATTTGTATTTATTTGTAATCTTTCACTGTACATTTGTAATCATGTACAGTGTTGGGGGGGATTGTTTAGAATAGTTATTAAAGGAATTAGTTAGGATTCAGTGAGTGAGAAGTATCAGAGATGGTGAGATGGTGATAAGCAAATGCTAATAGAAGTGAGCCTTAAATTAGGTGGGGTAGACTTGGGTTTGGTTAGTTGTGTATTCTTGTGTATTATATTTGATTGTAGGTTGTAGGTTGCTGTATGTTGACTAAACAGGTAGGTTTTAAGTTCCTTCCTGAAAGAGGTAAGGTCCTTAATCTCTCTTACGTTTAGTGGTAATTTGTTCCATTGGCTGGGAGCATAATATGAAAAAGCAGTGTTGGTGGTTATTTGTTTCGATTTCCTGACGGCATTGGGGATTAGTAGCATGTTGAGGTTTGTTTTTCTTCTAAGTCTGTTTTCTGGTGGAGTCTGAAGTAATGTTGCTAACTGTGATGGGGCTAAGTCATTAATGAGTTTAAAAGTGGTGACGAGGGTTTTATATTGAATCCTGCTAGAGATAGGAAGCCAATGGAGAGCGTATAGGATGGGGAAGATGTGATCGAATATTTTGGCTTTCGCAATGATTCGAGCAGTGACGTTCTGAGCTCTTTGAAGGATGTGTAGATTCTTTTTAGAGGTCTCTTGGAGTATGCCGTTACAGAAGTCTAAATGTGGCATAATGAGAGCCTGGACAACTCTTCTAAAATCATTGATGTCAATGAGGGGTCTGAGTTGCTGCATGGTTCTGAGCTTAAAAAATATAATTTTGGCTGTCTGTTTTATGTGGTGTGTCATGCTTAGCGTTTTGTCTAGTGTAACTCCAAGGTATTTAATTTCAGATTTGACTGGGAGAGTAATGTTTATCAGGTTGATGAAAGCTGGAGGGGTGACGTTGGTATTTCTGGTTACGAAGAGTGCTTCAGTCTTAATAGATCTGCAATCTCATATTTCAGTTCTTTCAATACCCTTGGATGTACACCATCCAGTCCAGGTGATTTGGTACTCTTCAGTTTATCAAATAGTTGTAATACATCTTCCTGGTTTATTGATATTTCTTTCAATTCTTCCGATACATCACTTTTAGATATGATTTCAGACATGGGTAACTTCCCTACATCTTTTTCAGTAAAGACCAAAGCAAAGAATTCATTCAGTCTCTCCGCTATGGCCTTGTCTTCACTTAGCACCCCTTTTACTCCTCTATCATCCAATTGTCCAACTGACTGTTTCACAGGTTTTTTGCTACGAATATACTTGAAAAAGGTTTTATTATGCATTTTTGCTTTCCCGGCAAGCTTTTTTTTCACATTCTCTCTTTGCCTGCCTTATCAATGCCTTGGCAATGCTTATGTTGTTTCCCGTTTTCATCAAGATGTTGTTTTGGCTGCAACAGCCTCTCTGACCTCAGCTTTAAACCATGCTGGCAGTATTTTGGACTTCCTTCCACTTTTCTTAAAGCGTGGAATACAGCTGGTCTGGGCTTGCAAGATAGTATTTTTAAACAATGCCCACACTTTATGAAAATCTAGCCTTTGCAGCTGCTCCTTATAGTCTTTTGTTAACTATTTTCCTCATTTTACCATAGTCTCCCTTTTGAAAATTAAATGGGAATACTGTGCATTGCCTTGCCGTCCTTCTTTCATTTATTAAATCAAATGCGATCATGCTATGATCACTATTGCCAAGTGGCCTCAACACCCTTATCTCTTGCACCAGATTCTGCATGCCACTCAGGACTAGGTCCAAAATAGCTTCCCCTCTTGTCAGTTCATGAACCAGCTGCTCCAAGAAACAGTCATTTATTTCATCTAGAAACGTTATCTCCCTAGCATGTCCTGCTGTGACACTGACCCAGTCGATACCCGAGTAATTGAAATCACCCATTATTACTGTGTTGTAACTTTTGTTAGCTTCCCTGATTTCTTTCAGGACTTCATTATCCATCTGTTCATTCTGGCCAGGCGGTCGATAGTACACCCCCACTGCCCGTTGCCTTCCCCTTTTTTACATGGAATTTCTATCCATAGATATTCTACAGTGTATTTTGTTTCATGATCCTATGTGACTCAAATGGAAATTACACTAACCTGGTAATTGTAGTTCCTGTAGGATCCAGTTTAGTCCTCCACAATCGGGTACTGCCCCTCTCACTGCAGCCTGTAGACTGGACCAATCAAATCTTCTGTAGTACATATCCAGCAGGAGCTCCCAGAAGCCCCCCAGTGTACTAGTAACAAAGCATACTGAACGAAGCAACACATCAGATTATTATCAGATTAACATTAAACCTTGTACTTCCCCCCCTGGAATAACCAACTCCCTCCCCAAACGAGGAAGTCAGAACACTGCACGGCGCCGGAATCGACGCCCCTAAATTGACACAGAGCTCCCCCCAGGTACTAAGGAGCTTACGGAACCCCAAAAGAAAGGGAAGAGCCATAGCTATAAGCACGACTGCCGCTAAGGTCCGAACGGGACGCAAAACTATCTTAGAATCTCCCGCTCGGGATAGCGCGCCGCAAGATCATGCAGATATTCGGGAGGGAAGGAGGACTAAACTGGATCCTACAGGAACTACAATTACCAGGTTAGTGTAATTTCCATTTCCTGTGCGGATATCCAGTTTAGTCCTCCACAATCGGGATGTAACAGAGCAGTTAAGACCGGGCGGGACCTTGTAGGCCGGCGCGCAAAACCGCCGAACCAAAACAGGAATCCCGAGCCGCTGACACATCCAAGCGATAGCGCCTGCTGAAAGCATGCAGAGACGACCAAGTGGCCGCCCTACAGATCTCCGCTGGTGGAACCAGACCATGCTCCGCCCAAGAGGCCGCCTGAGCCCTAGTAGAATGAGCCCGGAGCCCCTCCGGAACCGGCCGCCGCTGCAACAGATACGCGGAGGCGATCGCTTCTTTAAGCCATCGAGCAATGGAGGCCTTAGCCGCCGCCTCCCCTTTCCGTGCACCCCCAAAGAGCACAAAAAGCCGATCAGTCTTCCGAAATGACTCGGTAGACTGTAAATACCGACGCAGCGTGCGGCCCACATCAAGCCGGTGAAGCCCCTTGTCCACCGACTCGAACGAGGCCGCCGAAATCACTGGTAGAAATACTGCCTGATTCAGGTGAAAAGGAGACACCACCTTTGGCAGGAAGGAGGGAACCGGACGGAGCACAACCCGCTCCGCAGAAAAAGACAAGAAAGGTTCTCGGCATGACAAGGCCTGTAGATCCGAGATGCGCCGTGCCGAGCAAATGGCTACCAGAAAAACCATCTTCAACGTGAGATCCTTCAAGGATGCCCTCCGCAAGGGCTCAAAGGGTTCCCGAGCCAGGGCCCGCAGAACTAAATTCAAATCCCACGGAGGAATCACCGCTCTGCGGGAAGGCCGCAAATGGAACACGGCGGTCAAGAAACGCCGCACATCCGCATGAGCGCCAAGAAGGCGGCCCAAGACCTTGCCTCTATAGCAAGAGAGCGCGGCCAACTGGACCTTCAGGGAACTGGCCGCGAGACCCTTCTCGAAGCCATCCTGCAGAAAGCTGAGCACGACGGGCACCGAGACCGTCGCTGCCCGAACTCCACGCCGGGAGCACCAGTCCTCAAAAATTCTCCAAATTCGAACATAAGTAAGAGAAGTGGACGACTTTCTTGCCCGCAGTAAGGTGGAAATCACCGCGGGCGAATAACCCTTCTTTTTCAGCCGAGCCCTCTCAATGGCCAAACCGTAAGCGAGAACCGAGCCACCTGGGGCATCCGCAAGGGGCCCTGAAGAAGAAGATCCGGTAGCGCCGGAAGGCGCCACGGCACGCCGTCTCGAAGCCGAACGAGGTCGGCATACCAGGGCCTCCGGGGCCAATCCGGAGCCACCAGCAGCACCCGGCCCTGATGGCCCTCGATGCGCTGGACGACCCGACCGATCAGGGCCCACGGGGGGAAAACGTACAGCATCCCGGACGTCGGCCACGGCTGAATGAGAGCGTCGAGTCCTTCGGACATCCGCTCCCGCCGTCTGCTGAAGAAGCGACTCGTCTTGGCCGACTGGAAGGTCGCCATGAGATCCATGATGGGCGGACCCCACCGCCGAACTATCTGCGCATATACCTGAGGATTTAACTCCCACTCTCCGGGGTCCACCCGCACTCTGCTGAGAAAGTCGGCCTGGACATTGTCGGCGCCTGCAATGTGCGCCGCCGAGATCGCCGGCAGCCGAGTCTGCACCCAGCTGAACAAGGCCGTCGCTTCTGTTTCCAGGGCCACACTCCCTGTGCCCCCTTGGCGATTGATGTACGCCACCGTGGTCGCATTGTCCGACCAGACTCGGACCGCCCGGCCCAGGAGCAGAGGTTCCAGGGCCATCAGGGCTAGTCGGACCGCCCGAAGCTCGAGGCGGTTGATCGACCAAGACGCTTCCTGCGAGGACCACACCCCCTGCGTGAAGCGGGTCTCGCAGTGTGCTCCCCAGCCGACTAGGCTCGCATCCGTAGTGAGGGGGACCCACAGAGGAGGCTCCAAGGGAATCCCCCGCGTCAGGTTCTCGGAGGAGAGCCACCACCGAAGCGACCGCCGCACTGCCTTCGGGCAGGGCAGTCTCTTGTGCAAGGAATCGCACTGGTTGGACCAGCGACGAAGGAGCGCCCTCTGTAGCGGGCGCATGTGGAACCGCGCCCACGGAACCACCTCTAAGGTCGCCGCCATCGTTCCGAGAAGCCGTAGGTACCACCACGCCGACGGAGCGGGCATCCCCCGAAATAGTCGGACAAGAGCCCGCAACGTCAGGACGCGGCGCTCGGGAAGGCACACCAGCCCCCGAGCAGTGTCGGAGCGCACCCCCAGATACTCCAGGTCCTGCGAGGGCCGCAGACAACTCTTTCTTTCGTTCACCACCCAGCCGAGGGATCGCAGCAGAGCTACCACCTTGCTCGTGACCCGCAGGCACTCTCGACCGGATTTTGCTCGTATCAACCAGTCGTCCAGGTAAGGATGGACCAAAATGCCCTCCTTGCGCAAGGCCGCCGCAACCACCACCATCACCTTTGTGAAAGTGCGCGGGGCCGTAGCCAAGCCGAACGGCATGGCCCGGAACTGAAAGTGGCCCCACGGGAACGCGAAGCGGAGAAGAAACCGCTGATGGGCTGGGTGTATCGGAATGTGCAGATAGGCCTCGGTAAGATCGAGGGACGTCAAAAACTCCCCCTTTCGCACCGCTACAAGGACTGACCGCAGGGTTTCCATGCGGAAATGCGGCACTCTGAGCGCGCGATTCACGCCTTTGAGATCCAAAATCGGACGCAGAGAGTCGCCCTTTTTGGGTACCACAAAATAGATGGAGTAGCGACCAGTGCCTCTTTCCAAGGGAGGCACTGGAACCACCGCTCCCAGCGCTAACAATCGAGCCAGGGTCACGCGGATGTCCCTCGTCCTTTGCTCGCCCCTGCTGGGAGACAGAACAAAGGAATCTGGAAGTGGGAACGCAAATTCCAGAGCGTAACCCTCCTCTATAATTTGTAGCACCCAGCGATCCGACGTTATTTGGGCCCAAGAGGAAAGAAAGTCGCGCAAGCGACCGCCGACAAGCGGTCCTCCCTCCAGAGCCTGCCTGGCGTCATTGTGGCTTGCGTCCAAAGGAAGAACCCGAAGAAGAGCCGGCTGCGGAGAAGCCTCTGCCGGCTCCCCTGAAAGCCCGAAATCCTTGGCTACGGGCTCCAAACCGGCCCCGCTGCGAGGACCACTGGCGGGAGGGCCGAAACCTGCGCTGATCCCGAAAGGATCCCCGCGCCGACGAGGTGGACCGGTTGGACCTTGGTTTATCCTCCGGAAGCCGGCCCCCTTTGGACTCACCGAGATCCTTTACCAATTTCTCGAGAGCCTCCCCAAATAATAATCTGCCCTTAAACGGCAGCTTACTGAGGCGGGCCTTAGAAGAACTGTCCGCCGCCCAGCTGCGCAACCAGAGGGACCGGCGCGCTGCTACCGCGGATGCCATACTGTTAGCCAACGCGCGGATCAAATCATAAAACAGATCCGCCAGGTAAGCCGAGCCGGACTCCAGCCGGGTCACCTCCACCAGACCCTGCTGGTCTAGTCCGGGGCTCGAGCGCAGTTGCTGTGACCACCGCAGACACGACCGAGCCACCCAAGCCCCACAGATAGAGGCCTGCAATGACACGGCATCCGTATCGAAGGTTTGCTTGAGCAAGTTATCAACCTTCTTATCCTGCCCGTCCTTGAGGGCCGCCGCCCCCTCAACCGGGATGGTGGTTTTCTTGGTCACTGCGGAGACCGCAGCATCCACCCGGGGGGACCTGAACAAGTCCCTGTCCTTGTCAGCAAGAGGATAAAGCCGATTCATGGTCCGAATCCCCTTCAAACCGGATTCCGGGTGCTCCCACTCCGCCTGGATCATCTGATCCACCACGCGGTGGACCGGAAAAAACCACCTGGGCATCCCTGACTGCTTGAATCAGAGGATCCTCAAGACTCTCCTCCTCCAGGGGCCGCACCGCCGAAAGGTTTAGCGCCTGAAGGGACTCCGTGACCAGAGGAACCAGCTCGTCCCTACGGAACACTCGAATGACCCGAGCCTGATCTTCCGGCCCAGGGATCTCCCCATCCTCCAAATCCTCCGCTTCAGTCTCAGGATCGCCCTCTGCCTCGGAATCCAGGAGACCCAGGGCGTCCTGCTCTTGTCCCCCCAACCGAAGCCGCTTGCCCGCGGGCGATGAGGGACACTGAGCCGCCCCCAAGGACCCCGAGGGGAGGGAGGGGGGCCAGACAGCCGGCAACTGTCCGGACCTGCTCAGGCGAAATGCCTGATGCATGAGGAGTACAAAATCAGGGGAGAAGTCCATAGTTGAGGCAGCAACAGACGCCTGCTGGAGCGCAGCCACTGAACCGCTGGCCGGAGGAACCGAGCCAGACTGAGGGATGCTTGGAGAAAGAACGCTGTCCCCGGAAGTAGAAGCATCCCCAGGGGTAGCCTGTTCCTGAACATTCACAGATTGCTCTAACTCAGAGGGCACTGCAGCACAGCCCCTGCAGATGCCAGAGTCAGTCCCTGCCGTCCTGCGGGACCCACAAATCACACACTGGGGCTTGGAAGCCATTCCAAGGCCACCTCTGCCCAGGGGAATAGAATAAGACAGCCACAGGAAAGCCCACACCACCTGGGCAATCCTATGCAAATCAGCCCCGATTTAAAAGTAACTTAACTTTTTTTTTTTTTTTTACAAGAAACAAAATATATCCCAGGACCCCTGGGGTGCCCTGAGCAAAATCGCCAGAAAGAGGAACCCCAAAAACGCTAGGGGAACCTGTGCACAGCGATCAAAAATGCCTGGAAAAGCACTTTTAAAATCCAAAATGGCCGCCGCACTTTTTCACCCGCGGTAAAAAACGGCGCGAAAATATAAAAACCACCAAATAATATGGAAAACAAATAAAACGACCCTCTAACACAGGGCACACGAGCAGTTTGAATAAAAACTGCCAAATGGGCTCAGGAGAGCCTACAGAAACGCTGGCATCCCAGACAGAGCATTGCACACAAGAAAGAAAAAAAAATGAAATGCAAACTCCTACCAGCTCAGGAACAGAAGATTCAGCCACAATCTCCCAGTACCAGGCACTGCCTTATAGGTATGGCAATTCCCCGTCCTGTCTAGGGGAAGCTCACCCAGGGCTGATAAAATGTGCTAGGCAGGCAACAGCAGCCAGCAGGTCTGACTTTCTCCCAGTCTCCTGTGGCACAGCTCCAGGGAGACAGGCTTCTTTTGTCTTTCTTTTTTAAAGGCACAGCTAGCTACCAAAAACAAAAATAGTAGAGAAATGCCCCAAAACAAACCCTAAAAACAACTAACTAGTGTTGCTCCTGCAAAGGTCACTAAGTGTGCCCAGAGGACACACTTTTACGTCTACACACTGCAACGAGACTGGACACACTGGGGGGCTTCTGGGAGCTCCTGCTGGATATGTACTACAGAAGATTTGATTGGTCCAGTCTACAGGCTGCAGTGAGAGGGGCAGTACCCGATTGTGGAGGACTAAACTGGATATCCGCACAGGAATGCCCTCTCTAACATGGAGCACAAACCCTTCACCAATTTGATCTACTCTATCATTGCGATATAGTTTGTACCCAAGTATCACAGTGTCCCATTGGTTGTCCTCCTTCCACCAGGTCTCTGAAATACCAACCATATCTAACCTCTCGTTTAGAGCTATACATTCTAACTCTCCCATCTTATTTTTTTAGACTTCTAGCATTTGCATACAGGCATTTTAGAGGATGTATTTCAATCATATTAATCTGTTTATCAGTTGATAGGGGTATTTGGAATCTTTCAGCTCTGCACTTATGGGTATCTAGGTAACTTTTATCTTTATTTGAACCTCTCTGTTTGAATGTCCTAACTTCCCTGTTTTGTTAGTATCCTTCAAGGATACATTCTTCCGAACCATGCACTCTTGGGCGACTGTCGGCTTTCCTCTATTATTTAGTTTAAAAGATGATGAAAACCATGATTCATAAACTTAAGGGAATACATTAAAATCCACTAAGATCTTCACATCTAGCGTTAGCAAGCTCCATAATGCTATGCCTTTACAAGAGAAAGCTCTATTACCAATAGCTACCAAGAAGTATCACAAGGCTTAAGCACTGATTTAGCATGTTCATGTGACTTAATCCCAACTAGCAGGTATGTTACTGTGTTTTGCACCCGCTGTAATCTCTGAAACTGATACAAGGGAAGGCCAAAATAGAGTGAGTTGCAATAATCAAATTATGTTGTAATCAGAGCATGATTTACAGAGATACTATATATTTCAAATATTCCACAAATGATAAAAGCAGAACTGCTTCTGCCACATTCTAGAAGAATCTATCCAATCCCTAACTTTGTCTTCATCTTAAAACATAGTACCTCATATAATAAATAGCATTACATTTACATTCCGATGTTCTCTATTCCTCACTAAATAATTGTTTCCTTTTTGACTACTGCCATGTACCGGGTTGAGGATATGAACATATTATCCACCCATTAATCCTCAGGAACACTTTGGAAACTGCCCCTTACACTCTTCTTGCAAAAAAATTCTACCTGCACAAAAATCAGATGCTAGTAACCATGTGTACTTTGTAGGGGCATGCATTAGTCAGCATGCATTCTATTGGTTTGTGTGCCTTAAGAAATGTAGTACATGTGAAATTAATTTAATGCACATTAACCTATGAATTTACATGCATAAAGTTAATCTGTGTGCATTAAAACATAAGTGTTTGAAATAGACTGAAAAAAGACCAAAAATCAAGAAAAATGAACCCAAATGTTTTCACCTGTGCATTTCCCTAGTACTTTGTATTCATGGTGAGTCAGACAACTCTTAAAAGTCCGCAGGTGAAACATTCAAACCGTCTGTCCCATTGTGAACAGTCTCTAAACTACCCCATAACAAGTAGATTTAATTGTGGTGCGCTTTGTCGGTTACTCAGGTGAAAGGTCAGCAGTGCTCCAATGCTCTTTTGCAGATGTATAGGACTACACATCCTTGAAAACAAAATAACTTTAAAACTTTAACATATTTAGGGTTGTTAAACCTAGAACTGTTTAGTTTCTCCCCATTGTATCCTCAGCCCCTGCTCTGCTCTCTCCCAGCACTGTACATATGTCAGTATAGTAAAAATTTCAACATAGCTACACAACTGACTTTTGATCAGCTATTTGTAGATTAGCACGTTATCTTAAAGTTTTGTCTTATTAATAAATTTTATCACAAAGATATTTGCTCCCGAGATTTAAAAAAAAAGCAAATGAGAAAAACAACCAAGCTGATAGGCTGCAAGATTACCTCTGCAATGCATTTCAGCTTGAGAGCATTGCCATTGTGTACAAACAGACTGAAATCCCCTTCCTCAGGAGAGGAGAATCCTGGATGCCACACCACTTCACACTCGAGGTCTCTGAATGCCTCTACAGTTCCTGGCAAAAAGATTACAGGGCACATAAATGACATATCCAACAAATTACATATCAAACAGTGAAGAAAATCAGATGGAAAGGCGGACTATGCTGTTGAGTCATCATCCAACTCCTCGACATAAGCTTAAATGGAAAGCACAAGCTAGCCAATAGATATATGTCTATTGCTTTTTGTACAATTTACAAATACAAGCTATTTTTTTTGTAAAAGACCAATCCTGCTGTGGTCAGAAGTATCAAGAAGGCATCATGTAAGACAGACAGACATTCTATACTGGGGTGTCAAACTGTGATCTGGGAAGGCTGCCAACCAGTTTGGTTTTCAGGCTGTCCTAATGAATATGTTGTTAAGTGCCGCTCAGTTGATGTTGACTCATGGGGACTCTGCAGTTAGTTGTCTTAAACTGGATTTGGTCTTCAGTCACGCTCCATCTATGTCTCTCGCATAAAACCTACATTTATGTACATAGTTACCATAATATGTAAATAGTTCCCCTGGTTACGTCCATGTTTGCTACCCCTGTTCACTGTAAAACTCAATGTAGCCTGTTACATTGTGGTGTGTTCTGTTCAAATGTACACCGCACTGATTATAATAGCGCTGTATATAAGAAATGTAAATAAATAAATAAACTAATTGCTGAAAGAGTGGCATCCAAGCTACTGCTGTTGTATTGATCCACTGCATTGCTGGTCTTCCTCTTTTGCATTGACCTTCAACCTTGCTAATGTCTTTCTCTAATGATCTTTCTCTTCACATAATGTGTCCAAAGTATGAAAGTCAAAGTCTTATTCAGTGCTTTTTTTGTGACGGTACGTGGCGGTACGGCGTACCGGAAAATCTTGAGCCAAAAAGGAGGAGCAACGGCGAAGGGCAAAGGTCGGATCCGCCCCGACAAGAGCCGTTCCGATGCAAGCACTGAATACTGTTCAGTATGTGCCTTGCTCAAGGGAAGCCGTGGACACTACTGCACCAGTTAGTTGTGAGGAGTTGGCTGATGTGATTACGATGAAGGACTCTTCTGTTTACAGGTAGCACCTGAATTGACTTTACCCAAGTATCTGCTGAATGGGTTAGTAAATTAATGCATTTGTCAAATATAAGCTGTTCCTTTTGAGGTTGTAAAGGGTTCTGAGGCCTATATGGTCAATATCTTTGTCAATCTGATAAATACGTCAGGCGTGGTTGTGTCTGATGATCTTAAAGTAGCTAAACAGGTAGAAAAGGCGACGGCAAAAGCTAGAAGGATGCTTGGGTGCATACGGAGAGGAATGGCTAGCAGAAAAAAGGAGGTGAAAATGCCTCTGTATAAGTCTTTGGTGCGACCTCATTTGGAGTATGGTGTGCAATTCTGGAGACCGCACCTTCAAAAGCATGTGAACAGGATGGAGTCGGTGCAGAGGGTGGCTACTAAAATGATTAGTGGGCTTCATTATAAAGCATATGAGGACAGACTTAAGGATCTTAATATGTACACCTTAGAGGAAAGGCGGGATAGAGGTGATATGATTGAGATGTTTAAATACCTCCGTGGCATAAATGTTCAGGGAGAGAGCCTCTTTCAATTGAAAGCAAGTTCTGCTACGAGGGGACATGGGATGAGGGTGAAGGGAGATAGATTCAGGAGTGATATGCGGAAATATTTCTTTACGGAAAGAGTAGTGGATCCGTGGAATAGTCTCCCAGTGGAGGTAGTAGAGATGAGGACAGTAACTGAATTCAAAAAAGCATGGGACCAACACAGAGGATCTCTAAAGGTAAAAAGTGGACTGTTGTAGTTGTTGTTATGGAAGGACAGACTAGATAGGCCATGTGGTCTTTTTCTGTCATCATGTTTCTATGTTTCTATTTCCCACCTTCATTTAAGAGAACTGTGGTGTGCTTCATATTTAAGAAAGTAACAGTTCATCCAGAATTATTGAGTAGTTAATGGTCACTTTCAAGTCTCCCATGCGTACCGGCAAATGTCTTTTGCCAAAAAAAGCACTGGTCTTATTTGAGCTTCTAGGGAAAGCTTAGGTTTGATCTCCTCTACTACTGAATGATGTGTTCTTCAAGCAGTCCATGGTATACACAGTATTCGTTGCCAGCACCATAATTCAAAGGCATTGATTTTCTTCCTGTCTTTCTTCTTCACTGTCCAATTTATGACCTTACTGAAAATATCATGGTTTGGACAAGTTGAATCTTTGTGCACAGAGATATATATTTGCACTTGAAAATCTTATCCAGGTCCTTCATCACCATTCTGCCAAGAGAAATCTATCACTGGATTTCTTGATTGCTTGTTGCTTCATTATTGATTATTATTTATTTGGTTTTATATACCGGGCTATTTAAAATCAGTGTGGTTTACTAAGAACAAAATCAGTAATTACACAGAACAAGTTTGAACAACAACAACAACATCAGTGATTATTAATCCAAGCAGGTTAAAGTTGTCTAGTATTTCTAGTTCTTCTCCATCAAGGATAAAATTATTGATTTTGCCAGTTATCAGGAGCTTTGTCTTCTTCACATTAAGGTGCAGGCCTATTTTAAAAGTGTAGCTACTCACCTGCAACAGGTAGTCTCCTGGAACAGCAGGAATCAGTCTTCACATATGGGTGACGTCAGTATCGATGGAGCCCATGAGGGAACAATCCCCAGCATTCAATAGAAAAGCCTTTGGGAGCAGTCCAATGTGCCTGTGCATCGGCCTTCCCAACTCCTCTCCTCAGTTAAGTTTGTAGCTGAGCGACAGAGGAAAAAATAAAAATACCCTACAACTTCTAGGGGAGGAGGGCAGGTTGTGAAAACTGATTCCTGCTATTTCCGGAGATCACCACTTATAGGTAACTATGTTATCTCCAGGAACAAGCAGGAATGCAGTCTTCGCATATGGGACTCACTAGCTCCCAAATACCAGACTGGCATGGGAAAGAGCAGTGTGATCCCTGAGGCTAAAGCATAGAGCCGAAGAGTGTGGATACAATGTAGCTCAGTGGAATCGATTCCAGTCTGCTATACCACCTCTATTGGAAGCTTGGTCTTTTGTAAAAGTCTGGGATGGAGGGTAGGAATTAAGTCCCAAAAGGGTGCTGGAGAACAGCCTGGCCAAAGATTGCATCCCAACGGGAGTACCTGTCCAGACAATAATGTGCAGCAAAAGTATGAATGGAGGATCAGATAGCTGCATGACAGATCTTGCCAATGGATACGGAATGTAGGTTGGCAACTGAAGTTGGCATGGCGCTCACATTATGAGCAGTGATGTGACCCTCCAGGGAGAGTCCCACTTGTGCATAAAGAAAAAAGATAGTCCGCTATTCATCTGGATGGAGTCACTGGTAATGACTTGGATCAAAGAAAATGAATAATTGAGAGGATTTCCTGTGAACTTTAGTTCTATCTAAATAGTAAGCCAGTGCCCGCTTGCAGTCTAACATGTGTAGCGCTGCTTCCGCTCAAGACAAATGTGGTCTCCGGAAGAAAATCGGTAGGATTACTGACCACCTCTGGAAGGAACTGTGGGTGGGTACGGAGGACCACCTTGTCATGATGGAACGGGGTATAAAGTGAGTCTGCCACAAGAGCCTGCAATTCACTGATGCGGCAAGCTGACATGACGGCTATGAGGAAGATTACCATCCAAGAGAGGAACGTCAGTACAGTAGTCACTAAAGGCTTGAAGGGAAGCTTCAGAAGTTGAACTAAAACAACCCTGAGGTCCCAAGCTACCGGAGGCAGCTTAATGAGTGGTTTGGTCAGCAGGAGAACCCGCATGAAGCATGCGACTAAGGGGTCTATGGAGATAGGGCACAATGGCACTAAGATGAACTCTGACTGAGATAGTCTTAAGACCTGCCAAGGACAAGTGGAGGAGCTATTGAAGAAGGGATTCCACCAGGCAGGCAAAGCGATTAATGCCCTTTGGGGAGCACCAGAGAGCAAATCTTCACCATTTAAAGGCATAAGATCACCTGGAGAACTGTTTGTGTGAGGCTAGCAGGATATCCTTGACTTCTTGTGGTAGTTTGAGGCCAGCGACTACTATGCCTTCTGCAGACATGCCATGAGGTGAAGAGCATAAAGAAGAGAATGGAACAGCATCCCTTGGTCATGGGAGAGGAGTATGGGTGCACATCCGAGTCTGAGGGGTTCAGTCTGTGCCAGGCAAAGGAGCAGAGGAAACCACGGTTGACGGGGCCAAAAGGGGGCTATGAGGCTTATGGTGCCCCTGTCAGCTTTCAGCTTGAAGTGTGTTTTCGGTATCAAGGGGATGGGTAGAAATGCATAAAGCATGCCCCGTCCCCAATGGAGAAGGAAGGCGTCTGAGGCCTGTCGGCGCAGGAATGGAAGTCGTGAGCAGAACAATGGAAGATGTGTGTTCTGTTGTATGGTGAAAAGATCTATGAGTGGGGTTCCCCATGTTTGGAAGATCCAAGCAGTCATGCCCCAATGTTAGGGTCCACTCATGTGGATGAAGGATACGGCTGAGTCTGAAGGCAAGGACACTGAGTTCACCCAGAAGGTACACGGGGCGGGGGGGGGGGGGGGGTAGTTTCTCCAAATAGGTTAATTTTGTGGATAAAATACAAATAACTGCCTAAGGACTAACTAAACTATATGCAAATAAAGCCCTTAGAAAAAAGACTTATAAAGTCAATTACTATTGTCAAAAAAGCTTTTAATTTAAACAACTCGATGATAATAAAAGGCAAATGTGACCTCAGGATGGCGATGGTGATGGAGGCATCTCTTATACTTGGTATTTAAGATAACAATCCAAACCCCCTGAAGAAGCCATTATTTGGTAAAACAAAAGCTTTTGTAGGGCATTTTGCTTTGATGGCAAGCATCTGCAGGTGCCTTGCGGTCTAGCAGTCGTTGTAGACAATTTCAACGGAATTCTACATGGAGGCTGGGAAGCTGCTTTCGCTCTGATTATGCATTGGATCATGGATTCGTCAAGATAAGTGACTTTAGACCTTTTATGGCATATAATTTATTGTTTGCTTAAGAAGATTTATTTCTGTCTTTTACAGGAGAAGAAGGTGTTTATCTGTGATTGCTCATTTGGTTGTAAAAGAGACGCTGTTTCTCTTTCTTTTATTAAAAAAATTAGTTTGTTTGTAGAGTTTTTGAAAGTATTAAGAATCCTAACAAGTACTTTTGTGGATATAATAAAATAAATGTAGTAAAAATTTGAGATTAAAAAGCTAAAAAAATAATGAAGGCTTGTGACCTGTGATGTGAGCATCAGCTATTCCCTATAGTGATGAATTTCACTATATGTAGGGTTTGAACCATCCTGAGGTCACATTTGCCTTTTATTATCATCGAGTTGTTTAAATTAAAAAGTTAATTTTGTGGCTACCATAACAATTGTGAACCTCACTTCTAAGCCAGGATATGTGGAGTATGATCTTAGTCTCTCAAATGTACTGCTAATGCTCGGCATAATACTTGCATTGTGCCAAAGAGAGCTGCCTTCTTGAATTTGTAAAAGGTACACTGTTCTGAGGTGAATGCAGTGTGCAATGGCAAAAAATCTGAGGTACGGCCATAGGGGAAAAAGGCGGTAGAGCACAGGCACTGTGGACACCTCCCAATATGCGCTTACCGAACAGGTAATATCTGATATATCTAGGTAGTTGGGCCTGGAGAACGCCCACCCAGGCACTAACGCAGGTATGCCGAGGAACCTACCTCCCTGAGCATAACACTGATAAGGCGGACCTGCCATTGATCCACAGAACGTCCCCCTGGGGGGGGGGAAGGCGTCAAGATCCATCCGGGAGGAGGGATCTATTCCAGTGGAGCAGGGGCAGATCGGCGAACTAACAGCACGGTAGTGTGAAGGACAGAGGGTATAGTCCTGGGTAAGCACTGGGGGACTATAGCCGGGTGGATTCTCCTGCCTGAACAGAGAAACCAGACAAGGGGAACAGGGCTGATCCGGCCTTGTCAAGGAATTGTTCCGAACATGCTGCGAGGGACAGCAGACAAACCGGTACGGTATCAATCAGCAGGGGAACCCTGGCAGAGAAGGGTTCGGGGAACGCACCTAAGGGTAAGTCAGTAGAGGGGTAGGAAGTCCATGGGCCAGAGCTAACATGGAATAGAGGTGATCTCCCTCTTCCAATGGAAGGAGAATACCTGAACCCCTGGATAAACATTCGAACCATTTGCCCCAGAGTAGAGCTCAATTTTTAGCTTCTGGTGAGAGAAGGTTAATTGCGGGCAGCCGCCTACAGGAGCCTAAAACTGCTTGGTATGAGTATCCTGGCGCGGGCCCGGGAACTTCAAACCAGAGTGAGAGGTCCCTTGCTTGGGCACCCCTGGCGGGTGGGCGGAGGGATGACCTTTCCTCTTCCTAGGGAAGGAAGGTGTAGAGAGGCATTTCCCACCCCCGGGGGGAAGACGGGACCTAGGATGGCTTCTAATGCTGGGAGGGTTAGCGAAGCACTGAGCAACCTGACGTAAGGCTTCACTATTGAAGAGGTGGTCTCCAGCACAGGGAGAATTACCCAAGTTATGCTGTGCCCGTCTGCACAAATCTGACGCCTGCAACCATGCTAAAAAAGCAAGGAATATTCAGAGGCCTTGGTTGCAGACAAAAAGGGAGACAGCCAAGATAATCTCTCGGTGACCTCCCGGAGTGTCAGGCTCATATAAAAAATGTATGAAAGAATTCTGGAAGCCAACATGGACGTTTGGAAGGTTTGACGTCCCAGGGTATCCAGCGTTTTCGAGGCGTGACCTGGAGGGCGAGAAGAATGCTTCTTCTTGCTTCCCACCTTCCTCAGCGCCGATTCCACCACGATGGAATGATGTGGAAGCTGGTGCTTCTGAAACCCCGGGGAGGGGGGCACCCGATACAGAGCATGCATCGCTGTCGATGGTGCAGGAACCCTCAAAGGCGACCGCCATGCCCCCAGTAGAAGATCCTGCAGGGAAGGATGTAGAGGAAGCATTACAGCCTCCTGTTCCGCAGGACCTGGACTTAGGGAAGGACCCTGGATGGGAATAGCAAGCAGGTCCGCCATGTCGAGAAGAAAATCCTGAAAAGATGGCTCTCCCAGAGGGGCTATGCCGTGAGAGGCGATGGCGGAAGGGGCCGCCAGGGCACCAAAAGGTCTATCGGACTGATGTCCGCTGGGCCGAGGAGGGTACCAACAGTTCCGGATCGGGGCAGTCAGCATGGCGTCGTCGGTACCTGGAATTGATTCCAAGCTAGGCATCGAAGGGGTCGATGGCAGCGATGGGACCGCAGGAATCGGCCTCGGCCTCGGCCCCGACCCCAGGGGCGTCACTGCCCCCGGCGATTGAAGCGGTTCCGCGGCAGCCGGAGGGCAGTGGTTAGTAGTCTCTGCTCTGCGTTGCGGGAAGGGACAGGGGCCGGTCCCAAAGCGTGTCGTAGCCAAGCCTTCGAGGCTGGATACCAATTCTAGGCTGGGCATCGAACCGAGCGAGGAGATCGTCTCCCTCCTAGGGGTCTCCGGCGGCGGCGGCCGTGCCGGCGATGCTGACCCCAGGGAGCGAATCGGAACAGCGTCGATTGGCGTCGCGGGCATCGAGGGCCCCCGAGAACGAAGCTCGGTGAAGAGGGGGTCATCCGACACCGGCGCCGATGTCGGGCGGCAGGCACTGCCAGACGCCGGGCCCCTTCCCGAACCCGTCTTGCCCGGAGGGAAATCCTTCTGGGGCAGACGACCTGTCCCCGAGGGTACCCAGGTAACCCGACGACGAGCCCCCGCGGGGAGAGAAGCGCAAAACTCCGGCGCCAATGCCGGGGCACCGGCACCTCTTGACGCTGGAACTAGCCCCCTGGTAGGCCGGGACGATGGGAACCCAGGCTGGATCGAAGCGATCGAAGACACCGGGGTCCCCCTTCGAGCAATGGGCGGGGCCCTCGACGTCCGCGTCGATTCCGGGGGATCGCCCATCTGGGATTGATCGACATACCCCGAGGGCACCGGGGAAGGCCGACGGCGGTCCCTGGAGACGAGTGGAGCGCTCGATGCCCCTGCCGGCTCCGGGGTAGTGGCGCCGCCCAAATCCGGTACCACCCCCGCGCAGGGTGGGGATACCGGCAAACCAGCGCGGGTCGAAGCGATCGGCCCCGAAGGAAGCGAGGGCACCAGATGCCAATCCCCGGCGAAGAGTGGGATCCTCGACGGCGACACCGATGCCGAGGTGCCGCCCGAAGCGGGTACCACCTCCGCGCATGGCATGAATGTGGGACCGCCAGACTGGGTCGAGTCGATCGGCCCCGGAGGTGCCGAGGACAGCCGCTGACGATCCCCGGTGAGGAGCGGAACGCTCGACACCGACTGGTCGGTACCGCCTGAAGCGGATACCACTCTTGCGCATGGCCGGGACATCGGAACGCCATACTGGTTCGAGTCGATCGGCCCCGGAGGCGCCGAGGACCGCAGCCGACGATCCCCGGTGAGGAGCGGAACGCCCGACACCGATGCCGATGCCGAGGGGTCGGTACCGCCCGAAGCGGATACCACCCCCACGCATGGCAGGGACGTAGGAACGCCAGACTGGGTTGAGGCGATCGGCCCCGGAGGTGCCGAGGACACCAGATGACGATCCCCGGCGGGGAGTGGGACACTCGATGCCGACGCCGATGCCGAGGAATCGGTACCGCCCGAAGCGGGTACCACCTCCGCGCATGGTAGGGAGGACGGAACGCCAGACTGGGTTGAGTCGATCGGCCCCGGAGGTGCTGAGGACAGCAGCTGACGATCCCCGGTGAGGAGCGGAACGCTCGACACCGATGCCGATGCCGGGGGGTCGGTACCGCCCGAAGCGGATACCACCTCCGCGCATGGCTGGGATGTAGGGAAGCCAGACTGGGTAGAGTCGATCGGCCCCGGAGGTGCCGAGGACACCAGCTAACGATCCCTGGCGAAGAGTGGGACACTCGACGCCGGCGCCGATGCCAGGGAATCGGCACCGCTCGAAGCGGATACCACCCTCGAGCATGGCTCGGGAATGTTCTGTGAGGAGAGAACCCCAGGAACAACCCGAAACCCCGTGGATGCTTTGGAGCCCGAAGACTCCTGCCGGGGTATATTGGTCAAGGGGGGCTTGAGGGGTTGGCCGGAGCCGTCGCCATGCTGCGCATGAGACTTGCCCCTCAAGACTTGGCTAGTCTTAGCAGACTGTTGTGTGGTTACCTGATCCTGTAGAGAAGAAAAACCCGATGACCGCGCCTTGGGCGGGAAGACGTCATCGAGGGATACCTGGAAAAGGGAAGGTCTTCTCCCGATACTGTGGCCCGGAGGACCCGGGAGGAAAGGGTCAGGACCCAAACAGGAGAGGCACCAGGCGTTGGAGTCTAAGTGGAAAACTAAGTCTCCGCAGTGAGGGCACTTCTGGGGAGAAGAAGGCTCCATGCTATAAGCCCGGTAGGCCTCAACGATCCGAGGGAAAGAAAGGGTTCCCTCTAGGTGACGAAGAATAAGAAAGGAAAAGAAAAAAAGGGCACGGAAGGTGCCGTTGTCGGCGAGAAAAAAAGGCCGCGACCACAGGAAACAAAAAAGAAAAGAAATTTCTGCGGTGGCAGGAGGGACATCCTGCCTGCTCCGCGGAAAACGAAAAAACTGGGGAGAGGCAGTAGGAAGGGTGGGAAGCCACCGCGCAGGCGCGGGGGATGCTCCCAAAGGCTTTCTGATTGGATGCTGGGGAGCATTCCCGTGCGGGCTCCGTCGGCGACGTCTCCCACATGTGAAGACTCATTCCTGCTTGTTCCTGGAGATAAACCCAAAAGGCATTTGTTAGGGCCCACAGTTCCAGGAGGTTTATCTGCACCATAGGGTGTCCACAGACCCTGTGTGGCCAGGTCATTCAGATCCACTGTCAGGGTGCAATGAGGTGAAGGCATCTGAAAAGGTGCCCGCCGAGTAGATTCTGTGGGGAACACCACCAGTGAAGAAACTTGATTAGTTGAGGGGTGATATTTATCTTGTCCTTAAGACACCCCTCTGCTTGGGTCTATTAGGAAGACAGGGTCCACTGGGCTTGCTGCATAGGGGACTACATGGACCATCAAGGCCTTGTTCCCCAAGAGGTGTAGCATCTCTCGAGCTCTTACCCAACTTTGTTGCTGTATGTGTTTTACGACCTCAATGAGGTGGGCAGAGAGATCTTGTGGAAGGAAAGCTTCAGCCTGCTGAGTGTCCAAGAGTGCCCCGATGAACTCGAACTCTGTGTGAGAGTGAGGTGTGACTTTGGAAAGTTTAGGACAAATCCCAGATGTTGGAGCACCATGATGGTGCGATGAAGGGAGAGTTTTACTTCCTGAGGGGAGTCTCCCCTGATTAACCAGTCATCTAAGTAAGGGAAGACAAAGATTCCCAAACTGCGAAGATAGGCTGCGACCACTGCCATACATTTTGCGGATACTCGCAGCTTAGCTGAAGGGTAGGACATGGTACTGGTAGTGGTTTTGTTGAAAACTGAAACACAGATACTGTCTGGGCTGAGAATGGATTAGTAAGTGCGTATACACCTCTTTTAGATCTAGAGAAAGAGTAGTTACTCACCTGTAACAGGTGTTCTCCAGGAGCAGCAGGAATCAGTCCTCACATATGGGTGTCATCGACACCGATGAAGCCCCAGCGGAGCATTTCCCCAGCTTTCCATGAAAGCCTTTGGGAATGCAGGCACGCATGCACGGTTCCCTTCCTGCCTAAAGGTGCCATCTTACCTAAGTAAAATGACATAGCTAAGAACAGCACACAAAAATGAAAAATAAACTATGTACAACTGCAACTCCAAGGGGAGGAGGGAGGATTGTGAGGACTGATTCCTGCTGCTCCTGGAGAACACCTGTTACAGGTGAGTAACTACTCTTTCTCCAGGTCCAAGCAGGAAGTCAGTTCTCACATATGGGTGACTCCCAAGCTCTGGGCTACCGAGGAACCCAGGCTGAACAAGAGAACTCCCTCTAGTCTCAGCAGCAAAGAAAGGCTTTTCAAGGACACAACCTCCACCGGTAGCCCAACAGAGGGCAGGAGTTGCCTAAACCTCAAAGAGATTCCGGAGTACTGCTTGGCCAAAAGCACTGTCCCTACGGGACTCCCTCTCCAGACAGTAATGGGCCTCAAAAGTCTGGCTTGAAGACCAAGTTGCAGCCCTGCAGATGTCTCCCAAGGGCACAGAGCGGAGATGAGCCACAGAGGCAGCCATTGCCCTGACACGGTGGGCCGTAACCCGACCCTGCAAAGGGAGGTCAGCCGCCTTGTAAGCCCAGGTGATACAGTCAGCCACCCAGATGGACAAGGTATGCTTGGACACAGCCAACCCCAACTTATTGGGGTCAAAGGAGACGAAGAGCTGAGTAGCCCTTCTATGCCCCTGCGTACGGTCAAGGTAGAAGGATAAGGCCCTCCTACAGTCCAGGGTATGCAGGACTGCTTCGGCCTGGCTTGCATGAGCCCTAGGGAAGAATGTTGGAAGAACCACCTCCTGATTGAGGTGGAAAGAGGAGACAACCTTTGGGAGGAACTTTGGATGAGTTCTAAGGACTACCCTGTTCCTATAAATCCTGGTGTAAGGCCTATCACAGACCAGGGCCTGAAGCTCACTCACTCGCCTAGCCGAGGTAAGGGCTATCAGGAAGAGAGTCTTCCAGGATAGGAAGCACAGTGGACAAGTAGCCATCGGCTCAAAAGGTGGGCGAGTCAGTTGCTGCAAGACCACATTCAACTCCCACTCAGGGGCAGGACGGATTGGAGGCTTGAGCAAAAGCAAGCCCCTGAGAAAGCGGGACACCAAGGGGTGAACCGACAGAGAATGTCCCTCCACCAGTGAGTGGTGAGCTGCTAGAGCTGAGAGATGGACCCGAACAGAATTGGACTTAAGTCCCTAATTGGACAAGTGGAGTAAATACTGAAGCACTACTGGTACAGTACAGGAGAAAGGATCCTCTGTACATAGCTGACACCACACAGAAAACCTTCTCCATTTGAGAGCATAGGTTTTTCTAGTGGACTGTTTCCTAGAGGCTAGGACAACCTCCTCAACTTCCTGAGGTAGGCCCCAGGGAGCCAAAACTACCCTTGCAGCCTCCAGGCCATCAAATTGAGAGCTTTGAGATTGGGGTGCAGAAGGGAACCCTGATCCTGAGAGAGCAGGTCGGGTTGCAACCCCAGAGGCAGTGGGGGATCCACCGCCAGTTGAAGCAGAAGTGGAAACCAAGGCTGTCTCGGCCACCTGGGAGCCACCAGCAGGACCGAGGCCTTGTCCTGAAGGATCTTGAAGAGAGTTCAGGCCACCAAGGGCGTGGGAGGAAACGCATACAGGAGGCCCTGAGACCATGGAATCAGAAAAGCATCTGCTGCCATCCGCAGAAGATGCGGGTGCCTGGAGCAGAACTTTTACCAGCAAGAATACAAAATACCCAACCAGGTCTAAAAGCTAATGCAACTGTAAATAAGGAGAGCCTGGTGAATGAAACCAAAAACTGCCTGTAAAGAAAACCACTTTTTTTGTCTGAAAAGCCGTCACAGTGTGGAGGACCTCACCTCACACCACCGCAGCCCATCCATTTTATTTTATTTGAAAGCCCTATCCGTTAGGACATAATATTAACTGCATTCTATATGGCGATATCACTTAACTGAAAAAGGCTGCTGTATAAATAATCATCCAACGACCAATTATGACGACGTGTCACGTTTCGGGGATCCTCACTTTCCCCCTGCTTCAGGTCAAGTCGCCGTGGATCAAAATGCCCGCCTTCAACTGTACACTGTGATGGCTTTTCCGACAAAAAAAGTGGTTTTCTTTACAGGCGGTTTTTGGTTTCATTCACCAGGCTCTCCTTATTTGGAGCAGAACTTTGGCAGCTGTTTGTTCAGTGGACTGGCAAACAGATCTATCCAAGGGAGACCCCATTTCAGGAAGATCTTCTGAACTACTAAGGGATGCAGCTGCCACTCGTGGGGCTGCAGAATCCTGCTCAACCTTTCGGCCAGGTAGTTCTCCTGGCCTGGAAGGTACACAGCCCTGAGGAGCATGTTGTGCTTTAGGGCAAAGGAACAAAGGTCTTGAGCTTCCCGACAAAGGAGCCTGGACCCAGTCCCGCCCTGTTTGTTCACATAAAACATGGCCACCTGGTTGTCTGTCTGAACCAGGACAGGTTGATGAGTCAGGGCAGGAGAGAAAGCTTTGAGAGCTAGGCGAATAGCCCTGAGTTCCAGGAGATTGATCTGCTGTGCCGCCTCCCAAGGAGACCACAGGCCCTGGGTGCACTTGTCTAGACAATGAGCTCCCCAGCCCTGCAGGGAGGCGTCGGTGGTCAGTACCACCGTGTACCCAGGAATCTGAAAAGGCACTCCTTTTAGTAGATTGGGTGGTTGCAGCCACCAGCTGAGGGAGTTCAGAAATTGTCTGGACACCCTTATCCTGTCCCTGAGGCTGCCTTTGGCCTGTGACCACTGAGTCCGAAGGCACCACTGTGCAGGCCTTATATGGAGCCTGGCATTGGGGGTCACATGTACTGTCGAAGCCATGTGGCCTAGAAGCCTTTAGTGACCTGTTGAGAAACTGGTTTGCCACAGCTATTAATCTTTGTGAGAGAGTCCAGCCTTGCTCCTATGAACTCCAAATTCTGGGAGGGGAGCAAAGTGGACTTTGCGAAGTTTATTACAAACCCTAGGCTTTGAAGAAGAGCAATAGTTCTGAGGGTGGCTTGTTTGGCCTCCTGGCACGTCTGACCCCTGATGAGCCAGTCGTCCAGATAGGGGAAGACAAAAATTCCCTGATTTCTCAGGTAGGCCGCCACTACTGCCAGGCATTTGGTAAAGACCCTGGAAGCGGAGGTAAGGCCAAAAGGCAGTACTCTGTACTGATAATGGTTTGCTCCCACAAGGAACCTGAGGTACTTTCTGTGGTCTGGATGAATGAGGATATGAGTGTACGCATCCTTTAGATCTAAGGAGCATAGCCAATCTCCCTGCTGGAGGTAGGGCAGAAGTGTTCCAAGAGTAAGCATCTTGAACTTTTCTTTCTCTAGGAACTTGTTAAGGTTTCTGAGATCCAGAATGGGTCGAATGCCACCGGTTCTTTTGGGCACCAGGAAATACCTGGAGTAGAATCCGTGACCTTGCAAGTGGGGAGGCACAGGCTCCACCGCCCTGTCCACCAACAGACCTTGAAGTTCCTGAAGGAGAAGGTCTGTGTGCAGGGAAGGCCTTGGAGGCTCCCCTGGAAAGTATGGTGGAGGCAGTTGGTGAAAATGTAGTGCATAGCCCCTGTGGACTGTGGACTATGTCCAACACCCAACTGTCCCCGGTGATGAGGGGTCACTGGTGGGCAAAGAGGGCGAGGCGACCTCCTGTGCAGGGTTGGGATAGCAGAGACGGAGAGGCTACGCTCAAGGAGTCAAAAACCCCTACCCTGCTGAGTGGGAGCAGGGGCTGGAGGCTTGGGGGTCCTTTGCCTACGGGGCCCATTACCCTGCCCCTTGGCTTGCTGACCCTGGGGTGCAGCTTGAGCAGCCTGATACTGAGGGTACTGTGTGTAGGCAGTGCCCTTCCTTGGGTAAAAGGGCTTTTTACCCGAGCCCTTCTTCTTATGAGAAGGGGCAGAGGTCTTCCTAGACAGCCTTGTCCTTGTAAGGTGCTCGGTTTCGAGCTGAGCGGCCTTCTCGGTCATGGGCTTGCCAAAAAGGTTCTCACCTCGGCAAGGGACATCGACCAACTTGTCCTGAACCCATGGCTCGAGGTCCGATGACTGCAGCCATGTCTGGCGTCGAGCCGCGATGCTGGCTGCCGCAACTCGGGCCGAAGTCTCGAAGCCATCGTAGGTGGCGCGGGACATGAACTTCGAGCAGTCCCGAATCCCCGAGGAAAAGGACTTGAATTTCTGCAAGGGTTCCCCGGAGAGACCAGCAGAGAACCCGGCCAACTCCTTGGCCAGGTCCCGCAAGTACATGCCCATGTACAGCTGGTAAGACTGGACACGGCAAGCAAGCATCGAGCCCTGGAAGCACTTTCTACCGACGCCATTGAGGTTCTGGGCCTCCCTGCCGGAGGGCACCGTGGAGTGCATCTTCTGACTCTTCAGGCGATGCATGGCCGATTCCACAACCATGGAATGGTGTGGTAGCTGTGCCTTCTGAAAGCCAGGGCTCTTCCGGAGTCGATAGATCGAATCAACTCGCTTGCTGAGAACCGGCGCTGAGGCCGGTGCCTCCCACATCCGGAAGAGGAGCCGTTCCAGCATCGGAGGAACCGGGACGGAGGAGAGTCATACTGCAGGGCCTCAAGCTCTTCAGCTTGAGACTCTTCCTCGGGGTCTGCCGGAATAGCCAAGGCAGTGGCCATATCCCGGACAAACTCCGAGAACCGGGTATCCTCCGGGGGATCTACCCCGGGGCTCAGACTGCGGTGAGTCCGACAGGAAGCACCAAGTCTTGAACGTATCGGGGGACTCCTCATCCTTTGCTCCCAGGTGGACTCGTCCAACGAGGAGTCAGGGTCCGACCCCGCGAGGCTCTGGAGCACCCGCCCCGACGCTCTCGGTCCCGAACGGGAGGTCGAGGGAGACCGCAACCGAGGTTGACTTCGAGCCATGATGGACTCGAGTATCGGCTAGGTCTCCGGGGTCGACTTCGATGTCGATGTCCCGGTGGTCGGGGCAGATGCGCCAGACAGGCTGGCCATCAGTGCCCGCTGCTGCTCCATGAAGGCAGACAGTCTGCTCGCCAAGGCTGTCATCCTGAGACTCAGCTCGGGAGATGCAGCAGCCACCGACTCGGGCCCCGGCGGCGCCGGGCCCGACGTTGGCTCTCTGGGAGGAGAGTCCTCGAGGACCACAGGGCTTACGTGTCCAGCAGACTCCGGCTCCACGCGAGGAACTTTGGCAGGCTTCTCTTGTTCCACAGGCCCAGTGCGACGGTTGGGGGTCTTAGACCTGGCCCTCGAGAAGCCAGGGACCTCCTCCGACGCCGCCCTCACGAGCCGCTTCTTCCTCTTGCGTTCTTGGTCGGGGGACCCCCTGTCCTAGGAGCTTCGACGGCGCTCGGGATCCGAATCCCGAGATGTCGAGGCCTCAGATGAGGTCCGGGCCCGGCCGGAGGCTGAGTCAGAGAAAAACCTTTCTTTCTGCTGCTGACGACTTTGAAATGCCTTGGAAGACATCTTCCCGCATGGTCCACACGTCTTAGAGTCGTGATCAGGACCGAGGCACCGAAGGCAGCAGTCGTGTGTGTCGATGAGAGACATAAACGTCTTACACCGATCACACTTCTTGAAACTGCTGGAAGCCATCGGGGAAAAAAGAGTCCCCGCGAGGTCAAAGGACCGGCCTTCCAGGGAAAAATCAAAAAAGGGCGCAAACGCCAGCCACGAAGGGCAAAAACCGAAAAAGAAGAATCGGGCTCGATACCAGTGTACCGAACCCGGTGGGAGGGGAACCAGCGTCGAACCGGGAAGAAAAAATAGGGAGAATCGCCGAAAAAATCAAACCTTTATCCGGGATGACAGGACACATGTCCGGTGGGCTTCTCGGAAAAAGAGAGACTGGGGTAAGATGGCACCTTTAGGCGGGAAGGGAACCGCGCATGCGTGCCTGCATTCCCAAAGGCTTTTATGGAAAGCTGGGGAAATGCTCCGCTGGGGCTTCATCGGCGTCAATGACACCCATATGTGAGGACTGACTTCCTGCTTGGTCCTGAAGAACATAGCCAATTGTACTTCTGGAAGTATGGGAGAAGAGTTCCTAGAGAAATCATTTTGAATTTTTCTTGGACGAGAAATTTGTTCAGATCCCTGAGATCCAGGATAGGCCTGAATTTTCCTGTTTTCTTTGGAATGAGAAAATATGGAGAGGAAGCCCTTCCCTTCCTGAGGGGGAGGAACTCATTTTATGGTGCCCTGAGAAAACAGGATGGGCACCTCTTCTCTTTAAGAGGGTGCTTTGCAGGGGATAGGTGGAAATTCCCCTGTGAAGCTGGTGGGGGCTAATGACTCGAAGTGAAGCATGTACCCCATTTGGACGATGTTGAGAATCCACTGTTCTGAGGTGATGAGGTGCCACTGTGGGCATAGGAACAGAATCTGCCTGCTATGTTCACAGGCTGGGAACCCTGCAATGGTAATGATATTTAGGAAGCAATTAAAAATTGGGTGCAGGTTGTGCCTGTGCTGCTGGTTGGGGCTTAAGAGCCTTGGGTTTCTTGAGTTGGTGAGGGCTTGCTAGCCCTGTTGTTGCTGCTGAAGCTAGTAAGCAGCTACAGGTGCATAGGAAGGATAATATCTCTTCTTCTTAGAGAAGAAAGGTTTCTTTGGAGGACCCTTCCTTTTGGAGGGGTCAGCTATCTTCCTGGAAAGGCATTTGAGGGTGAGATCATCTGTCTCAATTTCACCGGCCTTTTCTCTCCAACCCTTCCCAAAAAGGTTTTCTCTAGTACATGGGATATTAGCCACTTATCCTGGACCCACTGCTCGAGATCTGATGCTTGTAATCAGGTCATCCTTCAAGTTCCAAAGCAGACTTCTGAAGCTCTGCTGGTTGATTCAAAAGCATCAAAAGATGCCCTGGTATGGAATTTTGAGGTATTTTGACCTTGTCTGATAAGTGCTTGGAAGGCACTTCTCTTATCATCAGACAGCATGGGGGCAAACATCTCCAGATCCCTGGTAACATCCTTCAGGAACATGCCCATGTAGGAGGTAATCCTTGAGGTCAGCATGCATGCCTGAAAAACATCAACACCCAAAGGCATCAAGTGTCCTGGAGGCATAGAAGAGTGGTTCTTTGAACTCTATTCGGTGCATGGCCGATTCCACCACCACTGAATGAGGCTTCTGAAAGTCTGGAGACTCTGGAACTCGATATATGGCATTGAGTCTTTTGCTGATGGGCGGAACTGTGAGAGGAGCCTCCCACATGTGGAGCATGAGATCCTGTAAAATGCGATGCACCAGTAAAGTAGCTGCCTCTTTAGGCATAGGAGGGTACTGAAGGATCTTGAGTTCCTCTGCCCTCAGTTCCTTCTCTGAGGCCACGGTGATCTGCAGCCCTGCTGCCATGTCCTGGATGAATTCTTGGAAAGACATGCCCTCTGGTGGGGACCTGCACTACTCCTGAAGAGGGGACGGGTGCAAAGGAATGTCTGGAAGGTCCTGGGAATCCTGACAGTCCCTGTCAGAATTGGATGAAGTAAAATCAAAGTCTGACAAGAAATCAAAGTATCGACGATCATGCTTTTGATCCCATGCTGATACCGATGCTCAGAGGACGGGGCATCGGTGGGCATAGCTGTATTAGCATGCTGGGTACTGGTGGTATTGATTGGTTCCAACACAGGCATCGGCCTCGGGAACTCCGAGGATACCAGTTGAAGGGCTGGCATCAGACCCAAGACAGTTGACTGTTGGCAGGGTGCCGAAGCCTGCAATGCTGGAGCTGTCGATACCATCAGTACTGAGGCTGCCAAGAGTATAGCCAAACTCCTCTCGAGAGCCAGCATACGCTGGTCTAGGGAGATGGCCAATGTCTGGGTGGATTCACCTACGGGGCTTTGAGTCACTCCCATGGAACCGGTAGTTCTCCAGAGGTAGATTCCTTGGGAGCATCCAGGAACCTCTCTTGCACTTTGGAGAACAGGTCATCCTGCTGGGGATGTTTGACCGGCTGGTCTACATTGGAAACCCCTTTTGGTGAGTTTCGATGCCAATGGTGGGACTTTCCTCTGCACTCTGTATCGGTGTTCAATGTCAATGCCAATGTCAATTTCTTAGACTTACTCTTATGTTTGGAATTTGACGAAACCTGAGACCCATGTGAGGAGGCCGATGTTGTTGATGATGTGAAAGCCACTGAAATCGAGCCCAGGGTGAATAGCGAACCATACTGTCTGGCTCTATTCTGTAGGCCTCTCTTTGTCATTTTTTGGCACAAAGGACAAGACTTTGGAAAATGGTCGGGTCCCAAACATTTTAAACACCAGTCACATCTATCTGTGACTGACATTGTACTGGAACATTTGGTACATTTTTTAAAACCACTGATACGTTTTTCCATGTTTAAGTTCTCTCCAGAAATGAAGAGAAAAATATAGGCCGATGGCCTAGTTGGCGGTGAACACCACAGAAAAAGAAAAAAAGAAAAGACATTTTGAAGTTAAACATAAAAGATATTGGGACCAGTGTTGAACTGACAAAACCGGCATCAACGGAAAGGCAGAGTACAGAATTAAACCAAAAAAGAAAAGGTTTTCGGCAGTGACAGGTAAGTACAACCTGCTGGCTCCGTGGAAAACAAAGAACTGAGCAGAGGAGTTGGGAAGGCTGGAAGGCAGATGTGCAGGTGCAGTGGACTGCTCCCAAAGGTTTTCCTATTGGACACTGGGGAGCGTTCCCATGCGGGCTTCATAGATACCATATGTGAAAATTGCATTCCTGCTTGTTCCTAGAGATACTATGTTCTTTAATCTTGATAAGCAAATGTTTTAGATTGTCTTCATTTTCGACCAGTAACAAGGTATTGTCTACATAGCTTAAGTTGTTGATGAATCTTCCACCAATCTTCCTAGTTCAGTTGTCGTCATACAGTCCTGCCTCCCTCATGATCTGTTCTGCATAAAAACTGAACAGGTATGGGGAAAGTATGCAATTTTGTGGCACACCTTTGCCAATTTTAAACCATTCTGTTTTTCTTTGTTCCATTTGTACTATTGCTTCTTGATCAATGTAAAGAGCATGCACAAGACTTGTACTGGTATACCCATGCTTCTTATTGTGGCCCAGAGGTTTTCATGATTTATGCAATCAAAGGCCTTGCTGTAGTGATTGAAACAAATGTTGTAAATAGTTACCCCTGTTATCCAAGTTTCTTACCCTGTTATCTGTAAACTCATACATGTTATCTGTAAACTCATACATGTTATCTGTACTGAGCATTTTTGTTCCATGTAAACCGCGCTGATGCTGAATAGTGCGGTATAGAAGAGACCGTAAATAAATAAATAAATAAATGTAGAGAGCCTTTCGATATTCTTTTGCCTTTTCAAGGATCTATTTTACATTGTGATGACGAAGGCTGTTCAGGGGAGATGGAGTGGCAAGAAAGTGAATCCTGTCCCTTTAAAAATAGTAGCAAACAGGGTTTCCCTAGCAACCACAAACCTCTGAGTCAGAGTGCAGCCAGTACCAAGCCCCGCCCACTTCAGCACGTCAGAGCTAGGTTGAGTCCTAACAGCTCCCAGGTGGGCTGGGAGAAGGGTGTGGTCCCTAAGAAGGATCAGTTTAAAACTGCAGTGTTTGAGGAGTCAGATAGAACAAGGAGCAGAGACGAGCAGTTGGATCTGAGAGGAACAGATCAGAGGCAGACACAGCTGAATGGGAAACTGCCAGGAGAGAGGCAGTTGAATGAAAGGAGAAAGAAGCATGGCACAGAGCAGGAAGGATTGGAACAGCTGAGAAGCCCAGAGTCAAGGCAAGGTGTTTCAAAGTCCCTGAGTGAAAGAAAGCTGGAAGAGTCAGTTCCCAGTGGGGGAAGCAACTCAGCTAGCCAGCTAAGCTACAAAGGTAGAGAAGATAGCTTTTCTGTGTTCCCTAGCCAAAGTCCCTTGGAAGAGATAGTCAGAGAACTAAATAAAAGTGCTAAAAGCTGTTGTAGTCAAAATGCCTCAAAGCAAGCTTTTATGAGGGATAGGAAGTTTGCTAACAGCTGCCGTGACTCAGAAGTGGAGAAGTTTATTAGAGAGAAACTTTGTGTTTAAACTCTGCTGAGATAGAGCAAAAGAAACTCTTGTTATTAAAGCTGAATGAGTTGTTACAGAAGCAGAATAGTAAGCTCTATGACACTGTTCCACCTGAAAACAGTTGCAATGAATCCATTGAGGAAATGGAGATAGAAAGCTGCCATGAACCGTATGAAAGTGAGTCTGAGGAGATGCAGTGCTCATATTGCAGGGCTAATGAGTTTGAGATGTGCTGAGCCTAAGCACATGTAAGAGAATGAGTGTTTAAAGTAGTGCAAAGCTTATGTGTACAAAGCTGAAAGACACAGCAAGAAAAACTCACCAGAAGTTTTAAACCAGTGTGTTTGTTCCCACAATGCTCTGAAGAGAAGTAAAACTTGCTGGGCGTTTTAGAAGCTGTGAGCCTCCTTGTATAAGAAGATGTGAGAGAAACAATCTTCATATGAAAGTTAAGTTACTTTGAAAAAGTAAACAGCCTGAGCTTTGTAAGCAAGTTCGTAGAACCAAAGTTAACTGCTGTTAAAAGTGCCCAACTCTGTGAATACAACCTGTTGGACTTTATTCTTTGTTTTGGAGATGTATCCAATTTATGTTCAGTGCTATTGAATTTGATGCGAGGGGGAAATCCCGAAAATAAAAATATTCTCTGTTTTTGCCTAATACCGCGTGGTCACACTATTTGCTCTGAGGAATAACTGAACTACATTTCCCAGCAATCCTAGCAGGCGGCCATATTTGTGGACATTATTCAAAGAGGGCAATAAGGCGACGCCCTCCTGTTTACTGGCTATCGGCCCGGGCAGGAGGCGCGACGACAACATCTACAGTGATGTCTCTTGTTCCTCACCCTTTCCTGAATCCTGCTTGCAATTCGAGCAGTTCTCATTCCAGGTATGGTTGTAGTCTCCACTGAATGATCTTTAGAATGTTGCTGGCGTGTGGGATCAGAGTATACAATGGGAGCAATGCATGCAATATATTACATGTATATTCATTAGGAATATCCCAAAAACTGATCATTTATGGTCCTTTAGAATCATAGTTTGACATCCCAAGCTATACTATATGTATAATTTCTCACCATACTATATGTATAATTTCTCACCATACTCCATAAATAATTACTCTGTAATTAGTTACCCCTGTTACCTCCAGGTTATCTCGTCCATGTTCAATGTAAAAACTCAATTGTCGTGTGACATTGCAGTATGTTTTTTGTTCAATTGTAAACCGCACTGATTTTAATAGCGTGGTATATAAGAGAAATAAATAAATAAATCCCCGTCTGGTTGCAAATAACTACCACATATCTTTGGCCCTGGAAGAGGCTAACAATTTCACTGGCTACCAGGTGCAACAAGAGGAAAGGGAAACAAAGGGTGAACACGCCAGCCACCAGACAGGAGTTCTGCAGCTACAAACTGTTATGCACAGATACTCTAGCCGCTAATCAAACGCTACACAATCTGCAGATCTTTTAAGTTCCAGTCACTGCATTGATGCCGGATCAATAGTGAAGTAATAAGGCTAAGATGGACAAGGCAGAAGGAAACAGTTTGTTCAGAATGAAACCTAACAGTATTCAAGAGGAAAGAAGAGGTTACTATGACATGACTCCATAGAAAAACATGTCAGGGTATGCCAAACTGTAATAGCATACTAATATCCGTTAGCAACACTTTAGAATAAGGTAGACAGTACAATCCAAGGACCTTGATCAACAGTTTACAAAATGAGGTAAGAACAATCACTAAATTGACAAACAGGGGTAAGAACGAACATTAAAGTGACAGCAAACTACAGTGTTTACAACCAGATCAGTGCAAAACCCATATAAAAAGCTCCCTATTATTAAAGCATATGCATGTTTTCATTTAAATAGCTCAGAAATTAAGTGATACCTCTGGCTGGGCGTATAGAAAATGCTATTCCTTTTTCTCTGATTTTGGGTTTCCAGCTAAAATCAGCAGGATGATTTCTTCGATTGTACAAGGTGACTGTTGTTCTAAATCCTGTTTCTATCAGTAATCCAGGGATGGGTCTTAGAATCAGTTCTTCTGTGGACAGCTCCAGAGCAAGCGGCACTACTGTTGCAATGACCAGCAAGTGTCCAGTATGTTCTGTGTTAACAGTGTATGCAATGGACCTGTAAAATACCAAGAGTCAAACGACATCCTTTTCATTAGGTTCACATGTTGCATGTTATTTTTTTGTACACTACGTTAACAACCTTCAATGTCCAACTATGACAAGAATCCACTACATAAAACACTGTCATATAATACAAGAAAGTGAAGTTGCTTATTTGTAATGGGGGTTTTCTATAGACAGTAGGGACATGCAGCCACACCGTAACGTCATGGACAGAGCCTGTGTGTGTGGAGCCCTACTCTAGCCAACAGAAGTCCTTGAGACTTTTGAATATCTTTGTCTGTTTATTCCCATCATCATCCTGCTATTTCTAACCTCAGTCTGTTCATTACAGAGATGCAGTACCAAAAAGTCATATTGTCTCATGTTATAGAATTGTGTTCTCCATCTCTTATCCTTTTCTTTGAGGGTATGACAGGAGGGAGAGTATGGATGCATTTCTCTGCTGTCTATGGAGAACCCCCTGTTACAGGTAAGCAACTTTTTGTTCTCCATAGGCAGGCTCCATGCAGCCACACTTGATGAATCCAGAGCTTCGGGCCATGTTCCAGAAGATTGATGTGTGCTCACATGTAGAAGATGCGCTCCCCAACCAAGCATAGTTGGTGGTGATGTTGTGAATGGGTGTCCAAAGAGAAGGCTGTCAGGATGCATCTACCAATTAAGAAAGCATACAACTGACTGAGTTATGGGAATCTTCTTTCAAAGGGACTAACATCGCTGATCCCAATCTAATTTCAGGTGTCACTGAAGCGGTCCCATGTCTATTCTTATCAGGAATAGCACACACACAGCTGCCAACATGTGTTTGAAGGGCTTAGGTATAACATAGAAACATGATGACAGAAAAAGACCACATGGCCTATATAGTCTGTCCTTACATATCAACAACTACAACAGTCCACTTTTTACCTTTAGAGATCCTCTGTGTTGGTCCCATGCCTTTTTGAATTCAGTTACTGTCCTCATCTCTACCACCTCCACTGGGAGACTATTCCATGGATCCACTACTCTTTCCGTAAAGAAATATTTCCGCATATCACTCCTGAATCTATCTCCCTTCACCCTCATCCCATGTCCCCTCGTAGCAGAACTTGCTTTCAAATGAAAGAGGCTCTCTTCCTGAACATTTATGCTACGGAGGTATTTAAACATCTCAATCATATCACCTCTATCCCGCCTTTCCTCTAAGGTGTACATATTAAGATCCTTAAGTCTGTCCTCATATGCTTTATAATGAAGCCCACTAATCATTTTAGTAGCCACCCTCTGCACTAACTCCATCCTGTTCACATCCTTTTGAAGGTGCGGTCTCCAGAATTGCACACTATACTCCAAATGAGGTCGCACCAAAGACTTATACAGAGGCATTATCACCTCCTTTTTTCTGCTAGCCATTCCTCTCCGTATGCACCCAAGCATCCTTCTAGCTTTTGCCATCGCCTTTTCTACCTGTTTAGCTACTTTAAGATCATCAGACACAACCACGCCTAGGTCCCGCTCTTCTTTAGTGGACAAAAGTACTTCACCTCCTATACTGTATTGCTCCCTTGGATTGCTGCATCCCAAATGCATGACCTTACATTTTTAAACATTAAATCCCAGCTGTCAAATTCTAGACCATTCTTCAAGCTTAGCTAGATCCCTCCTCATGTTATCTATACCTTCCTGGGTGTCTACTCTATTGCAGATTTTGGTATCATCTGCAAAGAGGCAAACCATAACCGACAGCCCTTCCGCTATATCACTAACAAAGATGTTAAAAAGAATCGGACCAAGGACAGATCCCTGGGGCACACCACTGGTAACATCCTTCTCCTCAGAATGAGCTCCATTTACTTGTACTCTTTGTCACCTCCCACCCAACCAATTTCTAACCCAAGCAGTAACTTTAGGGTCCATCCCTAGGGTGCTCAGTTTGTTTATAAGTCGCCTGTGAGGAACAGTGTCAAAGGCTTTACTGAAATCTAAATACACCACATCTAGAGCTCTCCCTCGGTCCAACTCCCTGGTCACCCAGTCAAAGAAATCAATCAGCTGTAGGGCTTGTGCCTGTTCAGAAACTAATGTCTAACCAATTAGCATGGCTTCCTGTTACAAGATGGGGCCTGCTCTGAACCAAAGCCTGAATTAAAAAAGATGGATTCCTGTTTTGTTATAACTCAGCATTAAAATTTGCAGATCAAGCAATTCTGCAGATTTATGTATTCACAGCAGAGGTATTATTTTCCAGCTGACTACATGCAGAAGAACTCACTGCTGAGACCTTCACTGTGCTACTGGTACTAGCATTTGCAATAATATATGGACTTGCATACCAGCAACTTTCTTGCACCATGGACCTTTGTTTGCAGAAGGACCACCTATTAGCTGTTGCCGGATTTGCTGAAGATTACATACAGGATTTGAAACCAGCCAATCACCAGGCCATCAAGACAAACAATTATATGCTGGACACAGAGAAAGATGGACAGAACACGCGTGCAGCCCAGCACACACCTGCAACACTCAGAGAACATGCACCTAGAACACCTGGGAATTTAAACTTCTGACAGATTATTTTGCTGATTTCCTCTGCCATTCTCTGCACTGTGTGTGCTTGCTTGTCTCTCTGGCTGGAAAGTCAGGTTATGTCCACAGGTAAAACCTCAGGACGGAATGAATCTCTCCCACAGACCTGTAGTCGACATTGGACCTCTACCATACTTTGACTTTGTGCCGTTCCTGAGACATTCTTGGACCCAGCCACAAACGTTCTGGCAAGAGCTACGGTACTGGTCTTTAATTCTCCCCCCTCCCCAAGTTTGGGGCTAGCTTAGGTTGAGTGCAGAGCGAATCAGTGACGTTGGTTGCTAAAACAGAGATTAGGCATCTTAGTAACTGTAACATAGGGATGCATAACATACTACCTCAGGAAAATAATTTATGCTATTTTTTACACAATTCTTGATCTCAATAATAAAGACTGATTTATATACAAACACAGGGTTGGTTCTTGTTTTATCACATGGTTTGTTTGCCAGATAGTCCTATGGAATCCTGGAAAATGGGGAGTAGCAGTTTTCCCTTGACATACAAGGAATTTATGCATATGTATTTATCTGCTACTGACAATATGTCCTACAAAGCATAGTTACTCAACTGTAATGGGTGTTCTCCAGGAACAGCAGGAATCAGTCCTCACATATGGCTCATGGCGCTGATGGAGCCCCGCAGAAGCATCTCCCCAGCTTTCAAAGAATAACTTTGGGAAATGACACCATTCATGCGTGGTCCCTTCCCGCCCAAGGGTGCCATCTTACTCAGTCAGATGACATAGCTAGAGCTGACAAAAGAAGATGGCAAAAATTGTACAGCAACTCCAAGGGGAGGAGGGAGGATTGTGAGGACTGACTCCTGCTGTCCCTGGAGAACACCTGTTACAGATAAGTAACTACACTTTCTCCAGGAACAAGCAGTAAGTCGGTCCTCACATATGGGATTCCCTAGTAACAGGCTACCGAGAACCTGTAGAAAACGTGGCCCAGCCGTGAGCAGCCGCAAACGACTCTGAGAAGAGTCTCTAATGACCTCCTTGCCCCTGAGGTGGTGGGGTACTGGCTCCATGGCTCTGTCCCTGAGGAGGCCTGCGAGTTCCTGCAGTAGCAAAGCCTAATTCAGAGGAGTCCGAGGGGGCTCTCCTGGAAAGAAAATGAGGAAGCATCTGGTCCAAGTGAAGGAGGTAGCCTTCTCTGACTACATGTAGTGCCCAGGACTCGGTGGTGATGGTAGGCCAACAATGGGCAAAATGAATCAGATGCCCCCTGTTGGCAACTGCTCCACCACAGGATGCTCAGGGAGTCAAAACCCCAACCCAGCCTGGGCAGGAGCTGGGGTCTAGGGCTTGGAGCCCTTAAGCTTGCGTGGGTCTAGGGCTGTTCTCTTGCCCTGGTAACCCTGTTGTGGGGTCTGGGAGGCCTGGTATTGGGGGTAGCCTCGATAAGGCTGGTCCTTTCTCTGAAAAAGGGGCCTCTTCCCTGAGAGTTTCTTCTTAGGAATATGGTGGAGATCTTCCTGGAGAGCCGAGTCCTCATGAGGAACTCGGTCTCGATCTCCACCACCTTTTCCTCCATTGGTTTGCCAAAGAGGTTTTCCCCGAGGCACGAGACGTCAAGGAGTTTCTCTTGGACCCACTGCTTGAGGTTCGATGCCTGGAGCCAGGCCTGGCATTGAGTGCCAATGCTGCGGTGGCCACCCTCGCGTTTGACTCAAAGCCATCATAGGTGGCTTGGTACATGTACTTCGAGCACTCCCTGACACACTTCATGAAGGGACCACGCATGAAGGTTTGGAATCTCTGGAGGTGATCCCCACCAAGACCCACCAGATCTCAGAGATACATGCCGATATACAGCTGGTAGGCTTGAATTTGGCAACCCAGCATCGAGTCCTGGTAGCATTTTCGTCCGAGGGCATCGAAGAGTCCCTGCCTGGGGGTATGGAGGAGTGAGTCTTTGGGCTCCTCTGCCAGTGCATGGTCGACTCTACCACCATAGAGATGTGTGGGAGTTGCGCCTTCCTAAAGGCGGGACACCACTAGACCCAATACATGGTATTGAGGCATCGGTTAACTATTGGTACCGACACCAGTGTCTCCCACATTTGAAGGAGCCACCCAAAGATGGCGGGGATAGGGACAGTCAGGGCCTCCTTGGGTGGAGCCTCATACTGGAGGATTCCAAGCTCCTTCATGTGAAGGTCCTCCTCCGACTCTGTGGTGAGGGTCAAGGCTTTTGCCATGTCTCAAATGAACTCAAAGAATGATGAGCCCTCAGGCAGGGACCAGCGCCATGATGCTGGGAGAGACAGGTCCAATGGGAGATTGCAGTGTTTATGCGTCTCCAGAGATGCCTCGTCCTCGGACTCCCAGTTGGAGTAATCGGTCAAAGACTCTAGGACCGAGGCGCCTGGAATGCAGGGACCGGGTTGGGGCCTCAGTGACCATGGCGGCTGCTTGGCTGGAGCTATAAGTGCTCGCCGGGGAGGATCGTGCTCTTGAGGACCGGGAGCAGGATCGAGACCCACACTGAGGATCGGCTCCAGGCTCTCAAGGATCATTTCGGCGGCCGGAGAATCCTTGAGATCAAGGTCCCGGTGGTCTCGTTGTGAGCAATGGCAGGACCTGCTGCAAGGCAAGGAAGGCAGTGACACTGCGCTCCAAGGCCATCATCCTGGCTTCCAACTTAGGAGTTGCAGCCTTTGACATGGACTCCGGGGTTACCAGGTCCGGTGTCGGTGAGGAGAGGGAGTCCTTGATGAGACAGGCCTCGGGGGTTCAGAAACTGTCGCCGGAGGCCTTGGTGTCTGGTCAGGGAACCTTCGCTGGCCGCTCCCGCTCCAACTCCTCAGGAACTCTCCGTGGACTGTGGAACCTGGCACAGGACTTGCCTTTTGTGTCCAAGTCCCAGAATGAAGTTCTCATGGATTTCTTCTTCTTGTGTTCCCACTCCAGGGAAACCTTGTCAGAGTGTCCGCAGACCCGATCAGGTACCATGGAGGCTTTACGCAACTCTGAGAATCCGTGCGGTGCCTTAGAGCCCCAGGGTACCGGGGCAGAATCGACCTGTGGAATATGTTGTCTTGCTTTTGCTGATGACACTGGATGGACTTCGTGGACATCTTTTTGCACAAGGTGCAGACCTCTGGATCATGGTCGGCACCTAGATACCAGAGGCAGCAGTCGTGTGTATCGGTGAGGGCATTTTTTTGTGCACCGATCACACTTTTTGAACCCACTGGCCATTGGGGCAAAAAGGACCCCTGCGATGTCGAAGACTTGTGATGCAGCCAGCAGATAGAAAAAGGTGTGAAACTGCACTGGAAAAAAAACCGAAAAACAGGTCCGAGACTTGAAGCCGGGGCAACTGGGCTCGGAGGCGGGAAAGGAACCGGTGCTAGCCAGAGAAAGAAAAGACATTTTAATGCACAAAAGATCAACTTTTTCCAGGGAAAAAGACAGATGTCTGTTAGGTTCCACAGAAAAAAGACTAAGATGGCATCTTGGGCGGGAAGGGGACCACATATGCGCGGTGGCATCTCCCAAAGGCTTTCTTTGAAAGCTGGAGAGATGCTTCTGAGGGGCTCCGCCGGCACCCATATGACAATGTTTTTTGTTTTTTGTAAATAGTTATCTCTAGTTATCCAAGTTGGCTTTCCTGTTATTTGTAAACTCAGACTTATGTACCCGTCTGATTGTTTTGTAAACTCAGACTTATGTACCCGTCTGATTGTTTCGTTCCATGTAAACCGCGCTGATAACGAATAGTGCAGTATAGAAGAAATAGTAAAATAAATAAATAAATAAATATGTGAGGACTGACTTCCTTCTTGTTCCTGGAGAACTCAAGCTCTGACATGGTTTTTTTTTGCTTGAGCTGTGTTTGAGTCAAGATATAGGATCATTGCTGCTCTTTCCTTGGGAAGGTAGGCCTTCCGCTATTTTGTGTTGATATGAGTTTCTATAAATGTAACGGTCTGTGTTGGTACTAGAGCTGACTTTACTGATCAAGAAAACTAAATTCTTGAAGTCAAATGGTCTCTTGGGCAGAGAAGTTTAATGCTTGTCTGCTTGATGCTGATATTAGCCAGTCAACCAGGTAGGTAAAGACAATGGTTTGCCTTGTGCAGCCGAGCTGCTACTACTTCGAGACATAAATTCTGGTAGCCGACAAGCCGAAAGGAAGCATTTTGCACTAAAAATGTTGATTGTGGAATGTGAAGCATAGATCATTTTTGTGACTTTTGTGAATAGGTATGTGAGAATAAGCACCGTTCAGGTCCAGGGAGACTAGCCAGTTATTGAGATCTATTAAAGGAAGTATTGTTGCTAGAGAATTCATTTTGAAATGTTTATGCTTTACATGTAGATCGAGAAGGTCTCAGACCCTCTGTTTTCTTGGGGAAAAACAAGAAACTTGAATAGAATCCTTGACCTCTTTGCGGGACAGGAACCAACTTCATGGACCTGTTGTAGTGTCTGGATCTCTTGTTGGAAATTCTGATTGCAGGAAGGGAGGGAATGCAAGAATTTATTTTGTAGCTGTGGCTGACAATGGAAAGTACCAACTGGTCTGAAGTAATGCTTTCCCAATTCTTTCTGAATGGAAAGATTCTGCCTTCTACGGAAAGGTAGTCAAAACTGAGGATTCAACTTCCCTGTGGAGGTCAAGGACGTAATTTGCTGTTTGCATTCTATTGGGCGTTAATGCTGGTTATATGTTTGAGTTGTCGAACGTTGAAGGGGGGTCTGGGTAAGGCTGATATCTCCTACTTGGGTAAAATTGCTGAAAATATTAGTAGTGGTAAGGTCTGCGATAAGAGTTTGATTGATTTCTAGGGAAGCTTGAAGAGGCTTCTGATGTTGCAGTATCTTTAATCTGGGATACAGTCTCTTTCACTTTTGATCCAAATAGGCTATCTTCCAGACATGGAGCATCAGCTATTTTATCATAAGCATCAGCTATTTTATCATGGAGATCTTCTCTCAGTCCTGAAGCTTTAAGCCGGCTGATTGTCGAGTATTGAGAACTGAAGCTACTGCTCTAGATATGGAATCATAGGTGTCATAAGTGGAGTGAATAAGATGATACATTGATTCTTGTAGAATGATATGTAGGGACCTTTGCTGGAAATATAGCTGGTTTAGCAGCTCATGATGGTAGTATAGGATCTGAAGTTGGTGAGCTACAATCTTCATAGCTATCATGGCACTCTGGTAAACCATTTTCCTCATGTGATTCTTACCAGTTGGGACTTGAGTCAAGGGCTTAGTGGATTTGTTATGTTTAATTGACTGTTTCTGAGACCACGGAATGATAGGTAAGAAGTATAATCCTGTTCTGGTGTAAGAAGGACTTTGTATTTTAATCTTCATGAAGTCTGTTGGACAGAGGATAGAGTAGTTACTCACCTGTAACAGGTGTTCTCCAGAAGCAGCAGGAATCAGTCCTCACATATGGGTGTCATCGGCGCCGATGAAGCCCCAGCGGAGCATTTCCCCAGCTTTCCATGAAAGCCTTTGGGAATGCTGGCACGCATGCGCGGTTCCCTTCCCGCCTAAAGGTGCCATCTTACCTCAGTCAAATGACATAGCTAAGAACAGCACACAAAAATGTAAAACAAACTATGTACAACTGCAAATAAAAGGGGAGGAGGGAGGGTTGTGAGGACTGATTCCTGCTGCTCCTGGAGAACACCTGTTACAGGTGAGTAACTACTCTTTCTCCAGGTCCAAGCAGGAAGTCAGTCCTCACATATGGGTGACTCCCTAACTCTGGGCTACCAGGAACCCAGGCTGAACAAGAGAACTCCCTCTAGTCTCAGCAGCAAAGAAAGGCTTTTCAAGGACACAACCTCCACCGGTAGCCCAACAGAGGGCAGGAGTTGCCTAAACCTCAAAGAGCCAGAGTACTGCTTGGCCAAAAGCACTGTCCCTACGGGACTCCCTCTCCAGACAGTAATGGGTCGCAAATGTCTGGCTTGAAGACCAAGTTGCAGCCCTGCAGATGTCTACCAAGGGCACAGAGCGGAGATGAGCCACTGAGGCAGTCATTGCCCTGACACGATGTGCCGTGACCCAACCCTGCAAAGGAAGGTCAGCCGCCTTGTAAGCCCAGGTGATACAGTCAGCCACCCAGATGGACAAGGTACGCTTGGACACAGCTAACCCCAACTTATTGGGGTCAAAGGATACGAAGAGCTGAGTAGCCCTTCGATGCCCTTGCGTACGGTCAAGGTAGAAGGATAAGGCCCTTCTACAGTCCAGGGTATGCAGAACTGCTTCAGCCTGGCTTGCATGAGGCCTAGGGAAGAATGTTGGAAGAACCACCTCTTGATTGAGGTGAAAAGAGGAGACAACCTTTGGGAGGAACTTTGGATGAGTCCTGAGGACTACCCTGTTCCTATAAATCCTGGTGTAAGGCCTATCACAGACCAGGGCCTGAAGCTCACTCACTCGCCTAGCCGGAGAGTCTTCCAGGAAAGGAAGCGTAGAGGGCATGTAGCCATCGGCTCAAAAGGTGGGCGAGTCAGTTGCTGCAAGACCACATTCAGCTCCCACTCAGGAGCAGGAGGACGGATGGGAGGCTTGAGCAAGAGCAAGCCTCTGAGAAACATCGACATCAAGGGGTGTCCCGACAGCGAATGTCCTTCCACCAGTGAGTGGTGAGCTGCTAGAGCTGAGAGCTGGACCCAAACAGAATTGGACTTAAGTCCCTGATTGGATAAGTGCAGTAAGTACTGAAGCACTACTGGCACAGTACAAGAGAAAGGATCCTCTGTACGTAGCTGACACCACACAGAAAACCTCTTCCATTTGAGAGCATAGGTTTTCCTAGTGGACTGTTTCCTAGAGGCTAGGACAACCTCCTCAACTTCCTGAGGTAGGCCCCAGGGAGCCAAGACTACCCTTGCAGCCTCCAGGCCATCAAATTGAGAGCTTTGAGATTGGGGTGCAGAAGGGAACCCTGCTCCTGTGAGAGAAGGTCGGGTTGCAACCCCAGAGGTAGTGGGGGATCCACTGCCAGCTGAAGCAGAAGTGGAAACCAAGGCTGTCTTAGCCACCTGGGAGCTACCAGCAGGACCGAGGCCTTGTCCTGAAGAGTCTTGAAAAGAGTTCGGGCCACCAAGGGCGTGGGAGGAAACGCATATAGGAGGCCCTGAGAACAGGACATCAGAAAAGCATCCGGTGCTATTCTCAAAGGATGCGGCTGCCTGGAGCAGAACTTGGGCAGTTGCTTGTTCAGCGGACTGGCAAACAGATCTATCCAAGGGAGACCCCACTTCAGGAAGATCTTTTGAACCACCAAAGGATGCAGTTGCCACTCGTGGGGCTGTAGAATTCTGCTCAACCTGTCAGCCAGGCAGTTCTCCTGGCCTGGAAGGTACACTGCCCTGAGAAGCATGTTGTGCTGTAGGGCAAAGGAACACAGGTCCTGAGTCTCCCGACAAAGGAGCTTGGACCCAGTCCCGCCCTGTTTGTTCACATAAAACATGGCTACCTGGTTGTCTGTTTGAATCAAGACTGAGCGTTAAGCCAGGGCAGGAGAAAAAGCCTTGAGAGCTAAGCGGATAGCTTGAAGCTCTAGGAGATTGATCTGTTGGGCTGCTTCCCAAGGAGACCAGAGGCCTTGGGTGCACTTGTCTAGACAATGAGCACCCCAGCCCCGCAGAGAGGCGTCGGTGGTGAGGACCACCGAGTACTCTGGCATTTGGAAGGGCATCCCCTTCAGTAGATTGGGTGGATGTAGCCACCAGCTAAGGGAGGCCAAAAGGGTTTTGGACACCCTTATCCTGTCTCGTAGGCGGCCTGAGGCCTGTGACCACTGAGTCCGAAGGCACCACTGTGCAGGCCTCATATGGAGCCTGGCATTGGGAGTCACATGTACTGTCGAAGCCATGTGGCCCAGAAGCCTGAGGCAGAGTCTGGCGGAGACCAGAGGCTTGTTTAGGAACTGTTTGGCCACGTCCATCAGTCTTTGGGCCCTGTCTTCTGGCAAGAATGCCTTTGCCAGTTGAGAATCTAACCTTGCCCCTATGAACTCCAAGTTCTGGGAGGGGAGCAAAGTGGACTTTGCGAAGTTTATGACAAAGCCCACGTTCTGAAGCAGAGCAATGGTTCTGAGGGCGGCCTGTCTGGCCTCCAGGCACATCTGACCCCTGATGAGCCAGTTGTCCAGATAGGGAAAGACAAAGATGCCTTGATTTCTCAGGTAGGCCGCAACCACTGCCAGGAACTTGGTAAAGACTCTGGGAGCGGAGGTCAGGCCAAAAGGTAGTACTCTGTACTGATAATGGTTTCCTCCCACAATGAACCTGAGGTACTTTCTGTGGTCTGGATGAATGAGGATGTGAGTGTACGCATCCTTTAGATCTAAGGAGCATAGCCAATCTCCCTGCTGGAGGTAGAGCAGAAGTGTCCCAAGAGTAAGCATCTTGAACTTTTATTTCTCTAGGAACTTGTTGAGGTTCCTGAGATCCAGGATGGGCCGAAGGCCACCGGTCCTTTTGGGTACCAGGAAATACCTGGAGTAGAAACCATGACCTTTGAAGGGAGGAGGCACAGGCTCCACCGCCCTGTCTGCCAACAGGCCCTGAAGTTCCTGAAGGAGAAGGGCTGTGTGCAGGGGAGGCCTCAAGGGCTCTCCTGGGAAGTAAGGAGGAGGCAGTTGATGAAAATGCAGGGCATAGCCCTTTTGGACTATGTCCAGCACCCAACTGTCGGTGGTAATGAGAAGCCACTGGTGGGCAAAGAGTACAAGGCGACTGCTTGTGCAGGGCTGGGAGAGCAGGGATGGAGTGGCTATGCTCAAGGAGTCAAAAACCCCCACCCTGCTGAGTGGAAGCAGGGGCAGAAGGCTTGGGGGTCCTCTGCCTACGGGACCCATTACCCTGGCCCTTGGCTTGCTGACCCTGGGGGGCAGCTTGGGCAGCCTGATACTGAGGGTACTGTTTGTAGGCAGTGCCCTTCCTCGGGTAAAAGGACTTTTTACCCGAGCCCTTCTTCTTGTGTGAAAGGGCAGAGGTCTTCCTCGACAGTCTTGTCCGGGTAAGGTGCTCGGTCTCGAGCTGAGCGGCCTTCTTGGTCACGGGTTTGCCAAAGAGGTTCTCACCTCAGCAGGGGACATCGACCAACTTGTCCTGAACCCATGGCTCGAGGTCCGATGACTGACTGATTGCAGCCACGCCTGGCGTCGAGCCGCGATGCCGGCAGCCGCAACTCGGGCCGAAGCCTCGAAGCCATCATAGGCGGCGCGGGAAATGAACTTTAAGCATTCCCGAATCCCCGAGGACAAGGTCTTAAATCTCTGCAAGGGTTCCCCGGAGAGTCCAGCAGAGAATCCGGCCAATTCTTTGGACAGGTCTCGCAAGTACACGCCCATGTACAGCTGGTAAGACTGGACACGGCAAGCAAGCATAGACCCCTGGAAGCACTTCCTACCGACACCATCGAGGTTGCGGGACTCCCGGCCGGGGGGCACCGCAGAGTGCATCTTCTGGCTCTTCAGACGATGCATGGCCGATTCCACAACCATGGAATGGTGTGGTAGCTGTGCTTTCTGGAAACCAGGGCTTTTGCGGAGTCGATAGATGGAATCGACTCGCTTGCTGAGAACCGGCACTGAGGCCGGTGCCTCCCACATCCGGAAGAGGAGCCGTTCCAGCATCGGAGGAACCGGGACAGTAAAGGCCTCCTTCGGAGGAGAGTCGTACTGTAGAGCATCGAGCTCCTCGGCTCGAGGCTCTTCCTCGGGGTCGGCAGGGATAGCCAAGGCAGCGGCCATATCCCGGACGAACTCCAAGAACCTAGTATCCTCCGGAGAGGATCTACTCCGGGGCTCAGACTGCGGTGAGTCCGATGGGACGCACCGAGTCTTAAAAGTATCGGGATACTCCTCATCCTCCGTCTCCCAGGCAGACTCATCTGAGGAGGAGTCAGGGTCCGACCCCGCGGGGCCCCGAGGCACCCGCCCCGACGCTGGGGGCCCCGAGGCACCCGCCCCGACGCTGGGGACACCAGCATCGACACCCTCGGTCCCGAACGGGAGGTCGAGGGAGACCTCGACCCAGGACGACTTCGAGCCACGAGGGTCTCGAGTATCGGCTCGGTCTCCGGGGTTGACTTCAAAGTCGACGTCCCAATGGTCGGGGCAGATGCACCAGACAGGCTGGCCATCAGTGCCCGCTGCTGCTCCATGAAGGCAGACAATCTGCTCTCCAAGGCTTTCATCCTGAGACCCAGGTCAGGAGACACAGCAGCCACCGACTCGGGCCCCGGCGGCGCCGGGCCTGACGTCGGCTCTCTGGGAGGAGAGTCCATGAGGACTACGGGGCTTACGTGTCCAGCAGACTCCGGCTCCACGCGAGGAACTTTGGCAGGCTTCTCTTGGTCCACGGGCCCGGGACGGCGGTCGGGGTTCTTATACCTGGCCCTCGAGGGACCAGGGACCTCCTCCGATGCCGCCCTCACGAGCCGCTTCTTCCTCTTGCGTTCCCGGTCGGGGGACACCCTGTCCGAGGAGCTTCGACGGCGCTCGGGATTGGAATCCCGAGATGTCGAGGCCTCAGACGAGGTCCGGGCCCGGCCGGAGGCTGAGTCCGAGGAAAAACCTTTCCTTCTGATGCTGTTGACTTCCGAGTGCCTTGGAAGACATCTTCCCACATGGCGCACACGACTTGGGGTCGTGATCAGGGCCGAGGCACCGAAGGCAGCAGTCGTGTGTGTCGGTGAGAGACATAAGTTTCTTACACCGATCACACTTTTTGAAACCACTGGAAGCCATCGGGGAAAAAAGAGCCCCTGCGAGTTCAAAAGACCGGCCTTCCAGGGAAAAACGAAAAAAGGGCGCAAACGCCAGCCACTAAGGACAAAAACCGAAAAAGATAATAAACGGGCTCGATACCGGTGTACCGAACCCGGCGGGAGGGGAACCGGCGTCGAACCGAAGAAAAATAGCGAAAAATTGCCGAAGAAAAAATCACTTTTATCCGGGAGAACAGGACACACGTCCGGTGGGCTTCTCGGAAAAAAAGAGACTGAGGTAAGATGGCACCTTTAGGCGGGAAGGGAACCGCGCATGCATGCCAGCATTCCCAAAGGCTTTCATGGAAAGCTGGGGAAATGCTCCGCTGGGGCTTCATCGGCACCGATGACACCCATATGTGAGGACTGACTTCCTGCTTGGTCCTGGAGAAAACATAGTTACTCACCTGTAGCAGATGTTCTCCGGGGACAGCAGGAATCAGTCCTCACATATGGGTGACGTCGGTGCCGACAGAGCCCTCGTCTGGAGCAAATCCCCAGCTTTCTAAAAAAGCCTTTGGGAATTGCATCACGCATGCACGGTCCCCTTCCCGCCCAAGGGTGCCAACTTACTCAGTCAAATGACATAGCTATAAGACGGCAAAAAGAACAAAATATAATAGGACTGCAACTCCAAGGGGAGGAGTGAGGGTTGTGAGGACTGATTCCTGCTGTTCCTGGAGAACACCTGCTACAGGTGAGTAACTATTTTATCCAGGAACAAGCAGGAAGTCAGTCCTCACATATGGTACTCCCCAGCTATAGGCTACCGAGAACCCACAGCTGAAAAATAGGCTCCTTCTACGAGAGCCGCAAGCAGCCATAATAGGAATCTAAATGAGAGAGTAACATTCCGGTAGCCTGACACCAAAGGGTTGGAGGGTAGGAGTTGCCTACACCTCAAAGGTTACAGAGTACAGCCTGGCCGAAAGCACTGTCCCATTGGGACTCCCTAGCCAGGCAGTAATGGGTTGCGAAAGTCTGACCCAAAGACCAGGTGGCAGCCCGGCAGATGTTTGCCAGCAGAACAGAGCGGAAGTGAGCCACTGATGGACCCATAGCCCTGACCCGGTGGGCTGTAACACGACCCTGCAACGGAAGCTCAGCCGCCCTGTATGCCCAGGCAATACAGTCCGCTACCCAGGTGGACAGCGTACGCTTGGAGACGGCCATCTCCATCTTACTGGGGTCATAGGATACGAAGAGCTGAGAAGCTCTTCTATGGGCCTGCGTATGCTGAATGTAGAAGGCCAGGGTATGCAGAACTGTCTCTGCCCAACTAGCATGCGGCCTGGGAAAGAAGGTAGGTAGTACTACCTCCTGGTTGAGGTGGAACGAAGAGACCACTTTCGGCAGGAACTTGGGGTGTGTGCAGAGCACCACCTGGTTCCTATAGAACCTTGTATAAGGCCCGTCGGACACCAGAGCCTGAAGCTCACTCACTCGTTGAGCTGACGTGAGTGCCACCAAGAAAACTACCTTCCAAGAAAGGTAGCATAGAGGGCAGGTTGCCATCAGCTCAAAAGGCGGCCGAGTAAGCTGCCCTAAGACCACATTCAAATCCCACTTGGTCGCCGGAGGGCAAACCGGGGGCTTCAACATAAATAGGCCTCTCAAGAACCTAGACACGAAAGGATGTGCAGAAAGAGGCTTTTCTTCCACTGGGAATTGGTGCGCAGCGAAGGCACTAAGGTGAACTCTGACGGAGTTGGACTTAAGGCCCAAATCTGAAAAAAATGAAGGAGATATTGAAGCACCACTGCAACCTGGCAGGAGAAAGGATTTTCTTTCTGCTTTTCGCACCACAGCTCAAACCTATGCCACTTGAAAGCATAGGTCCATCTAGCTGAGTGCCTCCTTGAGGCTAGCAACACTTCTTCCACATTTTTAGGAAGGAGGAAAGGTGCGAGAACTACCCTTTCAGCAGCCATGCCATCAGGTTGAGGGAGCTGAGGTTGGGGTGCAGGAGAGTGTCCCCTCCTGAGACAGGAGGTTAGTAGAGGATCCCAGAGGTATTGGTGCCTCCACCGCTAGTTGAAGTAGAAGCGGAAACCAGGGTTGCCTCAGCCACCTGGGGGCTACCAGGATGACCGAGGCCTTGTCCTGAAGGATCTTGAACAAAGTCTTGGCCACCAGAGGAGTGGGAGGAAACGCATACAGGAGGCCCACAGACCATGAGATGAGAAAAGCATTGGCAGCCACCCTGTTCGGGTGTGGTTGCCTGAAGCAGAACTGGTGATTGTATGGGCTCGCAAAGAGATCTATTGTTGGTTGTCCCCAGATCTGAAATACCCATTGGGCCATATTCATATCCAATTGCCATTTGTGGGGCTGGAGAATCCTGCTTAGCTTGTCAGCTAAGTAATTGTCCTGGCTTGGCAGGTAAACTGCTTTGAGATGCATGCCGTGCCGGACTGCAAAGGAGCACAGGTCCCGAGTCTCCTGACACAGAATGCGGGACCCCGTGCCTCCCTGCTTGTTCACACAGAACATTGCCACTTGTCTGCCTGTTTGTATTAAGACAGGTTGATGAGCCAAAGTTTGAGAAAAGGCTCGTAGAGCTAGGCGAATGGCACGAAATTCCAGAAAATTGATCTGCTGTGTGCTCTCCTGTGGAGACCACACGCCTTGAGTGCAAAGTCCCTGGCAATGGGCTCCCCAGCCCAGCAAGGATGCATCTGTAGTCAGGATTCTATATGTAGAGGAGCCTGAGAATCCACTCCCACCTCCAAGTTGTTTAGTTGAAGCCACCAGGCCAAGGACTGCATCAGTCTTTTGAACACATTGACTCTGTCTCGGAGTCTGCTTGTGGCCTGTGTCCACTGGTCCCTGAGGCACCATTGAGCTGTTCGCATGTGGAGGCGGGCATTGGGTGTCACATGTACCGTGGAGGCCATGTACCCGAGGAGTCGCAGGAAGTGTCTCACTGATATTTGGGACCTGCAACTCACTTGATGTGCCAGGGCCAAGAGTCTTTGTGCCCTGTCTGATGGTAGGTAAGCCCTTGCCTGAATGGTATCTAGTCTTGCCCCAATGAACTCTAGTCTTTGAGTGGGGACTAGAGAAGATTTGGGGTAATTGATTACAAATCCTAGATGTTGAAGCACCTGAATGGTTCGAGATGTGGCCTGTTGGACCTCTAGTGAGTCATCTACATTAACTACCAAAGCTACATTAACCTGCCCATGTCCAAAGTCTGTCCCATGTCCAAAGTCTGTCCTATGTCAAAATCATCAATGTTGCCTCCCCGGTGATGGCCCCGCCCTTACTTAATTTCCCCACCCTTTTATGTAACGCCGCTTTGATCCAGTGAAAAGCGGGATACAAATACAGCTAAATAAATAAATAAATAAAATAAATCTAGGTAGGGGAAGACAAATACTCCTTGAATTCTGAGGAAGGCGGCCACCACTGCCAGGCACTTTGTGAATACTCTGGGAGCAGAGGCCAGGCCAAAGGGAAGCACCCTGTACTGAGAGAGGACTTCAAGTGCCTCTTCTTCTGTCTATGCTTTGAGGGGGATGTCTCTGAGCCTGGCAGGATGTGTGGATGCTACCCTGTGCTTAGATTTACTCTTACCTGATGTAGAAGTAGCTGCCTTTGCATGAGCTGTGTCACAGATTGGCTGTCGGCCATGACAGAAAGCAGGTCTTGGAGTCAACCAGAAACCTTGTTTCTGTGAGGCAGTCGCTGTGGGTAAGGTGCCATGTCAGGAGGGGTAACTGCTTCTGACAGCTCAGCATTTACTGCTAGTATATTTTTCTCCTCAGCTGATGGCAGTGATGCTGAAGTAATTGCTGACATGATTGAGGTGCCACCTGGCGGCATCTTGCTAATAAGCATCAGAAGAGAAGCTGTTTCTATAGTGATATTTCCTGTAGCGATTGCTGTCAGTGACTCTTTTTTTTTTTTTTTTTTGAAAGTTGTGAGATGAACAGCAAGCGGAGGCGGGCACCATCCGCACAGCACTGCAGTCGGTACTGAAGCTACAGAGGGCGGGCTGGCACTGGCAGGAATAAATAGAAGTTCAAAGATTTCTACTGGCTAGAGGATAGCTCCGCACATATAGGCTCCGTCCACATGTCCATCAAGTTTGGCTACATTGAGCCTGCCTGTCTATGGAGAACAAGCATTCCTAACACTTCATTGTTGAGCTAACACATATTATACCCAGTCCTGCTACTAAGGAAGAGGGAATGGAAAGTGCTATGCTTAGGATGCCATACAAAATGTGGTCTGGCAAGGAGATCTGTAAGGATGTGGAAGCTCGCTCTCTCGGGTGATGAATATATTTCACTTATAGGTAAAAGAAAGTAAAGGCTAAATAAAACTACTGGAGGCCTGAAATTCTCCAAATGCCATATCTTAAATACTCACAATTAGGTGGCTAGACCCCACAGAGAACATAAATAGTGTATCAAATAATTTTAATTGGAAGAGTATTAGATTGATTTTAACACCAGATATGAAACCCACATTGAAAGGCATTTTTGCACATAAAGCAGAGAAATATTTATGTGTGGAAATGGCCTGTTTGAAAGTTGCTCAGCCTCTACACAGGCAATATTATAAAGAAATTTTCACACGTAAAAGGCTTCTTATACAATTAACCCAGGAGTTACATAAGTAAAAGTATGCACGGTGCCAAAAAGATGAACCCACATGTAGGGATCTTCATGAGTGTAGGGCCAGCGATAACATTAGGCAAACTAGGTGGTTGCCTAGAGCGCATACATAAGGGAGAGGTTGACACTTAGGTGCATAGAGGCACATTTCACAATAGGACGTCCAAATGCAATCTGGGACATCAAAGCCAGAAAGTCTGGGGGAAAAAAAGCAGGCACGTGCAAATTCAGGCTCAATTTCAGAAACATAGGTATGCCTGATATGCACGTGTATCAAATGTCTATATAGATGTCCCCAGGATAGCATTTCAGAATCAAGACATCTGATAGCATAATGGTTGGAGTAGTGGCTTAAGAGCAGGATAGCCAGGATTCAAATCCTTTGTGATCTAAGGCTAGTCGCTTAATTCTCCATCTTCTCTACACTTTCTGGATGTTCTAAGGTGAAAACAAGCACGTTCCTAATGCCTATTTGTGACTGGAGCAGGTATAAACATGGATGTGCTTGCAGATATTTCTGAGATCACAAGGGGACATGTAAGTACACAGCCCCGTGCCCACGTGCACAGGAGATGTCTGCGAACGTCATTTGTGGAATGGCTACGGAGACATGTCCATGATTTCCACATGCATATCTTCAGATGTCCAAATCACAACGAAACCTTTTAAAATGACCCTCATAGTCTTCCAAAAGTATGCACATAAGTTTACATGGAAATAGTACATGCAAAAATAGCAGGTGCAAATGTATGTGCATACTTTTCTCAAGTCAGTTTCCAGAGGAAAGAATCCTCCCTTTGAAATGTGAGGTAAACTCTGCAGGTAAAACTACCCACTGTCTCTGAACTTACACAGAAAGTCTGAAAATCGCCCCAGAAATATTTGTATATAATTAAAGTACTTTGCAGATTATTTTTATTGCTACTAACAGTCTCCATAGGCAAAGATAACGCATCCTAAGGTGCTAGATGTGCAGCACCTGCCAAAATCCCATCAGTAAAATCCAAGCTGAGGTTAAGTACTCACAATGTAAAGTTACCATAAAGATATGGTCATCAAAGTTTTTATAAATTCAAATAAAAAAATGTCAAATAACGCCCAAAAGTTTTGATTTTTTGTAATATGGGTGGTTTTCTGAAGCTGGATTTTTTTTGTTGTTTCAGAAGAAAGTTAATGTGCATTTACTTCATTTAACTTATCCTGATTAATGCTGTATTTTATGTGTTTGTCTAAGTATGTTGATTTTATTTTGTTTCCCAGGCTACTCATCCATCTCAGAATTTAATTAAAAGTATTCATGGTCATTTTATTGGATCCCAAGATATTCTTCCTGTGTATCTGCAGCTTTTTGTGTTCCATCCACCAGCACTCTACCTACTCCCATAACTTTAGGCCTTAACTAACCCTGTCCACCATCTGGTTTCTTGCTCTTTACGCCTCTCTCTCTCTCTCATTTATGGAGGAATCAGCTTCCGCCATCTATCACATTAGCTCCTTTCCTCTCATCCCCTTAAAACCTGCTTCTTTGGACACTTTCCTCAAATCATGTGTTAGTGACACTAGTACTGTATTCCCCACTACCTTTGTTCCACATTTAAATCTGAACAATAGTATCAGAAAGATGTTATAAAATGAGGGGGCCCTACTCAGACACATAACCACCACATAATAACATAACAAATTATGGTAGATAAAGAGAGAACTGGCCCAATCTAGTCTGCCAGTAAGGTGGTTAAGGTTGTAACTTCCACTCCGTGCAAGTTACCTCCCATGGAATGGAGGAGTGGCCTAGTGGTTGGGGGCAAGATACCTCAGGCCGGAAGGTCAGGGGTTCAAATCCCACTAGAGGACAGCAACCTTGGGCCGGAAGGACTTGGGTTTCTAGTCCCACAGGTGCTCCTTGTGGTCTTGGGCAAGCCACTTAACCCTCCATTGCCCATGTTCCCTGTAAAATAGTTATCTCCAAGTTATAATGCCCTGTTCAATGTAATTTCAGTTTGTTCAATATAAACCACCTTGATATCATGAAAGATGGTATATAAGAAATGTTAAATGTCTTTTTTTGAAATGCGAAAGTCATTTAACTTTTGCTTTGAGCAGAAATGTCCTATACATTGATTCAATCCTCTCGCTACATAGGGGATACTCTGTTTATCCCACTGCAAGAGCACTGAAGGCATCCACCATGCTTCCTGTGAAAATATACAGCCATGCTACAAGATACTTCCACATTTGCTCTGACCCACATGAAAGGACTCTTCATTCAGCTGTAATGATGGCCTAAGACCTAGAGGGCCCGATATGTGAAAGGCATTTATACTGGGTTTACAGCCCAGTAAACGGGGACATTCAAGGGCACCTACACGGGTAGTGCCATTGAATATCACTGCCTATGTCCCCTATGTGCCCCGATGCTATCCGGTTCCTGGGGGTGTTCCTGGGCGGAGTGAAGGTGGAGACTGCCGCTCACCGTGTAGCAGGGATATTTAGAGTAGTTACTCACCTGTAACAGGTGTTCTCCAGGAGCAGCAGGAATCAGTCCTCACTTATGGGTGACGTCGGCGCCGACGGAGCCCTCGCGGAGCAATTTTCCCCAGCTTTCGAAGAAAGCCTTTGGGAATTTCAGTGCGCATGCGCGGTCCCCTTCCCGCCCAAGGGTGCCATCTTGCTCAGTCTCATGACATAGCGAAAAGACAGCGAAAAAGGTTAGCAAAACCATATACTAAGAATGACTGCAACTCCAAGGGGAGGAGGGAGGGTTGTGAGGACTGATTCCTGCTGCTCCTGGAGAACACCTGTTACAGGTGAGTAACTACTCTTTCTCCAGGACCAAGCAGGAAGTCAGTCCTCACTTATGGGACTCCCAAGCTTAAGGCTACCGGAGACCTCAAGCCTAAAAGAGCTCCCTCAAGCTCAACAGTACAGAAGGAAGGAATCTCCTCTGAATACGAATCCGGCCGGTAGCCCAACACCAGGGCCGGAGGGTAGGAGTTGCTAGACCTCAAAGAGATTGTGGAGGACTGTCTGTCCGAAAGCACTGTCCCTGCGGGACTCTCTCTCCAGGCAGTAATGAGCCGCAAAAGTCTGGCTGGAAGACCAAGTAGCGGCCCGGCAGGTGTCTGCTAACGTAACAGAGCGGAGATGAGCCACCGATGCAGCCTTTGCCCTGACACGGTGAGCCATGACTCGACTCTCTAAGGAGAGGCCGGCTGCCCCATAAGCCCAGGCGATACAGTCAGCTACCCAGATGGACAAAGTACGCTTAGAGACGGGTACTCCCAACCTATTGGGGTCAAAAGATACGAAAAGCTGGACAGCTTTTCTATGCTCTCGCATACGGTCAAGGTAGAAGGATAAGGCTCTTCTACAGTCCAGGGTGTGCAGCACAGTTTCAGCTCGGCTGGTATGCGGCCTGGGAAAGAAGGTCGGAAGGACCACCTCTTGGTTGATGTGAAAATGGGAGACCACCTTTGGAAGAAACTTAGGGTGAGTCCGTAGGACAACCCTATTCTTGTAGAATCTAGTGTATGGGGGCTCCGACACTAGGGCCTGTAGTTCACTGACGCGCCTAGTGGAGGTAAGGGCTACCAAGAAGAGAGTTTTCCAGGAGAGGAAACGAAGAGGACAGGTAGCCATGGGTTCAAAAGGCAGACTGGTAAGCCTTTGCAGAACCACGTTGAGGTCCCAGTCAGGAGCTGGAGAGCGCAACGGAGGCTTAAGCAGAAGGAGGCCTCTGAGAAAATGCGCCACCAAGGGGTGCGAGGAAAGAGGCCGGCCTTCCACTGGCGAATGATGTGCAGAGAGGGCACTGAGGTGGACTCTGACAGAGTTGGATTTGAGGCCCAGATCGGAGAGGTGAAGCAAGTATTGCAGTACCACCGATACTAAACAGGCGAAGGGGTCCTCAGAGCGCTGAGAGCACCAGACCAAGAAGCGACGCCATTTAAGGGCGTAAGATTTTCGGGTAGAAGGACGCCGAGACGCTAGGACGATGGCTTCCACTTCCGGAGGTAGCAGAAGCGGAGCTAGGACTACCCTTTCAGCAGCCAGGCCATCAGGTGCAGGGTCCGGAGGTTGGGGTGCAGAAGAGTACCCTGATCCTGGGTCAGGAGTTCGGGCTGAAACCCCAGAGGAAGAGGGGTGTCCACCGCTAGCTGTAGAAGCAGAGGGAACCACGGTTGCCTCGGCCACCGGGGCGCTACCAGGATCACGGAGGCCCTGTCCCGGACCACTTTGAACAATGTCCGGGACACCAGTGGCGTGGGAGGGAAGGCATACAGTAGGCCCGTGGACCATGATTTGAGGAAAGCATCCGGCGCTACTCTGAGAGGATGGGGGTGCCGCGAGCAGAACCTGGGAAGCTGCCGGTTCAGGGGACTGGCAAAGAGATCCACGGAGGGGGAGCCCCACCGGCGGAAGATCTGCTGGACCACTGCGGGGTTCAGCCTCCATTCGTGCGGCTGCAGAATCCGGCTCAGTTTGTCTGCCAGGCCATTGTCCTGCCAGGGCAGGTAAACAGCCTTGAGGAGGATGTTGTGACCGACTGCCCAAGAGCACAGCCTCCGAGCCTCCCGACATAGAGGGAGGGAGCCCGTGCCCCCCTGTTTGTTCATGTAGAACATGGCAACCTGATTGTCCATCTGCACCAGCACAGACTGACAAGACGTGAGGTGAGAGAAGGCCCGCAGAGCTAGGCGGATCGCCCGCAGCTACAGGAAGTTTATCTGCTGGGCGGCTTCCCAAGGTGTCCAAAGGCCTTGAGTGCACATCCCTTGACAATGCGCTCCCCATCCCAGGAGAGAGGCATCTGTCGTGAGCACCTGGGACGGTGGAGGAGACTGAAAAGTCATGCCCAGTACCAGATTGGGCAGGTGAAGCTACCACTGCAGAGAGGAGACCAGGCGGTCGGAGATCTGTATTAAGTCCGTCAGTTTCCCTGTTGCCTGATGCCATTGAGTGCGAAGGCTCCACTGAGCAGGTCACATATGCAGATGGGCATTCGGAGTGACATGGACGGTGGAGGCCATGTGACCGAGCAGTTGCAGGAATTGTCTGGCAGAGGCCGGCGACGCGCTGTGGAACCTGCCGGCCAGAGCCATGAGCCTGTTGGCCCGTTCCAGAGGCAAGAAGGCCCGAGCCTGCAGAGTGTCCAGCCGTGCTCCTATGAATTCGAGATTCTGAGAGGGGAGCAAAGTGGACTTTTCGAAGTTTATGACGAAGCCCAAGTGCTGAAGCAGAGCCACTGTGCGTTGAGTGGCCTGAGTGACTGCTAGGGAAGACTGCGCCCGGATGAGCCAGTCGTCCAGGTAGGGGAAGACGAAGAGGCCTTGAAGCCTCAGGCAGGCTGCCACCACTGCCAGGCATTTCGTGAACACCCTGGGAGCGGAGGATAGGCCAAAGGGCAGTATGTGGTACTGATAATGATTCCCTGCCACCACAAATCTTAGATATTGCCGGTGGTCCGGATGAATAAGGATGTGGGTATAAGCATCCTTTAGATCCAAGGAGCATAGCCAATCTCCCTGCTGGAGGTAGGGCAGTAGGATTCCAAGGGTAAGCATCTTGAACTTTTCCCGCTGCAGGAACTTGTTGAGGTTGCGTAAGTCCAGAATGGGTCTGAGGCCTCCTGTTCTCTTTGGAACCAGGAAGTACCTTGAGTAAAACCCGTGACCCCACAGGTGTTGGGGCACTGGCTCCACAGCCTGTTCGTGAAGCAGACTTTGCAGCTCCTGAAGGAGTAAGTTCCTGTGTAGGGGGGGTCTTGGAGGCTCCCCTGGAAAGAAGGGGGGGGCACCTGGTGAAAATGCAAGAGGTAGCCCTTTTGAACCACCTGCAGCACCCAGGAATCGGACGTTATGGCAGACCACCGGTGGGCAAAGTGGGTCAGCCGGCCCCCCGTGCTGAGCGAAGGCCCCTGAGGGGGAGAGGCTATGCTGGCATAGTCAAAAACCCCCACCCTGCTGGGCCGGGGCCTGCGTAGCGGGCTTGGGAGCCTTCTGCCTACAGGATCCGTTACCCTGCCCCTTAGGCTGCTGTCCCTGATGGGGGACTGCTGAGGCCTGATATTGTGGGTGGTGTTGCTTATAAGCAAACACCTTCCTCGGGTAAAAAGGCTTTTTCCTCGAGCCCTTCCTCTTTTGTGAAGGGGCAGAGGTCTTTCTGGATAAGCGAGTCCTGGTGAGAGTCGCGGACTCGAGCTCCGCCGCCTTTTCAGCCATGGGCTTGCCAAAGAGGTTTTCACCTCTGCAAGGGACATCGACCAACTTGTCCTGCACCCATGGCTCGAGGTCGGATGACTGAAGCCAAGCCTGACGGCGAGCCCCGATGCCGGCCCCGGCTACTCGAGCCGATGCTTCGAAGCCATCGTAGGCTGCTCGAGAAATGAACTTCAAACACTCTCGAATCCCTGTGGACAAGGCCTGGAACCACTGCAATGGTTCCTCGGAAAGACCAGCTGAGAACCCCGCAATTTCTTTTGCCCGGTCTCGAAGATACATGCCCATATATAGTTGGTATGTCTGGACTCGACAAGCAAGCATAGAGCCCTGGAAGCACTTCCTACCGAGGGCATCTAGGTTTCGTGCCTCCTTACCCGGAGGCACCGAGGAGTGCATCTTTTGACTCTTAAGTCGATGCATGGCCGATTCCACCACCATGGAATGGTGTGGCAGTTGTGCCTTCTGGAACCCGGGGCTCTTGCGGACTCGATACATGTAATCGACCCGCTTACTCAGCACCGGCGTCGAGGCCGGGCTCTCCCACATGCGGAAGAGTAGCCGCTCTAGCATCGGGGGAACCAGTACAGTAAAGGCCTCCTTCGGGGGAGAGTCGTATTGGAGGGCCTCGAGCTCTTCGGCTCGAGGCTCCTCTTCCGGATCAGCGGGGAAGGCCAAAGCCTTGGCCATATCCCTCACAAAATCGGAGAGCCGGGTATCCTCCGGGGGGGACCACCTCCGAGGCTCCGACTCGGGCGAGTCGGAGGGGACGCACCGAGTCTGAAAAGAGCCGGGTGACTCGTCCTCCTCCGTGTCCCAGCCCGACTCCTCCGAGGAGGAATCGAGTGGCTCCGTGCGGGCGAGAGCCGGGGATCTCCGCCCCGATGCCGAGGACCTCGGTCCCGAACGGGAGGCCGAGGGAGACCTAGGCCGAGGATCGACTCGAGCTCGTATGGACTCGAGGATCGACTCGGCCTCCGGGGTCGACTTGGGCGTCGATGTCCCTGTGGTCGGGGCAGATGCACTGGCGAGGCCGGTGATCAATGCCCGCTGCTGGTCCATGAAGGCAGCGATACTGCGCTCCAAGGTCGTCAATCTGAGGCCAAACTCAGAAGACCCAGCAGCCCCCGACTCGGGCCCCGATGGCGTCGGGCCCGACGTCGGCTCTTCCGGAGGAGAGTCCAGGAGGACTACAGTACTCACGTGTCCAGGCGACTCCACTTCGAGACGAGGAAGCTTCGAAGGCCTCTCTGCCTCCGAGGACCCGGGGTGGCCGACGGGGCTATGCGACCTGGCCCTCAAGGGACCAGGAGCGTCCTCCGACGCCACCCTCGCGGGCCTCTTCTTCCGACGGTGTTCCCGGCCGGGGGACCCCTGTTCATAGGAACTCCGACGGTGCTCGGAGCCGGAGCCACGAGACGTCGAGGCCTCTGACGAGGTCCGGGCCCGACCGGACGCGGGGTCAGAGAAGATTCGTTCCTTTTGTGACTGCCGACTCCTCAACGCCTTCGAGGACATCTTGTTGCACGGACCGCAACTCAATGAGTCATGCTGGGGTCCGAGGCAACGGAGGCAGCAGTCATGCGTGTCGGTAAGAGACATAAGTTTGACACAACGATCACACTTCTTAAACCCACTGGCAGCCATCGGGGGAAAAGGACACACGAACCGAGAAAAATAACAAAAAAACAAAATAAAGAAATCAACTTTTTCAGGGGTGATAACAAACTACGTCTGTAGGGCTCCGCGGAAAAAAGGAGACTGAGCAAGATGGCACCCTTGGGCGGGAAGGGGACCGCGCATGCGCGCTGCAATTCCCAAAGGCTTTCTTGGAAAGCTGGGGAAAATTGCTCCGCGAGGGCTCCGTCAGCGCCGACGTCACCCATAAGTGAGGACTGACTTCCTGCTTGGTCCTGGAGAACACCGCTATCCAGTTAGCGAGCTGCGACTATAACCAGGCCAGCTTAGGGGTCAGCAGGCAGGGCTATGCCTGCCCAGTTGAATTTCGTGCACAGAAAGTTTGTACTATTTAAACATAGTGTAACAGCAGTGCTTTATCACTAACCTGATAAAGAGAAGATAATTCATGAAAGCTAGGCAGACAGTCCCAGAAAAGGGCATCAGCTACAATTTGTTTGCTAACCCTTATTTCCACAATTATAACTGCTAAACAAATACATTTATCAGGATCGTGGCTTAATGTTGATGGAGGATGTCGTAAAAGCTGTTAGTGTAGCTGGGTTTAAAAAAGATTTGGACAAGTTCCTGGAGGAAAAGTCTATAAACCATTATTGAAGGGAACCCGAGAAATCCACTGCTTGCCACGGGACAAGCATTGTGGAACCTGTTTTTTTTGGGGAACCTGCCAGGTACTTGTGACCTGGATTGGTCACTGTTGGAAACAGGATACCTTTTTTAAACCCGGCTACACTAACAGCTTTTATTACATCCTCCGGTAACGAATTCCAGAGTTTGATTACACGTTGAGTGAAAAAATATTTTCTCTTATTACTCTTAAATAGGTTACACAGTAGCTTCATTGCATGTCCCCTAGTCTTTCTATATTTTGATGACGTAAACAATCGATCTATATTTATCCATTCCACTCCACTCATTAATTTATAGACCTCTATCATATCTCCCCTCAGCTGTCTCTTTTCCAGGTTGAAAAGCCCTAACCGTTTTAGTCTCTCCTCATAGGGGTATCCTTCCATTCCCTTTACCATTTTGAGGGCTCTTCTCTGTACCTTTTCTAATAACACTATATCCTATTTAAGATACGGCAACCAGAATTAAACACAATATTCAAGGTGCGGTCGCACCATGGAACAATACAGAGGCATTATAATATCCTTTTTTTATTCTCCATTCCTTTCCTTATGATTCCTAGCATTCTATTTGCTTTATTGGCCACTGCTGCACAATAGACGGAGGTTTCAACATGTTATCCACAATGACACCTCAATCTTTTTCCTGGGTGGTGGTTCCTAATGTGGAACCTTGCATCGTGTCACCATAGTTTGGGTTGTTCTTTCCTAGGTGCATAACTTTGCACTTGTCCACATTAAATTTCATCTGCCATTTGAACATCCAGTCTTCCAATTTATTAAGGTCCTCTTGCAATTTTTCACAATCCTCTTGGGTTTTAACAACTTTGAATAATTTTTTGTCATCTGCAAATTTGATTAACTCACTTATTGTTACTCATGATATACATGGGTAAAATGCATTTTACCTGAAGAAACTGATATGAAACTTGTTTTCTTTAACCTTTCTACTCAAATCTACTGAAATGTTTTGCATACTTGCAAGGATAATGTACGGTATGTTTGCCCCAAAGATAACAGTGCACAGATGAAGAAGCAGATAAAGAAAGAGGTCCTCTGAAATCTTACTTCTTAAATTCCCCCAGTGTGGTAGTCTCAAGCACGACAGGTACACGTGTTTTTGAATTGGGGGGCACCACATGAGACAATGGGCTGGTCTGCTGCAGTTCCTTACAATCGATTTCCAGCTGAACCCAGATATATGCAGGCAAATTGTTGATTATATGCATCTGCTTTTCAGAAATGGAGCACATGCAGACTTCTCCAAAGTCTATCACAGGGGGGCCTAGGAGACAGAAGTATAACAACTTCATTTTGAACAGTTTTACAGAAAAAACACAGGAAGAATCTAAGTTCATTACTGTAGAAATCTCTCAGGCAATTACAAAAAGGCTAAACTCAATGGAACCCTGCTCTGCTTGCAACTTAAGCACTATGGAGAAATGATCAAACTAGGCGCATTGGTGCAAATAACCTGGGTACTTTTTATCCATGGGATCTGCATCAGTGACCATACATAATGATCTTTTCTATTGTCATGGATAAGCACCCAAGGGATATGCATATGCTTTTTAGTTCAGGCAAATTTTTAAAGCAATATAACACGCATGGATTTGAAAATGCAATGTTCACTCAACGTTACTGTTATGTTATATGTAAACCGCCTTGATCTTTGGAAATGCGGTATAAAAATCCTTCAAATAAATAAATAAATGATAGATAAATGTTTTCTTCCACCATCCAAGACACACCATAGGAATGCCTCTTAATGCAGGTAAAACTATGCACATTGTAGAATAAGATACATACTTTTATATACAGTGAGAGCAAGAAAGTTTTTCAAAAAGGCAATATGCATGGGTTAAAAGCTTTCTACTTCCTGAAACTGCTTTTCAATGTGCATGCTTTGTGGAGGACATGTGAAGCCCCATTTTGCATAGAATTGGAACATTTCCCCCAGTATTTCACAGAAGGCTTTAATGAATGTAACCTTTTATGCAATACCTATGAAGATACTGGTAAATACACATGTATTTGCCAGTATGGACATCAGGAGTATTAATTCCAAAAACAGTGGCATCACTTGGCAGCTTTCATGTATATAGAAGTGCCGATTTTTACTACTTCCATGTATACTGTAAGTGTCGGCAGTTACGACTACTACTACTATTTATCATTTATATAGCGCTACCATTCGTACACAGCGCTGTACAGACATAAGAGACAGTCCCTGCTCATCAGAGCTTACAATCTAGTTAAGTCAAGACAAAACACAGAGTAACAGAGAAGTGAAAACACAAAAAAATGGAGCTTGTAGTCTAGACAGGACCAACGACAGGGGTCAAGATCTAAAAGCAATGGTGATGAGATGGGTTTTTAGCCTGGACTTGAATAGGGCCAAGGAGGGTGCCTGGCGTACAGACTCAGGTAGCTTGTTCCGGGCAAAGGGTGCAGCAAGGTGAAAGGAGCGAAGTCTGGAGTTAGCAGTAGAGGAGAAGGGCACAGATAGAAACAGTCTGTCAGAAGAGCGAAATACCCAAGAGGGGTTGTAAGGAGAGATAAGAGATGAAAGATACTGAGGAGCTGCAGAATGGATACATTTATAGGTCAAGAGGAGAAGCTTGAATTGGATGCGGAAATGGATAGGGAGCCAGTGGACTGACTTGAGGAGAGGGGTAATATGGGAATGGCGAGGCTGGCGGAAGATTAGTCGAGCAGCAGAATGTTGAATAGACTGAAGGGGGAAGAGATGGTTCGCAGGAAGAACAGCAAGGAGCAGATTGCAGTAGTCCAGACGAGAGGTGATTAAAGCGTGGACAAGCATCTTAGTAGTGTGTTCGGAGAGGAAGGGGCAAATTTTGTTAATGTTATAGAGAAAGAAACGGAAGGTTTTGGCTACTAGTTGGATATGAGTGGAGAAGGAGAGAGAGGAGTCAAAGATAACCCCAAGATTGCGGGCCAAGGAAACAGGGAGGATAACAGCATCATCGACAGAGAGGGGAGGAAGAGGAGGGGGGTTTTGGGGGAGATTTTGAGGGGAAAGATAAGGAGCTCAGTCTTGGACATATTCAGTTTAAGGCGGCGGTGAGACATCCAGGTAGCAATGTCAGAAAGGCAGGCGGAGATCTTGGTGTGGATGGCCTGAGGGATTAGAGGCGTAGAGAGGTAGATTTGGGAGTCATCAGCATAGAGGTGGTACTGAAAGCCATGGGAAGAGATAAGAGCGCCAAGGGAGTGGGTATAGAGGGAGAAAAGGAGAGGTCCCGGGACGGAGCCTTGGGGTACACCGACTGGGAGCAGGGTGGCAGAGGAGAAGAAACCACCAGAGCACACACTGAAGGATCGATGGGAGAGGTAGGAGGAAAACCAGGATAATACAGAGTCACTGAAACCATGTGAGGACAAGGTGTCGAGGAGAAGGTTGTGATCAACAGTGTCAAAAGTAGCAGAGAGGTCAAGAAGGATGAGGACAGAGTAGAGACTGTTGGATTTTGCTAGGAACAAGTCACTGGAGACTTGGTGAGAGCGGTTTCGGTAGAGTGTAGGGGACGAAAGCCGGACTGTAAAGGGTCTAGGAGGGCATGAGAGAAGAGGAAGTCAAGGCAGCGGTGGTGGACCGTGTGTTCAAGTAGTTTAGAGATGAAGGGAAGGAGAGAGATGGGTCGATAATTGGAGGGACAGGTGGGATCGAGTGAGGGTTTCTTGAGGAGGGGTGTGACCATGGCATGCTTAAATTCTGCAGGGAAGGTTGCGGTGGAGAGCGAAAGGTTGAGAATGTGAGAGATGGAAGGGACAACAGTGGAGGATATAGGGCTTAGGAGACGGGTGGGGATAGGATCAGAGGAACAGGTTGTGAGTTTAGAGGAGGAGAGAAGGAGGGCAGTTTCCTCATCAGAGATCACAGGGAAGGAAGAGAGGGTAGCAGAGGTGGGGGGGGGAGTCAGGATTGGGGAGGGGTAGTAGGGGTAGGGATGAATTGGAGGGTGATCTTATGGATTTTGTCATGGAAGTAGTCAGCCAGGGTTTGGGCGGGAAGGGAGGGAGGGATTGGAGATGGAGGTGCCTTGAGGAGAGAGTTGAGAGTATTAAAGAGACGGCGAGGATCGAAAGAAAGAGAACTGGTCAGATGGACGTAGTAATCTTGCTTGGCGAGAGCTATGGCAGATTGGAAGGAGACAAGCATGAATTTGAAGTGAAGAAGGTCAGCACGGGAGCGGGATATGAGCCAGACACGCTCAGCAGAACGGGCATAGGAACGTAGATAACTGGTAGTGGAAATGAGCCAGGGCTGGGGTATCGAACGCCTCACAGGGCGTGGGGTGATCGGAGCAAGGGTATCCAGGGCCAAGGAGAGTGCAGCATTATAGGCGGTTACTGCGTCGTTAACGGATGTAGAAGACAAAGTGGAAGAGAGAGGTGACGAGATGGTAGAGGAGAGAGCTAGAGGATCAATAGCATGAAGGTTTCTAAATAGGTTGGCGGAGACAGGACGAGGCTGGGGCGGAGGATAGTGAATGTTAAGACGTAAAAGGTGATGGTCAGATAAGGGAAGAACTGAGTTGCAGAAGTTTGAGGGTAAGCAGCTAGAGAAGAATATCAGGTCAAGGCAGTGGTCAAGCTGGTGAGTAGGGGCAGTGGCTAAGCTGGTGAGTAGGGGCAGTGGAGCAGAGTTGGAGGCTGAACGAGGAGGTAAGGGAGAGGAGCTTTAAGGCATGTGGATCAGAGGGAATATCGACATGAATGTTAAAGTTCCCAGCCACATTTCAGACAATTATACATTTAAGTGCAGCCAAATAAGGAGCAAAACCCTAACTGGTAAATCTTTGAATTTTAAAATGGGGCAAGGTCTCCAAATCAGTAAGTTTTGCACCTATCATGACAGTAATGAACCTTATTCCTAAGGCAGGATATGTAGAGAATGATCGCAAGCTCTCAAATTTACTGCTAATGCTCACCATAGTACTTGCATTGTAACAAAGAGAACTTCCTTAAGAACATACATAAGAAGATAAGATATGCTATACTGGGTCAGACCAAGAGTCCATAAAGCCCAGTATCATGTTTCCAACAGTAGCCAATCCAGGTCGCAAGTACCTGTCAGGTTCCCAAAAGGTATCCAGATTGCATGCTGCTTGTCCAATGGGTAAGCAGTTAATTTCCCCGGTCCTCTTTAATAGTGGTTTATGGACTTTTCCTCCAGGAACTTGTCCAAACTTCTTTTAAATCCAGCTACACCAGTGGTTCTCAACCCAGTCTTCTGGAACCCGTAGTCCAGTTGGGTTTTCAGGGTATCCACAATGAATATGCATGAGATAGATCTGCATACAATGAAAGCAGTGAGTGCAGATCTATTTCAGGCATATTCATTGTGGATATCTTGAAAACATGACTGGCCTGGGGGTACCAGAGGACTGGGTTGAGAACCACTGAGCTACCCTAACAGCTTCTACAAATTCTAGAGTTTGATTACGCATTGAGTGAAAAAATATTTTCTCCATTTAGTCTTCAATGTGCTGCATAGTAGCTTAATTAGATGTCTCCTAGTCTTTCTACTTTTTGAAGGAGTAAATAACCGATCTACATTTACCCATTCTACTTCATTCATTATTTTATAGAACTCTATCATATCTCTCCTCAGTAGTCTCTTTTCCAAGCTGAAGAACCCTAAGGGCCCGATATTTGAAAGGCATTTATACAGTTCACAGCCCAATAAACTGCGTAAATGCCTAAGATGGGGATATTCAATGGCATCTGCCTGGTTAGTGCGGTTGAATATCCCCATCTAAATCCCCTATACGCCCCAATGCTATCTGGGGGTGTTCCAGGGTGGAGAATGACACTAACTGGGCAGCAGCGATATTGGATGTTGCCTGATTAGTGGGTTAGGGCAGGAGCTAAGCAGGCAGCACTCAATATCGCTGCTGTCCAGTTAGCTTTGGCGGCTTCCGGCTTTGGCAGCTATCACCAGATAGGCAATGCCTTCGAAGATCCGGGCAGCTGAATATCGGGCCCTAACTTTTTAAGCCTTTCCTCATAGGATATCCTTCCATCCCCTTTACTAATTTTGTCGCTCTTCTCTGTACCTTTTCTTATTCTGCTATATCCTTTTTAAAATATAGTGACCAGAATTGCACACAATATTCAAGATGTAGTCACACCATGGAGCAATAAAGCATACTTACTCACCTGTAACAGGTGATCTCTGGAAACAGCAGGAATTTAGTCTTCACATATGGGTATCGTCGGTACCAACGGAACCCACACGGGAACGCTCCCCAGCGTCCAATAGGAAAGCTTTTGGGAGCATCCCACAGCGCATGCGTGCTGCCTTCCCGCCTCCGTACCTCTCTCACTTCAGTTGAGTTTATAGCTGAGACAAAATGAGAGAAATAGAGAAAGAGAGAGATAGAGACAACTCCTAGAGGAGGTGGGTGGGTTGTGAAGACTAAATTCCTGCTGTTCCCGGAGATCACCTGTTACAGGTGAGTAACTACGCTATCTCCAGGAAAAAGCAGGAATGTAGTCTTCACATATGGGGACTCCCCAGCTGAAAGATGCCAAGGGGTGATCCCAGCTAGCTGCGAACCCAGGTGAGATGGGTCATGCTTCCTCCCATGGACCTTAGGCATCCAAACTGTGGATGATGGGTAGGAGTTGTATTAAGTATGGAACAGATGTTGGAGAACAGCCTGGCCAAATTTATTTATTTATTTATTTACAGTTCTTATATACCGTGCTTTTTAGTATCAGTGCGGTTTACAAATAACAAAAATTTTGCATCAGAACAAAAGATCTTTTGCTTACATTGCAACAGGATCAGTAACTTGGGACTGTAACAAGGGTAACTATACAGTAACTAAACAGTAACTGTAAAACTATTTACAGTTTATATTGCAATTTGGTAATCATAATGCAAGAGACCTTGTAGTCTATGATCGTTGTGAGTGTGCCTGAAGGCGGGTCTGTTTCGTACATCGTCAAGAGTTATGTTGTTGGAATGGAATGAGTGAGTGGAGGTGCAGGAAGTGATAGTGTTAGGTTAGGGTGGACAAAGTGTAGACAGAATAAGTGGTGTTTAAGGGCTTTTCTGAACTGTGATAGGTCACCGATTGATCGGATATGAGGTGGGAGATTGTTCCAGCACCTAGGGGCATAGAATGTAAAGGCCCTGTTCCTAGTTGTTTGAGCACATTTAGTAGACTCAATTGGTATAGTCAGCGTATTGGCAGCTACTGACCTTCTTAGCCTGTTTGTAGGGGTGATGGTCAGGAGTGCAGAGAGGGATGAAGGGGATAGCCGGTTAATTGCTTTAAACGATAGGAGTAGCGCCTTGTAGGTGATCCTGCACTGTAACAGTAGCCAATGTAGTTCCATAAGTATGGGCGTGATGTGATCTCTTCTGGATATGCCGCAGAGAATGCGGGCTGCTGCATTCATCGCCATCTGCAGTGGATTGAGGGTGCTCTTAGGGAGGCCGTGTAGGATGATGTTGGCATAATCAAAATGAGGCGTTACAAGCGTCTGGAATATTGTTCTGAAGTTGTCTGGGGCTAGTAGAGGTCTTAGGTGTCTTAGTGTCCGTATTTTATTGTAGATTGACTTGGTGGTATTCTTTATGTGTTCTTTGAAGTTGAGCTGTTGGTCTACTGTGACACCCAGGTAGCGTATCACAGATTTACATGGAAGTTCCGCATCTCGCACCTTCAATGAAGTGGAGGGAGAGAAGTTCTTGTTCTTGGTTATGAATAGGACCTCGGTTTTCTTTAAAGTTTATGAGTAGATTCTGAGATAAGAGCCAATCAGTGATTTGCGTTGAAGCACTCTTTTAGTGGGGAGAGGTCAGGGTGCATGATTTTGATTGGAGTGAATATCAAGACATCGTCTGCATAGATCAGACTGGATATATTAAAGGAGCGGATGATATCGCAAATAGGTTGCATACATATGTTGAAAAGTAAAGCAGATAGGGAGGATCCTTGGGGTACTCCCTGTTGTTGATGGAATGGTTCGGATGTTGAGGGTCCTATCCGTACATGTTGCCAACGGTCAGCTAGATAGGATTTACACCATTCCCAGGCCAGTCCCTGAATCCCCTTTTCCTGAAGGCAAGAGAGGAGTTACTCATGATTAACAGAATCGAAAGCAGCAGCAATATCGAGGAAGATGAGTGCAAATCCGTTTTCAATTTTGTCAATACCTCTGGATAAGGTGCTGATAAGTAAGGTGAATAGAGTCTCTACACCATGGGATTCTCTGAACCCATGCTGGCAGGGATCAAGAGGGGCTGATATGTCGATGTGTTGCTGCAATTGCATTTGAACCACCTTCTCAATAAGTTTGGCTAGAAGGGGTATGCTCGAGATCGGGCAATACGAGTCTGTCATTGTTGGGTCAAGTTTGTTGTTTTTCAGGAGAGGGCGTATGGACGTTTGTTTAAGAGTTGCTGGGAAGGTTCCTGCTGCGAAGGAGAGCTTCATGATGTAGGCTAGAGTTGGGCTGAGTTCTGCTCGCATCGTTTTGATCCAGTAAGCAGGACAAGGATCCTTTGTGGCTGTAGCGGTGTTAATAGTAGTAATAAGGTCAGCAATGTATTTCTCTGCTGGAGGGATGAAGTTTGTTAGCGGTGGCTGTACCTGGGGAATGCAGCTGGGTGTGGAATTTGGTGCCGCATTTGTTTTAATGATTTTAGATTGGAGGTACTCGGCGTAGGGCTGAGGCTGAATTGATATCGTCTGATTGGAGGAAGGTGCCTTGGTTAATGATTTAGCAATTCTAAAGAGGTCGCGTGGTTTATTTAACGAGCGGAGGAGGAGCTCCGTATGGTGTTCTCTCATTTTTTCAGATATTTTCTCACGGTGTTGCTTTAGGGTGTTTTCATAAGTCATTTGGTCAGTTGTGAAACGAGATCGACGCCATTTTCTTTCTTGCTTTCTTAGAAGCTGAAGAGATGACCGTAATTCAGCGGAGAACCAAGGGGCTGGTTTTCTGTTTCTTGTTGGTTTGATGGAGGCTGGTGGTTTGTTTGAGGAGGGTAGCTGCGAACAAGAGTTCAGGGTGGTATTCCATCTGTTGATCATATCATCGAGGCTTTGAGCAGGTTGACAGAGTGCTGGAAGAGTGCTATTGATGAACTCGTCCCTGTCTAGAGATTTGAAGTGGCTTGTCGATCCTGAGGAGGCTGTATTTGTTTGGCTGGTTGGAATTTGATTTTGTTGGTATGGGATTTGGAAGGAGATTAAGTTGTGGTCTGACCATGGGACAGGAGTAAATGAAAGGTTGATATTATTGTTTGATTCTGACTGGGGGGCAAAAATGAGGTCAAGAGCGTTTCCCTTGAGGTGTGTAGGAGAGTTCACCATCGGTGTATAACTGAGATCAGTCATAGCATCGAGGAAGGTGTTAGCGTAGGTGGGTTGTAGGGAAGCAAGGTTAAAGTCGCCGATCAACCAGTTAGGTTTACGTGGGCTTTCAGGGTTGCAAGCCAAGTCTATTATGTTAGAGAGATCTTCTAGGGGGGAAGTAGGGGCTCTGTAGATGACGTTTATAATGATGTGCTTATTGGCTACAGACACTATGTCCATGTTCATGAGACTCGTAGAGGATAGTAGCTGGAATTGGAGATTAGTTCTTGCTAGGATGAAGATTCCACCTCCTTTCGGGTTGGTTCTGTGACATGTGTGTATTGAATAGTCTGGAGGGATGAGTTGATTTATGATGTCTGTGTCTGACAGCCAGGATTCTGTGACCATAAGGATATCCAAGTTCAGATTAGTAATAAGATCGGTGATGGCTGGCCATTTTTTGCAAACTGAACGTGAGTTAATGAGGGTACACTTCAGGTTACTATGTAAGAGAGTGGATTCAGGCTTGGGGCTATAAGTGTTATTAAGGGATACATAGAGTAGGTGTGATTGTGAGTAGGTTGTGAGTAGGTGTGATTGTGAGTAGGTTGACCAACACGCTAGTTGGTCAACCTACTCACTAGTCCTACGGCGAACCACCTGAAAAGCACATGCAATATCCAAACGAGTTCATAAAACCAAACAGTTTGTTGTTCTGGTATGTTGTTATATTGTGAACCGCGCTGATGCTGAATAGAGCGGTATATAAGAGCCTGTAATAAATAAATAAATAAAATAAATAATATTGTATATAACATTAAGTTAACTTGTACATAGTTCTCCCGGTTGTCCCTTGTTTAATTCCCTGTTCATTGTAAACTCAATGTTGCCTGTATGCATTGTAGTATGAACATAAGAACATAAGATCATAAGATATGCCATACTGGGTCAGACCAAGGTCCATCAAGCCCAGTATTCTGTTTCCAACAGTGGCCAATCTAGGTCATACGTACCTAGCAGTTACCCCAAGGGACACAGGTTCCACAATGCTTGTATTGGTTCAAGCATTGATATCCTGGGTCCCTTCTTAATAATGGTTTATGGACCTTTCCTCCAGGAACTTGTCCAAACCTTTTTTAAACCCAGCTACACTAACAGCCTTTACTACATCCTCCGGTAACAAATTCCAGAGTTTGATTACACGTTGAGTGAAAAAATATTTTCTTTTATTAGTCTTAAATAGTTTACCCTGTAGCTTCATTGCATGTCCCCTAGTCTTTCTATATTCTGATAAGGTAAACAATCGATCTACGTTTACCCGTTCCACTCCGTTCATTAATTTATAGACTTCTATCATATCTCCCCTCAGCCGTCTCTTTTCCAGGTTAAAGAGCCCCAACCTTTTTAGCCTTTCTTCATAGGAGTAGCCTTCCATCCCCTTTACCATTTTGGTGGCTCTTCTCTGAACCTTTTCTAAAATTGCTATATCCTTTTTAAGATATGGCGACCAGAATTGCACACAATATTCAAGGTGCGGTCTCACCATGGAACGATATAGAGGCATTATAATATCTTTTGTTTTATTTTCCATTCCTTTCCTTATCATACCTAGCATTCTATTTGCTCTCTTGGCTGCCGCTGCACACTGGGCCGAGGGTTTTAACATGGTATCCACAAGGACGCCTAAATCTTTTTCTTGGGTGGTGGTTCCTAATGTGGAACCTTGCATCGTGTAACCATAGTTTGGGTTGTTCTTCCCTAGGTGCATAACCTTGCACTTCTCCACATTAAATTTCATCTGCCATTTTGATGCCCAGTCTTCCAATTTATCAAGATCCTCTTGCAATTTTCCACAATCCTCCTGGGTTTTAACAACTTTAAATAGTTTTGTGTCATCAGCAAATTTGATAACCTCACTCGTTATTCCACTTTCCAGGTCATTTATGAATATGTCAAAAAGCAGCGGACCCAGCACAGATCCCTGGGGTACACCACTATTCACCTTTCTCCATTGGGAAAATTGGCCATTTAGCCCTACCCTCTGCTTTCTATCTTTTAACCAGTTCCTGATCCACAGTAGTACACTGCCTCCTATCCCATGACTCTTTAGTTTTGCCAAACGTCTCTCATGAGGGACCTTGTCAAAGGCTTTCTGAAAGTCCAGATACACAATATCAACCGACTCACCTTTGTCCACCTGTTTATTCACTCCTTCAAAAAAACATAACAGATTAGTAAGACAAGATCTTCCTTGTCTAAAGCCATGTTGGCTGTCTCCCATTAGGTCATGACTATCTATATGCTGAGTAATTTTATTCTTTATGATGGTTTCTACCATTTTTCCCGGTACTGATGTCAGGCTCACCGGTCTGTAGTTTCCCGGATCACCCCTCGAACCCTTTTTAAAAATTGGTGTTACATTGGCGATCCTCCAATCCTCAGGTATTAGAGATGATTTTAATGATAGTTCACAGATTACTGATAGCAGGTCTGCAATCTCAAATTTCAGTTCTTTCAACACCCTTGGATGTATACCATCCGGCCCAGGTGATTTGCTACTCTTCAGTTTATCTAATAGTTGTAGGACATCTTCCCGATGTATCGATATTTCCTTCAATTCTTCCACACCTTTAAATACCACTTCAGTCGTGGGTAACATCCCTACATCTTCCTCAGTAAAGACCGAAGCAAAGAATTCATTCAGTCTCTCCGCTATCGCCTTGTCGCCTCTTAGTGCTCCTTTAACCCCTTTATCATCTAATGGACCAACTGACTCTCTCACGGGTTTTTTGCTACGAATGTACTTGAAAAGGTCTTTATTTCGCGTTTTTGCTTCCGCAGCAAGCTTCTTCTCAAATTCTCTCTTTGCCTGCCTTATCAATGCCTTGCATTTGACTTGCCAGTGCTTGTGCTGTTTCCAGGTTTCATCATTTGGCTCTTTTTTCCATTTCTTGAAAGATGCTTTTTTGGCAACAACAGCCTCTCTGACCTCAGCTTTAAACCATGCTGGCAATTTTTTGGACTTCCTTCCACTTTTCTTAAAGCGTGGAATACAGCTGGTCTGGGCTTCCAAGATAGTATTTTTCAACAACACCCAAGCTTGATGTACGTCTTTAACCTTTGCAACTGCTCCTTTTAGTTTTTTCTTAACTGTTTTCCTCATTCTATCATAGTCTCCCTTTCGAAAGTTAAAGGGTAGTACTGTGGATTTCCTTACTATCCCTCCTCCACTAATTAAATCAAAGGCGATCATGCTATGATCACTATTGCCAAGTGGCCCCAACACCCTTATCTCTTGCACTACATCTGGTGTTCCACTAAGGACTAGGTCTAATATTGCTTCCCCTCTGGTCGGTTCATGAACCAGCTGCTCCAAGAAGCAGTCATTTATTTCATCTAGGAACTTTATCTCCCTAGCATGTCCTGTTGTGACACTGACCCAGTCGATGCCGGGGTAATTGAAATCACCCATTATTATTACTGCACTGTAACTTTTGCTAGCTTCCTTGATTTCTTTGAGCATTTCATCATCCATTTGTTCATTCTGGCCAGGCGGACGATAGTACACCCCCACTGCCATCGCCTTCCCCTTTTTACATGGAATTTCAATCCATAGAGATTCTACAGCAAATTTTGTTTCTTGCAAAACTTTAATCCTTTCTGACTCAATGCCCTCTCTAACATAGAGCGCAACCCCTCCACCAATTTGATCAGCTCTATCATTTCGATATAGTTTGTACCCAGGTATCACAGTGTCCCACTGGTTGTCCTCCTTCCACCATGTCTCTGATATTCCAATCATATCTAACCTCTCGTTTAGTGCTATATATTCTAACTCTCCCATCTTGTTTTGTAGACTTCTAGCATTTGCATACAAGCATTTTAGAGACTGTATTTTATTCATATTAATTTGGCTATTGGTAGACATGGGTAATTTGGGATCTTTAAGTTCTGTCTGCTCCATACTCGAGGGCATTTGGGCTACTTTACTCTTTTTTGGAACCTCTCTGCTTTTTGTAGTATCCTTCAAGGATACATTCTTCCGAACCATGCGCTCTTGGGCGACTGTTTCTTGTTCAATGTACACCGCACTGATTGTAATAGCGCGGTATAAAAGAAATGTTAAATAAATAAACAAAATAAATAAATATGGTGTGCATGTGGTGATGTGTGATGGGAGCTGGTGTGATTTCTTCTTCCCAGGCTGTGCAGGATAGGGATATAGTTCTGGGCGGGTGATAAGGCTGATGAATTCTGAATGGCATCCTTGTCTAAGCAATAGTGAGCTGTGAAGGTGTGTACCAAAGCCCAAGTGGCTGCTTTGCAGATGTCATCAATAGAGACAGAACGAAGGTTAGCCTTTGAGGCTGCCATTGCTCTCACATTGTGAGCCATGACATGGCCTTCAAGAGAAAGTCCTTTACTCTGATATATATAGGATATGCAATCTGCAATCCAATTTGAGAGAGTTCTTTTAGAAACTGGAAGTCCTAAATGACTAAAGTCGAAAGCCACAAAAAGCTGAGAAGATTTTCTATGTGGCTTAGTTCTCTGGAGATAAAAGGCTAAGGCTCTTTTACAATCCAATGTGTGAAGATTCCTTTCCGCACTGGAGACATGAGGCCTAGGGAAGAATATAGGAAGATAAACAGACTGGTTTAAATGAAAAGGCGAAACCACCTTTGGCAGAAAGTGAGGATGAGTCCTGAGGACTACTTTATCATGGTGAAACCTTGTATAAGGAGGGTCAGCTACTAACGCCTGTAGTTCACTAATGCATCTTGCAGAAGTGATGGCAATTAGGAAAATAACTTTCCATGAAAGAAACTTTAGGTCTGAAGTGGCTAAAGATTCAAAGGGCGGTTTCATAAGCTGAACAAGAACAAGATTTAGATCCCATACCACCGGTGGTGGTTTAATGGGAGGTTTTGTTAAAAGTAGGCCTCTCATAAATCTTGATATAAGTGGATGAGAGGAAATAGGTTGTCCATCGAAAGGTTTATGAAAAGCAGCAATAGCACTAAGATGGACCCTAACTGAACTGGTCTTCAGACCAGAAGTTGATAATTGTAGAAGATACTCTAGTAGCAACTCTGCAGGTACTAAAAAGGGATTAAGTCCCTTTTGTGAACACCAGACAAAAAACCTTTTCCACTTAAAAGCGTAGGAACATCTTGTGGAAGGTTTTCTGGGAGCCAGGAGGATATCCTTTGAGAAAGGTTAACATCCTGGAATTCTAGGCTTTCAGTAACCAGGCACTAAGATGTAGGGACTGGGGATGCAGAAAGGATCTGTCCTCCTGCGACAGGGGATCTAAAGCATTCCCCAACTCCAGAGGAGTGGTTTGAGAGAGATGCAGAAGAGGATACCATGTTTGCCATGGCCAACGTGGAGCTATGAGTATCATACGACCTCTGTTTCTCTGAAGTTTGAATAAAGTTTTGGGAATGAGGGGAATGATTGGGAAGGCATAGAGGAAGTCCTGTCCCCAGTGGAGTAGGAAAACATCTCTTGCCTGACAGTTTTGAGCTGGAATTCTGGAACAGAATCAGGGAAGTTTGGCATTCTGTGGACTTTCAAAGAGGTCTATACCTGGTGTTCCCCATATTCAAAACACTCGAGCAAGCTAGTGTGAGTGAAGGGACCACTCGTATGGCAGCAGTATTCGACTAAGTTTGTCTGCCCACAAGTTTTGAATGCCTGGAAGGTATACCTCAAACAGGTGAATTTGTAACTCTCTGGCGAGGGCCCATAGTCGCAAAGCTTCGTTGCATAGCGACAGAGAGCCTGTTCTGCCTTGCTTGTTCACATAGAACATAGCTACCTGATTGTCGGTTTGGACCAGAACTGTTTTGTTGCTGAGATGGCTTTGAAAGATTTGAATAGCATTGAAAATGGCTCTCAGCTCTAGGAGGTTTATGTGAAGGGAAACCTCCTGTGAGGTCCAAAGACCCTAAGTGGAGATATCGTACAAGTGGGTCCCCCCAACCCATCTTGGATGCATCTGTCGTCAGGGTGGTTTGGCATAGAGACTGCTGGAAAGGAGAGCCTACAAGGAAGTTTTTCAGGAATTGCCACCATTTCAGGGACGAAATCAGACGTGTGGTAGTTCTGATTTTGTCTGTCAGTCGACCCGAGGCTTGTGACCACAGAGAGGAAAGGGTCCACTGGGCTGCTCGCATGTGGAGGCGAGCATAGGGAACCACATGGAAGGTTGATGCCATGTGTCCCAGCAGTTGAAGCATCTCCCGAGCAGTTAGGGATACTTTCATAGATGCTTGAGATGCCAGTTGTATTATAAGTAGACGGCGTGGCTGTGGCAGGAAAGCCTTTGACTGCCGTGTGTCTAGGCGAGCCCCTATGAACTCGAGAGACTGAGAGGGGGTGAGATGAGATTTTGGGAGGTTTATGACTAGTCCCAAGGATAGAGTAGTTACTCACCTGTAACAGGTGTTCTCCAGGAGCAGCAGGAATCAGTCCTCACATATGGGTGACATCGATGTCGATGGAGCCCTTGGGAGCATTTCCCCAGCTTTCTATGAAAGCCTTTGGGAATACTGCACGCATGCGCGGTCCCCTTCCCGCCTAAAGGTGCCATCTTGCTCAGTCAAATGACATAGCTAAAAAACAGCACACAAAAATGTAAAATAAACTATGTACAACTGCAACTCCCAGGGGAGGAGGGAGGGTTGTGAGGACTGATTCCTGCTGCTCCTGGAGAACACCTGTTACAGGTGAGTAACTACTCTTTCTCCAGGACCAAGCAGGAAGTCAGTCCTCACATATGGGTGATTCCCTAGCTCTGGGCTACCAAGGAACCCAGGCTGAACAAGAGAACTCCCTCTAGTCCCAGCATCAAAGAAAGGCTTTTCACTGAAAGAACCTCCACCGGTAGCCCAGCGGAGGGCTGGAGGGCAGGAGTTGCCTAAACCTCAAAGAGATTCCGGAGTACTGCCTGGCCAAAAGCGCTGTCCCTACCGGACTCCCTCTCCAGGCAGTAATGGGCCGCAAAGTCTGGCTTGAGGACCAAGTTGCAGCCCTACAGATGTCTGCCAACGGTACAAAGCGGAGTTGAGCTACTGAGGCAGCCATAGCCCTGACACGATGGGCCGTGACCCGACCCTGCAAGGGAAGGTCAGCCGCCTTGTAAGCCCAGGTGATACAGTCAGCCACCCAAATGGACAAGGTATGCTTGGACACAGCTAACCCCAAATTATTAGGGTCAAAAGAGATGAAGAGCTGAGCAGTCCTTCTATGTCCCTGTGTACGGTCAAGGTAGAAGGATAAGGCCCTCTTACAGTCCAGGGTATGCAGGACCGCTTCAGCCTGGCTTGCATAAGGCCTAGGGAAGAATGTTGGAAGAACCACCTCCTGGTTGAGGTGGAAAGAGGAGACAACTTTAGGGAGGAACTTTGGATGAGTCCTAAGGACTACCCTGTTCCTATAGAAGCGGGTGTAAGGCCTGTCACAGACCAGGGCCTGAAGCTCACTCGCCTGTCTGGCCGAGGTTAAGGCTACTAGGAAGAGTGCCTTCCAGGAAAGGAAGCGGAGAGGACAAGTAGCCATCGGCTCAAAAGGTGGGTGAGTCAGTTGCTGCAAGACCACATTCAACTCCCACTCAGGAGCTGGAGGACGGACAGGAGGCTTGAGCAAGAGCAAACCTCTGAGAAACCGGGACACCAAGGGGTGAACCGACAGTGGTGAGCTGCTAGAGCTGAGAGGTGGACCCGAACAGAATTGGACTTAAGGCCCTGATTGGATAAGTGCAGCAGGTACTGAAGCACCACTGGTACAGCACAGGAGAAAGGATCCTCTGTACGGAGCTGACACCACACAGAAAACCTTTTCCACTTGAGGGCATAGGTTTTTCTAGTGGACTGTTTCCTAGAGGCCAGGACGACCTCTTCAACTTCAGGAGGTAGGCCCCAAGGAGCCAAAACTACCCTTGCAGCTTCCAGGCCATCAAATTGAGAGATTTGAGATTGGGGTGCAGAAGAGACCCCTGGTCCTGAGAGAGAAGATCGGGCTGCAACCCTAGAGGTAGTGGAGTGTCCACTGCTAGTTGAAGCAGAAGTGGGAACCAAGGTTGCCTTGGCCACCTGGGGGCTACCAGAAGGACCGAGGCCTGGTCCTGTAGAATCTTGAACAGGGTTCGGGCCACCAGAGGCATGGGAGGAAATGCATACAGGAGGCCCTGGGACCAGGAAATCAGAAAAGCATCTGCTGCTAGCCTCAGAGGATGCGGTTGCCTAGAGCAGAACCTGGGCAGCTGCCTGTTCAGGGGGCTGGCAAAGAGATCTATGGATGGAAGTCCCCATCTCAGGAAGATCTTCTGAGCTACCAAGGGATGGAGCTGCCATTAGTGGGGCTACAGAATCCTGCTCAACCTGTCTGCCAGGTAACTTTCCTGGCCAGGGAGATAAACCGCCCTGAGCAACATGTTGCGCCTGAGCGCAAACAAGCAAAGGTCCTGCGCCTCCTGACAAAGAAGTCTGGACCCAGTGCCTCCCTGTTTGTTCACATAAAACATGGCTACCTGATTGTCTGTTTGCACTAAAACAGATTGGTGGGCCAGAGTTTGAGAGAAAGTCTTGAGGGCTAAGCGGATCGCTCGTAGTTCCAGTAGATTGATCTGCTGCTTGACCTCCCAGGGAGACCAGAGGCCCTCGGTACACTTGCCCAGACAGTATGCACCCCAGACCTGCAGGGAGGCATCGGTGGTCAATACCACTGAGGACCCAGGTGGCTGAAAAGGCATCCCTTTCAGTAAGTTGGGGGGATGCAGCCACCAACGTAGGGAGTGCAGGAATGGTCTGGACACCCTTACTCTGTTGCTGAGGCTCCCTGTGGCCTGCGACCACTGATTCCTGAGACACCATTGTGCAGGCCTCATATGAAGCCTGGCATTGGGAGTCACATGTACTGTCGAAGCCATGTGGCCAAGAAGCCTCAGGCAGAGCCTGGCGGAGACCAGTGACCTGCTGAGAAACTGGTTTGCCAAGGTCATCAATCTTCGGGCTCTGTCCTCTGGCAAGAAAGCTCTTCCCTGCAGAGAGTCTAGCCTTGCCCCTATGAACTCCAAGTTCTGGGAGGGGAGCAAAGTGGACTTTGCGAAGTTTATGACAAACCCCAGATGTTGGAGTAGAGAAATCGTTTGGAGGGTGGCTTGCCTGGCCTCCTGGCACGTCTGACCCCTGATGAGCCAGTCGTCCAAATAGGGGAAGACAAAGATACCTTGATTCCTTAAGTAGGCCGCCACCACTGCCAGGCATTTGGTAAAGACCCTGGGGGTGGAGGTGAGGCCAAATGGCAGCACTCTGTACTGATAATGGTTTCCTCCCACAATGAACCTGAGGTACTTTCTGTGGTCTGGATGAATGAGGATGTGAGTGTACGCATCCTTTAGATCTAAAGAGCATAGCCAATCTCCCTGCTGGAGGCAGGGCAGAAGTGTTCCAAGAGTAAGCATCTTGAACTTCTCCTTCTGTAAGAACTTGTTGAGATTTCTGAGGTCGAATAGGCCTGAGATCCCCTGTTCTCTTTGGTACTAGGAAGTACCTGGAGTAGAAACCGTGACCTTGTAGGTGGGGAGGCACAGGCTCCACCGCCTTGTCTCGTAACAGACCCTGAAGGTCATGCAGGAGGAGGGCTGTATGGAGAGGAGGCCTTGGAGGCTCTCCCGGAAAATAAGGAAGAGGCAACTGATGAAAATGAAGCAGATAGCCCTTGTGGACTATGCTTAAGACCCAGTTGTCCCCTGTAATAGGCGGCCACCGGTGGGCAAACGGGGCTGGTCGACCTCCTGTGCAGGGATGGGACAGCAGAGACGGTGAAGCTATGCCTTGGGAGTCAAAAACCACCCACCCTGCTGAGTGGGAGCAGGAGCCGGAGGCTTGGGGGCTTTCTGCCTATGGGGCCCATGTCCCTGCCCCTTGGCCTGCTGACCCTGTGGGGGAGGCCTGGTAATGTGGGAACTGTTTGTGGCAGCCGCCTTCCTCGGGTAAAAGGACTTCTTACCCGAGCCCTTCTTCTTGTGTGAAGGGGCAGAAATCTTTCGAGACAGCCTTGTCCTCGTGAGGTGCTCGGTCTCGAGCTCAGCAGCCTTCTCGGCCATGGGCTTGCCAAAAAGGTTCTCACCTCGGCAAGGGACATCAACCAACTTGTCCTGAACCCATGGCTCGAGGTCCGATGACTGCAGCCATGCCTGGCGTCAAGCCGCGATGCCGGCTGCCGCAACACGGGCCGAGGACTCAAAGCCATCGTAGGCCGCTCGGGACATGAACTTAGAGCATTCCCGGATCCCCGAAGACAAGACAAGGACTTGAACCTCTGCAAAGGTTCCCCGGAGAGACCAGCAGAGAACCCGGCAAGCTCCTTTACCAAGTCTTGCTAGTACATGCCCATGTACAGCTGGTAAGACTGGACACGGCAAGCAAGCATCGAGCCCTAGAAGCACTTTCTACCGAACGCATCCAGGTTCCGGGCCTCCCTGCCAGGGGGCACCGCGGAGTGCATCTTCTGACTTTTCAGACGATGCATGGCCAATTCCACCACCATGGAATGGTGCGGTAGCTGCGCCTTTTGAAAACCAGGGCTCTTACGGAGTCGATAAATGGAATCAACCCGCTTGATCAGAACCGGCGCCGAGACCGGTGCCTCCCACATCCGGAAGAGGAGCCATTCCAGCATCGGAGGAACCGGCACAGTAAAGGCCTCCTTCGGAGGAGAGTCATACTGGAGGGCCTCAAGCTCTTCGGCTCGAGGCTCATCCTCGGGATCCGCCGGGATTGCCAAAGCAGTGGCCATATCCCTCACGAACTCCGAGAACCGGGTATCCTCCGGAGGGGACCTACTCCAGGGCTCAGACTGCGGTGAGTCCAACGGACGCACCGAGGCTTGAAGGTATCAGGGATTCCTCGTCCTCCGTCTCCCAGGCGGACTCGTCCGAAGAGGAGTCGGGCTCCAACCGCGCGGGGCCCGGCAGCACCCACCCCGACGCCGAAGGCACCGGCGTTGACGCCCTCGGTCTCGACCGGGAGGTCGAGGGTGACCGCGACCGAGGACGACCTCGAGCCTTCATGGTCTCGAGTATTGGCTCGGTCTCCGGGATCGACTTCGACGTCGATGTCCCGGTGGTCGGGGCAGATGCGCCAGCGAGGCTGGCCATCAGCACCCACTGCTGATCCATGAAGGCAGACAGACTGCATGCCAAGGCTGTCAGCCTGAGACCCAGCTCAGGAGACTCAGCAGTCACCGACTCGGGCCCGGGCAGCGCCGGGCCCGACGTCAGCTCCCTGGGAGGAGAGTCCTCGAGGACAACAGGACTTACGTGTCCAGCAAACTCCGGCTCCACCCGAGATACTTTTGACGGCTTCTCCTGTTCCACAGGCCCGGGATGGCGGTTGGGGGGTCTGAAACCTAGCCCTCGAGGAGCCAGGGACCTCCTCAGACGCCACCCTTGCGAACCGCTTCTTCCTCTTTCGCTCCCGCTCGGGGGACCCCCTCTCCGAGGAACCCCAACGATGCTCGGGGTCAGACTCCCGAAACGTCGAGGCCTCAGACGAGGTCCAGGCCTGGCCGGAGGTTCGGAGAAAAGCCTTTCCTTTTGGTGCTGACGACTTCGTAATGCCTTAGTGGACATTTTCCTACACGGTCCACAGATCTTAGGATCATGATCAGGACCGAGGCACCGAAGGCAGCAGTCGTGTGTGTCGGTGAGAGAAATTAGTTTCTTGCACCGATCACACTTTTTAAAACCACTGGAAGCCATCGGGGGAAAAAAGAGTCCCCGTGAGGTCAAAGGACCAGCCTTCCAGGGAAAATGGAAAAAAGGGCACGAACGCCAGCCACAAAGGGCAAAAACCGAAAAATTAAGATCGGGCTCGATACCGGTGTACCGAACCCGGCGAGAAGGGGAACCGGCATCGAACCGGAGAGAAAACCGCGAAGAAATCTCAAGGAATTGAAGAAAAAATCTAACTATTTTCCGGGTGAACTAGGACACACGTCCGACGGGCTCCATGGAAAAAGAGAGACTGAGCAAGATGGCACCTTTAGGCGGGAAGGGGACCGCGCATGTGTGCAGTATTCCCAAAGGCTAACAAAGGAGCAAGCAGGATAAGAGGTCACTGGCACTTTACGGTGAGGCTTGTGTCCTTTTTTTAAAACGCACCACATTCAACGTTCTTTTAAGATTGTTTCCCCCTTTTTTTTAATATAAAAAATTGAAGTACTATGTCCTTTGACTTTATTTTTATTTTCGTATGAGAATTTCTTTTGGATATATAATCTTTTCTGTATCCTTTATGTTAGAGGTTGTGGACATGGTCACACTTTTTTATAAGCCAGATTAGTATGCTGGTTGCCTAAACATCCATCCAAATACAGTCGGTTTATCGATGCTTACACTGAGTTACCCCCCTTTATTTAAAACATTGTAATCCCTCATGCAATTGCTTAAGGTACGAGCGGCCCCTTCTTCAATCTGGATAAATGAGGTCTTGATCAATGGTGTTTACAAAGAGTTTTTTATTAACATATTTATTTATCTATATGTTTTTTTAGCCCCTTTTGGTATGATCTTACACTGTACGGTTTTATATTTATTTTTGGTTTAGAGGTTGATACACCTAATCGTATTTGTTTTATTTATTTTTAGTATGTCATTATTTGTCCTTATGCTATAGCTTTATGCATAGGCATGTCTTACACAACAAATATGTATCACCTAGCAATTTTATTGTATAGTTGTTTTAATGTTTTTATACCTAGAGTTTTTTTATTGTTTATTAATAATTACTCTTATTATTATTATTATTTTTTATTGTTTTATTTGCCAATGATTTCATGCTTTTTTGATTGTATTTCATATTGATGTATTAAATTATTTTGTTTTTATTTTTATATATTTTTATTTCTTTTTGGTGTTATGACATAGACGTTATTGTTATACTATATATATACCTCTATATTATGTTGGTTTTTGGTCTGGGTCTCCCATTTTCCTCTATTTTTTAACGTGGAACTATATGCAGTTTTATATTTTAACGTATTTATTGTTTTTTTTCAGCTATTTTTATTGTACTATTGGTCACACATTGTTTATGCGCTTCCTTTAATGCATGACTAGAAGTACAACGTGTAAGTATAATTTACTTGTGATCATATATGGATGTTTATATTCATCATTTTTTTTATATTTATTATATTTATTATTTTAATATGTATTTATTGATGTTCTGTTATATGTTTTTATTTGGTTTGCAGTCCATTTAGCCCCCTGATGAAGGCACCTGCCGAAACGCGTTGGGGTTGTTCATTAATAAAGTGCCAGTAACCTCTTATCCTGCTCGCTCCTTTGTTTGTTTTGGACTCTCTGCGAGTTTGGTGCTCTCCCTTTGTGTCTTTTGTATTCCCAAAGGCTTTCATAGAAAGCTGGGGAAATGCTCCGCAAGGGCTCTATCGACATCGATGTCACCCATATGTGAGGACTGACTTCCTGCTTGGTCCTGGAGAATGAAGAATTCTCATTGCTCAAGAGAGCGAAGCTGGCCTCTGGAGCTGTCGATGCTCAAATGAGCCAATCATCTAAGTAAGGGAAGACGAATATTCCTAGAGTCCTCATAAATGCTGCTACCACTGCCATGCATTTTGTGAAAACTCTTGGAGCAGAGGCTAGTCCGAAGGGAACTACTCTGTACTGGAAGTGTCTTCCTTGGATCAGGAATCGAAGGAACTTCCTGTAATCTGAGTGGATGAGAATATGCGTGTACGCATCTCTTAGATCTAGAGAACATAGCCAGTCCTGACTTTGGAGGTATGGTAAAAGTGCTGTGAGGGAGATCATTTTGAACTTTTCTCGGAACAAATATTTGTTTAATTTTCTGAGGTCTAATATAGGCCTGTGTCCCCCTCTCTTCTTTGGAATAAGAAAGTAGGGGGAGTAAAACCCTGTCCCCTGTTGGGGAATGGGTACTTCTTCAATTGCTCCTTGAGCTAGAAGTGATGTGACCTCCTGCCACAAGAGGTCAGTGGCAGGGGTCTGAGAATTGAACTGCTTTACTATTGTAGGTGGGGGCAAGTTGAGAAAATAAAGCTTGTACCCCAGTTGTACAATGGACAGAGTCCAATTTTCTGATGTTATTTGTTGCCATCTTTTGGTAAAATAGCATAGTCTTCCTGGAATGGTCAAGGGTTCTAGATCTTTTAGGGGCAGAATGACTAAGTTCTCTAGATAGAAGTCATAAACCCTGAGGGGGCTAGGTCTGTTGAGCCAGTTGAGCTTTTTGAGCTTGCCGCTTTCTTTGCTGTCTGTTCTGTTGTTGCCCCTACTGGGGAACATGAAGCGGACAGTGAGTTTGATGGGTGTAAGATTGGTAAGGCTTCCTTTTCTTACTGAAAAAGGTTTTTTTTGAATATTTTCTTCTTTGCTGGGTTGGCTGTAAACTTTGCAATCTGTTTAAAGTAGTATTGTCAGATTCAAGCTGATTAGCCTTGTCTTGCCAGTCCTTGCCAAAGAGATTTTCTCCTGTGCAAGGAATGTTTCCCAGCTTTTCTTGCACCCACTGTTCTAAGTCTGATGCTTGAAGCCAAGCAATACGACATGCTCCTATGGATATAGCAGAGGTTCTGCTAATACATTAAAAGCAATCAAAGGAAGCACGGCTCATGATTTTTGAGACATTCTGGGCATGCTTGACCAGAATAATGTAGTCTGCTCTTTTTTCTTCTGAAACACAAGGACTAAGGAGCTCTAAGTCTTTTGTGACTTCTTCCAGGAACATTCCCATATAAAGAATGTAGGAACTGATCCTGGCTCCTAGCATGGAGGATTGAAAGCATCAACGGCCAAAGGCATTGAGAGTCTTGGATTCACGGCCTGGAGGATTAGAAGAATGTGTTATAGCACTCTTGATCCTTCGCATCGCCGATTCCACTACCATTGAATGGTGTGGTAACTGAGTTTTTTGAAAACCAGGACAACTTGGCACTCAGTACATAGTGTCAAGGGGTGGGAATGTGAAGATATTGTTAAAGGAGTTTCCCACATTCTCAACATTAGATCATGTAAGACCTTGTGAATGGGAAGCATAGCTGCTTCCTTGGGAGCCATAGGGTATTGTAGAATTCTTAATTCTTCCGCCCTAGGTTCTTTTTCTGGAATCACAGTAATTGCAAGACCCTTTGCTAAATCACATATGAAATCCTGGAAGGACATATCCTCTGGAGGAGACATCCTACGTTGAGGAGAAGGAACTGAATCTTCTAATAAATTCGCTCTGGTACCGGTAGAATCATCAGTCATCGGAATTGAAAGACTCAAGCACCGGGTGCTCCTGTAACGCATGGTATTGTTACCGCTTGAAGTCAGTACCGAAATGTCTTGGTTCCTTATCCCTGATACCCGAGATCGGCATGGGGGGAAGCAGTCCTGTCAAAGCAGGTACTGTCGGTACCGGTACCGATGTCGGCACCGATACCTGTTGAACCGTCTGTTGCGGTCTTAGCGGTACTGAAGCTGCTAAGAGGGCCGCTAGACTGTGTTCGATAGCGAGGATTTTGTGATCCATCGCTCCTGCCGATGCCTGGGTGCCGGTACCGGTGGAAGCGGCTACGATCCCAGAACATGGCACCAGTAGTTCCGCAGAGGTGGAGGCCTCTGGAACATCCTGGATCCCCGTTAATGCTTTCGAGCCCGAAGACTCCCGCCGGGGCTGTTTTGCCGGTGAAGTATCCTCGAGGGAAACGCCAGTGGCATCTCGATACTTTGAAGGAGATTTACCCTTCGAGGACTGGCTAAGTCTTAGAAGACTTAAATTTGGTTACCTGAGATCCATGGGAGAAAGATGAAGCTCTAGAAGACGTCGATGCAACTGACATGGTGTCGGCGGCAAAAAGGGTACCGAGTTTTGCAGCTCTATTCTGCAGGCCCCTTTTGGTCATCCTCGTGCAGGAGAGACACTCCGTTGGACGATGTTCAGGACCCAAACATTTTAGATACCAATCATGGGTGTCGGTGACGGAAATGGTACCTGCCACATTTTGAGTATTTTTTGAAACCACTAGCTGGTTTCTCCATGCTTAAAGAAAAATAGGCCTAGTGCCCAAAATAGTGCCTAGCACCAGAAACAGGGAAAGATCCCTGATGAATGGCAGACGGGTGCCTGGGTGAGAATGTTCACAGTCTTGGCAAAGGCATATATTAATATGATTTGCAAGGGATTGTGGGAAATGTAGTCCATTCACACCAGACACAGCCGTTCACAATAATTAGTTGTGCTTGAGTGTAAAGCCAATAAGATATTTATTTATGGGGTTATTTCTCCCAACACAGATATGCTTGGTAGCACATAAAACAGGATACTTGCTTTCAGTGTTAAACTTAGAAAAACAAAATCAGGAAAACAACAGCTGAACTTGTCAGGCAATCAAATCAAAAGAATAAAGACCAGGATGGTAACAGAATGGTCTTTTCTGTAGGCTCTAGCTAATATTTTCTTAGCAGTGCTTTAATCAACAAACAAAACCCACAAAGTAGGGAAAAACTGTTCTTTTCAGGTTAACTTCTTATATCTTCACACATAGACTCAGAAATGATTTCCTCAGAGCTCACAAGCAATTAGGTAAGGCTCAATTGCTAGCAGTTACCCAGCTGAAACCCCTTAGCTGGCTTGCTTTCTACTGTGTGGCTCAAATCCTACTCAGGAGCTTTTCTGAGTAGATTAAAGAACAAGTTTGTATTTCTTTGTGATGGTTGTTATACTTTGTAACAGAAATTTACCAAAGGAGTTTAGACAGAGAGCAATCCATGTATTCACAGCCTGTATCTACCACCTCTCCCCCTTCTTCAACAATCATGGGTTCAAAATCATGGATTGGCACAGAGGAATTTCTCAATGGAGCACTTTCAGGAGAATACTTGTTTCCCTGCTGTCTTTCAAGGGTATAGCTAGGGCATAGATCAGTGTTCATACCTGAGCTTCCATTGCTATTAGAGTTCCTCTCTAAATAGCCTGGCCAGTATGTAGTCCAGTTCTTATGTCCAGCCTTCCAATCCAGATCCCTGGACACTGGATCTCTTCACATACCTTATGGCACGGGTCCTAGGGTCCCTTCCAAGTGCAGCCGTCTCCCTCACAGGTACCGTCTGGAGATTCCTAGCTCTGCAGCACCACTCCTCTGGTTTTCCCCAGTTCAATGGTGTATGCTGGCCTTCTGAATGTCTCCCAGTATACGTACTGCTCTGGACTCCTTTAGACCTCCCAAATGCTTTTCTCTTCTTTCTTCCAAAGGGTTTCTTGCCCTCTCTGATGGTCCGCACTGGCTTCTGCTTCTGATGATCCTCCAGATGATGAAGCTGTCCAAGATCATGAAGATGATCTCCAAGATGAATCTGAGGATCTCCCAGATGAAACTGAGGATGATTCTCTGTAGAATAAACTCTACCTTTATTCTGCTTAGATGAGTGCTCCACCCTAGCACAGCGCAGCTGTGCTGAATCAGGCCCTGCCCTTTGAGATGAGTGCTTGGGGATTACCTCATAGCCCTCCTGATTGAACACACGTTTCCCCACTTCAGCTCCTCTAATGGCTGTAGGAAACCTGGTGCATTCTGGGACTGGTAGTCTTTTATGGAAAAATTCTGTTTTCTTATTTCTACCAGAACTGACAGGTTGCTTGTTCAGAGTCACTTCACCTTTTCTATAGCTCCTTCCTGAGCTATGATAAGCTTCCTTATCACATGAAATAGAAGATTTTTTTTTTTAAGGAAAGAAGAAGAGAACTGGCGGTACTGGTAGGCGTTGAATGAAGGAAGACGCGACCACAAAAAAGAAGAATTAAAAGTAAATTTTCTGTGGTGACAGGGTATCACGTCCTGTCGGTTCCGCGGAAAACGAAGAACTGAAGTGAGAGAGGTACAGAGGCAGGAAGGCAGCACGCATGCGCTGTTGGATGCTCCCAAAAGCTTTCCTATTGGACGCTGAGGAGTGTTCCCGCACGGGCTCCGTCGGTACCGACGATACCTATATGTGAAGACTACATTCCTGCTTGTTCCTGGAGATAGAGGCATTATAATATCTTTTGTTTTATTCTCTATTCCTTTCTTTATGATTACCAGTATTCTATTTGCTTTCTTGGCCACTGCTGCACACTAGACAGAGGGTTTAAACATATTAGCCACAATGACACCTAAATCCTTTTGCTGGGTGGTGATTCCCAATGTGGAACCATGCATCATTTAAGTGTAGTTTGGGTAGTTCTCTAAGGGCATAACTTTGCACCTGCCAACTTTAAAAGTCATCTTCCATTTGAACACTCAGTTTTCCAATTTATCAAGGTCCTCTTGCAATTTTTGACAATCCTCTTGTGTTTTAACAATTTTGAATAATTTGGTATCATTTCGTGTTTTGTTATGAATGTTGTTGTTGTTAAGTGCCGTCGAGTCGGAGTCGACTCATGGCAATCCTCTGGATAGCTATCCTAAATTGTGTTCAGTCTTCAGTCAGGCGGCTCTTTGTTGACAAGACTGGTACCCGTAGCTACTATTATTGTATCGATCCATCTTATTGCTGGCCTTCCTCTTTTGCGTTGACCTTCTATCTTGCCAAGCATGATGTCTTTCTCTAATGATCTCTCTCTTCGCATGATGTGTCCAAAGTATGAAAGTCAAAGTCTTGTCATCTGAGCTTCTAAAGAAAGTTTAGGTTTGATCTCTACTACCGACTGGTTTATTCGGCAGTCCATAGTATACACAATATTCGCCGCCAGCACCATAATTCAAAGGCATCAATTTTCTTCCTGTCTATCTTTTTCACTGTCCAGCTTTCACATCCATATGATGTTATTGAAAATACCATGGCTTGAACAAGTCGGATCTTTGTATGGAGAGAGACATCTCTGCTCTTGAGAATCTTATCTAGGTCTTTCATAGCCATTCTGCCAAGAGCAATACGTCGTCTGATTTCTTGACTGCTTGTTGCTTCTTTATTGATAGTTGATCCAAGTAGGTTAAAGTTGTCCACGATTTCAATTTCTTCTCCTTCAACGATGAACCTGTTGATTATGCCAGTTGTCATGATCTTTGTCTTCTTTACATTAAGGTGCAGGCCCATTTTGAGACTATGTTCTTTGATTGTGAGAAGCAAATGTTTCAGATCATCTTCACTTTCAACCAGTAATGTGGTATTATCAGCACAGCGAAGGTTGTTGATGAGTCTTCCACCAATCTTCATACCTCTGTTGTCTTCATACAATCCTGCTTCTCTGATGATTTGTTCTGCATATAAATTAAACAGGTAGGGAGAAAGTATGCAGCCTTGTCTTACACCTTTGCTTATTTTAAACCATTCTGTTTCTCCTTGTTCCATTCGAACTATTACTTCTTGATCAATGTACATATTGTGCAAGAGTATGATCAGGTGTTCTGGTATGCCCATGCTTCTTAATGTGGCCCAGAGTTTCTCATGGTTTACACAGTCAAAAGCCTTGCTATAGTCGATAAAGCACAAATAGATATCCTTTTGGTATTCTTTAGTCTTTTTAAGGATCCATCTCACATCCGCAATGATGTCTCTCATTCCTCGCCCTTTCCTGAACCCTGCATGAACTTCAGGTAGTTCTTGTTCCAGGTATGGTTGTAGTCTCTTTTGAATAATCTTCAGTAGAATCTTGCTGGCATGTGGGATCAGAGCGATTGTGCGATAATTTCCACAGTCAGTTGGATTACCTTTCTTTAGTATTGGTATAAACACAGATCTTTTCCAGTCAGTTGGCCATGATGTTGTCTTCCATATTTCTTGGCAGAGCCTTGTAAGTACGGTAACAGCTGCATCAGATTGCTGTAATACTTCTATGGGAATGCTATCAATGCCTGGTGCTTTGTTCTTTGATAAGGCTTTCAATGCTGCTTCAACTTCTTCTTTCATCACCAATGGTTCCCGATCATAAGGTACAGGTTGAAACGGCTGTTGGTCCACTTGATCTTTATTATATAAAAACTCTGTATATTCCTTCCACCTTTTCTTGATCTTCTCAGCATCATTCAACATAGAACCTTGAGCATCTTGTAACATTCTAATTCGAGGCTGGAACGTTTATTTTAACTCTCATAGCTTTAGGAAAGCCGATCTTATTCTTCCTCTAATAGTTTCTGCTGCTATTTCCTTGCATGCGTTGTTGTAGTAGTTTTCCTTGTCCTGTCTTGCTGCACATTGGAAATCTCTGAGTTCTGTGATTGTCTTTCTTTCTCCTCTGGCTTTAGCTTCTCTGTGTTTCTGGGCAATTTTCATAGTTTCTTCCGTCATCCATTTTGGCCGTTTTTTTCTTTTTCACCTTTTGTAAAGACTTCTCGCTTTCTTCCAACACAATCTTCTTGATGTCATTCCATAACTCTTCTGGAGCTCTATCTTTTGTATCTAAAGCAGCAAATCAATTTTGCAGGCAGTCTTTAAATTCCAGTGGTATATTCTCAAGGTCATATTTTGCTGCATTCGTGAGTGGTTTGCTCTTTTTCAACTTTAGCTTGAGTATGCATACTAGTAGTTGATTATCTGTACCACAGTCAGCTCCAGGTTTTGTCTTTATTGATGTTATAGAGCTTTTCTATCGTTGACTTCCACAGATGTAGTCAATTTGATTTTTATACAATCCATTGGGTGAAGTCCATGTGTACAGTCACCGCTTGTGTTGCTGGAAGAAGGTGTTGGAGATGAATAGATAGTTGGTCTTGCAGAATTCTATGAGTCTTTCTCCAGCTTCATTTCTATTGCCAAGTCTTATTTTCCGACTACTTTACCTTCTTCTTTGCCAACTTTTGCGTTCCAGTCACCCATGACTATCAGGATATCCTGTTTGCATGTTCTGTCAATTTCAGCTTGTACTTGTTCATAGAACTCTTCAATTTCATTCTCTTCTGCAGCTGTTGTTGGGGCATATACTTGAATTATAGTTGCGTTGATAGGCATTCCTCGTAGACGAATAGAGATTAAGCATTCGCTGACTGCATTGTATTTCATTACAGTTCTTGCAAGTTTCTTCTTTATTATAAATGTGACACCATTTCTTCTTTGTCTTTCATTTCCAGCATGGTAGACCATCTGATGCAAAGTGCCCGATGCCAGTCCATTTCAGTTCGCTGACACCCAACAGATCAAGTTGTACACATTCCATTTCATTCTTGACCACCTCCAACTTCCCTTGGTTCATGCTTCGTACGTTCCATGCTCCAATGTGTAAGACATCTTTACAGCTTCTGACTCTCATTTCATGCGCAGCTACATCAGCAGTCAGACGTCCTGAGGGCTTTGATCCAACCACATCATAAATGCTGGCTTTACTCTGAAAAGTCTTCAGCTCTTCCCCAATAGCTAGTTGAGTGCCTTCCGACCTACTACTACTACTACTACTACTATTCAGCACTTGTAAAGCGCCACGCACGCAGCGCTGCAAAGCTGACCTAACAAGAGGTAGCCAACATACAAGAGACATTCCCTGCCCGTCAGAGTCAAACTCATCGGAGCTTATAATCTAGTTAGAACAAACATAAGTTAGAACAGTATAGGGCATTAGTCAGTTCTGCGCAAGGTAGAGCATTAGTCAGTTCTGCGCAAGGTACGGTTTGGTCAGTAGTTTGGTCATAAATGATGACAGGGGTTAGGGTTAGATGAGGAAGGAGTCAGGATCTGAATGCAACCTGGGGGTCTCATCTTCCAGCACTATAGCACAATTTGTTTTGTTGTAACTGTCCATTGGGTTTTCATGGCAAGATACAGAAGTAGACTGCCGGGCCTTTCTTCCACGCAGTTTAAGTTTGGTGTTGTTGCCATTGTCACAGAAATGTGATCCTCCGCCGTCAACACTATCCCATTCTGCTGCTGCCCAGATGGGTGGTTTGTCTTGGTCTGGCACCTCAGCAGAGACCTGTCCATCTTGGGAGACCCTGCCAGTAGTTAAACTACCGACAGTTTAGCTCTCAGCATCACTGATGCACACAAGCCCTCACAGCACGACAAGCTGCAAACCAAGTGAGGGTTGTTATGAAAATACTTTAAAAAGTTTTTATTATGCACTTTCCTTCTCGAGTTTATAAGATATAAGATGTACAGACAACCTATCAAGATGTTCTTATAAATTCCTTTTAGTCAGGCCTGTGGCTACCAATATGTTAGGAAATATTTCTGCATCTTTCAGTCACATTTTCTTGGTCTTCTTCCTCTCCATCTCTACCAGTGGAGATGGTAGAGATGAGGACAGTATCTGAATTCAAAGAAGCATGGGACAAACAGAGAGGATCTCTAAAGGAAAAAAGGGGACTGTTGTAGTAGTTGATATAGAAGGACAGACTAGATAGGCTATATAGTCTTTTTCTGTTGTCATGTTTCTATGTTTCCACCTGATATACAGAATGTTCGCTTGGAAATGACACCTCTATAATCAATGCTGTTTTCATGTTTTTCTCCTTCTGTCCTGTTTCACTGCATCCAGCTTTTCATCAGTCGGAATGGGGATATCCCAGGGGATCACAACCATTTCATTTTCCATAATTCTCTTAGAGCTATAAAAGGTAGTTACTCACCTGTAGAGGTGTTCTCTGTGAACAGCAGGAAAGGTCCTCACTTATGGGTGATGTCATCCAACATAAGAAATACCATACTGTTTCAGACCAAGGTCCATCAAGCCCAGTATCCTATTTCCAACAGTGGCCAATCCAGGTCACAAGTACCTGGCAGGTTCCCAAAAAGGTACGCAGGATCCACAATGCTTGTCTCGGGGTAAGAAGTAGATTTCTCGGGTCCTCTTTAATAACGGTCTATGGGCCTTTCCTCCAGGAACTTGTCCAAGCCTTTTTTTTTTTAAACCCAGCTACACTAACAGCCTTTTTTACTACATTCTCTGGTAATGAATTCTAGAGTCCTGAAGTCCCACCTCCAGTCTAGCAGCACCCCTGTTGCCATGGAGGAGAGAGGTCACGTGACAGGAGAGCATCACCCTGGTGTGGCAGGAAGTGATCCTGTAACTAGGACCTGTCCTCCAGGTGATGTAAAACCCTCTCACACCGAGGAAGCTTCTCCAGGGCCATGTGCCCATGAGGGAAGGGTTAGGACAGCCGTTATAGTTGGTGATTCGATCATTAGGCATATAGATAGCTGGGTGGCTGGTGGACGTGAGGATCGCCTGGTAACATGCCTGCCTGGTGCGAAGGTAGCGGACCTCACGCGCCACCTAGATAAGGTCTTAGATAGTGCTGGGGAGGAGTCTGCTGTCTTGGTACATGTCGGTACCAATGACATAGGAAAATGTGGTAGGGAGGTTCTGGAGGCAAAATTTAGGCTTTTAGGTAGGAAGTTGAAATCCAGAACTTCCAGGGTAGCATTCTCCGAAATGCTTCCTGTTCCACGCGCAGGACCCAAAAGGCAGGCAGAGCTCCGGAGTCTCAATGCGTGGATGAGACAATGGTGCAGAGATGAGGGTTTTGGATTTGTTAGGAACTGGGGAACATTCTGGGGAAAGGAGGGGCTCTTCCGAAGGGATGGGCTTCACCTTAACCGGGATGGAACCAGGCTGCTGGCATTAACCTTTAAAAAGGAGATAGAGCAGCTTTTAAACTAGATATTAGGGGAAAGCCGACAGTCGCCCAAGAGCGGATGGTTCGGAAGAATGTATCCTTGAAGGATACTACCAAAAGCAGAGAGGTTCCACAAAAGAGTAAAGTAGCCCAAATGCCCTCAAATATGGAGCAGACAGAGCTTAAAGATCCCAATTTACCCATGTCTAACAATAGCCAAATTAACATGAATAAAATACATTCTCTAAAATGCTTGTATGCAAATGCTAGAAGTCCAAAGAATAAGATGGGAGAGTTAGAATATATAGCACTAAATGAAAGGTTAGATATGATTGGAATATCAGAGACATGGTGAAAGGAGGACAACCAGTGGGACACTGTGATACTTGGGTACAAACTATATCGTAATGATAGAGCTGATCAAATTGGTGGAGGGGTTGCGCTCTATGTTAGAGAGGGCATTGACTCAGAAAGGATTAAAGTTTTGCAGGAAACAAAATCTGCTGTAGAATCTATATGGATTGAAATTCCATATAAAAGGGGGAAGGCGATGGCAGTGGGGGTGTACTATCGAGCACCTGGCCAGAATGACCAAATGGATGATGAAATGCTCAAAGAAATCAAGGAAGCTAACAAAAGTTACAGCGCAGTAATAATAATGGGTGATTTCAATTACCCCGGTATCGACCGGGTCAGTTTCACGTCAGGACATGCTAGGGAGATAAAGTTCCTAGATGAAATAAATGACTGCTTCTTGGAGCAGCTGGTTCATGAACCGACCAGAGGGGAAGCCATATTAGACCTAGTCCTTAGTGGAACACCAGATCTAGTGCAAGAGATAAGGGTGTTGGGGCCACTTGGCAATAGTGATCATAGCATGATCGTGTTTGATTTAATTAGTGGAGGAGGGATAGTAAGGAAATCCACAGTACTACCTTTTAACTTTCGAAAGGGAGACTATGATAAAATGAGGAAAACAGTTAAGAAAAAACTAAAAGGAGCAGTTGCGAAGGTTAAAGACGTACATCAAGCTTGGGTGTTGTTGAAAAAATACTATCTTGGAAGCCCAGACCAGCTGTATTCCACGCTTTAAGAAAAGTGGAAGGAAGTCCAAAAAACTGCCAGCATGGTTTAAAGGTGAGGTCAGAGAGGCTGTTGTTGCCAAAAAAGCATCTTTCAGGAAATGGAAAAAAGAGCCAAACGACGAAACCTGGGAAAAGCACAAGCACTGGCAAGTCAAATGCAAGGCATTGATAAGGCAGGCAAAGAGAGAATTTGAGAAGAAGCTTGCTACGGAAGCAAAAACGCGAAATAAAGACCTTTTCAAGTACATTCGTAGCAAAAAACCTGTGAGAGAGTCAGTTGGTCCATTAGATGATAAAGGGGTTAAAGGAGCACTAAGAGGCGACAAGGCGATAGCGGAGAGACTGAATGAATTCTTTGCTTCGATCTTTACTGAGGAAGATATAGGGATGTTACCCATGACTGAAGTGGTATTTAAAGGTGCGGAAGAATTGGAGGAAATATCGATACATCGGGAAGATGTCTTACAACTATTAGATAAACTGAAGAGTAGCAAATCACCTGGGCCGGATGGTATACATTCAAGGGTGTTGAAAGAACTGAAATATGAGATTGCAGAACTGCTATCAGTAATCTGTGAACTATCATTAAAATCATCTCTAATACCTGAAGATTGGAGGATCGCCAATGTAACACCAATTTTTAAAAAGGGTTCCAGGGGTGATCCGGGAAACTATAGACCGGTGAGCCTGACGTCAGTACCGGGAAAAATGGTAGAAACCATCATAAAGAATAAAATTACTCAGCATGTAGATAGTCACAACCTAATGGGAGACAGCCAACATGGCTTTAGACAAGGAAGATCTTGTCTTACTAATCTGTTATGTTTTTTTGAAGGAGTGAATAAACAGGTGGACAAAGGTGAGTCGGTTGATATTGTGTATCTGGACTTTCAGAAAGCCTTTGACAAGGTCCCTCATCAGAGACTTTTGGCAAAACTAAAGAGTCATGGGATAGGAGGCAATGTACTATTGTGGATCAGGAACTGGTTAAAAGATAGAAAGCAGAGTTCCGGTGACGTCACCAGGCAGCATGGCGGTGCCCTAGACCGGCTCCGCCGATTTTCCCCTGCATCTGGCGTAAAAAGCATCCCCCGACGTGGACATCGCTGACCGAGAGACCAGAGCAAGGTTGGAAGCACCCCCTGAGCGCCCCGATGCTTTTTCTAAAAGCCGCGACCGCACGTAGCGCAGCACCGGTCGGCTTGTGTTCAGGCAGCATGGCGGCGGGCTTTTGAGGAGATTATTCGCTCCCCCCCCCTCCTCTCCATAAATACCGGCGAAGTTGGCGGGCCGGAGGACCGTCTGATCGGGGGTGACCCCTTGCACTGAGGAGAGCGGTGTGGCTGTTAGCTGATGGGCAGAAGATCGAGGGTTTTCCCTGCGGCGGGCTCAGAGCTGAGGGCCTGGCTGCGCTGGAGCTGCCCGACCACGTGGCCGCCAATACAGTGGAGGGGAAGCAAGGAGGACCAGGCCTGACGCAAACTTGCCCCCTGCGACGGATGGAGCCGCAGTTTGGCCATCTCCCCTGGCTCTGAGGAAACTCGGTCCCTGCGGTGTTCGGACGGAGGCCCCCCCTCCTCCCTGTGCACTTCTTTCTGGTCCTGTGGCATCCATTTGGGCCCATTTTCTGAGTTTTTCGGGACTGCTCTTGGCTGCCAAATTTGTCCATCAGTGAAACCGTAGGAGAGCAGTTGAATATCACCCCAGGAGTGGTCCCTTCTGGGGAGGACCTGTGGAGCCCACTGAGGGGCTGTCTGGTGGTGTGGAGTGGCTGCCTGGACGCACACTGAGTTAGCGATGGCTGGCAAAAAGCCTGGGACTGATTTAAAGGCCTTTTCCTTTAAAGGGGGAACTGGTATGAAGACCCCTGTGAGCAAACTGGCGAATGGGGGCAGCACAGTGGCAGAGAAGGGAGAAGAAGCTGGGGGTGTCACGCCGGGCACTGCAGGTGACATTTTGAGCTTGCGAGCAGACTTGAAAAACTGGTTTGAATCTACACAATCTGAGATTTCCACACTTAAGTTGGAGGTTCAGAACTGGTTTAAGGACTTGAAAGGTGATATGCAAATGCTTGGCACCCGGATAGAGGAGCTGGAAAACAGAACAGAGGAGCATGATGAACAGCTTGGGATTGCGTCTCAGCGCACTGTGGCGCTGGAAGAAGCGCAGGGCGATATCCTACAAAAACTGGAGGATCTTGAAAACCGCTCCCGCCGATCCAACATCCGGATACGTGGCCTCCCAGAAGGCGATGGAGCTGTTAATTATGTGGCTTTAGCGGAAGAATTCTGTGGCGCTGTTCTGAAAGCTGCTGATATGGACATAGAAGGGGTGTGTCTCAGAGTGGATCGGGCCCATCGGTCTTTGGGGCCGAAACGCGATAATAGAGCCCGGGATATTGTTTGCTGCCTACATGAATATCGATCCAAAGAGCTGGTATTCCGGGCGGCGCGGAAGCTGGGGAAACTCAACTGGCATGGAGCGGATGTGGAAGTGTTTGCTGACCTTTCTAGTATCACTATGAGAAAGCGCAGGGAGTACCAGCAGGTGACGAAACGGCTTCGTGAAGAGAATGTGCGCTACCGGTGGTTGTTTCCTGTGGGCCTGCAATTTACTATCAACACGAAATCCTATGTGGCGCATTCAGTAGAGGCAGCCATTGAAGGGCTACAGCAGGCGGGATGGGCAAATCTGCCGACGAGTGCCCCGGATGATCAGCGGGCGAGAGTGGGAGAAGACCCACCTAGACGCCCCCAGACGAGCTGGAGCAGAGTGTCTGGCGGGGAGTGGAGGCTACGGAAGACAAGGCCGGCATTGCAACCTGCAGAGTTGGCCTCCTGAACTGTGGGGTATTGTTTGGTTTGTATAAAGGGGATTTCGACAATTTGGTTGAGGATGGGAGAGGGGTGTGGGGAGAGCCAGGGGGGGCGGGGTTAACATACCCACTTTGAATCGTATATTTAATGTTTGAAGGGGAGAAGAGGAAAAAAAAAAAAAAAAAAAAGGAACAATACAAAAGATAAAAACAAAAAAAAAGAAAAAAAAGAAAAAAAGCAATGAGGGGGTGTAGTTGATATGATCCGCTGCCAAGACACATCATGTGGGGTCTTTGACTTAGGCCTGCTGCAGGGGTCACTTATAATCTGTTATTACATGTTGTTATTCAATTGCTGTGTTGTGTGGGATTTGGGGGAGGGGGACTTGGTGGAGAAATTGGCAGGCCTTTTCGCATACGAGGGAATGTTATTGAGCTGTGTACCAGTGCCCGGGGTAGAAACTAAGCAACGAGCGGGGAGGCTGCACAGGCTGACGTGACCTGGAACCGATCTACTTGTTGGATCGGGCGGTGCGTTGGGGGGTGGGGGGAGGGGGGTTGGTAGGTGGGGGCGAGATAGAGGGGGGGGAGGGGGGGAGAGAGGGGGGGAGGGCAAACAGGGACCCGGGGGGGCTACGACTAATGGTGTTAAGGGGAGAGACTATGGCCACACTTAAATTAGTGACTATCAATGTTAGGGGTTTAAACTCCTACTATAAAAGACAACTGTTTTTTAAGGAATGCTCTAGATTAGAGGGGGATATCATATTTATACAGGAGACCCACTTGCTATCTAAAGAAGAGGGTCGCATGCGCCATCCCCGCTTCCCACAACAATATTTTGCTTCCAATAAGCGGGAGAAGAAAAAAGGCGGGGTGGGCCTACTGTTGTCCAATAGGGTACTGGGACAGGTGGAGGAGGTGATTAGGGACAAAGGGGGGCGGTATGTGGTGGTTAAGTTAAGGTGGGGTCAGCAGCTGTACACTTTGGCTAGTGTATATGCCCCCAACACTGAACAGGCAGCTTTCTTTGGGGAGCTTGAGACAGTTCTTCTCAACAAGGGGGACGGGCAGTTAGTGAGCGGGGGGGACTTTAACGTGGCCCTTAATCCTCTAGTTGACACCTCGCAAGGTGCAGCATCCACGACGAGGAAGCATCGCTTCCGTTTGAAACGTATGATGGAAACTTTGGAGGTGGTGGACCTTTGGCGGGAGACGCACTATGGCGAGCGGGACTATTCGTTCTTTTCTCCTGTACATGGGGGGTTTTCGCGGATTGACCTGTTGCTTATTGATAAAGCGTTGATGGCTGAGGTGGCTGATTGTGCAATTCGAGAGCAGACGTGGTCGGATCACGCCCCGGTTGTTTGTACTTTACAACTTGGGAACTCGCGACCTCCTAAGAAGTGGTGGACATTGAACGAGTCCTTGCTAGAGGATGCGGAGGTGGTGCAGCAGATCCGGTGTGATGTAGAAAAGTACCTGCTCCTAAATGATAATGGGGAATGCTCACCGGGAATTGTGTGGGACTGTTTAAAGGCGGTGATCCGTGGGAGGCTGGTGGCCCTCGGTGCTCGTAAAAAGAAATTGCGGTTGGAGAAGCAATCCGAATTGTTGGCTATGATAGGTGAGCTGGAAAGTCGTATGAAACGAGGGGAGCAGGAGGTCTCCCTGGCAGGGCAATTGCGGAAGGCGCAGTTGGAATTAAGTGAATTGAATATGCAAGAGATCAGACACAAATTAAGCCTGCTACAGCAGAAGTTCTTTGAATTCGGCAATAAGGCGGGAAGGCTGCTGGCCCGCCGGGTTAAGAAGCTGGCTGTCAGGAACGCTATCCTGAAGGTGCGAGGGAAAGAGGGTGGAATGCTGTGGTTGGGGAGAGAAATAGAAGATCGCTTTGTTCAATACTATCGGGAGCTATATACGCCGGAAACTGATGTGTCAAAGGCCGCGATCAGGGACTTTCTGGATACTGTTCGCCTACCCAGACTATCGGAAGCAGATTCGGGGGGTCTTTCAACTCCCATTGGGGAAACTGAGGTCCTAACGGTGATTAAAGGCCTGAGACCCCACAAAGCCCCCGGCATGGATGGGCTTCCTAACCGTTTTTACAAAGTCTTTGCGGGGTGCTTGGTTGGGCCTTTGGTGCGAATGTATAATTCCTTTAAGGGGGATGGTATCTTACCACCCTCCCTGAGGTTGGCAGGGGTTAGTATTTTATATAAGGAGGGGAAGGATCCCCTAGAATGCGGCTCTTATCGGCCTATCTCGCTTTTAGGCAGTGACCTTAAGATCTTTACTCGCGTCCTGGCCAATAGACTGCTCCCGTTTATGGGACAATTGGTTCACCCAAACCAATCAGGATTTGTGCCGGGGCGCTACACATCAGATAACATTCGCAGAGTGCTGAATTTAGTGTGGAAGGGGGGTAGAGAGGGGGCAGAGATGGCATTGTTGGCGGTGGATGCTGAAAAAGCATTTGATCGGGTGAGTTGGCCTTTTCTTTTTGCGACGCTAGAGCGAGTGGGGATCGTGGGGCCTTTCTTGGACTGGGTGCGTGCTCTGTATTGGCACCCACTAGCTTGCTTAAAAATTAACGGCTCCACCACCCAAGTTTTCGAGTTGCATCGAGGGACGCGTCAGGGATGCCCACTCCCACCCCTGCTGTTTATACTTGCCATGGAACCGCTGGCCCAGAGGGTCCGGGACAGTATGGAAGTGCGTGGGGTAGCGGTGTATGGGCAGCAGCACAAGATATCTCTTTTTGCTGATGATGTCCTGTTTTTTGTTTCTGACCCTATGCGATCTTTTCCGGCTATCCTGAACGAACTGGACAGGTATGGCGCCTTGTCAGGGTTTCGTATGAACCCTACGAAATCAGAGGTCCTGAATCTCACTGTGGTTGGGGAGACCGTGGCGGCTCTCAGGGGGTCTTTCCCCTTCCGTTGGGCCAAGACTAGTATTAGGTACCTTGGAGTGCAGCTTACCGGCCAGAGACGCGATCTGTTTCGAGAGAATTTCATGCCTGCCCAGGGTAAAGTCATGCGGGAGCTTGAGAGGTGGGGGGCCTATGAGGTTTCTTGGCTAGGTCGAATAGATTTGATCAAGATGATTTTAGTGCCACGCCTCCTCTATCTGTTTATGAATTTGCCAGTCGAGGTCCCCAGGTCGTACCTGCGGAAGCTACAGGATAAGCTGATGTTTTTTGTGTGGCAGGGTCGGCGGCCGCGGGTGGCCCGGCATATCCTATATGCACCTCGACGTTTGGGGGGTATGGGGATGCCTCAATTGAGTAGATATTATGAGGCGGCCCAGGTGCGGGCGGTCTTTGAATGGCTTTTGCGGGATGCAGCTGAGTGGGTGGAGTTGGAACAATTGGATTTGGGGGGGGGAGACGCCTCTCATATCTGGTGTGGGTGAGGGACGCTGGCGCTGTGATAAAAGGTGGCGGAAACCCTTATGTAGCGCTTACTATGCGCTATTGGTTGAAATGGCGCTCCCGGTGGTACGGCAATCGGGGGTGTTCAAGGTTTATGCCCCTGTTGGACAATCCCGACTTTCCGCCAGGGCGGTGCGATCCTGCCTTCCAGCGATGGGCAAGTCAGGGGTTGCAACATGTAGGGCAGTTTAAGGATGGGGCGGATTGGGTGACCTTTGAGGATCTATGAGTTGAATTCCCAGTGCTGGTGGGGGATAGGTATCAATTTTTGCAAGCGCGTCATTTCTGCAACAGCTTGGGCAGTTGGGGGGGAGAGGGGCAAGGGGCTGTTGTAGATGGGTTGGTAGAGGGGGGACGGTTAAGGGTCTGATTTCCCGGTTGTACGGGCTAATGGACACCGGGGATAGGGGAGGGTGGGCCCACAAGAAAGCTTGGGAGCGAGACTTACTCAAATGTTGGGATGAGGCCCAATGGGAAGCAGTTTACAAAGGGTTATTTAAGGGGATCCTATCTAGCTCTCTCTTGGAGCAAAACTATAAGGTGCTCTATAGATGGCACCTGACGCCCCAACGTCTACAGAAATGGAGTGGGGGCCAGGGGCTCTGCTGGAGAGAGTGTGGAGGGTTAGGATCCGTTATGCACATCTGGTGGGAATGCCCTAAGCTTCAGCCCACGTGGGGTATGGTTGCAGAGTGGATGGGGCAGGTCCTGGGTGACGGTATCGTTTTAGGCCCCTGTATGGCCCTGCTGAATGTGGGGGGGGGGGGTCAAAGTGGTGTAGGGTGGTGTGCGGGGCTGTGCGACTCTTGATAGCGAGGAAGTGGAGGGCTGTCTCCCCGCCTACCTTGGAGGAAGTACAAAGGCGAGTAGAACACCTCTCATTAATGTACCGCCTTACCGCTCTCCGCCAGCAGCGGCTGGCTCGGTTTCAGGAAATCTGGGGCCCTTATCTTAGATGGGTTAATGAGCCACCCCAGCGAGAGCTCCCGGAGGTGTCTTAGGGGATGAGGGGCTTTTAGCCTGTGCCATACTGCCTCGGAGGTGCTGGGAGTCCTGTTTACAGCTACTTAGACAAGACTTTTGATCTGGCCCATTGCCCCTGGCATTGATTGATTGTTTTATGTCACTGATGAGAAGTATCTTCATGGTCTGATCTCTACTCCATGACCATATTCAGTGTTGTAATAAGGGGTAGCCTGCCTGGGGGGGGGGAGGGAGGGGAGGGGAGGGGAGGGGGGGAGGGGGGGGTTGGTACGGGATGTAAAAGAATGTAGTTTTTCTACTGTTAGCTCTGTATAAGGAATTTTGTGTTCTTGTTTATTGTTCTTGCGTTGTGGAATTCTTAATAAAAACTTTATTGGAAAAAAAAAAAAGATAGAAAGCAGAGGGTAGGGCTAAATGGCCAATTTTCCCAATGGAGAAAGGTGAATAGTGGTGTACCACAGGGATCTGTGCTGGGTCCGCTGCTTTTTGACATATTCATAAATGACCTGGAAAGTGGAATAACGAGTGAGGTTATCAAATTTGCAGATGACACAAAACTATTTAAAGTTGTTAAAATCCAAGAGGATTGTGAAAAATTGCAAGAGGATCTTGATAAATTGGAAGACTGGGCATCAAAATGGCAGATGAAATTTAATGTGGACAAGTGCAAGGTTATGCACCTAGGGAAGAACAACCCAAACTATGGTTACACGATGCAAGGTTCCACATTAGGAACCACCACCCAGGAAAAAGATTTAGGCATCATTGTGGATACCATGTTAAAACCCTCGGCCCAGTGTGCAGCGGCGGCCAAGAGAGCAAATAGAATGCTAGGTATGATAAGGAAAGGAATGGAAAATAAAACAAAAGATATTATAATGCCTCTATATCGTTCCATGGTGAGACCGCACCTTGAATATTGTGTGCAATTCTGGTCGCCGTATCTTAAAAAGGATATAGAGATTTTAGAAAAGGTACAGAGAAGAGCCACCAAAATGGTAAAGGGGATGGAAGGATACTCCTATGAAGAAAGGCAAAAAAGGTTAGGGCTCTTTAACCTGGAAAAGAGACGGCTGAGGGGAGATATGATAGAAGTCTATAAATTAATGAACGGAGTGGAACGGGTAAACGTAGATCGATTGTTTACCTTATCAGAATATAGAAAGACTAGGGGACATGCAATGAAGCTACAGGGTAAACTATTTAAGACTAATAAAAGAAAATATTTTTTCACTCAACGTGTAATCAAACTCTGGAATTTGTTACCGGAGGATGTAGTAAAGGCTGTTAGTGTAGCTGGGGTTAAAAAAGGTTTGGACAAGTTCCTGGAGGAAAGGTCCATAAACCATTATTAAGAAGTGACCGAAGATATCAATGCTTGACCCAGTACAAGCATTGTGGAACTTGTGTCTCTTGGGGAAACTGCTAGGTACATATGACCTAGATTGGCCACTGTTGGAAACAGAATACTGGGCTTGATGGACCTTGGTCTGACCCAGTATGGCATATCTTATGTTCTTATGAGTTTGACTACATGTTGTGTAATAAAAATATTTTCTTTTATTAGTCTTAAATGGGTTACATTGTAGTTCATTGCGTCTTCCCTAGTCTTTCAACGTTTTGATGGCCTAAACAACTGATCTATGTTTACCTGTTCCACTCCATTCATTAATTTATAGACCTCTATCATAACCCCTCTCAGCCATCTCTTTTCCAAGTTAAAGTTTTAAGCCTTTCCTCAAAGAAGTAACCTTCCATCCACTTTACCATATTGATGGCTCTTCTTTGTACCTTTTCTAATTCTGCTATGTTCTTTTTAAGATTTGGAGACCAGAACTGCACAAAATATTCAAGATACGGTCACACCATGGAACGATACACAGGCACTATAGTATCCTTGGTTTTATTCTCCATTCCTTTCGTTATGATTCCTAGCATTCTATTTGCTTTCTTGGCCGCCGCTGCACACTGGGTTTCAACATATTATCCACGATAACGCCTAAATCTTTTTCCTGGGTGGTGGTTCCTAATATGGAACCTTGCATCGTGTAACCATAGTTTGGGTTGCTCTTTCCTAGCTGCATAAATCTGCACTTGTCCACATTAAATTTCATCTGCCATTTGGACATCCAATCTTCCAATATATCAAGGTCCTCTTGTAATTTTTCACAATCCTCTTGTGTTTTAACAACTTTAAATAATCTGGTATCATCTGCAAATATGATCACTTCACTCATTATTCATCTATTTCCAGGTCATTTATGAGTAAGTTAAAAAGCAGCGGGCCTAGCATAGATCCCTGGTGTACTCCACTATTCACCTTTTTCCATAGAGAAATTGGCCATTTAGCACTATCCTCTGCTTTCTTTTAACTAGTTCCTGATCCACAATAATACACTGCCTCCTATCCCATGACTTTTTCATTTTGCCAAGAGTCTCTCATGAGGGACCCTGTCAACTAGGTTTTCTGAAAATCCAGATACACTATGGGGTATGTTTACTAAACAGCGGTAGTGGCTTCCGTGTGATATCAGAGCCGCGGCCTTATTGTGGGGCCGCAGCTCCGATATCACGTGGAAGCCACTACTGCTGTTTAGTAAACATACCCCTATATCAACTGTCTTATCTTTATCTATCTGTTTATTCATATCTTCAAAAAAATATAACAGATTAGTAAGACAAGACTTTCCTTGACTAAATCCATGTTGGTTTTCTCCCATTAAACCATGACTATCTACATGTTCAGTAATTTTATTCTTTATAATGGTTTATACCATTTTGCCCAGTACTGACATCAGGCTCACTGGTCTGCAGTTTCCTGGATCACGTGGAACCCTTTTTAAAAACTGGCATTACACTGGCCATTTTCCAGTCTTCCGGTACTACAGATGATTTTAATTACTAATAGTAGGTCGGCGATTTCATATTTTCAGTTCTTTCAACACCCTTGGATGTATACCATCCGGTCCAGGTGATTTCCTACTCTTCAGTTTATCAAATAAATGTAATACATTTTCACGATTTATCAATATTTCTTTCAATTATTCCAATACATCACCTTTAAGTACCATTTCAAGCATGGGTAACTTCCCTACATCTTCTTCACTAAAGACTGAAGCAATTCATTCAGTCTTTCCACTATGGTCTTGTCCTCCTTTAGCTCCCCTTTTATCCCTCTATTATCTAATGATCCAGTTGACTCTCTCACAGTTTTTTTGCTACGAATATAGTTGAAAAAGTTTTTATTATGCTTTTTTGCTTCCATGGCAAGCTTTTTTTTCAAATTTTCTTTTTGCCTGCCTTATCAAAGCCTTGCGTCTAACTTGCCAGTGCTTATGATGTTTCCTGTTTTCATCATTTGACTCCTTTTTCCGTTTCCTAAAAGATGCTTTATTGGCTACAACGGCCTTTCTGACCTCACCTTTAAACCATGCTGGCAGTTTTTTGGCCTTCCTTCCGCTTTTCTTAAAGCATGGAATACGTCTGGTCTGGGCTTCCAAGATAGTATTTTTAAATAATGACCATGCTTGATGCAAATCTTTAGCCTTTGCAGCTGTTCCTTTTAGTTTTTTCTTAACTATTTTCCTCATTATATCATAGTCCCCCCCCTTTGAAAGTTACCCCACATGGGAGCATTCCCAGCTCTTTCTGGAAGCTTTTGGAAGCTGCAGCGTACATGCACACATCTTCCTACCTGACACTGTGATGCCCTCTTATACTCAATTTAATTAAAGAGTTGAGGAAAATTCAACTCCTAACGAAGGTGAGAGGTGTATGTTCACAGAGAACATCTGCTTCGGGTGGGTAACTACCTTTTGTCGGTGGACAAGCAGGAAGAAAGTCCTCATGTATGGGACTCCCTAGCTACAGTCTACCTTGAACAAAAAAAAGGGATTAGTAAGCGGAGGAATAGCCTAGTGGCTAGAGCCTAGTACCTAAGAGATCAGGGTTCAATTCCACTGGCACTCCTTGTCACTTTGGGTACTCCATTGCCTCGGAAGAAAAGGTCATACCTTGCTAAGAAAATACAGGGGCTGCTCGGTCAGCAGGAGTCAGCATTGACTTGATGGCACTTTAAAAAAATAGCCTAACTGGGGGAACAGAACTCTTTTTGGCAGCAACAAGCCTTTTATATCTTATGTACTATTTTTTTTTTCTTTTAAATTTTAAGGTAACCTGAACAGCAAGATATGGGTCTAGGGGGGATAGAGTTGAATTCTACTCCACAAACAGATTTTGAAGTACTGATTTGTCAAAGCTGCTATCACTTTAGGAATCCACATTCAGGCAGTAGTGAGATGTGAATGTATGGATTGTAGTCTATGTTGCAGCCTTGCAAATCTCTTCCATGGAGAGCGAGTGCAAGTGGGCCATCGATGCAGCCATGGCTCTGACATTATGAGCCATGACAAGCAAAAGGATTTATGGAGCATTCCTCACATCAAACAGCAAACCTCTTCCATTTAAAAGAATAAGATGTTGTTGAGCCCTCCTTGAGGCCAAGTAGACACTGATGACACCAGCTGGCATATTGAGAGCAAACAAAGTTAGACTCTCAACATCCAAGCTTTGAGGGCCACATACTTGATTTGGGATGCAACATTGCTCTGTCCTCCTGTGACATCAAATCTGGTGATTGTCTGAGCTGTTTTGGATCCTGAATGGAAAGTTCTAAAAGTAGAGGGAACCATTGTTGTCTGGGTCAATACGGAGCAATGAGAATTATCATACCCTTGTCTGTTTTCAGCCTCAGGAGGGTCTGGGCAATGAGAGGTATTGGAAAGTACGCGTACAGAAGACCCTCCCCCCATTCAAGGAGGAACGCATCTGAGACTAGTTTGCTGTGTGACCCCACCTTGGAGCAGAACTGACCACCTAGGCATTCTGAGGAATTGCAAAAAGTTTCAATAGAGTAGACATAAAGGAAGGAGTAGATAACATGAGGAGGGATCTAGCTAAGCTTGAAAAATGGTCACGAATTTGGCATCTGAGATTTAATGCTAAAAAATACAGGGTCATGCATTCCGGCTGCCAAAATCCAAGGGAGCGGTACAGTGTAGGGAGTGAAGTACTTCTGCCCATAAAGGAAGAGCAGGAGCTGGGCGTGATTGTGTCTGATTATCTTAAAGTAGCTAAACTGGTAGAAAAGGCTTACAACGAAAGCTAGAAGATGCTTGCTTGGATGCATAGGAAAAGGAATGGCCAGCAGAAAAAGTAGGTGATAGTGCCACTGTATAAGTCTTTGGTGTGACCTGTGATAAGGAAGCTTATCATAGCTCAGGTAGGAGCTATAGAAAAGATGATGTGACTCTGAACAAGCAACCTGTCAGTTTTGGTAGAAGTAAGAAAACAGAGTTTTCACATAAAAGACTACCAGTCCCAGAATGCACCAGGTTTCCAGCAGCCATGAGAGGGGCTAAAGTGAGAAAACGTGTGTGCAATCAAGAGAGCTATGAGGTAATCCCTAAGCACTCATCTAAAAGGGCAGGACCTGATTCAACACAGCTGCGCTGTGTTAGGGAGGAGCACACATTAGAACAGAATAAGAATAGAGCTTATTCTTCAGATAATAGCTTCAGGAAAAGATACAGCAACGGCTACAAGCACCAACATCACTTGGAGAAACAGAAGCCAAGCCAAGCGGATAGAGAGAGAAGGAAACTCTCTGGAAGGAAAAGAAGGAAGGCTATTGGAAGGTCTGGGAGATTCCAAGGCAGTACCTATACTGGGAGGTGTTCCAAGTGCCAGCAGAGTCCATTGGACTGGAGTCAGCCAGAGGAATGGATTGGCAGAGATAGGAATCACCAGGGGCTACCTGGAAGAGAGAAGACTGCACGTGGAAAGGACTTTCAGACCAAGGCCAGAAGGTATGTGAGAGGAGATCCAGTGTCCAGGGATCAAGATTGGAAGGCTGGACATCAGAATTGGATTACATACTGGCCAGGCTATACAGAGAGGAATTATGATAGCAGGAGAGGCTCAGGTATGAACACTGATCCAGACCCTATCTATAATAGAGAATGGCAGCAAGGGAATAAACATTCTCATGATAGTGCCTTAATGAAAGACTCGTCTGTGCCAATGTATGATAGTGACCCTATGCTGATTGATGAAGGGGGAGATACAGCAGATGAAACTATTAATTACATGGACTGTTCTTTATCCAAGTGCTATTGCTAGCTTTCTGTGAGCAAACACATCAGCCATCACAAAGAAACCTAACTTTGTTCTTATTTCCACTGCAAAACAGCTCTTAAAGCAGGATTTGGGTTCACACAGTAGCAGCCAGCCAGCTAAAGGGTTTCAGCTGGTCAATTGATAGTAATTAAAGCTGCACATGATTGTGTGTGTGAGCAAGGAAGAATCACTGCAGGATCTGTGTGGAAAATAAGCAGAAGTTAACCTAACAAGCAAAGTTTATTCATTTCTTTGTGCCTTTTTATTTGGTAATTATTTGCTAAGAAAACATTAGCTAATTGCCTGACAAGCTGAAGGTTGTTTTCTGGTTTGCTTTGTGACTTTATGTTATCCATTTAAACACTGCAAGCAAGTATCCTCATTTATATTGCTACCAAGCATATTTGTGCTGGGTGAATTAAACCCCATCAATAAAAGAAGAATTTTATTGGCTTTACCACTTGGTTTCACAACTCAATTATTGTCTTCAGCTGTGTTTGGGAGTGAATGAACTACATTACCCACAATACCTTGCAAGAATCATATGAATATATGCATCATCAAGATTGTGTAAGTTCTCACCCTAGGCAGCCGTCTGACAGACCTCATTTGGAGCATTGTGTGCAATTCTGGAGACTGCACTTTCAAAAGTATATAAACAGGTTGGAGTTAGTGCAGAGGGTGGCTACTAAAATGGTTAGTGGTCTTCATTATAAAGCATATGTGGACAGACTTAAGGATCTTAATATGTATACTTTAGAGGAAAAGCGGGCTAGAGGAGCAATGATAGAGTCGTTTAAATATCTCTATGGCATAAATGCACAAGAGGAGAGCCTCTTTCAATTGAAAGCATGCTCTGCTAGAGGGAACATAGGATGAGAGTGACAGGGGATAGACTCAAGAGTAATATGCAGAAATATGTCTTTATGGAAAGAGTGGTAGATGCGTGAAATAGTCTCCCAGTGGAGGTGGTAGAGATAAGGACAGTATCTGAATTCAAAAAAGCATGGGACAAACACAGAGGATCTCTAAAGGAAAAAAGGGGACTATTGTAGTAGTTGATATGGAAGGGCAGACTAGATAGGTCATGTGGTCTTTTTCTGCCATCATGTTTCTATGTTTCTTTTCCACCATAAAGCCTATAAACACAGCCTAATAAACTTCTAAGTCTGCCCTCATATGCTTTATAATGAAGGCCACTGACCATTTCAGTAGCTACCCTTTGGACTGATTCCATTTTAGTTATACAATTTTGAAAATGTAGCCTCCAAAATTGTACAAGGTATTCCAAATGAGGTCTCATAAAAGACTTATACAATGAGGAACTATCACCTCCTTCTTCTTGATGGCCATTCCTCAACCTATGCACTTATGCATCCTTCTGGCTTTCACAGTTGCCCTTTCTACCTATATGGACACTTTAAGATCATCAGATATGATCACCCTTACGTCCTGCTCTTCTTTCGTGCACAGAAGCACTTCACCTCCTATACTATACTGCTCCCTTGGGTTTTTGCAGCCCACATCCATGACCCTGCTTTTCTTTAGCATTAAATCTTAGCTGACAAATTCTAAACTGTTCTTCAATCTTTACTAGATTTCTCCTTATTTTTTTATTATTTATTTTAATCATTAGCTGGTGTTTGGGGAGCAGGTCATCTTCTCAACCAATACGCTGCTATAGGTGCTGCTGGATTCCATGTGTTGTTTACAATATGCTTCCAATCTTGGCGATTGGTGGCAATATTTCTGGCCTCATCGATGGTTAATCGCTTGTTCCTTAGGTATTCCTCGATATGTTTGAGCCACGTTTTCTTCAATGTTGCTCGTTGAACCCTCCAGCGGAAAGGTAACTCTCGCGAGAGGAGTTTGTATGGCAGCCAACTGGTGTTCATTCTGCAAACGTGACCAAACTATTGCAGTCTGCGTTTGTGGATTTGTTCTTCAACTGAAGGTTGATGGTCGCACCTTGTCCGAATTGTCTCATCTCGATGGCGATCACAAAGAGAGACATCGAAAATCTGCCTCAGGCATTGCATTTGAAAGACCTCGAGCCTGTTCAGGTCAGGTTTGAGCAGAGTCCATGTTTCTGATCCATACAGGAGAATTAGCAGGATCAGTGTTCAGAAGAGGCAAATTTTGTTCTTGGTGAAGATAATGGCCTTCTTCCAGAGGCACCATTTGAGCGAGGTGAACACTATTGTTGCCTGGCCAATCCTGCTGTGGACTTCAGTGATGGATGCCACATTCTTCTCCCAGTGATCCCAGGTATTTGAATTCTTGGACCTGCTCAATTTGGTTTCCATAGAGGTGAATATTGGCCTGTGATCCATCTGTCGTCATAACCTTGGTTTTGTCTGCATTGATTTTTATATGAAACAACCAAAATTCTATGGGTTGTTGGAACAATAAAAATCACACTCACAAAAAAATTGTTCCACTCACTAACCACAGCTAAGTACTTTAGTAAATTCGGGAATGGGTCTCAGACTTAATCGGGGAGAAGCCTGGGAGGAACTGTGCCTCTATGGCTGATCAACCCCTATGTTGCATCAAGGACCCAATATTCTTCCCTTAGTAATATTGCAAAAAATGCTTAAACGAGCTTGTCAAAACAATTAGATCTCATTTATATAATGATGCACGTTCCACAACATAGTGAAACGCTTATTTATAATCTCTGTAAACGTCCCCAATTAGATCTCATTTATGTAATGATGAAAATTCCAAAACATAGCGAAACGCTTATCTGTAATCTCTGTTAACGTCCCAACGCAAATCAACAGCGCCAGTGCGTTTCACCGCATCCGCGGTTTCTTCAGGGGATTGTTAAACTAATTCAAACGCTTGATCATGACATGCAACTGCTTGTCCCAAAGTGCTCTGAAAAAGCCAAAAAAGGTTAAATCAGTACATCATGCTGCATAAAAAGTAATTTTTTTTCTAAAAACTAAAACAGTTTCACTTGGATGACATCCAGTAGCAAGCAGCCATACCTTTGGACGGTCCCCACTGAACTCGTCTTCTGTCAAAAAGACACCAACGCATGCGCAGATAGCAAACAAAGGCGAGCTTTTATCATCGGACCGCCCCCTAGCTACATGGCGGCACGATGAATCAAGTACTACTTAAAGGGCTCCCGCCGACTCTTCTCCCTATGGGATCGCATTACCATCAGTAGTAAAAAATCACTGCTTCTCCTAGTGAAGTCCAGCTTCTAACTTGAAGTACTCTGGCAATAAAAAACGGTAGATCACCGCAACGGAGCCATTAACGCATTAACAAAATCTTTAAGTGCAGACAGACCAATCCACTTGGGCATTCAATCCATCAGGGTGTACTGTTTGTAAAGTGTATATCCAACGCTGTTCACACAAAAGAAGACTTTGATCTCTGGTTTTGCCTTGAAAACCTACTGATACTTGATCTATACAAAAGACTCTGAGTTGATCAATATGATGCCCGAACTCCAGGCAATGAGACACAATTGGTGCATCCATCTTCTTACATCGGAGCCGGCTATGATGTTCATTGATCCGAATTCTAAAAGTACGTATAGTTTTCCCTATGTATAAAAGCCCACAAGGGCATTGAATCGCATACACTACTCCACTGGACCCACATGTGGTTTGTCGCTTCAAAACGTACATAGAATCATGATACTGAAACTCTGTTAATTCCAACGAAACTGAACAGATGTTGCATTGACCACATGTGGTATGACCTTTTTGTTGGGAAACTTCCGCTGTCTCCAATGGGCGCAATGCTGCCGGGCTCAAAAGTTCCTTCAAATTTTTATGTCGCCGCCATACACAGCGTATCGACTTAGTTTCCAAACCTGGAATGCTGTGCAGTACATTGCTGTGGTGCTTCAAAATTTTCTTAAGCTGACTGCTGAAAGGTGAGAACTTGGTTATCAAATTTACTGATACTTCCCCAGAGCTATCCTGAGGCTCATTCGGTGCCAACAGCAAATCACGATTATTATACCGTGCCTGGGTGTAAGCTCGTTTAATAATTTGCCTGGGGTACCCCCTAGCTTCAAAGTTTTTTTTGGAGAATCTTAGACTGTTCCTTGAACGCAGCTTCCTCAGAACAGTTGCGCCGGTATCTGAGGAACTGCGAAAAAGGAAGACTATTCTTCAATTGTATAGGGTGCGCACTGTGTTAGTGAAGCAGGGCATTCCTATCCACCTCTTTCCTATAAATTGAGGTGGACCAATGGTTTTTCTTTCTCGCCACAGTCACATCTAAGTAAGTTATTTACTCCTTGTGATAAAGGTAAGTGAATTGAATATGAGCATCCTGTTGATTTAACCAGCTGAAAAAAGAAACTAAAAGGCTCTCTTGACCTGTGGTTAGTGAGTGGAACAATTTTTTTGTGAGTGTGCATTGATTTTTAGGCCATAAAATTGGACGATATGGATGATGTGGTAAAGGATGTCGGTGGCCTCTGCATCCATGTCAGCAAATATGGCACTGTCATCTGCAAACATCAGGTCAGTCAGGAAGTTGTTCATGTCGTACTGGCTCCCACATCTGTCCTTGAATGTTTTCCTCATAATGGCATCCATCACGATATTGAAAAGCAGGGGTGAGGTAACATCTCCCTGGCGGACTCCAGTTTGGATAGGAAATTCCTTGGATAGTTCATTTCAGATCCACACACTGCTGGCTGAGCCAATGTATGAAGAAGTTGGATGATCTTCAGTAGCATGTGCTCGTTCTCCAATGCTCTCCACAGGGTGGGCCAGTGAACACAGTCGAATGCAGATTTGAAGTCAATGAAGATGATGATGGCTCGCTTTCCACACCTGATCCTTTCTTCCGCCAGTTGATGAATGGCAAATATTTGATCGGTGCAGCCCGATGTGGTCTAAATCCTGCTTGTTCTTCTCAGCTGGTCTGTTTACGATGTTTCTGCAGCCTTGATTGCATGATCTTCATAAACAACTTGCCAATGATAAAAATGAGGCTGATACCGCAGTAAGAACATAAGATATGCCATACTGGGTCAGACCAAGGTCCATCAAGCCCAGTATCCTGTTTCCAACAGTGGCCAATCTAGGTCATACGTACCTAGCAAAAATGCAATGTGTGCCTTTGAGTCAGTCCTAGGTCATACGTACCTAGCAGTATCCCCAAAAGACAAAGGTTCCACAATGCTTGTATTGGGTCAAGCATTGATATCCTGGGTCCCTTTTTAATAATGGTTTATGGACCTTTCCTCCAGGGAACTTGTCCAAACCTTTTTTAAACCCAGCTACACTAACAGCTCCTACTACATCCTCTGGTAACAAATTCCAGAGTTTGATTACACGTTGAGTGAAAAAATATTTTCTCTTATTTGTCTTAAATAGTTTACCCTGTAGCTTCATTGCATGTCCCCTAGTCTTTCTATATTCTGATAGCGTAAACAATTGATCTACGTTTACCCGTTCCACTCCATTCATTAATTTATAGACCTCTATCATATCTCCTCTCAGCCGTCTCTTTTCCAGGTTGAAGAGCCCTAACCTTTGTAGCCTCTCTTCATAGGAGTAGCCTTCCATCCCCTTTACCCTTTTGGTGGCTCTTTTCTGTACCTTTCCTAATAACGCTATATCCTTTTTAAGATACGGCGACCAGAATTGCACACAATATTCAAAGTGCGGTCGTACCATGGAACGATACAGAGGCATTATAATATCCTTTGTTTTATTTTCCATTCCTATCCTTATGATACCTAGCATTCTATTTGCTTTCTTGGCCGCCGCTACACACTGGGCGGAGGGTTTTAACATGTTATCCACGATGACTCCTAAATCTTTTTCCTGGGTGGCGTTTCCCAATGTGGAACCTTGCATCATGTAACCATAGTGTGGGTTGTTCTTTCCTAGGTGCATAACTTTGCACTTGTCCACATTAAATTTCATCTGCCATTTGGATGCCCAGTCTTCCAATTTATCCAGATCCTCCTGCAGTTTTCCACAGTCCTCTTGGGTTTTAACAACTTTAAACAGTTTTGTGTCGTCCGCAAATTTGATAACCTCACTCGTTATTCCCTTTTCCAGGTCATTTATGAATATGTCAAAAAGTAGCGGACCCAGTACAGATCCCTGGGGTACTTCACTAGTCACCTTTTCCCATTGGGAAAATTGGCCATTTAGCCCTACCCTCTGCTTTCTATCTTTTAACCAGTTCCCGAGCCACAATAGTACACTGCCTCCTATCGCATGACTTTGTAGTTTTACCAAAAGTCTCTGAGGGACCTTGTCAAAGGCTTTCTGAAAGTCCAGATACACTATATCAACTGACTCACCTTTGTCTACCTGTTTATTCACACCTTCAAAAAACATATCAGATTAGTGAGACAAGATCTTCCTTGTCTAAAGCCATGATGGCTGTCTCCCATTAGGCCATGACTATCCACATGCTGTGTAATTTTGTTCTTTATGATGGTTTCTACCATTTTCCTCGGTACTGATGTCAGGCTCACCGGTCTGTAATTTCCTGGATCACCCCTGGAACCCTTTTTAAAAATTGGCGTTACATTAGCGATTTTCCAATCTTCAGGTATTACAGATGATTATAATGAAAGTTCACAGATTACTAATAGCAAGTCTGCAATCTCATATTTCAGTTCTTTCAACACTCTTGGATGTATACCATCCGGTCCAGGTGATTTGCTACTATTCAGTTTATCAAATAGTTGTAATACATCTTCCTGGTGTAGTGATATTTCTCTCAATTCCTCTACAGTATCACCTTTAAATACCACTTCGGTCTTGGGTAACATCCCTACATCTTCCTCAGTAAAGACCGAAGCAAAGAATTCATTCAGTCTCTCTGCTATAGCCTTGTCTCCTTTTACTGCCCCTTTTACCCCTCTGTCATCTAATGGTCCAATTGACTCTCTCACAGGCCTTTTGCTATGAATGTACTTGAAAAAGTCTTTGTTTCATGTTTTTGCTACTGTAGCAAGTTCCTTCTCAAATTCTCGCTTTGCCTGCCTTATCAATGCTTTGCATTTAACTTGCCAGTGCTTCTGCTTTTTCCAGTTTTCTTCGTTTGGCTCTTTTTTCCATTTCCTGAAAGATGCTTTTTTGACAGTAACAGCCTCTCTGACCTCACCTTTAAACCATGCTGGCAGTTTTTTGGACTTTCTTCCACTCTTCTTAATGCATGGAATACAGCTGGTCTGGGCTTCCAGGATAGTATTTTTAAACAACACCCAAGCTTTATGCAAGTCTTTAACCTTTGCAACTGCTCCTTTTAGTTTTTTCTTAACTATATTCCTCATTTTATCATAGTCTCCCTTTCGAAAGTTAAAAGGTAGTACTGTGTATTTCTTTACTATCCCTCCTCCACTAATTAAATCAAACACGATCATGCTATGATCACTATTGCCAAGTGGTCCCAAAACCCTTATTTCTTGCACCAGATCTGGTGTTCCACTAAGGACTAGATCCAGTATGGCTTCCCCTCTGGTCGGTTCATGAACCAGCTGCTCCAAGAAGCAGTCATTTATTTCATCTAGAAACTTTATCTCCCTAACATGTCCTGCCATGACACTGAGCCAGTCGATACCGGGGTAATTGAAATCGCCCATTATCACTACCCTGCTGTAACTTTTGTTAGCTTCCTTGATCTCTTTACGCATTTCATCATCCATTTGTTCATTCTGGCCAGGCGGTCGATAGTATACCCCCACTGCCATCGCCTTCCCCTTCATACATGGAATTTCAATCCATAGAGATTCTACAGCAAATTTTGTTTCCTGCAAAACTTTAATCCTTTCTGACTCAATGCCCTCTCTAACATAGAGCGCAACCCCTCCTCCAATTTGATCAGTTCTATCATTACGATATAGTTTGTATCCAGGTATCACAGTGTCCCACTGGTTGTCCTCCTTCCACCATGTCTCTGAGATTGCAAGTAGTTCTTGCATTTCCGGCTATCGCCTTTCTTCAGGATTGGCATGATGATGGCTTTCTTCCATGTTGATGGAACTCATTCCATGCACCAAATGAGTGTTAGGAGGATGTGAAGCTGTTGCAGCAGAATGTCTCTCCCAGCTTTGATCGTTTCGGAGTGACTTGGTCCACTCCAGGCACCTTTCTGTTCTTCAATGATCTTATCGCACTCTTCACTTCATCGACTGTTGGCTCACCATCAAGGAATGTATTCTCCGGCAGGTCGATAAGTGATGGCTCTGATGGTGGTCCCTGGGGCAGATCGTGGCTGTATAGCTGTTGGAAGAATTCTTTCCACTGTTGCAGGCATTCATCAGGGGAGCTCACAAAGGTGCCATCTGCTTTCTTGATGCTGTCATTGGTCAACTTGGTTTTACTACTCAGTGTTCTGAGGATCTGATACAGAGTCTGGTACTCATGCCTGGATGCTTCTTCTACCAGATTGGCTGTGACATCATTCAAGTAGGCTTCTCATTCCACCTTCATCTTCTGTTCAGTCACCAGTACTGCTTGAAGTCAACATGTTTGATTCATTTCCGTTTATCCACCAGATACAGGCACTCTTCCGAAATCCATGGCTGTGTCTGACATCGGATGGATGGACACAGAGGGGTGGCACATTACAGGATGTACACATATATAGGCTTTTCTTATGCATAGACATCATCCGATGGTTGCTGGATAGGGCAAATTGGAATTCTTGTCTGAATGCTGGATCCCTCAGACATGCCCAGTTCAGTTTGGCTGGTGGAGATGTCTTGCACTTTGCCTGTTGCAACTGTAGCTGTACCTTGGCATAGATGAGGTAGTGGTCAGATCCACAATTGGGACCCCTCATTGCACGTACATCTTTGAGTAACGATCAGAATCGGGAGCTGATCAGGATGTAGTCCAGGACAGCCAAATCTTTACTAGATGGGTTATGCCATGTAAGCTGGTGTTTGTGAGGGTGCTGAAAGTGACTATTTTCCACTACAAGGTTGTTCAACACAGCGAAGGACAGCAGGCACAGTCTGCTGTCATTGATCTCGCCATGGCCAAAACTGCCCAGCATTTCTTCCCATCCGGTCCTGTCCACACCGATGTGAGCACTGAAATCTCCCACCACAATGATTAACTCTGTCTGCAGGATCGAATCCAGCGTGTGTTGGAGCTGGTTGTAGAAATCGTCCATGGCTGAATCCAGGCTGGTCTCGGTTGGAGCATAGATGGACAGAATATGGGTCTTGACTGTGCCGTCAATGGTAAGAACTGCCAGACGACCTGATATTGGTTGGAAGGCAATTATACTTAGAGTGTCTACCCTGTTGCGATTTTGGTATCATCCACAAAGAGGCAAAACTTACCCATAAGCCCCTCCACAATACTGTTTCAAAAATGCTGAAAAGAATCAAACCAAACCCAATCCCTGTGACATACAACTGGTAAGACTCCTTTCTTCAGAGTGAAATCCATTTACCACTATCCTCTGTTGCCTCACACTCAACCAGTTTCTGAACCAGTCAGTCACTTTGGGGCCCATACCAAGGGCGCTCAGTTGGTTTATGAGTCACCTATGTGAAACCATGTCAAAGATCTTGATGAAATTTAAGTGTACCGTATTTAGCACTCTCCCCGATCCAGCTTTGTTTTTCAAGTTTCCAGGCATTTTGCACTATTTTTCAAGCAATGCATACTTTTTGCAAAGTTACTTTACACTTATTGCATGAAGCTCTTAGTGAGAGACCTCTATTTGAGTAAGGTAATAATGCTAGCATTAGCTAGAGAAAGCTGTATCCTGCTCTCAGCTTCAAGTTTCTGCTATATCATGTGAGAGAAAATAGGTGAAAAGAGAGAGTGCCTGAAATTCTGGATGAAACAATAAAAAGATTTATTCAGTGGCATGAACCAACATTAATGCCCATGCTTTTTACCCTTCCTGTTGGAGAATAAAAACATTATGTTAAACATAATGCGAAATCTTACCAATGGCTAGCTGATGAAGCTGTTTAGGGGTCAGCATTAAAGAGCAATCACTCTTTTCTTGAGGACCAGTTGGTACAGCATTGAGCCCTTCAGTGAACTGCAAGAGATCAAAAAATATCACATTGCTAAACATCTGTCTCATACTTCTTAGGTATTGTATTAAAGAACAATTGAGAATAAGGTTTACAAGCTAAAACACTGCTGTCAGTTAAATAAGACTTTAATGGAAATGTCATATCAATAGAATGATTTTTTTTCCTCCAACAATAACCAGAGACTCAAATCAGTACATTACAAAGAACATAAGATATGCCATACTGGGTCAGACCAAGGTCCATCAAGCCCAGTATCCTGTTTCCAACAGTGGCCAATCTAGGTCATAAGTACCTAGCAGTCTCCCCAAAAGACACAGGTTCCTCAATGCTTGTACTGGGTCAAGCAGTGATATCCTGGGTCCCTTTTAATAATGGTTTATGGACCTGTCCTCCAGGAACTTGTCCAAACCTTTTATAAACCCAGCTAGCAGCTTTTAATATATATCCTCCGATAACAAATTCCAGAGTTTGATTACACGTTGAGTGAAAAAATATTTTCTCTTATTAGTCTTAAATAGGTTACCCTGTAGCTTCATTGCATGTCTCCTAGTCTTTTTATATTTTGACGACGTAAACAATCTATCTACGTTTACCCGCTCCAGTCCATTCATTAATTTATAGACCTCTATCATATCTCCCCTCAGCCGTCTCTTTTCCAGGTTGAAGAGCCCAAACCTTCTTAGCCTCTCTTCAAAGGAGTATCCTTCCATCTCCTTTACCATTTTGGTGGCTCTTCTCTGAACCTTTTCTAATAATGCTATATCCTTTTTAAGATCCGGCGACCAGAATTACACACAATATTCAAGGTGCGGTCGTACCATGGATCGATACAGAGGCATTATAATATCCTTTGTTTTATTTTCCATTCCTTTCCTTTTGATAGCTAGCATTTTATTTGCTCTCTTTGCCGCCGCTGCACACTGGGCGGAGGGTTTCAACGTGTTATCCATGATGACGCCTAAATCTTTTTCCTGGGTAGTGGTTCCCAATGTGGAACCTTGCATCGTGTAACCATAGTTTGGGTTGTTCTTTCCTAGGTGCATAACTTTGCACTTGTCCACATTAAATTTCATCTGCCATTTGGATGCCCAGTCTTCCAATTTATCTAGATCCTCTTGCAATTTTCCACAATCCTCTTGGGTTTTAACAACTTTAAATAGTTTTGTATCATCTCCAAATTTGATACCCTTTTTCCAATTCCAGCCTTCAAGCTCAGCAAAACAGCCTGCCTTTCAAAATATCCCTGCTGAATAAACATGAGATATATGTGCATGCACGGAAGCACTCCATGCAAATATATGTCATGCATATTCATTAGGAATATCCTGAAAACCAGACTAGATTGCAGTCCATGGGGACTGGAGTTGGACACTCCCGTTCTAAATTATTTGGTATCATTTGGAGCAGGGCTTCCCACACTTGTCCTGGAGACCCACAGGGTTTTTCTGCTTTTGTTTTTTGTTCATTGATCAATAGTTTGTTAAAGGGGCTTGTTTCAATGGGGCCGCGGCTCTGATAACGATCGCGAACCGCTGCCGCGGCTCTGATAACGATCGCGAACCGCTACCGCAAATTTGTAAACAAGCCCCTAAGTGTCTTTGTGTAGCACTTCGTCACTGATCCTACTTCATTTTCCTGCATCTGTCCAGCTTTTTGGTTAACTCACAATCTTTTTTTCTCTTTTTTAATATTTTAAGAAGCAAATCTTTTTTACTCTTTAATAAGTTAGGAAGCGTTGAAAGTGGAACCTTGCATCGTGTAACCATAGTTTGGGTTGTTCTTTCTCCAGCTTCAGCAGACGCCGGATCCACAAGGGCCGTCCCAGCCGCTGCCGCTGCCCAATCGGGGCAGCCAGGTGCTTTTAAAAAGCAGCGCCGGCCCCAACGAGACCCTCTCCAGCTTCCGCAGACGCTGGATCCACAAGGGCCGTCCCAGCCGCTGCCGCTGCCCTATCGGGGCAGCCAGGTGCTTTTAAAAAGCAGCGCCGGCCCCAACGAGACCCTCTCCAGCTTCCGCAGACGCCGGATCCACAAGGGCCGTCCCAGCCACTGCCGCTGCCCAATCGGGGCAGCCAGGTGCTTTTAAAAAGCAGCGCCGGCCCCAACGAGACCCTCTCCAGCTTCCACAGACGCCGGATCCACAAGGGCCATCCCAGCCGCTGCCGCTGCCCAATCGGGGCAGCCAGGTGATTTTAAAAAGCAGCGCCGGTGGGCGCGCCCGCGCCTTGCGGGCCCGCGCCTGAGGGCCTCGCCAGAGGGCCCTTTGGCGTGGCCCTTAGGCGTGGACCGTCTATATTGACTAACCTCTAGCCAGCACACCTGATGATCAGCTCTACCACCCATTCACCCCAGCTGAGACCATACATTGTGACTAAAAGCAACATGGACCCTTGAGAAGAATGTTATATCTGTAAGTTAACCTGCTAATATTGTGTAACCAGATCTGCTATAAATTATCCTCCCTGCAGGCAACATATTATACCTTCAATTATACTACAAAGTATCTCCTAGTTAAGATTGTGTAACTAGAACTGCTATAAAGTATCCTCCCTGTAGATAACATATTGTACCTTCAATTATATTGCAAAGTATCTCCTAGCTGGGATTGCTGTGCAAAGGCTCATTTTAACAACCTTTATGTAATTTTGAATTACCAAAAATACCTGTACTACCTACTCTGCACTACTATTATTACACAAAATATTTACACTCTACCCACCATCTTAGGTTTACATCATGGCCACCATTACTCTTGCCCTCCTGCTCCTGTCCATCCTTTCTAGCATATTACACACCTCCTTTGCCCTAACATCTGATACCAACCCTATCCCTATACACCAAACCAGGAATAGGAAACCCCACCAAAATCAAAATCAATACCCACAAAGTACATACCACAATAGACACTCCTACCTCCTTTATGTACCTCTTGAGACAACAAACAATAAGAGATCTAATCTAAGAACTACCCCACAGAATCGCAAGTGTGCCCTCATTAACGCACACTCAGCCCGCAACAAATGGCCTGTCATCATTGACCTTATATCAAACCTTACACTAGACATCCTTCTGGTCACAGAAACATGGTTTTCTAATACTGATAACGTCCTATTGAACCAACTTACCCCACCTAACTACTCCATATACACCTGTAACAGAGAAAACAGAAAAGGAGGAGGAGTCTGCATAATAGCAAGAACTGATTTGAAATACCACGTTATTTCTACCAATGCCACAAACCATACAAATTCTCTATCCATCTCCAATAATGCCAATACCATAAACCTCATCTACCGAGCCCCAAATGCTGCTGACGATCTCTCATACATAATTGATCTCGCCATCAACCCGATAGATATCCACAAACCTAACTGGATTCTCGGAGACTTTAACCTCGCTTCCACACCGCCTTCAGTATCCAACTCCTTTCTTGATGCCATGACCAACTTACACTATGGTCAAATTGTAAAACTCCCCACCCATAAACAAGGAAATCTCCTTGATCTCATCTTCGCCCCATCATCATCCTTGGAACTACTAAATCAACCCGAGCCCCTATTAACCCCCGTCCCCTGGTCCGATCATAACCTTATTACATTCGTCATACCATCTGTTGATTCTCCAAGCAAAACACCAGATGTTTATCCACGTTCAAAACCAGCACGATTCAAACCATTCAACATAGACACAATCACCTCCCAAACCATCCCAAAACTCTCTACAATACCAGACAACATTGACGAGACTGTATCAAACTGGAACAGCGCCCTCGGACTATCAGCCCAGCCTACCATCACACATGATCAAACCTTTACCAAATCTTCTATTTCCAAGAAAAAGAACGCGCCATGGTTCACCTCTGAGTTACGAACCTCCTTACAGCAACTGAGGAGACTAGAGAAGAAATGGAGACACTCCCTAAATCCTTTTGACCAACCCATTTACTTAGCTCACTTGAAATCCCATCGTCAGCTAACATGGGATAAGAGAAAAGAACATCATGCAAGGCTCCTTAGCCGTTCTCTTAATAAACCGAAAGATCTCTTCCAACTAGTAAAATCCCTAACCAACGAGCCCCCTTCACCACAACAGGAACATATACATCCACAACTGTATGCTGACTACATCCAATCCAAGGCGATTAAGATCACAACTTCAACCACAAGTGTAACCACACAACCTTCCAACGTCCAAATCATACTCAATAATTTCTCATCCCCAACCCCGAAGACAATCGAAGAAATTATAACATCCATCAACGCCACCACCGCCCCTAACGACCCATGTCCTGCCCACTGGATCAAATCACTGAGAACAGAACTCAGCCCATACATATCAGCCTTTGCTGACCAGTCCCTTAGCACCGGGATATTTCCAACAGCCCTCAAACAGACCTCCATCCGCCCCTTCTGAAAAACAATAAACTTGATCCAAAAAAGGAAGACTCCTACCGCCCAATTTCAAGTATTCCTTTATTAGCCAAGATCCTAGAAAAAGTTATATTGAGACAAATCCAACAACACATTGATTCCGAAGCCCCACTAGATCCAAACCAGCATGGCTTCAGAGAAGCCCACGGAGTCGACACTCTTCTAACATCCCTAATGAACACGCTTATTAATACAACAGACAACATCAGGAATGGAGTTTGTGATAAGGAAGCTTATCATAGCTCAGGAAGGAGCTATAGAAAAGGTGAAGTGACTCTGAACAAGCAACCTGTCAGTTCTGGTAGAAATAAGAAAACAGAATTTTCCCATAAAAGACTACCAGTCCCAGAATGCACCAGGTTTCCAACAGCCATTAGAGGAGCTGAAGTGGGGAAACGTGTGTTCAATCAGGAGGGCTATGAGGTAATCCCTAAGCACTCATCTCAAAGGGCAGGGCCTGATTCAGCACAGCTGCGCTGTGTTAGGGAGGAGCACTCATCTAGGCAGAATGAAGGTAGGGTTTATTCTACAGAGAATTATCCTCATTATCCTGAGAATCAGCTTCAGCTTGTTCATCAGTTTCATCTGAAGGATCATCAGAAGCAGAAGCCAAACCGGACGGACAGAGAAGGAAAGAAATCCTTTGGAAGAAGGAAGAGAAAAGCCTTTGAGAGGTCTAGAAGAGACCAGAGCAGTACGTATACTGGGAGGCATTTCAAGGGCCAGCATACATCATTGGACTGGGGAAAGCCAGAGGAATGGTGCAGCAGAGCTAGGACTCACCAGACGCTACCTGTGAGGGAGACGGCTGCACGTGGAAGGGACCCTAAGACCTGTGCCAGAAGGTATGTGAAGAGAGATCCAGTGTCCAGGGATCTGGATTGGAAGGCTGGACATAAGAACTGGACTACATACTGGCCAGGCTATTTAGAGAGGAACTCTAACAGCAATGGAAGCTCAGGTATGAACACTGATCTATGCCCTAGCTATAACCTTGAAAGACAGCAGGGAAACAAGTATTCTCCTGAAAGTGCTCCATTGAGAGATTCATCTGTGCCAATCCATGATATTGAACCCATGCTTGTTGAAGAAGGGGGAATGATTGCAGATGAAGAATGTGTTTATATGGACTGCTCTCTGTCCAAACTCCTGTGGTGATTTTCTGTTATAAAGTACAGCAACCATCACAAAGAAATACAAACTTGTTCTTTAATCTACTCAGAAAAGCTCCTGTGTAGGATTTCTGGCCACGCTGTAGAAAGCAAGCCAGCTAAGGGGTTTCAGCTGGATAACTACTAGCAATTGAGCCTTACCTAATTGCTTGTGAGCTAGGAGAGAATCACTTCTGAATTTATGTGGGAAGTTATCAGAAGTTAACCTGAAAAGAACAGTTTTTTTCTTTCTTTGTGGCTTTTCGTTTGTTTGATATATGCTAAGAAAACATTAGCTAATGCCTGACAAGTTTGAATGTTGTTTTCCTGATTTTGACTTTGTTTTTCCAAGTTAAACACTGGAAGCAAGTAACCTGATTTATGTGCTACCAAGCATATCTGTGTTGGGAGAAATAACCCCATAAATAAATATCTTATTGGCTTTAACACTTGAGCACAACTAAATTATTGTCAGCAGCTGTGTCTGGTGTGAATGAACTACATTGCCCACAATACCTTGCAAATCATATAGATATATGCACTTGACAAGACTGTGAAGATTCTCACCCAGGCAGCCGTCTGACAAGTTGCAATGATCTTCCTAGACATAGCAGCAGCATTTGACTCTGTTGACCATGACCAACTGCTTACCCGTCTCTACGAAAAAGGGATTCAAGGAATGGCATGGAATTGGTGCAAATCTTACCTGGTAGACCGTTGGCAACAGGTACGGATTGGTAATACTACATCTCAGCCTTTCCACCAGAAACTAGGAGTACCGCAGGGTTCCTCCCTCTCAGCCCTGCTATTTAACATATATATGCAGCCCATCTGCAACATCTCCCACTCATTCGGAATATCATGTCTCATCTACGCGGATGATGTGCTTCTATTCACTCTAATCAACGTGCTAAAACCCGACTACACTACATTAATCACCTGCTTCAATTCAATCTCAGACTGGCCGCTCACACAAAATCTCCGGATTAATTTCAAAAAAACAGAAGTCCTGATCATCACAAGGAACAAAGACTTCTCTCCTCCACCAACTCTAAGAACAAGAGATGCCGATCTACCACTCAAAACCTCAATACGTTACCTGGGTGTCATACTTGACCAGCGGCTTGAATTCAAAGAACATATAAAAAATACTGTAAAAGCCATCTACCATAAGATCAGGACACTCCGACACCTCAGACCTATACTTGAACCATGCTACTTCCGCACAGCTTTCCAGGCATTAGTCACTCCTCACTTCGACTACGCAAATATCGTACTACACGGCCTACCCAAGAGCACGCTGAATCCACTTCAACTGGCCATGAATACAGCGGCCAGGGTCCTTTATGGAGCCTCAAGGAGTCAACATATTACTCCCATCCTATTCAAACTTCACTGGCTCCCAATATCATGCAGGATTCTATACAAAGCCCTCGTTTTGACCTTCAAAGCTTTCCATCAAATCTCACCATCCTCGTTGTCCGACCTCCTGCATCACACAGTGAACACCAGATCTAGATGATCCATAACAGATAACATGCTAACGGTCCCAAAAGACCTCACAAAACTCACCCAGACAACTACTTCAAGAGCATTCTCATCCTTCGCCCCAGATGCTGGAACGCGCTGCCACCTAGCATCAGATCACAACAAGACCTATCTCAATTCAGAAAATCTCTAAAAACACACCTCTTCATACAACACTTCTCACAATGTACTGGCTCCCCTACCCCTCCAACACAAACCAATGACCATGACTAGCCGAATAAGTTCCTGAAAATTCACTACCTGTTCCAGATTAAAACCTCACAGACCCCCACCTTTAGAACGCAAAACATTTGAGAATCTATTGTAAATAGTTGTGAATATCTGTTATTTATTTTAACCCCAGTTATCCATGTTTCATATCCTGTTACCTGTAAACTTGACATATGTTTTATGCTTAAGTACAAAGTTGTTAAAATGTAAACCGCGCTGATGATAGAAGTGCGGTATATAAAAGCTGTTAAATAAATAAATAAGTGCAGTGGGCTCCTTATATATACAGGTGTTTTTTAATTTTTTGATGCTTAGAGTGGCATATTGGACAGTGGCAGCAGCAAGGCTAGTTAAAAATGCCTAGCTACCTCCATTTTATTTAAAACCGGGTATTCAGCAGCGGAAAATATTTGGTTTCCACCACTGAATAACCAGGTTCTCCGGATAGCAGAGTCACTGCCTGGTTAGCAGCGATATTCAGCCACTAAACGGATAGCAAAAACCAGCTAAAGTTAGGACAACTATTCAGTTGACCTAACTTTAACCAGTTTAGCTACCCAGTTAGCAGCTGAATATTGCCCACCACCCATGATCTGCCCACAGACTGCCTTGGTTTTAACTAGCCTATTTTCAGTGGTCTGTGGGAATATTCAGATATACTAAATGGTTAGTGCCACTGAATATCGGATTGACCATATTTTAACCAGTTAGCAGATCTGCTAACCAGCTAAAATGCTTAGAAAATGCCCTCCTTAATTCCATACATTTTATCATTTTGTCATCCTTCCCTGTACCTTTTCTAATTCTGCTATATCTTTTATAGATGAGGCAACCAGAATTGCACACAATACAAGGTGTGATTTGTGATAAGGAAGCTTATCATAGCTCAGGAAGGAGCTATAGAAAAGGTGAAGTGACTCTGAACAAGCAACCTGTCAGTTCTGGTAGAAATAAGAAAACAGAATTTTCCCATAAAAGACTACCAGTCCCAGAATGCACCAGGTTTCCAACAGCCATTAGAGGAGCTGAAGTGGGGAAACGTGTGTTCAATCAGGAGGGCTAAGAGGTAATCCCTAAGCACTCATCTCAAAGGGCAGGGCCTGATTCAGCACAGCTGTGCTGTGTTAGGGAGGAGCACTCATCTAGGCAGAATAAAGGTAGAGTTTATTCTACAGAGAATCAGCTTGAGCTTGATCATCTTCATCTGGGTTTAGTTCAGATTGCCTTGGTGTTCTCTAAGAAGAGGGGTGCTTCCAGTGCTCTCCCAAGGGTGATTTTTTACTGAGTTGCTGCATAACTGTGAGTCTTGTTTCCAAATAACTGTGCATCTGTTTGTCTCCACATAGCTCTCTATCTGTCCATAGTTGGGTTCCTTACCCACTCCATTGCTGTAGAGGTTTACCTTTTAAACTTTCTCTTACCCTTCCCTGAAGGACTCCTCCCCTCCCCCTCCTGCTGAATTAGTGTTGTGGTCTTCCATTTTCTGTGCTGCACACGTGGGTTTAGTTCAGATTGCCTTGGTGTTCTCTAAGAAGAGGGGTGCTTCCAGTGCTCTCCCAAGGGTGATTTTTTACTGAGTTGCTGCATAACTGTGAGTCTTGTTTCCAAATAACTGTGCATCTGTTTGTCTCCACATAGCTCTCTATCTGTCCATAGTTGGGTTCCTTACCCACTCCATTGCTGTAGAGGTTTACCTTTTAAACTTTCTCTTACCCTTCTCAGCTGTAACTTACCTTGCCTCTCTCAACTAACTGGGCTTTATGTTGTACCCCCCTCCTTCCTGCTGAGGGTTCAGGACAGGGTACCTTGTAACTGCCCTCTTTAGTAGGACTTTTCTCCCTCCCTCCCTCCCCAGCACCCACCCACCCCTTGGCTAATTGTACCTTTATAGGTACTTGCACATCTTAGAAGAAAGGGGCTGCTCTCAGGTGCAGCTCGTTATCCAAATCAGTCATACATGGAGGATCTGAGCTTAATTAATTAAGCTTCAGGTATACAAGGTGTATTAGGGGTATTAGATACACTTTTATTGGTATAAGCATCTACACCAATCCTTAGTATATACAAAATTTAAAAGACCTAAACACAAGCTTTAAACTAAGATGCAGACAGAAGTCCAGCAACGAGATGGGGGTTCTCCGGTCTTTTGCATTGAGTGTCGCATGTATGATTTTCTCCCAGTTGGTGAGAGGTCTTACGTATGCACTAAGTGCAAAGAACTCTTTGCTCTCAGGGAGCGAGTCCGTTCTCTAGAAGCTAGAGTAGCAGACCTGGAAGACATAAGAAAGACAGAGATGTACATGGACGTGACCTACAGGGATATAGTCCTGAAGTCCCACCTCCAGTCTGGCAGCATCCCTGCTGCCATGGAGGAGAGAGGTCACATGACAGGAGAGCATCACCCTGGTGTGGCAGGAAGTGATCCTGTAACTAGGACCTGTCCTCCAGGTGATGTAAAACCCTCTTGCACCGAGGACGTTTCTCCAGGGCCACGTGCCCATGAGGGGAGGGTCAGGACAGCTGTTATAGTTGGTGATTCAATCATTAGGAATGTAGATAGCTGGGTGGCTGGTGGACGTGAGGATCGCCTGGTAACATGCCTGCCTGGTGCGAAGGTAGCGGACCTCACGCACCGCCTAGATAGGATCGTAGATAGTGCTGGGGAGGAGTCTGCTGTCTTGGTACATGTTGGTACCAATGACATAGGAAAATGTGGTAGGGAAGTTCTGGAGGCTAAATTTAAGCTTTTAGGTAGGAAGTTGAAATCCAGAACTTCCAGGATAGCGTTCTCCGAAATGCTTCCTGTTCCACGTGCAGGACCCAAAAGACAGGCAGAGCTCCGGAGTCTCAATGCGTGGATGAGACAATGGTGCAAGGATGAGGGTTTTGGATTTGTTAGGAACTGGGGAACATTCTGGGGAAAGGGGGGCTCTTCCGAAGGGATGGGCTTCACCTTAATCAGGATGGGACCAGACTGCTGGCATTAACCTTTAAAAAGGAGTTAGAGAAGCTTTTAAACTAGAAATTAGGGGAAAGCCGACAGTCACCCAGGAGCGCATGGTTCGGACGAAGGTATCCTTGAAGGATACTACCAAAAGCAATGAGGTTCCAAAAGGGAGTATAGTAGCCGAAATGCCCTTGAGTAAGGAGCAGACAGAGAATAAAGATTCCAAATTACCCATGCCTACCAATAGCCAGATTAATATGAATAAAATACAGTCTCTAAAATGCTTGTATGCCAATGCTAGAAGTCTAAACAATAAGATGGGAGAGTTAGAATATATGGCACTAAATGAGAGGTTAGATATGATTGCACTCTCAGAGACATGGTGGAAGGAGGATAACCAGTGGGACACTGTGATACCTGGATACAAACTATATCGTAATGATAGAGCTGATCAAATTGGTGGAGGGGTTGCGCTCTATGTTAGAGAGGGCATTGAGTCAGAAAGGATTAAAGTTTTGCAGGGAACAAAATTTGCTGTAGAATCTCTATGGATTGAAATTCCACTTATGAAGGGGAAGGTGATGGCAGTGGGGGTGTACTATCGACCGCCTGGCCAGAATGAACAAATGGATGATGAAATGCTCAAAGAAATCACAGAAGCTAACAAAAGTCACAACAGAGTAGTAATAATGGGTGATTTCAATTACCCCGGTATCGACTGGGTCAGTGTCACGGCAGGACAAACTAAAGAGATAAAGTTTCTAGATGGAATAAATGACTGCTTCTTGGAGCAGCTGGTTCATGAACCGACCAGAGGGGAAGCCATACTGGACCTAGTCCTTAGTGGAACGCCAGATCTGGTGCAAGAAATAAGGGTGTTGGGACCACTTGGCAATAGTGACCATAATATGATCATGTTTGATTTAATTATTGGAGAACAAATAGTAAAGAAATCCACAGTACTACCTTTTAACTTTCAAAAGGGAGACTATGATAGAATGAGGAATATAGTTAGGAAAAAACTAAAAGGAGCGGTTCCAAAGGTTAAAGACTTACAGCAAGCTTGGGCGTTATTTAAAACTACTATCCTCGAAGCCCAGACCAGCTGTATTCCACGCATTAAGAAGAGTGGGAGAAAGTCCAAAAAACTGCCAGCATGGTTTAAAGGTGAGGTCAGAGAGGCTGTTGCTGCCAAAAAAGCAACCTTCAGGAAATGGAAAAAAGAGCCAAATGATGAAAACTGGAAACAGCACAAGCACTGGCAAGTTAAATGCAAAGCATTGATAAGGCAGGCAAAGCGGGAATTTGAAAAGAAACTTGCTGCGGAAGCAAAAACACGAAATAAAGACTTTTTCAAGTACATTCGTAGCAAAAGGCCTGTGAGAGAGTCAATTGGACCGTTAGATGATAGAGGGGTAAAAGGGGCAGTAAGAGGAGACAAGGCTATAGCGGAGAGACTGAATGAATTCTTTGCTTCGGTCTTTACTGAGGAAGATGTAGGGATGTTACCCAAGACTGAAGTGGTATTTAAAGGTGATACTGCAGAGGAATTGAGAGAAATATCGCTACACACCGGGAAGATATATTACAACTATTTGATAAACTGAATAGTAGCAAATCACCTGGACCGGATGGTATACATCCCAGAGTGTTGAAAGAACTGAAATATGAGATTGCAGACCTGCTATTGGTAATCTGTGAACTTTCATTAAAATCATCTGTAATACCTGAAGATTGGAGGGTCGCCAACGTAACACCAATTTTTAAAAAGGGTTCCAGGGGTGACCCGGGAAATTACAGACCGGTGAGCCTGACGTCAGTACCAGGGAAAATGGTAGAAACCATCATAAAGAACAAAATTACGCAGCATGTAGACAGTCATGGCCTAATGGGAGACAGCCAACATGGCTTTAGACAAGGAAGATCTTGTCTTACTAATCTGATATGTTTTTTTGAAGGTGTGCATAAACAGGTAGACAAAGGTGAGTCGGTTGATATAGTGTATCTGGATTTTCAGAAAGCTTTTGACAAGGTCCCCCATCAGAGACTTTTGGCAAAGCTAAAAAGTCATGGGATAGGAGGCAGTGTACTATTGTGGATCGGGAACTGGTTAAAAGATAGAAAGCAGAGAGTAGGGCTAAATGGCCAATATTCCCAATGGAAAAAGGTGAATAGTGGAGTACCCCAGGGATCTGTACTGGGTCCGCTGCTTTTTGACATATTCATAAATGACCTGGAAAGGGAATAACGAGTGAGGTTATCAAATTTGCAGATGACACAAAACTGTTTAAAGCTGTTAAAACCCAAGAGGAAAGTGGAAAACTGCAGGAGGACCTGGATAAATTGGAAGACTGGGCATCCAAATGGCAAATGAAATTTAATGTGGACAAGTGCAAAGTCATGCACCTAGGAAATAACAACCCACACTATAGTTACTCGATGCAAGGCTCCACATTAGAAGCCACCACCCAGGAAAAAGATTTAGGAGTCATCGTGGATAACATGTTAAAACCCTCCACCCAGTGTGCAGCGGCGGCCAAGAAAGCAAACAGAATGCTAGGTATCATAAGGAAAGGGATGGAGAATAAAACAAAGGATATTATAATGCCTCTGTATCGCTCCATGGTACGACCGCACCTTGAATATTGTGTGCAATTCTGGTCACCGTATCTTAAAAAGGACATAGCGTTATTAGAAAAAGTACAGAGAAGAGCCACCAAATTGGTGAAGGGGATGGAAGGCTACTCCTATGAAGAGAGGCTAAAAAGGTTAGGGCTCTTTAGCCTGGAAAAGAGACAGCTGAGGGGAGATATGATAGAGGTCTATAAATTAATGAATGGAGTGGAACAGATAAACGTGGATCAATTGTTTACGCTATCAGAATATAGAAAGACTAGGGGACATGTAATGAAGCTACAGGGTAAACTATTTAAGACAAATAAGAGAAAATATTTTTTCACTCAACGTGTAATCAAATTCTGGAATCTGTTACCGGAGGATGTGGTAAGGGCTGTTAGTATAGCTGGGTTTAAAAAAGGTTTGGACAAGTTCCTGGAGGAAAGGTCCATAAACCACTATTAAAAGGGACCCAGGATATCAATGCTTGACCCAGTACAAGCATTGTGGAACTTGTGTCTTTTGGGGAAACTGCTAGGTACGTATGACCTAGATTGGCCACTGTTGGAAACAGGATACTGGGCTTGATGGACCTCGGTCTGACCCAGTATGGCATGTCTTATGTTCTTATGTTCTTATCAGGAGGATCATCAGAAGCAGAAGCCAAACCAGACGGACAGAGAGGGAAAGAAACCCTTTGGAAGAAAGAGGAGAAAAGCCTTTGAGAGGTCTAGAAGAGTCCAGAGCAGTACGTATACTGGGAGGCATTCCAAGGGCCAGCATACACCATTGGACTGGGGAAAGCCAAAGGAATGGTGCTGCAGAGCTAGGAATCTCCAGACGGTACCTGTGAGAGAGACGGCTGCACGTGGAAGGGACCCTAAGACCTGTGCCAGAAGGTATGTGAAGAGAGATCCAGTGTCCAGGTATCTGGATTGGAAGGCTGGACATAAGAACTGGACTACATACTGGCCAGGCTATATAGAGAGGAACTCTAACAGCAATGGAAGCTCAGGTATGAACACTGATCTATGCCCTAGCTATAACCTTGAAAGACAGCAGGGAAACAAGTATTCTCCTGAAAGTGCTCCATTGGGAGATTCATCTATGCCAATCCATGACATTGAACCCATGCTTGTTGAAGAGAGGGGGTGATAGCAGATGAAGAATCTGTTTACATGGACTGCTCTCTGTCTAAACTCCTTTGGTGATTTTCTGTTATAAAGTACAGCAACCATCACAAAGAAATACAAACTTGTTCTTTAATCTACTCAGAAAAGCTCCTGAGTAAGATTTCTAGCCACGCAGTAGAAAGCAAGCCAGCTAAGGGGTTTCAGCTGGATAACTGCTAGCAATTGAGCCTTACCTAACTGCTTGTGAGCTAGGAGAGAATCACTTCTGAATCTATGTGGGAAGATATAAGAAGTTAACCTGAAAAGAACAGTTTTTTTTCTTTCTTTGTAGCTTTTGGTTTGTTGTTTGATATGCTAAGAGAATATTAGCTAAAGCCTACAGAAAAGACCAGTTTGTTATCAACCAGGTCTTATTTCTTTTGCTTTGATTGCCTGATAAGTTAAAATGTTGTTTTCCTGTTTTTGTTTTTCCAAGTTTAACACTGAAAGCAAGTAACCTGATTTATGTGCTACCAAGCATATCTGTGTTGGGAGAAATAACCCCATAAATAAATATCTTATTGGCTTTACACTTGAGCACAACTAAATTATTGTGAGCAGCTGTGTCTGATGTGAATGGACTGCACTGACCACAATCCCTTGCAAATCATATTGACATATGCACTTGCCAAGACTGTGAACATTCTCACCCAGGCAGCCGTCTGACAGATTGCATCATGGAGCAATACAGAGGCAATACAATATTCTGTGTTTTATTCTCTATTCCTTTCCTAATAATTCCTAACCTTCTGTTTGCTTTTTTAACCACCACCACTCACTTGGCAGAAGACTTTAGCATATTGTCTATGATGATACCTAGTGGAATCTAGCATCGTGTAGCTATAATTAGGGTTATTCTTGCCGATGTACATCACTGTTCTCTCTTTTCATTAAACACCATCTCCTCTCTCGTTTCTTCACCTCATGCTTCAAATTTCAGAGTTCATCAAAAAATTTGAATATGCCTTCATGGGGCCAAAATATCATTATCCTTTGAAGCTCAGCTGACCCTAATTCTGTCATTCTGTCCACATCCATATCCAGTTCCATACATGCCCCGGAATATCAGATAAAGTCTCAGGAAAGACAACTATAAACTTAGACATTGACTGTCTCCAGCTAACCTAACCTTGCCCTTGCCCATCACCCAACCTCCCTCCAACCTCAAACCTAATCACCCCATGAGCTGACCAAGGTACTGTATCCCCCCCCCCTTCACTTCAATCTTTGCCTAACCTCCTGTTCCTGACCCTCTTCAAATGACACAAAATTAAATCCAGATTCTGACCCGCCTGATATGCTAGACTGTGTACCATGTGCACCAGCCCCAGTAAAGTACACACATCTTTTGTGTAATTTCATTAGCATGGGTATCTCCAGGAACAAGCAGGAATGTAGTCATCACATATGGGTATCGTCAGTACCGACGAAGGCTGCGCGGGAACGCTCCCCAGCGTCCAATTAGAAAGCATTTGGGAGCATCCCACAGCGCCTGCGTGCTGCCTTCCCGCCTTTCCCAACTGCCTTTCTCCAGTTCTTCATTTTCCGCGGAGCCAGCAGGTCGTGTTCCTGTCACCACAGAAAATCTTTCTTCTTTGTGGTCGCATCTGCCTTCCTCAACGCTTTACCGGTACCGCCGTTTTTTCTTTCTTCTTTAAAAAAAAAAAAAAAAAAATTCTTACTACTTTTCCAGTTTTTTCCAGGTACATGCGCCATTTGGGGCCTTAGGCCCAGGATTTTTTCCACGATGGAGAAACCCTCCTCTGGGTTTAAAAAGTGCACCAAGTATGGTGGTACCATCTCCGTCACCGACACCCATGAGTGGTGTCTGAAATGTTTAGGTCCTGACCATTCCATCTCGGAATGTATGGCCTGTGCCATTATGTCCAAGAGAGGTCGACAGAACCGAGCTGCCAAGCTCAGTACCCTGTTTCCCTCTGATACAGCTTCAATGGCATCGATGTCTTACAGGGCTTCGTCTTCCTCCCGTGGATCTCAGGTAACTAAACATAAGTCTAGCCGGTCCTCAAAGGGTAGATCTCCTTCTAAGCATCGAGATACCTCTGGCGTTGCCCTTGAGGATTCTGCACCGGCAAAATTGCCCCAGCGGGAGGCTTCGGCTTCCAAAGCATTATCAGGGCTCCAGGATGTTCTCGAGGCCTCGACCTCGGCAGAACTACTGGTGCCATACTCTGGGGTACCGGCGATCTTCTCCGGTACCAACATCCAGGCATCGGCAGCGTCGATAGACCAGAGAGTCCTGGCTATTGAGCGCAGTCTGGCAGCTCTCCTTGCGGCATCGACACCCTTGGAACCGTGACAGACAATTCAGCCGGTATTGGCACCGACCCTGGCACCGGTATCGGTACCGGTACCGATAGCATCGACATCGGTGTCTGCATTGCTGGTACCCAGTCATCCGATGCCTCCCGGTACCGACACCCCGGTATTGATTACTCCCGGTACCGACTTCAGTCGGTACGGGTATCGGGCTCTTCAAGAGCATCCGGACAGACGGTACTTCGAGTCCTCAGAGGATTCTGATAGTTCTGTCAATGCAGGAATGCTTCTCCCAGAGGAGCCCTCCTCCCCTAAGTGCAGGATGTCTCCTCCAGAGGATATTTCCTTCCAGGATTTTATCAGGGAGGTGGCTCGGGGTCTGTCCATTAGTGTGGCCCCTGAAACAGAGCCCAGAGCTAAGGAGTTGGAAATTTTACAATATCCCAAAACTCCTAAGGAGGCAGCTACCTTGCCCATTCATGAGATTTTGCATGATCTCATGCTAAGAATGTGGGAGACACCTCTTACCACCTCTCCTCATTCTCGCAGACTGGATACTCTGTATCGAGTCCCTCCTTGTCCTGGTTTCCAAAAAACTCAGCTTCCTCACCACTCTATTGTAGTGGAATCAGCTATGAGAAGGATCAAGAGTGCAAAGAGGCATGCCTCTAATCCTCCAGGACGTGAGTGCAGAACCCTGGATGCTTCTGGACATCGTGTCTTCCAAGCTTCCATGCTTTCTGCCAGGATCAGTTCCTATAGTCTATACATGGGAATGTTCCTGAAGGAGGTCACAGGTGATTTAGAGGCTTTGAGTCCTATTCTTCCTGAGGATAGAAGACAGAATTTTCTCACATTGGTCAAACATACCCAAGATGTTTCTAAATTTGTCAACCGTGCGACTTTTGACTGTTTTGAGTGCATAAGCAGAACCGCTGCCATTGCCATAGGTGCACGTAGAATTGCTTGGCTCCAGGCATCTGATCTGGAGCTCTGGGTACAAGACAAATTGGGAAATATCCCTTGTACTGGTGAGAACCTGTTTGGTAGAGATTGGCAGGAAAAGGCCAATGAGTTGGATGCTGACAACTCCACCTTGGATAGAGTCCACAGCTGATCCTGCTAGAAAGAAATCTTTCAAGAAACCATTCTTTTCTAAGAAGAAAAGATATTATCCTGCATATGCTCAGCAGGGACGTTCTGCAGGTCAGCTTGTTAGGAAAGGTCAGCAACCACCCAAACAGAAGAAAGCAAAGACTGCTAAGCCTCAGCCGTCTCAGCAGTCTCAGCCTCCACAAGGCCTTTGACTTTCAGCTAGAGAAATTAGCCTTCCTGGCTCTCGTGGGACCAGAGCTTTCCACCATTCCAGGAAGGTTATGTCACTTTGCCCCCAGATGGGGGCAGATAACAGCAGAGCACTGGACACTCTCCATCATAAAGGAGGGGTACAAGCTTCATTTTTCAAGCATGCCCCCTCCCACAATAATAAGGCAGTTCAATTCTCCGACCTCTCTCATCAACCTGTTAGGTCAGGAGGTCACTATGCTTCTTGCCCAAGGGGCAATAGAAGAAGTACCCATCCACATCAGAAGGGTACAGGCTTTTACTCCCCCTATTTCCTTATCCCAAAGAAAACAGGGGGATACAGACCTATCTTGGACCTCAGAGAATTGAACAAATTCCTTGTCAAAGAGAAATTCAAGATGATTTCTCTCAGAACTCTGCTGCCATACCTTCAGAGTCAGGATTGGCTTTATTCTCTAGATCTCAAGGATGAGTACACCCATATTCTCATCCATCCAACTCCCAGAAGGTTCCTTCGGTTCCTTTATCAAGGAACGCACTACCAATACAGGGTGCTTCCTTTTGGCCTGGCCTCAGCACCAAGGATGTTCACGAAATGCATGGGCTGTGGTAGCAGCATTTCTCCGCACTCTAGGGATATTCGTCTTCCCTTACTTAGACGACTGGCTCATTCGAGCCCCAACAGAGTCAGAACCAGGACTTCTCTATCCTGCACAATGCGTATCCTTCAGTATTTGGGTCTGCTAATAAACATCCCAAAATCCAGTCTAACTCCCACTCAGTCTTTAGAGTTCATAGGAGCTTTGCTGGACACCAGAAAGGCAAGGGCCTATCTCCCCCAGGCCCGCTGCCTTCGTATGGTGCAGTTAGCTTCTCAAGCAGTGCTAAAGCCTCATCTCACTGCCCCAGAAATGCTACAACTACTAGGCCACATGGCATCTAACTGTGCATGTGGTTCCCTATGCTCGCCTCCATATGAGGGCAGCCCAGTGGACTTTATCCACTCAATGGACCCAGGCATCAGGATGCCTGTCAGACAAAATAGCAAACACAAATTGCCTTATTTTGTCCCTCCAGTGGTGGAAGTCCACTCAAAACCTGTTGCTGGGGTCCCCTTTTCAACAACCCTTACTCCAAGCAACTCTCACAACAGATGCTTCTCCGATGGGTTGGGGAGCTCTTCTGCAAGACCTCTCCACCCAAGGCACCTGGTCTCCACAAGAGACTCATCTACATATCAATCTCTTGAAACTCAGAGCAATCTTCCTTGCTCTTCGAGTGTTCCACACCCTGCTCAGCTACAAGACAGTCCTCATTCATACGGACAATCAAGTAGCCATGTTCTACGTGAACAAGCAGGGGGGAACAGGCTCTCTGTCGCTTTGCAACGAAGCTTTGCGACTATGGGCCCTCTCCAGAGAGCATCAGATTCATCTCCTGGCAGTGTATCTTCCAGGCATACAAAACTCTTGGGCAGACAGACTCAGTCGAGTTCTACTTCCACACGAGTGGTCTCTGCATGCAGATCAGGTGGCCAAGAATTTTCAAACTTGGGGAACCCCGGACATAGACCTCTTTGCAAGTCCATGGAATGACAAACTTCCCAGGTTCTGTTCCAGAATTCCGGCTCAGGGGGCTCAGGCCAGGGATGCTTTCCTCCTTTACTGGGGTCAAGACTTCCTGTATGCCTTTCCACCATTCCCCTAATTCCCAAAACCCTGAGAGACAGGGGCCATATGATTCTCATAGCTCCACATTGGCCACGGCAAATGTGGTAACCTCTGCTTCTACATCTCTCTCAAGCTCCCTCCCTGGAGCTAGGGTTTGCTCCAGATCTCCTGTCTCAGGAGGATGGAATGTTGTGGCATCCCAATCCCCAGTTTCTGCATCTCAGGGCTTGGTTGCTGAAGGCTTAGATCTCCATGATCTTAATCTCCCTCAGCAAGTAAAAGATATTCTTTTTGCTTTCAGGAAACCTTCCACAAGACGCTCTTATGCTTTCAAGTGGAAAAGGTTTACCATTTGGTGTTCGCAAAAGGGTCTTAACCCCCTTGCGATACTCTTGAATCATTGCTGGAGTATCTCCTTCATTTATCCAATGCAGGACTTAAGACTAACTCAGTAAGAGTCCATTTGAGTGCTATTGCAGCTTCCTTTAAGCCTCTGAATTGACAGCCTATTTCCTCTCATCCTCTTATAGCAAGATTTATGAGAGGCCTTCTTTTAATTAAGCCTCCCATTAGGCCACCACCGGTGGCATGGGACTTAAACCTGGTTCTTGGGCAGCTCATGAAGCCACCTTTTGAACCTTTGGCTACTACCTCCTTGAAATTCCTTTCTTGGAAGGTCATCTTTCTCATTGCAATCACATCAGCATGTTGCATTAGTGAGTTGCAAGCGCTAGTAGCTGATCCACCTTATACAAGGTCCATCATGACAAGGTAGTCCTTAGCATTCATCCACACTTTATGCCAAAGGTGGTCTCGCCTTTTCATCTGAACCAAGCAGTCTATCTACCTGTGTTTTTTCCAAGGCCTCGTGCATCAAATGCAGAGAAGAATCTTCATACCTTGGACTGTAGAAGAGCTTTAGCCTTTTACTTACAAAGAACACAGCAACATAGAAAGTCCTCTCAACTCTTTGTTGCTTTTGATCCTTCTCATTTGGGACTTCCAGTCTCCAAGAGAACACTATCTAACTGGATTGCTCAGTGTATTTCCTTCACCTATCAGAGTAAGAACCTTTCTCTGGAGAGCCATGTCACAGCTCACAATGTGAGAGCCATGGCAGCCTCAATGGCTCATCTGCACTCTGTGTCTATCGACGACATCTGTCGAGCAGCCACCTGGGCCTCGGTTCATACCTTCACAGCCCATTACTGCTTGGACAAGGACTCCAGCTGGGATGCCTTGTTTGGTCAGGCTGTTCTCCAACACCTGTTCCATACCTAATCAACTCCTACCCACCATCCCTCGTAGGATGCCAGAGATCCTGTTCAGGGGCACACAACTTCTGGGGTCTCTCCCTGGCATCTGAAGCTAGGGAGTCCCCATATGTGATGACTGCATTCCTGCTTGTTCCTGGAGATAGCATAGTTACTCACCTGTAACAGGTGATCTCCGGGAACAGCAGGAATTTAGTCCTCACAACCCACTCACCTCCCCTAGGAGTTGTATCTCTCTATCTATCTCTTTCCCTTTCCCTCTCTCTCTCTTTGTCTCAGCTTTAAAAGTCAACTGGAGAGAGGCAGTTGGGAAAGGCGGGAAGGCAGCACGCAGGCGCTATGGGATTCTCCCAAAAGCTTTCTAATTGGACACTGGGGAGTGTTCCCACGCAGGCTCCGTCGGTACCGACCATACCCATATGTGAGGACTAAATTCCTACTGTTCCCGGAGATCACCTGTTACAGGTGAGTAACTATGCTTTCTTGACCATATCCAACATTAAAATGTCCCCTTACCAACAAAACAACAAATTTAATCTTTGAAATCATGTATAATAAATCATCAAATCTTTCTTTAGTTCCCTTAGGGACACGATAAACCAAAATTACATCCACAGCTTGTGACCCACCTGAATGAAGCAACAAACATTCCATTCTTTTTTTTTTTTTAAACTTTTATTTTCATTTTGCAACAAACAAAAGAAACAACACACCAAAGGAGACAAAACAAGTATACAATAAGGAAAAGTAAACCCAATTACCCCCCACCCCCACGCTTCTTCTCTAGCTGATTATGTCAGCATGTGGGCGCTTCCAAACAACAGTGATTATACATCAAAACAATCAAAAGAGTATCTACGATACAGAATAATCATGGGACAGAGATATATACAAATTTAGACAGTCAGATGAGAGCATTTAGCAGAATGTACATAGTCATTGAGCATCTTCCATTTAGACCGATGATGAGGAGTCTGAATGGGGGAAGCAAACATACGAGGTATTTGTTCATATTTACTGTAGAGACAGACATGATTCCACCATTCATTGGGGCTCAGATGGGAGCTATTTTTCCAGTATTTCGTAATTAGGGAAATAGCAATGCCAAGCATAAAGTCCAAAAGGAAGTAAGCCGTTTTTGGAAGAGAGGGGATCCCCGCAGCTGAGCGAAGTCCCACTATCCTCCAAGAAAGGGGCTCTTGAAAGTGTAAAATAGACTGGATACGACCCCAGACCCGACGCCAGTAATACTGTAGCGCGGGACATTCATACATAACATGAGGTAGTGAACCAAGGGCCGCATGACATGTCCAACAACTATTGCCCTGAGTAGTGTTCCATTTGGCTAATCTGTCAGGAGTGTAAAAACACCGGTGGGCAAGAAAGAAGAGTGTCTGAGTGAGTGAGGCGGATCGGGAGACCCGTGTCACTCTACTCCAGACAAGGCTCCATTGCTCCGGGGTCAAAGTCACATGCAATTCTCTCTCCCATGCTTTCTGCGCTATAGGGGTATCTCTAGTTATAGCATTACATAAGGTTTTGTAAAAATTGGATGCCACACCCGATGAACAACCGATAGATCGGATAGTCTCCGACCAACCTTGTGTAGGGGAGGCCGATGGCGGGAGCACCTTAGCACTCCGAAGGCAATGCTGAAGTTGCACCAACTGAAAGTAGTGTTTCGCTGGGAGACCAAATTCAATTTGCAATTCACTAAAAGTTTTCCAGCGACCTTCATGGAACAACTGACTAGGAATCCAAATGCCCCTAGTGTACCAGGGGCTCCACGCCATCGGCTTATTTTGTATTCGAAATCGAGTATTGTACCAAAGTGGGAGCTTGTCTAACGGACAGAGTCGGGAGTCTAAAGAGTGCATAAGAGTAGTAAAGGCACCTAAGGTGTCTAAAAGCATTGGTGGATAGTGGGAGTCTGATGGGAGAGTCATACCAGGGAGAAAAGTAAGAGGAATCGGTTTGCAAAGGTCCTCTTCTATGTCTAGCCACACAGGTCTACTCAGTACTGGATCTTCCAGCCAACGAGCGCCTTGTTTGAGAAGAAAAGATTGATGATACTTCAGGAAATCAGGGAATCTGACACCCCCATTTTCCTTATCTGCTTGCAGCTTATGTTTCGCTATCCTAGGTGTCTTGTTTTGCCACAAGTATCTAGTCAGAAGGCCCTCTATATCTTTATATATACGTCGAGGTAAGAGACAGGGCAACATTTCTAAAATATAATTCACTTTCGGAACAATCATCATTTTTATAGTTTCTAATCGACCCCACCAGGTAAGTGTTAAAGGAGTCCAACGGTGAGTAAGCGCCCGGACTTTAGAGGTTAAGTCCTTGGCATTGAAGGAGATAGTGTCTTCCAAAGGAGAACAATAGTGAACCCCAAGGTATTTGACCATGCGAGGTTGCCATAAAAAGGGGAAGGGTTGCATATCGGCCTGATGAAGCAAAGGATTTAATGGAAAGGCTACCGACTTGGTCCAATTTATCTTATAACCGGACAGTTGTGAGTATTTATCAATTTGCTCTAGGACAGCCGGTACTGAGTCTATAGAGACAAAAAGCATAAGGTCATCAGCATACGCTGAAATTTTGATTTCCCTATGGGTGAAGGGGACTCCATGAATCTCCGCCGATTGCCGGATTAGTAAGGCCAAGGGTTCAAGTGCAAGATCGAAAAGAAGTGGAGACAGTGGGCATCCCTGGCGAGTGCCGCGTTGAAGGGGAAAAGGCTGAGACTTTAAAGCATTGGCACATATACTGGCTGTAGGCTGTGCGTACATGGTGCGAAGACAACGGAGAAAACCTTCCCCGAATCCGTACCAGCGGAGGACTGCAAACAGGAAGGGCCACTCTAAACGATCAAAGGCCTTCTCGGCATCAAGTGAGAGGCCAACAAATGGGCGATCAAGATTAACTGCAGTAGTCAGTACATGGCATAGAGTCCGAGCATTGTCAGCAGTTGATCTACCAGGAATGAAACCGCATTGATCTGGGTGTATTAAGGTAGACATCCTATCAGAGAGCCGGGTGGAGAGAATGGTGGCAAATATTTTATAGTCCGCGTTTAGGAGGGAAATGGGACGATAATTAGCTGTTAGTTGCGGGTCTCTCCCCTCTTTCTCAAAAACTACTACATTTGCCATTGAAAAGGACCCAGAAGGAGAACCCTCCTCGGCCAGAGCAGAAAAATAAAGTTTCAAAACTGGAGCTAAGTCAGCGTGAAAGGTTTTGTAGAATTCAGCAGGGAGACCGTCTGGGCCTGCGGCTCGACCTGAGGCACATTTCTTGATAGCAGAATGAATTTCTGAGACAGTAAATGGTGTGTCCAAGGCCACTCTATCTTCGTCAGATAGGGTCGGTCTTTGTACCCCTGAAAGTAAGCGTTCAAATACTTCTGGCTCAAAATCACATTCAGATTGATAAAGCCGAGTATAAAAATCACGAAAGAGTTCTAAGATTTCGGTATCTTTAGTGACCAAGCCCCCCCCCGACGGATTACGGAGGGCGGTAACACGCTTGGCTTCTTTTTGACCTTTTAGGGCATTTGCTAATAATTTGCCAGCACGGTTATTTTCCCGATAATATAACCCTTGTTGTGATTCAATATTTTTAACAGCAGCAGTGTATAAAAGCTGATTATATTGAAAACGCAAGCGTTGTAAACGGAGTAAAATACATGGGTCAGTACGGGACGTGAGGAGACGCTCCCCAGCTTGTATCTGCTGCTCTAGAATCAGCAAATGCTGCTTTCTTTGTTTCCCCTGCCGAATTTGATAGCTAGTTATAGTTGCGCGGATAGATGCCTTAAAACCCTCCCACCAAGCCCAGCTCGCTGTGTCATGGGGTGAGTTAAAATGAAAATAATCTTGGATAGCGGCCTTTATATCAACCTGAAAATCCTTTTGACCTAGTAGGGATCTATCAAAAAACCAAGCTCGGGGAGAATCATCCCGCGCAGTGACATGTAATGATAAAGATATGGCAGCATGATCTGAAATATGAAGAGGATGAGTCCTAGCCGTGTCCACTTGAGAAATCAGTGCTTTGGAAATGAGAAAGAAATCTATTCTAGATTGAGAGTGATGGGGGGCAGAAAAGAAAGTAAACTCTAAGTCGGAGGGGTGAAGCAGCCTCCATATATCTACCAGCGCAAGATCTTGCATCAGAGCTGTAAGGGTAGCAAGACTCTTGGGTGGACTACTCGTTCTAGGCGGCTGTCTATCTATCAGAGGGTCTAACACTTGATTAAAATCACCACCAAGTATTAATGGAGTATTGGCAGAGGCCTGTGCCAACTGCGCAATACTTGCATAGTAAGCAGGGTTGTCCACATTCGGGGCATAAATGCAAATACACGTGAATTCACTATCTCCAACCTTAAGGTGCACACGGGCCCATCTACCCTCCTTGTCAGCGCTAGTATCAATTACAGTAGCTTGCAAAGATTTCTTAACCAGAATGGCTACCCCGCACCGTTTGGAAACGGCGGGAGAATAGGCAGCCACCATGTAAGGCTTAGCATTGAGTTTCAGTGTTTCAGCAGAGTTTAAGTGCGTTTCCTGAAGAAACGCTAAATCAGCATGCTCATGGCTAAGATAGCTAAGGATTTTCTTTCTTTTGATTGGACTATTAATGCCTTTTACGTTGAGTGATAAGATTTTACATAAGGCCATTCAGAAGAGTTAAAAATTCTGAGCATGATAACGCACATAATTTCACAATGTCCCTCATAGTGACTGTAGCTGGCTGTACATATGGCATAAAAGAAAATAAGCTTAGATAATACAATGAAGCGCCCCACATTAAAAAAGAAAAACCGCTGCGCGGTAGAGAAGAAGCAGAACCCCAAAAATTACTGGCGACCATGTGTCTGCGGGGAGAAGCCCCAGAGAAGGCCGAAATTGAAATAACACATAACCTGTAGGACTGTGCGTGCTCCGAATCCGACCGAGGCACACATCATGGAGGAATAGGAGACCAAAAAACAAAAAAGTCATAGAAAGAAAGAAAGAAAGTCCAGGTAGTCTCTGTGCTTGACTATGACCGCCGCATCGGGCCCTTCAAAATGGCGGACAGAGCCGGCAAATAAAAGTCCAAGTCTTTGGATTAGCGCATCTGCTCTGCTTCTTTGGAGTCTAAAAATGTTGATAGTAGATCAGGATCTTCGAATGTCCTGGTTTGGTTGTGGAGAGTCACTCGGAGCTTCGCTGGATACAACAGGCCAAAGCGAGCCTGTAGCTGTTGAAGTCGAGGGCGAAAAGCAAGGAGTTTCTTCCGACGGTCAACGGTAGGCTTTGCCAAATCAGGGAAGAAGGAGACTTTGTGACCTTCAAATTCCAAATGATGGTTCGCCCGGGCAGCATTTAAAATTTGTTCCACTTGTTGATATCGTAGCAAGCGAAAGATAATAGGCCGGGGGGTCGTTCGGTTGAGCGCCATGTGGGTAGGAACACGGTGTGCACGATCGATTTCCAGTTCTCTATGAAAAGTGATCTTCAGCAAGGAGGGAAGAGTTTTGAGCAGGAATTCTCTCATATCTCCCGCTTCCACCCCCTCCGGTATTCCAATGAGCCTCACATTGTTGCGACGGGCTCGATTATTACTATCTTCTAACTCCTTTTGAAGATTCTGTATCTGGCGCTCAGCCTTGTCCAGTGTACCCAAGCGCACCGCGTGCGAGTCGAGGACCCCCGCCATATTGTCCTGCCGTAATGAGAGACTTTCGAGTCGGTCCTGGAGCACTCCAAGGTCTTCTCGCATGGCTCGAAGCGCTTCTCCATTGGACTGCACCAATTCCTTCACGCCGCGTATTTCCTCTAAAATCTCCAGGTGCATTTCGGGGTTTTCCCGAAATGGAACCATCTTCTGTGGGGAGGACACCTCCGTTTTGGAGCGTTTTCCGTGAGAAGAAGAAGGAGACCCGAAGTCCAAGCGCGCTGGTTTATGGGCCGCCATCCCCCCCGAGGTACCCCGGTCAGCCCGGAGCGAAATAGTAAGTTTGTATAGGTATTAAGTCAGGATTCTAAGTAGGCCTCTCGGGAGCTTCAGCGCGAAGCGTCTTACCCGCTGGACATCAGGCTCCGCCCCCCCCAAACATTCCATTCTTATAACTGAGCACATAAGAATTTTTGTCCCCACCAAAGTGGCCTTATAAATTAATGCAACCCCTCCTCTTGATCTATTATCCAGACCCGCTTTAAAGCCTTTAAATCCCTCTGGAGAAAGCGGATTAAATAGCATAGTCGCTTACCTGTAATGGGGGTTCTCTATAGACAGCAGGGGTATGTAGCCACCCTCAAGGTGAAGTCCCTGGACTGAGCTTTGTGATGGATCTCCCACAGCTCAGAGAAGCTTTCTTGCCTGCTTCCCGCCTGTCTGTGCCCGGAGAATCAGTTTGTACCAGAGCAGAGACGAAACTAAGACAGAAGTTCTGAGAGAAGAGGCACCACCGAGGCGCAGTGAACAGTTGACAGGAGTTGCTTTGTTGGTGTTGATTCCCCTATTGTTGTTTTTTTGTTGTTGTTGTGTTGTGGGGAAGGCGGATGGGAGAGTATGGCTGCATACCCCTGCTGTCTAAGGAGAAAGCGTAGTTACTCACCAGCAGGAATCAGTCCTCTCATATGGGTGGTGACGGCGTCGACGGAGCCCGCGTGGATACACTCCCCAACTTTCAAAGAAAGCCTTTGGGAGTTACACCGTGCATGCGTGGTTACCTTCCTGCCCAAAGGTGCCATCTTGCCTCAGTATGATATCATAGCACAAGACGGCAAAAAAAACCCCCAACAACTCCACAGGTAGAAAGAAAGGGTGTGAGCACTGATTCCTGCTTTCCAGGAGAACACCTGTTAAAGGGGAGTAACTACGCTTTCTCCGTAGACAGCAGGGGTATGCAGCCACACTCTCCAGGAACAAGCAGGAAGTCAGTCCTCATATATGGGACTCCCAAGCTACAGGCTATCCAAAAACACTGTAAAAGCCACAGGCAACCCAAAAAGCAGACCGTAAAGGACAGCAAGGGGTGCTAGTTGGCTGGAAGTCTGACATCGCAGCAGCAGCTTCAAGGATCAATCCCCACTCCGGTAGCCGGCACACATAGGGCTGGAGGGAAGGAGTTGCATTATTCCCTGAAAAGGTAACAGAGTACAGCCTGGCCGAAGGAACTATCACTCCAGTAGTGCACAGCAAAGGTGTGCACAGAGGACCAGGGGGCAGCTCGGCAGATGTCCAGCAAGGGCATCAACCGCAGGCTAGCTACTGAGGCCGCCATGGCACGCACATTGTGAGCTGTCACATGATACTCCAGGGAGAGCCCCGCCTTTTGATTGGTGAACGAAATGCAGTTGGATACCCACCAAAAGAGGGTGCACTTGGAGACTGTGACCCCAAGATGACTGGAGTCGAAAGAGAATAGCTGTGTCAAGTGGCAATGGGGATGTGCCCTCTGGATGTAGAAGGACAGGACACACTTGCAATCAAGCATGTGCAGAGAGGCCTCCCCTCTGGAAGTGTGAGGCCTAGGAAAGAAGGTGGGTAACACCACCTCTTGGTGCAGATGGAATGCAGAAACCACTTTCGGTAAGAATTTAGGGTGAAGGACGATCCTGTTCTTATGGAACCTGGTATAGGGCTCTTGTGCCAGCGGGCTTGCAGTTCGCTCATGCACCTGGCTGAGGTGAATGCCACTAGGAAGACAACCTTCCAGGAGAGGTAGCCAGGGACTTGAAAGGCAGGCCCATGAGCCTTCCTAGCATGACATTGAGGTCCCATGTCACTGGTAGTGGGAGGACCGGGTGCCAAGAGAGGAGGAGGCCCCACATCAACTGGCCTACCAAGGGTGCAGGGACACGGTCTGGACAACAACTCCATGGTGCTGAGCCGATATGGCGCAGAGATGCACCTTGACCAAGTTGAACCCTGACAGGTGCAAGAGGTATTGCAGTACTTCCGCCATTGCACAGGAGAAAAGGTTAAAGTGTTCACTCGCCCACCAGAGGAAGAACCTGTGCCACTTGAAGGCATAAGCCCAGCGCATAGAGTCTTTACGCGAGGTCAGCAAGACGTCTTCCACCGGTCGAGGGAGGAGGTGATGCGCAATAGCTAGCCTCTTAGCATCCAGGTTGTTAGTGCCAGGGGCTGAAGAATGGGATTCCGAAATGTTCCGTCCTCCTGGGACAGGAGGTCCGGGGCACTCCCCAATGGCTATGCGTTCCTCTGGGACAGCTGCAGGAGCAGGGGAAACCAGGGCTGCCTGGGCCACCTGGGAGCAATAAAGATGACGGAGGCTGCCTTCGCTTGGATCTTGAGGAGGGCCCGAGGCACCGGTGGAAACATACACAGAAACCCTTTGGACCAAGGACGGAGGAACACATCTACCAACGCCCGCCTCTGGGCCAGTTTCCGAGAGCAGAAGCACGGTAGCTGCACATTCTCTGGACTGGCAAAGAGGTCGATCTCCAGAGTACCCCACCGCCGGAAGATCTCCCCCAGTACGGTCGGGTTCAGCCTCCGTTTGTGTGGTTGCAGGATGCGGCTCAGGCGGTCGGCCAGCACATTGTTTTGGCTGGGTAAGTACATTGCTTTGAGTGAAATGTTCTTCCCCACTGCAAAGTTCCAGAGGCACACTGCCTCCCAACAGAGCTGGTATGTGAAAGGAAGCTTGTCTGTACAGGGCTGTGTACAGTCAGGGTACTTAATAACATCATATTACTAAAAGCCCTAAGAAAGAGTTAACACCACAGACATTCCAGAGCTTATTACTCAGCAATAACCTTGAAAGGCTCTACTGAAATAACTAGGCTTTCCTAAAACAAAGGCACTAGGTTTGTTATGAAAAAGATAGTGCAGGAAGAAGTTGTTTCTCAGTCTCAATTCAGAGATATCAAAACTGCAAGTGTTAGAACTGTCTAAGAAGTTATGTCTGGGAATACATGTATGTCTCCTCATGATGACCTATGCTAATAAGAACTGACCTATGACGTAGAGATATAGAGATGCATGTTATGAATATACGTGATGCTTGACGTAGAACAATAAGGTGGAAATTATGCTGTGTAATGGAATATTTACCTATAAATAAAATGGCTGAAGGCTGTGATGGCAGAGTAAACAAGGTGCTAGCTTGGTTTGCTCTCCCAAAGCTTTGGTGGTTTTTATAATACAAGTGTGTTGTGTATTATTAACCATGCTTGCTTCCTTCTCATTGCTTTGTGTGTGGATATCCGTTACCCAAGAGCCCTGGTGAGTTACCGGTGAGGGGAGGTGCAGAGTACACTTTCAGTTGGTGCCGTGCCGGATACGGATCTCTGTATTCAGGGCAAGGGCAGAAGGTGCCAGAAGATTTGTGAGTATTACCAGTGATGGGTAATCTGTTAAGTAGACAGGCTCCATCTCAGATGCGTGAATGGCATGACAGAGCTAGGGCTTTAGCGTTTAAGAAAGATAGCCCTTCTTATTGTATGCTTCTATTGTATGTATGAGAAGCATGGCTATGTAGCCATCGATTCTGTAGCACATTGGGATTCAGTGACTAGAGGTAATGAGAATTTGCAGTTTCCTCTGGAAGGAACTTTCTCTGTAGATAAGGTCCATTACCTCGGATATGAGGTGGCGGTTAAAGGTAAACCGTGCAATAGTCATGAATGGATTGTGCTTACATGGTGGGAACAGATGGCACATGAAGAAAAACATAGGAATGAAGTTCAAGATTTGAAACAAAAGTTGTTTGTGTTAGGAAATAAAACTAATGACCAGCTGAATGAGTGCGGGTCACTCGTGCAGCAGAACTAAGAGAAGAAATACTTAAAGAGAAACAGAAGTTAGGGGGAGTAGAATTGTGTATTTTGGATATTTGTAATGTCTCCCAGCTCAAAGAATTGAGAGCACGTGTGGACAGAGAAACAGAAAGAGTTGTACTTGTAATAAGAACCTTAAGAGTGGCAATAGGTCATAGTGTTTCCGTTGCAAAAGAATTAAGTGTTACTGATGAACTTATTGACAGATATGAGAGAGATTTGGACAGACATTATGAAACCTATAAAGAGGAGCATGATCGATTATATCATGATCTAGGCTCTATTCAGGAAGCTATACACCAGCAAAATAACTCATGTTCTGGCACTGTTAAATCTGAAGCGGCTGAAGGAAGTGATATTGTGCCTACTTATCCTTTCTGTTTGTATCCAGCGGGCTTGACAGGTTCTATGACTGTGCCTGTAAATTGGAGCCCTAAAGAAGTGTTTGATTTGGCTAAAACGTTTCCTAATTACAGGGATAACCCTGGTAGATTTCTGTCCTTATGGTCTCAAATAATTAACAGTTATAATCCCACTTGGGCAGATCTAGATTTGCTTAGAGCTGTGTTTTTTTAATCCAGCTGATTTTCATAGGGTCACTCATCCAATCCATGAAGAGAACTGGCAATGGCCACTCACAGACCATGTGATAGATTTTCAAGAGAAGACTTGAAGAGAGAATTTTGTTTTGTGTAGAGAAAAATTGTTAGACTCCATTAAAGTAGTATGTAAGCCTGTAGATTGGTCGAGGCTAACATCTCTAAGGCAGGATAGGGGTGAAAAGGTTACAGATTTTCACACTAGGTGTATGCTAGCTTTTAAGGACTATTCTGGTGAGACAGAAGACACACCTTCAGGATTCACTAATATTTTTGTAAATGGTTTGCATCCGAGGATAAAAGAAAATTTGGAGACTTCAATAATAGATTGGCCAGTTAGAACAGCTGATGCAATTCTGGAAGGAGCTCGATACAGTGAGCTGAACAGCAAGGAGAGCAAACCAAGATAGATGCGAAAATTTACAGATTGCTTCTATGCAGCTACCCATGGGCAGGGATAGGAGTAAAGCCAGAGGGAGAGAAGGTTATGTGAATTCCTAGCAAGGATATGGACAGTCAAAATGAATGCGTGCTTGTGGTGAGATTGGACATTTACAGCGTGACTGCCTCCAGAGTCAGAATCTTGACGTCCAGAAAGCCGATTTCTCTCTAGTGAAAGCTGAATTCATTCCTGTATATTGTCATGGTGCAAGGCAAATAGTGCCTATAAAAACAGAGGAAAATGTGCAGGGCAGTTTTAAAATGGGCAGCTCAAAGCACATGGCTAGGGGTTGCTATGGACAACCAACCAAAACACCAGCACCGGGTGTAGGTAAACGCCCCGGAGATGCATTACCTCATAGCTCATTAGAGGAGCAGGAACAGCTGCAGGGACTTGAGCTGATGAGGGGCTCAAAGAATGACACATTTAAAATAGTCAGTCTTGAGCAGAAACAGAACTGGAGGAAGAACTGGAAGGAGAGCAGAAACAGGAACACGGAAGAGCAGAACATATGAGAACCAGGATACATACCTGAGAGCTTCTGACCGAGATTCCATCAGCACCTCAGAGGAGTTTGCCCCGGAGGGATTACCCGAGGTTAGTGCTAAAGAGTTGGGCTGCACTGAACCAGAGTCCGGGTGGGGACCCAGAGGAATTCCAGGCAGCAAACGACGAGGAGCTGTGAGAGGGAACTCCCATGAGAGCAGGTACCTGGGGAGTAGAAGTTCTTATCCAAAAGAGATTTCCCAGCTTAAAGAAATACGTCCTGTGAGGGGAAGTGAAAGGGAGAAAAGTTTTCAGCTTCCCGGCTGCAAACGTTCAGGCAGAGGTCAGCCTGCAGAAAAGCCAATTCCCTGGAATAGAGAGGCACTGGATTTTACCTGCACTAGTCCTGAGCTGTATGGCCCTCTAGAGGGAAAATCCACATTGCATGGTAACCTGCCTTTCCACGTTAATAGAGGGAAGCCCTTACCAGGAAGAGGAGGGATTACTAAACACTGATACAAGTTATAGCCCTATAAAAGATAATAGCAAGGAAGCTCATGAGGACATGGACTGTGATTTCTGTGAAGAAAACTCAGAGGATTTCCAGATGGACTGTACACTGGTGTTTTCAGATAGTGTAACCTCTTTCTGTTGAAGCATAAGAAAAGCCTGCAAAAGAGAAATCTGGGTAAGAGCACAGATTTCACTCTACAGCTTTTGTGACGTAAAAAGCCTGTTTTGCACTTTTGTTTCCTTAAAGCTGAAAAGAAGCATTTCCTTTGTCATTTTGTAATACCCTTTTTCTGTTGTGCCAGAAGCATGGTTTACTTTCCTTTATGACTCCTGTTTGCAAAAGTTCTCCCGGGAAGGGAAATAAATACCTCTTTATAAGCATAGCTACTCGTCCACGACTACACTCTTATTGAATAGCTATTGGGACTTCAACTCCCAGGGGGCACCACTAGTCCCTGCTACATAGGAGGAGCCTCACTGAAGCCCCAGGCCTTTAGCCTCCGGGGTAAGTAGGTGGGTGACATTATCAATGTTACTCTAGCCCAGAAGACTTTGGAGGAGATACATGGAATGCATGACTATTACTGAATTTGAATTTAACCCCTCAGGGCAAGTTAGAAGCTAAGCTGGAAGGATCTAATTTGAAGTTTATTATTGATACTGGAGCTACTACTTCAGCACTGCGTTTACAGGATTTGCCTGCCATTTATCACACTCAACTAGCACAAGCACCGAAAGTACATTGTGAAGGCATTGAGGGTAAGATAATTCCTCATCGTAAACTTGAATTTTTACCTTTGCAGATTGGAGAGACTGTGAATCCTACTACCTTTCTTGTGGGAGAGACTTTACCAGTAAATCTTTTAGGTCGGGACTTTTTAGCTTCACACCGTGCTACTCTATCCTGGATGAGTAGAAAGTTGTTTTTCCAGCTGTATTCTCTCTCTGAAGTGCCGTCCCCTGCAGATGCCAGTACCATTCATCCTGCTCTTGCAGAACTTCCTTCTACCCTGTGGGCAGTGCCAGGATCCAATGTTTGATCCCTTTCTATTCCACCTGTGAAGATTACTGTGAAACCTGGAGCCCAGCTTCCCAGACTGAAGCAGTATCTGCTACCAGCAGCTGCCATCGATGGAATTCGTCCTGTGATTGAAGATCTTCAGAAACAAGGTGTCATCTATTCTACAACATCACCATGTAATACTCCAGTTCTTCTTGTGCTAAAGGCTGACGGTAAGACTTATAGATTTGTGCAAGACCTGCGGGCAGTAAATAATGTGATTTTGCCAATTTTTCCCTTGGTACCTAATCCACATGATATCTGGACACAGATACCTCCAGGGATTACCTGGTTTTTTGTTGTAGATTTGAGTTCTGCTTACTTTTTAGTGAGAATTAGCAAAGAAAATCAATTTTTATTTGCTTTCCATTTTGACAATAAACAATATACTTGGACCACTTTGTGTCAAGGGTACACTGATAGTCCTACGTATTTTGTGCAGGCCCTAGGAACTGCACTGCTTGATGTAAGGCTCAACCATTCCTCTTTAGTTCAGTATGTTGATGATTTGCTTTTATGTTCACCAAGTTATGAGACTTGTTTGTCAGATTCCTTGTCTCTATTAGCTCATATTGCTGATTTAGGATTGAAAGTCAATTTGTCAAAACTGCAATTTGTATCTCAAAATGTTACTTTCCTGGGTGTTGCCCTAACACCATTTGGTCATGCAATTACTTCTGCTAGATTGAAACCTATTCTTTCATTGCCTTTCCCAGCAACACCAGTATTACTGCGTAGATTCCTGGGTCTGTTAATCTTTTGTAAACAATGGCTAGCAAGTTTCTCAGAACTTACTGCTCCGCTTTATGCTCTGATTGGGAAAGAAGGACCTGAAGGTCTCATTGTACCTACATTACACAGTGGGAAGCCTTTTTGAATATAAAGTCTGCTCTGGAAAATGTGCCATGTTTATCTTTGCCAGATTATTCTTTGTCATTTAAACTGTATGTGGCTATTTCTGATTCCTCTGCTACCTGTGTGCTTTCCCAACTGGTCTCAAGCCAGTAGGCTGTTTCTCAAAGCGATTTGATTCAGTGACTTTGGGACTCCCACCATGTCTACGTAATTTGGTAGCAGTGGCCTTTGCAATTGAAATGACTGATTTTCTAGTTTTACAGCACCCTCTTGAAGTGTATGTATCACATTCAGTTTCTAGGTTGCTCCATTTAACCAAGACTCAGCCTTTGTCCTCCACACGTTTGACTCTGGAATCAACAATTTCTCAGCCTCATGTTACAGTATCTACTACATCAAAATGCAACCCTTCAACGCTTCTAGTTCTATTGAAAGATCTTGTGGAGTATAATGGGTCTCATGATTGTTTTCACGCCATTTTGCAGACCAAGAAGCATGGCGAGCTGCCCTCCGAGCATCAGTGTCACCAGCATTATTGTACCTAAAGCCATCTAACGACTTTGTTTTCCCTTTCATCTCTCTTACAGCACTATCAAGATACTCCCTTTGAAGTTCAGATCCTGTGGACTTCATGGGGTGCGACCTGTGATGCACAGGGCTACTGGAAAAAGGATCATCTGCTTATTTGACCTGACAGTCTATTGTTTCCACTTGCCCTGTTCCTGCATCATAAGCTTCACCTGTCCGTTGTGGCTATGATTCATGCCTTTTCGGTTCTCCGGTATCACCTGAAGCTTTTTTTCTGTGGCACAGCTTGTCTGCACTGTTTCAAGACTGGCAGAGTAGGGTCAGATTAGGGTCAGTTATAAGGATTTCTGCCTTCCTGACTCTTTTTGATTTTGCAGCTTGATTTTACAGACCTGTCCTGTGCCAGAGGGGGGAAACGGTATTTGTTATTGATCTCTTGTCTTTTCTCTGGATGGGTAGAAGCTTTCCCCCTACCAATGCCTCCATCAAATTACTGCTCACTCAGTTTATTCCTGTTTTGTTCTTTCTTCTGATCAGGGTCCAGCCTTCGTTGCGAGTGTCTGGGAGAGTATTGAAAATTGGTTTGGTATTAAGAGACAACTGCACACTCCTTATCCGCAAAGCTCTGGCCAAGTGGAACGGATGAATAGGACACTCAAAGGTCACTTACGCACTCTGACACAGGATTGGGCTACAGATTGGACAGAAGCCTTGCCTTTTGCCCTTATGGCAGTGCGCAATTTCCCTCAGCATGCTCGAGGAGGCCTGACACCGTACAAAATAGTTACTGGACGTCCAGCTACTTCTCCACATGAATTGGCAGTAATCCCAGATCCTCAACTGTTGTGCAGCGATATTTTGACTTATTGCTCACGATTGCACTCAGTCCTGTCTGTTTCCCCTTTATTGCAGGTGAATCCTCAACAAGATACTGTTTCAAAGTAATCACATCCAGAAGTGAAGTCAGGGGATTGGGTCCTGATTAAGAATTTACATCCAAAGACACTTTTGGCTCCCAAGTTCCTAGGTCCATTCCGTGTGCTCCTGGTGCGATACTCAGCTTGTAAAGTGGAAGGACATTCTCGTTGGATACATCATACACAGTGTAAAAAGGATCCTTCACAGGATCCAGAAGGTGGTTCCCTGCATCGGTGAATCAAGAAATTGCAATGCAGAGACTCATTCAGATTTGGACAACAGTGATATTGCAGAAAAGACTATCATGATTAAGTACTTTTTGAATGGACTAATTATGCAAAACACCTTCTTCCAGCATTATACTACTGATTAGGTTGATAAAATTAGTCTGAGTTAGTTCTTTAATGATATATAAGCAATGACGTTTTGTCACTTAACCTCTACTTCATGAAGAGATTTGGAATTGGGAGGTGGTTATAGTTATAGTGTTTATCTTCATAGTACTAAGAAGGGTAGTCGTGTTTTCATTTTGTCTTAGAACATGTATTTTTGGAGTAATTAATAGTTTTAAATATTTAGAGGTTTGTTAAGAATGTTTCCTTATCTGGTCGTAGTTGTGTTGTGGCATATTATTGTTAATGAAGCAGTACTACAATTCAGAATCTTGGGAATGTTATGGGGAATACCCAAATATTTTTGAGTCACATCTACACTCAGTTACAAAACACTGTAATCTGTCAAATTATGCTGTTTGCCTTCCAACTGTGAGACACGCAGCATGGGTTTCTGCTACGAGATAGGCCTAAAACCTTTCAAGAGTTTCGTGACATAGCTTTTAATCTAACCACCGTAACATGGTCTCATACAAACACAGACCCTAGAGTGATTAGCCCTATGCCTCTAATGTCCCCTCCAATATGTTTTATGGCTCAAAATACAGGGAAAAAGGTAGGGGACACTCCTTGGAACATCTGTAAAACAGTAATGCTACATAATTCCTCTATCTGGTAAAAAAAAAAAAATCCCATGTAAGAATTTCCTTCATTTCAGTAGTACAATTAGTGCCAGTTCAAGGGAACCAAGTGCACGATTATGAATTGTTACAGTATAATAGTTCTGGATACTCAACCCCTTTAAATGACTCTAGTTCAGACCTGGACATACCTAACTGGAGTTGCCCCTTGTTAGATTACATTCCCAGGGATGGTAATACCCTATCTGTAGAAATTAAAGAGATGAGCATTACTCAGTGGGCTTTGAATAATTGTACACAGAATATATCTTGTCCCCACAAGTTGACAATTTGGGAGAGTAGGTTAGTGGCTTTAGAAGGAGATTATTTTGTGTATGGTAATCTTGCATATTGTAACAAGCACAACGCCCAAAGCCACTTGCCTCTAGTGGTCGAGGGGCGTGGTGGTTGAGGATTCCTTCTTCTATCAGCTCTTAGCAGCCTATTTCTTCGTGTTGGCTTCTGGGAAGTGTAGTACTGCTAAAATATGTTGGTGCTTTAAGTAGAAGGTTTTTAGTTGAGGTAACCAAGGGTAAGGCTTGTAACAGAAAGTTTATTTCCATAACACAAAACACAGCAGGTTCAAGGTATCATTTACAGGATTATAACTGTAGGATTTGCTTAAGGTACAGCAAATACTGGCAAACAAACCAAAAGAACTCAGAAATGGCTTTTTAAAGTCCTCTTACTTGCAGAAGCAATTGCCTTTAGAAACTAGGCTGCCACTTTTCTTTTTAGTCCTCGTTAGTCAGAGCATAAAGAAAAATTCAAGCTTAATTCTTCTACAGCAGTTTGGTTTCTGCCAGCCTCAAAAATCTCTCTAGGCTGCATTTCTACGTGAAACCAAACTTAGAACAAAACAAACATTCCAAGCTGTTATCAAAACTCTTAGCAGGCTTTTCATATAGGAGAGGAGCAAGCAAAAACTCTTATAGCAGCTAACTTGGCTTTTCTTGCCGTTGCACAGTTCAAACACAGGTGACAAACAAGCATGAATCAGAGCTTCCTGAGCAGGCTTACATTGCAGTAAATTTCCCTTTTAAAACAGACAGGAATTTACCTCCACACTGTTTCTGCCATATGGTTAACTTCCAAGGAGAATTACTTCTTTCAGGGCTAGCTTCTCCTCAAGACCTCCTGTCTAGAGCTTAGCATAGAGAACAATCCATAAAGCAATCTTCTTCCCCCAACTCTGACACTGGTTCTCCCAACTGCAGGGGTTCTGACTCACCGACCTGGTCAGACTGCTCAGCTGACAACCTCTCTGGTGGTCTGAAAGCTTCTCCACTTCCTGGTCCCCACCTCTGTTGCCAACCTGTTGCAGGGAATTCAGGTAGCTCAGCTCTTCTCCAAGAATCAACTCCTTCTCTCTGCTTCTGTCTCAGCTGCTCTCCCGGCTGCTCTCCTTCTCGTCTCCCTTCCTCTCTCCTTGCATAATCTACACCTCTGGGGTTCTAACCCCACCTCTTTCTTTCCCAGGTGTTGTTAATCCCCCTGCCTTCTGATATTAGAATAATCAGTGCACTTGTTAAAGTAAGGGTTTTGGTCCTCGTGCTTGCAATCCCTCTTTCTTACTTTATCAGTCATTGGCTGAAACCTGTTCCAGCTGGGGTTTTTCTGTCTTTGAAACCTGGCTGTGGCTTTCTCTCCCTGCACTCCTAGAAGGGGACCCTTAACTAGGGTGAATTTGTTATGCTTCTCACCTCCCCCACTCTCAGGACAGCTGACTTTGCCACAATATACAGAACTTCTCAGAGGTTGGTCAGGTACTTGCTATGTTGCCCAGTTAGATACCCCGTGGCGTTTTTTACCTTACCAAAATATTACTTTATTATCAACCCTGAATGATTCTTTAAGAAGTAAAAGGGATGTTTCCCCTCGGGATAAGGCCATAGCAGCTGCACAGCAACTAGTAGACTCTACAAGTCCTTTGATGTATTACGGGTACTGTTTGGCTTTCAACTTTTAGAGCAATAGCATCCACGAGACAATATGGTACCCAGATTATGCGATTACAGGCAGTTGTTGAACTTACAGCCCTGGATCTCACAGAGGTGATTAGTGTGTTACAAGGTGTCTGCCTATGCAGCCCAGAATCACATGGCTTTAGATTACCTCCTAGCGAAGGAAAATGGAGTATGTGGATTAATCCTTGATCACTGTTGTACTCTGCTTGATGATGAAGGAAAGGTAGTGAAAGGCCTACTAAATAAGGTTAGAAATCGTACTTTTGTTTCAAGTAGTAGTTATGTAAGTTCTTTTTCTGATTTCTTTGATTCTGTTTCTTCTTTCTGGAATTCATTGTCTAAGCCCCTGCAAGGCATGTTAGCACCACTGTTTGGCTTTTGGGGGTTTCTTATTTTAGGAGCATTGATTCTCTGTGTAATATCTGCTTGCTGTAAGAAGTCAGTGGATTCATTGACCCCTAAAATGATGCTACAGATGGATCCAGAGTCAATTTACAATCCTTCTTTAATATCAATGTCTGAGTTTCCTTATCTTGGAAATGATTCTTTGCAGAATCAGAGGAGGGACTGAAAGGAAGCTTGTCTGTACAGGGCTGTGTACACAGTCAGGGTACTTAATAACATCATATTACTAAAAGCACTACGAGAGTTAACACCACAGACATTCCAGAGCTTATTACTCAGCAACAACCTTGAAAGACCCTACTGAAATAACTAGGCTTTCCTAAAACAAAGGCACTAGATTTGTTATGAAAAAGATAGTGCAGGGAGAAGATGTTTCTCAGTCTCTCAGTCTCGATTCAGAGATATCAAAATTGCAAGTGTTAGAATTGTTGTTTAAGAAGTTATGTCTGGGAATACATGTATGTCTCCTCATGATGACCTATGCTGATAAGAACTGACCTATGACATAGAGATATAGAGATGCATGTTATGAATATACGTGATGCTTGACGTAGAACAATAAGGTGGAAATTATGCTGTGCAATGGAATATTTACCTATAAATAAAATGGCTGAAGGCTGTGATGGCAGTGTAAACAAGGTGCTAACTTGGTTTGCTCTTCCAAAGCTTTGGTGGTTTTTGTAATACAAGTGTGTTGTGTATTATTAACCGTGCTTGCTTCCTTCTCATTTCTTTGTGTGTGGATCTCCATTACCCAAGAGCCCTGGTGAGTTACCGGTGAGGGGAGGTGCAGAGTACACTTTCAGTATGATCCCGTGCTCTCCTGCTTGTTGATATAAAACATTGCTACCTGGTTGTCCGTCTGGACTTGAACCACCTGTCTTTCCAGAGTCCAGGAAGACTTGGAGGACAAGATGGTCTGCTCAGAGCTCGAGCAGGTTAATCTGTGAGGTACTTTCCTCTGGTGACCACGGGCCCTGCAACTGCATGTGATCACAGTGGGCCCCCCAGCTGACTCTTTGGCATGTCTGTAGTGAGGATGCGCTGCACTGACAGGGCCTGGAAAGGCAGGCTGGCACTGAGGTTGAGATGGAAGAAACCAGTCCAAGGACGTGGGCAGAAGAAATAACGCAAAACCTTTATTGATCTTAAACAGAGGAGGCCAAACCCAACACAGGCCGTGTTTCGTTTAATACTTCATCAGGGGTTTTCGTGGCTCTCTGAAAACTGTATAAATACCCTGATACAGTGGAAACGCCACGGCAGGCAAAATCTTTAAACCTATATGTGTCACAATGTACATGTATACATCAAAAGCAGCTCCCAAATCCAACTTCGGAATCACCGTATAAACAATCCATCAACATAGCGAAGCCTGAGGCTAAGAATTCAATGAATGAATTCAAGGTTTTGCGTTATTTCTTCTGCCCACGTCCTTGGACTGGTTTCTTTCTGCTGTTTTGTGTGGCAGTGTGCTGTTTCTGCATGGTGGACTGAGGTTGAGATGGTCCTGCCACCAGCTCAGGAATGATGCCAAGGCTGGCGGGACCTGGATGCAGTCCTCTAGGCGGTTTGATACCTGTGACCACTGACCGCTGAGTATCCGCTGAGCCTGCCACATGCGTAGGCGAGCGAAAGGGAGTCATGTGGACAGTGGATGCCTAGGGCCCAATTCTGTTGTGGATGTTCCGGCCCTCTGTGCGCCCGATCGGAACCGGACACACAGAATTAGCTGGGACTCTGATCCTGTGAGGCACATCTAGCCCCTAGGGATCAGAATCGCATCCAGGCCTGAATGTGCAAGCTGGGACCCCGATTCAGGTCAGCCTGCACGTACAGGCCTTGCCTGGATAACTCAGTCAGAGCTTTTGAATAGAGCCATGGCGCCCAGTTGCAATGGCACCATGGCTCCATTCAAAAGCCATGATCCCCAGCCGCTGGACCAAACAGTTCATTCCCCGCAACCCAACCCCCGATCTGGCCTCCCAAGCAGGGCCGGCCCGTCCATTGAGTGAGAATGTTGTTTGCACAGGGCCCCGCGCTTCAGGGAACCCCACGCAAACTCCATTCCCGCAGAATGGATGGCTGCAGAGGGAGCCGGGGAAGCACACACGAGGCCCCGGCTCCCTCTGCACAGCCGCCAGCATGAAGAGCCTTTTCCTTCACACTGGCAGCTGTTTTAGTGAAGCCGCGAATGCCAGGAGAGGTTAAATGGCATTGCCCTTCACTGAAACAGCCGCCAGTGTGAAGGAAAAGGCTCTTCACGCCGACGGCTGTGCAGAGGGAGCCGGGGCCTCGCGCAGGCTTCCCTGGCGCTCTGCAGCCCCTTAGACGGCTGTAGAGCACTTCGGGGGGGGGGGGCTAGGACTGGATGGGCTGTGATCAGGGGGGAACCTGGACTGGAAATGGGCTGTGATGGGGGGAGGAAACGGACTGCAAATGGGCTGTGATGGTGGGGGGGGAGGGGAAATGGACTGCAAATGGGCTGTGATGGTGGGGGGGGGAAACGGATTGCAAATGGGCTGTGATGGTGGAGGGGGCAACGGACTGGAAATGGGCTGTGATGGGAGGGCTAAAATTGGAAATGGGCTGATGAAGAGCTGGATTAGGACTGGAAATGGGCTGATGGGGGCTGGAATAGGACTGGAAGTGGGCTGACGAGGGGGCTAGGACTGGAAATTGGCTGATGGGGGAGCTTGGAGTGGAAATGGGCTGATGGGGGACAGGAATGGAACTGGAAAAGAGCATATGGGGGGCTAGGACTGGAAATTGTCTGAGGAGCTGGAATAGGACTAGAAATGGGCTGATGGGGGGAACTTGGACTGCAAATGGCTGATGGGGGCTGGAATAGGGCTGGAAATGGGCTGATGGGGGCTGGAATGGAACTGGAAAAGAGCATATGGGGGGCTAGGACTGGAAATGGGCTGATGTGGAGGCTTGGGAGAATGGGACTAGAAGGGGGCGGGTGCTGGGTGGGTCTAGAACTATAAGGGAACTGATTTTGGGGGAGGACTAGAAAGGGATGGGGAATGAGAATGGAGAGCGGAAAAGATATTTTGTGTGGGAGGGAAGATAAGTCTACGATGGGCTGGGTATTGGGAGAGTAAGCGGGGATTGAGAATGGAAGTGTGAAATTTGAGTGGATGATAAAGGAATAAGGAAAGAAATAGGGGAAAGAGCAAAAGGGAAACGATCAGTATGTTAAAGCAGATATAGAGAAAGAAAATGGAAAAAATCTAAAAGAGAAGAAAGGACAAATGGATAGCTCACAGAAGACACGAAGAAACCAGAAGAAAGTGACTAGAGCAATTGCAACTGAAAAAGAAAATGCACAAACATAAAAAGGTAGAAAAATACTTTTTTATTTTCAATTTATTAACTGGAATATATCAGCTCTGGGAAATGTGCATCATTAACGTCTTTTGTGTTTTGTTTAATAAAAGAGGAAATTAATTTATAGTTTTACTTCTCCAGTGTTGTTGTACATCCCAAGTTTGGCTTTTGGGGTTCCCAGTTTAATTATTGTCTTCCTATTTCTAAATTGTGATCCCTTGTTCTTTGGTGACGGTCTATGTTCTGCATTTTAACCAAGCTGAGGTATTCTGTTCATGTAGTTTCTATTTGACTGTGCCACTGGTTCTCTTTCCCCAGTAGGAGATGCACTGGTATTCTCTGAGATATATTGATTTAATATTTGCAGTGTTGCCTTTTGATAGGTAGGGTTTGGTGCTTTGTGAGTCCTGGCAGTGCTGTTATGATATGGGGGATTTGCTATGAGTTCTAAATGATCAGTGTTTTTAGTACTTCCTAATGGGCCTGGTGGTTGGCACTGGAATATAGTAACGTAGAAATCTGTTAGTCTTTCTTTATCCAGACACTCATTAAGAGGCATGTTTACTAGAAATGCATGTTAACATTATGCAAATATTTATGCAAATGAGGCTCATTATGCAAATGAGGCCCCATAACTAATCTTGGGTAGACGGGATTCCCTGCAGTCTGACCCTGGCCTTGGGCTGCCCCTGCTTCCAGGCCAGGGTCAGACTGCAAGGAATCCCGTCTACCCTCTCCTACCTTCCCTGATGGCCGGGCCCACCGTCTCCTGCTGACTAGGGGAACCGGCCCCAGACGTACAGGGCTGACATTGGAATCGGCCCTGTACATCCGGGGCAGCCAACCACCCACTGCCTGCCCTAATGCCATCCCCACTCCACTCCTTTTCTGCCCCCGTCTAACTTCCCCGTACAATGTGCGGGAACGTTAGTCAGGGTCAGAAGAGGGCCCAAATACTGGGGATGGATGCCTCGGAATGACCCTGCATATGTCCCAAAAGGTGGAGCATCATCCGTGCTGTCATTGGTGCACTGCTCTGCACCACACGCACAAGGGCGGCAAGGCGCTGGGCCCGCTCCAGGGCCCTGATGAACTCCATGCACTGCGACTGCGAGAAGCAGGGGCAGTTCTATCATTAGGCCAACTGAGGCGGTGGCCTCAGACGGCAGTTTCTAGGGGGCAGCACTGATTTGCCGCTCCCTAGAAACTGCCTAAGATAGAACCGCCGTCCATCTTCCTGTGAGCCAGCGCTACCCAGTAAGCCGGGTAAGCGTGGCTTGAGGGCGCCGGCAGAGGGGGTGGAGGTCGAGGTCATTGCTTCCGCCACCCTTCCGCTTCCACTGCTGCTGCTTCCTCCTCCAAAAAGAAAGCAGCCACGGGAACATTTCTCTGTTCCCGCAGCTCTGCTTTTAAACTGCAGGGGCAAGCCGTTAGGGAGAGTTACTGGGACTGAAAAAAGGCTGATGGAAGAAAATGAAGAAAGCAAAAGGAGAGACAAGAAATGGCAGATGGACTATAGACCACAGAAAAAGAGCTAAGAGAAGACAGAGGAAAACAGAAACCTCAGATCGGGACCAGCATGATCAAAAATCATCCGACAACAAAGGTAGAAAAAATAATTTTATTTTCAATTTAGTGATTGGACTTTGTGCTATCTATATTTCACACAGTATGGGGAACTGCATCTCTTATCTGGTGTGGCACTGCATGCGGAGTCTGGCTTCTTGGGGTTTCATTTAAATTTTTATCTACATATTTTTATTTTTGCTTTAGGTTGTGGTCACTTATTCTGCACTTGGTGAGGGTCTGTGTTCTGAATGTGTGACCAAGGCCACGTGTTCTGTTAACATGGCGTTTGTATGTAGGGATCTGTACTGTGGTAATTTGACTTGTTCAGCTTTTCAAATAGATGTATGGATGTTTTGGGGCCCATTGCAGGGTTTATAGTGCTGCTTTTTTCTTGGTAGGCCCCTTATTGTATGAGTTTTGGAAGTGTATGCTGGTATGGTATGGTATAGTATGGTAGATTGGGCCTTGCAGATCTTAGTGACTTTAGTAGGATTTTATAATAGTTCCCAATATGCCTGGTACTGGAGAATGTTTATTGTTGGTGAGATGATCAGAATCATTTTTTTTTTTAATATATTGAGTTCTATGGGTGAATGTTCTACCTCTGTTCTGCACCCATTGTTGAGGAGGGGGTTCTGTGAATGCAAAATTTATGTTCAAAAAGAAAAAGCAAGCACCATAACGCAGTTTATAACAACAAAATACAAATGAATTATAATTTGGAGTTATAAACTGCTATGGTTCTCGCTCTTTTAGTTCCTTGGTGTGCGAACATCTTGCATTTGCTCCACCTTATCTAATTGACTTTTTGATTTGGTTCAGTCCCTGACTGGAGTTTTGAGAAAGATCCCCACCCAGGGGAGGGAGGGTGCCATCTCATCCCTCGCCTCAGGCAGCAGATTGCCTTCAGCCGCCCTTAGGGAGAAGTGAGACTTTGGGAAGTTCACCACGAAGTCTGGGTGTTCTAGCAGTCCCAGGGTGCGCTGTGCTGCATTGTGCACTTCGTCCAGCGTGCCGGCGCGTATGAGCCAGTCATCCAGATAGGGGAACATGACTGCCAGGCATTTCGTGAACATCTGAGGGGCCGAGGCCAGGCCAAAGGGAAGTACCCTGTATTGATAGTGGCGGTCCCCTACTATGAACTGGAGGTACTAACGGTGCCTTGGATGGATCAGGATGTGGGCATATACATCTTTGAGATCCAAGGAGAATAGCCAATGTCCCTGGAGAAGGTAAGGCAGCAAGGTTCCAAGGGATAACATCTTGAACTTTTCCTTGACCAGGAAGCGGTTGGGGTCCCAAAGATCCAGGATGGGCCTGAAGCCCCTGTTTTCTTGGGGAACAGAAAGTAGCGGGAGTAGAAGATGAGGGGGGATGGGCTCCACCACTTGATTTTCAAGTAAGGACTCGAGTTCCTTCTGAAGCAGCTCCCTGTGCAAGGAGTCCATAGGCAAGTCCCTGAGAAAAAAGGGGGGGGCAGCTGAGTGAAGCGGAGGGGATATCCCTCCTTGATCACCTGCAACACCCAGGTGTCTGTGGTGATGGACGGCTACTTGTGTGCAAAGTGGACCAGCCATCCCTCCGTGAACCTTGGGCCCATTACCTACTAAGAGAGAGAAGCTATGTACAAGGAGTCAAAAACTCCACCCAGGCTGCGGCTGGGGAACTGTTTCGGGTTTGGGAGCATTAGGCTTACAGGGGCCGTGCTCCTGACCCTTGGCCTGCTGCCTCTGAGGGGGAGCAGGGTAGGCCTGGAACTTGGGGTAGTTTCTGTAAACTTTCTTGGATGTCGGGTAGAAGGACTTTTTCTCCGAAGCCTTCAGACAGGAAGGATCCGACACTTTCTTGGACAGCCTGGTCCTGGTCATGAATTCCTTCTCCAACTCGTCAGCCTTCTCTGTCATGGGTTTGCCGAAGAGGTTGTCTCCCTGGCATGGGACGTCAGCTAACTTGTCCTGAACTAATTGCTCTAAGTCAGAGGACAGTAGCCAGGCAAGGTGGTGGACACTAATGCCCACCGCAGCTACCCGAGCCACCGACTCAAAGCCGTTGAAGATTGCCCAAGTCTGAAACTTGGAGTATTTCATGACCAAAGGTACCAGGGTCCTGAAGCTGATGTACCTGATAGACCAGTCAAGAACCTGACGAGCTCCTTTGCCAGGTCTCTCAGGTACATGCCCATGTACAGCTAATAAGCCTGGATCTGGGCTGTGAGCACAGAGCCCTGGAAACACTTCCTACCAAACATATCCATGGTACGAGCCTCCCTGCCAGGGGGCACCAAGGAGCAATGTTCCCTCTAATTTTCTGTAGGCTGTGCAGCTTTTGAAGGAAGGTTAAATTTTTGTGCGCCACATAACGACACTCGGAGTTATATACTTTAAAATTTGACTACACGTCAGAATACAGTATGTACACCACATTGATTGCACTAGATAATATTGTAGAACTTGTGAAAACCATAAATACACAACTTTTCAATTTTAAGAACGTCTGTGTTGTTTTCTATCAGAATCAGAACCGTAATTTTTGTGCGCTCTGTTGTAAAGTATGTGCGCTCACTCGGTGAGGTGTGTGCGCGCGCACACGCACACAGCTTAGAAGAAACAGTGCCAAGGAATGCGTTTTTTGACTCCTGATACGATCATAGCTGACTCCACCACCATGGGGAAGATGAAGAAAGGAACTTCTAGTGATGATGGTGAATGGGGATATGGGTGTAGGCATCCTTGAGGTCCAGCAAGGCGAGCCAATTCAGAGGACTAATCAGGGGAAGGATTATGCTTAAAGAATGCATTTTGAACTTTTCCCGCTTGATGAAAAGACTGAAATGAGGGAGGTCGAGAATCAGCCGAAAGCCACCAGATTTCTTGGGGGATCAAGAAAAAATGTGAGTAAAACCCCTGACAAGCTCGATGGCATCATTGAGAAGGAGCTGAGCTATCTTGTTTGTTAGCTGGGGCACATGCTGCCTCAGGGAACAGCCGAGGAGGTGGTGGTATGTCAATGTGAAGCTTGTACCCTAACTGAAAGATGGAGATAACCCAGCGTTCCATGGTGATGGACTGCTAGGCCTCTGTGAAGTGCCAGATGTGTCCCCCCCCCACTGGCAAGTTGTCAAGTAGTGAGAGGAGGAGTGGCCTAGTGGTTGGGGCAAGTTACCTCAGGCCGGAAGGTTGGGGGTTCAAATCCCACTAGAGGACAGCAACCTTGGGCCGGAAGGACTGGGGTTTCTAGTCCCACAGGTGCTCCTTGTGGTCTTGGGCAAGCCACTTAACCCTCTATTGCCCATTCTCCCTGTAAAATAGTTATCTCCAAGTTATAATGCCCTGTTCAATGTAATTTCAGTTTGTTCAATGTAAACCGCCTTGATATCATGAAAAGAAGTATATAAAAAATGTTAAATAAATAAATAAATAAATAAAAACTGAGGGAGGGTTTTGGAAGGCTAGTCTGTGGGAGCACCTCTCTCAGGGGCGACACTGCTGGGGGTAAGACTGGTATGGCTGGCTCTGAGGCTGAGGGGGAGGCTTCTGAAAGTAGGGCTGGTAGCGCTGCTGCGGGTAACATTGTTGAAAGTGATAGTGGAAAGGATGGCAGAGAAGAGCAGCGCGTGAGGAAGCTGCCTCCACCAGCTGAGTCAAGAGCTCTCGGACTGTGATAGAATTGTCCTTGACCTCCGAGACTGCCTCCAGAACCTTAGACTCAAAGAGATTGTCACCTTGGCAGGGGGCATCTGCCAAGCAGTCATGAAGGTCCTCACGGAGAGCAGATACATGAAGCCAGACAGTATATCTGGCTGAAATAGCCATAGCTGTGGACTGGGCCACAGAGTCATAGATGTCGTACATAGCATGAGTAATATGATAGAGGGATCATCCAGCTGCAGGAGAAGGTCATGATGATAGTGCAGCATGTGTGGCTGGTGTGCTAGAATGTGCAGGCTAGAGTACTGCTCTGGTAAGACTTTCGCCCCACAGCGTCTAGGGTACGCTGCTCTTTCCCTGGAGGCATCTGGGATGGTGACTTAGTGCTTTTGGATTTTTTAAGGACAGCCTCAGATACGACTGATGAGGGAGCTTAGAGTGATGGAATCCCAGAGCTCGCAGGACTTTGTACTTAAGGTCATTGTGCCAGATCTAGGGCACAGGGAGTGCAGGGACCTCCTTGGGAGTACTACAAGCCTTTAAAATGGAGTGAAAATCTCGCTTGTTGGTTAAGGACTGTGAGTCGCTGGAGGAACTTTGGATAGGAAAGATCCTCGGGCAGATCGTCCTGGAGGCCCTGTTCCAGGGAAATCAGAGTAGGATCCTCCATGTAGGACTCACATGGCTCCCAAGGATTAGACGGGCGCAAACAAATGTCCTTGTCGAGGGGCAAAGGCTTGCACCAGTCAATGAGCGGAGGGGATCCCAAGACCTCCTGTGTGGGGGGTAATTGGGGATCTGAGGGTGCGCTAGGTCGCACAACAAGCCCTTGGGAAGAGGCATGCAAAACTGTGGAACTCTCCTGAATGAACTTGGGAAGACTGAGAAGTCTGTGGGGCCTCTTGAGTAGGGGGAGGGTTGTCAGGCATGGAGGGGAGGGGTGTGCACTTTGTATGGTGCTTACCTGACTATGCTGGTGGAGGGAGCTGATGCTTATGCTTGGCCTTTTGATCCGATGCAGGCATGTCCCCCAGAGGAATAGAGGAGGACGCTAACATACATCGAGTCAGTTCAGGAGGGGGAGCGATACTACCTGATGACAGGAGTAGCAGAGGGGGAGCCCCAGACCCCACAGCTGTGCCCAAAGGTGACAATACCGGTGCTGAGGCTGTCTTTAAAGACCCCTTCCCAAGCCTGTGCTTGGCCCGGAGGGGAGAGAGAGGAGAAGGAGTCTGACATGAGAGTGTGACCCGCAGAGGTGATAAGTGCTGAGCAAGGCCTGACTCTAGTGCTGTAAAAGAAACAGCTCCTCAACATTCATATTACTATATTTTCTTTCTTTCTCTTTTTTCTGTCAACAAAGATGGAGGAATGGCCCGAGTTCAAAAAACACTTTGCCGCGGTCGCATGTGAAGTGAAGGCAAGCACGTTTATCTTTTGTCAGCCATGCAGTGAGGTGCAGGCAGACATGTTTATCTTTTTTACTGTCCGGTTGTTCCAAATTTACGTGGTTGAACGACGGAACTGGAAAAAAACCAAAAAAGGGAAAAATGCAGATAAAAATTAAGAAGAAAGGAGACGTGTGCAGGCTTCTGCTCAGTGAGCGAAAAAACTGATTCTCTGGGGACAGGCAGGCAGGAAGCAGGCACGCATGCTCAGTAAAGAAACAAAGCTTCTCTAAACTGTGGGAGATCCGGCATAAGGCTCAGTCTGGGGACTTCACCTTTGAGTGTGCCTGCATCCCCCTGATCGTCTCCGGGCCGGAAGGACTGGGGTTTCTAGTCCCACAGGTGCTCCTTGTGGTCTTGGGCAAGCCACTTAACCCTCCATAGCCTATGCTCCCTGTAAAATAGTTATCTCCAAGTTATAATGCCCTGTTCAATGTAATTTCAGTTTGTTCAATGTAAACTGCACTGATGCAGAATAGCGCGGTATATAAGAATGTAAATAAATAAATAAAATAAAAAATCACACAATCATGGTTATTTAACCATGATTCTGATCAACCACAAATCCAAATCTGCATCCTGCAACAGAACCCAAAGCATTGGTGCCCTGTTACATGCTGATCTTGCACTAACTAAACCATCTCATAGACTCTCTAATACTAGATAGGCCCAAGAGACAGGTATTAAAAGGCTCTTCCTTACTTCTCTCACTACCCTCTTACATATCAGTCCCCTCATCCAACAGGTATGAGCATCCTGACCAAATTGAAATTACACTTACCTGGTAATTGTAGTTCCTTGAGTGGATCCAGTTTAGCCCTCCACCTCTGGGGTAGTGTACCTCCTCCTGCAGCTTGGAGACTGGGCATGTCAAAACTCGTGACATCCCTGGACATAGCCTACTGGCACCACCCATCAATCCCAGTGCACTATTGAAAAAGTAGACTCAAAGGAGCAACAAGTAAGTAGCTAAAATTTAAATCCAACAAAAACTACAACTAACTTAAACCTTCAACAAGAAGACCTTGGTCTTTAAACATGAATTCATAATACGACCGGTCTTTGTTTTTTGTTTTGTTTTTTAACCACGCTTGCTTTCTAGCATCCTTTTACTTTCTCTGCTCCATCCTCTAAACCAGGGGTCTCAAACTCAAATTGCTTTGAGGGCCGAATGAGGACTTGTAAAGTAACCCGGGGGCCGCATAAGACACGGGGGGCTCATTTGCATAAGGGGCCTCATTTGCATAAATATTTGCATAATGTTGCATAATGAGTGCATGGATAAAGAAAGACTAGAAAATTACTATAATCCAGTGCCAACCGCCAGGCACATTAGGAACTACTACTAACACTGCCCATTTAGAACCCATAGCAAACCCCCCGTATCATAACAGCACTACCATGACTCACAAAGCACCAGACCCTACCTATCAAAAGGCAACACTGCAAATATTAAATCAATACATTTCAGAGAACAATACATGACCTACCCCCCTGCCCACAGCACACTGGTCATGTGCTGGGGGGTTTAGTACTGGTAATGTGCTGTGGGGCTGGGGGGGTTCAGAAATGGTGATGGTTCTGACCCCCAGACCACAGCAAATTACCCTTTCAGACCCCCCAGCCCACAGCACACTGGTAATGTGCTGGGGGGTTTAGAACTGGTAATGTGCTGTGGGCCTGGGGGGTTCAGAAATGGTGATGGTTCTGACCCCCAGCCCACAGCACATTACCAGTTCGGACCCCCCCCATCCATCATCATCAGCAGCAGCAGCAGCAAAAATCACAGCCCCCCCCCCATCCATCCATCCATCCTCCCTCCCTCCCTCAGCAAAAATCACAGCCCCCCCCCATCCATCCATCCATCCTCCCTCCCTCAGCAAAAATCACAGCCCCCCCGTCCATCCATCCATCCTCCCTCCCTCCCTCAGCAAGAATCACAGCCCCCCCATCCATCCATCCATCCTCCCTCCCTCCCTCAGCAAAATCACAGCCCCCCCCATCCATCCATCCATCCTCCCTCCCTCAGCAAAAATGACAGCCCCCCCCATCCATCCATCCATCCTCCCTCCCTCCATCAGCAATAATCACAGCCCCCCCCATCCATCCATCCATCCTCCCTCCCTCCCTCAGCAAGAATCACAGGCCTCCCTCAGCAAGAATCACAGGCCCCCCCCGCAGAGCCATCCCTCCCTCCCTCCCTGCCTCAGTCCCTCTCCTCTTCGGCTTAGAACCGCGAAGGGAGAGTTCCTCCCTTGGGAGTCTGTTAAGCCGGCTGAAATTTCCTCCCTTCGCGGTTTCTAAGCCGAAGAGGAGAGGGACTGAGGGAGGCAGGGCTGGCTTAATTCTGGGCAGACTGCTTCCTTACCTGCCGAGAGCTGTGCAAGCAGGCGATCCTTCCTCCAAGCAGGCGATGCTTCATAAACCGCTGATACCTCGTGGCTGCTCAGACTGCTTCTGGGCCGGGCCCCCCCCCCCTCCTCCTTTTTCTCCTCCTTCTGCCTGTCCCTGATTGGTGGAGGGCAGGCGCGTGACGCGGTCATGCAACCCAACTTTGTATGCAGCCCCGGGAATCGCGCTAAGCCGGAAAACAGTGAGTAAAAGTAGCAAAAATTGCAGAAAGGATACTCGCGGGTTGCGGGCCGCACAAAATGCTCTCGCGGGCCGCGTGTTTGAGACCCCTGCTCTAAACCATCAAAGAGAAGGAAAGGAAAATAGGAGAAAACAGTCATACTCACAGCGATCCAGAGATCTATAGAAGCCCCTCAGCCTTCAGAACAAATTTTCTTCTCCACCTGTAAATAATCCGAGAACTGATCATCCAAAGGGTGGGATGAGGACTAAACTGGATCCAATCAAAGAACTACAATTACCAGGTAAGTGTAATTTCAATTTCCTTATCGTTCCTCCAGTTTAGTCCTCCACCTCTGGGATGTATCAGAGCAGTAATTATTGGGAGGGATCTTTGCACCCAGATCGCAACACCGCCGTCCCGAAACAGGCATCGCTCGCCGCCAAAACATCAAGTCGATAGTGCTTACTGAAAGTATGCAAAGACAACCAGGTGGCCACTCTACAAATTTCAGCTGGCGGAAACAAACTATGTTCCGCCCAGGAAGTTGCCTGTGCTCTAGCAGAATGAGCACGTAGCCCCCTATGGTACTGAACGACCCTGCAAAATATATGCTGATGCAATCGTCTCTTTAATCCATCTAGAGATAGAGGCTTTTGCCGCCGCCTCCCCTCTACGAGGACCCCCGAACAGCACGAAGAGACGGTCCGATCTGCGAAAAGTTTCAGAAACCTTAAAATACTGACATAGAACTCTCTATATATCCAAACGACGTAAACTACGGCCCGAGCTGTTCCCCTCCGTAGAACTGAGCGTTGGAAAGGAAACCGTCTGATTGAGATGAAACGGTGACACTATCTTTGGCAAAAACGACGGTACTGGTCTCAACACCACCTTTTCTCTTGAAAAAGATAGAAACGGCTCTCTACATGACAACGCCTGCAACTCCGAAATGCATCTTGCTGAACAAATAGCCACCAAAAATACCGCCTTTAAAGTTAAATCTTTGACTATCACCTGATGCAACGGCTCAAAAGGCGCCTTAACCAATGCCCCCAATACTAAATTAAGATCCCATGGCGGAACCGTCATTCTCCGAGAGGGACGCAGCCTAGTGACCGCTTTGAGAAAATGCAACACATCCAGATGTGCTCCCAAAGCCATGCCCTGCACTTTGCCTCTATAGCATGTCAGTGACGCCAACTGAACTCTCAAAGAACTGGCCGCCAGACCTTTATCAAACCCATCTTGCAGAAAACTCAACACTACAGGCACGGCCACCGTAGATGCGCGTATCTGCTTCCAAGAACACCAGTCCTCAAAAATACGCCAAATAAGCACATAAGCCAGAGATGTGGAACTTTTTCTCGCCCAAAGCAAGGTAGCAATGACTGCTGCTGAGTAACGTTTTTTCTTTAACCTTGCCCTTTCAATGGCCAAACCGTAAGCGAGAATCGATCCACTTGAGGCATTGGGAGCAGACCCTGAAGTAAAAGGTTCTCAGATGTCAGCAACCTCCAGGAATCCCTGTCGAGTAAGCGAATGACATCGGCGTACCACGGGCGCCTTGGCCAATCTGGCACCACTAACACTGGCCCCGAGTGAGCTTCGATCCGTTGAATCACTCGCCCCAGCAGTGCCCACGGAGGAAAGACATAAAGGAGGCCTGAAGACAGCCAAGGCTGAATCAAGGCGTCGATCCCCTCCGACATCCTTTCCCGGCGCCTGCTGAAAAAACGATTCGCCTTCGCTGACCGAAAAGTCGCCATGAGATCCATGATTGGTGGACCCCATCTGCGAACTATCTGTGCAAAGATGTCCGGATGCAACTCCCATTCTCCGGCATCCACCCGAACTCTGCTGAGAAAATCCACCATTACATTGTTCTTTCCTGCAATGTGGGCCGCCGAGATTGCTGGAAGTCGAGGCTCTACCCAAGCAAATAAAGCCTCTGCTTCCTCTTCCATGGCCACACTTCCTGTACCGCCTTGCCAATTGATGTAGGCCACCGTCACGGAGTTGTCGGACAGGACTCGCACTGCTCGCCCCATTACCGTAGATTCGAACATCCGTAATGCCAGTGAGACCGCTCTCAGCTCCAAGCGGTTGATCGAACACGTCCTTTCTTGTTCGGTCCAACGGCCTTGCGCGAAAAGAGCGCCGCAATGCGCTCCCCATCCCGCTAGATTCACATCTGTAATCAAGGGAAGCCACTGCAACTGTGCCAGTGCCACCCCTGCTGCCAGAGACTCCAGGTGAAGCCACCACTGAAGCAACTCCCTGACCCGGAGAGGGCAGGGGAGCCGTTTGCTCAACGGATGCAACTGATGCGACCAACGGCGAAGCAATGCCCTCTGCAAGGGTCTCATATGAAATTGAGCCCATGACACTACCTCCCAAGGTTGCCGCCATCGTCCCTAGCACCCGAAGATAAGTCCACGCCGAGGGTGCCTAAGTAGTTCTGAACTTGCGAACCAACTGCTGCAGAGCTTGTACTTGCCGCTTCAGGAGACACACCACCCCTCTCTGCATGTGGAAGCGGACCCCCAGATACTTGAGGTCCTGGGACGGAGTTAAGCGACTCTTGGCCGCATTGATCACCTAGCCAAGACTCTGCAGGAACTTCACCACCTTGGCTGTAAACGGAACACTCTAGGTACATGACTTTGCTCGAATCAGCCAATCGTCGAGATAAGGGTGGAACGAAATCCCTTCTTTTCGTAGAGCCGCCGTGACCACTACCATAATTTTGGTAAATGTCCAAGGAGCTGTTGCCAGACCAAATGGTAAGGCCTGGAACTGATAATGACCCCACGGCAGAGCGAATCGTAGCCACTTTTGATGAAGCTCTCTTATCGGGATGTGCAGATATGCCTCCGTAAGATCTAAGGACGTCAGGAACGCCCCTTGACGCACCACTACAATGACCGACCTTAACGTTTCCATTCTGAAATGAGGTACTCGCAGATACCGATTTACCCCTTTGAGATCCAGAATAAGGCGGACCGATACGCCTTTCTTTGGCACCACGAAATAGATGGAGTATCGACCCACTCTGTAATCTGCTCTTGGTACCAGCGTGACAGCTCCGAACTGTAACAGCCGATCTAATGAATGCCAAATTTCCAAAGTTTTCTGTTGTCCTCTGCAGGGGGACATCACAAAAGAGTCTGGAACCGGTTTTGCCAATTCCAGCGCATATCCTTCACGAATGATCTCTAACACCCTCTGGTCAGACGTGATTTGGGCCCAGGCAGGAAGTAACTCCCGAAGACGCCCCCCTATCGGTAGGCTGCCCACCGGGGCCCGCCCCCTTTCATTGTGGTTTTTGAAATGTCGCAGAGGAAGATGCCTCGAAACCTCTACTTGCGCCTCGAAAACCTCTACTTGCTCCCCGAAACCCCTGGGCTCTAGAAGCAAATCTTCCCCTTTGAAAACCAACCAGCCGAGAAGTACGAAATCTCCTGAAATCCCTAAACTGCCCCCGAAAGGCCAGCAGGGATTTTCCTTGTTTAGACTTATCCTCTGGAAGCCTTCCACCCTTGGATTCACCTAAATCCTTGACCAACTTATCGAGGTCTTTGCCAAACAACAACTTCCCTTTAAAAGGTAGCTTACTGAGACACGCCTTAGAAGACCCATCTGCTGCCCAGTTTTTAACCACAGGGATCTCTGAGCGGCCACTAAGGAAGCCAACGCCCTGATCAGATCGTAATGCACTTCTGCCAGATATGGTGATCCAGATTCAAGGCGGTCTAATTGACTGATACTCTCCTGCTCTAACTGCAGAGACTGAAGCAAATGTTGCGACCATCGGAGACAAGCTCTCGCCACCCAAGCTCCACAGATGGAAGCCTGCAAGAAAAGCGCGTCAGCTTCAAATGATTACTTCAAGAAACCATCTACCTTCCTGCCCTGCACATCCTTTAAGGCAGCGCTACCTTCCACCGGGATGGTGGTCTTCTTTGTCACTGCTGCGACTGCCGCATCAATCCGCGGGGACTGAAATCTCTCCTTGTCCGAATCTGCCAATGGATAAAGCCTGTTTATGGTCCTAACCCCTTTCAGACCTGCCTCAGGCTGATCCCATTCATCCTGGATCATGTGCTCCACAACGCAATGGACGGGAAACACCACCTGAGCCTGTCTCACTGCTTGAATGACAGGATCTTCAACCTCCTCGTCTTCCGCCGGTTGCGCTGTAGCGAGTCTCAACATCTGGAGCGATTTCATGATAAGTGCCGTCAGCTCCTCCTTCTGGAACACCCGAATGATTTTCACCTGATCCTCAGGCTCAGGTATCTCTCCTTCTTCCAAGTCGTCCTCGCCCGCTTCAAGCCCCTCCTCCATCTCATCCGTCTCAGTCCATGCCACGTCTGAGAGAGAAAGGTCGGACACCCATGCTGTTTTAGGTACTTGTGGAGAGGCCCCACTAGGATCTCCAGTTCAGGGAAGTGGGGCAGAGTTTATCATTTGCAAAGATTCCGGCAACTTCCCCTGATGCTTCATACAGAACGCTTGATGCATGATTAACACGAAATTTGGACAAAAATCCTCCAGCGGTTGTCCCAAGGACATCATAGACGGTGTATACGACGGTCCCGCAAGGCTCTCTGTACTGGGCCCTGGCTACGCGACCACAAGCGCCTCCTCTCCGGCTGCCCCCACCGGCTCCAGCATGTCCAACTGAACCTGAGAGTCCATCTGCTGTTCCACACTGCTGGAGACAGACACGCAGGTCCGACAGATGCCTGTGTCAGCCACAGTCTTTCTGCGCGCTCCACAGACCACACACTGTGGTCGCGACGACATTCGCTCGAATCTCCAGTAGCCGACCACCCAGTCAGCCACTTGGGTTAACCACAGCCTCTGCTGCCTCTTTGTTCTTTCTATTTTTTTTTTTTAAATCAACAGCCCAAAAATAAAAATAAGCTATCAATTGCTAAATATGTTGCAGAGAAAAAGTAAAGAAAATAACTTCCTTCTTTGCAGCAACTGTAGAACCGCGAGCCTATGCTACCTCAGCCACGCGGTTTCAGAAAATAACGCCACCTCGCTCCAGGCTTAATTGGCGCCAAAAATCCCGCTTTACTAAACACTCCCTGCAACTGGCCAGAGCCGTCCAACAGGCCCTGGTAGCGTTGCCGGCCTAAAATATGCGTCCCCTGCTCATCGGAGCGCTCCACTCACCCCGGATAGCGAACCAGCTGTCTTCCGCGGAGCCGCAGGAGTCCGCTCCGACCTGCCGCCATGGCTCTGTGCGTCTCGTTGGTCCCGGCAGCGCGCTGCAGCTCAAGCAGTACCTCCGGCCTGCACACACTTCATGTGCTGTTGAGATTCCCGGGCTCTCCCCCGTGCAGTCCAGGGGGAGAGATCCCGGCGGAGAGCTGCCTCAGCAAAGAGAAACAAAAGAATAGACAAGACAGCCGATCTTAAAGGTACAGGATCCCAAGTCAAAGCAAAAGGATGGCAAATTAATTTAAAGTAAAGAAATTTGAAAGCCACTAAAGATAATTTCCAAATAACTGAAAGGTAATTAAATTTAAAAATAAGCTTAAAACAATTGGATTAAAGTAAATACTAAAGAAACCTAACTAACTGCTCCTTAATTGTTCCTCAAGTGAGCCCAGCACCTAGGCTCACTACGTCCTTCTGCTGCATGGAGACTGGACACACTGGGATTGATGGGTGGTGCCAGCAGGCTATGTCCAGTGATGTCACAAGTTTTGACATGCCCAAGCTGCAGGAGGAGGTACACTGCCCCAGAGGTGGAGGACTAAACTGGAGGAACGATAAGGAACAAAAGAATTAAAACAGGCAAATTCAGTTGCCTAGGCTGCCATTTCCATACATCCCAATGCCCAACATATCGCCTCTGCTCAGAAACTAACCCTTCCATCTCCCCTATAATCCTTCCTCTTTCTCCATCCACAGCCTCCACTCAAAAACAACAAACAAATACAGCACAATAATAATAATCAATAATAGCCCAACATAACAAAATAAAACCCAACAAAGCACACAGAAGAGGCGATCCCTCTTTGGCTGCACCCCCTTTCAAAGGTATGCCTGCTCCCCAGTCCAGATCAGTGTTTAAAGAACTGGTCTGCATGTGATGTCATTCAGGTAGCTAGGGCAACACCTCAGGGTAGGCAATGCTCTTTCTGGCTGTGTAAGTAGCTTTCGAACATTATCATCATGAAGGGCAATTGGGCAATTTTTTAACAGGTTCCCTAAAATATGGCCGCATACATTTATAGTAGCACCCCCCTTCTTGTGACCATGCATATGTCCATGTGTGAGGTTATTTTAAAAAAGGCATTTTACACACATAGAGAGACTAATTTTATGTGCCTAAGTCCCCATTGTAAAGGCCTGGCACGTACACACATGGAAGAGTAGCTCAGTGGTTAGAGCAACAGCCTAACACCCAAGAGATTGGAGTTTGATTCCCATTGGCACTCCTTGTGATCTTAGGCAAGTCACTTTACCCTCCCTTGCCTCGGAAGAAAAGGCCTGGCAATCTACTTCCAGTCATAACTTGCCAAGAAAACCCAAGGACAGCTGGGTCATCAGGAGTCAGCACTAACTGATGGCACTTAAAAAAAAAAAAAGCACGCACTTGCTTTAGACGGTCGTCATTCTGTAAGCACACGTGTAAGTCCTATCACGCATACTTTCAGTATAGGTGTGCACAGTGGTAGATCTTGGATGGAGAATAGACAGATCCCAAATTTATGCGCATAAAGAGTAGTTACTCACCTGTAACAGGTGTTCTCCAGGAGCAGCATGAATCAGTCCTCACTTATGGGTGACGTCGGCGCCGACGGAACCCTCATGCGGAGCATTTCCCCAGATTTCAAAGAAAGCCTTTGGGAATGCAGCGCGGATGCGCGGTCCACTTCCCGTCCAAGGGTGCCATCTTGCTCAGTCTGATGACATAGCTAAAAGACAGCAAAAATAATAAAATGAATCATATGACTGCAACTCCAAGGGGAGGAGGGAGGGTCGTGAGGACTGATTCCTGCTGCTCCTGGAGAACACCTGTTACAGGTGAGTAGCTACTTTTTCTCCAGGACCAAGCAGGAAGTCAGTCCTCACATATGGGACTCCCTAGCTCTAGGCTACTGAGAACCCAAAGCTGAAAAATAAGCTCTCTCTAGACCCTCAGCATGCGTGATAAGAATCTTCTCTGAGAACGCCCCCGAACGGTAGCCCAACACAAGGGCCGGAGGGTAGGAGTTGCCTAAACCTCAAAGAGATTACGGAGTACCGCCTGTCCGAAAGCACTGTCCCTGCGGGACTCCCTCTCGAGGCAGTAATGGGCCGCAAAGGTCTGGCTTGAAGACCAAGTAGCGGCCTGGCAAATGTCTGCCAACGGAACAGAGCTGAGATGAGCTACTGACGCAGCCTTCGCCCTGACACGGTGAGCCGTAACTCGACCCTGCAACGAGAGGCCGGCTGCCCTGTAAGCCCAGGCGATGCAGTCAGCTACCCATATGGACAAGGTACGCTTGGAGATAGCCAACCCCAACTTATTGGGGTCATAAGAGACGAAGAGCTGAACCGCCCTCCGGTGCTCCCGCGTACGGTCAAGGTAGAAGGACAATGCCCTCCTACAGTCCAGGGTATGCAGGACCATCTCAGCCTGGCTAGCATGAGGCCTGGGAAAGAAAGTCGGAAGAACCACCTCCTGATTGAGGTGGAAGGAGGAGACAACCTTTGGAAGGAACTTAGGGTGAGTCCGTAAGACTACCCTGTTCTTATAGAACCTAGTATAAGGTGCTTCTGAAACTAGGGCCTGAAGCTCACTCACTCGCCTAGCTGAGGTAAGGGCCACCAGAAATAGCGTTTTCCAAGACAGAAAACGCATAGGGCAAGTAGCCATAGGTTGTCAACGGGGGCGCTGGGTGAGAATGTCCACAGTCTTGGCAAAGGCAAATATTAATATGACTTGCAAAGGATTGTGGGAAATGTAGTCCATTCATACCAGACTCAGCCGTTCACAATAAATTAGTTGTGCTTGCTCGAATGTAAAGCAAAGAAGATATTTTATTTATGGGGTTATTTCTCCCAACACAGATGGGGTTGAAGTGGAGCAAATAGCCCTTCTGGACTATGCTCAGTACCCAGGTATCCCCTGTTATGGCTGACCAACTGAAGGCGTACAGTGTCAGCCGGCCTCCTGTGCTCAGTGGAACCAGCTGTGGAGAGGCTATGAGTGGGAGTGTAAGCAGGAGCCGGAGCTGGCGGCTTGGGGGTTTTCTGCTTACAGGGCCCATGTCCCTGCCCCTTGGCCTGCTGACCCTGTTGGGGAGCTGTAGAGGCCTGGAATTGAGGGTAGGATTTGTAGGCAGAGGCCTTCCTCGGGTAAAAGGGCTTTTTCCCCGAGCCCTTCTTCTGAGAAGGGGCAGAAGTCTTCCTGGACAGCCTTGTCCTGGTGAGAGTCTCGGTCTCGATTTCTGCAGCCTTTTCAGCCATGGAGGTTCTCACCCCAGCAAGGGACATCGACCAACTTGTCCAGAACCCATGGCTTGAGGTCTGATGACTGTAGCCAGGCCTGACGGCGTGCACCTATGCCGGCCGCTGCTACTCGGGCCGAAGCCTCGAAGCCATCATAGGCTGCTGGAGATACAACGGGTAATTAAAAAACATTCTAATGTTTTGTCAACAGTTCCGGGTTTGGTTAATAAAAAGATACGTTGTGTCTGGACTAGAGACCATAACTTGAAGGAGCTATTGAGCCCAGCAGTATTGACACCGATAGCTGATATGGAGCAGGAAGCTCAACCTAAGGGCCATCGTTGTTGCGGCAATTGTGAAATTTGTGACATCACGATAGAAACTTCTTGTTTTGTGTATAAAGGAATGAAAGTAAAGTTAAAATTTCTTACCACATGTGAATCACCTAATGTGGTTTATGTTATAGTGTGCCCATGTGGCTTGGCTTATATTGGTAAAACGCTCTTTTAGGACTCGCATTAGGGAACATAGGAGCCGTTTAAAATGTCAAGTAAAAGAGGCCCCCATTGTCCAACATTGCCTACAGAAACATCATATCTCAAATCTCATCCATGTAACGCCATTGACTAGATCCAGAAGACCGACGGCTATAAACACACTAACACTTCCTAAGGCTGTAACAAAATGCACCCAGATAACGGCAAGCAGATCTTTTATATTCTACGCCCCAAGATGCTGGAACGCCTTACCACCAAGCGTTCGTGCCATTACCGACTTAACCCAATTTAGGAAAGCACTTAAATATCACCTTTTCCTCATACTACCCACCAAACATTACACCCAGCAAAAGCCCCCCCCAAATAAGAGACACGCCTTATCTTCAAATAGCCTCTCCCACTTTCTCAGTAAGATTACTAGGACTTTTGTGTTGTCATGATACCTTTTATATAATCATGTTTGTAATAAGTTAACCTTATGTTACCCAAGTTTATATACCTGTTTGCTGTAAACACGGAATAGCCTGTTATTCTGTTGATGTTGCTGTATGTGAACTGCGCTGATACCAAATAGCGTGGTTTATAAAAGATTGTAATAAATAAACATAAATAAATATTTTTGAACAACTTCGCTGTTTATGCATAGATAAGGTGGAGGCAGGAACGATGGGGAAATCTTTGGATCAGACATTAATTAAACGTGAACAGCGGTGGATCTACGTGCTGAAGACTCTAATACCAACAGGTTTAAACGCCACTATAGATTGGGCAGGATGTATTTAGATGATTATGGAGTAGCAAACAATATATTCATGACATTAGGCAACACATTATAAGAGAAACAGGTAGTATAAACTCACGAGGTGTTACTTTGGTAAAAGTTTGAGTAAAGAGTAGTTACTCATCTGTAACAGGTGTTCTCCAGGAGCAGCAGGAATCAGTCCTCACATATGGGTGACGTCGGTGCCGAAAGAGCCCCCGTGCGGAGCATTTCCCCAGCTTTCAAAGAAAGTCTTTGGGAATGCCGCGCGCATGCGTGGTCCCCTTCCCTTATGGAGTACTGCTTGCCCGAAAGCACTGTCCCTGCGGGACTCCCTCTCAAGGCAGTAGTGGGCCGCAAAAGTCTGGCTTGAAGATCAAGTAGCGGCCCGGCAGATGACTGCCAACGGAACAGAGTGGAGATGAGCCACTGACGCAGCCTTCGCCCTGACACGGTGAGCCGTAACTCGACCCTGCAACGAGAGGCCGGCTGCCCTGTAAGCCCAGGCGATGCAGTCAGCTACCCATATGGACAAGGTACGCTTGGAGATAGCCAACCCCAACTTATTGGGGTCATAAGAGACGAAGAGCTGAACCGCCCTCCGGTGCTCCCGCGTACGGTCAAGGTAGAAGGACAATGCCCTCCTACAGTCCAGGGTATGCAGGACCATCTCAGCCTGGCTAGCATGAGGCCTGGGAAAGAAAGTCGGAAGAACCACCTCCTGATTGAGGTGGAAGGAGGAGACAACCTTTGGAAGGAACTTAGGGTGAGTCCGTAAGACTACCCTGTTCTTATAGAACCTAGTATAAGGTGCTTCTGAAACTAGGGCCTGAAGCTCACTCACTCGCCTAGCTGAGGTAAGGGCCACCAGAAATAGCGTTTTCCAAGACAGAAAACGCATAGGGCAAGTAGCCATAGGTTGTCAACGGGGGCGCTGGGTGAGAATGTCCACAGTCTTGGCAAAGGCAAATATTAATATGACTTGCAAAGGATTGTGGGAAATGTAGTCCATTCATACCAGACTCAGCCGTTCACAATAAATTAGTTGTGCTTGCTCGAATGTAAAGCAAAGAAGATATTTTATTTATGGGGTTATTTCTCCCAACACAGATATACTTGGTAGCACATAAAAAGGAATACTTGCTTTCAGTATTATACTTAGAAAAACAAATAAGGAAAAACAACAGCTGAACTTGTTAAGCAATCAAATCAAAGCATAAAGACCTGGATGGGAACAGGAAGGTCTTTTCTGTAGGCACCTGCTAATATCTTCTTAGCAGTGCTTCAAAGAACAAACAAACCCTCACAAAGTAAAAAAAAAACTGTTCTTTTCAAGGATAACCTCTTGTATCTTCACACACACTCAGAAGTGTCCCTTCAGAGCTCACTGGCAATTAGGCAAGGCTCAATTGCTAACAATTACCAGCTGAAACCCTCTTGGCTGGTTCACTTTCTATTACGTGGCTCAAATCCTACTCAGAAGCTTTTCTGAGTAAATTAAAGAACAAGTTTATATTTCTTTGTGATGGTTGTTGTATCTTGTAACAGCATATTACCACAGAAGTTTAGACAGAGAGCAATCCATGTATTCAACATCTCCCCCTTCTTCAACTATCATAGGTTCCATATCATGGATTGGCACAGAGGAAATTCTCAATGGAGCACTCTCAGGACAATACTTGTTTCCCTGCTGTCTTCCCAGTGAAAAGCTAGGGCATAGATCAGTGTTCATACCTGAGCTTCCATTGCTGTTAGAGTTCCTCTCTAAATATCCTGGCCAGTATGTAATCCAGTTCTTATGTCCAGCCTTCCAATCAAGATCCCTGGACACTGGATCTCTCTTCACATACCTTCTGGCACTGGTCTTAGGGTCCTTTCCAAGTGCAGCCGTCTCCCTCACAGGTGCCGTCCTGGGATTCCTGGCTCTGCAGCCCCACTCCTCTGGTTTTCCCCAGTCCAATGGTGTATGCTTGCCTCTGGAATGCCTCCCAGTATACGTACTGCTATGGACTCCTTTAGACCTCCCAAATGCTTTTCTCTTCTTTCTTCCAAAGTGTTTCTTGCTCTCTCTGTCCGTCAGCTCTGGTTTCTGCTGATGATGATGGTCAGGATGATCAAGGTGCTTCTGATAATCAAGATGATGATTAAGCTTCTGATGATCAAGAAGAAGATTCTCTGTGGAATAAGCTTTTCTTTTATCCTGCTTAGATGAATGCTCCACCCTAGCACAGCGCAGCTGTGCTGAATCAAGCCCTGCCCTTGGAGATGAGTGCTTGGGGATTACCTCATAGCCCTCCTGATTGAACACACGTTTCCCCACTTCAGCTCTTCTAATGGCTGTTGGAAACCTGGTGCATTCTGGGAATGGTAGTCTTTTATGGAAACACTCTGTTTTATTATTTCTACCAGAACAGACAGGTTGCTTGTTCAGAGTCACTTCACCTCTATTATAGCTCCTTCCTGAACTATGATAAGCTTCCTTATCACAAGGTTCAAATGGTGGGCAAGTAAGCCGTTGCAAGACCACATTTAAATCCCATTCAGGGGGCGGTGGACGCACTGGAGGCTTAAGCAAAAGCAGGCGTCTGAGGAAGCGGGCCACCAAAGGATGACTGGAGAGAGACTGACCCTCCACCTGTGAGTGATGTGCTGAAAGAGCACTAAGATGAACTCTAACAGAATTGGACTTAAGGCCTAGGTTGGACAGGTGAAGCAAATACTGCAGCACCACTGGTACCAGGCATGAGAAGGGATTCTCGTTGTGTTGAGTACACCAGGCAGAAAATCTACGCCACTTAAGGGCATAAGACTTTCTGGTGTACTGCCTCCTAGAGGCCAAGACTACGTCCTCCACTTCCCTAGGCAGTAGTAAAGGCGCTAGGACTACCCTTTCAGCAGCCAGGCCATCAAATTGAGGGACTGGAAATTGGGGTGCAAGAGAGATCCCTGCTCCTGAGACAGGAGATCAGGTTGCATCCCCAGAGGAAGAGGAGTGTCCACTGCTAGTTGCAACAGTAGTGGGAACCAGAGCTGCCTTGGCCACCTGGGGACCACTAGAATCACTGAGGCCTTGTCCCGGATCACCTTGAATAGTGTCTTGGACACTAGAGGCATGGGAGGAAACGCATATAGGAGGCCTGTAGATCATGGAATGAGAAACGCATCCGCTGCTACTCTGAGAGGATGCGGTTGTCTGGAGCAGAACCTGGGAAGTTGACGGTTCAGAGGACTGGCAAAGAGATCCATGGTTGGAAGACCCCATCTCAGGAAGATCTGTTGAACCACTAAAGGGTTCAACTGCCATTCGGGCGGCTGCAGAATCCTGCTCAATCTGTCCGCCAGGTAATTCTCCTGACCTGGGAGGTAGACTGCTTTGAGAAGAATGCCATGATCGACTGCCCAGGAGCACAGTTTCTGTGCCTCCTGACAGAGAAGACGGGACCCTGTGCCCCCTTGTTTGTTCACATAGAACATAGCCACTTGATTGTCTGTCTGAACTAAGACGGACTGGTGAGAGATGAGATGAGAGAAAGTTCTCAGGGCTAAGCGGATAGCTCTCAGTTCTAAGAGATTGATCTGCTGTGCGGCCTCCCAAGGAGTCCACAGGCCTTGAGTACATGCCCCTTGGCAATGTGCACCCCAACCTTGTAGAGAAGCATCGGTTGTCAGCACCTGAGAGTGTGAAGGTGCCTGAAAAGGCACCCCTTGCACTAGATTCGGAAGATGAAGCCACCATTGCAGAGAAGACTGTAGTAGGCTGGACACCCTCACTTTGTCCGCGAGGCTTCCTGTGGCCTGGTGCCACTGAGTCTTGCCCCACTGAGCTGGTCTCATGTGTAGATGGGCATTTGGAGTCACATGGACCGTGGATGCCATGTGGCCTAAGAGCCTCAGGAATTGTCTGGCGGAGACTAGAGAATTGCTGTGGAATAGCCTTGCTAGAGCCATCAATCTGTGGGTCCTGTCCACTGGTAGAAAGGCCTTTGCCTGAAAGGTGTGCAGTCGCGCTCCTATGAACTCCATGTTCTGGGAGGGATGCAAACTGGACTTTGTGAAGTTTATGACAAACCCTAGGTGCTGAAGCGGAGCGACAGTGCGAAGGGTGGCTTGATTGGCCTCTTGCGGGGACTGACCCCTGATGAGCCAATCGTCCAGATATGGAAAGACAAAGAGGCCCTGAACCCTGAGGTAGGCCGCCACCACCACCAGGCACTTGGTGAATACCCTGGGGGCGGATGTAAGGCCAAAAGGCAGTACTCTGTACTGATAATGGTTTCCTCCCACTACAAATCTGAGATATTGTCTGTGGTCTGGATGAATAAGGATGTGAGTATAAGCATCCTTTAGATCTAAGGAGCATAGCCAATCTCTCTGCTGGAGGTAGGGCAGCAGGATTCCAAGGGTAAGCATCTTGAACTTTTCCCTCTCCAGGAACTTGTTCAGGTTTCACAAGTCTAGGATGGGTCTGAGGCATCCTGTTCGTTTTGGTACCAGGAAGTACCTGGAATAGAAGCCGTGACCCTTCAGGTGGTGGGGCACTGGTTCCACTGCCTGATCCTTTAGAAGACCTGCCAACTCCTGCAGGAGTAAGTCCCTGTGCAGAGGGAGTCTGGGAGGCTCCCTGGAAAATAGGAGGGGGGTACCTGGTGGAAGTGGAGGAGATAGCCCTTCTGGACTATACTTAGAGCCCAGGTATCCCTTGTGATGGCTGATCACCTGTGGGCGAACAGGGCCAGCCTGCCTCCAGTGCTGATGGGAGCCAGCTGAGGAGGAGAGGCTATGCCAATGCAGTCAAAATCCCACTCCCTGCTGAGCAGGAGCCGGAGTAGGAGGCTTGGGGGCCTTCTGCATAAGGGGCCCATGACCCTGCCCCTTGGCCTGCTGACCCTATTGGGGAGCTACAGAGGCCGGATAATGAGGGTACTGTTTATAGGCAGATGACTTCCTCGGGTAAAAGGTCTTTTTCCCCAAGCCCTTCTTCTTCTGAGAAGGGACAGAGGTTTTTCTGGACAGCCTTGTCCAGGTAAGAGTCTCGGTCTCGAGTTCGGCAGCCTTGTCAGCCATGGGCTTGCCAAAGAGGTTTTCACCTCGGCAGGGGACATCGACCAACTTGTCCTGCACCCATGGCTCGAGGTCCGATGACTGTAGCCAAGCCTGACGGCCTGCACCGATGCCGGCCGCGGCTACTCGGGCCGAAGCCTCGAAGCCATTATAGGCTGCTCAAGATATATTATTATTTATTTATTTAGCTGTATTTATATCCCGCTTTTCACCAGGTCAAAGCTGTCAATTGGGGGATACATTTAACACGAGGGGATATGAGACACATACGCTGTATACACACCTGTAAATAGATTGTAGATAGTTTCCCTTGTTATCCAAGTTCCTTCCCTTGTTATCTGTAAACTCATGCAAGTTGACTGTACTGAGATTTTTGTTCTATGTGAACCGCGCTGATGCTGAATAGTGCGGTATATAAGAGAATATAAATAAATAAATAAATAAATAAATACGCTAATATTTACAGGGAACATGGGCAATGGAGGGTTAAGTGGCTTGCCCAAGACCACAAGGAGTGCCTACAGGACTAGAAATCCCAGTCCCTCTGGCCTGAGATTGCTGTCCCCAGGTGGGACTTGAACCCCCGGCCCTCCGGCCTGAAGTACCTTGTCCTAACCACTAGACCACTCCTCCCTTCGAGCACTCACGAATACCCGAGGACAGAGCATTGAACCTCTGCAAAGGTTCCTCGAAGAGACCAGCAGAGAACCCAGCAATCTCCTTTGCCAGGTCTCGAAGGTACATGCCCATGTACAGCTGGTAGGTCTGGACACAGCAAGCAAGCATAGAGCCCTGGAAGCACTTCTTACTGAGGGCATCCAGGTTCCGGGCCTCCCGGCCGGGAGGCACCAAGGAGTGCATCTTCTGACTCTTCAGATGATGCATGGCCGATTCCACAACCATGGAGTGGTGCGGTAATTGTGCCTTTTGGAACCCGGGGCTCTTGCGGACTCGATAGATGGAATCGACCCACTTGCTCAAAACCGGCGTCGAGGCCGGCGAATCCCACATGCGGAAGAGCAACCGTTCCAGCATCGGAGGAACCGGAACAGTAAAGGTCTCCTTCGGAAGAGAGTCATACTGTAGGGCCTTGAGCTCCTCGGCTCGAGGCTCCTCCTCGGGATCCGCGGGGAATGCCAAAGCCTTGGCCATGTCCCGCACGAAATCCGAGAACCGGGTATCCTCCGGGGGGGACCTTCTCCGAGGCTCGGACTCGGGCGAGTCCAAAGGAACGCACAGAGTCCGAAATGTGTCGGGCGACTCCTCATCCTCCGTCTCCCAGCCGGACTTCTCGGAGGAGGAATCGAGCGGCTCCGGTCGGGCAGGCATCGATGCCATCCACCCCGATGCCAAGGGTACCAGCATCGACGACCTTGGTCCCGAACGGGAGGCCGAGGGGGACCTTGGCCGAGGATCGACTCGAGCTCGCATGGTCTCGAGGATCGGCTCGGCCTCCGGGGTCGACTTGGACGTCGATGTCCCAGTGGTCGGGGCAGATGCACCGGTGAGACCGGCGATCAGTGCCCGCTGCTGTTCCATGAAGGCAGCCAAGCTGCTCTCCAGGGCCGTCAACCTGAGTCCGAGCTCAGGAGACTCAGCAGCCCCCGACTCTGGCCCCAGCGGCGCCAGGTCCAATGTCGGCTCCCCTGGAGGTGAGTCCACGAGGACTACAGTACTCACGTGACCCAGGGACTCCATCTCCACACGAGGTTGTTTTGCAGGCCTCTCTGACTCCGAAGACCCGGGACGGCGCTCGGGACTATGCGACTTGGCCCTTGAGGAGCCATGTGCGTCCACCGACGCCGCTCTCGTGGGTTTTTTCTTCTTACGAAGCTCCCGCGAGGGAGACCCCTTTTCAGAGGAGCCTTGACGCTGCTCGGGGCCGGAGTCCCGAGATGTCGAGGCCTCTGACAAGGTCCGGGCCTGACCGGACGCGGAGTCAGAGAAGATTCTTTCCTTTTGGTGCTGCCGACTCCGTAATACCTTAGAGGACATTTTCCCACACGGACCACAGATCATCGGGTCATGATCGGGTCCGAGGCACCGGAGGCAGCAGTCATGTGTGTCGTGAGAGACATACGTTTCTTGCACCGATCACACTTCTTAAACCCGCTGGCAGCCATCGGGGGAAAAAGGGCCCCTGCAAGGTCAAAAGACAGGGCTGCCAGTGAAAAAAGAAAAAATGGCGTGAACGCTAGTCACTAAGGACAAAAACCGAAAAAGAGATCCGGGCTCGATATTGACGTATCAGCCCCAGGCGGGAAAGGGAAACCGGCGTTGAACCGAAGAAAAGCAGGTTAACGCAGAGAAAATCAACTTCTTCCTCGGGTGAAACGAATATACATCCGTCGGGCTCCGCGGAAAAAAGAAGACTGAGCAAGATGGCACCCTTGGGCGGGAAGGGGACCACGCATGCGCGCGGCATTCCCAAAGGCTTTCTATGAAAGCTGGGGAAATGCTCCGCACGGGGGCTCCGTCAGCGCCAACGTCACCCATATGTGAGGACTGACTTCCTGCTTGGTCCTGGAGAATTAGAATTACCCAGTTAATTATTTTTGATAATAAAGCATGTTTTAAAGGGATTACGATGAGAAATCGAGCGTTTGGTAAGCTGAACTCTATAGTTAAAGGAGTTTATCTTTTCGTATAACGCCTTTTTAGTCCTATAGGGGGAGGATGGTGAAGTTATAAGATCTGATTGGAGGATATGGAATTACTATGGCCCTTTAAATGAAGGACTCTACTAATCCGCATGCGCGGCGTTCTCTCAGAAACATGCATTGGCGAAGAAGCATTTAACGGTTGAACGTGGGCAGCAGTATTTTATTTATTTATTTATTTATTTAGACAGTTTTGTATACCGCCTTATCCTTCAATCAAAGCGGTCACAACACAATTGGGGGATACATTTAACACACAGGGATATGAGACACATACACTAATACTTACAGGGAACATGGGCAATGGAGGGTTAAGTGGCTTGCCCAAGACCACAAGGAGCATCTGTGGGACTAGAAACCCCAGTCCTTCCGGCCCAAGGTTGCTGTCCTCTAGTAGTAAGCTGGGTAAGACAAAGGTCATTACATTTGGGTGATAAAGATCTGAATACTTTAGTAGATATAGTAGTTAATTGGATTGGGAGTGAAGCTAACATATAGTTACTTTTTTAATGCAGCAAGAACAACAACTAAGACACTGAGCATGGAATAATGAGCGATTCCCTGATGAAACTAGCGATGTGAAACGCATGACTGGTGCCTGGGATAAGCGTCGGGATCTTATGCTTATGTACAACAATGGAGTTTACTCACGACAGTTAAGTGGTGTATAATTTCTACTTAACATTCGAAGGTTAATTTTTAGTGAGTAGCTCCAGAGTGCCTTGAAAGGTTGTTGAAGGAAAAGGGCAAACTGCTTTTTACAAAACGACTTGAGTCGCGTAAGCAGAGCCATCTAAAGTCTGAGACCTTTTTTGGATTTAATTGAAACGAGCTTATATAAGTTAAACTGCAGAATTTGGAGGAATTCCTATCCATGAATTGTTGAGCATGAACAACATTTGTAGTTAGAGCATTTTTCATGTGGGCGGCATGCGCTTCTGGAATAGATGGAAGACGATTTCCATTGTTCAAAAGCACAAGCTTCAGACTCAGTTTCGAAGAGTCTATAAATAGTTTACAGTCTTGTGGGTCATGAGTGATTTTTAAGGCATTCATGAGGCTTTCAATATCGGAACAGAATACCAGATTACTTTCCTTTCCGACTGCGTATAGTACACTGCTGAGGTCAGATGGCTTCAGCAGCAGTCTGGCAGTAGTATTGCATTGCATTAGAAAATGATGCAATCAACTCTGGATGATGTGTGCATGCTGTTATTATGCAATATGATGCAATATTACATCATTCAAGGCTTATTTGGGATGTTGTTGATGTCCTACTGGATAAATTTACATGGTGAAACATCAAAACTACATGCAATATCTTCAAAACGAGAGCCAATAAAATTTTTTTAATGTTATAATCGTGTTCTTCTCACCAAGATACTACAGATTAGGGCCTTTTAAAGTCAGTAACGATTTCAATGTTGACCAGTGTAATCACTGAGGGCCTGACTCTTGGTCTAAAGAAAAAAGCTTAGCAAATCAGATGCTTAATGTCTAATAACATACTTCTTTTGTGAAGGATCTCAATTCCTCAGCAGCCAGCTCTTGAGTAGTTAGTAGGCATCCTTTTGATAAAGGAGAAACTTTGGATGTAGGTTGCTTTAGGCACAGATCTCGAACTGAGACCTTTGGTGGTGCAAGTCCACATGCAGATTTTATGCCTATGTCCACAGGATTGTTAAGAATTTCAAACGCCCTGTGAATGAAAAAAAATCAAGGAACATGCTAACTTAAACACCAACAATATGAAAACCTAGCTGAAATATAGCAAAAAAAAAAAAAGGGACATTGAACAAACAGAATCATACATTTAAAGCGTAGTTACTCACCTGTAACAGATGACCTCTGGGAACAGCAGGAATTTAGTCTTCACATATGGGTAACATAAAGTACCGATGGAGCCCGAACAGGAAGCTCCCCAGCTACCACTAGGAAAGCCTTTGGGAACACTTCACTACGCCTGTGCTGCTGCCTTCCCGCTTTCCCAACTCCCTCTCCTCAGTTGTGTTTTTAGCTGAAGAAAAGGAGTAGGAACCCCCCCCCCCCAAAAAAAAATAACCCTACAACTCCAAGGGGAGGAGGGCGGGTTGTGAAAACTAAATTCCTGCTGTTCCCGGAGATCACCTGTTACAGATGAGTAACTACCCTATCTCCAGGGACAAGTAGGAATATAGTCTTCACATATGGGACTCCCTAGCTCCCAGATCTCTGAAGAGTTGGACCAGGTCAGAAAGTCGGACAAAGTCATTTGAACCTAGACTTCCCAACCAAGGAGATCTAACAAGAAGTGAGCGGGGGGTAGGAGTTGTTTCTACATCCCAAAGAGATGCTGAAGGACCGCCTGACCAAAGGCTGCATCCCAGCAGGAGTCCTGGTCCAAGCAGTAATGATCTGCAAAGGTATGGATAAAGGAACACGAAGCAGCTTGGCAAATCTCATCAATGGCTACTGAATGGAGATTGGCAACAGAGGTTGCTATTGCTTGGACATTATGAGCAGTTACGTGTCCTGTGAGGGAAAGACCTGCTTTGTCATATGTGAAAGAAATAAGTCTATCTATTTGGATAGTGTACGTTTGGTCACTGGAAGGCTTGCCCAGCTTGCCTGCAACCAACAACTACCCAGCTCCAGAAGACATATACCAGTAACAGGCTCACCCCAGGGATTTTTGCACCCTACAACAAAGAAGCAAGAAAACGCCGACTCTCCACCCTGCCTAAGAAGGACAACCCAACTATTGAACTCATTACAAACATACAAGGTGAATTTACTTAATCACGTTTATCACCCCAATGCACACCTACTGAGCCTATCCTTTGTCCACTTAGCGCTATGGTATTAATCTCTCATATGCCTTTGTGATATCTCATTGCAGCAACAAACCGTGTTGTCAAACAATTCACAGTATAGTAACACACTTAGAGAACAATAGTGAATATAGAAAGATTTCCTACATTGAAAAATCAGTAATCTATATTTTAAGCCCCATCAAACGCTCTCAGGAGCAAACACACTAACCATATCTCTCATTAAAGTACCCAGACACAACCAATGAATCACAATTATGGCCATATCCCTAATCACTTTCACTCTAATATATGCCCTGACCAGTACTTTCCACGAAGCTACTGCTCTTACACAGGGTTATAACCCTATCCCATTGCTTCTCAGTACAAGTAGGAAACATTACCATAACCAACACCAACCACCCCCAAATCCCTACTATAAAAGACAATCACACCTACTCTATGCCACTCTGGACCCCACAGCATCAACAAATCTTAAGGAAAAACAAAACCAACAAATCCTCAGATGTGCACTCATCAACGCACGCTCAGCCCGCAACAAATGGCCTGCCATCACAGACCTACTCTCAAACCTTAACCTAGACATCCTATTGGTAACCGAAACATGGTTGTCAGACGCTGATAATGCTCTACTAAACCAAATCACTCCTACCAACTTCTCAATCTACATATGCAACAGAGAAAATAGAAGAGGAGGTGGTGTACTCATCCTAGCCATAACAGCACTTCAATACCGGATTAACTTCACCAAGAGCACACAATACCTGAACATGTTAACAATCACCAACAAACTCAACACTATAAACCTCATCTACAGGGCACCTGGCGCTTGATCAGACGAACTCTCCGATGTTATCGACATAGCCTGTAATCCACAAAACACACACAAAGCAAACTGGCTGATGGGAGATTTTAATCTTGCCTCTACACAGCAAGATTTAGCTATTACCTTCCTTGAGGCAATGTCAAACCTGGGCTATAAACAAGCCGTGCAAGAGCCCACTCATCAACAAGGTAACCTCCTAGATCTAATCTTCGTTCCACCTGGTGACACCAGCAATCTAAACCAAATCGAAGTGTCCATCACCCCTGTCCCATGGTCTGACCATAACCTAATAGCATTTCAAATACCAACACAACCAACAACAGACTGCCACCCAATTGCACAGACCAGAGAAACCATCCCGATTCAAACAGCTCGACAGAGAGCTTATCACACAATATGTAATCCCAAAGCTATCTAAACCATCCTCCAACATCAACAAAATGCTCACAAACTGGAACAACACCCTCACACAAGCTGCCAAACATCCAAAAAAAGACAAGAAACATACAGATAATGAGCAAACACCGAAAAAGCATAATGCGCCATGGTTCTCCTCCAAACTACGTTCCTCACTACTACATCTAAGAAAACTTGAGAGAAAATGGCGACGGACCCGCAGCCCAGCAGACCAAAGCACCTATCTAGAACATCTGAAAAACCATAGAGACTCAATGTGGGCAGAAAGGAAAAGATTCCATACTGAGCTCCTCAATCACTCATTAAATAAGCTGCGTGACCTTTTCAACTTAGTAAAATCACTGACAAACCAACCAACCCAACCACAACAGGAGTGTATCCAGCCGCAGGCATACGCTAACTACATCCAATCCAAAGCAATAAAGGTGACTACTACTACACCTTGTGAATCCTATCATAACCACCACACTCAACCCCCACTTACGAAGCTGACACCCCCACCAGTGAAAACCATCGAGGAAACAATTGCCAACATCAACACCACAACAGCTCCAAATGACCCTTGCCCTGCTCACTGGATCAAAACAATCCGTTCAGAACTAAGCCCATTCATAGCCGATATCGCAAAGCAATCCTTCATAACTGGAATCTTCCCTGAGGACCTAAAGAAAACATCCATACAACCATTACTGAAGAACAATCAGCTAGACCCAAATCAAAAGGACTCTTACCGACCAATCTCCAGTATCCCTTTCCTAGCCAAAATACTGGAGAAAACAACTCAAAGACAGATTCAACAGCATATAGACACAACCTCTCTGTTAGACCCGTGCCAACATGGTTTCAGGGAGGCGCATGGCGTAGAAACTCTGCTGACCTCATTAATAAACACACTCACAAACGGGATAGATAACATTAAGAAAGGCTTTGCCCTGATCTTCCTAGATATCTCTGCTGCGTTCGACTCAGTGGATCATGAACAACTCCTCATAAGACTCCATGCTAAAGGAATCCATGACCGTGCATGGGATTGGTGCAAGTCTTACCTTCAAGGCAGATGGCAGCAAGTCCTGATCGGCAACAAAACATCAGAACCTTTCCGACAAAGACAGGGAGTACCACAAGGATCATCATTATCCGCACTGTTTTTCAATATTTATATGCAGCCAATCTGCGACATAACCCGCTCTTTCGGCATATCCTGCCTCATGTATGCAGACGATGTCCTTTTATTCACTCCAATAACGGTCGCATGCCCAGACCTCACAATGTTAATCAAGTGCTTCGATGCATTAACTGATTGGCTCTTCAGCCAGAATTTACATATAAATTTCAAGAAGACAGAAGTGCTATTTGTCACACGGAACAAAGACTTCTCCCCACGATCAAAACGAAAAGTTAGAGACGCAGAACTTCTGGTCAAATCCAACATACGCTATTTAGGAGTAATATTAGACCAACATTTGGACTTCAAAGACCACATCAAACGAACAGTAAAAACTATCTATTTCAAAATAAAAACCCTCCGCCACCTGAGACCTATGATGGAAACAGACGACTTTCGAACAGTTTTCCAAGCCCTGGTAACACCCCACTTTGATTACGCGAATATAATACTGCATGGTCTCCCAAAGAGTACACTCAACCCACTGCAGCTACCCATGAATGCAGCAGCCCGTGTTCTAAGTGGAGCATCCAGGAAGGACCATATCTCACCTATACTAAAAGAGCTTCATTGGCTCCCAATAAACTGCAGAATCATATACAAAACCCTCCTCATTACCTTTAAAGCACTCAATAAGATATCATCCTCCTCAATTGCTCTTCTACTCATCCAGACCCCCAATAACAGATCCAGAAGAGCACCTGTTGAAAACACTCTGGTTAAGTTTTATGGATTCTTTTGGTATGACCAATCAACCATCAATAGGGCATTTACAAGCTATGCCCCCAGATGTTGGAACAAGCTCTCTTCTAACATAAGAGCAATCAAAGACCTCACGCAGTTCAGAAAAGCCATCAAACATCACCTGTTCCTTATGCACTTCACTCAGCCCGGGGATCCCCCCACCTACATACTCACTCATATGTGGCAATTGAAACACCTCCACAATAAAACTAAAACCTAACCCTACCCCACATGACATTACAGCTCTCTATCTCCTCTTTACCAAGAGACTACAAACATGCTGTAGCTAAACTTGGCAGCAAAACCTTATTATGATCCCACCCTGTTAATTAATGTAGCTAAACTCAAATGTATATAGTTTCCCCAGTTATCCAAGTTCAAATCCCTGTTTTCTGTAAACGTAGGACTATTTGTACGTCCAAGTGTTTATTGTTTCAATGTAAACCGCACTGATGAGAAATAGCGCAGTATATAAGAATTGTAAAATAAATAAATAAATAAAATAAATAAGGCCCAGATGAGAAGGATCAAAGGAGACAAAGAGCTGGGAGGACTTCCAAATGTCTTCTGTCCTTTGGAGATAGAAGACCAGAGCCCTCTTACAGTCAAGCGTATGTAGGATGGCTTCTGCATGAGAAGCATGAGATCTTGCGAAAAAGACTGGCAGGATTACTGACTGAGATGGAAAGGTGATGCTACTTTTGGAAGACAGTGGGGGTGTGTCGAAGGACGATCTTGTCATGATGAAAACGTGCATACAGAAAGAGTAGTTACTCACCTGTAACAGGTGTTCTCCAGGAGCAGCAGGAATCAGTCCTCACATATGGGTGGCATCGGCGCCAATGAAGCCCCAGCAGAGCATTTCCCCAGCTTTCTATGAAAGCCTTTGGGAATGCAGGTACGCATGCGCAGTTCCCTTCCCGCCTAAAGGTGCCATCTTACCTCAGTCAAATGACATAGCTAAGAACAGCACACAAAAATGAAAAAATAAACTATGTACAACTGCAACTCCCAGAGGAGGAGGGAGGGTTGTGAGGACTGATTCCTGCTGCTCCTGGAGAACACCTGTTACAGGTGAGTAATTACTCTTTCTCCAGGACCAAGCAGGAAGTCAGTCCTCACATATGGGTGACTCCCTAGCTCTGGGCTACTGAGGAACCCAGGCTGAACAAGAGAACTCCCTCTAGTTCCAGCTGCAAAGAAAGGCTTTTCAAGGACACAACCTCCACCAGTAGCCCAACAGAGGGCAGGAGGGCAGGAGTTGCCTAAACCTCAAAGAGATTCCGGAGTACTGCCTGGCCAAAAGCACTGTCCCTACGGGACTCCCTCTCCAGGCAGTAATGGGCCGCAAATATCTGGCTTGAAGACCAAGTTGCAGCCCTGCAGATGTCTACCAAGGGCACAGAGCGGAGATGAGCCACTGAGGCAGCCATTGCCCTGACACGATGGGCCGTGACCCTACCCTGCAAAGGAGGGTCAGCCGCCTTGTAAGCCCAGGTGATACAGTCAGCCACCCAGATGGACAAGGTACGCTTGGACACAGCCAACCCCAACTTATTGGGGTCAAAGGATATGAAGAGCTGAGTAGCCCTTCTATGCCCCTGCGTATGGTCAAGGTAGAAGGATAAGGCCCTCCTACAGTCCAGGGTATGTAGGACTGCTTCAGCCTGGCTGGCATGAGGCCTAGGGAAGAATGTTGGAAGAACCACCTCCTGGTTGAGATGGAAAGAGAAGACAACTTTTGGGAGGAACTTTGGGTGAGTCCTGAGGACTACCCTGTTCCTATAAACTAGTGTAAGGCTGGTCACAGACCAGGGCCTGAAGCTCACTTACTCGCCTAACCGAGGTAAGAGCTATGAGGAAGAATGTCTTCCAGGAGAGGAAGCGTAGTGGACAAGTAACCATCGGCTCAAAAGGAGGGCGAGTCAGTTGCTGCAAGACCACATTCAGCTCCCACTCAGGGGCAGGAGGACGGATGGGAGGCTTGAGCAAAAGCAAGCCCCTGAGAAAGCGGGACACCAAGGGGTGACCAGATAGAGATTGTCCCTCTACCAATGAGTGGTGAGCAGCTAGAGCTGAGAGGTGTACCTGAACAGAATTGGACTTAAGTCCCTGATTGGATAAGTGCAGTAAGTACTGAAGAACTACTGGCACAGTACAGGAGAAAGGATCCTCTGTACATAGGTGACACCACACCGAAAACCTCTTCCATTTGAGCACATAGGTTTTCCTAGTGGACTGTTTCCTAGAGGCTAGCACAACCTCCTCAACTTCCTGAGGTAGGCCTCAGGGAGCCAAAACTACCCTTGCAGCCTCCAAGCCATCAAATTGAGAGACTTGAGATTGGGGTGCAGAAGGGAACCCTGGTCCTGTGTGAGAAGGTCGGGTTGCAACCCCAGAGGCAGCGGAGGATCCACCGCCAGTTGAAGCAGAAGAGGAAACCAAGGCTGTCTCGGCCACCTGGGAGCTACCAGCAGGACCGAGGCCTTGTCCTGGAGAATCTTGAATAGGATTCGGGCCACCAAGGGCGTGGGAGGAAACGCATAGAGGAGGCCCTGAGACCAAGATATCAGAAAAGCATCTGCTGCTATCCGCAGAGGATGTGGTTGTCTGGAGCAGAACTTTGGCAGTTGCTTGTTGATGGGGCTGGCAAAGAGATCCATCAAAGGGAGACCCCATTTCAGGAAGATCTTCTGAACTATTGAAGGATGCAGCTGCCACTCGTGGGGCTGCAGTATCCTGCTCAATTTGTCAGCCAGGTAGTTGTCCTGGCCCGGAAGGTACACAGCCCTGAGGAGCATGTTGTGCTTGAGGGCAAAAGAACAAAGGTCCTGAACCTCCCGACAAAGGAGTCTGGACTCAGTGCTGCCCTGTTTGTTCACATAAAACATGGCAACTTGGTTGTCTGTCTGAATCAGGACAGACTGTTGAGCCAGGGTAGGAGTGAAAACTTTGAGTGCTAATCGAATAGCTCTGAGTTCTAGGAGATTGATCTGCTGTACAGCCTCCCAGGGAGACCACAGACCCTGGGTGCACTTGCCCAGACAATGCGCTCCCCAGCCTTGCAGGGAGGCATCTGTTGTTAGAATCACTTTCAGCAGATTGGGTGGGTGTAGCCACCAGTTGAGGGAGTGCAGAAATGGTCTGGACACCCTTATCCTGTCTCTGAGGCTGCCAGTGGCCTGTGACCACTGAGTACGAAGGCACCACTGTGCAGGCCTCATATGGAGCCTGGCATTGGGGGTCACATGTACTGTGGAAGCCATGTGGCCTAGAAGCTGCAGGCAGAGGCTGGCGGAGACCAGGGACCTGCTGAGAAACTGACTTGCCAAGGCCATCAACCTTCGGGCTCTGTTTTCTGGCAAGAATGCCTTTGCCAGGAGAGAGTACAACCAGGCCCCCATGAACTTCAAGTTCTGGGAAGGGAGCAAAGTGGACTTTGCGAAGTTTATGACAAACCCCAGGCTTTGCAGAAGAGCAATGGTCCTGAGGGTGGCTTGATTGGCCTCCTGACCTGTCTGACCCCTGATGAGCCAGTCGTCCAGATAGGGGAAGACAAAGATGCCCTGATTTCTCAGGTAGGCCGCCACCACTGCTAAGCACTTTGTAAAGACTCTGGGGGCGGAGGTGAGGCCGAAAGGCAGCACTCTGTACTGATAATGGTTTCCTCCCACAATGAACCTGAGGTACTTTTTGTGGTCTGGATGAATGAGGATGTGAGTGTACGCATCCTTTAGATCTAAGGAGCATAGCCAATCTCCCTGCTGGAGGTAGGGCAGAAGGGTTCCAAGAGTAAGCATCTTGAACTTTTCCTTCACTAGAAACTTGTTGAGCTTCCTGAAGTCCAAAATGTGACGAAGGCCACCGTTTCTTTTGGGCACCAGGAAATACGTGGAGTAGAATCCGTGACCTTGCAAGTGGGGAGGCACAGGCTCCACCGCCCTGTCCACCAACAGACCCTGAAGCTCTTGACGGAGAAGGTCTGTGTGCAGAGGAGGCCTTGGAGGCTCCCCTGGAAAATATGGAGGTGGCAGTTGGTGGAAGTGGAGGGCATATCCCCTGTGGATGATGTCCAGCACCCAACTGTCCCCGGTGATAAGGGGCCACTGGTGGGCAAAGAGGGCGAGACGACCTCCTGTGCAGGGTTGGGAGAGCAGTGAAGGAGAGGCTATGCTCAAGGAGTCAAAAGCCTCCACCCTGCTGAGAGGTAGCAGGGGCCTGAGGCTTGGGGGTCCTCTGCCTACGGGGCCCATTACCCTGGCCCTTGGCTTGCTGACCCTGGTGGGCAGCTTGGGCAGCCTGATATTGTGGGTACTGTTTGTAGGCACTGCCCTTCCTCGGGTAAAAGGGCTTTTTACCCGAGCCCTTCTTTTTATGAGAAGGGGCAGAGGTCTTCCTCGACAGCCTTGTCCTGTTGAGGTGCTCGGTCTCGAACTGAGCGGCCTTCTCGGTCATGGGCTTGCCAAACAGGTTTTCACCTCGGCAAGGGACATCGACCAACTTGTCCTGAACCCATGGCTCGAGGTCCGATGACTGCAGCCATGCCTGGTGTCAGCCGCGATGCCGGCTGCCGCAACTCGGGCCGAAGCCTCGAAGCCATCGTAGGCGGTGTGGGACATGAACTTCGAGCAGTCCCGAATCCCCGAGGACAAGGACTTAAATCTCTGCAAGGGTTCCCCGGAGAGACCAGCAGAGAATCCGGCCAACTCCTTGGCCAGATCCCGCAAGTACATGCCCATGTACAGCTGGTAAGACTGGACACGGCAAGCAAGCATCGAGCCCTGAAAACACTTTCTACCGACGCCATCTAGGTTTCAGGCCTCCCTGCCAGGAGGCACAGCGGAGTGCATCTTCTGACTCTTCAGACGATGCATGGCCGATTCCACAACCATGGAATGGTGTGGTAGCTGTGCTTTCTGAAAACCAGGGCTTTTACGGAGCCGATAGATCGAATCGACCCGCTTGCTAAGAACCGGCGCCGAGGCCGGTGCCTCCCACATGCGGAAGAGGAGCCGTTCCAGCATCAGAAGAACCGGGACAGTAAAGGCCTCCTTCGGAGGAGAGTCATACTGCAGCGCCTCGAGCTCTTCAGCTCGAGGCTCTTCCTCGGGATCCGACGGAATAGCCAAGGCAGTGGCCATATCCCGGACGAACTCCGAGAACCGGGTGTCCTCCGGGGGGACCTAATTCGGGGCTCAGACTGCGGTGAGTCCGAAGGGACGCACCGAGTCTTAAAGGTGTCAGGAGACTCCTCGTCCTCCATCTCCCAAGCCGACTCATCGGAGGAAGAGTCGGGGTCCGACCCCGCGGGGCCCTGGAGCACCCGCCCCGACGCCGGAAGCACTGGTATTGACGCCCTCGGTCCCAAACGGGAGGTCGAGGGGGACCGCGACCGAGGTCGACTCCGAGCCACGATGGACTCGAGTATCGGCTCGGTCTCCGGGGTCAACTTTGACGTCGATGTCCCGGTGGTCGGGGCAGATGCGCCAGACAGGCTGGCCATCAGTGCCCGCTGCTGCTCCATGAAGGCAGACATTCTGCTCTCCAAGGCTGTCATCCTGAGACTCAGCTCGGGAGACGCAGCAGCCACCGACTCGGGCCCCGGCGGCGCCGGGCCCGACATCGGCTCCCTGGGAGGAGAGTCCACGACGACTACGGGGCTTACATGTCCAGCAGACTCCGGCTCCACACGAGGAACTTTGGCAGGCTTCTCCGGATCCACATGCCCGGGGCGACGGTCGGGGGTCTTAGACCTGGCCCTCGAGGAGCTAGGGACCTCTTCCGACGACGCCCTCGCGAGCCATTTCTTCCTCTTGTGTTCCCGGTCGGGGGACCCCCTGTCCGAGGAGCTTTGACGGCGCTCGGGATCGGAATCCCGAGATGTCGAGGCCTCAGATGAGGTCCGGGCCCGGCCGGAGGCTGAGTCCGAGAAAAGCCTTTCCTTTTGCTGCTGGCGACTTCGTAGTGCCTTGGAAGACATTTTTCCACAGGCCCCGCACGACTTAGGATCGTGGTCGAGGCCGAGGCACCGAAGGCAGCAGTCGTGTGTGTCGGTGAGAGACATTAGTTTCTTACACCGATCACACTTCTTAAAACCACTGGAAGCCTTCGGGGAAAAAAGAGTCCCCGCGAGGTCAAAAGACCGGCCTTCCAGGGAAAAAGAGAAAAAAGGGTGCGAACGCCAGCCACGAAGGAAAAAAACCGAAAAAGAGGAATCGGGGTCGATACCGGTGTACCGAACCCGGCAGGAGGGGAACCGGCGTCGAACCGGAAGAAAAAAAGAGCAAAAATCGCTGAAAAAAATCTACTTTTAACCGGGAAAACTGGACACACGTCCGGTGGGCTTCATGGAAAAAAAGAGACTGAGGTAAGATGGCACCTTTAGGCGGGAAGGGAATTGCTCCTCCACATCAGTCAGCGACCTCATCCAGATGACACCCTCCAACAGAGCAAGAAGATCAGCCGCTATAAATACTTTGACCCTACCAAATCAACTCACAAAATGCTCACAAGCAGCTAGGTCCAGAGCGTTTTTGCTTTATGCACCTACCTGTTGGAATGCACTACCACCAGCTATCAGGGCTATCAATGACTTCTTACAATTTAGGAAGGCACTCAAGCATCACCTCTTCCTACAATACTACACTGATCAGGAGCACTACCCACAGCAAACCACTCCCAGCAAACCCACGAATAACAACCACACAAGCTCGAAACCTAACCCTCCAAACTCAGATCCCCCAGACCCGGATCCTCCCGACAAATAGCTTCTCTTCACACTATTGTCAGTTAATACGCTATCTAAACAATAGCTACACACCTTTGAGACTCATAAGCAAATGTTGTAATACCTGTATATATCTGTATATAGTTACCCTGCCCTGTTCTAATTGGATCTAGTTACACTGCTTATCTACATTTTAAGTTACATTGTTATAGCTGTACTTTTGATAACTGTTATATTGTAAGTCCAGTGCAGATTTTCTGCTTGTTCAATGTAAACCACACTGATACTGAAGAGTGCGGTATATAAGAAAAATAAATAATTAAATAAATAAATAAACCGCGCATGCGTGCCTGCATTCCCAAAGGCTTTCATAGAAAGCTGGGGAAATGCTCCGCTGGGGCTTCATCGGCACCGATGACACCCATATGTGAGGACTGACTTCCTGCTTGGTCCTGAAGAACATAAGCCACTAAAGCTTGCAGCTCACTGATGCGCCTGGCTGATGTCAGGACGATGAGGAATAAAACCTTCCAGGATAAATATCGGAGCTGTGTGGCTGCTAAGGGCTCAAATGGCAGTTTGAGAAGCTGAGCTAGTACCAGATTGAGATCTCATGCCACTAGTGGTGGTCGAATGGATGGTTTGGTGAGAAGACCCCTCATAAAACGTGCTACCAGAGGAGCTGTGGAGATGGGTCTGCCTTCCAAGGCTTATGGAAAGCTGAAATAGCACTGAGGTGCACTCACACTGAATTTGTCAAGACCTAGAGAAGATAAATGCAAAAGATACTGAAGGAGCATAGGGACTGTTGCTTCAAAAGAATTGTGACCATTTTGAGAGCACCATAAAGCATATCAATGCCATTTGAAAGAATAGGTCTTCCTGCTGGAGAATTTTCTGGAGTAAAGGAGAAAGCGTAGTTACTCACCTGTAACAGGTGTTCTCCAAGGACAGCAGGAATCAGTCCTCATATATGGGTGACATCAACACCAACAGAGCCGTCATGGGAGCATCTCCCCAGCTTTCAAAAAAAGCCTTTGGGAGATGCCATCACGCATGTGTGGTCCCCTTCCCACCCAAGGGTGCCATCTTGCTCAGTCAAATGACATAGATGAAGATAGCAAAACAAAGAATGGTAAAGGAGCAACTCCAAGGGGAGGAGGGGGGATTGTGAGGACTGATTCCTGCTGTCCCCGGAGAACACCTGTTACAAGTGAGTAACTATGCTTTCTCCGGAAACAAGCAGGAAGTCAGTCCTCAAATATGGGACTCCCCAGCTACAGGGTACCGGGAAACCCGTAGCAAAATGTGGGCCCCCTCAAGGCGAGCTGCAAGAAGCAGCAATTCAGTCTGGAGTACAGACTACAGTAGGACCCCTGTGTCCGATAAGACCAGCACTCCGGTAGCCTGAACATAGAAGGGTCGGAGGGGAGGAGTTGCCTAGACCCCGAAAAGATTAGGGAGCACAGCCTAGCCAAAGGTGCTATCCCGATGGGATTCTTTTTCCAGGCAGTTATAGGCTGCAAGGTATGGACTGAAGACCAGGTGGCAGCCCGGCAGATGTCTGCCATCGGGACAGAGTGCAGATTTGCCACCGAAGCTGCCATGGACCGGACACGATGCGTTGTGATGCGATCATCCATCAGGATCCTCGCCTACTCATAGGCGAGGGCAATACAGTCCACCACCCACGTGGACAGCATACGCTTAGTCACCGCTTCCCCCAACCTGTTGGGGTCATAGGATACGAAGAGCTGGGAGGCCTTGCGGTGTTCCTGTTTCCGCCCAACTGGCATGAGGTCTCAGAAAGAAGGTAGGAAATACCACCTCCTGATTGAGATGGAACAAGGATACTATCTTCGGAAGAAATTTGGGGTACATGTGGAGCACCACCCTGTTCTTATAGAACCTGGGATGGGGGCTTCAGCCACCAAAGCTTGGAGCTCTCTAAACCTGCCAGTGGACGTGAGCGCAACCAGGAAAACCACCTTCCACGAAAGGTAGCGAAGGTGGCAAGCAGCCAAGGGCTCGAATGGTGGACGGGTGAGCTGCCCCAACCCCACATTAAGGTCCCATTCAGTCGCTGGAGGGCAAACTGGGGGCTTAGACAAGAGCAGGCCCAGTAGGAAGCGGCCTACTAGAGGTTGAGCCGAAAGGGACCTACCATCCACCAGGTAGTGATAAGCCGTCAGGGCACTCTAAGGGAATTAGACCTGAGCCTGGAGCGAGAAAGGTGGAGAAGGTACTGCAACACCATAGCCACCGGGCAAGAGTAAGGGTCAGTCCTGCGCTCAGCACACCAAACTCAGAACCTATGCCATTTAAAGGCATATGCCCTCCTCGTAGAGGTCTTACGGGAGGCTAGCAGAACATTCTCCACCTCAATGGGAAGGCAGAGATGGGCCAGGGCTACCCTCTCAGCAGCCACGCCATAAGCGAAAGAGACCCAAGATTGGAGTGTAGGAGAGAGCCCCCTCTTGAGATAGAAGTCCTGGGGCAGTCCCTAAGGGGATGGGGGCTTCCACCGCCAACTGCAGGAGCAGCGGGAACCACAGTTGCTGGGGCCATCGGGGGGCTATCAAGATGAGTGAGGCCCTAACACGGAGGGTCTTGAATAAGGTCTTGGCAATCAGCGGCGGTGGAGGGAAGGCGTACATGAGGCCCCCCGACTATGGGACTAAAAACGCATCTGCTGCCACCCTGGAGGGGTGAATCTGCTAAGAGCAAAAATGGGGCAACTGGAAGTTGTCTGGATTGGCGAACAGGTCCATCACAGGATCCCCCCAGAGGCAGAAAAGCCGGCTGGCTACCTTGGGGTCCAGTTGCCACTCATGCGGTCGGAGAACCCTGCTCAGTGTGTTTATTTATTTACATTCTCTTATATATCGCGTTATTCTGCATCAGTGCGGTTTACATTGAACAAACTGAAATTACATTGAACAGGGCATTATAACTTGGAGATAACTATTTTACAGGGAACATGGGCTATGGAGGGTTAAGTGGCTTGCCCAAGACCACAAGGAGCACCTGTGGGACTAGAAACCCCAGTCCTTCCGGCCCAAGGTTGTTGTCCTCTAGTGGGATTTGAACCCCCGACCTTCCGGCCTGAAGTACCTTGCCCCAACCACTAGGCCACTCCTCCACTCCTGTTGGCCAGGAAGTTGTCCTGCCCCGGCAGGTACACCAATTTGAGGAAGATATCATGCTGGGTCGCCTAAGAGCAGAGGGCCAGCACTTCCTGACAGAGCACAGGACCCTGTGCCCCCCTGCTTGTTCACACAGAACAAGGCCACCTGATTGTTCATCTGGACCAAGACTGGCCAGTGGCGGAGGCGATGGCCGAAGACTCTTAAGGCGAGGTGAATGGCTCGAAGCTCTAGGAGACTGATTTGTTAGTTGCTTTCATCCGGCGACCAGCAGCCCTGGGTGTGGAGTCCCTCGCAATTGGCTCCTCAGTCGAGTAGGGAGACATCCGTGGTAAGGACCATGGAATGACCGGGGCTTTGGAAAAGCATGCCCTTCTCCAGGTAGTGAGACGACCGCCACCAAACCAGGGACTCCGCTAACCGGCGGGTCACCCGAACCCTGTCTCAGAGGCAGCCAGTGACCTGTGACCTGGAGGCACCACTGAAACATTCTCATGTGGAGATGGGCATCTGGAGTGATGTGGACTGTGGAAGCCATGTGCCCGAGGAGGAGCAGACACCGAGGCGCAGACACCGAGGGACAAAGTTGTATGTCCCGGGCCAGTGACCTGAGGCGATCTGCCCGGTCCATGGGCAAGAAAGCCTTTGACTGGCGGGTGTCAAGCTTTGCTCCGATGAATTCCAAGCACTGTGTTGGAAGAAGGTGGGACTTGGCACAGTTTATGACGAAGCCCAAGTGTTGTAGGACCGGGATGGTGCATGCAGTTGCCTGTTGCACCTCGGACGCCGTGTCCCCTTTTACGAGCTAGTCATCCAGATAGGGAAACATGAAGACTCCCTGAAGCCTGAGAAAGGCAGCCATGACTGCCAAGCATTTCGTGAACACTCTTGGGGCAGAGGCGAGCCCGAAGGAGAGCACCCTGTACTGAAAGTGCCTGCCCCATACTAAGAACCGCAGGTATTGCCTGTGGTCTGGGTGGATTAGGATGTGAATGTATGCATCCTTGAGGTCTAAGAAGCATAGCCAGTCTCCCTGCTGGAGATAGGGCAGCAATGCTCCAAGGGAGAGCATCTTGAACTTCTCCCGCACCAGGAATGTGCTGAGGTTGCACAGGTCAAGGATGTGCCTTAGGCCCCCTGTCCTCTTTGGGACAAGGAAGTATCTGGAGGAGAATCCCTTGCCTTGGAGGTGGTGTGGCACCGGTTCCACCGCATTGTCCTTGAGAAAACCTGCTAGTTCCTTCAGAAGGTGGTCCCGGTGAAGGGGAGACCTGGAGGGCTCTCCCAGAAAGTAAGGGGGAGGCAGCTGGGCCAAGCAGAGGAGGTAACTCTCCCTGACCACCCTCAATGCCCAGGCATCAGTGGTGATGGTTATCCACTTCGGGGCATAGAGGGTCAGTCGTCCTCCTGTAGGCTAGTGACCTGTTTGGGGTAGAGTGGCTATGCTTGAGTAGTCAAAAACTCCCCCCTGGCTGGTGCCTGGGGCTTCAGAGCCTTCTGCTTACTCAGGCCATGCCCTTGTCTCTTGGCCTACTGCCCTTGTTGGGGAGCTGGGAAGGCCTGAAAATGTGGGTAGCTGCAGTAAGCAACTCCCTTCCTCAGGTAAAAGGACTTTTTACCCAAGGCCTTCCGTCGGGGAGGGGCTGCAGTCTTCTTAGAGAGCCTGGTCCTTGTCATGAACTCTGTCTCCAACTCGGCGGCCTTGTCAGTCATGGGCTTGCCAAAGAGGTTTTCACCCTAGCAGGGGACATCGACCAACTTGTCCTGGACCCATTGCTCGAGGTTGGACGATTGGAGCCAAGCCTCGCGGCGCGCAGCGATACCTGCCACGGCTACCAGGGCTGCTGAATCAAACCTGTCATATGCCGCTCGAGACATAAATTTGGAGCATTCACGGACGGCCTTGGAAAGGCCCCTGAAGCGCTGCAAGGGTTCCTCGGAGAGACCAGCTGAGAAACCGGCGAGTTCCTTCGCCAGATCCCTCAGGTACATGCCCATGTACAGCTGGTAGGCCTGGACTCAGCAAATGAGTATCGAGCCCTGGTAGCACTTCCTGCCGAGAGCGTCCAAGGTGAGGGCCTCCCTACCGGGGGGCACCAAGGAGTGCATCTTCTGGCTCTTCAGCCGACTCCACCACCATGAAGTTGTGCGGCAGTTGCGACTTCTGGAAGCCAGGACTCCGGTAGACTCAATACAAGAGCTCCCCCGGTCCACCCTGAATCCCCTTCAACTTGCTATGAACAGTGCAGCGCGAGTACTCTTTGGCGCATCCAGGAGAGACCATGTGACACCACTCCTGAAGCAGTTACACTGGCTCCCCATTCAAGCCAGGATTTGTTTTAAGACCTTGCTGATGACTTTCAAAGCTGGCAATGAGCTCTCCTCCTCCTCCTCTCTATCTGACCTCATCCAACCACTTGCACCTAACAGACCAAGAAGATCTGCAGAGTCCAACATGCTGGTAATTCCAAAAGAAGCAACTAAATGCACCAAAACAACAGCTAACAGAGCCTTCTAACTCTGTGCCCCAAGTCTATGGAATACCTTACCAGCACATATCAGAGCAATCCCCAACTTGAGCCAATTTAGAAAGGCCCTTAAACATTTCCTCTTCACCAAATATCTCACTAACATATCCGATCCTCAGTCCCACTCGAATAACGAGCACCTCAACAATAATAGTAGTCAACTAGGCAAGCCCTCGCAACAGGCGCCCCCTACAATGTAAACACCAAACATTATCCTTTCTCAGTACACCTCATATGTATATAGTGTACCCTTTTTCCAAGTTGCATTTCCTGTTTAATGTAATGAACAGACATATTTAAGTTGTCGGATGTTTCTGTTCCATGTGAACCGCGCTGATTGCAAATAGTGCGGTATATAAGAAATATAAAGAAATAAAGAAATAAATACATCGAAACGAGCCACTTGCTCACTACCAGCACCGATGCTGGTGTTTCCCACATGCGAAACACGAGCCCTTCCAGGATGGGAGGAATGGGCACCATGAGCGATTCCCGAGAGGGAGCCTCGTACTGGAGGATCTTGAGCTCATCAGTCCGAGGGTCCTCCTCCAACTCGGTCGGGAATGCCAGGGCCTTAGACACATCTTTGACAAAGTCTAAGAATCCCATGTCCTATGGCGGAGATCTTCTCCGAGGTTCTGAGACTGGGGAGTCTGAGGGGACATCGCGACATCCATCATCCTCCGTCTCCCACTCAGAGTAGTCCGAGGAAGACTCAAGGGTAGGCTGCTCCATGGGCCTCGAAGGCCCCGAGGCTGCCCGGTCTGCCCCCGGAGGGAACATTGGTGATGAGCGGGACACCAAGCGCGACCTTGACCGAGGATCAACTCGGCCTCCGGGGATTTCTTCAACATCAAACGCCTGGTGGTTGGGGCGGAGGAACCGGACATGCCGGACCACAGCGTCTGCTACTGATCCAAGAAGGCAGAGAAGCTTAGCTCCAAGGACACCATCCTCGACTCGAGTCCAGAAGGTTCCACAGTCTTTGGCAGGGCACCGAGGAACTCGGGCCTGACGCTGGCTCCCCCGAGAGGGAATCCTCGACGAGGACAGCCTCTGAGGATTGAGGACAGTCAATTGCCGGAAACCTCCGGGGGACCTTTGCCGGCTGCTCCCTCTCCAAAGTCCCAGGCAGGCGCCTGGGGCTGCAGGACCGGGCCCGGGAGGAACCCTGTCCATCGGAGTCAAGCAAGGACGTCGCCTTCGAGGGTTTCTTTTTCCTTCTGTGTTCCCTCGAGGAGGACCCCTTCCCTGAGGACCCACAATAGTGCTAGGGTTTGGAGAACTCCTCCTGAGATGTCAGAGCCTCAGATGAGGCCCTGGCCTTCAGAAGCATCGGGGAGTCAGGAAAAAATCTATCATGCTGCTGCTAGTGGCTCTTTAGGGCCTTAGTAGACATCCATTTGCATAAGCTGCAGGCTGCCTGGTCATGGTCTGGCCCGAGGCAACGGAGACAGCAGTCATGTGTGTCGGTTAAGGACATGAGCTTAGCACACCGATCACACTTTTTGAAACCACTGGTAGCCATTGGGGAAAAAATAACCCCTGCGAGGTCGAAGACCCTTTGAGCTGCCAGTGGGAAAAAAGGGTCGCAAAGCGCCATAAAAGAACAAAAACACAAAAGGGTACCTAACTCTTTGCCAAGGCACCAAGATCAGTAGGCGGGAAGCGTACCGGTGCGATACCGGAGACGAGATAGGAACTTGAGAAGAAAAAATCTACTTTTTCTGGGGGAAAAACAGGCGACGTCTGAAAGGCTCCACAGAAAAAAGAGACTGAGCAAGATGGCACCCTTGGGTGGGAAGGGGACCGCGCATGCATGGTGGCATCTCTCAAAGGCTTTCTTTGAAAGCTGGAGAGATGCTCCCGCGAGGGCTCCGTTGGTGTCGACGACACTCATATGTGAGGACTGACTTCCTGCTTGTTCCTGGAGAATATGTTTTACAGCAGTAGATAGTGGCAGTTCCTGGAAGATTACGCTCTCAGCAGCCATGCTGTCAGTCAAAGGGACTGCAGATTGGGATGGATAAGTGCTCCGTTGTCCTGAGATAGGAAACCCATCCTGGAACCCAGTGGGATTGGTGAAGTTTGCATCAGATGAAGTAGAAGGGGAAACCAGGGTTGACGTGGCCAGAGAGAGACTATAAGAATCATAGAGCCCTTGTGTGCTTGAAGTTTGAGGAGGGTCTTCAAAATGAGGGGAATGGGGAGAAATGCATAGAGAAATTCCTGACCCCAGTGGATCATGAAGGCATCTGACACTAGGCCGAGTTTGTATAGAACTCTGGAGCAGAACTGAGGAAGTTGAGTGTTCTGCAGCATGGCAAAGAGATCTATCATTGGTGTTCCCCACATGTGGAACAGTTTTGCTACTACTGATGGATCTAAAGACCATTCGTGGGGCTTGTCTGCTAAGAGATTGGATTCTCCTGGAATGTAAACTGCACAGAGGTGCATGTGATGAAGGATGGCAAACTCCCAGAGTTTGCAGGCTTCTTGACATAGGGAAAGGGAGCCCGCCTCCCCCCCCCTCCCCGTCCTCTTCCCTCCCCAGCTTGTTTATATAAAACATAGCTACTTGATTGTCTGTCCTGACTACGATCTGTTTGAGAGGTGGTGCTGGAAAACCTGGAAGGCATTCGTGACTGCTCGAAGTTCGAGGAGCTTTATCTGCTGCATGGATTCCTGGGTTGTCCACAGACCCTGTGTGGAGATGGAATCCAGATGTGCTCCCCAACATCTGTCATCAGTGTATGCTGAGGTAGGGGTGTCCGAAAAGGTGACCCTTCGAGAAGATTTGTTGGGGTACACCACCATAGGAGAGATTCGGCCATGGGTGGTGTTATCTGGATGACATCCCGGAGGCTCCCTGTGGACTGGGTCCACTGGGTTGAGAGAGTCCATTGAGATTGATGCATGTGACGTCTCGCATAAGGGACTTCATGTACTGTGGGGGCCATGTGTCCCAGGAAGGATAAACAGCATTGAGTCGTAGCCGTCTGTTGTTGACGCATGTGGGTGGCTAGTTGCACCAACCTGTTAATGCGGTCCGCAGGGAGAAAGGCCCTGGACTGTGTTTTGTCCAGAACGGCTCCTATGAATTTCAACCTTTGAGTTAGATTGAGTTGGGACTTTGGGAAGTTTATCACAAAGCCCAGGTACTGTAAAAGTGCAAGAGCTTTTTGTCGGGATGAGCAGAGTTCTCCAGGAAGTCTGCCATTATGAGCCAGTCTAAGTAAGGGAAGACAAAGACTTTGTTGCTCCAGAGATGAGCTGCTATGATAGCCATGCACTTTGTGAAGACCCTTGATGAAGATACCTGACCGAAAGGAAGGACGGTGTATTAGTAATGTGTGCTCTGACAGGTGAAGCGAAGATACTGTCTGTGGTCTGGATGTATCAAGATGTGAGTGTAGGCCTCTTTGAGGTCTAGGGAACAAAGCCAGTCTTGTTCCTGTAGGTAGGGAAGAAGGGTTTCCAGAGAGATCATTTTGAATTTCTCTTTGATGAGGAATTTGTTTAGCTCTCTGAGGTCGAGAATGGGCCTGTGGCCTCCTGACTTCTTTGGAATGAGGAAGTAAGGGAAGTAGAAGACTTTGAACAGTTGATTTGCTGGAACTGGTTCTATGGCTCCTTAGGAAAGGAGAATGTTTATCTCTTGTTTTAGTAGTGCATCCAGGTGAGGTTTGGAATGAAGCTCTCCCTTGAAGTGGTGAGGAGGAAGCTCTCAGAGGTTTAGTTGGTAACCTCTCTGTAGTATGTTGAGAGTCCACTGCTCTGTGGTGATGAAATGCCCATGCTGAGCAAAGTGAGTGAGTCTTCCTGGGATGGTGGTGGGTTCTGATATGTGAAGGAGAACGCTGGCTATGCTCCCTATGCAGGAATCAAAAACTAGGTGTAGCCATAGTTGGATGAGTGGCTGGTTGTGGCTTGGTTAGCCTGGGCATTTTAGCCTGTTTAGTGCCTAATATTTTTGAGGGGCCTGATAGGTTGGCTGGGAGTATGAAGGATAGAATCTCCTCTTTTTAGGGTAGAAAGGTTTTTTTGTTAGGTGCCTTCTTTTTAGAAGGATCAGAAGTCTTTCTGGAGAGCCTCTTAAGTGTTGTGTCATCTGTTTCTAGTTCTTCTGCCTTCTCCTGCCAATTCTTCCCAAACATGTTTTCACCAGTGCAGGGGATGTTACCCAACTTGTCTTGGACCCATTGTTCCAAGTCAGAAGCTTGGAGCCACACCAGATGCCTTGCAGCTATGGCACTAGAAAAAGCCCTTCTTGATGACTCAAAGGCGTCAAAAGCAGCTCTATTCACGAATTTAGAGGCATTTTGACTGTGAGCCAAGACAGCCTGGAAAGCTGGATGCTTTTCCTCTGGAAGAAAAGTGAGAAATCCTTCCCATTCTTTATTAAGCTCCTTTAAGAACATTCCCATGTAAAGAATATACACATTTATCCTGCTGGATAGCATCTATGTATGGAAGGAGTGACGGGCAAAGGAATAGAGATTTCTCAAATCCATGCCTGGAGGGATTGATGGATGATATTTACCACTTTTTGTATGGTGCATTGCCGATTCCACTACCAAAGAATGGTATGGAAGTTGTGACTTCTGGAAGCCGGGGCATTCAGGCACTCTATACATGGTGTCCAACTGACAACTTACAGGAGAAACTGTTAGAGGGGTTCCCACATCTGGAGCATAAGGTTATGTAGGATCCAGTGTACCAGGAGGATTGAGGCATCTTTTGAGGCTGTGGGGTAAAGGATGATCTCCAGTTCCTCCACTCTCGGTTCTGGTTCTGATGCTGCGGGGATGGAAAGGCCAGCTGCCATGTCTCGGATAAACTCCTGAAAAGACATGTCTTCAGGAGGGAATTTACAGCAAGTACTAATCGACAGTGGCAAGGGCTCCGAGAGGATGTGTTGGAGATCATCGGAATCCAGGGATCGATGATCAGAATTGGAAGTGTCTGGATCCAATGCCACAGAGTATCGCTGATGCCGATGGCTACATGAGCAGTGGTGATGCTCCTCGATGTTTTCGGGGCAAATTGCTGTGCAGACCAGGGGTGTTCCAGGTACTGGGTCTGGTACCGATACCTCAGTGCTCAGTGTTTGATGCATCAATGCCAAAGGCAAGACCAATGTCGCCTGTTGCATTGGAGTGGATGGAGTCATCGAGGCTGATGCTCTCGGTTGCATTTCTGGGGCTACTGGTGTCAATGGTACCAAAGTTGCCAGAAGAGCTGCTGTGGTCCTTTCCAAGGACAGCATATGCTGATCCAGGGACGTAGATTGTGTCTGGTCCAATGAAAGAATGGGGCTGGGCACCACTGTACCAGAGCAAAGCATCAGGGGCTTTCCAGAAGCCAAGGCCTCAGGTGCCTCCCGAATCCCCATCAAGTTCTTTGGAGGACAAGTCCTCCTGCTTGGGATGCCTGAACCGATGACCAGATTCAAAGGAAGTCCTGGACGATTCCCGGTGAGTCAAATGGGAACTTTCTTTGGATTCCCAAGACTTTCCCGGGGAGTTCTTGGACTTTTCTCTCGGTTCCTTCAGTTTCTCAGAGGACTCAGAGGTTTTTGACGTATCTTTTGAAGGCAAAGAAGGAGAGGTGGTTTTCTTTGTCTTCTTCTCTGAGTGCCTCGACTCCTTGGAGTGCTTCAAACCAGTGGAGCAGGACGATGCTCTGGATGAAGTATGCTGCTCCAAGGGTTGCAGAGCAGAGATGGTGTCCATCTGTCCAAGAAAGGTAGACGTGTCTTCAGTAGTAGACTGGCTAATCTATTGAAGAGGGCTTTAAACTAGATTCGTTGGGGATGGGTGAAGAAAGCCCCCAGGTAAGTGAAAGTCCTCAGGTAAGTGAAACATTAAATACCTTTCTGGAAATGGGTACAAGGGGTAACATATGAAAAGCAGTGTGTATAAATGCCCGTAGCATGGGAAATAAGATTCCTGCTGTTGACGCTTTGGTGGGAGTGGCCGACTTGGATTCAGTGGCAGTTACAGAAACATGGTTCACAGAAAACCATGACTAGGATGTAACTATACCAGGCTATACTTTAGTCAGAAAGGACAGGGTAGGAAGAAGGGGAGGAGGAGTGGCACTATATGTAAAAAATAATATTAAAGCTTTGGAATTACAGAGCTTAAAAGGACGAGAGGAGGCATTGTGGGTTAAACTAGAAAAAGGGAAAGAGAAATCTATTTGCATTGGCGTGATATACAGACCTCCCTCACAAGAGGAAGAGGTGGACAGACAGTTAATTGAAGACATACGCAGCATTGCTAGGAAAGGGGAAGTGCTACTGATAGGGGATTTCAATATGCCAGATGTTGATTGGCACATTCCTGCTGCAGTATCATCTAGAAGTAAGGAGATACTGAATTCTCTACAGGGAGAACTATTCAGGCAATTGGTAACAGACCCCACATGTGAAGGGGCCATACTGGACTTGGTGTTTACCAATGGTGAAAGTGTTTCTGATGTTATAGTGGGAGATCATTTTGCATCCAGTGATCACCAGATGGTGTGGTTCGGTATTAGGACTAGGGCTGATAGAATCCACTCAAAAGTGAGGGTCTTAGACTTTAGGAATACTAACTTTGCCAAGATGGGCCAATACCTCAGGGAATCGTTAGCAGGATGGGAACAGCTGGGGGATGTAGAAAAACAGTGGGCAAAACTGAAAGGGGATATTTTAAGGGAAACCAACCTTTTTGTTAAAATGATAAATAAAGGTAAAAGGAGAAGGAGACCGCTTTGGCTTTCGAAAGAAGTAGCTGTAAAGGTGAAGAAAAAGAGGGAGGCCTTCATGAAATACAAGCGATCACAGAGAGAGGAAGACAGGCATCTATATTTGGAAAAACTTAGAGAAGCTAGCAAAGTAGTCAGGAAACCAAAGATTCAAAAAGAGGAGGAAATAGCCAATGCAATAAATGGGGGGATAAGACATTTTTCAGATATGTTAGTGAGCAGAGGAAGGGCAAAAGTGGTATTTTCAGACTCAAGGGTGAAGGGGAGGAATATGTAGAAGCTGTTGAGGATAAAGTGGAATTGTTTAACAAATATTTCTGTACTGTGTTCACAGATGAAGAACCAGGAACAGGACCTCAGAAAACATCCACAAACAGGAACAGAAGCGAGGGGCTTCTTGAACAGTTTTCAGAAGACTGTGTTCGTGAAAAACTAGCTCAACTTAAAGTAGACAAAGCGACGGGACCGGATGGGATACACCCTAGAATACTGAGGGAACTTGGGGACGTTCTAGCAGCTCCACTGACTGACCTTTTCAATGCCTCGTTGGAATCAGGAGTGGTGCCAAAGGACTGGAGAGAGGCTCATGTGCTGTCTTTACACAAAAGCGGAATTAAGGATGTGGTTGAAAACTACAGGCCGGTTAGTTTAACTTCGGTATTAAATAAATTATGGAAACGCTACTGAAAGAGAAAATAGTGACGTTTCTGGAGTCCAGCGGATTATAGGATCCCAGGCAACATTGATTCACCAGAGGCAGATCTTATCAGACAAATCTGATTGATTTCTTTGACTGGGTGACCAGGGAGTTGGACCGAGGAGAGCCCTAGATGTGGTGTATTTAGATTTCAGTAAAGCTTTTGACACTGTTCCTCACAGTCGACTTACAAACTGAGCACCCTAGAGATGGACCCTAAAGTTACTGCTTGGGTTAGAAATTGGTTGAGTGGGAGGCGACAAAGAGTACAGGTAAATGGAGCTCACTCTGAGGAGAAGGAAGTTACCAGTGGTGTGCGCCAGGGATCTGTCCTTGGTCCGATTCTTTTTAACATCTTTGTTAGTGATATAGCGGAAGGGCTGTCGGGTAAGGTTTGCCTCTTTGTGGATGATACCAAAATCTGCAATACAGTAGACACCTAGGAAGGTGTAGATAACATGAGGAGAGATCTAGCTAAGCTTGAAGAATGGTCTAGAATTTGGCAGATGGGATTTAATGTTAAAAAATGTAAGGTCATGCATTTGGGCTGCAGCAATCCAAAGGAGCAGTATAGTATAGGGGGGTGAAGTACTTTTGTCCGCTAAAGAAGAGCGGGACCTAGGCGTGGTTGTGTCTGATGATCTTAAAGTAGCTAAACAGGTAGAAAAGGTGACAGCAAAAGCTAGAAGGATTCTTGGGTGCATACGGAGAGGAATGGATAGCAGAAAAAAGGAGGTGATGGTACCTCTGTATAAGTCTTTGGCGCGATCTCATTTGGAATATAGTGTGCAATTCTGGAGACCGCACCTTCAAAAGGATATAAACAGGATGGAGTCAGTACAGAGGGTGGCTACTAAAGTGGTTAGTGGTCTTCATTATAAAGCATATGAGGACAGACTTAAGGATCTTAATATGTACACGTCAGAGGAAAGGCGGGATAGAGGTGATATGATTGAGATGTTTAAATACCTCCATGGCATAAATGCACAGGGGAAGAGCCTCTTTCAATTGAAAGCAAGCTCTGCTATGAGGGGACATGGGATGAGGGTGAAAGGGGATAGATTCAGGAGTGATGTGCAGAAATATTTCTTTACGGAAAGAGTGGTTGATCCATGGAATAGTCTCCCAGTGGAGGTGGTAGAGATGAGGACGGTATTTGAATTAAAAAAAGCATGGGACAAACACAGAAGAACTCTAAAGGAAACAATGGGACTGTTGTAGTTGTTGATATGGAAGGACAGACTAGATAGACCATGTGGTCTTTTTCTGTCATTTTTCTGCTTCTATGTTTCTATAAGTAGAAGCCAATGAGAACAAGCCCGAAGGGAAGAGTTCCCCAAACCTTTTGGCCTAGTTCCCTAGGCCCCTCTTCATCATCTGCTTGCAGAGGGAGAAGTCTTGGGGAATATGGTCGGGACCAAGGCACTTCAGACACCAGTCGTGTTTGTCAGTAACCAAGATGGTGCTGGAGCACTTGTTGCATTTTTTGAAACCGCTGGAGGGTTTCTACATCTTAAGATTGTGGGCAAGACCCAAGGGGCACGAGACCCTGAGGAAAAAATAAAGCTTTTTTGTTTTGTTTTTTTAAAGAAAAAAATAGGTAAAGGGGTGAAGGGAATAGTATCGAGCAATACTGCTGTGGTTAGGCAGAGCAGTTAAGGAAATGTTTTAAGAACTTCCTTCCCGCGGTGACAGGGCAGTGACCCGTTGGCTCCGCGGAAAAAGAAGAACTGAGGAGAGGGAGCTCGGAGAGCGGGAAGGCAGCAGCGCAGGTGCAGTGGAGTGCTCCCAAAGGCTTTCTTATTGGCAACTGGGGAGCTTCTCGCACGGGCTCCGTCGGTATCCAATGTCACCCATATGTGAAGACTGTATTCCTGCTTGTTTCTTGAGATCAACCTACATCTTTTAAAAATTACTTGACTTAAATAATTATATAAAGTACTTTAATATTCTTTTTCTCCTTGGGTTACCACACTACTGTAAGGCCTCCATTACTCCACATTCCTCCATCTCTTGTTGGAAAATTATGATATTCAGCCAGTAGTATTTTCCCAGTTGTCTTCTATAGTTTCTCGCATCTGTATCTATAGCCCAAGCAATACAGTGCCCTCCTGTGGCTGACAGCAGTATGCAGCTCCCTTTAGCACTGCTTCTCATGATGCTTTTAGGAGGTGCTGCCACTGAAACTTCTTTGCCTCACAGTTCCACCCAGTGAGTACCAGTGCTACTTTAGTAGCATTATCAGGCCAGGTGAGTCCAGAAAAATGAGCCCCTACATTTGAGTTTGGATCCTGGTCTTCTACAAATGCTTTATAATATCATCACAACAATGATTCTCAACGCTGTTCTTCTCTACCAAGACAATATTAAACATGTTTTACACAAGCATTAATCAGCTGTTAAAAAATGGTCCTCCCTCAGTGCAGCCAATAGTCCTTGCATGATTCCAGAGAGTGTGGGCTTTCAGCCATATTGAAAGGAAGTGTTCCCAAAGGTCAAAGAGGGGAATGTGCATGTGTAGATTGCATTTTCAAGTCTATGGGCCTATTTTTCCAGCAAAAATCTATCTGCAGAAAAAGCAGGTGCAAGTTATCATGTGAACTTTGCCCTCGCAATATTTTTAAAAGGAAAATACGCATGTGCATGTCCTTTGAAAACTGGTGCAAAGTCCACAGTTAAAATGTACATGAGGACTTTGCAGACAATTTAAAAACTGTCCCATAATGAATGTGCATAAGACACTTGAACGTAAATCAATTTGATTCTATGAAACCCAGGCATGAAAATCTCCAAATAACGCCATCTGGTTTATTTGCACCTTCACAATAGCCAATAAACAAAACTCATTTGGATGTTCCCACATATCGATGGAGAATGAATGTGCTATATTCACATGAGAATCACTAGCACAGTAATACATCTTCTGCAGTCACAGACTAATTCACTTTGTGATTTTATTTGAGAATAGAATGTGAATAATCAAATCAAAGAATTAACAAAACTAATTTTCTGCATCATTGTTTGTGTATATTGGCTGTCCAATCTAAACCCCAAGTGCAATGATTCCTAGACATTTCATACGTTGACTTAGAGGCCTACCTACTAAAGTATGTTAAACAGTTAGCAGGGGATTTAGCAGGCAGTACCATTAGTGTAGGCCTACGGTAACAGCTCCCACATACTAAAACCATCCAGCACACTAAAAATGTCATGCTAACTGCTTGCTGTGCAGTAAGGTGGAAACTAGGCAGATTATGGGCTTGCATGGTCCTTGCAGTTAGCAGATGGTACTTTAGCACACGCTAACCATCTCAGCTGCCGATGGCAAGGGTGCATTAAATGCATGGACATCCCTAGCGTGTGTCTTGAGATTCCAGTTGGCCATGCTTCCTAGCATTCTTGAATGTCTTATCTTGTGCCACATGTCCCATGGATAAATGCTTCATGCTCTGCTCCTGAGTCCCGGATCTTCTATGGACTAATAGACTACTGCAAGGGTAAGTGCAGTGAACTTGACTGTTGCATCAAAGATCCCTCACTGTCTTATTAAGGTTAGCATTTGAACTGCACTGTGGGGCTGCAGTTGCTATTCCTTATCTTTAAGAGGATTCCTTCCCACACTGGTTGCCTACATCCCAGGCAGGATTCCCTCACACCTTTCACAGAGTAGGCAAAAATTTATGTGTCAGCACTGGGATGTTATTAGGGCTGAATCTGGGTGCCTATTTTATAAAGACATAAAGGCACCCATGGTACCTTTATTAAAATGGGCACCTTTTTGGACTTTTCACGCAAGTGTCCTGTTTTAAAATCAAGTCCTATGTGTACATGCATACTGTCAATACATATGAAATTACATATCCTTAAATACCTAATGACTCTCAAGTACCAACAAAGGCAGGTAGAGGCCAAGGAAATATGTCAGAAAGATATAGAAATTATTCTGTTTCTATTGGGTGCCAATGTCCTGATATCAAAGAATTTCCAAGAGCATCTTGATACTGCCTGTGTGAATTATACCTTATAAATTCTAAAAAGAAGCTCTTAGAGCAACACAACTTTAGCAGGAAATCTAAGAAACTGAGATGATCTCCAACATACCTTGGCACAGGGGTACATGCATACTAAACCCATTTGGAGACATTACTCCCTACATGACAAGCTGTGATTTTAACCAATCAATTCAGCAGATATGAGCTGGATGTCATAGACAAACCACACACTGGTAGACAAATTCAAAAGATTATTATTACAGAGAGATACTGTGATAATGGGGTTCCCTCTAGGTAATAACCCCCTTACTATTAATAAGAAGGACACTGAAGAACTATGCCAGAGTTTTATTTACAACTTTTATCACATTCTTTAAGCATGGGCTCCTTATGCAGCATTTTGGTCTTCAAACATATAGCTCTCGTACACACTTTGTACAACATATACCTTTCAAATAGGCAATAACAATGTTTCCTTCCTGTAAGTTAGTCACACTCCTTTGTACAGTCTATAGCCTTAAGCTTTAAATCTACTGCTGCTAACATGTCAGAGAACTTTAAACTACATATGTCAATTAAAGATACAGCACAGTTACTTACCTGTAACAAGTGATCTCTGGGAACAGCAGGAATAAGTCTTCACATATGGGTATCGTCGGTACCGACGGAGCCTGCACGGGAACGCTCCCCAGCGTCCAAAAGGAAAGCTTTTGGGAGCATCCCACAGCGCCTGCGCGCTGCCTTCCCGCCTTTCCTAACCGCCTCTCTCCAGTTTGAGTTTTAAAGCTGAGACAAAGAGAGAGTGAGGAAAGGAAAGAAAGATAGAGAGATACAACTCCTAGGGGAGGTGGGTGGGTTGTGAAGACTTATTCCTGCTGTTCCCAGAGATCACCTGTTACAGGTAAGTAACTGTGCTATCTCCTGGAACAAGCAGGAATGAGTCTTCACATATGGGGACTCCCCAGCTAGAGATGCCTGGGAGATCACCCAGGTTGTGAGTCCCTTGGAAGGGCTCTACCTCCACCCATGAATATCAGGCATCCAGCCAGGGATGGAGGGTAGGAGTTGATTAGGTATGGAACAGGTGTTTGAGAACAGCCTGACCAAACAAGGCATCCCGGCGGGAGTCCTTGTCCAAGCAGTAATGGGCTGTGAAGGTATGAACCGAGACCCAGGTGGCCGCTCAACAGATCTGGTCGATGGACATAGAATTTAGATGAGCCATAGAGGCTGCCATGGCCCTCACATTGTGAGCTGTGACATGGCCCTCCAGAGAAAGGTTCTTACTCTGGTAGGCGAAAGAAATACACTGAGCAATCCAACTGGACAGAGTTCTCTTAGAGACTGGAAGTCCTAAATGAGAGGGATCAAAAGCAACAAAGAGTTGAGAGGACATTCTATGTTGCTGTGTCCTTTGTAAGTAAAAAGCAAGAGCTCTTTTACAATCCAGGGTATGAAGATTCCTCTTTGCACTTGATGCATGAGATCCTGGAAAAAATACAGGTAAATAAACCTCCTGGTTCAGATGAAAAGGTGAGACCACTTTAGGCATAAAGTGTGGATTAGTCCTGAGGACTACCTTGTCATGATGGAACCTTGTATAAGGAGGATTAGCCACCAAGGCTTGCAGCTCACTGATGCGGCGAGCTGAAGTGACTGCAATGAGAAAAATAACCTTCCAGGAAAGGAATTTCAAGGAGGTAGTGGCTAAGGGTTCAAAGGGTGGCTGCATAAGCTGGCCAAGAACCAGATTCAAGTCACATGCCACTGGAGGTGGTCTAATGGGAGGTTTAGTTAAAAGAAGGCCTCTCATGAATCTTGCTATAAGAGGATGAGAGGAAATAGACTGTCCATTGAGAGGTTTAAGGGATGCTGCAATAGCACTCAAATGGACTCTTACTGAATTCGTTTTAAGGCCTGCATGGGATAAATGCAGCAAATACTCTAGTAAAGAATTCAGAGATATTGCAAGAGGGTTAAGACCCTTCTCTGCACACCAAATGGTAAACCTTTTCCATTTAAAAGCATAGGAACGTCTAGTGGAAGGCTTTCTGGAAGCATGAAGGATATCCTTCACTTGCTGAGAAAGATGCAAATCTTGAAAGTCTAGGCCTTCAGCAACCAGGCTCTGAGGCAATGTTCCCTCTAATTTTCTGTAGGCTGTGTGCACTTAAAATATCAGCTGTGTGCAGCTTTTGAAGGAAGGTTAAATTTTTGTGCGCTACATAACAACACTCGGAGTTATATACTTTAAAATTTGACTACACATCAGAATACAGTATGTACACCACACTGATTTTAATCAAATTAAATGAAAATAGACTATTACTAAATGAAGCGGGAAAGTTCTAGTAATTACAATCATAACTTTTAAATTTTAAGATGTCTGTGTTGTTTTCTATCAGAATCAGAGCCGTAATTTTTGTGCGCTCTGTTGTACAAGGTGTGTGCGCGCGCACACACGCACAGCTTAGAGGGAACAGTGCTCTGAGGTGAAGAGACTGGGGATTTGGGTGCCACAACGTTCCCTCCTCCTGGGACAGGAGGTCTGGAGCAGATCCCAAGTGCAGGGAGGGAGCTTGAGAGAGATGCAGAAGTAGAGGGTACCACACTTGGCGTGGCCAATGTGGTGCTATGAGGATCATGGACCCCTTGTCTCTCTGAAGTTTGAACAGTGTCTTGGGAATTAGGGGAATGGGTGGAAAGGCATAGAGGAAGTCTTGCCCCCAATGGAGGAGGAAGGCATCCCTTGCCTGAACTCCCTGACACGGAATTCTGGAACAGAACCGGGGAAGTTTGGCATTCCACGGACTTGCAAACAAGTCTATGTCCGGGGTTCCCCAAATTCGAAAGATCCTGGCTATCTGGTCCCCTCGACTGAGTCTGTCTGCCCAAGAGTTTTGAACCCCTGGAAGATACACTGCCATGAGATGGATTTGATGCTCTCTGGCGAAGGCCCACAATCTCAGAGCTTCGTTGCAAAACGACAGAGAGCCAGTCCCCCCCTGCTTGTTCACGTAGAACATGGCTACTTGGTTGTCCGTGTGGATGAGGACTGTCTTGTAGCTGAGCAGGGTGTGGAAGACTCTGAGAGCCAGAAAGATTGCTCTGAGCTCTAAGAGGTTGATATGTAGAGATGTCTCCTGTGGAGACCAGATGCCTTGGGTGGAGAGATCTTGTAGATGAGCTCCCCAACCCGTTGGAGAGGCATCTGTTGTAAGGGTTGCTTGGGGTAACACCTGTTGAAAGGGGGACCCCAGCAACAGATTTTGAGAGGACTTCCACCACTGGAGAGAGCTAAAGAGGCGACTGGAGGTTGCTATTTTGTCTGACAGGCACCCTGATGCCTGGGTCCATTGGGTGGACAGAGTCCATTGAGCTGCTCTCATGTGAAGGCGAGCATAAGGAACCACATGCACAGTGGATGCCATGTGGCCTAACAGTTGTAACATCTCTCGAGCAGTTAAATGGGATTTTAACTGAATCTGTGAGGCTAACTGCACCAAGCGTAGGCAACGGGCCTGGGGAAGATAGGCCCTTGCAGTTGTGGTATCCAGCAAGGCCCCTATGAACTCTAGAGATTGAGTAGGGGTGAGATGGGATTTTGGAATGTTTATTACAAGTCCCAGATACTGAAGAACACGCCTTGTGCAGGCTAGGGAAGTCTGGGCCTCTGACTGGGATGGAGCTCGGATGAGCCAGTCGTCCAGATATGGGAATACGAATATCCCTAGAGTGCATAGAAATGCAGCTACTACTGCCATGTATTTTGTGAACACTCTTGGTGCAGAGGCCAGACCGAAAGGAAGCACTTTGTATTGGTAGTGCTTTCCTCGGTAAAGGAACCGAAGGAACCTTCTGTGTGTTGGATGGATGAGGACATGGATGTACGCATCCTTGAGGTCTAGAGAACAAAGCCAATCCTGACTCTGAAGGTATGGAAGGAGAGTACCGAGAGAAATCATCTTGAACTTCTCCTTGTATAGAAACTTGTTCAATTCTCTGATATCTAGTATGGGTCTGTAGCCCCCTGTTTTCTTTGGGATAAGAAAGTAGGGGGAGTAGAACCCCGAGTCCTGCTGAAGAAGGGGTGCTTCTTCTATTGCCCCTTGGGCAAGAAGGGTAGTAATCTCCTGACCCAGAAGGTCGAGGAGAGATGTTGGAAAATTGAACTGTCTCACCATGGTGTGAGGAGGAAGGTTTAAGAAATGAAGCTTGTACCCCTCTCTTATGATGGAGAGGGTCCATTGCTCTGCTGTGATTTGTTCCCACCTGGGAGCAAAGTGAGCTAACCTTCCTGGAATGGTGGGAGGCTCTGGTTCTTTTAGAGCCAGAAAGGCTAAGTTCTCTAGTTGAAAGTCAAAGGCCCTGAGGAGGTTGAGGCTGTTGGGCCGTAACAGTCCTAGCAGCCTTAGGCTTGGCCTGTTTTGGTTGTTGCTGTCTCTTTGTAGCAAAACTACCTGCAGAAGATGCCTGCTGACCAAAGGCAGAATAATATCTCCCTTTTTTGGGAAAAAAACCCTTTTTGAACACCCTTTTCTTAAAAGGAGCAGAGGTAGATTTTGAGAGTCTGTCTAAAGCAGAATTTTCAGCATCCATTTGGGTGGCTTTTGCTTGCCAATCTTTGCCAAAAAGGTTTTCACCTGTACAAGGAAGGTTTCCTAGTCCATCCTGAACCCAGGGTTCCAAATCAGAAGCCCGTAACCAAGCAACAATGCGTGCACCTATGGCAATAGCCGAGGCTCTGCTGGCACACTCAAAAGAGTCAAAGGCTGCACGGTTGGAAAATTTGGAAACATCCTGGGCATGTTTAAGCCAGGTGAGAAACTCTTCCCTTTTATCTTCTGAAATAAAAGGAGATAAAGTTTGCAGATGATCTGTAACTTCTTTTAGAAACATCCCCATAAAGAGACTATAGGAGTTGATTCTGGCAACAAGCATATTGGCCTGGAAAATTCTCCTGCCAAAGGCATCTAAGGTTCTGCATTCTCTTCCTGGAGGATTAGAAGAGTGCCTTTTTGTACTCTTTATCTTCTTCATAGCAGACTCCACCACAATGGAGTGGTGAGGAAGCTGAGTCTTATGAAAGCCAGGACAAGGAGGAACACGATACATGGTGTCCAACCTACGAGAATGAGGGGAGATGGTGAGAGGGGTCTCCCATATGCCCAACATGTGATCATAAAGAATCTCATGAATTGGTAAAGTGGCTGCCTCTTTAGGAGCCTCAGGATATTGTAAAATATCAAATTTTTTGGCTCTAGGCTCTGCTTCAGGGGCCACTGAAATGGAAAGGCCCCTGGCCACTTCCCTAATGAAGTCTTGAAAAGACAAGTCTTCTGGAGGAGACATTCTTCTTTTTGGAGAAGAGGGCTCTTGAGGAAGGATCACCGATGCTTCGACAGAGGAATCGAAGTATCGCCTGTCTGGATGCTCCTGCAGAGCCCGATACGCATACTGGGTGGTATCGACATCGGGAGTGATCGGTACCGATTCGGTACCGATGGGCATCACAGAACAGTGTACCGCTGCAGTCGACACCGAAGCCGATGTCGATGCAATCGGTACCGGCACCGGAGGTTGCAGCTTGTATGAAAGCTGTGATGGCATGCTGCATGGTCAAGATATTCTGATCCATCGACGCCACCAATGTCTGGATATCGGTACCAGTGGGAACCACCGGTACCCCAGAACATGGCAACAGGTGATCAGTCGAGGCCAGGCCATCGATGTCAACCTGTGACCCCATAGATAAAGCTTTGGAAGCCGGAGCCTCCCGCCGGGGTAATTTTGCTGGTGCAGATTCCTCGAGAGCAAGCCCGGAGGCATCGCGATACTTAGAGGGAGATCTACCCTTCGAGGACCGGCTGGACTTAAGTTTGGTTACCTGAGATCCATGGGAGGAAGAGAAAGCCCTGGAAGACGTCGATGCTACCAAAGCTGCATCAGAGGGAAACAGGGTACTGAGCTTGGTTGCTCGATTCTGTAGACCTCTTTTAGACATCATGGAACAGGACTCACAATCCGTTATGGAGTGGTCAGGACCTAAACATTTTAGACACCATTCATGGGTGTTGGTGACAGAAATGGTGCCACTGCACTTCGTGCACTTTTTAAACCCGGAGGCGGGCTTTTCCATGAGGAAAAATTTTCCTAGGCCTAAGGCCGAAGAAAGAAAAAATGCACTGAAGTGAGAACAGTAGTTTTTTATTTTTATTTTTAAGAATAAAGAAAGAAAGACCGGCGGTACCCGTCTGGTGTCGAAGAAGGCAGACACGCGACCAAAGAAATAAAAGAAAATAAAGAAATTCTTCAGCGGTCACAGGAACACGACCTGCTGGCTCCGCGGAAAAGAAGAACTGGAGAGAGGCAGTTAGGAAAGGCGGGAAGGCAGCGCGCAGGCGCTGTGGGATGCTCCCAAAAGCTTTCCTTTTGGACACTGGGGAGCGTTCCCGCGCAGGCTCCGTCGGTATTGACGATACCCATATGTGAAGACTCATTCCTGCTTGTTCCTGGAGATTATAGCTTATTCAGCTTCATTCAAAATGCATCTAGAAATCACTCATACAGCTGTCCCTACTACATCTTGTGATAAGGAAGCTTATCATAGCTCAGGAAGGAGCTATAGTATAGGTGAAGTGACTCTGAACAAGCAACCTGTCAGTTCTGGTAGAAATAAGAAAACAGAATATTCCCATAAAAGACTACCAGTCCCAGAATGCACCAGGTTTCCAACAGCCATTAGAGGAGCTGAAGTGGGGAAACATGTGTTCAATCAGGAGGGCTATGAGGTAATCCCCAAGCACTCAACTCAAAGGGCAGGGCCTGAATCAGCACCGCTGCGCGGTGCTAGGGTGGAGCACTCATCTAAGCAGAATAAAGGTAGAGTTCGTTCTACAGAGAATCATCCTCAGATTCTTGGAGATCCTCAGATTCTTGGAGATCCTCAGATTCATCTTGGACATCCTCATCTTGGACAGCTTCATCATCTGGAGGATCATCAGAAGCAGAAGCCAGAGCGGACGGACAGAGAGGGCAAGAAACCCTTTGGAAGAAAGAAGAGAAAAGCATTTGGGAGGTCTAAAGGAGTCCATAGCAGTACGTATACTGGAAGGCATTCAAAAGGCAAGCATACACCATTGGACTGGGGAAAACCAGAGGAGTGGTGCTGCAGAGCCAGGAATCTCCAGACGGTACCTGTGAGGGAGACGGCTGCACTTGGAAGGGACCCTAGGACCCGTGCCAGAAGGTATGTGAAGAGAGACCCAGTGTCCAGGGATCTGGATTGGAAGGCTGGACATAAGAACTGGACTACATACTGGCCAGGCTATTTAGAGAGGAACTCTAACAGCAATGAAAGCTCAGGTATGAACACTGATCTATGCCCTAGCTATACCCTTGAAAGACAGCAGGGAAACAAGTATTCTCCTGAGAATGTTCCATTGAGAAATTCCTCTGTGCCAATCCATGATATTGAACCCATGATTGTTGAAGAAGGGGGAGAGGTCTTAGATACAGGCTGTGAATACATGGATTGCTCTCTGTCTAAACTCCTTTGGTAATTTACTGTTACAAAGTACAACAACCATCACAAAGAAATACAAACTTGTTCTTTAATCTACTCAGAAAAGCTCCTGAGTAGGATTTGAGCCATGCAGTAGAAAGCAAGCCAGCTAAGGGGTTTCAGCTGGGTAACTGCTAGCAATTGAGCCTTACCTAATTGCTTGTGAGCTCTGAGGAAATCACTTCTGAGTCTATGTGTGAAGATATAAGAAGTTAACCTGAAAAGAACAGTTTTTCCCTACTTTGTGGGTTTTATTTGTTGATTAAAGCACTGCTAAGAAAATATTAGCTAGAGCTTACAGAAAAGACCAGTTTGTTACCAACCAGGTCTTTATTCTTTTGCTTTGATTGCCTGACAAGTTCAGCTGTTGTTTTCCTGATTTTGTTTTTCTAACTTTAACACTGAAAGCAAGTATCCTGTTTTATGTGCTACCAAGCATATCTGTGTTGGGAGAAATAACCCCATAAATAAATATCTTATTGGCTTTACACTCAAGCACAACTAATTATTGTGAGCGGCTGTGTCTGGTGTGAATGGACTGCATTTCCCACAATCCCTTGCAAATCATATTGATATATGCCTTTGCCAAGACTGTGAACATTCTCACCCAGGCATCTGTCTGACAATTGTGATAAGGAAGCTTATCATAGCTCAGGAAGGAGCTATAGAAAAGGTGAAGTGACTCTGAACAAGCAACCTATCAGTTCTGGTAGAAATAAGAAAACAGAATTTTCCCATAAAAGACTACCAGTCCCAGAATGCACCAGGTTTCCAACAGCCATTAGAGGAGCTGAAGTGGGGAAACGTGTGTTCAATCAGGAGGGCTATGAGGTAATCCCTAAGCACTCATCTCAAAGGGCAGGGCCTGATTCAGCACAGCTGCGCTGTGTTAGGGAGGAGCACTCATCTAGGCAGAATAAGAGTAGAGTTTATTCTACAGATGACCATCTTCATGATCACCTTGGATATCCAGAGAATGATCATCAGTTTCATCTGAAGGATCATCAGAAGCAGAAGCCAAACCGGACAAACAGAGAGGCAAGGAAACCCTCTGGAAGAAAGAGGAGAAAAGCCTTTGAGAGGTCTAGAAGAGTCCAAAGCAGTACGTATACTGGGAGGTATTCCAAGGGCCAGCATACACCATTGGACTGGGGAAAGCCAGAAGAATGGTGCTGCAGAGCTAGGAATCACCAGAGGCTACCTGTGAGGGAGACGGCTGCACATGGAAGGGACCCTAAGACCCGTGCCAGAAGGTATGTGAAGAGAGATCCAGTGTCCAGGGATCTGGATTGGAAGGCTGGACATAAGAACTGGACTACATACTGGCCAGGCTATATAGAGAGGAACTCTAGCAGCAATGGAACCTCAGGTATGAACACTGATCTATGCCCTAGCTATAACCTTGAAAGACAGCAGGGAAACAAGTATTCTCCTGAAAATGCTCCACTGAGAGATTCATCTGTGCCAATCCATGATATTGAACCCATGCTTGTTGAACAAGGGGGAATAATAGCAGATGAGGATCCTGTTTATATGGACTGCTCTCTATCTAAACTCCGTTGGTAACTTTCTGTTATAAAGTACAGCAACCATCACAAAGAAATACAAATTTGTTCTTTAATCTACTCAGAAAAGCTCCTGAAGCAGGATTTGACCCACACAGTGGAAGGCAAGCCAGCTAAGGGGTTTCAGCTGGTGACTGCTAGCAATTAAGCCTTACCTAATTGCTTGTGAGCTAGGAGAGAATCACTTCTGTATCTATGTGGGAAATAATCAGAAGTTAACCTGAAAAGAACAGTTTGTTTCTTGCTTTGTGGCTTTTCATTTGTTGTTTTCCTGATTTTGACTTTGTTTTTCCAAGTTAACACTGAAAGCAAGTTACCTAATTTATGTGTTACCAAGCATATCTGTGTTGGAAGAAATAACCCCATGAATAAATATCTTATTGGCTTTACCCAAGAGCACAACTAAATTATTGTCAGCAGCTGTGTCCTGTGTGAATGAACTACATTGCCCACAATACCTTGCAAATCATATAGATATATGCACTTGACAAGACTGTGAAGATTCTCACTCAGGCAGCCGTCTGACAAATGGCGTAGTTTTTCGGATTGCTTTTGCACAAAGGGGATTTACTTGCTGAGGATTACAACTACAGTTCAAGTTTAAAGTTGGAAAAAAAGATTTTCCCTCAACTGCACTTTGGAGGAGAAGTGGATGTCCCAGAAGGAAAAGACCCTGTGCAGAGCTGGATTCATCACTGAGACAAGGTAATAAGTACCTGGGCATGTCTAGTGGTGGATGGGAGTAAGGCACAGGGGTAATTGAAAAAAAAAAAAAAAGTAGAAAAAAAACACACCTGTTTGGAAGGTGGTGCACTTTGGGTTTTTTTTTCTTTGTTTCTTGCAGGGATCGAGATGGATCCAAAGGAACTACCTCAGTGGATGGCAGCCCAATTTAGCAGGCAACAGGAGCTAGCACAGCAGGCTCAGGACACTGCTATGAAAGCCATAATGGACCAGCAGAAGCCAGTGCTTGATCTGGTGCAAGCCCTAGTTCAGCTGCAGAACCAAAGTGGAACAGATGCAAGACCAGCAGTAAATACTGGTACACCACATGTGGACAGTGTGGGACTCAATCAGGGGATTGGGGCATTTAGTTTTGGGAAACTAACTCCAGATGATAATGTTGATGATTTTCTAGAGTCTTTTGAAAGAGTGGCTCAAGCATTAGCATGGCCAGAGACCCAGTGGGCAGTAAGGCTGGCAGCCTCATTAACTGGAGAGGCGCTTGCAGCTTACAGAGCAATGCCAGCAGCCCAGGCTTTGAATTATAAGGATGTAAAGGCTGCTATTAGAGATCGCCTAGGGTTGTCTATTTCAGAGTATAGGCGAATGTTTAGAGCTACTACATTGAGAGTGGGTGATACACCCAGGGCTCTGAGTCAGAGAATCAGAGGTTTAGCTGTAAAATGGTTGGAGCCTGAGCAAAAGACGGTAGAAATGTTATTAGATATTATAATGCTTGAACAATTTATGTCTGGGGTGTCTAAATATTTGCACACTTTCCTTATACAGCAAAATTGCCAAAATCTTGGAGAGGCAACCATGCTAGCAGAGAGATTCTTGGAAGCCACGCAGGCTTGCCATAGAATGGGTGGCCCTCTGAAGATAGGTGCTGAGGCAAGATGTGCTGTATCAGAAAAGAAAATAGTTAAAAATATTTCTGAAAATAAATGTACTGTGCCAAACCAGATGACACAGGGGAGTGAAAAGAAATGTTTCAAGTGTGGAAAATGGGGACACTTAGAAAAAGGATGCCAGTCACACACTAGCTTAATGGGTGTGGAGTTAGAACAGCCCAAGGAAGGATTTCTTTTGATGGTTGATGTGCAAGGAATTACCATAAATGCTTTGTTAGACTCTGGGGCAGACCAGAGTATGATGTCAGAAAGGCTTTGGAAGAGAATAGAGGCCCAAGAAGGATTTGTGCCTAGAACCCCTGAAAGCCAAGTTCACATCGGATGCATTCATGGTGCTGCAACATCACATCCCACCTATAGGCTAAAGGTTAAGTGCCTGGGGGAACAAGAGGAAGTCCTGGTAGCAGTGGTGCCTAGGCTACCCTTTGATTTGGTTCTAGGAAAGGACTGGCCAAAATTTAAGCAGGGTCTAGTGGAAGGGCTAGGAAAGAAGGAGGGAGAAGGTTTAATAATGGAAATAGCTCCTGGGCCTTTCTTTGGAAGTCCTCAGTCCCTAGCTAAAAAGATGGTTCAGCTTCCAGAAGGCCAAACTATGGGTAATAAGAGGGGCCTTGTATCCACCCGCTCGCAGGCTAAGATAGAGAGCCAGCAGAAGGAGGAGGGGGAGCAGGCAGAGTTATTAGGAGACTTACCCTCTCATGATGATTTAATAACCCCATCATCTGGTAAAGTAAGAAAGTTGAAAGCACAAAAGCGGCGTGAGAGACTTTGCAGAGCACAGGGTAGGGCTGAGATGTTAGCTGGTCAAAGTTTACCCTGGGTGCCAGCTGAGTTAGTGGCAAAGTTTCCTAACTTTCCACAAGAGCAGCGAGCTGATCAAGCTCTCACCCGAGCTTTTAAGTATGCTCATGAGGTCAGGGAGGAATTGCCCAGATTCAGACTAGATAATGACATATTATATAGAGAGAGTCAGGACCCCAGGAATGGGACCATACGTAAACAATTGGTGGTACCCACAACTTTCAAAGGGCTAGTACTTAGACTAGCACATGATCATCCAGTGGGAGGTCATAAAGGGATGCAAGGAACGCTGGGTCAAATACTTATGCGTTTTTACTGGCCAGGTATCTTCAAAGAAACTGCCCAGTTTTGTGCTGCATGTCCAGCGTGTCAGCGAGTTACAGCGGCTCACCCACCGGTGGTGCCATTGTTTCCCATGCCAATTATCACAGACCCAATTGGTCGCATTGCCATGAATATTGTAGGCCCATTAGTCAAAACGCCCCGAGGTTTCCAATACATCCTAGTTATGGTAGATCAGGCAACAAGGTTTCCCTGGGCCATACCATTGAGGAATGTGTCTGCAAAAACAATAGCTTTAGAGCTAGTAAAATTGTTTTGTGAAGTGGGATTCCCAAGAGAGGTGTTGACTGACCGAGGGTCCAATTTTGTATCCAAATATTTGGCCCAGGTCTGGGATGCCTTTGGCATTCATCACGTAAAAACCTCAGCCTACCATCCACAATCAAACGGTTTGGTGGAGAGATTCAACCAAACTCTCAAACAAATGTTGAGAAGGGGGTTAGCAGGAGAGGTAAAATAATGGGATATGTTATTGCCTTTTGCCTTGTATGCCTGCAGGGAAAGAATTCAGGTGTCCCTAGGTGTAACCCCATATGAATTGATGTATGGTAGGGCTCCACGGGGTTTGTTAGACATTTTGAGGGAACAATGGATTGATCCTGAACCAGGAAGTCAGGAGGTGCCACTGCTTCTACGTGACTTGAGAGCACATTTGAAAAGGACGTCGCAGGTTGCTGAGAGGAATCTGCAGGACAGTCAAGTGCGCCAGAAAGGGTGGTATGATAGGAAGGCCAAAAGCCGCCAATTAAGCATTGGTGAAAAGGTTTTGGTTCAAGTAGCAGGTACAGCTCCAAAATTTGAAGTACAGTGGAAAGGGCCATGGAAGGTTGTTAAACAAGTGAGCCCAGTATCTTATGTGGTAGAAAATGCAAGAGGGCGTAGGCAGACCTACCATATTAATGTACTTAAGTCTTGGAAGGAGAGGCCTGTAAATAATAATGTCCCTGAAGCCGTCAGGAAGTAAGCGAGCTTCAAAATGATAACACTCTCGTAGGTATTACGGACTGTAGGAAAGAAGTTTCACCAGTTACACCAGTCCATAATAACTTAAGCAGGGGGGTATGTGATAAGGAAGCTTATCATAGCTCAGGAAGGAGCTATAGAAAAGGTGAAGTGACTCTGAACAAGCAACCTGTCAGTTCTGGTAGAAATAAGAAAACAGAATTTTCCCATAAAAGACTACCAGTCCCAGAATGCACCAGGTTTCCAACAGCCATTAGAGGAGCTGAAGTGGGGAAACGTGTGTTCAATCAGGAGGGCTATGAGGTAATCCCTAAGCACTCATCTCAAAGGGCAAGGCCTGATTCAGCACAGCTGCGCTGTGTGTTAGGGAGGAGCACTCATCTAGGCAGAATAAGAGTAGAGTTTATTCTACAGATGACCATCTTCATGATCACCTTGGATATCCAGAGAATGATCATCAGTTTCATCTGAAGGATCATCAGAAGCAGAAGCCAAACCGGACAGACAGAGAGGCAAGGAAACCCTCTGGAAGAAAGAGGAGAAAAGCCTTTGAGAGGTCTAGAAGAGTCCAAAGCAGTACGTATACTGGGAGGTATTCCAAGGGCCAGCATACACCATTGGACTGGGGAAAGCCAGAGGAATGGTGCTGCAGAGCTAGGAATCACCAGAGGCTACCTTTGAGGGAGACGGCTGCATGTGGAACGGACCCTAAGACCCGTGCCAGAAGGTATGTGAAGAGAGATCCAGTGTCCAGGGATCTGGATTGGAAGGCTGGACATAAGAACTGGACTACATACTGGCCAGGCTATATAGAGAGGAACTCTAGCAGCAATGGAACCTCAGGTATGAACACTGATCTATGCCCTAGCTATAACCTTGAAAGACAGCAGGGAAACAAGTATTCCCATGCTTGTTGAACAAGGGGGAATAATAGCAGATGAGGATCCTGTTTATATGGACTGCTCTCTATCTAAACTCCGTTGGTAACTTTCTGTTATAAAGTACAGCAACCATCACAAAGAAATACAAATTTGTTCTTTAATCTACTCAGAAAAGCTCCTGAAGCAGGATTTGACCCACACAGTGGAAGGCAAGCCAGCTAAGGGGTTTCAGCTGGTGACTGCTAGCAATTAAGCCTTACCTAATTGCTTGTGAGCTAGGAGAGAATCACTTCTGTATCTATGTGGGAAATAATCAGAAGTTAACCTGAAAAGAACAGTTTGTTTCTTGCTTTGTGGCTTTTCATTTGTTGTTTTCCTGATTTTGACTTTGTTTTTCCAAGTTAACACTGAAAGCAAGTTACCTAATTTATGTGCTACCAAGCATATCTGTGTTGGGAGAAATAACCCCATAAATAAATATCTTATTGGCTTTACCCAAGAGCACAACTAAATTATTGTCAGCAGCTGTGTCTGATGTGAATGAACTACATTGCCCACAATACCTTGCAAATCATATAGATATATGCACTTGACAAGACTGTGAAGATTCTCACCCAGGCAGCCGTCTGACACAATCTATAATCATCACTGCTCTTGGCTTCTTCTGCCTACCAGAAACATTAGCTTTTACCTTTATGTTAATCAGGTGATTACAACTTTTAGAAGGTGGTTTCTATACCATGGCTTCTACTCAGCTGCTTGCACAGCAAATGCATTGCTCCGTTATAAGCTTCCTAAAGCTCTAACAATTTCTTAGTAACACAACAGAACAGAGCCTCACTGCTTTCCACCTTCCTAGTTTCCTTCTGAACTATACTGCAGCTTTACACCAGGGACTGCCTCTCTCTGCACTCTTCTGCAGTCCTACCCTTTCCTCTCCTCGCCTATCTTGTATGTAAGACAGGCTGCCTTTTATTTATGTCTCTCTCTCTCAGTCTTCTAAAATGTTTATATATATAACTTTTTAAAATAAAATCCTACTTATAAAATAAACATAAAATTAATACCAATAAAACTAAACCGATCAGTACTGCTATATGTTTGAAGACCAAAGTGCTAAGTAAGGAGGATATGCTTAATATTAGTGGCCCAATATTAGAGACCAGCTAAACTGCTAAAATATGGTTGCCATAATATTCAGCTGCACTAATCAGACTAACAAAAAAACACCTGGTTAAAACTAGGGTGGTCTGTGGGTGTAGCAGTGACATCTACTATCTAGTGAACAGCGATATTCAGCTGCTAACTTGACAGCGTAAGCAGCTCAAGCTAAGATAGATGAATGGCTGTCCTAACTTTAAGCGCTTTGTGCTATCCGGTTAGCAGCATCAGAGGCCGGGCAGTCTAGATATTCAAGAGTGGAAACCAGATATCTTCTGCTGCAGAATATCTGCTTTTAATTAAAGCAGCAGTGGCAAAAGCATAGTTACTCACTTGTAACAGGTATTCTCCAGGGACAGCAGGAATCAGTCTTCACGTATGGATGATGTCGGCGCTAACGGAGCCCTCGTGCGGAGCAAATCCCCAGCTTTCAAAGAAAGCCTTTGGGATTGCATCATGCATGCACGGTCCCCTTCCCGCCCAAGGGTGCCATCTTGCTCAGTCAAATGACATAGCTAAAAAGACGGAAAAAGGATAAAATTTAATCAAAGGACTGCAACTCCAGGGAGGAGGGAGGGTTGTGAGGACTGATTCCTGCTGTCCCTAGAGAACACCTGTTACAGGTGAGTAACTACGCTTTCTCCAGGAACAAGCAGGAAGTCAGTCCTCACATATGGAACTCCCTAGCTATAGGCTACCAAGAACCCATAGCTGAAAAATGGCTCCCTCTAGAAGAGCCGCAGCAGCTGTAATAGGAATTCAGCCAAGAACGCAACAGCCCCTGGTATCCTGACACCAAAGGGTCAGAGGGTAGGAGTTGCCTAAACCTCAAATAGGTTATGGAGTACCACCTGGCTGAAAACACTGTCCCGTCAGGACTCCCTATCCAAGCAGTAATGGGCTGCAAAAGTCTGGCCCGAAGACCAGGTGGCGGCCCGGCAGATGTCTGCCAGCGGAACAGAGCAGTAGTGAGCTACTGATGCAGCCTTAGCCCTGACCCAGTGGGCCATGACTCGACCCTGTAACGGGAGGTTGGCCGCCCTGTATGCCCAGGCAATGCAGTCTGCTATCCAGGTGGACAACGTGCGCTTGGAGACAGGTAGACCCAGCTTACTGGGGTCATAAGAGACAAAGAGCTGAGTAGCTCTTCAATGTCCCTGCGTACGCTCCAGGTAGAAGGCCAACGCCCTTTTACAATCCAGGGTATGCAGGACCGCCTCTGCCCAGCTGGCATGCGGCCTGGGAAAGAAGATTGGAAGAACCATGGCCAGGAATTTGGTAAACATTCTGTGAGCAGAGGCTAGGCCAAAGGGGCCTACTCTGTACTGAAAATGGTTTCCTCCCACTACAAATCTCAGATATTGTCTGTGGTCTGGATGTATGAGGATGTGCGTATAGGCATCCTTCAGGTCTAAGGAGCATAGCCAATCTCCCTGGTGGAGGTAAGGCAGCAATATTCCAAGGGAAAGCATCTTGAACTTTTCCCTCACCAGGAACTTGTTTAATTTTCGCAGGTTGAGGATAAGCCTTAGGCCTCCAGATCTCTTTGGTATCAGAAAATATCTTGAGCAGAAGCCCTTGCCCTGCAGGTGGTGGGGCACCGGTTCCACCGCCTGATCCTCTAGAAGACCTGCTAACTCCTGCAAGAGGAGGTCCCTGTGAAGAAGGGGGTCTGAGAGGCTCTCCTGGAAAAAAGGAGGGAGGTACCTGGCTGAAGTGAAGCAAATAGCTCCTTTGGACTATTTGCAGGATCCAGGTATCTGTGGTGATAGCTGGCCACCTGTGGGCGTACAGGGTCAGCCTTCCTCCTGTGCAAGGCCTCACCACTGGTGGGAGAGAGACTATGTTTGGGAGTCAAAAAAAACCCTCGCTGGGGAGCTGGGGCGGCCTGGTAAGTGAGGTAGTTGCGGTAAGCAGCACCCTTCCTCAGGAAAAAGGACTTTTTACCCGAGCCCTTCTTCTTAGAAGGGGCAGAAGTCTTCTTGGAGAGCCTTGTCCAGGTCAAGTACTCGGACTGGATCTCAGCAGCCTTCTCAATCATGGGTTTGCCAAAGAGGTTGTCACCTCAGCAAGGGACATCGACCAACTTGTCCTGAACCCATGACTCCAGATCCGATGACATTAGCCAGGCTTGGTGGTGTGTACCGATGCCAGCCGCGGCTACTCAGACCAAAGCCGTCATAGGCTGCTCGAGACATAAACTTTGAGCACTCCCGAATCCTGGTGGACAAGGCCTTGAAATGCTGCAAAGGTGCCTCGGAGAGGCCAGCTGAGAACCCGGCAATCTCCTTTGCCAGGTCCCTCAAGTACATGCCCATATACAGCTGGTAAGTCTGGACACGGCATGACAGCATCGAGCTCTGGAAGCACTTTCTGCCGAGGGCGTCCAGGTTCCGGGCCGCCCGGCCAGGAGGCATCGAGGAGTGCATTTTTTGGCTCTTGAGCCTGTACATGGCCGATTCCACAACCATGGAGTTGTGCGGCAGCTGTGCTTTTTGGAACCCAGGGCTCTTGCGGACTCGATGGATGGAATTGACCAGCTTGCTGAGTACTGGCATCGAGGCCAGAGAGTCTCACATGCGGAGCATCAGCCGTTCCAGCATCGGAGGAACCAGAACAGTAAGGGCTTCCCGAGGGGGAAAGTCATACTGGAGGGCTTCGAGTTCCTCGGCTCGATGCTCCTCCTCGGTGTTCGCTGAGAATGCCAAAGCCTTGGCCATGTCCCTGACGAAATCCGGGAACCGGGTATCCTCCGGAGGTGACCTACCGGGTCCGATGGGTGTCCGGGGACTCCTCATCTTCCGTCTCCTATGACGACTCCTCCGAGGAGGAATTGAGCGGCTCCGGCCACGAGGGCTTCGGTCCCAACCGCCCTGACGCCGAGGGCACTGGCATCGACAACCTCAGTCCCGAAGGGGAGGTCGAGGGAGATCTCGCCCGAGGATCGACTCGAGTCCGTAGAAATTCGAGGATTGGCTCGGCCTCCAGGGTCGACTTGGACGTCGAGGTCCCGGTGGTTGGGGTAGATGGACCGGTGAGACCAACCATCAGTGCCTGCTTCTGCTCCATGAAGGCAGATATGCTGCGCTCCAGGATCGCCATCCTGAGACCAAGCTCAGAGGGCTCTGCAGCCTCCAGCTCAGGTCCTGACACCGTCGGGCCCAAGGCCGGTTCTCCTGGAGAAAAGTCTATGAGGACAACAGCAGTTACCTTCCTTGGCGCCTCAGGCTCTGTGCGAAGCAGCTTTGCAGGCCGTTCCGACTCCGAGGACCCGGGGCGGCGGTCAGGACTCCGCGACCTGGTCCTCAAGGGCCCAGGTCGATCATAGGCATCCAACGACGCTGCCCTCATGAGTTTCTTCTTCTTCCGGTGTTCCCGCAAGGGAGACTCCCGCTCAGAAGACCCCCGACACTCGGGTTCAGACAGCTCCCGAGACGTCGAGGCTTCAGAAGAGGTCCGGACCTGGGGAGTTGCGGACTCGGAGAAAATCCTTTCACGCTGCTGCTACCTACTCCTGAGTGCCTTGAAGGACATCTTCCCAAACGGGCCACAGACCTTCGAGTCATGGTCGGGCCCGAGGCAGCGGAGACAGCAGTCAGTGAGGGACATTAACTTCTTATACTGATCACACTTCTTCAACCCGCTGGCAGCCATTGGGGAAAAAAGGGCCCCTGCAAGTTCGAACAACCAGGCTGCCAGTGAAAAGAAAAAGAGCGCGAACGCTAGTCACTAAGGACAAAAAACGAAAAAAAAAAACTGAACGGACTCGATACCAGTGTACTGAGCCGAGGCGGGAAGGGGAACAGGCATCGAACCGGGTCAAAGAAGATGATCTTCAGCAGTTTTGACGGACTTTTTCCGCGAGGGAACTTGGACAACGTCCGTTGGGCTTCGCGGATAAAGGGAGACTGAGCAAGATGGCACCTTTGGGCAGGAAGGGGACCGCACATGCGTGATGCAATCCCAAAGGCTTTCTTTGAAAGCTGGGGATTTGCTCCGCATGAGGGCTCCGTCGGCGCCGACGTCACCCATATGTGAGGACTGACTTCCTGCTTGTTCCTGGAGAAACATTTTATTTTGCCTAGTCATCACCGCTGACTATGCCCCCCATAATTTTTAAGTTTACTGCTAAAGGACAAAAGAAGAGATTCTAATTTGAATTCAGAGTTGGCCTTCTTATTGAGTAGCAAGTGCATAATTACCTGCACTTGTGCTCTGAGCTCCTGCATTCCTATGTTCCCTGCCTTTTGGAATTCCTCCTGTCATCAGGTGGATATAAATAAAATGATGTGCTATCCAGCACACTGAGTGGCTCTGCCTCATAGATGAAGGTGGAAGATCTCAATGTTATTCTTGCAGACTGCTGACTGCTGTACAAGAAGCAGGCCGCCATTAAATCAACCATCCTCCTCCTATCAAGACCAGAGATCTTTCTCAGGAGCACACAGTCCAAATCAGAAGCAACTGGAATATCTATCAGCTACTACAACCAAGAACATGGACTGCAAGATTACATGCTTATTTCCGCATTCATGATTCCTTTCTTACTTCTGTTTTTCTTTATTAATCCGTTGCTCTCTTAAGCCTTTAATATATTCTGCATAAAGCTCCTTATGAACTTGTCTTTCTGCCTCTTCTTCATCTGTAAAAGCAAAATCAGGATCCACATAGGTGTATCTGTCTATCTTTGTAAAAATGGTCCTAGAATATAAAAAGAGCAACAATTAAAATTCCTAAATACACAAAATAATTATTGTGATACATGACGATATTATTTTATTAATTAGAGACATATTTCATTTCATAGTAACAGATAAAGACCAGTATGGTCCGTCTAGACTGCAAATAAAGTGGCAGGTTACACCCTCTATGGCCTTGTTTAGGTTTCTACCTGCCATTCCGAGCAGGTTATCCCCTCTATGCCCTTGTTTAGGGTTCTAACCGCCATTCCGAGCAGGTCACCCTCCTCTATGCCTTTGTTTAGGGTTGTACCTGCCACTCCATGCAGGTCACCCCCCTCTATTTGTTCAATTCAAAAAGTTATTTAAGTTTGTTTTGATTCAATCCTCTTGCTATATAGGGATCCCCTGTGTCTATCATAAGAACAAAAGAAATGCCATACTGGGTCAGACCAAGGTCCATCAAGGTCCAACAGTGGCCAATCCACATCACAAGTACCTAGCAGTTTCCCAAAAAGAAACTACTACTACTACTACTGAGAATTTGTATAGCACTACAAGTCGTACACAGCGCTGTACAGACAAATATGAGACAGTCCCTGCTCATCAGAGCTTACAATCTAGTCAAGACAAACACAGAAGGTGTAGGCAGGGATAAAGCAAGGGAAGGAAAAGGAGATCAGGAGAGTCAAGATCCAAAAGCAGCAGTGAAGAGGTGAGTTTCCGCCTGGATTTGAAGAGGGTTAGGGAGGGTGCCTAGTGTACAGACACAGGTAGTTTGTTCCAGGCGTACGGTGCAGCAAGATGAAAGGAGCGAAGTCTGGAATTAGCAGTAGAAGAGAAGGGCACAGATAGGAGCAGTTTGCTGGAAGAGTGGAGTTCCCGAGGGGGGTTGTAAGGAGAGAAAAGAGAGGAAAGGTAGTGAGGAGCTGCAGAGTGAATGCATTTATAGGTCAGCAGGAGAAATTTGAACTGGATACGGAAAGGGATAGGGAGCCAATGAAGTGACTTGAGGAGTAATATGGGCATGATGAGACTGGCGGAAGATAAGTCGCGCAGCAGAGTGTTGAACAGATTGAAGGGGAGAGAGATGATTCAAAGGGAGACCAGCAAGGAGTAGGTTACAGTAGTCAAGACGGGAGGTGATTAAGGAGTGGACAAGCATTTTAGTAGTGTGTTCAGAAAGGAAGGGGCAGATTTTGCTGATGTTATAACATCTTTGTTAGTGATATAGCGGAAGGGCTGTCGGGTAAGGTTTGCCTCTTTGCGGATGATACCAAAATCTGCAATAGAGTAGATACCCAGGAAGGTGTAGATAACATGAGGAGGGATCTAGCTAAGCTTGAAGAATGGTCTAGAATTTGGCAGCTGGGATTTAATGTTAAAAAATGTAAGGTCATGCATTTGGACTGCAGCAATCCAAGGGAGCAATACAGTATAGGAGGTGAAGTACTTTTGTCCACTAAAGAAGAGCGGGACCTAGGCGTGGTTGTGTCTGATGATCTTAAAGTAGCTAAACAGGTAGAAAAGGTGACGGCAAAAGCTAGAAGGATGCTTGGGTGCATACAGAGAGGAATGGCTAGCAGAAAAAAGGAGGTGATAATGCCTCTGTATACGTTTTTGGTGCGACCTCATTTGGAGTATAGTGTGCAATTCTGGAGACCGCACCTTCAAAAGGATGTGAACAGATGGAGTTGGTGCAGAGGGTGGCTACTAAAATGATTAGTGGGCTTCATTATAAAGCATATGAGGACAGATTTAAGGATCTTAATATGTACACCTTAGAGGATAGGCGGGATAGAGGCGATATGATTGAGATGTTTAAATACCTCCGTGGCATAAATGTTCAGGGAGAGAGCCTCTTTCAATTGAAAGCAAGTTCTGCTACGAGGGGACATGGGATGAGGGTGAAGGGAGATAGATTCAGGAGTGATATGCGGAAATATTTCTTTACGGAAAGAGTAGTGGATCCATGGAATAGTCTCCCAGTGGAGGTAGTAGAGATGAGGACAGTAACTGAATTCAAAAAAGCATGAGACCAACACAGAGGATCTCTAAAGGTAAAAAGTGGACTGTTGTAGTTGTTGATATGGAAGGACAGACTAGATAGGCCATGTGGTCTTTTTCTGTCATCATGTTTCTATGTTTCTATAGAGAAAGAAGCGGCAGGTCTCAGCTATCAGATGGATGTGTGTGGAGAAGGAGAGAGAGGAGTCAAAGACAACCCCCAGATTGCGGGCTGGGGAAACAGGAAGGAGTACAGAGTTATTCACAGAGACTGAGAAAGCAGGAAGAGTAGTGGAGGTTTTAGGGGGAAGGATGAGAAGTTTGGTCTTGGCCATGTTTAATTTCAAGCGGCGGTGAGACATCCAGGTAGCAATGTCAGAAAGGCAGGCAGAGATCTGGGTCTGGATTGCCGAAAAGATTTCTGGTGTAGAGAGGTGGATCTGGGAGTTATCAGCATACAGATGGTACCAAAAGCCATGGGAAGAGATAAGCGCACCAAGGGAATGGGTATAGAGAGAGAAAGCATAGTTACTCACCTGTAACAGGTGATCTCCGGGAACAGCAGGAATTTAGTCCTCACATATGGGTATCATCGGTACCGATGGAGCCTGCGTGGGAACGCTCCCCAGCGTCCAATTAGAAAGCTTTTGGGAGCATCCCACAGCACCTGCGTGCTGCCTTCCCACCTTTCCCAACTGTCTCTCTCCAGTTGAGTTTTAAAGCTGAGACAAAGAGAGAAAGAGGGAAAGGGAAAGAGATAGATAGAGAGATACAACTCCTACGGGAGGTGGGTGGGTTGTGAGGACTAAATTCTTGCTGTTCCCGGAGATCACCTGTTACAGGTGAGTAACTATGCTATCTCCAGGAACAAGCAGGAATGTAGTCCTCACATAGGGGGACTCCCTAGCTTCAGATGCCAGGGAGAGACCACAGAAGTTGTGTGTCCCTGAACAGGGCTCCACTTCCCCCCATGGATCTCTGGCATCCTACCAGGGATGGTGGGTAGGAGTTTATTAGGTATGGAACAGGGGTTGAGAACAGCCTGACCAAACAAGGCATCCCGGCGGGAGTCCTTGTCCAAGCAGTAATGGGCTGTGAAGGTATGAACCGAGGCCCAGGTGGTTGCTCGACAGATGTCGTCGATAGACACAGAGTGCAGATGAGCCATTGAGGCTGCCATGGCTCTTACATTGTGAGCTGTGACATGGCTCTCCAGAGAAAGGTTCTTACTCTGATAGGTGAAGGAAATACACTGAGCAATCCAGTTAGATAGTGTTCTCTTGGAGACTGGAAGTCCCAAATAAGAAGGATCAAAAGCAACAAAGAGTTGAGAGGACTTTCTATGTTGCTGTGTTCTTTGTAAGTAAAAGGCTAAAGCTCTTTTACAGTCCAAGGTATGAAGATTCCTCTCTGCATTTGATGCATGAGGCCTTGGAAAAAACACAGGTAGGTAGACCACTTGGTTTAGATGGAAAGGCGAGACCACCTTTGGCATAAAGTGTGGATGAGTCCTAAGGACTACCTTGTCATGATGGAACCTTGTATAAGGTGGATCAGCTACTAGCGCTTGCAACTCACTAATACGACGTGATTGCAATGAGAAAGAACCTTTCAAGAAAGGAATTTCAAGGAGGTAGTAGCTAAGGGTTCAAAAGGTGGCTTCATGAGCTGCCCAAGAACCAGGTTTAAGTCCCATGCCACCGGTGGTGGCCTAATGGGAGGCTTAGTTAGAAGAAGGCCTCTCATAAAACTTGCTATAAGAGGATGAGAGGAAATAGGCTGTCCATTTAGAGGCTTAAAGGAAGCTGCAATAGCACTCAAATGGACTCTTACTGAGTTAGTCTTAAGTCCTGCATTGGATAAATGAAGGAGATACTCCAGCAATGATTCCAGAGGTATCGCAAGGGGGTTAAGACCCTTCTGCGAACACCATATGGTAAACCTTTTCCACTTGAAAGCATAAGAGCGTCTTGTGGAAGGTTTCCTGGAATCAAAAAGAATATCTTTTACTTGCTGAGGGAGATTAAGATCACGGAGATCTAGGCCTTCAGCAACCAAGCCCTGAGATGCAGAGACTGGGGATTGGGATGCCATAACATTCCGTCCTCCTGAGATAGGAGATCTGGAGCAGACCCTAAATCCAGGGAGGGAGCTTGAGAGAGATGCAGAAGCAGAGGGTACCACACTTACCGTGGCCAATGTGGAGCTATGAGAATCATATGGCCTCTGTCTCGCTGAAGCTAGAACAGGGTTTTGGGAATTAGGGGAATGGGTGGAAAGGCATACAGGAAGTCTTGACCCCAATAAAGGAGGAAAGCATCCCTGGCCTGAGCCCCCTGAGCCGGAATTCTGGAACAGAACCGGGGAAGTTTGGCATTCCAAGGACTTGCAAAGAGGTCTATGTCCAGGGTTCCCCAAATTTGAAAAATCTTGGCCACCTGGTCTGCATGCAGAGACCACTTGTGTGGAAGCAGAACTCGACTGAGTCTCTCTGCCCAAGAGTTTTGTATGCCTGGAAGATACACTGCCAGGAGATGAATCTGATGCTCTCTGGCGAGGGCCCATAGGCGCAAAGCTTCGTTGCAAAGCGACAGAGAGCCTGTTCCTCCCTGCTTGTTCATGTAGAACATGGCTACTTGATTGTCCGTATGAATGAGAACTGTCTTGTAGCTGAGCAGGGTGTGGAACACTTGAAAAGCAAGGAAGATTGCTCTGAGCTCCAAGAGATTGATATGTAGATGAGTCTCCTGTGGCGACCAGGTGCCTTGGGTGGAGAGGTCTTGCAGATGAGCTCCCCAACCCATAGGAGAAGCATCTGTTGTGAGAGTTGCTTGGGGTAAGGGTTGTTGAAACGGGGACCCCAGCAACAGGTTTTGAGAGGACATCCACCACTGGAGGGACAAAATAAGGCGACTTGTGTTTGCTATTTTGTCTGACAGGCATCCTGATGCCTGGGTCCATTGAGTGGATAAAGTCTATTGGGCTACCCTCATATGGAGGCGAGCATAGGGAACCACATGCACAGTAGATGCCATGTGGCCTAGTAGTTGTAGCATTTCTCGGGCAGCGTGATGAGGCTTTAGCACTGCTTGAGAAGCTAGCTGCACCATGCGAAGGCAGTGGGCCTGGGGGAGATAGGCCCTTGCCCTTCTGGTATCCAGCAAAGCTCCTATGAACTCTAAAGACTGAGTGGGAGTTAGACTGGATTTTGGAATGTTTATTACCAGACCCAAATACTGAAGGATACGCACTGTGCAGGATAGAGAAGTCCTGGCCTCTGACTCCGTTAGGGCTCGAATGAGCCAGTCGTCTAAGTAGGGGAAGACGAATATCCCTAGAGTGCGGAGAAATGCTGCTACCACAGCCATGCATTTCGTGAACACCCTTGGTGCTGAGGCCAAGCTAAAAGGAAGCACCCTGTATTGGTAGGGCTTTCCTTGAAAAAGGAACCAAAGGAACCTTCTGTGAGTTGGATGGATGAGAACATGGGTGTACGCATCCTTGAGATCTAGAGAACAAAGCCAATCCTGACTCTGAAGGTATGGCAGCAGAGTTCCCAGAGAAATCATCTTGAATTTCTCTTTGACAAGGAAATTGTTCAATTCTCTGAGGTCCAAGATAGGTCTGTATCCCCCTGTTTTCTTTGGGATAAGGAAATAAGGGGAGTAAAACCCTGTACCCTGCTGATGGATGGGTACTTCTTCTATTGTCCCTTGGGCAAGAAGCATAGTGACCTCCTGACCTAACAGGTTGATGAGAGAGGTCGGAGAATTGAACTGCCTTATCATTGTGGGAGGGGGCATGCTCGAAAAATGAAGCTTGTACCCCTCCTTTATGATGGAGAGTGTCCAATGCTCTGCTGTTCTCTGCCCCCATCTGGGGGCAAAGTGACACAACCTTCCTGGAATGGTGGAAGGCTCTGGTCCCACGAGAGCCAGGAAGGCTACGTTCTCTAGCTGAAAGTCAAAGGCCTTGTGGAGGCTGAGACTGCTGGGACGGCTGAGGCTTAGCAGTTTTTGCTTTTCTTTGTTTGGGTGGTTGCTGACCTTTCCTGACAAGCTGACCTGCAGAACGTCCCTGCTGAGAATAAGCAGGATAATATCTTTTCTTTTTAGAAAAGAATGGTTTCTTGAAAGATTTCTTTCTAGCAGGATCAACTGTGGACTTGGATAATCTATCCAAGGTGGAGTTGTCAGCATCCAACTCATTGGCCTTTTCCTGCCAATCTCTACCAAACAGGTTCTCACCAGTACAAGGGATATTTCCCAATTTGTCTTGTACCCAGATCTCCAGATCAGATGCCTGGAGCCAAGCAATTCTACGTGCACCTATGGCAATGGCAGAGGTTCTGCTTATGCACTCAAAACAGTCAAAAGCTGCACGGTTGACAAATTTAGAAACATCTTGGGCATGTTTGACCAATGTGAGAAAATCCTGTCTTCTATCCTCAGCAAGAAGAGGACTCAAAGCCTCTAAATCACCTGTGACCTCCTTCAGGAACATTCCCATGTATAGACTATAGGAACTGATCCTGACATGACGTCCAAAAGCATCCAGAGTTCTGCACTCACGTCCTGGAGGATTAGAGGCATGCCTCTTTGCACTCTTGATCCTTTTCATAGCTGATTCCACTACAATAGAGTGGTGAAGAAGCTGAGTTTTTTGGAAACCAGGACAAGGAGGGACTCGATACAGAGTATCCAGTCTGCGAGAATGAGGAGAGGTGGTAAGAGGTGTCTCCCACATTCTCAACATGAGATCATGCAAAATCTCATGAATGGGCAAGGTAGCTGCCTCCTTAGGAGTTTGGGATATTGTAAAATTTCCAACTCCTTTGCTCTGGGCTCTGTTTCAGGAGCCACAGTAATGGACAGACCCCTAGCCACCTCCCTGATAAAATCCTGAAAGGAAATATCCTCTGGAGGAGACATCCTGAGCTTAGGGAAGGAGGGCTCCTCTGGGATAAGCATTCCTGCATCGACAGAACTGTCAGAATCCTCAGATTCTTCTGAGGACTTGAAATACCGTCTGTCCGGATGCTCTTGAAGAGCCCGATACCCGTACCGACTGAAGTCGGTACCGGGAGTAATCGGTACTGGAGTATCGGTACCGGAAGGCAACGGATGACTGGGTACCGGCAATGCAGACACCGATGTCGATGTCGATGCTATTGGTGCCGGTACCGGTTGGATTGTTTGTCGCAGTTCCGAGGGCGTCGATGCCGCAAGGAGAGCCACCAGACTGTGCTCAATAGCCAGGACTCTCTGGTCTATCGATGCTGCCGATGCCTGGATGTCGGTACCGGAGAAGATCGCCGGTACCCCAGAGAATGGCACCAGTAGTTCTGCCGAGGTCGAGGCTTCGAGAAAATCCTGGAGCCCCGATAATGCTTTGGAAGCCGAAGCCTCCCGCTGGGGCAATTTTGCCGTTGCAGAATCCTCAAGGGCAACGTCAGAGGCATCTCGATGCTTAGAAGGATATCTACCCTTTGAGGACCGGCTAGAAATGTTTAGTTAGCTGAGATCCACGGGAGGAAGACGAAGCCCTGGAAGACGTCGATGCCACCGAAGCTGCATCAGAGGGAAACAGGGTACTGAGCTTGGCAGCTCGGTTCTGTCGACCTTTCTTGGACATCATGGCACAGGCCTTACATTCCAAGATGGAATGGTCAAGACCTAAACATTTCAGACACCACTCATGGGTGTCGGTGACGGAGATGGTACCGCCACACTTGGTGCACTTTTTAAACCCCGAGGAGGGTTTCTCCATTATGGAAAAAATCCTGGGCCTAAGGCCCAAAATGGCACGTGCACCTGGAAAAAATGGGAAAAATACTAAGAATTTTTTTTTTTTAAAGAAAAGAAAGAAAGAAAGAAAAAGAGTAGTTACTCACCTGTAACAGGTGTTCTCCAGGAGCAGCAGGAATCAGTCCTCACATATGGGTGGCATCGGCGCCAATGAAGCCCCAGCAGAGCATTTCCCCAGCTTTCTATGAAAGCCTTTGGGAATGCAGGCACGCATGCGCGGTTCCCTTCCTGCCTAAAGGTGCCATCTTACCTCAGTCAAATGACATAGCTAACAACAGCACACAAAAATGAAAAATAAACTATGTACAACTGCAACTCCAAGGGGAGGAGGGAGGGTTGTGAGGACTGATTCCTGCTGCTCCTGGAGAACACCTGTTACAGGAGAGTAACTACTCTTCCTCCAGGACCAAGCAGGAAGTCAGTCCTCACATATGGGTGACTCCCAAGCTCTGGGCTACCGAGGAACCCAGGCTGAACAAGAAAACTCCCTCTAGTCCCAGCAGCAAAGAAAGGCTTTTCAAGGACACAATCTCCACCGGTAGCCCAACAGAGGGCAGGTGGACAGGAGTTGCCTAAACCTCAAAGAGATTCCGGAGTACTGCTTGGCAAAAAGCACTGTCTCTACGGGACTCCCTCTCCAGGCAGTAATGGGCCGCAAAGGTCTGGCTTGAAGACCAAGCTGCAGCCCTGCAGATGTCTACCAAGGGCACAGAGCGGAGATGAGCCACTGAGGCAGCCATTGCCCTGACACGATGGGTCGTAACCCGACCCTGCAAAGGAAGGTCAGCCGCCTTATAAGCCCAGGTGATACAGTCAGCCACCCAGATGGACAAGGTACGCTTGGACACAGCCAACCCCAACTTATTGGGGTCAAAGGAGACGAAGAGCTGGGTAGCCCTACTATGCCCCTGCGTACGGTCAAGGTAGAAGGATAAGGCCCTCCTACAGTCCAGGGTATGCAGAACTGCTTCAGCCTGGCTTGCATCAGGCCTAGGGAAGAATGTTGGAAGAACCACCTCCTGGTTGAGGTGGAAAGAGGAGACAACCTTAGGGAGGAACTTTGGATGAGTCCGAAGGACTATCCTGTTCCTATAAATAAGACCTATCACAGACCAGGGCCTGAAGCTCACTTACTCACCTAGCCGAGGTAAGGGCTATCAGGAAGAGTGTCTTCCAGGAGAGGAAGCGTAGTGGACACGTAGCCATCGGCTCTAAAGGTGGGCAAGTCAGTTGCTGCAAGACCACATTCAGCTCCCACTCAGGGGCAGGAGGACGGATGGGAGGCTTGAGCAAAAGCAAGCCCCTAAGAAAGTGGGACACCAAGGGGTGACCAGACAGAGAATGTCCCTCCACCAGAGAGTGGTGAGCTGCTAGAGCTGAGAGGTGGACCCAAACAGAATTGGATTTAAGACCTTGATTTGACAAGTGCAGTAAGTACTGAAGGACTACTAGCACAGTACAGGAGAAAGGATCTTCTGTACGTAGCTGACACCACACAGAAAACCTTTTCCATTTGAGAGCATAGGTTTTTCTAGTGGACTGTTTCCTAGAGGCCAGGACAACCTCCTCAACATCCTGAGGCAGGCCCCAGGGAGCCAAAACTACTCTTGCAGCCTCCAGGCCATCAAATTGAGAGCTTTGAGATTGGGGTGCAGAAGGGAACCCTGCTCCTGTGAGAGAAGGTCGGGTTGCAACCCCAGAGGTAGTGGAGGATCCACCGCCAGTTGAAGCAGAAGAGGAAACCAAGGCTGTCTCGGCCACTTGGGAGCCACGAGTAGGACCGAGGCCTTGTCCTGAAGAATCTTGAAGAGACTTCGGGCCACAAAGGGCATGGGAGGAAACGCAAAGAGGAGGCCCTGAGACCAGGATATCAGAAAAGCATCCGCTGCCATCCGCAGAGGATGTGGTTGCCTGGAGCAGAACTTTGGCAGTTGCTTGTTCATTGGGCTGGCAAAGAGATCTATCAAAGGGAGACCCCATTTCAGGAAGATCTTCTGAACTACGGAAGGATGCAGCTGCCACTCGTGGGGTTGCAGTATTCTGCTTAATCTGTCTGCCAGGTAGTTATCCTGGCCTGGAAGGTACACAGCCTTGAGGAGCATGTTGTGCTTGAGGGCAAAAGAACAAAGGTCCTGAGCCTCCCGACAAAGGATCCTGGACCCAGTCCCACCCTGTTTGTTCACATAAAACATGGCAACTTGGTTGTCTGTCTGAATCAGGACAGACTGTTGAGCCAGGGTAGGAGTGAAAGCTTTGAGTGCTAAGAGAATAGCTCTGAGTTCGAGGAGATTGATCTGCTGTGCAGCTTCCCAGGGAGACCACAGGCCCTGGGTGCACTTGCCCAGACAATGAGCTCCCCAGCCTTGCAGGGAGGCGTCTGTGGTCATCACTACTGTGTATTCTGGAATCTGAAAAGGCACCCCTTTCAGTAGATTGGGTGGGTGCAGCCACCAGTTGAGGGAGTGCAGAAATGGTCTGGACACCCTTATCCTGTCTCTGAGGCTGCCTGTGGCCTGTGACCACTGAGCCCGAAGGCACCACTGTGCAGGCCTCATATGGAGCCTGGCATTGGGGGTCACATGTACTGTCGAAGCCATGTGGCCTAGAAGCCTCAGACAGAGTCTGGCGGAGACCAGGGACCTGCTGAGAAACTGATTTGCCAAGGCCATCAACCTTTGGGCCCTGTCTGCTGGCAAGAAAGCTTTTGCCAGCACAGAGTCCAGCCTTGCTCCTATGAACTCCAAGTTCTGGGAGGGGAGCAAAGTGGACTTTGCGAAGTTTATGACAAACCCCAGCTTTTGGAGAAGAGCAATAGTGCTGAGGGTGGCTTGTTTGGCCTCCTGGCACGTCTGACCCCTGATGAGCCAGTCGTCGAGATAGGGGAAGACAAAGATGCCCTGGTTTCTCAGGTAGGCCGCCACCACTGCTAGGCACTTTGTGAAGACTCTGGGGGCGGAGGTGAGGCCGAAAGGCAGCACTCGGTACTGATAATGGTTTCCTCCCACAATGAACCTGAGGTACTTTCTGTGGCCTGGATGAATGAGGATGTGAGTGTACGCATCCTTTAGATCTAAAGAGCATAGCCAATCTCCCTGCTGGAGGTAGGGCAGAAGTGTCCCAAGAGTAAGCATCTTGAACTTCTCCTTCACTAGGAACTTGTTGAGGTTCCTGAGGTCCAGAATGGGGTGAAGGTCACCGGTTCTTTTGGGCACCAGGAAATACCTGGAGTACAAACCGTGACCTTGTAAGTGGGGAGGCACAGGCTCCACCGCCCTGTCCACCAACAGACCACAAAGCTCTTGTAGAAGAAGGTCTGTGTGCAGGGGAGGCCTTGGAGGCTCCCCTGGAAAATATGGTGGAGGCAGATGGTGAAAATGAAGGGCATAGCCCTTGTGGATTATCTCCAGCACCCAACTGTCCCTGGTGATAAGGGGCCACTGGTGGGCAAAGAGGGTGAGGCGACCTCCTGTGCAGGGTTGGGAGAGCAGTGGAGGAGAGGCTACGCCTGCTGAGTGGTAGCAGGGGCCTGAGGCCTGGGGGTCCTCTGCCTACGGGGCCCATTACCCTGGCCCTTGGCTAGCTGACCCTGGGGGGCAGCTTGGGCAGCCTGATATTGCGGGTACTGTTTGTAGGCAGTGCCCTTCCTCGGGTAAAAGGGCTTTTTACCTGAGCCCTTCTTTTTATGAGAAGGGGCAGAGGTCTTCCTCGACAGCCTTGTCCGTGTGAGGTGCTCAGTTTCGAGCTGAGCGGCCTTCTCGGTCATGGACTTGCTAAAAAGGTTTTCACCTCGGCAAGGGACATCGACCAACTTGTCCTGAACCCATGGCTCGAGGTCCGATGACTGCAGCCATGCCTGGCGTCGAGCCGCAATGCCAGCTGCCGCAACTCAGGCCGAAGCCTCAAAGCCATCATAGGCAGCGCGGGACATGAACTTCGAGCAGTCCCAGATCCCCGAGGACAAGGACTTAAATCTCTGCAAGGGTTCCCCGGAGAGACCAGCAGAGAACCCGGCCAACTCCTTGGCCAGATCCCGCAAGTACATGCCCATGTACAGCTGGTAGGACTGGACACGGCAAGCAAGCATCAAGCCCTGGAAGCACTTTCTACCGATGCCATCGAGGTTTCGGGCCTCCCTGCCAGGGGGCACTGCGGAGTGCATCTTCTGGCTCTTCAGACGATGCATGGCCGATTCCACAACCATAGAATGGTGTGGTAGCTGTGCCTTCTGAAAACCAGGGCTCTTTCAGAGTCGACAGATCGAATCGACTCACTTGCTGAGAACCGGCGCCGAGGCCGGTGCCTCCCACATATGGAAGATGAGCCGTTCATGCATCGGAGGAACCGGAACATTAAAGGCCTCCTTCAGAGGAGAGTCATACTGTAGGGCCTCGAGCTCTTCAGCTCGAGGCTCCTCCTCGGGGTCGGCCGGAATAGCCAAGGCAGCGGCCATATCCCGGACGAACACCGAGAACTGAGTATCCTCGGGGGGGGGACCTACTCCGGGGCTCAGACTGCGGTGAGTCCGACGGGACGCACCGAGTCTTGAAGGTATCAGGAGACTCCTCGTCCTCCGTCTCCCAAGCTGACTCGTCCAAGGAGGAGTCAGGGTCCGACCCCGCGGGGCCCTGGAGCACCCGCCACGACACCGGAGGCACTGGCATCGATGCCCTCAGTCCCGAATGGGAGGTTGAGGGAGAACGCGACCGAGGTCGACTCCGAGCCACGATGGACTCAAGTATCGGCTCGGTCTCCAGGGTCGACTTCGAAGTCGATGTCCCGGTGGTCGGGGCAGATGCGCCAGACAGGCTGGCCATCAGTGCCCGCTGCTGCTCCATGAAGGCAGACAATTTGCTCTCCAAGGCTGTCATCCTGAGACTCAGCTCGGGAGACGCAGCAGCCACCGACTCGGGCCCCGGCAGTGCCGGGCCCGACGTCAGCTCCCTCCGAGGAGAGTCCTCGAGGACTACGGGGCTTACGTGTCCAGCAGACTCCGGCTCCACGTGAGGAACATTTGCAGGCTTCTGGTGTTCCACGGGCCTGGGGCGACGGTCGGGGGTCTTAGACCTGGCCCTCGAGGAGCCAGGGACCTCCGACGACGACGCCCTCGCGAGCCGCTTCTTCCTCTTGCGTTCCCGGTCGGGGAACTCCCTGTCCGAGGAGCTTCGACGGCGCTCGGGATCGGAATCCCGAGATGTCGAGGCCTCAGACGAGTTCCGGGCCCGGCCGGAGGCTGAGTCTGAGAAAAGCCTTTCTTTTTGCTGCTGTCGACTTCTGAGTGCCTTGGAAGACATCTTTCCACATGGCCCGCACAACTTAGGGTCGTGGTCGGGGCCGAGGCACCGAAGGCAGAAGTCGTGTGTGTCGGTGAGAGACATCAATTTCTTACACCAATCACACTTTTTAAAACCGCTGGAAGCCATCGGGGATAAAAGAGTCCCCGCGAGGTCAAAGGACCGGCCTTCCAGGGAAAAATAGAAAAAGGGCGCGAACGCCAGCCACGAAGGGCAAAAACCGAAAAAGAAGAATCGGGCTCGATACCAGTGTACCGAACCCGGCGGGAGGGGAACCGGCGTCAAACCGGAGAAAAAATAGCAAAAATCGCCAAAAAAATCTAATTTTAACTGGGAAAACAGGACACACGTCCGGTGGGCTTCACGGAAAAAAAGAGACTGAGGTAAGATGGCACCTTTAGGCAGGAAGGGAACCGCGCATGCGTGCCTGCATTCCCAAAGGCTTTCATAGAAAGCTGGGGAAATGCTCTGCTGAGGCTTCATCGGCGCCGATGACACCCATATGTGAGGACTGACTTCCTGCTTGGTCCTGGAGAAACCGGCGGTACCAGTAAAACGTCGAGGAAGGCAGACGCGACCACAAAAAAGAAGAAAAATTTTCTGCGGTGACAAGAACACGACCTGCTGGCTCCGCGGAAAACGAAGAACTGGAGAGAGGCAGTTGGGAAAGGCAGGAAGGCAGCACGCAGGCGCGGTGGGATGCTCCCAAAAGCTTTCTAATTGGACGCTGGGGAGCGTTCCCGCGCAGGTTCCATCGGTACCGACGATACCCAAATGTGAGGACTACATTCCTGCTTGTTCCTGGAGATAAGGAGCGGACCTAGTACAGATCCTTGGAGTACACCAACTGGGAGGGGGGTAGCAGAGGAAGAGGAGCCACCAGAACACACACGGAAGGAGCGATGGGAGAGATAGGAGGAGAACCAGGATAGTACAGAACCCCTAAAACCAAGCGAGGACAGGGTATCAAGGTGAAGGTTGTGGTCAACAGTGTCAAAAGCAGCAGAGAAGTCAAGAAGGATGAGGACAGAGTAAAGGCCCTTGGAATTTGCCCGGAACAAGTCGCTGGAGACTTTGGCAAGAGCCGTTTCAGTAGAGTGTAAAGGATGAAAGCCAGACTGTATGGGATCCAGGAGGGCATGAGAAGAGAGGAAGTCGAGGCAGTGGTGGTTAACCGCACGTTCAAGTAGTTTAGAAATGAAGGGAAGGAGAGAGATGGGTCAATATTTAGGACAGGTGGGATCAAGTGAGGGTTTCTTGAGGAGAGGTGTGACCACAGCATGTTTGAAGTCTGCAGGGCTGTTGCAGTGGAGAGTGATAGGTTGAAAATATGAGAGATGGAAGGGACAATGGTGGAGGAGATGGGGCTTAGGAGACGGGTGGGGATAGGATTAGAGGAGCAGGTGGTGAGTTTGGAGGAAGAAAGAAGGTGTGCAGTTTCCTCTTCAGAGATCACAGGAAAGGAAGAGAAGGTAGCAGAGGTAGGGGGGAGAGTTGGGAGTGAAGAGGGGGAGGAGGGGAAATAGCTGACTTTGTGGGAAACTGGAGGGTCATCTTGTGAATTTTGTCATGGAAATAGACAGGGTTTGGGCAGAAAGGGAGGGAGGGATCGGAGGCGGAGGCACCTTGAGGAGAGAGTTGAGAGTAGTAAAGAGATGGCAAGGGTTAGAGGCAAGAGAGTCAGATGGACATAGTAGTCTTGTCTGGCAAGGGCTATGGCTGACTGGAAAGAGACAAGCATGAATTTGAAGTGTAGAAAGTCTGCAGGGGAGCGGGATTTGAGCCAAGCACACTCAGCACAATGTGCACAGGAACGTAGATAGCGGGTAGTGGATGAAAGCCAGGGCTGGGGTTCAGAATGTCTCACAGGATGTGGCATGGGCGGAGCGAGAGCATCCAGAGCCGAGGAGAGGGCAGCATTATAGGAAGTTACTGCCTTGTCAGACTTGGATGACATAGTGGCAGAAAGAGATGAAGAAATAGTGGAAAAGAGAGCCAAGGGATCAATAGCAAGAAGATTTCTAAATAGGTTGGAGGAGACAGGTCGAGGCTGAGGCAGCAGGTGATGAAGATTAAAGCTTAAAAGGTGATGGTCAGATAAGGGAAGAACTGAGCTACAGAAGCTCGAGGGTAAGCAACTAGAGAAAAATATCAGGTCCGGGCAGTGGCCATGCTGGTGAGTGGAGGCAGTGGAACAAAGTTGGAGGTGAAACGAGGAGGTAAGGGAGAGGAGCTTTAAAGTATAAGGAACAGAAGGGTTATCGACATGAATTTTAAAATCCCCAAGAATAAGAGGGGGGGAAGAGGAATCCAGAAAGAGGGAAAGCCACGAGTCAAAGTCAGTGAGGAAGGTAGAAGCAGACTTTTCAGGAGGTCGATAAATAACAGCAACCCGGAGAGGAAGTGGAGTGAAAGGTTCCACAATGCTTGTACTGGGTCAAGCAGTGATATCCTGGGTCCCTTTTAATAATGGTTTATGGACCTTTCCTTCAGGAACTTGTCCAAACCTTTTTTAAACCCAGTTACACTAACAGCTTTTACTACATCCCCTGGTAACAAATTCCAGAGTTTGATTACACATTGAGTGAAAAAATATTTTCTCTTATTAGTGTTAAATAGGTTACCCTGTAGCTTCATTGCATGTCCCCTAGACTTTCTATATTCTGATGAGGTAAACAATCAATCTATATTTACCCATTTGACTCCATTCATTAATTTATAGACCTCTATCATATCTCCCCTCAGCCATCTCTTTTCCAGGTTGAAGAGCCCTAACCTTTTTAGCCTCCCTTTACAGATAATGCAAGAATCTGCTTGGCCTTAAATTTAAATAAATCAGAGACATTAGCACTGGTGGAATGGAGGGGCTTGGGTGGGGGCTAGATTTTCTTCTGAAGCAGGTGTTAAAAGCTTTCCAATATTTGGGAATAATGCCGCTGCGTGATTTGCAGACTTTGTACTGCAAGAATGTGACCCAATTTGTTGAGCATACTAGAAGCACTTAGCTCAGTGGCAAAAGTTTTAGAGAAGTATAATTGGGCATGTGTTTTACTCTTGCTGGAATTCTGCACACTATAATTCAAAATGTTGCACTCTTTCGTGATTTATTTATTTTATTTATTTAGCTGTTATTTATATCCCGCTTTTCACCGGGTCAAAGCGGTGATTTTTTTTTCGGTATTGTATTTTAAATTATCACTAAAAAACAATATGCTTTGTTATTATGACAAATAAAGCATGCAGAATTATGCATAATGCAGACCTTTTGACACACAAGTTTGAATTATATTTGTAGAATTCCAACAGGGGTAATCCTTTGCAGCTTTTGAAGGACTAGCTTTATTTATACTACTATGCCATGCAAGCCCTGACGTGGGAGGAGAGTCTGGTCTTTCCTCTTCATCCTCATTACCTTACCTCGGTGGTGGGAAAAGTAATGGAGGCGCTTCTGAAAGAGTGAATAGTGGACTTTCTCAAAACCAACGGGTTGCATGATCCGAGGCAACATGGCTTTACCAAAGGACAATCTTGCCAAACAAATCTGATTGAGTTCTTTGACTGGGTGACTGGATCAGGGGTATGCGATGGATGTCATCTACCTGGATTTCAGCAAAGCCTTTGATATTGTTCCTCATAGGAGGCTCATCAATAAACTCAGTAGTTTGGGGATGGGTCCCAAGGTGGTGAACTGGATCAGAAATTGGTTGACTGACAGACGACAGAGGGTGATGGTAAATGGAGCTCACTTGGATGAAAGGAGGGTGATTAACGGGGTGCCCCAGGGTTCGGTCCTGGGCCCGTCACTGTTCAATGTATTTGTGAGTGATATTGCGGAATGACTGCATGGAAAAGTCTGTCTTTTTGCAGATGACACGAAAAATTGCAACAGAGTGGACAACCTTGAGGGAGTAGATAACATGAGGAAAGATCTACAAAAGCTGGAAGAATGGTCTAATGATTGTCAGTTAAGATTTAATGCGAAGAAGTGCAGTGTCATGCACATGGGAAGCAGAAATCCAAGGGAAATGTACATGACAGGGGGCGAGAGGTTGGTGTGCATGGACCAGGAGAAGGACCTTGGTGTGATTATTTCTGAGGATCTCAAGGTGGCAAACAGTACGACAAGGCGGTGGCAAAAGCAAGGAGGATGTTGGGTTGCATACAGAGAGGAATTACCAGCAGAAAGGAAGAGGTACTAATGCCACTGTATAGGTCGCTGGTGAGGCCTTATTTGGAGTACTGTGTTCAGTTTTGGAGACCATATCTTGCAAAGGATATAAAAAGACTGGAAACGGTTCAGAGGAAGCCGACCAAAATGATTTGGAGCCTGCATCAGAAGCCTGAGAAGAGACTGGAAGACCTAAATATGTACACTCTGGAGGAGAGGAGGGACAGGGGAGATATGATTCAGACCTTTAAATACTTAAAGAGAAATAATGAACAAACAAACCTCTTCCAAAGACGGGGAAGCTGTAAAACTAGAGGGCATAATATGAAGCTGCAAGGGGGTAAATTGAAAGCCAATGTCAGGAAATACTTTTTCACTGAAAGGGTGGTGGATGCTTGGAATGCCCTCCCGATGGAAGTGGTGGGGGCAAATACAGTGACTGAATTCAAAATGGCATGGGACAGACACAGTGGATCCCTTTACAGCAACAGGATAAAATCAAACTAAACTTATCAAATTTTACAACATACAGGGTGTCCCACATGGAGCGGTGGGTTTACCCCTAAAACAGACATGAAGAGGGGTGGCCTGCACGGAGCGGCAGGTGCACCTACTCTTGCTATCTTACTGGGCAGACAAGATGGACCATACTGGTCTTTATCTGCCGTCATTTACTATGTTACTATTATGTTCTTTATGTTAATATGGCGAAACCTTATAGGGAAATAAAGTCTAGTGTCTAGTGTTTCTCAGATGGCTGGCTGGTGTTATCATTTGTGAAAATTTCCATATTATCATAGGTTCTGAACACTTCATGTGAGAGGAAACTCTTAAGGTTTCCACTAGGTGATTAGAGTTTGATCTTTAAGAAATGGTATCAAAAGGGGATCCAGTTGGTCTCACACATAGTAGATGCGGAGGAGACAGGGTTTTCATTTTAGGAGTTGAAGTTGCAGTATTACTTCTATCATAGAGAGTTTTATGCATACTAGCAGGTTTGTTACTATGTGTACACTATGGGGTGTAACCATCTTGGGGGGTGCTCTGGCTGAGGAGCTATGGGAATTTCTTTCTGGTAAAGAGGCCTGCTGACCTTTCTATTTCTTTTCTGCAGGTAGCTTTGCAAGTCCTTGAAAGGGAGGAGACTAGGGAGGAGCATTTAGATAGAAGGGGAAGAGAAATGGACATGCATTGTACTTCAGATCAGTCAGCTAAGAATTTCACAAAGATAAAGCATGGTGCTGCAGGAGATGCAATATATAATAGTACGGACAGCATACATTTCACAACAGAGAGGATGCATGTTTAAAATGGCTCCGATTGTTGTCTATCCGAATCATGGGGCAGAAATGGGAACCTTGATCACTCCTGGTAGGCATGTCCAGGAATATAAAGCTATTGAAGCTTGGCTTGCAAAATATTGGGGGGGGGGGGGGGTTCTGGAAGGGAAGCAGGGTGCATGTGGAAGGGATGCTACATGATATTACATTGGTGTCGAACATTAAGGTAAAATACAATATTTTATTCCTATGGAAAGTTTTTTTTGATTGCATGTAAAGTAATTCTGCTAAATTGGAGGAAATGGGACTATCCATACTTTAGACAGTGGAGGAACTCACTGCATGATTTGATGCAAACAGAATGGATGGCTTGCAAGGCCAATATGTGTAATAGACTTTTCAATCCTTATTGCATCGCTTGAGGAGTAACATATTTAATGATCTACGAGCCTGAAGTGAGGTGAGGTAAAGGAAAGGTTACCAGATATTTTGCAGACAAACCTTGGATACTTATCCAAAGTGTGTGGGAGTGGGGAGAGAGCAAAGGAGCACCTTAGTTCCAGGTTTGAGTAACAAGGCGTAGAGGCGGGGAGAGAAGTCATTACCCTGCCCTCCCCTATCCATCCCATAGCAGCAAAATCACTTCCAAGCAGACAAATCAACAGAGACAAAGAAACAGTGATACATTTTCCCCAATAATGTGCAAAATAAAAAGATAATGGATGTATATAAAACTGACATGTTGGAATCGGGAAGAGAAGGCTAGCAAACAGATAGGAATCAGGGACACAGCTCTAAAATCAGGGGCAATCCCTTAGACAAAGGGAGTTTGGTTTGTCTATTTTCATACATCCTGATTAAGTGCTCAGGTGGGGAGGATAAAGGTGAGAAAATGTAAAAATATGCAAAGTTTTGAAATGCTGTACTTTTATCGTCAGTGTGCATAAGAAACATCACATAATTTTATTTATTTAACATTTCTTATATACCGCATTTCGAGGGTATCAAGGCAATTTACATTGAACACAATGTAACTTAAGTCACAAGAACATTTAGAGGAACATTGTAACTGGTACAAGATAACAGGAGTTATTTTAACTATCCATATAATAGGAAGGGCAGGGCATAGGTTATACTGAATACGGGAACTTATTTATAGTGTGAATCAATAGAGGGTCTAGGGTCTAGTTCTGTGTGTAATTGGGATTGCTTGGCTGATAAGATGTTATGTGACTGTCTCACAGTTTTCTTGGAAGATGTATGTTTTGAGCCTCTTGCTAAACTCTTAAGTCTTTTATTGCTCTTGTATTGCTTGGTAGGGAATTCCATAAAGTTGGACCGTAGATGGAGAAGGTGCGTTGGCATGTTTCTTGTGTGCTAGTTGTTTTGTATTTGGGAACTTTAAGTAGGTTTGCAGTTTGGTCTCTTCTTGGTCTGCTATCAGAGGATGTGTGAATGAGTGACCGCAAGCAGTATACTCTTAAATCTGTTCATTAGGGATTTGTATTTGATTCCTGCTTGGAAGAGTAGCCAATGTAGCTCTTTCAGGACTGGGATGATATGCTCTCGTCGAGATGTCCATGAGATCAAGCGAGCTGCAGTGTTTTGGGCAATTTTTAGCAGAAGGAGGGTACTTTTTGATACTCCTTGAAGTATAGAATTACAATAATCCAGGTGAGGGCTGATGATCACTTGACAGACAGTGCAGAATAGATTATGATCCAATAGCAGGCAGAGATTGTGAAGGAACCTTATTCTTTAATATGTTGCCGTAGTTGTTTTCTTAATATGGGATTGGAAATTCAGTTTCTGATTTAGCATCACCCCAAGGTATTTGACCTCAGATCTGACGGGGATGTCATAGTTACTGATTGTGATCTTCTCTGGTGTTATGAAGGTGGGGTCTCTGCTAATGATCAGTGCCTCAATTTTGCCGAAATTTAGTGTGAGAGATTGCTCTTGTAACTAATGTGTCATTTGGTTAAGGCATGAAAGTATAGTAGAGAAGTCTGGATTCCTTGTAGTGAATGGAGTAAATAGCATGTCATCCGCATAGATATGATACCTTATCCTGTACTTATGGAGAATGCAACATATGGGCTGTATATATAGGTTAAATAAGAGGGCATAGAGGGCTGATCCTTGGGATAATCCTTGATATACTTGGATTGGTTCTGATGTCTTGTGTAGTTTGACTTGTTGCGTGCGTTCAGATAGATAAGAACAGAAACATCTTTGGGGGGTCCCATTTACCCCAATTTCTATGAGACCATCAATGAGTTTCCTGTGATTTATGGAGTCAAATGCTGCAGAGATATCGATGAAAATGAGAATGAAGGCTTGCGCGGATCTTTCTATTCCCTTTATCAAGTTGTCTAAGAGGGAGATAAGAAGCGTTTCTATGCCATGATTTTGTCAGAATCCATTCTGTGGGTCATCAAGAGAGGCATTTAACTCAACAAAGTCCTGGAGCTGGAGCTGAACCATTTTCGCTATTATTTTAGCCAGCAGAGGAATACTAGAAATGGGTCTGTATGATGTGGTTAGGTCAGGGTCAACTGGGGAGTTCTTTAGAGTAGGTCTGACTGAGGAAATCTTCAGGTTGGATGGCATCAGTCTTTGAGTGAGAGAGGAGTTTATCATTCTGAGCAGTGTTGAAGTTAGCTCTTTTCTGGCCGCTTTAATCTATGCCGTGGGTCATGGGTCCAATGGGGAAGTGGTAGTGTTTATCATTGATAAGATTTGGTCTAGTTGATTGTTTGATATTGGGGTAAATGAGCTCCATTTTGGCATGCTGCATTTGATGTTATCTGATCTAGTGGGATTGCATCTTTAACAGGAGGGAATCTGCTCTGGAGTTAGGAGGTGTATTCCTGTAGGTTCAAGCTTGAGGCTTTCAGAATTGGTGGGGCTCATATGAATTACTTGGTAATATCAAATAACTCCCTGGATCGGATGAGTGCATTAGAGAAGAGATTACTGTGGTATTCTCTTTTCCTCTGATTTATGAGTTTATTGTAATCCTCTTGCTTGGCGATGTATTCTCGGTGGTGTTCAGGGTTTTGTGTTCTCCGCCATCTTTGTTCCAGCTGTCTCAGTTTAAGTTTTGCTCCTTTTATCTCTCAAGTACCAGAGTGCTGTAGTGCTTCATCTCATTGTTCACTTTGGTGGTAGTACAGCGAAGGATGTTATCATATTATTCCAATCGCCTGCCAGTTTTGAGAGATCCGGTGGGAGTGAGTCTATTATGGGGGTGAGGTGTTCAATCAGAGCATCCTTCTTGAATTCCCAGAATCTGCACATTCCCTGCTGTTGAGGTTCCTTTTTGTGGTTAGTCGAGAGCAGTGGTAAATCAAATGATATCATGTGGTGGTCGGACCATGGTAACAGTGTAGTCTTGATGTTCTGAGCGGTCAGTTTTTTAGGCATGAATACCATGTCTAGGGTGTTTCCTCCTTTGTATGTGGGAGAGCTTATGATTTGAGTTAGGTCCAGTGCATCTATCACTTCAAGGAAAGAAATGACTTAGTTTACAGGTGCTGAATTTAGATTAAGGTCTCCTAACATGAAGGCTTTCCTAACCAGGGCTCTACAGATCAACAAACAGTAAGGATTTGAGGGTTTGTTTGTTTGTTTGTTTTTATTATATTACATTGCTAGCTCTCTGACTGGGAGCTCTTAAAAGGGTTTTTTGTATATTTTTTAAAGCAAGGTTACTTTCTTTTTGGTGCTTTAGGGGAACTTTCCTTGAGCACAGTAGGTTGCTGAACTCTAGTAACCTCCTCAGGTTTAGAAACTGCTAACACCTAATCAGGAGTTAGTGGGCCTGATTTCCTGAGTGCAGCTGAGGCCTGCATAAAAGGCTCCAGTGCCCTGCCTGGGAAGGCTTTCCTAACCAGGGCTCTACAGATCAACAAACAGTAAGGATTTGAGGGTTTGTTTGTTTGTTTTTATTATGTTACATTGCTAGCTCTCTGACTGGGAGCTCTTAAAAGGGTTTTTTGTATATTTTTTAAAAGCAAGGTTACTTTCTTTTTGGTGCTTTAGGGGAACTTTCCTTGAGCACAGTAGGTTGCTGAACTCTAGTAACCTCCTCAGGTTTGGAAACTGCTAACACCTAATCGGGTGTTGGTTCCCTCCCTTCCCATCCACCCCTAGTGAGCAGTCTTGCTTTATAGGGCACCTCCCCCTTTAACAAATCACAGAGAATTGGACCAGCACAGTTTGAATATAATTAAAGAGATTTAACTGCTTTTTCTCTGAAAGGACAGCTGGGAAACCGGCTGGTACTTGGTAGATCTCTCTCTTTTGCTTTAACAGATACCTAAGCTCCACGAACAGAACAATGGCTGGGAAAAATTGTATTGCTAAAGCTGTTGCCCCGTTACAGCTTCTGCCTCGGTCCAGACAGAGGTCCTAATGCCAGTTGAAGGACCAGTTCCATGTGCAGGGTGCCTGCATGCTGAAGCTCTGAGGAAACAAGTGGAGGAACTCAGAGAGGAGGTGGCGAGGCTGAGGAGCATTCAAGACAGTGAGAAGTACATTGATGAGATGCTTCTTGCAGCAACCAAGCTCTCCAGCACAGGAGAAGTTGGGTGCCAACACAAGTCACCAGGGCCTGCAAAATCACCAATCCAACTTCTCCAGACCTTGAATTGAAGAACCATTATGCAGCCCTGGAAGTGGAGGAGGTGAAAGCATCCCTGGAAAGGGAAGAAACAGAGTTCAAGTACCCCAAAGTTGCAGAATCAGTGACCAGAAGGAAACAAAGGGTAGTGGTGGTTGGAGACTCTCTTCTGAGGGATACTGAGGCGTCCATCTGCCGACCAGACTTGATGTCCAGAGAGGTATGCTGTCTGCCTGGTGCCAAAATCCAAGATGTTACGGAGAGTTTACCGAGACTCATCAAGCCCACTGACTATTACCCAATGTTGCTAATCCATGTTGGAACAAATGATACTGCTAGGTATACCTCGGAATGTATCAAAAGTGACTTCATGGCTCTGGGACAGAGGGTGAAGCAGTTAGGTGCACAGGTGGTGTTCTCTTCAATCCTCCCTGTTGAGGGTAAAGGCCAAGGCAGAGAGGCTCGCATCCTGGAGATGAATGCACGGCTGCGTGGATGATGTCATCGAGAGCGTTTTGGTTTCCTAGACCATCGGATGCTGTTCCAAGGGTTGCAGAGCAGAGATGGCATCCATCTGTCCAAGAAAGGTCAACGCATCTTCAGTAGTAGACTGGCTAATCTACTGAAGAGGGCTTTAAACTAGATTCGTTGGGGATGGGTGAAGAAAGCCCCCAGGTAAGTGAAAGCCCCCAGGTAGGTGATACATTAAATACCTTTATGGAAATGGGTAACAGGGGTAACATATGGAAAGCAGTGTGTATGAATGCCCGTAGCATGGGAAATAAGATCCCTGATGTTGAAGCTTTGGTGGGAGTGGCTGACTTGGATTTAGTGGCAGTTACAGAAACATGGTTCACAGAAAACCATGATTGGGATGTAAATATACCTGGCTATACTTTATTCAGAAAGGACAGGGTAGGAGGAAGGGGAGGAGGAGTGGCACTATATGTAAAAACTACTATTAAAGCTTGGGAATTACAGAGCTTAAAAGGGAGAGAGGAGGCATTGTGGGTTAGACTAGAAAGGGGGAAAGATAAATCTATTTGCATTGGTGTGATATACAGACCTCCCTCACAAGAGGAAGAGGTGGACAGAGAGTTAATTGAAGACATACGCAGCATTGCTAGGAAAGGGGACGTGCTACTGATAGGAGATTTCAATATGCCAGATGTTGACTGGCACATTCCTGCTGCAGTGTCATCTAGAAGTAAGGAGATCCTGGATTCTCTACAGGGAGAACTATTCAGGCAATTGGTAACAGACCCCACACGTGAAGGGGCCATACTGAACTTGGTGCTTACCAATGGTGAAAGTGTTTCTGATGTTGTAGTGGGAGATCATTTTGCATCCAGTGATCACCAGATGGTGTGGTTCAGTATTAGGACTAGGGCTGTTAGAATCCATTCCAAGGTGAGGATCTTAGACTTTAGGAAGACTAACTTTGCGAAGATGGGCCAATACCTCAGGGAGTCGTTAGTGGGATGGGAACAGCTGGGGGATGTAGAAAAACAGTGGGCAAAACTGAAAGGGGGTATTTTAAGGGCAACCAACCTTTTTGTTAAAAAGGTAAATAAAGGCAAAAGGAAAAGGAGACCGCTATGGTTTTCGAAGGAAGTAGCTGAAAAAGTGAAGAAAAAGAGGGAGGCCTTCATGAAATACAAGAGATCACAGAGAGAGGAAGACAGGCATCTGTATTTGGAAAAACTTAGAGAGGCTAGCAAAATAGTCAAGAAGGCAAAGATTCAAAAGGAGGAGGAAATAGCCAATGCAATAAAATGGGGGGATAAGACATTTTTCAGATATATTAGTGAGAAGAGGAAGGGCAAAAGTGGTATTGTCAGACTCAAGGGTGCAGGGGGGGAATATGTAAAAGCTGATAAGGATAAAGCGGAATTGCTTAACAAATATTTTTGTTCTGTGTTCACAGATGAAGAACCAGGAGCAGGACCTCAGAAAACACCCACAAATAGGAACAGAAGCGAGGGACATCTTGAACAATTTTCAGAAGACTGTGTTCGTGAGAAACTAGCTCAAATTAAAGTAGACAAAGTGATGGGACCGGATGGGATACACCCTAGAATACTGAGGGAACCTGGGGACGTTCTAGCAACTCCACTGACTGACCTTTTCAATGCCTCGTTGGAGTCGGGAGTGGTGCCAAAGGACTGGAGAGAGGCTCATGTGGTGCCTTTACACAAAATCGGAAGTAAGGATGTGGTTGAAAATTACAGGCCGGTTATTTTAACTTCGGTGGTGAGTAAATTATTGGAAACGCTGCTGAAAGAGAAAATAGTGAGGTTTCTGGAGTCCAGCAGATTACAGGATCCGAGGCAGCATGGATTCACCAGAGGCAGGTCTTGTCAGACAAATCTGATTGATTTCTTTGACTGGGTGACCAGGGAGGTGGACCGAGGGAGAGCTCTAGATGTGGTGTATTTAGATTTCAGTAAAGCCTTTGACACTGTTCCTCACAGGTGACTTATAAACAAACTGAGCACCCTAGGGATGGACCCTAAAGTTACTGCTTGGGTTAGAAATTGGTTGGGTGGGAGGCGACAAAGAGTACAATAAATGGAGCTCACTCTGAGGAGAAGGATGTTACCAGTGGTGTGCCCCAGGGATCTGTCCTTGGTCCGATTCTTTTTAACATCTTTGTTAGTGATATAGCATAAGGGCTGTCGGGTAAGGTTTGCCTCTTTGCAGATGATACCAAAATCTGCAATAGAGTAGACACCCAGGAAGGTGTAGATAACATGAGGAGGGATCTAGCTAAGCTTTAAGAATGGTCTAGAATTTGGCAGCTGGGATTTAATGTTAAAAAATGTAAGGTCATGCATTTAGGCTGCAGCAATCCAAGGGAGCAATACAGTATAGGAGGTGAAGTACTTTTGTCCACTAAAGAAGAGCGGGACCTAGGCGTGGTTGTGTCTGATGATCTTAAAGTAGCTAAACAGGTAGAAAAGGCGACGGCAAAAGCTAGAAGGATGCTTGGGTGCATACGGAGAGGAATGGCTAGCAGAAAAAAGGAGGTGATAATGCCTCTGTATAAGTCTTTGGTGCGACCTCATTTGGAGTATAGTGTGCAATTCTGGAGACTGCACCTTCAAAAGGATGTGAACAGGATGGAGTCGGTGCAGAGGGTGGCTACTAAAATGATTAGTGGGCTTCATTATAAAGCATATGAGGACAGACTTAAGGATCTTAATATGTACACCTTAGAGGAAAGGCGGGATAGAGGTGATATGACTGAGATGTTTAAATACCTCCGTGGCATAAATGTTCAGGGAGAGAGCCTCTTTCAATTGAAAGCAAGTTCTGCTACGAGGGGACATGGGATGAGGGTGAAGGGAGATAGATTCAGGAGTGATATGCGGAAATATTTCTTTACGGAAAGAGTAGTGGATCCATGGAATAGTCTCCCAGTGGAGGTGGTAGAGATGAGGACAGTAACTGAATTAAAAAAGGCATGGGACCAACACAGAGGATCTCTAAAGGTAAAAAGTGGACTGTTGTAGTTGTTGATATGGAAGGACAGACTAGATAGGCCATGTGGTCTTTTTCTGTCATCATGTTTCTATGTTTCTAAGAATGGTTTGTTGCTAGATGATTGTGAGCACGCTAGCTCTATTAGTGAAGATAGGTGATCAGCTGTAGAAGCTGGAGATCTAGAAGCTAAGCACATAGAGAGGAGGTTATTTTGGATTAGTAGTGCATTCAGTGTGCTGTTTGTTAGGGTTGTAGACACCTGGAATTTGTGATCTTTGCTGGTGAAGATGAATAATCCTCCTCCTCTCTTGTTTAACCGTGGACAGTTATGTAGGTCCATCTTTGATGTGATGAGCTGGTTTGTGAGTACCTGATCTGTTTCAGTGAACCATGACTCTGTTATGATGAGAATGTCCAGGTTGTTGTCCTTAATATAATTGTTGATAATGTGTATCTCCTTGAGTGCGGAGCATGCATTTGCTAATGCACATTTCATGTATTTAGTAGGGTTGGGGAGTTTTATTGGTTAGTTGAGCAGGGTAATATATTGATTTTTATTAGTCTTGACTGACGTCTAGATATATTCGTGAATTGTTAGCATCAGGTGAGTTTCCTTTGGTTATATGCTATCGGTATGATTCCAGTTGGAGTGGTTGCCCTATTAGTTATTTATTTATTTATTTGGCATACATTTATACACCGCTCCTTCCAGCGATCAGAAGCGGTCCATCATTGTACAAAGACAAGGGAGAGGGGACAAGACAAGGGGGAGACTAACAACGACACGATTACAGTTATACATTTGATTGGCATATAAATTACTGTTTGAACACCAGTGCAATTACAATTACAGATTATAGATTGAAGAATCCAGTTATTCCAATCAATAACTGGATTGAAGAACCTAGTTATTCCAATCAATGTGAGTGTAAGTACAAGTAGGATAAGCATGTGAGAGATTATCTGTGCCATGCTGCTTTGTCTTTCTGTGGGTTCTCTCTGCAGTGGCAGTGGTTGCGTTTGTGCGCGAGGTTTGGTGATTTGGCATCGTAGGATCTCGCGAGGGAGTCGTGGACCGTTGATCCGTTGTTATCGCCTGCAGTATTGGTTGCTAGCAATCAGGCAGTGTCCTTGGCTACTTGCCTCTTTAGTTAGGCTTGGATGTGTTTTGGATTTGTGGCTAAAGCAATGGAAGGCCAGGACTTGTCCAGGGATGCTGGGCGTGTCAGTGTGCCTGTTTCAAGGTGACTATGCACGCACGGGTTACGGAAATCACCCAGAAACAGGGCTGCTTAGATTGTAGATTGTGGGTGATGGAGAGTGTGATGCACAAGTGGGGTGCTGTGTTCATCTGCTAATTCCATCAGGGAAATTGCTGAGCACTGATAGTCAAGGTACAAGGGGATTCCAATCAGCAGTTTTATTAAGCTTGATGCAATCTTATTTTGGTGGCAAGTGCGATGAAATGAAGAGTGCGATTACATGTGCTTACCTTGTTATACTGTTAGGTTGTTTTCGTTTGCGGGCAGGACACTCGTCTTTCTTTACTGCAGCTTAAAATCTTGGTCTCTGATGCTCGTTGTACGGTGGGGATTATGCTGGTAGACAACAGTTATATATTCTGTAGCGTGCCCCAGATCCGGAGTGGACTTCTTTGGTCACAGTCCTGCACCTAAAGGCTAGGCCAAAGGGCCCTCTGGTGCGGCCCTCTGGTGCGGCCCTCAGGCACGGGACGCCTAGAGCGCTGCCCTTTAAATTAAAAATGGGGCTGATTCTATAAGGGAGGTGCCTAGAGATATGTATCATATTTTAAAGGACTTACGCATCTAACTGAGCCCTATTCAGAAAGCACGACTAAGTGCACAGGGGTGGAGCTTGAGAAGAGCATATTTACGCACTTAAGCTATAAAATGCTATCACTTATGTGCATACTTGACAAATCTAGGTGCTTGCATTGAGCCAGTGAGTTCGTGTACTTTAAAGGATCTTATGCCGAAATGTTCTTGGTAGCGATCTGTTCTGGTGAAAAAGCAGGCGTCTAGATTTTGGGACCACTTACCCTCCTATTTTATAAAGTAAAGTAGGTGTTCATGTTTCCTTATAAAATAAGCTCAGAATAGGAGCCTAGTTATAAAATTACATCAATATGCCATGTGTTTGGAGGTGTGCTTAATAAAAAGATGAAATTAGGCCTTACCTGCTAATTGATTTTCTTTGAATGAGTCCAGTCCAGTCCTACACCTGTGGGTAGTGTTGCCTGATCAGCAGCTTGGAGACTGAGCATGTCACTTTTGATGACATCAGGACATACATACCGGTGGCACCTCCCACCATAACTAGTATCCTATTGACAAAGCAGACTCACGAAAGCAACTTTAGAAAACAATTGATCCAAACTATATACACTGTGCCCACCTCAGACAGAAAGGCCACCCCCCACCTGAGAGAGGCATTGCTTACCCCTTTGAGACCTCAGTCTCTGCTTCATCCCAACAAGTTGCAGGCCTCATCTGAAGACTCCCAACTGCTCCAAGACGAACTTCACTAGCTGCTCCTTTATCCAACATCCATGATGTCACTCCATGACCGCACCTCCAGTCCTTTTTATGAGCTCATGTTCTTCAGAACCGGAGACAAAAGCAAAAAGAGAATACCCTGGGTGGGATCAGGACTGGACTGGACTCACTCAATAAGCAGGTAAGGCCTACTTTCACCTTCCTTATCGTTCCTCCAGTCCAGTCCCGCACCTTATCCAAGACCGGCCTGAAGAACCGCCACTCCAAATCATGCATCCCCTGCTGCTTGAACATCCAACCTATAATGCTTAATGAATGTATGGAGTGACAACCAAACTGCTGCTCTACATATGTCCATTGGCGGTACCAACTGCGACTCTGCCCATGATGTGGCCTGCGCCCAAGTTGAATGCACTCTCAAACCTGCAATGTTCTCACCAAAGCCTCCGGCAAGGACACTCGATCTGTCACTGTTTGAAAATGCGCCCCCAGATACACCAAGTCCTGTGAGGGCTGGATCTGACTCTTTACCAAGTTTATAACCCATCCGAGACTCTGCAGCACCGCCATCACCCTCACCATGGCGCGTTCACTTTCGCTCCTTAACTTTGCCCGAATAAGCCAATTATCCAGGTACAGATGCACGAGGATCCCTTCCTGCCACAGCCCTGCCGTGACCACCACCATGACCTTTGTAAACGTGCGTGGTGTGGTGGCTAAATCCAAAAGGCAGCACCTGAAACTGAAAATGCCCCATGGGTACTGTGAACGTAGGAACTGCTGATGCTTCTCCCGAATCGGGATGTGCAAGTAGGCCTCCATAAGGTTGAGGGAGGTCAAAAATTCCCTTTCTCTGACTGCCACAATTACCGAGTGCAGTGTCTCCATGTGGAACCATGGCACCCATAAGCACCTATTGACGCGTTTGAGATCCAAGATGGGCCTGAAGGCTCCCCCCTTTTAGGGATTACAGCGGATCGCTTGAAGGTTTAGGAGCCTTTGCTATGTCTCCTCCACTGCCTTTCGCTTCTGAGGGGTCTTGCACGGCGAGAGGACAAAGGCATCCATGAGAGGGCACTTCAACTCCAAGGCGTATCCCTCTCAAATGACTTCCAAAACCCACTGGTCGGATGTAATCTTCACCCACGCAGGATAGAAATCCCGCAATCGACCCACTACGGATACCACTCCTGCGGGGGCGAGCCTTGCTTCATTGTGACTTTTTAGGGATAGCAGAGGTGGAAAAGAACCCCCTGCTTGTTCCCCTGAAACCTTGAAAGGACTGATCTGGGGACGGAAATCTGTCTCTCTGATAGGGCACAAACTGTATTGCTTGGAATCATCGTTAGTTCGAGGATTGTCCCCTCTGAGGAATGGAGGTCCTCACTGGCTTTTGTCTGTCCTCCGGAAGTTGACCGCCTTTGGATTCTCCCAAATCCTTCACCAACTTCTCCAAGTCTTCTCCAAGCAACAGCTTCCACTGAAAAAGGTAACTTGCTAAGGCGGGACTTAGAAGAGACATCTCAGCGGCCCCCACTCCCTTGCACAACCCTCTGATCAAATCATAAAAGGAATTGGCCAAATAAGCTGCCCGACTCTAATTTGGCCGTTTCTGCCGGCAGTGGCTAATGCATCCTCAATGACGCCATTACTCCTTGTGTTCAAGGCAAACAAGTGCGAGCCACTGATGCCTGCAATGAAAGGGCATTGATATCGAAGGCCTGTTTTAGGAGTATTTCCACCTTACTACTTAGGACATCCTTCAATGCCGAACTACCATCCATCGAAATAGTAGTCTTCTTCGTCACCGCTGACACTGCCGCATTGACCCTGGACAAGAGCAGCAGCTCCTTATCCTTATCTGGAAGCCGTGTCATTATACACATCCTCTTCAGCGCAGCCTCTGGCACATCTCACTCATCTTGGATCATCTGCTTAATCACTCGGTGCATTGGGAAAACCTGTGTTTTCCAGATGACCTGGAAGAGTGGATCCTCCAGTGGCTCCTCCTCCACCGGGGCCTCTGTCCCCATGTTGGGGACCTTCAATGACTGTGTAATCAGAGCTGACAGCTCTCCCCTCCGAAAGACGTGCACTATGCGTGACTCCTCCTCCTGAAGGATCTCTCCTTCCTCAGATCCATGACTTCGGCTTGTGTCACCTCGTCTTCCTCTTCTTCTTCCTCTGACTAGAAGGCAAACCCTTCACCCCAAAGGTCCTCTTCCAGCCTTTGCCTACTGGGGCCCTGCACTCTATCCTCAGAGAATGCCTCCTGCGAAGCCCTTTTTGGCCCTTTGCTCTGCGAACTAGCCGGCTGCTTCGTCTGTTGCCTCAAGCAGAAGGCCTTGTGCAGGAGAATAAATTCTGGTGAAACCCCTCCTTGCGAACTCCCTCCCAGGACCTTTCCTGGAGGGCTTTTAGAGGACTTAGCGGACTTGCCCTGCTTCTTTTTGATGCCCTGAGTCTGTGCCGGTGAGGCTTGGAAACCCCCTTCCCCCGCCTCAGCCTTTGCTGCAGGGACAGGCACCGCTTGTTCCTCCTGAGAGTGCGAAGAGCCGGCGCTTCCTGAGGGACCTGGCACACTGTCATTCCCCCCAAGGGAGCCCTCTTCTGCAGACCTAATCCCTGCCTCACATACACAACAAAATTCCATACTGGACACAGGTCCCTGCTGTGAAACACATGCCAGGCAGGTGGACTTGGGTGTCATAACTTTTTTTTTTTTTTTTATACCTGTGGTACCAACAGGCAAATCCCCAGCAATAGTCAGCCCCCAAAGCCCCACTAACTTACCCTGCTGGTCCTGCAAGTCTTTTATATTGACAAACACTTCCCTTCTATATGGCCATTCAGTCCTGAATAAAACAAAAAAATGTGATTGTTACTCCCTGCGTCCGTATGAGCCTAAAATCTGAACCGCAGAAAAAGTCCCGCAAAAACCCATGAACCGAAGGAGAAAACTGCAAACAGAAAAATAAAAACAAATGGAAAAGCAAAACCATGGGTTACCTAAAATGGCTGCCGCTCCCTCGTTGCACAGAAAAGAAAACAGTGTTGACCACTAGTGCTGCCTCACGACCAGCCCTCCACACTGCCGGCTTGCCGAGACTTACTGCACTTGTCCATGACTGCCCCAGACATCCCTGATGCAATGCTCAGCTGCCTGAAGAGCTTCAGCATCATCGTGAGTGCAACAAAGTTGAGGCCTGCTCTCTTCCCTTTTCCCAGTTCTCTGCGGGTGAAACAAAATAGCGGAAGGAGCTGTGAAGCGACCCCCCTCTCTCAGGCTAGGAGTGACCGCTCAATCCCGGTAAACTGTCAGTTCAATCCAGCCTCTTTTCTTTTTTTTTTAAATGACTTTACCAATACAGACACCTCAAGCAAAGCACCTCATGCAGCCTGGTGCCCTAGTGACAGTATCTGTCCAAATTAACCCCAATCTCTTTCAATTTTTTTAAAACCTTATTTGTTCCTTCAGTAAGTCTGCCTAAGGGATCATCTCTCTTCAGCTGTTTGGAGACTGAGATACTAGTTATGGTGGGAGGTGCCATCGGTATGTATGTCCTGATGTCATCAAAAGTGACATGTTCAATCTCCAAGCTGCTGGTGAGGTAACACTACACACAGGTGTGGGATTGGACTTGAGGAATGATAAAGAAGTTAAACTAAAAGATGCTTGATGGATTTGGTGTTCTTTTTACTGGGAGAATTTACAGATTTTAGCATATGCTTTTGTATTATCAGTGAAAGATTCTGCAATGCTTTTATGTTATTCAATGAAGAGGCTGCAATGTTTTCAGAACCCCATGACATGGTTAGTCATGAATGTGGATTATTGGGATCATGTTACTCCTCTACTGAAGCATTTATTTACATTAGCTCCCTGTAGAATGTTGATGCCAATTTAAAATGCTTCTCCTAGGACTTCCGGTGACGTCACGGAGCATATGGCCGTGGAGTAGCCGAGCTCCATCTGATTCCCGACAAAGGAGTTGAATGAGCGATATCCCGTGTGCGAAAGTGGCGGATAAACTGACCCCGGGGAGTGCCATAGCAGCCCGGAAAAAACTGGAGGGGGTTTAAGTCCGCGTACGCGCGGCGAGAAGAGAAAGACCTGCGGAGTCTGGGTGAGGCTGAAGAGGGAAGCGGAGACGAGGGCCCAGGGGAGGACAACGGAGAGAACGAGCAGCCGATAGGGGAAATGGAGCTAAAGGACTGGTTGAAGGAGTTTAAGCGAGAGCTCCAGGGAGATATCAAGGCAATGAGAAAAGATCTGAAAGAGACGTTGCACTCGATTCAACAAGAATTGAACAGTCTGGGGCAACGCGTGGAGGATGTGGCGGAACAAGTCGAGACACAGGACGGAACCCTGAAGGAGGTGGAGGTGGAACAGCGCTGGATGCGAGACAGGCAAGATGAAATGCAAGAAAAGATGGAGGAGATGGAGGATAGAGCAAGGAGGAATAATCTGCGATTCAAAGGGATCCCTGAAACGGAGAGCTATAAGGACTGTGTGCAAACGGTGCAACGTCTGTGCCGCCATATTTTAAGTAGGGAGGAGAGTGCAGAAGACCACGTGGAGGTCATTGGAGTGGAGAGAGCACATCGCAGCCTGGGCCCTCGGCGGGAGAAGCAAGTAAGGGATGTGATTGCCTGTCTAAGTAGTTTTTCCATTAAAGAGCGTATCCTGAGCCTGGCCAGGAAGTATGGCCGAATTGCGTGGGAATCTTGTGAGGTGGAGATTTATAAAGACCTCTCCAAAGGGACACTGGAGAGGAGGAGAAGTATGAAGGAGGTGACGGGGTTCCTTCGGGGGAAAGGACTGAGATACCGATGGCTGTTCCCCTTCGGACTTCTGTTGACGGTAAATGGAATATCCCGGAGAGTGAAAGGGGCGGAAGAGGCCTGGAGCGTGTTGTCGGAGTTGGGGTGTGAACATCTCCCACAGAGCAAGGAAGGAGTTCGAGGTGGGGTTGCCAGAGAGGAGCGAGGCAAGGAACAGAGAGCCTCACAGTGGCTGAGAGTGTCCGAGAAAGGGAAGCGGCTTAAAAGACTCTCGCAGGATTCAAGTGGATCCAGCAGTGACTACCTGAACAATGGGGGATGGGTATGGGTAGTAAATTTGAGACGGGATACAAAATGGAGTATGGTGGAGGGGGGGTATATGTGTATGGGGTAAGGCTTCTGTATAAGGTGGATGGCTAAAGGGGGAGGTGGAAGGGTGGGGGAGAGGAATATAAACAAAGGGGAAGGTGGTTTAGATGGGGTGGTGGGGGGATAATTTGGGATGAGATCATGCGTTGGGATTCGGGTCAGGACATGACTCACACGGAAGATATGGAAGGGTGGTGGGGAGGAGAGGGGAGGGGCAGGTGGGAAGGGGGGGTGTGGGGGGGTAGTGAAAGGGGGGAGAAGACAAAACTCAGAAGGGAGGGTTGGGCGGGGAAAGGGGTTACATAAGGTAATGTTGAGGATTGGATCTATAAATGTGAAGGGATTGAACTCACCACACAAGAGGAGGCAATTTTTTAGAGAAATTAAGAAGAATAAGTGGGAGGTGATCTTGGTGCAAGAAACACATTTGAGGGGAGGGGAGGTTGGAAGGTTAAAACACCCAGGATATCCGGAGCAATTTTTTTCATGTGGTAAGGGGGGAGAACGGAAACGGGGGGTAGCTATACTGGTGAAAGGGAGGGCAGGTATTCAGGTGAGGGAATGGTTTAGGGATGAGGAGGGGAGAGTGGTAGGGATAAAAGGGGGGTGGGGGAATGAGGAGATAAACATTGTGTCGGTGTATGCACCGAATGGGGCACAGGGGACCTTTTGGAAAAATACTAGTCAATTGTTGGAGAGGGAAGTACAGGGGAAGTTACTGGTAGGAGGAGATTTTAATGTCACCTTACAAGATGGGTTAGATAGGAATCCTAGAGGGTGGGAGGGGAGGGGGGTCGAGTAGGAAGGGGCTTAAAAAATTGATGGAGCAGCATAACCTGGTGGATGTTTGGAGGAAGAGGAATCCAGGTGGTAGAGAATATACCTTTTTCTCAGCGCCACATAAGTGTTGGAGCAGGATAGATATGATCATGGTGAATGTTGATTGGATGGTGGAGGTAACAGAGGGGGAGATTGTCCCGATTGTATGGTCAGATCATAGCGCAGTAGTGGTGGGGGTTCGCAGCAAGAGACAAGTGGGGACTAAATTCTGGCGGTTGAATGAGAGCCTATTGAAAAATAAGGAGGTGGTGGAGGACATTAGAGGGGCGATAAGGGAATATTTAGAATTTAATGATAATGGGCAAGTGCGAGAGGTAATGGTGTGGGGGGGTTGAAGGCCTATATCAGATGTAGGTTCATCAAATGGGGAGCGCAGTTGAAGAAAGAAAGAGGGCAGAAGGAGGAAGGGTTACGAGAGGAACTGGTGGAAGCAGAAAGGGTGCTGCGGGAAACAGGGACGGAGAGGGCCCAGAAAAACCTGGATAGAATCAGAGGGGAATTACAAACCTTGCAGGTGGATCAGATAGCGTTGGATATGAAGCGGGTGCAACAGATATATTATGAATTTGGAAATAAGGCAGGGAGGTTGTTGGCTCGTAAACTTCGGAAGCACCTGAAGATGAACCGCTCAATCAGTTTCTTACATGAAACAATAAACCAGCCCCAAACTTTGGGGACAGCTGTCAAAGTGCTCGCCGCTAAAATAAGAACAGAAGCGAATAAGAATAAGAATTAATGAACGGAGTGGAAAGGGTAAATGTAGATCGATTGTTTACGTTATCAGAATATAGGAAGACTAGGGGACATGTAATGAAGCTACAGGGTAAACTGTTTAAGACTAATAAAAGAAAATATTTTTTCACTCAACGTGTAATCAAACTCTGGAATTTGTTACCGGAGGATGTAGTAAAGGCTGTTAGTGTAGCTGGGTTTAAAAAAGGTTTGGACAAGTTCCTGGAGGAAAGGTCCATAAACCATTATTAAGAAGGGACCCAGGATATCAATGCTTGACCCAGTACAAGCATTGCGGAACCTGTGTCTTTTGGGGAAACTGCTAGGTACGTATGACCTAGATTGGCCACTGTTGGAAACAGGATACTGGGCTTGATGGACCTTGGTCTGACCCAGTATGGCAGTTCTTATGTTCTTATGTTCAGAAGGGGGCCTCTATGATATATCAAATCAAGCGCCAGGATGGGGTAGTGACGAGGGAGGAGAAGGAGATCCGGGGGAGATTTGAACAATACTATAGAGAGCTATACCGGAGACAAGATGGGGTGAGGCCAGAGCAAATAAGTAGGTATTTGGAGGGATTGGAATTGCCTACGCTAGGGGAGGCAGCGCGGGGTGTGATGGAGGGGGAGGTGACGGGGGAAGAAGTGGGGAAGGTGGTTAAGGGGTTGAAGGGGGAAATCACCGGGTTTAGATGGGCTACCAGGGTCCTTTTATAAATGGTTTTGGGGGGAAATAGGAGATATAATGTTAAAAATATTCAATGGGATGTTAATGGAAGGGGAGAGTTGCTCCCTGATATGTTAACGGCAGGGATTACGATTTTGCCAAAGCCAGGGAAGGACCCATTAGAATGTGGATCGTACAGGCCGATATCCCTGCTTAATGTGGATGTTAAAATTTTGGCCAAGGTGTTGGCGGATCGACTGGCACCCTGAATGCCTGGGTTGATTAAGGAAGACCAGACGGGGTTTATTATGGGGAGGCAGATGGCGGATAACATAAAAAGAGCGATAGAGGTGATTGGGGTAGCGAGGAAGGGGGGGGGGGAGGAATGCATCTTGATGTCTATTGATGCCGAGAAGGCGTTTGACAGGGTGCATTGGGATTTTGTATGGCAGGTGTTAGGGAAGATAGGATGTGGGCCAAATTTTGTAAAGTGGGTGGAAGGTCTTTATAAGGGGCCTAAGGCTCGGGTGAAGGTAAATGGGAGCTATTCTGCGGACTTTGAATTGGAGAGAGGGACACGACATGGGTGTCCTCTGTCGCCGTTGCTGTTTGCCTTGGTGGTGGAGCCGCTGGCGCAGAGGATAAGGGATAGTGGGATGATTAGAGGAGTTCACTCAGGTGGAATGGAACATAAAATTTCTTTATATACAGATGATATCCTGTTATATATCACGAACCCACGGGGGGGCTGCCCGTAATTATGGAGGAGGTGGAGGGGTTTGGGGGGGTTTCGGGCTTTAAGATGAATGTAGGGAAAACAGAAGTATTAAATATATCAGTATCAAGAGGTGAGGAAAGTAGGTTAAAGAAGGAGTACCCGTTCAGGTGGGTTACGAAATCGCTGGGATATTTGGGGGTGCAGATCCCCGGGGGATACGAAGATATCTATCAGGTGAATTATCCCAGGGTGTTAGGGGAGCTGTATAGGGATCTGGATTGCTGGATGAACGCATAAGTCTCCTGGCTAGGGAGGATCGCGGGGGTTAAAATGAATATCTTGCCCCGGATATTGTATCTATTTCAGGCACTACCGGTGAAGGTACCGGACAAGGTGCTGCGGGTTCTACAGCGGAAAGTCTTTCAATATATCTGGAAAAGAAAGCCTCCGAGGATTTCGAGGGAAATTATGTACACGCCTAAAGAGGAAGGGGGGTTAGGGGTGCCAAATTTTAGGGATTATTATAGGGTGGCGCAGCTCCATCATGTGATGGATTGGAGGGGGAGGGGGCAGGTAAAAATGGGCGTCAGGGTGGAACAAACGTATGTGAAGGGGGGGGGAGGTTGGCAGCCTGGATGTGGGCACAGGGGAAAGAGAGGAAGGAATTGGGGACTGGTTCTCCAGCTATGAGACAGGTGGTGGCGGTTTGGGACGAGGTGCGGGCTCAGGGGCTTAAAGGGAAGAGGAGGGGATTTTCTTTAGCAGCCCCGTGGAGGGGGAATAAAGCTTTTAACCCGGGCTGGGAAGGAGGGGTGTATGATGGGTGGGCGGCAAAAGGGTTGGAATGTTTTTTTCAGCTAATGGAGGGGGATGAGCTTCTGAGTTTTGAAGAGGTGAAGGAAAGCTATGGGCTTCAGGAGAAGGATAGGTTTGCCTATGTACAGGTAAAGTCTTATCTCAGAGGGGTCCGAGGTAAAGAAGGATCTGACGGAGGTTGAAGCTCTATGGGTTGGGAAAGGGAGTTCTAGGGGAATGATCTCGGCTCTATATAAAGGGATTAGGAGGGGGGGGAGGAACGAAATTTAATTATATGAGGGAGTGGGAAGCGGATTTAGGGGAGCATTTGGACTATAAAGATTGGAAGGGGATCTCAGACCAGATGAAAAAGTACCCTATATCTAGCAGTATCCAAGAAAATAGTTATAAAATACTGCTCAGATGGTACTATACCCTGGAGAGATTACATAGGATGTATCCTGGAACGTCCTCTGCCTGCTGGCGGGAATGTGGGGAGGAGGGTTCCTTCTGGCATATTTGGTGGGGGTGTGTAAAAATACAGGCATTTTGGATTAGGATACGGGATTGGATAAGGGATAAATTGGGGGAGGAAGTAGAGTTATCACCGGGCCTATTCTTGTTGACCTGGGGGGGCAAGAAACAACGGGGTTGGGGGCATGGGGTAGTGGCATGTCTTTGTGCGGCAAGATGTGCGGTGGCAGCCGCATGGAAACGCAAAGAGGCGCCGGAGTGGGGGAGTTTGAAGGGCGGTTACAACATATAATCCTAATGGAGAGGCTAACGGCGGCGAGGAAAGAGAGAGGGGGTCAGTTTGAAGTACGATGGGGAGAGTTGTGGCAGGTGTTACATCAAGAGGGGAGGTGGGGTGTTAAGGGGGGGAGAGGGGAAGAGCTTGGGCTTAGACAGGGGGGGGAGGGGTAGGGCTAATAAGATAGGGGGACGGGGCTAGAAGCCTGGTGTCATATTATCCCAGGAAGAGACAAAGCATTCTTCCTCATGGGGGGTGGGGCAATACTGGAGGGGTGCTGAGTTGCTGTGAGGGTTTCTTTTATAGGTAGGTTAAAGGGGGTTATTGGAGGGCTGCGGGGAAAGTTGTTGTCAGGCGGGACTACAGTCATATTCTATGTTTTGGTGTGTTTCCAAGTATTTTTTCTTGATGTGTTTAAGGGGGAGGGGAGTGGGGGGGGGGTTGTTCGAAGGGAAGAATTGTGAGGGGTGGTTAAGGAAACGTTGTAAGGTGGGTTTGGTACTTGATGTACGTTCATGTGGATGTTTTTTTTACATGTGAAAAGTTAATAAAAGATATAAATATTAAAAAAAAATGCTTCTCCTAGTTTTTAAAGCTAAACTTGGGTTGGCATCACTGTATACTCATGAGATGCTTCAGCCTTCTGTACCTTCCTAACACACGAAGATTCACTGTGTGTTCCATCTTTGACTTCTGCCTATCTGGTGGAAATTATTCATCGAGCTTATTCAACTGCAGCCCCTTGACTGTGGAATTCTTGATCTAATGAGACAATCAATGAAATTCAGAAGTCCTTGAAGACTTGGCTCCTTCAGAGTTTTTCTGACCACATTCTAATCCTCTTATTAAGCTGCTGTACTATTCTTATATTATTGTATACTATGATGGCATGGTTGCTTGTTGTACACCACTTTAGAGGGGGTCCACAGGACACAGCAAAAAGAACAAAAAGAGAGAGTCTGGTGAGAATTAGCTGGGGGAAATAGAGATAGACTGGAGAGAAAAGGCTGGGGAGAGAGAGACTAGAAGGGGAAAAGAGATAAAGAGGGATAGCGGGAACAGGCTTTGCACTGAGAGGAGGGGTCCAAGAAGAGTGGTGGGGATGAACTGAGAGTCCCTGAACCTTTTGGAGGTTAATAAGGGGTCCACACAAAGGTTGAGAACCTCCACGCTACCAACACAGATTCAGAAAATAAAGCTACATGCTATCACTTGAGTTGTATCCAGTTACGTGGTACTTTACCTATATTTTTTCTGGCGATCACTGGGTCGGATGCTAGCATATCGATCATTTGGAAAGGCTACTAGCACATCCTCCTCCAGCTTGTCATCTTTTTGGTGACTATGGATTTTGATTTGAGTTGCATTTGCCATGGATGCCCGAACAGACCCAATATAGTTTCCTGTCTCATCGGGTGCCACATGAACATAGCACCCCGTGGCATTGGAAATCTCTGGTGTGATACCTGATTCAGTAAATAAACAAATATATACAGTATGCATTTAGATTATACTTTTCAAAGTAAAACATAACAAAGTCAATATTCAATATGCAGTCTATTTAGGCAGTACTACTGAATATAAACATATAGGAAGTAATTTTATAAGGAGTTACGAAAGGTTACGTGCTATCATCGTACATAATGATTTATGGCCATGGCTTTTATGCATCCTCTAGCTAGCTGGTCACTATTTTATTTATTTATTTTGGTTATTAGATTTACTGTACGGCACTTTCAAGCTAAATCACAAGATGAGAACCATTCATCAATTGCACACTTTGCTAGACCAATTAGACTTCAGGGATGTATGCCAGGTAAGCCTAACCTCTATATGGGACTATTGCAACATAACATACCATGGACTTCCACTATCCTACATCCACACATTACAAGCAGCACAGAATGCAGCAGCCAGACTCATCCAACACTCCAAGAAGAGACGACATCACCCCAAAGTTAGCCATGCTTCATTGGCTCCCAATACCCTCTTGCATCAGATACAATGTTCTGCTCACTACATTCAAGATACTCCACAACTCATCAGCAGACATCTTTCAAACACTACTTCAAAAACAACTGGAGAACAGAAGTCAAAGAAAAAATTCTCAGGATCTCCTAAACATGTTGTTAAGAACCACTGAGTCGGTGTCGACTCATGGAGACCCTCTGGATAGTCGTCCTAAATTGTGTTCGGTCTTTAGTCAAGCAGCTTATTGTTGATAGAGTGACACCCATAGCTTCTGTTATTGTATCGATTGCTGGCCTTCCTCTTTTGTGTTGACCTTCTACCTTGCCAAGCATGATGTCTTTCTCTAACGATCTCTCTCTTCGTATGATGTTTATTTATTTATTTATTTTTATTTTATTTTACAGTTTTTATATACCGCGCTTTTTGGTATCAGTGCGGTTTACATATAACAAATTTTCGCATTAGAACAATCCTTTGCTTACAATATAACAGGGTCAGTAACTTGGAATAAAACATGGGAAACTAAATACAAACTATGTACAGAAAGATATTTTACCTCTGGCAATTTGCAGTTCAAGTTGGGATTAAAAATTGGGTGTGCAGAGGGTCTAGTTCGTGTTTAGTAATGACTATGTTGTTGGAATGTCAGAGGCTGTGTGGGTGATTTGCGAGATGAAGGGAGGAGGTGTAGAGTTGGAGCCTAAAAGGTAATGACAGAATAGGTAGTGTTTAAGGACCTTCCTAAATTGAGAGAGGTCTTTTATTGATCGGATATGAGGAGGGAGATTATTCCAGCAAGTTGGAGCGAATAAGGTAAAGGCCCTGTCTCTGGTTGCTTGGTTACATTTAGTGTACTCCTTTGGTACGACGAGGGTATTAGCGGCTGCAGATCTTCTCAGTCTGTTCGTGGGGGTGTTGATAATAAGCGAGGAGAGGGAGGCTGGGGCTATTTGATTAATTGCTTTAAAGGACAGCAGAAGTGCTTTGTAAGTTATTCTGGCTTGCAGGGGTAACCAGTGAAGCTCTGTTAGTATGGGTGTAATGTGGTCCCTACTGGAGGTACCGCAGAGGATGCGGGCTGCTGAGTTCATCGCCAATTGGAGTGGGTTGAGGGTGCTCTTGGGTAGACCATGCAGGATGATGTTAGCGTAGTCAAAATGTGGTGTTACAAGGGCTTGGAAGATTGTTCGGAAGTCATTAGGGGCGAGTAGAGGTCTTAAGGGTTTCAGCGTTCTTAATTTGTAGTAAATGGATTTGACGGTTAGCTTTATGTGATCTTTGAAGGTCAGTTCTTGATCGATGGTGACTCCTAAGTAGCGAATCGATGATTTGCATGGTAGTTCCGCATCTCTCACCTTCAATGTTGCAGGGGGGGAAAATTTCTTATTTCTGGTTACGAATAGGACTTCTGTTTTCTTGAAGTTTATTCGCAGGTTCTGGGTTAGGAGCCAGTCTGTAGTCGCGTTGAAGCAAGCGATTATTGGGGAGAAGTCAGGGGCATTGATTTTTATTGGAGTGAATATCAGTACGTCATCTGCATAGATCAAGCTGGAAGCGTTAAATGTTCTGATGATATCACAGAGTGGTTGCATATATATATTAAATAGAAGAGCTGATAATGAGGATCCTTGGGGTACACCCTGTTGTTGCTGGAAAGGATCAGAGGTTGAGGATCCAATCCGTACCTGTTGCCAGCGGTTAGTTAGGTATGATCTACACCATTCCCAAGCTGATCCTTGAACTCCCTTTTCTTGAAGACGGTGAAGAAGTTGTACATGGTTAACCGAGTCGAAAGCTGCCGAGATGTCGAGGAAGATGAGGATGAACCCGTTTTCAATTTTGTCAATCCCTCTTGATAAAGTGTTGATAAGTAATGTGAGAAGGGTCTCTATGCCATGGGATTCACGGAATCCGTGTTGGCAGGGATCGAGGGGGGCTGAAATATCTATATGCTGCTGCAGTTGGATTTGTACCACCTTCTCGATGATTTTGGCTAGAAGGGGTATACTTGAGATTGGACGATATGAATCAGTTTTCGCTGGGTCGAGTTTATTGTTCTTCAGGAGAGGGCGTATTGAAGTTTGCTTGAGAGATGATGGGAATGATCCAGTTGTGAAGGATAGTTGCATAATGAGGGCAAGTGTGGGGCTCAGTTCAGCACGCATTGCTCTGATCCAGTAGGCAGGACATGGATCATTTGGAGCTGTGGTAGTATTCAATGAAGCAATAAGGTCAGTGATGGATTTCACCGTGGGAGTGACAAAATTTTCTAGAGGCTGAGTGATTGAGATGGGGTTGGGTATATAACTTGGTGTGGAGTTCATGTTAATGGTTTTAGATTGAAGGTGGTTGGCAAAGGGCTGAGGCTGAATTGATACTGTTTGGTTGGATGATGGTGCCTTGGTTAAGGATTTAGCGATGTTAAAGAGGTCTCGTGGTTTGTTTAGTGATCGGAGAAGGGTTTCTGTATGGTGTTCCCTCATCTTTTCAGCTATTTTCTCCCGGTGTTTCTTTAGGGCATTTTCGTAGTCCGTTTGGTCATTTGGAGAACGTGATCTGCGCCATTTTCTCTCCTGTTTTCTTAGATTCTGGAGGGATAGTTGTAGTTCAGTGGAGAACCATGGTTTTGGGCTTCTGCTTTTTAGTGACTTGCTGGAAGCTGGTGGTCTATCCGAAGTGGGTAGTCGTGAAGAGGAGTTCAGGGTGGTGTACCAATTGTTGATGAGCTCATCAAGGTCATTGGATGGTAGACGAAGAGTTGGAAGAGTACGGCTGATGAAGTCATCCTTGTTGAGTATTTTGAAGCGGGCAGTTGATCCTGATGAGACCCTATTTGTCTGTCTTGCTGGGCTATTGTTTTGCTGATGTGTGACTTGGAAGGATAACAAATCATGATCAGACCATGGGACAGGGGTATGAAATACGTTGGAGTTGTAGTATGCTATAGACTGCGGTGCAAAGATGAGGTCTAGGGTGTTACCCTTGAGGTGTGTAGGGGAGCTAACTAGCTGCGAGTAGTTGAGGTCGGCCATGGCATCAAGGAATGTGGTAGAATGGCTATGGTGAAGTGAGGATAGGTTAAAGTCACCCATTAACCAGTTGGATTTGTGTGGGCTTACTGGGTTGCAGGCAAGCTCTATTATACTAGATAAATCTTCTGGGGGTGAGGATGGGGCTCTGTATATGAGATTTAGTATAATATGTTTGTTAGCTATAGTAACTAGGTCCATGTGTGTGGTACTCTTAGAGGAAAGTAGACTAAATTGGAGGTTAGTTCGTGAGAGAATGAGTACTCCACCTCCTCTTCGGTCTGTTCTATGACAAGTGTGTATTGAGTATTCTGGGGGAATGAGTTGGTTTATGAGGACATTGTCAGTGTCTGCTAGCCATGATTCTGTGACCAGTAGGATGTCTAGTTTCAGCTTTGTGATGAGATCTGTAATGGCTGGCCATTTTTTACGTACTGAGCGGGCGTTGATGAGTGCGCAGTTTAAGTTAGTATGTGAGGGAACAGGGTTGGGTTTGGAACTATTAGAAGTGTTAAGTGAGATATAGCAGATGAGAGTGCCTAATATGGTGTGGATGTGGGGTTGAGTGATGGTAGGAGGAATGATATCTTCTTCCTGGTCCATACAATATGGGGATCTTGTGTGAGGTGGGAGAGAATGCTGTTGTATTTTGAGTGGTGTTGGTTAACAGATAGATGCTAATTAACGCAAATAGAGAGAGAGCCATGGTTACAGCAATGGGAGGATACAATGTAGCGTAATATGGTTCAGTAGAAACAGTAAGTACAGATTACCAGTAGATACAGATTAACTGGTTAGGATACTGAGTGGTGGTAATAGGCAAACAGTAGGATAATAGCAAGGCCTATCTAGTAGGAACAGTGTACTCTATTATCAAGATACAGTAACAAAGCTACTACAAAGGAGATCTGTTTGTAACAGAGTAGCAAGGTTGGCAATTCTATCTAGAATTCAGGTCTACTGTCACTTTACAGATGTAATAGAAGTGGATTACCTAGGATAGTTGTTAGGGTAATTCCGAGTCTTAGGTTGTTATTCTGCTGTTTTCCTGGCGCAGGAGACTGGATCTATTGTAGATGAGAGTTCTGGATTGCACTCGTGGATTTGCTGACGTGCCACTGCCTAAGGGCCACGCCAAAGGGCCCTCTGGCGAGGCCCTCAGGCGCGGGCCCGCCAGGCGCGGGCGCGCCCGATAGCGCTGTTCTTTTATTGTCGGGGAGTGCTGCCCCGATTGGATAGCACCTCAGGGGAAGATGGCTGCTGTTCCCGCCGGTAATGTCCCGCTGGAGGCTCGATCCCCCTGCCTGGGGAGAGCCGAAGGAGGTGAAGAGGCTGGCTGATGATCGCGCCCGATAGCGCTGTTCTTTTATTGTCGGGGAGTGCTGCCCCGATTGGATAGCACCTCAGGGGAAGATGGCTGCTGTTCCCGCCGGTAATGTCCCGCTGGAGGCTCGATCCCCCTGCCTGGGGAGAGCCGAAGGAGGTGAAGAGGCTGGCTGATGATCGCGCCCGATAGCGCTGTTCTTTTATTGTCGGGGAGTGCTGCCCCGATTGGATAGCACCTCAGGGGAAGATGGCTGCTGTTCCCGCCGGTAATGTCCCGCTGGAGGCTCGATCCCCCTGCCTGGGGAGAGCCGAAGGAGGTGAAGAGGCTGGCTGATGATCGCGCCCGATAGCGCTGTTCTTTTATTGTCGGGGAGTGCTGCCCCGATTGGATAGCACCTCAGGGGAAGATGGCTGCTGTTCCCGCCGGTAATGTCCCGCTGGAGGCTCGATCCCCCTGCCTGGGGAGAGCCGAAGGAGGTGAAGAGGCTGGCTGATGATCGCGCCCGATAGCGCTGTTCTTTTATTGTCGGGGAGTGCTGCCCCGATTGGATAGCACCTCAGGGGAAGATGGCTGCTGTTCCCGCCGGTAATGTCCCGCTGGAGGCTCGATCCCCCTGCCTGGGGAGAGCCGAAGGAGGTGAAGAGGCTGGCTGATGATCGCGCCCGATAGCGCTGTTCTTTTATTGTCGGGGAGTGCTGCCCCGATTGGATAGCACCTCAGGGGAAGATGGCTGCTGTTCCCGCCGGTAATGTCCTGCTGGAGGCTCGATCCCCCTGCCTGGGGAGAGCCGAAGGAGGTGAAGAGGCTGGCTGATGATCGCGCCCGATAGCGCTGTTCTTTTATTGTCGGGGAGTGCTGCCCCGATTGGATAGCACCTCAGGGGAAGATGGCTGCTGTTCCCGCCGGTAATGTCCCGCTGGAGGCTCGATCCCCCTGCCTGGGGAGAGCCGAAGGAGGTGAAGAGGCTGTTCAAAGATTGTTGATGATGTGTCCAAAGTATGAAAGTCGAAGTCTTGTCATCTGAGCTTCTAAAGAAAGCTTAGGCTTGATCTCCTCTAGTACTGACTGGTTTGTTCTTCAGGCAGTCCATAGTATACACAATATTTGTCGCCAGCACTATAATTCAAAGGCGTCAATTTTCTTCCTGTCTGTCTTTTTCACTGTCCAACTTTCGCATCCATATGACATTATTGAAAATACAATGGCTTGAACAAGTCAAATCTTTGTATGGAAAGAGACATCTCTGCTCTTGAGAATCTTGTCTAGGTCCAAGAGCAATGCATTGTCGAATTTCTTCACTGCTTGTTGTTTCTTTACTGATAGTTGATCCGAGGTTAAAGATGTCAACTATTTCAATTTCTTCTCCATCAACGATGAACTTATTGATTTTGCCAGTTGTCAGGGTCTTTATCTTATTTACCTTAAGGTGCAGGCCCATTTTAAGACTATCTTCCTTAATCTTGGGAAGTGAATGTTTCAAATTGTCTTCACTTTCAGCCAGTAATGTGGTATCATCAGCATAGAAAAGATTGTTGATGAGTCTTACACCAATCTTCATACTTCGGTTGTCTTCATACAGTCCTGCTTCTCTGATTACATTACTCCTAAAACTCAAATGCAACCAGTCCACATCAAAAAGGGCCTTCTCTCTATATGTACCTGCAGAATGGAATTCTCTACTGGGTGAAATACGCTCATCCAACACACTCGCCAAGTTTTGATGCAAATTAAAGACTCTCCTGTTCACAGAGCATTATAACCCATATACCTAAACCTTAACTAGCTTGGTTCCCACACTGTAGGTCCTTTACTTACCATAACACTGGTCAACAAATTTTTTACAAAAGTCATGTTACTGAAATAAAAATAGTTATTTCTTATCAATTTTTATATGCTGAACACGAATATGACAGTGAAATTGCAAAGTTGGCTCTAGATTTTTTGGAATTCAAAGTGGCCTGGGACAGACACAGTGGATCACTTTACAGCAACAAGATTAAATCTAAATAAACTAAACCATCTAATTTCTCAACAAATAGGGGGTGTCCTACATGGAGCAATGGGGGGAGGAGCGGTGGGTTCACCCCTAAACAAACAAAGAAACAAAGATATGGGGAGGGGTGTACCTGCTCCTGGTGGGTGCACCACTAAGCAAAGACTTGGGTAGGGGTGCACCTACTCTCTAAAAGACATGGGAAGGGGTGTACCTACTCCTGCCATACTGCTGAGCAGACTAGATGGACCACGCTGGTCTTTATCTGCCGTCATTTACTATGTTACTATGTTACAAGAATTAATGTTTACATCACGAAATGCATGTCAATAGTAAATATAATAGGCCTTTGGTTAATACCTGTAAAAAAACAAGTCATAGACTACTTCTTAGATTTTTTCGCCTGTCTCTTGTACAGCTGTTCGGGAGCTTCTCTGGGGAGTGTCCAGCAGTAGTCAGCCAGCATTGTAGTGGACCATTTTCCCTGGTATCTTTGCTCCATCGTTGCGATATCCTGGTGAAAACGTTCGTCCTGTTCATCACTAACCATACCACAGTTGTCAGGAAAGAAATTGAGATGGGAATAAAGGAAATGGATCTTTAGAGATATATTGCAGCCAAGTTTCTGATACTGCATCAGCATGTCTTCTACTAGTTCCTTGTAGTTTTCTGCCCTAACATTCCCGAGAAAGTTTGTTGATACTAGGCGAAAAGCATTCCATGTTTGTTTCGCATCACCCTGCAGCAAGTTGTTGAACCGGTCATCTTTGAAGAGCTCTCGAATCTGAGGACCCACAAAAACTCCCTCTTTAATCTTTGCTTCGCTGAGTCGAGGGAATTTTTCATGCAGGTATCGGAAAGCTGGCAAAGTGCGGTCCATGGTTTTCACAAAGTTTTTCATCAAACCTAGTCTGATATGGAGGGGTGGTAGCAGGATTTTATGAGCCTCAACCAAAGCTGGATGCTGGATATTCTTCTCTCCAACTGTTACATTTTGTCTGCGATTCCATTCCTTCCGCAAGTAGTGCCAATCCCTTGCTCGGCTATCCCATTCACATAAGAAACACATGTATTTTATATATCCCTGCTGCAGTCCCATTAAAAGGGCAACTACCTTCAAGTCACCACAGAGGTGCCAGCTGTACTTGTTATAGTTAATGGAAGTCAGTAGATGCTTTAAGTTATCGTATGTCTCTTTCATGTGGACGGCATGCGCTGCTGGAATAGATGGAAGACAATTTCCATTGTTCAAAAGCACAGCCTTCAGACTCAGTTTCGAAGAGTCTATAAATAGTCTCCAGTCTTGTGGGTCATGAGTGATTTTTAAGGCATTTATGAGGCTTTCAATATCGGAACAGAATACCAGATTACTCTCCTTTCTGACTGCGTATAGTACACCGCTGACATCAGATGGCTTCAGCAGCCGTCTGGCAGTAGTATTGCATTGCATCAGAAAATGATGCAATCAACTCTGGATGATGTGTGCATGCTGGTATTATGCAATGTGATGCAATATTACATCATTCAAGGCTTATTTGGGATGTTGTTGATGTCCTACTGGATAAATTTACACGTTGTAAATCTATTGTTCCTTGTAAGCCTTTTAACACTCATGTTAATAGTACAGATTTGTTATTTGTAAACTTTTTAATCTATTGTTCCTTGTAAACCGTTTAACACGTTAATGGTACAATTTTGTTACCTGTAAACCAGTATAACTAACAGATACAGTGGTATAAAAATGTTTATAAATAAATAAATCTAAGCAAGGCAGTTTACAGAGATAATATCCAAGAAAGCATAGAGAAAAGAAAAGGTTCAGACAGGCTGGCTCTTCTGATCATCAACCATCCTGATTCGACCATGCAAATCTCCAAAGATCTGGGTAAAAAATGGGTTTTCAGAGTGGTTTTATATCTGAATAGATTTGTTTTCCCTCTCAATCTAGGGGTAGAGAATTAAGGGGGAATAAGGACATTAACCCCCTTAATCCCTCCTGTAAAAGGCTGGTCAAAAAGCACACCTTTTAAAAATCTACACATGTCAGAGAGCAGATGTAAATTCCAATGTACACAATTTTGGCCATACACTTGCATTCCCTATCTGAAATGGCAACTACATGTACAGATTTTTGTCCCACCCTAGCTGATCCCTAACCATGACCCTGACATGCGCCCTTGAGCCTTCTACATAGTAATGGCATTCACGTGGAAACTGATCCCTTTCTAAAATCTCCACTTACAAATGAATGCCATTTACACATGTATACAATGTGAATAAGGCTTATAAAATAACCCCTGTAAATTAGAACATTCAAATTAGATGTTTTGCCTGCCCTTTGTGTGAGCCACTAAGATGTTTTGCCTGCCCTTTGTGTGAGCCACTAAGATGTTTTGCCTGCCCTTTGTATGAGCCACTTAGATCAGTGGTTCTCAATCTTTTTTGTACCGTGACTCCTTTTACCATTGGTCAACTTGTGGTGACCCCCAATGATAAAATCAAATGCGTCTCTCTTCCTTTACTGTTAATACATTGTCGCTGTAATCATTTGTTGAAATATTAATATATTATAGGCCTTTGCAATATGTTTTATTTATAAAATTTACTTATTTAAACCACAATAATTAATCACAATAACAAGTAACAATATTTGATTTCAAAATTATGATGATTTTGTAGTCAAATCAATAATATGAAATAAAATTCTTTTTTCTACCTTTGTTGTCTGACCAATTTATTCTCTGATCATGCTGGTCCCAATCGGAGGCTTCTGCTTTCCTGTCTTCTCTTAGCTCTCTTTCTGTGGTCTATGGTCCATCTGCCATTTCTTATCTCTTCTTTCGTTTTCTTCACTTCTTTCCATCAGCCTATTTCCAGTCCCAGTAACCATCCCCACCCAGTATCAGCCCCTTTCCAGTCCTCACTTCTCAGTACCTTCCAATGTCAACTTGCATTCCCATGACTGCCACTGGTGTCCATTCCCTTCCAGTCCCCCTCCTTCCCCACTGAGCAGTCCCTTCTAGTAGAAATACCATGGCAGCCCCTCTCAGATCCACTCTCTTCCAGTTCCATTCTCCCATCCCCTCGTATCAGCCCATTTGTAGCCTTTGCCCCTAGTTTTCTTCCAGGGCCAGGAGCTCTATCCTCCCCTCCCCACAATCAGCCCATTCCCAGTCGAAGCCCCCCAATCAGCTTACTTCCAGTGCTAGTCCCCCCTCAACCCCATTACCAGTGCTAGTCTCCCCTAATCAGCCCCAGTCCTATCCCCCCATCAGCTCATTACCAGTCCTAGCCTCCCCTAATCAGCTCATTTCCAGTGCTAGTCCCTCCTCAACCCCATTACCAGTGCTAGCCTCCCCTAATCAGCTCATTTCCAGTGCTAGTCCCTTCTCAACCCCATTACCAGTGCTAGGCTCCCCTAATCAGCCCATTACCAGCCCCCCCCCATCAGCCCCCTCCCATCAGCCCATTTCCACTCCTACCTCCCCGATCAGCTCATTTCCAGTGCTAGTCCCCCATCAGTCCATTACCAGTCCTACTCCCCTATCAGCACATTACCAGTCCCAACCCCCCCTTGATCAGTCCATTCCCAGTCCTAGCCTTCCCTAATCAACCTATTACCAGTCCTATCCCCCCATCTGCCCATTATAATCCTAACCCGCACTGTCTCTCCCCTCTGTCCAGCATTTATTGCCCGTCTGTACAGTATGTCCCCCTGTCTCTTCCCTTTGTCCATGTCAGTCCCCCTCCCTCCCTCCATCCATCCATCCATCCTTGTCAGCCCCCTCCCTCCATGTCAGCCCCCATCCCTCCATCCATCCATCATCAGCCACCCCTCCCTCCCTCCCTCTCTCCATGTCAGCCCTCCCATCCCTCCTTCCCTCCCTCCTTCCCTCCATCCGTCAGCCCCCCTCTCACCATGTCATCCCTCCCTCCCTCCCTCCATGTCAGCCCCCGTCTATATTAGCCCCCTCCCTCAATGTCAGCCCCCCTCCCTCCATCCATCAATGTCAGCCCTCCCCTCCCTCACGACAGCCCTCCCTCTCCATGTCAGCCCCCCTGTCCATGTCAGACCCCTCCCTCCATTCATCCATCCATCCCTCCAACCCCGTTGCAGGTTCCCTGCCCCCTCCTCCCCTCTCCCTGTCTGCCTGCTGTTCTTCTACAGCCGCGGCTCCCTGTCTCTTAGGGAACCGCGGCTATACCTGTAAAATCGTTGTGGAGCCTTCACGTCTCTCGACGGGCTCCGTGCAGCATTGTCCCGCCTCCAAAGGAAGTGGTAAACAACTTCCTTTGGAGGCGGGACAATGCTGCACGCAGCCCGTCAAGAGACAGGAAGGCTCTGCAATGGTTTTACTGGCACAGCCGCGATTCCCTAAGAGGCAGGGAGCCGCGGCTGCATTAGAAGGGACTGGGAGGCGGTGAGTTTGTCTCTGCCGAGAAGCGGACTCGGCAGTGGCAGCAACTTGGGTGCTTTTTTCTTTTGTTAACGGCGGAGTGAGGTGTGCCTGTGGCGACCCCTGTGGGGTCACGACCCATAAGTTGAGAACCGCTGCCTTAGATAGTCAGAGGGTAATTCTATAAGAAACCGTGGAGATTTATATACCATTTACATGCATAAATCACAATATGTTTGTGATTTACCAGCATAAGGGAACACTTATATGCACAAATTATGCAGGCGTGATCTAGTAAGTATATGCGCAGAGCCCACTGCATCCACTTATTTATTTATTTATGTAAGGTTTTTCTATACCGCACTCTTTAAAATTAGCTTGGTTTACAATTAGAACAAATTTGTACAGTGCAGGCGGTGTCCGCCCTGTACTTAAAAGGAACAGGGTTTACAACGTGGTTAACTGGGGTAACTATGTACAGGCTACTTAGTAGCAGGCTACTCGGTTAAATAACTATATACAGGCAAAACAGTGTGGGAATGCACATGGGTGGAGTTTGGGTGGAGCATGCACTTGTGTACATAAGTTATAGAATATGCAAAACAGTTACCAAATCCGCACAGAATAGGTGCAATTCATGCGCATAAAAACACATATTAGGAACATAGAAACATGACGACAGAAAAAGTCCACATGGCCTTTCTAATCTGCCCTTCCATATCACCCACTGCAACAGTCCCCTTTTTTCCTTTAGAGATCCTCTGTGTTTGTCCCATGCTTCTTTGAATAAATTTAATTTAATTTACAGTTTTTTTATACCGCTTTATCATTTTAATCAAAGCGGTTTACATTGTAACTTTAAACTTGGTAAAGCATAGTTACTCACCTGTAACAGGTGATCTCCGGGAACAGCAGGAATTTAGTCTTCACATATGGGTATTGTCGGTACCGACGGAGCCTGCGCGGGAACGCTCCCCAGCATCCAAAAGGAAAGCTTTTGGGAGCATCCCACAGCACCTGCGTGCTTGCCTTCCCACCTTTCCCAACTGTCCCTCTCCAGTTGAGTTTAAAGCTGAGACAAAGAGAGAGGGAAAGAGAGAGATAGAGAGATACAACTCCTAGGAGAGGTGGGTGGGTTGTGAAGACTAAATTCCTGCTGTTCCCGGAGATCACCTGTTACAGGTGAGTAACTATGCTATCTCCAGGAACAAGCAGGAATGTAGTCTTCACATATGGGGACTCCCTAGCTGCAGATGCCAGGGAGAAACCCCAGAGGTTGTGTGCCCTTGAGAAAGGGCTCCACTTCCCCCCATGGATCTCTGGCATCCTACCAGGGATGGTGGGTAGGAGCTGATTAAGTATGGAATAGGTGTTGAAGAACAGCCTGACCAAACAAGGCATCCCGGCGGGAGTCCTTGTCTAACCAGTAATGGGCTGTGAAGGTATGAACCGAGGCCCAAGTAGCTGCTCGACAGATGTCGTCGATAGACACAGAGTGAAGATGAGCCATTGAGGCTGCCATGGCTCTCACATTGTGAGCTGTGACATGGCCTTCAAGAGGAAGGTTCTTACTCTCATAGGCAAAAGAAATACACAGTGCAATCCAGCTGGACAGTGTTCTTTTGGAGACTGGAAGTCCCAAATGACCAGGATCAAAAGCAACAAAGAGTTCAGAGGACTTTCTATGTTGCTGTGTCCTTTGCAAGTAAGAGGCCAAAGCCCTTTTACAGTCCAAAGTATGAAGATTCCTTTCTGCATTTGAGGCGTGAGGCCATGGGAAAAATACAGGAAGGTAAACCGCTTGGTTTAAATGAAAAGGTGATACCACCTTTGGCATAAAGTGTGGATGAGTCCTAAGGACTACCTTATTATGATGGAACCTTGTATAAGGAGGATCAGCCACTAACGCTTGCAATTCACTGATGCGACGTGCTGATGTGATTGCAATAAGAAAGATGACCTTCCAGGAAAGGAATTTCAAAGAGGTAGTGGCTAATGGTTCAAAAGGTGGCTTCATGAGCTGCCCAAGAACCAGATTTAAGTCCCATGCCACCGGTGGTGGCTTAATGGGAGGCTTAGTTAAAAGACGGCCTCTCATAAATCTCGCTATGAGAGGATGACAGGAAATAGGTTGTACATTTAGAGGCTTGAAAGAAGCTGCAATAGCACTCAAATGAACTCTCACTGAATTGGTCTTAAGCCCTGTATTAGACTAATGTAGGAGATACTCCAGTAATGATTCAAGAGGTATCGCAAGAGGGTCAAGACCCTTCTGCGAGCACCATATGGTAAACCTTTTCCACTTAAAAGCATAAGAGCATCTTGTGGAAGGTTTCCTGGAAGCATAAAGGATATCCTTTATCTGCTGAGAAAGGTTAAGACCATGAAGTTCTAGGCTTTCAGCAACCAGGCCCTGAGATGGAGAGACAGGGGATTGGGATACCACAGCATCCCGTCCTCCTGAGAAAGGAAATCTGGAGCAGATCCTAACTCCAGAGGCAGAGCTTGAGAGAAATGCAGGGTTGAAGATTGGCGGATCGCCAATGTAACACCAATTTTTAAAAAGGGTTCCAGGGGTGAACCGGGAAACTACAGACCGGTGAGCCTCACGTCAGTACCGGGAAAAATGGTAGAAACCATCAAAAAGAATAAAATTACTCAGCATGTAGATAGTCCTGGCCTAATGGGAGACAGCCAACATGGCTTTAGACAAGGAAGATCTTGTCTTACTAATCTGTTATGTTTTTTTTGAAAGTGTGAATAAACAGGTGGACAAAGGTGAGTCAGTTGAAATAGTGTATCTGGACTTTCAGAAAGCCTTTGACAAGGTCCCTCATCAGAGACTTTTGGCAAAACTAAAGAGTCATGGGATAGGAGGCAGTGTACTACTGTGGATCAGGAACTGGTTAAAAGATAGAAAGCAGAGGGTTGGGCTAAATGGCCAATTTTCCCAATGGAGAAAGGTGAATAGTGGTGTACCCCAGGGATCTCTGCTGGGTCTGCTGCTTTTTGACATATTCATAAATGACCTGGAAAGTGGAATAACGAGTGAGGTTATCAAATTTGCAGATGACACAAAACTATTTAAAGTTGTTAAAACCCAAGAGGATTGTGGAAATTTGCAAGAGGATCTTGATAAATTGGAAGACTGGGCATCAAAATGGCAGATGAAATTTAATGTGGACAAGTGCAAAGTTATGCACCTAGGGAAGAACAACCCAAACTATGGTTACACGATGCAAGGTTCCACATTAGGAACCACCACCCAGGAAAAAGATTTAGGCATCATTGTGGATAACATGTTAAAACCCTCGGCCCAGTGTGCAGCGGCAGCCAAGAGAGCAAACAGAATGCTAGGTATCATAAGGAAAGGAATGGAAAATAAAACAAAAGATATTATAATGCCTCTATACCGTTCCATGGTGAGACCACACCTTGAATATTGTGTGCAATTCTGGTCACCGTATCTTAAAAAGGATATAGCGTTATTAGAAAAGGTTCAGAGAAGAGCCATCAAAATGGTAAAGGGGATGGAAGGATACTCCAATGAAGAAAGGCTAAAAAGGTTAAGGCTCTTTAACCTGACTCGGAAGCTCCCCTGGACCCCTCACAACATGGTTTTAGAGAAGAACATGGTGTTGACACCCTTCTCACAACCCTATTCAATAACCTAATCATAAGCATCGACAATATCCATCAAGGGTTCATTCTCATTTTTCTCGACATAGCTGCTGTATTTGATTCAGTAAACCATAATACTCTCCTACAGCGCCTCAAAGATAAGGGTATTCAAGGTCTAGCCCTGAACTGGTGCAAATCTTACCTATCCGATAGACAGCAGCAAGTTAGAACAGGAGAAGCAACATCTGATTCATTCCCACTTAAACAAGGTGTCCCTCAGGGATCCTCCTTGTCTGCATTAATGTTCAATATATATATGCAGCCAATCTGTGATTTAATACGTACCTTCAACATTCAATGTCTAGCATATGCCGATGACATCTTGTTATATGCTCCTTTCAAAGTAAAACAACCAGATTTTACATCAATAGTTTCTTGCTTCGAAGAGGTATCAAATTGGCTTCTCAAACAGAATCTACGTATAAATTATAACAAAACAGACGTCCTATTCGTAACAAGGAATCCTACTTTCATACCCCCTGCCTCATTGCAAGTAAACAACATTGAACTGAAAGCACAACCCACGATCCGATACTTAGGGATTACCTTAGATCAGCAGCTTGATATGTCAGCTCACATCAAGAAAACAAAAAACTCAATTTACCAAAAGATTTGATCCCTACGTAATCTCCGACCTCTCCTTGATTACTCTGACTTCCGCACTATCTTCCAAGCTCTGGTACTACCACACTTGGATTTTGCTAATATCATACTACATGGTCTCCCACAATCTACTCTAAATCCCCTCCGGCTAGCCATGAATTCAGCTGCGAGAATTCTCGTAGGTGCTCCACGATCAGAACACATAACTCCAATACTGAAGAGTTTACACTGGCTACCCCTCCAGGCCAGAACCCTATATAAAACCCTGGTCATGACTTTTAAAGCTGTCAAGAACCCATCCCTATCACCCATCAGCAATATGATACATGTCACTCCATCAAACAGATCCAGGAGACCTGCTGCATTGAACTCCATCAACCTACCAAAAATCCTTACCAAATGCTCTAAAACAACAGCCTCCAGAGCCTTCTCACTGTTTGCGCCCAGAGCCTGGAATGCCCTCCCACCCGAAATCAGATCCATCCCTAGCCTCACGACATTCAGAAAGGTCTTAAAATATCATCTGTTCCTAATATACTACCCTGAAGCAACCCCAAATGAACATAGCCCTTATTCTGTTCTTTCCCATTTAACCCCGGTAGAAAATGGCTAATCTTGTTGATCCATACTTGCACACTCTACCCATACTGTTTTTATACTTTACTGTAATTTTATCTGTTATCTACCATGTAGTTACTCAAAATTGCCATGTACATAGTTAACCCTATTCACATCCAAGTTTTTTGTATATAGTTAACCCTGTTACTTCCTAGTTTTTGTACCCTGTTCAATGTAAAAAACCAATGCAGACTGTACCATTGTGTTTAAATTTGTTCATTTGTAAACCGCACTGATTAAAAGAGCGCGGTATATAAGAAATAAAAATAAATAAATAAATAACCTGGAAAAGAGACGGCTGAGGGGAGATATGATAGAAGTCTATAAATTAATGAACGGAGTGGAATGGGTAGACGCAGATCAACTGTTTACGTTATCAGAATATAGAAAGACTAGGGGACATGCAATGAAGCTACAGGGTAAACTATTTAAGACTAATAAAAGAAAATATTTTTTCACAACGTGTAAGAAAACTCTGGAATTTGTTACCGGAGGATGTAGTAAAGGCTGTTAGTGTAGCTGGGTTTAAAAAAGGTTTGGACAAGTTCCTGGAGGAAAGGTCCATATACCATTATTAAGAAGGGACCCAGGATATCAATGCTTGACCTAGTACAAGCATTGCAGAACCTGTGTCTTTTGGGGAAACTGCTAGGTACGTATGACCTAGATTGGCCACTGTTGGAAACAGGATACTGGGCTTGATGGACCTTGGTCTGACCCAGTATGGCATATCTTATGTTCTTAGCAGAGGGTACCACATTTGCCGTGGCCAGTGTGGAACTATGAGAATCATATGACCTCTGTCTCTCTGAAGCTTGAACAGGTTTTTGGGAATTAGGGGAATGTGTGGAAAGGCATACAGGAAGTCCTGGCCTCAATGGAGAAGGGAAGCATCCCTGGCCTGACAACCCTGAGCCGGAATTCTTGAACAGAACTGGGGAAGTTTGGCATTCCACGGACTTGCAAAGAGGTCTATGTCCGGGGTTCCCCAAATTTGAAAACTTTTGGCCACTTGGTCTGCATGGAGAGACCATTCGTGTGGAAACAGAACTCGACTGAGTCTGTCTGCCCAAGAGTTCTGAATGCCTGGAAGATAAACCGCAAAGAGATTAATCTGATGCTCTCTGGCGAGGGCCCATAGTCGCAAAGCTTCGTTGCAGAGCGACAGAGAGCCTGTTCCGCCCTGCTTGTTCACATAGAACATGGCTACCTGATTGTCCGTTTGAACTAGGACTGTCTTGTAGCTGAGCTGGGTGTGGAATACTCGAAGAGCAAGGAATATTGCTCTGAGTTCCAGGAGATTGATGTGTAGATAGGTCTCCTGTGGAGTCCAGGTACCCTGGGTAGAGAGGCCTTGCAGGTGGGCTCCCCAACCCACCTGTGAGGCATCTATTGTCAGAGTGACTTGGGGTGGGGGTTGTTGGAAAGGGGACCCCACCAAAAGGTTTTGGGTGATTGCCACCATTGGAGAGACAAAATAAGACGATCTGAGTTTGTTATTTTGTCTGACAGGCAACTTGATGCCCGAGTCCATTGAGTGGCTAAAGTCCACTGGGCTGCCCTCATATGGAGGCGAGCATAAGGAACCACATGCACGGTGGATGCCATGTGGTCTAGCAATTGTAACATTTCCCGAGCAGTGAGGTGAGGCTTTAGCACTGCTTGAGAAGCTAACTGCACAATGCGAAGGCAGGGGGGCTGTGGAAGATAGGCCCTTGTCTGTCTGGTATCCAGAAGAGCTCCTATAAACTCTAGGGATTGAGTGGGAGAAAGGTTGGATTTTGGGAAGTTTATGACAAGTCCCAAATACTGAAGGACGCGCATTGTGCGAGAGAGAGAAATCCTGGCCTCTGGCTCTGAAAGGGCTCGAATGAGCCAGTCGTCTAAGTAAGGGAAGACGAATATTCCCAGGGTGCAAAGAAATGCTGCCACCACAGCCATGCATTTTATAAGCACCCTTGGTGCAGAGGCCAGGCCAAAAGGAAGAACCCTGTATTGGTATGCTTCCCTTGAAATAGAAAGCGAAGGAACTTTCGATGAGTTGGATGGATGAGAACATGAGTGTACGCATCCTTGAGATCTAGAGAACAAAGCCAATTCTGACTCTGAAGGTATGGCAGCAGAGTTCCTAGAGAAATCATTTTGAACTTCTCTTTGAACAGGAATTTGTTCAATTCTCTGAGGTCCAAAATGGGTCTGTGTCCTCCTGTTTTCTTTGGAATAAGGAAATAGGGGGAGTAGATCCCTGTACCCTGTTGGAGAATGGGTACCTCTTCTATTGCCCCCCTGGGAAAGAAGCAAAGTGACCTCTTGACCTAACTGGGCGTTGAGAGAGATCTGAGAATTGAACTGTCCTACCATTGTAGGAGGGGGCAAGCTGAGGAAATGAAGCTTGTACCCCTCTCTCACAATGGACAGTCCAATTTTCTGCTGTTATCTTCCCCCATCTGGGGGCAAAATGACATAACCTTCCTGGAATGGTGGAAGGCAAAGTTCTCTAGATAGGAGTCAAAGCCCCTGTGGAGGCTGAGTCTGCTGAGCCGGTTGAGACTTAGCAGCTTTTGTTTTTCTTTGCCTAGGTTGTTGCTGCTGTCCCTTTTGGGTACAAGACTGAACCATGGTCAATTCAATAGAGCAAAATATCTGTTGAGCTACACATATACAATAATGCCCCAATATTATCACCAGAACTTTCGTTTTATACACGTTCCCATGCAATACAAACTGATTTTAATCAGTATTGTTTAAGGCAACGGGTCTCAGACTTCTAGGAGCTACGGTCTTCATTTGGCATCGACCAAATGCTCTAGTTTGCATCAATGACCCTTACTGTTGCTTAATGATTAAGTTGTAACTTTAAAAAGCAGCTGATAACTTTGAAAAGGAAAAGGATATGTGCTTATCGTAAATATGCCCAACGCCAGTCTCAGCGCTGCTACGTTTCACTGCCAAGCTGTTTCGTCAGGGGCTTAATTCCTTAAACGCATCCTCTCTCCAGTTCTTCAAAATTTCAATCGCTTCTTCAGATGTTTCCAAATTCTTAACTCTATAGAAAGGGAATCACATGCTAGTTCTGTGTTCTTTCAGATTAAATGTCTATATCAGTTATGCAACAATATACTCAAAGGAGTTTTACCATAAACTTGACTTCGGGTTTCCTTCAGCGTCAAACCGTTACTTCGTACAACGCTGCGCATGCGAACTGCCTATGGGGTGGGCTTTATATCAACTTCTGACTTTCTGTTGTTAAATATGATGTCTGGAGATTAGACACATAGATTCCAATCTATCTGTGTATCTATCTGCTTTTTAAAGTTACAACTTAATCATTAAGCAACTATAAGGGTCATTGATGCAAACTACAGCATTTGGTCGATGCCAAATGAAGACCGTAGCTCTTAGAAGTCTGAGACCCGTTGCCTTAAACAATACTGATTAAAATCAGTTTGTATTGCATGGGAACGTGTATAAAACGAAAGTTCTGGTGATAATATTGGGGCATTATTGTATATGTGTCCCTTTTGGGCAGACTAATCTAAACAATGCCCCTGCTGGGTATAGGAGGGGTAAAACTTCTTCTTCTTACTGAAGAATGGTTTCTTGTAGGATTTTTTCCTTGCAGGATCAGCTGTAGATTTAGACAATCTATCCAAGGTGATATTGTCAGCATCTATCTCATTAGCTTTTTCCTGCCAATTCTTGCCAAAGAGATTCTCTCCTGTGCAAGGAATATTCCCCAATTTATCCTGTACCCAAAGTTCCAAGTCAGATGCCTGGAGCCAGGCAATCCTACGTGCCCCTATGGCAATAGCAGAGGTTCTGCTTATGCACTCAAAGCCGTCAAAGGCTGCACGATTTACAAACTTGGAAACATCCTGAGCATGTTTGACAAGGGCAAGGTAATCCTGCCTCTTATCATCAGGAAGGAGAGGGCTAATAAGCTCTAAATCTCCCGTGACCTCCTTAAGGAACATTCCCATATATAATATATAGGAACTGATCCTAGCAGAAAGCATGGAAGCCTGGAAGGTTCGACGTCCAAAGGCGTCAAGAGTCCTACACTCACGTCCTGGAGAATTAGATGCATATCTTTTTGCACTCTTGATCCTTCTCATAGCTGATTCCACCACCATGGAATGGTGTGGTAGCTGAGTCTTCTGAAACCCAGGACAAGGAGGAACTCGATACATGAGAGTGAGGACATGTGGTCAGAGGTGTTTTCCCACATCCTTAACATAAGATCATGCAAGATCATGATCGGGTCCGAGGCAGCGGAGGCAGCAGTCGTGTGTGTCGGTAAGAGACATAAGTTTCTTACACCGATCACACTTTTTAAACCCGCTGGCAGCCATCGGGGGAAAAAGGGCCCCTGCGAGGTCAAAAGACAGGGCTGCCAGTGAAAAAAGAAAAATGGCGCGAACGCTAGTCACGAAGGACAAAAACCGAAAAAAGAAAGAACGGACTCGATACCGGCGTATCGGGTCCGGGCAGGAAAAGGATCCGGCGTCGAACCGAGAAAAGAATATTAAATAAAATCAACTTTTTCAGCGGCGATCACAAACAACGTCTGTAGGGCTCCGCGGAAAAAAGAAGACTGAGCAAGATGGCATCCTTGGGCGGGAAGGGGACCACGCATGCGCGCTGCAATTCCCAAAGGCTTTCTTTGAAAGCTGGGGAAATTGCTCCGCGAGGGCTTCGTCGGCGCCGACGTCACCCATATGTGAGGACTGACTTCCTGCTTGGTCCTGGAGAAGAAGAATCCTCAGGAAGAAGTACTCTGGGTAATCATGCAAGGCACGGTACCGGTACCAATCGAAGTCGGCATCGGAGGGGTCCGGTACTGACTTGTCGATACCGGATGGATAAGCATGACTCGGTCCCGGTAGAATACCTGCCGATGTCGATGCAGTCGGTGCCGGTACCAGTTGAATTGTCTGAAGCGGTTTCAAGGGCATCGAGGCCGTGAGAAGAGCCACCAGACTGTGTTCAATAGCCAAAAACCTCTGGTCTATCGATGCTGCCGATGCTTGGGTATCAGTACCGGATGAAGCAGCCGGTACCCCAGAGCATGGCACCAGCAGTTCTGCCGAGGTTGGGGTCTCGAAGCCGAAGCCTCCTGCCGGGGCAATTTTGCCAGTACAAGTCCCTCAAGGGCAACGCCAGAGGCATCTCGATGCTTAGAAGGAGATCTACCCTTTGAGGATCGGCTCGATTTATGTTTAATTACCTGAGATCCATGGGAGGAAGACGAAGCCCTGGAAGACGTCGATGCCACAGAGGCTGCATCGGAGGGAAAAAGGGTGCTAAGTTTTGCAGCTCGGTTCTGCCGGCCCCTCTTCGACATCATCCCACAGGCAGCACACTACAAAATAGAGTGGTCAGGACCTAAACATTTGAGGCACCACCCATGGGTGTCAGTGACGGAGATGGTACCGCCACACTTGGAACACTTTTTAAAACCCAAAGAGGGCTTTTCCATTTTAAAGGAAAAGTTGGGCCTAGTGCCCAAAATGGCGCGTGGCACCTGAAGGAGAAAATAGCTGGAAAAGACTCCAGAAGAAAGTTTGTTTGTTTTGTTTTGTTTTTTAAAGAAAATGGAAAGAAGAACCGGCGGTACCAGTATAGCATCGAAGGAAGACAGATGCGACCACAAAAAAGAAGAATAAAAGGGAATATTTTCTGCGGCTCCGTGGAAAACGAAGAACTGGAGAGGGATAGTTGGGAAAGGCGGGAAGACAGTACGCAGGCGCTGTGGGATGTTCCCAAAAGCTTTCCTATTGGACGCTGGGGAGCGTTCCCACGCAGGCTCCGTCGGTACCGATGATACCCATATGTGAAGACTACATTCCTGCTTGTTCCTGGAGATTGTAGATTAAACAAGGACATTGATAACTTTATTTTTTTTGTTTGAGCAACGGAGGTACTGTCCTCATCTCTACCACATGTGACTCCTTATGGAATTACCCTCTCAGTGGCTGCATATTGCCATTTAGACATACATAGAAACATAGAAACATGACGACAGAAAAAGACCACATGGCCTATCTAGTCTGTCCTTCCATGACAACAACTACAACAGTCCACTTTTTACCTTTAGAGATCCTCTGTGTTGGTCCCATGCTTTTTTGAATTCAGTTACTGTCCTCATCTCTACCACCTCCACTGGGAGACTATTCCATGGATCCACTACTCTTTCCGTAAAGAAATATTTTCGCATATCACTCCTGAATCTATCTCCCTTCACCCTCATTCCATGTCCCCTCGTAGCAGAACTTGCTTTCAATTGAAAGAGGCTCTCTCCCTGAACATTTATGCCACGGAGGTATTTAAACATCTCAGTCATATCACCTCTATCCCGCCTTTCCTCTAAGGTGTACATATTAAGATCCTTAAGTCTGTCCTCATATGCTTTATAATGAAGCCCATTAATCATTTTAGTAGCAACCCTCTGCACCGACTCCATCCTGTTCACATCCTTTTGAAGGTGCGGTCTCCAGAATTGCACACCATACTCCAAATGAGGTCGCACCAAAGACTTATACAGAGGCATTATCACCTCCTTTTTTCTGCTAGCCATTCCTCTCCGTATGCACCCAAGCATCCTTCTAGCTTTTGCCGTCGCCTTTTCTACCTGTTTAGCTACTTTAAGATCATCAGACACAACCACGCCTAGGTCCCGCTCTTCTTTAGTGGACAAAAGTACTTCACCTCCTAAACTGTATTGCTCCCTTGGATTGCTGCAGCCCAAATGCATGACCTTACATTTTTTAACATTAAATCCCAGCTGCCAAATTCTAGACCATTCTTCAAGCTTAGCTAGATCCCTCCTCATGTTATCTACCCCTTCCTGGGTGTCTACTCTATTGCAGATTTTGGTATCATCCGCAAAGAGGCAAAACTTACCCGACAGACCTTCCGCTATATCACTAACAAAGATGTTAAAAAGAATCGGACCAAGGACAGATCCCTGGGGCACACCACTGGTAAAATCCTTCTCCTCAGAGTGAGCTCCATTTACTTGTACTCTTTGTCGCCTCCCACCCAACCAATTTCTAACCCAAGCAGTAACTTTAGGGTCCATCCCTAGGGTGCTCAGTTTGTTTATAAGTCGCCTGTGAGGAACAGTGTCAAAGGCTTTACGGAAATCTAAATACACCACATCTAGAGCTCTCCCTCGGTCCAACTCCCTGGTCACCCAGTCAAAGAAATTAATCAGATTTGTCTGACAAGACCTGCCTCTGGTGAATCCATGCTGCCTCGGATCCTGTAATCCGCTGGACTCCAGAAACCTCACTATTTTCTCTTTCAGCAGTGTTTCCAATAATTTACTCACCACTGAAGTTAAACTAACCGGCCTGTAGTTTTCAACCACATCCTTACTTCCGCTTTTGTGTAAAGGCACCACATGAGCCTCTCTCCAGTCCTTTGGCACCACTCCCGACTCCAATGAGGCATTGAAAAGGTTAGTCAGTGGAGTTGCTAGAACGTCCCCAAGTTCCCTCAGTATTCTAGGGTGTATCCCATCCGGTCCCATCGCTTTGTCTACTTTAAGTTGAGCTAGTTTCTCACGAACACAGTCTTCTGAAAATAGTTCAAGATGTCCCTCGCTTCTGTTCTTATTTGTGGGTGTTTTCTGAGGTCCTGCTCCTGGTTCTTCATCTGTGAACACAGAACAAAAATATTTGTTAAGCAATTCCGCTTTATCCTTATCAGCTTCTATATATTCCCCCCCTGCACCCTTGAGTCTGACAATACCACTTTTGCCCTTCCTCTTCTCACTAATATATCTGAAAAATGTCTTATCCCCCCATTTTATTGCATTGGCTATTTCCTCCTCCTTTTGAATCTTTGCCTTCTTGACTACTTTGCTAGCTTCTCTAAGTTTTTCCAAATACAGATGCCTGTCTTCCTCTCTCTGTGATCTCTTGTATTTCATGAAGGCCTCCCTCTTTTTCTTCACTTGTTCAGCTACTTCCTTCGAAAACCATAGCGGTCTCCTGTTCCTTTTGCCTTTATTTACCATTTTAACAAAAAGGTTGGTTGCCTTTAAAATACCCCCTTTCAGTTTTGCCCACTGTTTTTCTACATCCCCCAGCTGTTCCCATCCCACTAACGACTCCCTGAGGTATTGGCCCATCTTCGCAAAGTTAGTCTTCCTAAAGTCTAAGATCCTCACCTTGGAATGGATTCTAACAGCCCTAGTCCTAATACTGAACCACATCATCTGGTGATCACTGGATGCAAAATGATCTCCCACTACAACATCAGAAACACTTTCACCATTGGTAAGCACCAAGTCCAGTATGGCCCCTTCACGTGTGGGGTCTGTTACCAATTGCCTGAATAGTTCTGCCTGTAGAGAATCCAGGATCTCCTTACTTCTAGATGATACTGCAGCAGGAATGTCCCAATCAACATCTGGCATATTGAAATCTCCTATCAGTAGCACTTCCCCTTTCCTAGCAATGCTGCGTATGGCTTCAATTAACTCTCTGTCCACCTCTTCCTCTTGTGAGGGAGGTCTGTATATCACTCCAATGCAAATAGATTTCTCTTTCCCTCTTTCTAGTTTAACCCACAATGCCTCCTCTCTCCCTTTTAAGCTCTGTAATTCCAAAGCTTTAATAGTAGTTTTTACATATAGTGCCACTCCTCCTCCCTTCTTCCTACCCTGTCCTTTCTGAATAAAGTATAGCCAGGTATAGTTACATCCCAGTCATGGTTTTCTGTGAACCATGTTTCTGTAACTGCCACTAAATCCAAGTCAGCCACTCCCACCAAAGCTTCAACTTCAGGGATCTTATTTCCCATGCTACGGGCATTAATACACACTGCTTTCCATATGTTACTCCTGTTACCCATTTCCATAAAGGTATTTAATGTATCACCTACCTGGGGGCTTTCACTTACCTGGGGGCTTTCTTCACCCATCCCCAACGAATCTAGTTTAAAGCCCTCTTCATATACAAATTATATGTCTGAGTAGCATCGTCCCAGAATACCCCAAAGCCTCACCCTCTTTTAGAGATATAATTTTGGATCTACAACAATTTATATGTCCAAAATTATCTATTCAAGCAGCCCGAATTCTTAAAACTATGTATGTGGTCAGCACAGTCACGGCCCACTTAAATGCTTTTGAATATTGGGCTGAAGGAAATGAAGGAAAAAGTGCCTCCCTATTTTAAATCAGATGGAAACCACTGCATACTGAAGCCTGAGAGGTAGATATTTAAAATGTTTGTTCACCTCTAATCAGGATTTTTTTAGACAAAACTTGTTATTTTACATTCCTCCCTCCATCTCCCTCCACACCCCCCCCCCCGCCCCGCCCTGCTTACAGGCTAAATTATATCTGGATGTTATCTACACAAGATTTAGCTGGAAAAAAACAGCCCGGGGACTGGAGAAAAAACAGCCCGGGGGCATTCCATGTGGGGTTAAACCTTGCCCAGCCAGCACTAATATTCAATTCTAGTCAGCGAAATCCTAAGTTTAAACTGGGTAACCCCACTGCTTGTCTCCCTGCCACAATTGTCAAGATACCAAGCCAACTTTTATCGAATATAAATAGGCTATGAAATCATTTCTTTCCATTCAGGAGAGATTACCTACAGGCAGAAAGCAAGGAAGGAAACAATGGATATGACTTAGCTATAAGATTGTTTCTCCAAAGGCATATTTACAGTGAAGTCACAGTGACTGCCATCAACATTTTGCCAGCAAAGATAACATCACTGCAAAATGAATCATTCTCTGCTAGACTCTAGCTAAGTCATTTTTTAAAACCTGTGAAACGTCACTTTGAAAATGTGGGCTAACAGGGAAATGGAGAAGCTCTGCGCTGACGTCCTAGCTGATGCAAATGCGTGTGTGACAGGAGAGAAAGAGATTTCACAATTTCCACGCTCTTTCCCTCACCTGACCTACCCTTGCTGCTTTTATACTGTGGACAAAAATACACATGCCACTGTCCTGGACAGAAATGGCTTGTTTTAAGTCTGTACACAAGACCTTTTTGGGTATACTTTCACCTGCGATGAACAAAGACAGGGCAAGTCTGAACTTACACAAATATATTTGGATTTCTAAAAGTATGTGCATAAATCTTCCTGAAAACGTGCTATGTACTAATTGGCAGACTTAAACTTGTGCCTGTAGTTTTGGTGGGGTAATTTTCAAGGGGAACCTATCAGCATACTTTTCCTTTAAAAACCAATGTAACCTATGCAAATTCTTGCTGCACAAGTTAGGCAGCCAGTTACACAATTATTAAAGGATAATTGGATAACGGTACCTGTAAAATTTCCATGCCTCTTATATAAAACCATATAAGCACTTATGTGTCTTTATAAAATAGGCTCGTACATTATCCCCAGTAGCCAGGGCTAGCACAAGAAGATAAAGTGCCCTCAGTGCACCTCATCCCGTATGCCCCTTCCCCACCAGCTGGCCCCTGTTGCCACCGCTACCAACTCTCTCTGGGAACTACAGCGACAGCAAGGCTGCAAACAGCCCCGTAGTGCTTACCTTACAACTTCAGCGCCATGGGGCTCTTTGCTCGGACTGCTACAGGAAGTCAACATCAAGCAGTCCAAGGGGGCAGAAGTTGTAAGGTAAGCGCCATGCTGCTCTGTGCGACCATTGCTGCCTCAGATACCGGAGGGGGCAGCATCAGCAGTTGGCCCCCCCAAAGGACCGGCACTCTAGACGACTGCCTATTTGCCCAATGGTAGCGAAGGCCCGGCCAAGGCAGGTGCAATTACGCACGTATATCTATGCATGTACATGTATATTTTATAATATATAATAGGAGTTGTGCATTCATTAGTGCATATTCAGTTTGCTATGAAGCCTTGAAAAAACGTAGTGGGCCCTAAAATAATTTAATGTGTGTTAATCAATTTAGCACACCTTAAGTTTGCCACTTAGAGCACATTAAATCAATTTAGCATGCACTAAACATTTCTTATTAAAATAAAAGTGTCAATGTTTATGTTTATGCAATTTCTTGATATAATACCCAGGCTGAAGGGCATCAGAGCAATTTACAATCACTACAAGCAGGTACTGGATACATTCCCTCGTCCCCAAAGGGCTCACAATCTACATGTGTACCTCAGGTAACAGAGGGTTAAGTGGCTTGCCCAAGGCCACGAGGTGTGACAAAAAAGAAATGAGACTGTCCCATAAATGTTTTATTACAAAATCTACAGAGAAATTACACATTGTCCCCTTCAAAGTAATCCCTCCCAGAGTTAATGCACTTCTGCATTTGCTTCTGCCAAGTACGGAAGCACTCAGTAAAGTCCTCCTCCTTGAGGTCCCTCAGCTCCCATGTCACAGTGGCCTTGATCTCTTCTATAGAGGCAAAATGAGCTCCTTTGAGCACAGTCTTCAATCTGAGGAAGAGCGAGAAGTCACACGGTGCGAGATCTGGGGAATAAGGAGGATGGTCGAGAGATGTGATCTGTTTGTTGGCCAAGAACTGCCTCAAACTGAGCGCGGTGTGTGCGGGCGCATTGTCATGGTGGAGCAGCCATGACTTGTCTCTCCACAGAGCCTGCCTGCTGCACTGAACCCGGTCATGGAGGCGATTGAGGACCTGCTGGTAGAAGTGCTGGTTGACTGTCTGACTCTCAGGCAAAAACTCATGATGGATCCCTCCCTTCTGGTCGAAGAATGCGATCAGCATGGTCTTGATCCTTGATTTGGACATGTGCGCCTTCTTGAGTCTGGTTGACAGTTGAGTCTTTCACTGCAGGCTCTGTTTCTTGCTTTCAGGGTCATAATGGAAGACCCAACTCTCGTCTCCTGTGATGACTCTGCAAACGAATTCTGTATCTTCCCTGATGTTCTCTAGCAAGTCTCAACAAACATTGACCCGGTGCTCCTTCTGGTCGTCTGATATAAGCTTGGGCACCATCTTGGCACACACCTTCTGCATCCCCAGCTCCTGCACCAAGATGGTCCACACTGACTCCCTGTTCAGGCTGAGCGCCACAGCTATCATCCGCACCATCAATCTGCAATCACTCCACACCAGCTGGTTCATTCTGTCAATGTTCTCAGCCATCTTTGTTGTGGAAGGCCCTCCTGACTTCGGGTCATCCTCCACCTCCTCGCGGCCAGTCTTGAAGCATTTGTGCCACTCGAAGACTCGCGGCCTTGACATTGCATCTTCTCCATAAGCCTTTTGGAGAAGTTGGAGACACTCAGTTGGGCCCTTCTCCAACTTAACCGGAAATTTCAAGTTGATTCTTTGCTCCATATTTCTGCCACCTCCAGTTGCGTGACAAAGCGATGGAGCAGTGTGCTACAAAAAAACCTGAAAAAGAAAAACAGAGTGAGAGAGATGAAAAATACTATAGCAGAATAGTGGTGAAATGTTACACAACACAGTGGCATAAGCGGTTAGCCAATTGTCATTAAGTCATGGGCGTGGCTGCCACAGTCTTGTTTCTTTTTTGTCACACCTTGTAAGACTAGAAACCCCATTCCCTAGGTGGGAATCGAACCCCCGGCTCTCCGGCCTGCAGCACCTTGTCCTAACCACTAGGCCACTCCTCCCTTTGAAAAAGTACACAAAAATCAGATGCATACATCACAACTCCACTCCAGCTTTACGAATGGACCACATAAAAGCATGCTTTTGGTTTGCACATATTCAGCTGTGGAATTTTGTAATAGTCATGTTCCATGGGTACATGTGCAAAACACTACAGAATAGCTCCCAAGAGGGTGATTTAACATCGGGGTACATAGGTGCTCAAGGGAAAGTAGGAGCACATTTTTAGGCCTGCACTGAGACAGCTGTAATTCTGTGCTTGTACGTGCCAGTAAGAATCAGCACATACTTATCTGTTTGTTTATTGGAATTTTTGTTATACCGCCTTATCCAAAGGATCAAGGCGGTTTACATCAATATCAATATCATGAAAAAGAAAGGAACTCCATCTCTAAAAACACAGAAAAGAAAGAAAGAACATAAAAGCATCAGATCAAAGAAAAAAAATCTTTATCCATTTAAAAACAAGCATATACTCAACAGCTCTTTTGCAACCCCTCACAGCACCTACCCCTTCCCTCTGCCTCCCATCAGACCTTCCAGCTTAAATAGGCAAATCAAAAGTTGCCGGAACAAGTAAGTTTTCAGAAAGGCTTTAAAATGATGTAGGAAGGTTCTAGTCTGAGCTCCAGAGGAAGCAAATTCCAAAGCATAAGTACCTGAAAGACGAATGTGGAGTGACGTGTGGATTCTAACCGTGCCCTCAAAGGTGGTGGGAGATATAGCATGTTCTCCGGGGACAGCAGGAATCAGTCCTCACATATGGGTGATATTGACGCCGACAGAGCCCGTGCAGAAGTATCTCCCCAGCTTTCAAAGAAAGCCTTTGGGAGATGTACCACACATATGTGGTCCTCTTCCCGCCCAAGGGTGCCATCTTGCCTCAGTCCAATGACATAGCTAAGATGGCAAAAATAAAATACGGAAAAAAAGCAACTCCAAGGGGAGGGTTGTAAGAACTGATTCCTGCTGTCCCCGGAGAACACCTGTTATAAATGAGTAACTATGCTTTCTCCGGGAACAAGTAGGAAGTCAGTCCTCACATATGGGACTCCCCAGCTATAGCTACCGAGGTCCTGGACAAAGTGCCATGGGTGACCAGAGAAGGTGAGCTGTGAGCTGCAGTAACTAAGTCCCAACTGGGAGACTCTTGCAAGACCCAAGTGTCCAGCGGGGAACCAGCACTCCGGTTGCCTGAACACAGATGGGTCAGAGGGTAGGAGTTGCCTACACTCCAAAGAGATTACAGAGTACGGCATGGTCGAATGCGCTGTCCCGTCAGGACTCCCTCTCCAGGCAGTAGTGAGCTGCGAAGATATGGACCGAAGATCAGGTGGCGGCCTGGCAGATTTCCATAACAGGTACGAAATGTAGATTTGCCACAGAGGTAGCCATGGCCTGATGTGGCGCGCCGTGATCTGGTGGTCCAGTGAGATCCGAGCCTGCTCATAGGCGAGGGCAATACAGTCCGCCACCCAAGTGGACAGAGTTTGCTTGGTCACTGGAAGCTCAAGTCGACTGGAATCATAGGAGACGAAAAGCTGAGGCACTTTGCAGTGATCCAAAGTCCATTGCAGATAGAAGGACAAGGCCCTCTTACAATCCAGAGTATGGAGAACGGACTCAACCTTTCAGGCATGAGGACTCCAGAAGAAAGTGGGGAATACTACCTCCTGATTGAAGTGGAAGGGGGTCAACACCTTAGGCAGAAACTTGGGATGTGTGTGGAGTACCACCCTGTTCTTGTAGAACCTTGTATAGGGAGGCTCTGCCATCAGAACTTGGAGCTCGCTGACCCTGCGAGCCGACGTGAGTGCTACGAGAAAGGCAACCTTCCAGGAGAGGAATCACAGTTGGCAATTAGCCAAGGGCTCAAATGGTGGTTTAGTAAGCTGTGAGACCACTACACTGAGATTCCACTCTGCCGTTGGTGGATGGATGGGGGGCTTGGACAACATGAGGCCTCACAGGAAACTCGTTGGAGTCAGGAGTGGTGCCAAAGGACTGGAGAGAGGCTCATGTGGTGCCTTTACACAAAAGCGGAAGTTAGGATGTGGTTGAAAACTACAGGCCAGTTAGTTTAACTTCGGTGGTGAGTAAATTATTGGAAACTCTGCTGAAAGAGAAAATAGTGAGGTTTCTGGAGTCCAGCGGATTACAGGATCCAAGGCAGCATGGATTCCCCAGAGGCAGGTCTTGTCAGACAAATCTGATTGATTTCTTTGACTGGGTGACCAGGGAGTTGGACCGAGGGAGAGCTCTAGATGTGGTGTATTTAGATTTCAGTAAAGCCTTTGACACTGTTCCTCACAGGCGACTTATAAACAAATTGAGCACCCTAGGGATGGACCCTAAAGTTACTGCTTGGGTTAGAAATTGGTTGGGTGGGAGGCGACAAAGAGTACAAGTAAATGGAGCTCACTCTGAGGAGAAGGATGTTACCAGTGGTGTGCCCCAGGGATCTGTCCTTGGTCCGATTCTTTTTAACATCTTTGTTAGTGATATAGCAGAAGGGCTGTCGGGTAAGGTTTGCCTCTTTGCAGATGATACCAAAATCTGCAATAGAGTAGACACCCAGGAAGGTGTAGATCATATGAGGAGGGAACTAGCTAAGCTTGAAGAATGGTCTAGAATTTGGCAGCTGGGATTTAATGTTAAAAAATGTAAGGTCATGCATTTGGGCTGCAGCAATCCAAGGGAGCAATAGAGTATAGGAGGTGAAGTACTTTTTTCCACTAAAGAAGAGCGGGACCTAGGCGTGGTTGTGTCTGATGATCTTAAAGTAGCTAAACAGGTAGAAATGGGGATGGCAAAAGCTAAAAGGATGCTTGGGTGCATACGGAGAGGAATGGCTAGCAGAAAAAAGGAGGTGATAATGCCTCTGTATAAGTCTTTGGTGCGACCTCATTTGGAGTATAGTGTGCAATTCTGGAGACCGCACCTTCAAAAGGATGTGAACAGGATGGAGTCGGTGCAGAGGGTGGCTACTAAAATGATTAGTGGGCTTCATTATAAAGCATATGAGGACAGACTTAAGGATCTTAATATGTACACCTTAGAGGGAAGGTGGGATAGAGGTGATATGATTGAGATGTTTAAATACCTCCGTGGCATAAATGTTCAGGGAGAGAGCCTCTTTCAATTGAAAACAAGTTCTGCTATGAGGGGACATGGGATGAGGGTGAAGGGAGATAGATTTAGGAGTGATATGTGGAAATATTTCTTTACGGAAAGAGTAGTGGATCCATGGAATAGTCTCCCAGTGGAGGTGGTAGAGATGAGGACAGTAACTGAATTCAAAAAAGCATGGGACCAACACAGAGGATCTCTAAAGGTAAAAAGTGGACTGTTGTAGTTGTTGATATGGAAGGACAGACTAGATAGGCCATGTGGTCTTTTTCTGTCATCATGTTTCTATGTTTCTATGTCTTTCTCTAATGATCTCTCTCTTCGCATGATGTGTCCAAAGTATGAAAGTCGAAGTCTTGTCATCTGAGCTTCTAAGTACAGCTTTAGGTTTGATCTCCTTTAGTATTGACTGGTTTGTTCTTCGGGCAGTCCATGGTATACGCAGTATTCACTGCCAGCACCATAATTCAAAGGCATCTATTTTCTTCCTGTCTATCTTTTTCACTGTCCAGCTTTCGCATCCATATGATGTTATTGAAAATACCATGGCTTGAACGAGTCGAATCTTTGTATGGAGAGAGACATCTCTGCTCTTGAGAATCTTGTCTAGGTCTTCCATAGCCATTCTGCCAAGAGCAATGCGTTGTCGGATTTCTTGACTGCTTGTTGCTTCTTTATTGATAGTTGATCCAAGTCAGTTTAAGTTGTCCATGATTTCAATTTCTTCTCCTTCAAAGATGAACTTGTTGATTTTGCCAGTTGTCATGATCTTTATCTTCTTTACATTAAGGTGCAGGCCCATTTTAAGACTATGTTCTTTGATCGTGAGAAGCAAATGTTTCAGATCATCTTCACTTTCAGCCAGTAATGTGGAATCATTAGCATAGCGAAGGTTGTTGAGTCTTCCACCAATCTTCACACCTCTGTTGTCTTCATACAATCCTGCTTCTCTGATGATTTGTTCTGCATATAAATTAAACAGGTAGGGGGAAAGTATGCAGCCTTGTCTTACACCTTTGCTTATTTTAAACCATTCTGTTTCTCCTTGTTTCGTTCAAACTGTTGCTTCTTGATCAATGTACAGATTGTGCAAGAGAACGATCAGGTGTTCTGGTATACTCATGCTTCTTAATATGGCCCAGAGTTTCTCATGGTTTACACAATCAAAAGCCTTGCTATAGTCGATAAAGCACAAATAGATATCCTTTTGGTATTCTTTAGTCTTTTCAAGAATCCATCTCACATCCCCAATGATGTCTCTCGTTCCTTGCCCTTTCCTGAATCCTGCTTGCACTTCAGGTAGTTCTTGTTCTAGGTATGGCTGTAGTCTCTGTTGAATAATCTTCAGTAGAATCTTGCTGGCATGTGGGATCAGAGCGATTGTACGATAATTTCCACAGTCAGTTGGATCACCTTTCTTTAGGATTGGTATAAACACATATTTTCCAGTCAGTTGGCCATGATGTTGTCTTCAATATTTCTTGGCAGAGCCTTGTAAGTACGGTAACTGCTGCATCAGATTGCTGCAATACTTCTATGGGAAAGCAATCAATGCCTGGTGCTTTGCTCTTTGATACGGCTTTCAATGCTGCTTCAACTTTTTCTTTCATCACCAATGGTTCAAGATCATAAGGTACAGGTTGAAACGGCTGTTGGTCCACTTGATCTTTATCATATAAAAGCTCTGTATATTCGTTCCATCTTTTCTTGATCTTCTCAGCATCATTCAACATAGAACCTTGAACATCTTGTAACGTTCCAATTTGAGGCTGGAATTTTTTCTTTAACTATCGTAGCTTTAGAAAAGCCGATCTTGTTCTTCCTCTAATAGTTTCTGCTTCTATTTCCTTGCATGTATCATTGTAGTACTTTTCCTTGTCCTGTCTTGCTGCACGTTGGAAATCTCTGTTGATTTCTGCGATTGTCTTTCTTTCTCCTCTGGCTTTAGCTTCTCTACATTTCTGGACAATTTTCAGAGTTTCTTCCGTCATCCATTTTGGCTGTTTTTGCTTTTTCATCTTTTATAGAGACTTCTCGCTTTCTTCCAACACAACCTTCTTGATGTCATTCCATAACTCTTCTGGAGCTCTGTCATTTGTATCTAAAGCAGCAAATCGATTTTGCAGGCAGTCTTTGAATTCCAGTGGTATATTCTCAAGGTCATATTTTGCTGCATTCATAAGTGGTTTGCTCTTTTATTACTTTGGCTTGAGTTTGCATACTAGTAGTTGATGATCTGTACCACAGTCAACTCCAGGTTTTGTCTTTGTTGATGTTATAGAGTTTTTCCATCGTTGACTTCCACAGATGTAGTCAATTTGATTTTTGTACAATCCACTGGGTGAAATCCATGTGTACAGTCGCCGTTTGTGTTGCTGGAAGAAGGTGTTTGAGATGAATAGATCATTGGTCTTGTAGAATTCTATCAGTCTTTCTCCATCTTCATTTCTGTTGCCAAGTCCATATATTTTCCAACCGCTTTGCCTTCTTCTTTATTGCCAACTTTTGCGTTCCAGTCACCCATGACTATCAGGATATCCTGTTTACATGTTCTGTCAATTTCAGCTTGAACTTGTTCATAGAACTCTTAAATTTCATCCTCTTCTGCAGCTGTTGTTGGGGCATATACTTGAATTATAGTTGTGTTGATAGGCATTCCTTGTAGACAAATAGAGATTAAGCGTTCACTGACTGCATTGTATTTCATTATAGTTCTTGCAAGTTTCTTCTTTATTATAAATGCAATACCATTTCTTCTTTGTCTTTCAATTCCAGCATAGTAGACCATGTGATCATCTGATGCAAAGTGCCCAATGCCAGTCCATTTCAGTTCACTGACACCCAACAGATCAAGCTGTACACGTTCCATTTCATTCTTGACCACCTCCAACTTCCCTTGGTTCATGCTTCGTACGTTCCATGTCCCAATATGTAAGACATCTTTACATCTTCTGACTCTCATTTCTTGCGCAGCTACATAAGCAGTCAGACTTCCCGAGGGCTTTGATCCAACCACATCATAAATGCTGGCTTTACTCTGAAACGTCTTCAGCTCTTCCCAGTAGCTAATTGAGTACCTTCCGACCTGGGGGCCTCATCTTCCAGCACTATAGTGCAATTTGTTTTGTTGTGACTATCCACTGGGTTTTCATAGCAAGATACAGAAGTAGATTGGCGGGCCTTTCCTCCGCGCAGTTTAAATTTAGTGTTGTTGCCGTTGTCACAGAAATGTGATCCTCCGCCGTCAACACTGTCCCATTCTGCTGCTGCCCTGATGGGTGGTTTGTCTTGGTCTGGCACCTCAGCTGAGACCTGTCCATCTTGGGAGATCCTGCCAGTAGTAAAACTACCTATAGCTTAGCCCTCAGCATCACTGATGGACACAAGCCCTCACAGCACGACACGCTGCAAACCAAGTGAGGGAATACAGAGTATACATCAATGGTATTAATAATTTCGCTCCAATCGCCATTCATAACCCTGACCCTCTGCCCATAACAAACTGTATGAAAGAAAGATCAGTTGGCTACGCACCAACAACCTCACAATAAACATCAATAAAACAGAGACATTGTTCTTCACTAGAGACCCATCATTTACACCCCCACAAGAAATCTGCTTTTTGCCCCACACCATTAAAGTACAAAAAGAAGTCAAGTATCTTGGCGTCATCTTAGACCAAAACCTCATGCTACAGCCTCAAATAAAGAAAATCACTGCAAATACCTACCACATGATGAAACTCCTCAAAAATGTAAAACTGCTACTCAGCCAAGAACATTTTCGCACTGTGTTTCAAGCAATTGTCACACCGACTTTGGATTACTGCAGCTCGATATAGTAGGGTTTATCCAAATGCTCCATTTACCTCTTACAATTGATACAAAATATAGCCGCCCTTATACTCACTGGTACCTCCAAACAAGATCACATTACCCCCACACTTAACAATTACACTTGCTTCCAAAGCACTCCCAGGCCAAGTACAAAACAATACTAATAATGTTTAAAGATCATACACAAATCCTCTGCAAATATCCTACAGGAACTGATTAATTGAAACAGCAGCACCCACCCGCCCCAGGAGAACAAACAATAAAAATATGATCATCACCCCTCCTGAATTCAAGAAATCCAACCAGACTACCTCTGCTAGAGCACTTTCCCTCTCTGCCCCAGTGCTATGGAAATCCCTACTGGAAGACATTAGGCCAACCATGGATATCAAGGACTTCCGCAAAAAGCTAAAGACATACCTCTACCATGAACACTTTGGTCACACCAAATAAGCCATACATAAACAATGGATCTCACACTGCACCAGCAGACTACTGTAAAGACCAATATAACACACTACAATCTTAACTAATCTAAGCTCAGTTATCACCCTCCTATGTCTGTCCTCTGCATTGTATATAGTTTCCCTTTATACAAGTTTTATGAGCTTCACAAATATGTTACTATGTTATTGACTATGTTTAATGTAGCAGTCAACATTGTGATTATCTCTCTTGTCGTCAGCATAAATTACTGTTTAATGTAAACCGTTCTGATTGAAGGATAGAGCGGTATAAAAAAAGACTGTTAAATAAATAAGACACCAATTGCACCAATTTTCATAAAAAACAAAAGACCTTCCTTTTCCATGAATATTTTGGCCCCGATACTTAACATAAGATGCTCCCACCCAAGCTAACAATATGCCTTCAGGTTCTGGATAACCCCCTGTATTTAGACTTTTGTAAATACTGTCCCCCTGTACATAGTTCTACCATACCATCCGTGTTATGTTCCCCCATCCCCTAGTTCTGGTACTACGTTCTATACTCTCTGTTCCATGTATAACAAGTTACTGTTTTACGTAAACTGCCTTGAAAATCTGAAAGACGGTATAAAAGAAATGTTAAAAATAAATAAATAATGGCTGTATTTTCTCTTTCAGAATTGGTACAAAGTCCATGGGTTAAAAGAATCTGTAAGCTTTGCAACTATCCATACCATTTTGAAACTGTCCCAATAAGCTGTACAATGAGCTCTTGCCCCAGAAAGTCAACAATCCAAGTAGGGCACCTGAGACACAGAAAGGATAACAATGAGAGGCAGTGGTAGAGGACCTAAAAGAGGTTTTTAGGCTACTCTGTCTTCAGAAAATATCAGAATTCCCTGTAATAGTGGCATTCATCCTTCAGTGAGGAGCAGGCTTCTGTAAACTTATCTAGCCATACCCCTGTTTCTTTTCCATTATGGTAAATGATAATCTTTGTGAATCCATTACAAATCAGTATCTTTGAAGAAAGCGTAGTTACTCACCTGTAACAGGTGTTCTCCAGGGACAGCAGGAATCAGTCCTCACATATGGGTGACATTGGCGCCGACGTAGCACTCGTGCGGAGCAATTCCCCAGCTTTCAAAGAAAGCCTTTGGGATTGCATCACGCATGCATGGTCCCATTCCCGCCCAATGGTGCCATCTTGCTCAGTCTAATGACATAGCTAAAAAGACGGCAAAAAGAAGAAAAGCAATAGTAGGACTGCAACTCCAGGGGAGGAGGGAGGGTTGTGAGGACTGATTCCTGCTATCCTTGGAGAACACCTGTTACAGGTGAGTAACTACGCTTTCTCCAAGAACAAGCAGGAAGTCAGTCCTCACATATGGGACTCCCTAGCTATAAGCTACCGAGAACCCATAGCTGAAAAATGGCTCCCTCTAGAAGAGTCACAGCAGCTGTGATAGGAATTCAGCAGAGACACACCACCCCCGGTAGCCTGACCCCAGAGGGCCGGAGCGTAGGAGTTGCCTAAACCTCAAATAAGTTCCGGAGTACCGCCTGGCTGAACGCACTGTCTTGGCGGGACTCTCCATCCAAGCAGTAAAGGGCTGCAAAAGTCTGGCTTGAAGACCAGGTGGCAGCCCGGCAGATGTCTGCCAGTGGAACAGAACGGAAGTGAGTCACTGAGGTGGCCTTAGCCCTGACACGGTGGGCCGTGACTCTACCCTGCAAAGGGAGCTCGGCCGCCCTGTACGCCCAGGGCGATGCAGTCTGCCACCCAAGTGGACAACGTACGCTTGGAGATGGGAAGCCCCAGCTTACTGGTGTCAAAAGAGACGAAGAGCTGAGGAGCCCTTCGATGTCCCCTCGTATGCTCCAAGTCGAAGGACACTGCCCTCTTACAGTCAAGGGTATGCAGGACCGCTTCTGCCCGGCTGGTATGCAGTCTGGGAAAGAATATCGGAAGAACCACCTCCTGGTTGAGGTAGAAAGGAGAGACTACCTTCGGGAGGAACTTGGGGTGGGGCCGTAGAACTACCCTATTCCTGTAAAACCGTCTGTACGGTCTTTCTGACACCAAAGCCTGCAGCTCACTCACTTGCACATAATGAAAATAAAAAGTGCTTAAACACAATAAACATGTAGATTAAAAAACTATAACTAATATCATGTATAAAAACAACCAGACATAAAAAATAACAATTAAAACTATATACTAATAACACTTTAATATATGCATGAATCTTTTTGATTCACTCCTGCTTCTTTATTATATACTAGACATCATCCTCTATACTTCAGTTTTATATTTTGGCTTTTCATCCCTTTGTTTCTTCTTTTTTAGTTCATCAAGTTTTTATAAACATAAATATGTTAAATGCATATATTAAAGTGTTATTAGTATATAGTTTTAATTCTTATTTTTTATGTCTGGTTGTTTTTATACATGATATTAGTTATAGTTTTTTTAATCTACATGTTTATGGTGTTTACGCACTTTTTATTTTCATTATGCGTAAGTTTATGTTTTTATTATATGTCCTTTTTTGGAACACTCTGATATTGCCGTTTCATGATTTTATTGCTATACATGTTTTTTCATTTTGCTTACAATTATTTGCAATTTGATTTGCAATTTGCATATCTTATTTATTCTTTTGTTTATGGTTTTAATATTTTGGCTATGTAATTTATGATGTTTTCATATTTTATAGTGTGCCACACCCCTGAAGAAGTATCTACACGATACACGGCCTGTGTTTGGTTTTGGCCACCCTTATCAAATTAGGATCAATAAAGGTTGTGAGTTTCATTCTCTGCCCATGTCTTTGGACTGGTTTTTCCCGTTGTTTGTGCGGCAGTGTGCTGTTTGTTTCTTGGTGGACCAAGGTTGCCTTGGCCATCTGGGGGCTACTAGGATGACCGAGGCCTTGTCCCACAGGATTTTGAACAGAGTTTGGGCCACCAGAGGCGTGGGAGGAAACGCATACAGGAGGCCCACAGACCAGGAGATCAGAAAATCATCGGCAGCCATCCTTTGGGGATGTGGCTGTCTGGAGCAAATGTTGGGCAACTGATGATTCTGCGGGCTGGCGAAGAGCTCTTTGGACGGATGTCCCCAGTAGAGGAAGATCTGCTGGGCCATTTCCGGATTCAGTTGCCATTCATGAGGTTGACTACAAATTATGTAGGTCGTTTATTAGAGGGTTTAAGTTGCCTATACACAAAAACAGTCAATCCCTCCACAAATAAGTAAAAATGGCTCAGGCTGTTTTGCAGTAAATTATCGCACCTCTTACTCTTAATGGAAACTGCGGTCTCAGATTTACATAGCTAACCACTTTCGGATTTGTTTATTACCAAAAGCGTTGCTTAAAATACATCAACGACCGTACCATATGTTTCCACTTTTAAAATTACTTGAATTTTTTAAAGAAATTTTTTATAAGTTATTTTAAGTATTTGAAAGAAGTTTTGAATGGCTACTGCATATTTCGTTCATCTAACCATCCTTTACTTTTTCCTTCAAAAAAGATTTTTAAAGATTGTGCTTATCTTTCAAAGGATTGTTGCCATTCCCAACGCCACCTTTTTGGGACCCTCATGCGTTTCGGATCTGCATCAGGGGAATGATTCCATTCAACAATCTCCCCTGATGCAGATCCGAAACGCATGAGGGATTGACTATTCATGAGGTTGAAGCATTCTGCTTAGCTTGTCTGCTAGGTCGTTCTCCTGCCCTGGCAGGTAAACTGCCTTGAGAGACATACCCTGCCTGATGGCAAGGGAGCAGAGGTCCAGTTCCTCCTGATACAGGACCCGGGACCCTGTCCCTCCCTGCTTGTTCACGTAGAACATAGCCACCTGATTGTCTGTCTGTACCAGCACAGGTTGATGTGAGAGAACATGGCAGAAGGCTTGCAGAGCTAGGAGTATTGCCCTGAGCTCCAAGAGGTTGATCTGTTGTGTCCTCTCTTGGGGAGACCACAACCCCTGAGTTCAGGAGTCCTGATAATGGGCTCCCCAGCCCAGCAGGGACGCATCTATCGTCAAGACCCATGAAGACACCGGAGGTTAGAAAGGCACTCCTACGAGCAGGTTGGGCAGGTGAAGCCACCAGATCAGCGACTTTAGCAGTTGTTTGGACACCCTTATCCTGTCTCGAAGTCGACCTGTGGCCTGCATCCACTGATCCCGGAGGCACCACTGAGCTGTCCTCATGTGCAGCTGGGCGTTTGGGGTCACCTGCACTGTGGAAGCCATGTGACCCAAAAGACGCAGGAAATGCCTTGCTGATATTTGACCTGTGATGTATCTGGCACACTAACTCCAGAAGCCTTTGTGCCCTGTCCAGTGGCAGGTAAGCCCTTGCCTGCAGGGTGTCTAGTCTCACCCCTATGAACTCTAAGTTCTGTGTAGAAAGCAAGGTGGACTTTGCCTGATTTATGACAAAGCCTAGATGTTGCAGTATGTTGATAGTCCGAGTTGTGGCCTGTTGGGCCTCCTGAGGTGATGGGGCCCTGATGAGCCAGTCGTCCAGGTATGGGAAGACAAAGATACCCTGGTTTCTGAGAAACCCCGCCACCACCACCAGGCATTTTGTAAATACTCTGGGGGCGGAGGCTAGGCCAAATGGAAGTACTCTGTACTGAAAATGGTTTCCTCCCACGACAAATCTGAGATATTGTCTGTATTCTGGGTGTGAGAATGTGTGTGTAGGCATCCTTCAGATCCAAGGAGCAGAGCCAATCTCCCTGGTGGATGTATGGCAGCAAAATTCCAAGCGAGAGCATCTTGAATTTCTCTTTTACCAGGAACTTGTTTAAGTTTCGCAGGTCAAGGATGGGCCTGAGGCCTCCTGTTATTTTTGGTATCAGGAAATACCTGGAGTAGAAGCCCTGGCCTTGCAGGCGGTAGGGCACTGGTTCTACCGCCTGATCCCTTAGGAGACTGGCTAACTCCTGCAGAAGGAGGTCCCTGTGCAGAGGAGGTCGCAAAGGCTCTCCTGGAAAGTAGGATGGAGGCACCTGGCTGAAGTGAAGCAAGTAGCCCTTCTGGACTATTTGCAAGACCCTGGTGTCTGTGGTGACTGCTGGCCACCTGTAGGCATACAGGGTCAGCCTCCCTCCTGTGCTCAGTTCCCCCCTGGCTGGAGAGAGACCATACTGTGGCTGTCAAAAATCCCCAACCGGCTGAGAGGGAGCCGGTGCCTGAGGCTTGGGGGTCTTCTGCTTACACGGGCCATGCCCCTGTCCCTTAGCCTGCTGCCCATGTTGGGGAGCTGGGGAGGCCTGGTGAGTGGGGTAGTTGCGGCAAGCAGTACTCTTCCTTGGGGAAAAAGGGCTTTTTACCCGAGCCCTTCTTCTTAGAAGGGGCAGAGGTTTTTTTAGAAAGCCTTGTCCGAGTCAAGTACTCAGACTCTATTTACGCAGCCTTCTCAGTCATGGGTTTGCCGAACAGGTTCTCACTTCGGCAGGGGACATCGACCAACTTGTCCTGTACCCATAACTCTAGGTCCGAGGACATCAGCCAAGCCTGGCGTTGGGCACCGATGCTGGCTGCGGCTACTCGGGCCGAAGCCTCGAAGCCGTCATAGGCTGCTCGAGACATAAACTTCGAGCACTCTCGAATCCCCGTGGACAAGGCCTTGAATCTCTGCAAGGGTTCCTCAGAGAGGCCAGCTGAGAACCCGGCAATCTCCTTTGCCAGGTCTCGTAAGTACATGCCCATGTACAGCTGGTAGGTTTGGACACGGCATGATAGCATCGAACCCTGGTAGCACTTTCTGCCGAGGGCATCCAGGTTCCGGAATTCCCTTCCAGGAGGCAACGCGGAATGCATTTTTTGGCTCTTGAGCCTTTGCATGGCCGATTCCACAACCATGGAGTTGTGCGGCAGCTGTGCCTTTTGGAACCAAGGGCTCTTGTGGACTCGATAAATGGAATTGACCCACCTGCTCAGCACTGGCATCGAAGCCAGGTATTCCCACATACGGAATAACAGCCATTCCAACATCGGAGGAACTGGTACAGTAAGGGTTTCCTTCAGTGGAAAATCATACTGCAGGGCATCGAGCTCTTCGGCTCGAGGCTCCTCCACGGCGTCCACCGGGAAGGCCAAGGCCTTCGCCATGTCTCGTACAAACTCCAAGAACCTGGTATCCTCCGGGGGAGACCTTCTCCGAGGTTCAGACTCCAGCGAGTCCAATGGGACACACCGGGTCCGGAGGGTGCCCGGGGAGTCTTCGTCCTCCATCTCCTAAGCCGAGTCCTCCGAGGAGGAATCGACGGGCTCCAGCCACGCAGGCTTCGATCTCGACTGCCCCGATGCCGATGCCACTGGCATCGATGACCTCGGTCCCGAACGGGAGGTCGAGGGAGACCTCGGCCGAGGATCGACTCGAGATCGGAGAGTCTCGAGGATCGGCTTGGCCTCTGGGGTCGACTTAGACATAGAGGTCCCGGTGGTCGGGGCAGATGGACCGGGAAGACTGGCCATCAGTGCCCGCTGCTGCTCCATGAAGGCAGACATGCTGCGCTCCAAGGCCACCACATTCTGAGACCGAGTCCAGAAGGCTCCGCAGCCTCCGGCTTGGGCCCCGACGGTGTCGAGCCCGACGCTGGTTCTCCCGGAGGAGAGTCCACGAGGACAACAGTGTTTACCTTTCTTCGCGTCTCCGGCTCCATGCAAGGTACCTTGGCAGGCTGCTCCAACTCTGAGGACTCGGGGCGGCGGTCAGGACTCCGAGACCTGGCCCGCGAGGAACCAGGCCTATCAGAAGCATCTAACAATGACACCCTCATGAGTTTTTTCTTCCTCCGGTGTTCCCTGGAGGGAGACCCCCTTTCAGAAGACCCACGATGATGCTCGGAGTCTGACAACTCCTGAGACGTCGAGGCTTCTGATGAGGTCTGGACCCAAGTGGAGATGGACTCTGTGAAAATCCTCTCATGCTGCTGTTGCCAACTTCTAAGAGCTTTAGAAGACATCTTGCCACATGGGTCACAGGCCATCAGGTCATGGTCGGCCCCGAGGCATCGGAGACAGCAGTCATGTGTGTCGGTGAGGGACATTAATCTTTTACACCGATCACACTTTTTAAACCCGCTGGCAGCCATCAGGGGAAAAAGGGCCCCTGCGAGGTCAAACGACCGGGCTGCCAGTGAAATATAAAAAGAGCGTGAACGCTAGTCACTAAGGACAAAAAACGAAAAATAGGGACCGGCTTCGATACTGGTGTACCGAACCGAGGCGGGAAGGGGAACCAGCATCGAACCGGGTCGAAGAGAAGAATCTTCTGTGAAGTTTGACACACTTTTTCCGTGAGGGAATTCGGACTACATCCGTTGGGCTCCACAGAAAAAGAGAGACTGAGCAAGATGGCACCCTTGGGCGGGAAGGGGTCCATGCATGCGTGATGCAATCCCAAAGGCTTTCTTTGAAAGCTGGGGAATTGCTCCACACGAGGGCTCCGTCGGTGCCGACGTCACCCATACGTGAGGACTGACTTCCTGCTTGTTCCTGGAGAAAAATAGTTTACACAAAATGGCATGGGACAGACACAATAGATCCCGGAATCACCGGAAGTAGTTTGCCAGCCTTTTCTTCCGAGGCAATGGAGGGTAAAGTGACTTGCCCAAGGTCACAAGGAGGGCGAGTGGGAATCGAACCCTTGATTTTCTGGGTACTAGGCTACTCCTCCACAACAACAGGATAAAATCAAAATAAACTTAACTATCTAATTTCTCAACAAACAGGGGTGCCCTACACAGAGTGGTGGGTTCACCCCTAAACAAAGACATGGGGAGGGGTGACCTGCATGGAGCGGCAGGTGCACCAACTCTTGCCACCTTGCTGGGTAGACTAGATGGACCTACTACTACTACTACTATTCAGCACTTGTAAAGTGCCATGCACGCAGCGCTGCACAGCTGACCTACAAGAGGTAGCCGACATACAAAAGACAGTCCCTGCCCGTCAGAGTCAAGCTCATCGGAGCTTACAATCTAGTTAGAACAAAACATAAGTTAGAACAGTATAGAGTATTAGTCAGTTCTGGGCAAGGTATGGTTTGGTCAGTAGTTTGGTCATAAATGATGACGGGGGTTAGGGTAAGATGAGGAAGGAGTCAGGATCTGAATGCAACAGTGAAGAGGTGGGTCTTCAATCTGGATTTGAAGAGGACCAAGGAGGGTGCCTGGCGCACAGACGCAGGTAGGCTGTTCCAGGCGTAAGGTGCAGCAAGGTGAAAGGAGCGCAGTCGGGAGTTCGCAGTGCGTGTAAAAGGTATTGATAGAAGTAATTTGTTAGCGGAACGCAGGTTTCAAGAGGGGATGTAGGAAGGGATGAGAGGTAGTGAGGGGCCATAGAGTGGATGCACTTATAGGTTAGCAGGAGAAGCTTGAATTGGATGCAGAATTGGACAGGGAGCCAGTGAAGCGACCTGAGAAGAGGAGTAACGTGGGCATGGCGAGGTTGGCAGAAGATTAGTCGAGTGGCGTTATTTTGTATAGATTGGAGGGGAAGGAGGTGACTCGCAGGAAGACCAGCGAGGAGTAGGTTGCAGTAATCAAGGCGAGAGGAGACTAAGGAGTGGATAAGCATCCTGGTAGTGTGTTCAGAGAGGAAGGGGCGGATTTTGCTGATGTTGTAGAGAAAGAAGCGGCAGGTCTTAGCTACAAGCTGGATATGAGCGGAAAAGGAGAGAGAGGTGTCAAAGATAACCCCTAGATTGCGGGCTGAGGGGACAGGGAGGATAGTAGATCCATCCACATGGATTGAGAGAAGGGGAAGTGGGTGGGGGGGGGGAAGTTAGGTGGAAAGACAAGGAGTTCAGTCTTGGCCATGTTCAATTTTAATCGGCGATGAGACAGCCAGGCAGCGATGTCTGACTGGGTTGCCGGAGAAATATCAGGTGTAGATAGGTAGATTTGGGAGTCATCGGCATAGAGATGGTATTGAAAGCCATGGGAGGAGATGAGCGCCAAGGCCTTGGGTATAGAGAGAAGAGGAGGGGGCCCAAGATAGATCCCTGGGGTACTCCTACATGGAGTGGGGCAGGGGAGGAGAAGGAGCCACCAGAGCATACAGTGAATGAGCAATGGGAGAGGTAAGAGGAGAACCAGGATAGCACGGAATCCTTGAAGCCAAGCGAGGAGAGGGTGTTGAGGAGAAGGTCATGGTCAATGGTGTCAAAGGCAGCAGAAAGGTCAAGAAGGATGAGGATAGAGTAGAGGCCTTTGGATTTAGCCAGGAACAGGTCATTAGTGACTTTAGTGAGTGCCGTTTCAGTGGAATGTAGGGGACGGAAGCCGGATTGAAGTGGGTCCAGGAGGGCCTGGGAGGTGAGGAAGTCGAGGCAGCGACAGTAGACTGCTCATTCTAATAGTTTGGATATGAAGGGAAGGAGGGAGATTGGTCAATAGTTAGAAGGGCATGTGGGATCAAATGAGGGTTTCTTGAGGAGGGGTGTGACAACAGCGTGTTTGAGATCAGCGGGGACAGTTGCAGGGGAGATTGAAAGGTTGAGGATATGAGTGATGCAGGTGACAATGGTGAGGGAGATGGACCATACTGGTCTTTATGTGCCGTCATTTACTATGTTACTATGGTACATGCAAAGACAAATTTTAGATAGTATGTGGAGATTGGAATTTAGACATTATGGTAGAGGCATACACAATTCCGATGGTATTTAAGAAAAGGCTTTGCCAAGTGTTTAAGAATGTGCAAGAGTGCACGTGTATTTGCCAACATGTAGAACTGGAGAAGCCATTTTGCAAATCTATACATGGAAAAATCAACAATGGCAACTTGGCACCTTACACATTTTTGTGGGCCATTTTTCAAACCCATACATATACCTCGTAAATACCGTCAATGAACTACAGAGGCTGCTATCTATAATTCACTTCAATTTGGAGAGGGAAACAAAGAGTGGGAGATTAAGGAGGATAGCGCCAATAATCCCTCCTGTAAAGATAGGTTGCTTACCTGTAACGATGGTTCTCCATAGGCAGCAAGATAAATCAGCCACACAGATGGGTGATATCATCCCTGATGGCACCAGGACAGACTTGCTCTCTCAGAGCCCAGAAGAATCTAGAAAACTCTCTGGGCATGTGTGAATGACTCTGCTTGCACAGAACTGAAGTGAAACCTAGTTAAGAACAGCTGCTTCAACCGAGAGGGGAGATGGGCAGGATTGTGTGGCTCATTTATCCTGTTGTCCTAACTTTAGTCATTTTTTATTTATTTATTTAAAAGCTTTTATATACCGCGCTCTTTAAAATCAGTGCGGTTAACAATCAACAATTCTTGTACAAGGCAGGGCAGACCTGCCTTGTGCTTACATTGAACAGGAGCGGTAACTTGGAATTGTAACTGGGGTAACTATATACATGTTTTTGCAATCCAGACAGCAGCTGAATACCGCCGCTGTCCAGATTTCAAGATTGCAATCCGGACAACCCACATATTCAATGCCAGGGCCTGGATATGAATGAATTTAACTGAGTGACAGTCAGCTGTTTTAAGTGTGCTGCCCACCACCGCTGCAAATGCCACCCCTCCATGTATTAATTTTTCTATCTTTCTTTTTTTTTATTTTTGCGAGTGGAACGGTTGCTTGGGATTGAGTCTACTGCTTCATGTATTTATTTAGTTCCCACCCATCACGTCGTTAATGGGCAGGTTACAGTAAAACATACATAATAATTCACATATAAAATAACAGTCTTTGACAACACTTTATATTCCATCAGGAAAGATCCATATCTCACCTATCCTGAAGCAAACAAATACATGTTAGAATGGAGCTGATCAAAAGGCCATGTAGGCCTATGGCCTGAGGATGGAATGGGTAAGTGAGTTAGTGAATGCAGCTGCAGAAGCTAGAGAGCATAGAGAGGTCATGACTGGAACATTGAAAAGGTGTGGTTACTCACCTATAACAGGTGTTCTCCAGAAACAGCAGGAATCAGTCTTCACATATGGGTGATGTCAGCGCCAACGGAGCCCTCAAGAAAGCATCTCCCCAGCTTTCAAAGGAAGCCTTTTGGAGATGCCACCACTCATGTGTGGTCCCTTCCTGCCCAAGGATGCCATCTTGCTCAGTCAGATGACACAGCTAGAGCCGACAAAAGAAGATAGCAAAAACCTTTTACAGCAACTCCAAGGGAAGGAGGGAGAGTTATGAGGACTGATTCTTGCTGTCCCTGGAGAACACCTGTTACAGGTAAGTAACTACACTTTCTCCAGGAACAAGCAGGAAGTCAGTCATCACATATGGGACTCCCTAGCTACAGGCTACCGAGAACCTGTAGAAAACAAAGCTGAAACATGAGCAGTTGAAAGCGAGTCTGAACAGAGACTCTAAGAACCTCAGTGTCCAGGGAGAACCATCACTCCAGTAGCCTGAACACAGAAAAGTCAGAGGATAGGAATTGCCTAGACCCCGAAGAGATTCTGGAGTTCGGCCTGGCCAAAGGCGCTGTCCTGTTGGGACTCCCTTTCCAGACAGTAGTGAGCTGCAAAAGGTGTGGACTGAGGATCAGGTGGCAGTCCAGCATATGCCTGCCACAGGGACAGAGCACAAGCTTGCAACTGAGGTCGCCATAGCCCTGACGTTGTATGCTGTGACCTGGTGCTGCAACGAGAGCCCAGCCTGATCATGGGCAAAGGTGATGCAGTCCACCACCCAAGTGGACAGGGTCCGCTTGGTAACAGCCACCCCAAGGCACTGGGGTAATAGGAAACGAAAAGCTGCGAGGCTTTGTGGTAGCCCTGGGTATGTTGCAGGCAGAAGGACATGGCCTTCTTACAATCCAGAGTATGGAGAACGGGTGCTGCCTTGTCGGCATGGGGCCATTGAAAGAAGGTACGGCGCACCACCTTCTGGTTGAGGTGGAATGCGAATACCAACTTCGGAAAAAATTTAGGGTGGATTCGAAAGCGCGACCCTATTTTTGTAGAACCTGGTATAGAGTGGCTCAGCCACCAAGGCCTGAAGCTCGCTAACTCTGTGAGGTTAGCACCACCAGGAAGACGACTTTCCATGAAAGGTAATGCAAATGGCAGGTAGCCAGAGGTTCAAAAGGCGGCAGGGTGAGCTGCGTCAAAATCATGTTGAGGTCCCATTCCATTGGGGGAGGGCAGATGGGAGGCTTAGAGAGCAGAAGGCCCCACATAAATTGAGTAATGAGGGGATGAGCAGAAAGAGGTTTGCCTTCTACAGAATGATGGTGCACTGAGCGTGACCAAGTTGGACTTGAGTCTGGTTTGCAAGAGGTGAAGCAAGTACTGCAGAACCGAGTGCACCTGGCAAGAGAACGGGTTAACCCGTTGCTCTGCACACCACATTGAGAATCTGTGCCATTTGAAGGCGTAGGCCCATCTTGTGGAGTTCTTACGAGAGGCCAGGAGGACTTCCTCTACCTCCCTTGGGAGGTTGAAGGGTGCTAAGGTTACCTGTTCAGCAGCCATGCTGTTAACATCAGAGACCCCAGGTTGGGATGAAGAAGGGACCCCTCCTCCAGGATCAGTAGCCCCAGGGTCACCAGAATCATGGAAGCCTTATCCAGAGAGACGGAGCAACAGGGGAAACCAAGGCTGCCTGGGCCACCAGATCATAGAAGCCTTGTCCCACAGGACCTTGAAGAGGGTTTGGGAGATTAGTGGTGTGGGAGGGAAGGCTTACAGAAGGCCCACCGACCACGAGATGAGGAAGGTGTCTGCCGCTACCTGGGACAGATGCGGCTGGGGACAGCAGAAGTGGGGCAGCTGAGCATTGGTTGGGCTGGTGAAGAGGTCCAGAATTGGGATGCACCAGAGAGAGAAGAGCCGCTGTGCCCCCCTGGGGTCTAGGTGCCATTCGTGCGGCTAGAGGACACTGCTCAGTCTGTCCACTAAGCCACTATCCTGGACCAGGTGGTATACCGCCCTGAGGAGCATTCCCTGACCTATCGCATATAAGCAGAGGGCTACTGCCTCCTGACACAGGCAGAGAGATCTCATGCCCTCTGCTTGTTCAGGTAGATCATCATGACCTGGTTATCCATTTGGACTAGCACCGACTGGTTCCACTGGCGGTGGTGTAAGGCCTTGATCACCAGAAAAATGGCCCTGAGCTCCAGCAGATTGATCTGCTGTTGGCTCTCCGCCAGGTACCAGTTGCCCTGCGTGTACAGTTCCTCGCAATGGGCACCCCAGTCCAGTAAGGAGGTGTCCGTGGTAAGGACCCTCTGGGGATTTGGGGACTGGAAGGCATGCCCTCCTGCAGGTGCTGTGTAGCCTGCCACCAATCGACTCCCCTAGCTGGTGGGACACTAAGACTTGTCCCAAAGCTTGCCTGTGACTTGTGTCTACTGGGAGCGGAGACACCACTGTGTTGCCCGCATGTGAAGGTGGGCGTTGGGAACCACATGGACTGTGGATGCCATGTCGCCCAGTAAAGGGAGCATGGATCGCGCCGACACAGCATGATGGTGTTGCACCTTGATGGCTAGAGCCCTGAGGCAATCTGCCCTGTCCAAAGGAAGAAAGGCCCTGGCCTGAAGAGTGTCCATTTGAGCCCCTATGAACTCCGTCCTGTGTTGGAGTGAGGTGAGACTTGGGGCAGTTTATCACAAACCCCAGACGCTGCAGGACATTGATGGTGCGGGCCGTGGCCTGTTGCACTTCTGTAGTCATGTCCCCCTTTATGAGCCAATCATCCAAGTATGGAAAGATGAAGGCTCCTTGGAGGTAGGCCAGGCATTTGGTGAAGACTCTTGGTGTGGAGGCTAAACCGAAGTGTAGTATCCTGTACTAGTAGTGGTCGTCCCCGAACATGAACCTTAAGTGCTGCCTGTGACTGGGATGAATGAGGATGTGGGTGTAAGCATCCTTTAAGTCCAAGGAGCATAGCCAATCTTCCTGCTGAAGGTGGGGTAGGAATGTTCCAAGGAAGAGCATCTTGAACTTCTCCCATACCGGGAACTTGTTTAGGTTTCGCAAGTCCAGAATGGGCCTTAGGCCCCCTATTCTTTTTAGGACCAGAAAGTATTGGGAATAGAACCCTTGCCCCTGACGTGGTGGGGTACTGGCTCCATGGTTCCGTCCATGAGGAGGCCTGCAATTTCCTGCAGTAGCAGGGCCTGTTTCAGGAGAGTCCGAAGGGACTCTCCTGGAAAGAAAGGGGGAGGCGTCTGATCCAAGTGAAGAAGGTAGCCTTCTCTAACTACTTGGAGTGCCCAGGAGTTGGTGGTAATGGCAGGCCACCAATGGGCAAAATGAATCAGACACCCCCTGTTGGCAGCTGCTTTCCCACAGGTGGAGAGGCTATGCTCAGGGAGTCAAAACCTCGACCCAGCCTGAGCAAGAGCCAGAGTCTGGGGCATGGAGTCTTAGGCTTGTGTGGGTCTTGGTCTGCTCCCTTGCCCTGGTGACCCTGTTGTGTTGTCTGAGGGCCTGGTACTGGGGGTAGCCTCAATAAGGCTGGCCCTTTCTCTGAAAAGGTGGACTCTTCCCCAATGGTTTCTTCTTAGGAAGGGTGGATGTCTTCCTGGAGTGCCGAGTCCTCATGAAGAACCAGTTCTCGATCTCCACCACCATTTCCTCCATCAGTTTGTGGAATAAGTTTTCCCCTAGGCAGGGGATATCAAGGAGTTTCTCTAAGACCCACTGCTTGAGATCCGATGCCTGGAGTCAGGCCTGGCATAGAGCACCGATGCCTGTGGTGGCCACCCTCATGTTTGACTCAAAGTCATCGTAGGTGGCCTGGGACATGTTTATTTATTTATTTATTTATTTTATTCACATTTATATACCGCATCTTCCAAGAGTTCAGTTGCGGTTTACAGTTAACAATAATTAACAAATCAAGTTTGTTTTACATGGAACATTGCAATAAAACAGAACTTATTTACAAGGAACATCATATAAAGTATAGAACAAACAATGTGGTATAATACCGAACAGTGTGGAAACTATATACAAGTTATATATGAATATATATACATGGATTACATGGGGGAGGTCAGAGGATCATCATTGGAGAGTGCTATCTGTATAGGTTAAAGGTTTATTGCATAGAGCAACCGAATTGTCTATTTAACCTTTGTCTATTGTAGATATTGAGTTATTTATGTTATAATGTTTGGTGAACAGATAGGTTTTCAGTTTCTTGCGTAGTTCTGTGATCTCTGTTAGCTTTCGTAGCTCCTCTGGAAGGGAATTCCAGATAGTAGGGGCTATGTGCGAAAATGCTCTATTGTTTGTTGATTTGTGGGCTTTTGTGAAATCTTTCGGGATTTTTAATCTGCATAGTTGTCCTTTTCTGTGTGTAGGCTTAGCTGGTTCTTTGTGTATTAAGTTACATAACATGGATGGGGCCAAAGCATATAAGGCTTTGAATGTTGTTATTATTGTTTTGTAGATTATTCTACTTTGAATTGGTAACCAATGAAGGGAGGCTAGTATTGGTGATATGTGTTGAAGGGAATTGATTTTCAATGTGATTCTAGCTGCAGCATTTTGTGCGAATTGCAATCGTTTTATACTTTGTTTTGTTAAGCCTATTAGGATTAGATTGGCAAAGTCAAAGTGTGGGGTTATTGTAGCTTGTATTATGTTGATAAAGTCCTGTGTGAAAACTAGTGGACGGAGTTGTTTAAGAGTTTTAAGTTTGAAATAGATTTTCTTTATGGTATTGCTGATGTGAGTTTCCATCGTAAGGTGTGTATCTAGCATGACACCTAGATATCTTATTTCCTTTTTTATTTTGATTTCTTGGTTTTGGAGTCTTATGTGTGATGGAGGGATATAGGTTCTGTTCTTGGTTACGATTAGAACTTCGGTTTTAGCGTGATTGATGTGGAGGTTTTGTGTTTTTAGCCAAGTTGTGACTTCATTATAGCAATCCGATAAGAGTTGAAGCGGTAGGTTGGGAATTGTGAATGGAATATAGAGCATAATATCATCTGCGTAGAGATGATATTGTACTCCAAAGCTTTTGAATATGTTGCAGACTGGTTTTATGTAAATATTGAAAAGTAGAGCTGACAGCGCTGAGCCTTGAGGTAATCCAATTTCTTGCTTGTAGGTGGTGGAGTTTTGATTTCCAATTCTTACATTTTGTGTTCTATCAGTTAGATAGGATGAGAACCATTTGTGTACTGTAGAGTTTAATCCTATTTGTTTTAAGTTATTGAGCATTATTGTGTGGTGTACGCTATCGAACGCAGCTGATATGTCGATGAACAGTAGGATAAATGCCTGTTTAGGATTGTCAATCTCTCTTAGGAGTGCATCTATTAAAACTGTGAGGAGTGTTTCCACTCCATGGCAGGGCCGAAAGCCATATTGTTGCTCATCAAGAGGATAGGATGAGTCAAGAAAATCTTGTGTTTGTAATTGAACTACTTTTTCAATTATTTTGGCCAAAAAAGGTATGCTTGATATGGGTCTATATGACGTTGGGGATGTTTTATCCAGTTTGCTGTTTTTGAGGATTGGCCGGATTTGTGCGTGTTTAAGAGATGGTGGGAGGTAGCCTTGGGTAAGTGAGAGGTTTACTATTGAGAGAATGTAGGGCAATAAGATTGGTAGTGTGTTTTTTATCCAAGTTACTGGACATGGATCTAGATAAGACGTTGTGGTGTTGAGGCCAGAGATGATGTTTTTTAGTGTCTCTTTAGTTATAGGATGGAACTCTAACCATTCGTTTGTATGTTGGTGTGACAAGAAGATAGTGTTTATAGGTATTGATGGCAATTTTGCTTTGTTTTGATAATGTTGGGCTAAAGTTTGAACTGAGATGTCTGTGATTTCGCTGTCAGAAGTTTGGGGGTTGGTTAGATTTCTGACAATGGAGAATAACTCTCTTGGTCTGTTATATGATTTTGAGAGTATTTTGGCATAGTATTCTTTTTTTGTGCTATCCAAGGTTTCTTTGTATTTAGTGAGTAGATTATTGTATATTTCTTTGTGTATCGTCAATTTGGATTTACGCCAGTTATGTTCTAGTTTTCTAAGGTTCCTTTTCATCTGATTTAGTGTAGTATTGAACCATGGTTTGGCATTGGTGTTAGAGTGGTTACTCTTTTTGTGTATTTGATTAGTTTTGGCGGCATTGTAGATGGTGTCATGCCAGTTTTTGACAGTGTTATCTAAATTCGTCTCTGTTGTGACGAGGTGGGGGATTGTTAAGTCAATAAATTCATCATTGTTAAACTTTTTAAATCTTGTGGTTGTGACATTTCTGATGTAGTTGTTAGTATTAGTGGATGGATATGTAAGGTTTAGTTTAATAATGTGGTGATCTGACCAGGGTATTTGAGTGCATTCAACTGAATTTGGGTTGATTAGTTTGAAGAGTGAGTTAGGGAGAAGGACAAGATCAAGAATTCCACCTTTGATGTGTGTAGATGTGTTTATTATTTGATGATATTCTATGTCGGAGATAGTATCAAAGAATAGTTTAGATTCCGATGTTGGTAGCGAGGGAAGGTTGAAATCTCCTAGCATCATTATGGGGTGTTGTTCAGTTGAGGAGCTGAGGAGTTCAATGAGAGAGTCAATGCAGTCTGGTTTTTGGTTTGGGGGCCTATATACCAAGCAAAGTTTCATGAAGCCAATATTTATTAATAGTGTGTCTATGTTGTCAGAAATATTGGATTGGATTGCTTTGGCGCATAGTACCTTTTTTGTCATCATTAAAACACCTCCGCCTTTTCTGTTAGTTCTATGTTTATAGAAGGTGTCATAGTCTTCTGTATTAAGTTGGTTTATGTAGACTGAATCGGTATCTGAGAGCCAGGTTTCTGTAACGCATAATATGTCTGGTTTTAAGTCGGATATTAAATCATTAAATATAGGTAGTTTGTTTTTCATCGACCTTGCGTTGATAAGAATACATGAGAGGGAAGGTGTATTATTTATGTGTGTTCCCTTGAGTGTTTGTAGTGTGTTTATTTGTTTTATGTGAATCAGTTTATGTAAATTTGATCTGGGATGGTTATTTTGATAAATGTGTCCAATTTGGTAGTTGTTTCGCATGTGTGTATGAATAATAGGGATTGTTTTGTGGTTTAAGCTGTTTAGGCTTAGGGTTAAGTCAATGGCTAGTATTGCTAAGACTAAGCCAATATAGAATATTTTCATTTTTTTGATGTTTGAACGTGGCATTTTTAAAGGGTTGGTGTTGGTGGAGCTAAGGAGTAATATAGTAGGGTAAGTAGATGTGAGCAAGGTATTCCAATGGGGATTTGGAGTATGCAGGAGTTGTAAGTAGAGCTGCTAGAAACAGTATCAATCCTGATTGGTATAAGCTACTGACAACAGTATATTATTGTGATTGTAACTGATAGTAAACCTGGTAGATGATAATATGCTACTGGTAACAGTAATAGATTGATTGAGAGTTACTGGCTGGCTAGTTTCTGACAATGTTTATGATTAATAAGGTATTACTGGCAACAGTAATGAGATATTATACTACTGGGAACAGTAATGACAATAGTAATAACAGCTGACAACAATAATGAGATAATATACCACTAACAACAGTAATAAATTGTTTGAGAGTTTCTAGCTGGTTAGCTGCTGGTAATTGTTTCAATTGATAGAATACTCTTGATAACAGTAATGTGTACTACTGACAATAGAGCTATAAGAAATGACTATTTGTAAGCTGGTTACAGATAACTGACAACAGTACTGACTGTAGATATATTACTGACAACAGTAATAATGTGGAATAATGTTAACTATTTGCAGGTTGTCTACTGACAACGGTGCTGGTTAGATACACTACTGACAACAGTACTAAAAATGATAAGATGCTAATTATTTACAGTCTGACTACTGACAACAGTCCTGGTGGAAGATATGCTGTTGATGATAGTAATAGCGTATGTGTTAGATACTGTGTTGCAAGCTGCTGACTTTATACTGATTGTGGAATTATACTTGCTGTGCTGGGAGAATCTTAGAAGGGCATGAGGTGCTCGCGCTCTGCCGTGCACGGCTTGGATGATGATTCCTCGTTGAGTGTAGGCGGTCTGGTGGCAGCAAGGCTCAGTCCCTCCAGAGCATGTGACTGGGAAGAGGGCTGCTGGACGTTGGCGCTCGTGCTGGGCTCAACCCTGATCGGGGAGCTTCCAAGATGGCTGCAGATAAGAGTGGCTGATGAGACTGGATAGCGTAGCTTGGTGATAGAGTGGATTGACGAAGGACTTGTGTTATTCTTAGTAGAATGTTCTCTAGGTGTACAATGGTGATTGTAGTGCCCCGCCTAAGGGCCACGCCAAAGGGCCCTCTGGCGAGGTCCTCAGGCGCGGGCCCGACAGGCGCGGGCCTGCCTGTCTGCGATGCTTTAAATATGCGGCCTTTGTTCCTCCCACAGCCCCGATTGGGCCGGAGGACCGAGAGGAGTGCTTGCTGGCCTGCTCGGCGCTTCAACCCCCGATCGGGTCAGCAGTAGATGGTCGCTGGGTTGCAAAAGGCTTTTCCCGCCGATGGCGGTGCTTTAAATATGCCGCCTTTGTTCCTCCCACAGCCCCGATTGGGCCGGAGGACCGAGAGGAGTGCTTGCTGGCCTGCTCGGCGCTTCAACCCCCGATCGGGTCAGCAGTAGATGGTCGCTGGGTTGCAAAAGGCTTTTCCCGCCGATGGCGGTGCTTTAAATATGCCGCCTTTGTTCCTCCCACAGCCCCGATTGGGCCGGAGGACCGAGAGGAGTGCTTGCTGGCCTGCTCGGCGCTTCAACCCCCGATCGGGTCAGCAGTAGATGGTCGCTGGGTTGCAAAAGGCTTTTCCCGCCGATGGCGGTGCTTTAAATATGCCGCCTTTGTTCCTCCCACAGCCCCGATTGGGCCGGAGGACCGAGAGGAGTGCTTGCTGGCCTGCTCGGCGCTTCAACCCCCGATCGGGTCAGCAGTAGATGGTCGCTGGGTTGCAAAAGGCTTTTCCCGCCGATGGCGGTGCTTTAAATATGCCGCCTTTGTTCTTCCCACAGCCCCGATTGGGCCGGAGGACCGAGAGGAGTGCTTGCTGGCCTGCTCGGCGCTTCAACCCCCGATCGGGTCAGCAGTAGATGGTCGCTGGGTTGCAAAAGGCTTTTCCCGCCGATGGCGGTGCTTTAAATATGCCGCCTTTGTTCCTCCCACAGCCCCGATTGGGCCGGAGGACCGAGAGGAGTGCTTGCTGGCCTGCTCGGCGCTTCAACCCCCGATCGGGTCAGCAGTAGATGGTCGCTGGGTTCTCTTGCACAACCTTTACATTGATCAAGAAGCAACAGTTCAAATAGAACAAGGAAAAGCAGAATGACTTAAAATCAGCAAATGTCGGTCATCGGCTTGGATGGCAGCGTACTTCAAGCAGTCCCTGATGCATTTCGTGAGGGTTTGGAATCACTGGAGGTGATCCTTACCGTGACCTGAGAAACCTGTGAGTTCCTTTGCCAGGTCCCAGAGAAACATGCCGATATACAGCTGGTAAGTTTGGATTTGGCAACCCAGCATCAAGCCCTGGTAGCATTTGCAGCTGAGGGCATCGAGGGTGTGGGACTCCCTGCCAGGGGGTACAGAGGAATGAGTCTTCGGGCTCTTCTACCGGTGCATGGTCGACTCAACCACCATAGAGGTGTGTGGGAGTTGTGCCTTCCGGAAACTGGGGCCCCACTGGATCCGGTACATGGTGTTGAGGCACCGGCTAACTAATGGTATCGACGCCGGTCTCTCCCACATTCGAAAGAGGAGCCACCCAAGGATGGTGGGGACAGGGACTGTCAGGGCCTCCTTGGGTGGAGCTTCATATTGGAGGATTTCAAGCTCATCTGTGCGAGGGCCCTCCTCCGACTCCATGGCGAGGGACAAGGCTTTTGTCATGTCTCGAACGAACTTGAGGAACAATGTGTCCTCGGGCAGGGACTTGCGTGGTGACGCCAGGGGAAATGGGTCCAACGGAGATCGCAGTGTTTACGTGTTTCCAGCAATGCCTCGTCCTCAGACTCCCAGTCAGAGTAATCAGTTGAGGATTCGAGGAGTGACGGCCCCTGGGGTGCAGGGCCCGGGTCGGAATCTCAGTGACCCACAGCAGCTGCTTTGCCAGAGCCACAAGCGCTCGCCAGGGAGGATCTCACTCCTGAGGACCAGGAGCGAGATTGAGACCCACATCGAGGACTGGCTCGAGGCTCCGGGCTCTCGAGGATTGTTTCGGCAGCCCAGGGAGTCATCGAGATTGAGGTCCCTGTATCTTGGTGCAAGTGCCGACGGGGCCAGGCGCGACACCTGCTACGAAGCAAGGAAGGCAGTGACACTGCACTACAGCACCATCATCTTGGCTTCCCACTCAGGAGTTGCACCCTTCAACATGGACACCAGGGTTACTGGATCCAGTGTCGGTGAGTCCTTGATGGGAATGGGCCTCAGAGGTCCAGAAGCCATCGCGAGAGGCCTCAGCATCTGTTCAGGGAACCTTCATTGGCTGCTCCCACTCCGACTCCTCGGGTACTCTCCACAGACTGTGGAACTTGGCAAGGGACTTTCCCTGTGTATCCTAGTCCCAGGTTGAAGTTCTCGAGGATTTCTTCTTCTTCTTGCATTCCCACTCAGCATAACCCTTACTGGAATGTCCGCAGACCCGATCGGGCGCCGCAAGGGCTTTACGTGACTCCGAGGGTCTTAGAGCACAAGGTTACCAAGGATACTGCGACAGAATTTGACCTGTGGAAGATGTCATCTTGCTTTTGATAACAATGTTGGATGGCCTTCATGGAGATCTTTTTGCACAGGCGTAGACCTCTGAGTCATAGTCAGTGCCTAGACCCCGGAGGCAGCAGTCGTGTGTATCGGTGAGGGACATGTTTTTTGAATACCAATCACACTTTTTGAACCTACTGGCCATTGGGGCAAAAAGGATCCCTGCAAGGTTGAAGACCTTCAACGCAGCCAGCGGATAGAAAAAAGGTGCAAAGCTGTGCTGGAAAAGAAAACTAAAAACGGGTCCGAGACTCAATGCCGGGGCAACCGGGCTCAAAGTGGGGAAGAGACCAGTGCTAACCAGAGAAAGATAAGACCGTTTAATGCACAAAAGATCAACTTTTTCCAGAGAATAAAGATGGATGTCTGTTGGGCTCCGCAGCACACTTGGGCAGGAAGGGGACCATGCATGCATGGAGGCATCTCCCAAAGGCTTTCTTTGAAAGCTGGAGAGATGCTTCCGCAGGGGCTCCACTGGCACAGACGTCACCCATATGTCAGGACTGACTTCCTGCTTGTTTCTGGAGAACAGAGCAGGAATTCTAGGCCCTCAAAAGGGACAAAGGAATTTTTAGGATCCCAGGGACAAAGGGAGATGTGAAAATGTAAGGTGAAACAGAACCCCAAAATACCAACAGTATCAGGGATATGTGCACATGGTGAGGTGTTGGGCATGCCATTGAGAATACCATCTAGTGAATGTAAATATGAAAGCAGACTTCCTGTCCTTCTGGATGAATTGGTACATTATCGGTTAGTATGAACAATGGCTTACGTGTATTCGTCTGGGAACTGAGAGAGTTTAAGCTATTCATGCCGCCAGTGAGTAGAGATGCTCACTGCCGGCAAGTTTTGAAACGGAGCGCAGGGAGCCCTTCGCATAATATAAGTCAGTCCTGCACACAAGTCCTAAGCTGAAATCTACTACAGTATCTTGGGGAAGTCACAATCGTAAACGTTGAGTTGAAGATTTCTTTGTTTGGTTGATTTATTTGTTTTCCCTCAAGAATTTGCTGACTCTTTCTACAGGTTAGAGAGTGGGGAAGGAGGGGAAAGGGAAAGGAGAAAACCTTCTGGACCAAGTGCAGGAGTATCTGGGTAGCAGATGTTCCCAATGGTCATGGAGGACCACTAAAGGAACCCACATCGGATCTAATGGGCGGCATGCAATTAGGGGTTGGTTAGAAGCCCTTATGGTGGTACTTCATAGTGATATTTGCTCTGCAGGACAGGGGTATTCAAAAGATCCTAATGTCATGGAAATCGTCCATGTGATAAACTGCCCCTCAACAAGAAAGAGGTAGGGCTCGACTCCAAAAGTGAAAGATTATCAACCATACTGGGCAAGGTCTCCATTATTAGGGAGGAGTAGCCTAGTGGTTGGGGCAAGGTACTTCAGGCCGGAAGGTCGGGGGTTCAAATCCCACTAGAGGACAGCAACCTTGGGCTGGAAGGACTGGGGTTTCTAGTCCCACAGATGCTCCTTGTGGTCTTGGGCAAGCCACTTAACCCTCCATTGCCCATGTTCCCTGTAAGTATTAGTGTATGTGTCTCATATCCCCATGTGTTAAATGTATCCCCCAATTGTGTTGTGACCACTTTGATTGAAGGATAAGGCGGTATACAAAACTGTCTAAATAAATAAAATAAATAAATTAGCGCTTCTCAAGACAGCCCTGCTGCTGGTATGGAGCTTGGTGGCAGACTATCACATTGAGAAGTTAAAAATTCCATTTTGTTACCTTATAAAGGCTCTCTTGAAATACACTTGATGATAGTCCAGATCTGTCACCAGCACTGCTATTTGGGCCCTTTCCATGGAAGCTACAAAAGTACGCTGTGGTCGACCCAGGGTTGAGCAGACCCCACACTACCAGGAGAACCCTGACTGAGAAGCGGCAGAGAGCAGAGAGGCACACGGTGGCTGTGGAATGACCACGACTAGCAATTTTTCTTTTTTTCTTTGTACTCCTGAGAGCAGGCCCAATCTGCAGCAAAAGCATCAAGGAAGGGCCCCACATATCTCACCTTCTGACGCCATGGGGGCCACAGCAAGCTCTCCAGGTGGAGCTGTGCTCACCTGCATGCTCGAGCAGAGACTCTGGCCAGCGGCAGAAGGGAAAACTGTCTCAGAAGAGAAGAGACAAAACAACAACTTTGGGCCATGTCAGTGCCGCACAGATCCCAGTAGAGCCGTGCTCTCCCAAAGATTCATGCCCGTGAGAAGCCTGGATTGCAACCATCTGCATGAGGGCAGGAAGCATATAAACACTAGAAGGTAGAGGTAAAGCAATGAAAAAAAACATTGTAGGACGTGTCAGCACCACATGATTCTCAGCAGAGCCAGGTTCCCCAAGCAACTGCATCAGTAGGGAGCCCGGGCTGTCACGATCGGCACGGTGTTGGACATTTTAAAATAAATGCGCTATGTCACCCTCATCAGAGAGAATCTTCTATGTTCTTTTGGGCTCCCACAGCTAGTATGATGATCTTGCAGATTTCCAAGTCATGCTGCTTCTTCATAACGGTAACTGACGTTTCAGCCACCATACTGTGGCTTTCTTCAAGGCGAAGTGTTTCAGCAGTGAATGTCTGTCCTTTTTATAGTAGTCTTCAAACCGGATTGGTGAGATTGAGGTGGGAAATTTGAATTTGAATTTTGGCGGGAAAGTCCGTTGGAGCACCTTTAAACTCACCAGAGAACCTTCTGATCTATGAGAAAAGAGAGGTCTCCAGCCTTTCTCCAACGGACTTTCCTGACAAAAATTCATATTCAAATTTCCCGTCTCAATCCCACCAATCCGGTTTGAGGACTACTATAGAAAAGAATAGACATCTACTGCTTAACCATTTCACCCTGATGAAAGCCACAGTATAGTGGCTAAAACGTCGGTTCCAGTCACAAAGACGCAACATGACCTGGAAATCTGCAAAGATCAGTCCACAGAAGGTCCTGATTTTTGCAGATTTCCAGCTCATGCTGTGTCTTTGTGACTGGAATTGATGTTTCAGCAACTATACTGTGACTTTCGTCAGGGTGAAATGGTTACGCAGTTGATGTCTGTTTTTTCTATAGTAGTCCTTAAACCAGATTGGTGGGATTGAGGCGGGAAATTTGAATTTGAATTTTTGGGTGACAAAGGAATTCCAACTGTCTCATTTTTTTCCTTTTCTTGAAGGAGTAGACAGCAGGAGAACTACTTCTACCACAGAAATCTGCTTTGGATGGGGCAGGCTAGCTGTAGTTTTCAGTTACCTTGATTTCCATATCACCACAGCCAGAGAGGTCTCATCTGAATGAGGATGACATGAGGAGGAGTTCGGACTCCTCAATGCTGCCACTACCAGAGAGGTCTGTGGCCGGCTGTGCTAGCACTGCTGGCAAAAGTAAGAGAGTTTTTGAAGAGGGAAGGTAAAGAATGGAACAAAACTTGAAAAGAAAATGGAGTAGGGAGAGCTAAGTCCACGCTTGGCTGCAGATGAAAACTGGGGAGGGAGAAGCAACACATGCAGGTGGAGTCATTTGCATATGCCCAGAGAGTTTTCTAGACTCTTCTGAGCTTTGGGAGAACAAATCCAGCCTGGTACCATCAGCAATGATGTCACCCACCTATCTGTGTGACTTATTATATCATGGAGAAAGAGCTGGCCAAAACGAGCGCTTTTTAAAAACCTATACGTGTGAGGAATCAGCTGTAAATCGTGACACAAGAAAACGGAGGTGTTATTTATTACACGTAACCAAAATTTCACTGCTCCATCCTTTTTGAAAGTGAATGATGCTAACCTCCAGACCAAGACCACCATCAGATACCTCGGTGTCACTTTAGACCAGAAATTAGATATGAAAGCACATATTAGTAATATTGTAAGAGCAGTATATCACAAAATACGCTCCCTTAGACACCTTCGATCCTTGCTAGAGCCAGACGATTTTAGAACCATCTATCAGGCGCTAATCATACCTCATTTTGATTATGCAAACTCAATTTTACAAGGTCTTCCACAAACCACCTTACACCCACTTCAAATGGCTATGAATGCTGCAGCTAGAGTCCTTCATGGAGCTTCCCGGAAAGACCATATCTCACCTATTCTAAAACATCTTCATTGGCTCCCAATTCAAAGTAGACTCACTTTCAAAATTTTACTAATTACATTCAAAGCCTTTCAAAGAACTCTCATCTTCATCAATATCAGACTTGATCCAAACACCACCCCTCAATAGAGACAGAAGGTCAGTAACACTCAATACTCTGTTAGTCCCTAAATCAATATCACAGTGTACCAAAACTACTTCAGACAGGGCCTTTTTATTCTGTGCACCAAGGTGTTGGAATAGTCTCCCTCAAAACATCCGAGCAATACCAGACCTTTTGCAGTTTCGCAAAGCTTTGAAACACTACCTCTTCCTTTTATCTTATCCAGTAAACAATAAAGACATCTCAACCAACCCACAGACCTTCCACTCATACACATACAATACAGATACCCCACAGACCACATACACACAAAACTGAAGCCATGATGATATTATGACTATGTTTATTAATTATATACCCTGTTATCCGAGTTATATTCTCCTGTTTTCTGTAAACACAAAGTACTGTTGAATTGTGTATCTCACTGTTTTTTGTGAACCGCGCTGATGCCTAATAGTGCGGTATATAAGAGTCTATAAATAAATAAAATAAATAAATACAACTTTTGACATAAACATGCATTCCCTATATGAAATGGGAAATATACCTATAGATTATTGACCCTAGGTCATGACCCCACACACTTCCTTGCCATTTCTACATCTTATGCATATTGACGTATAAATTTAACCCTTTCTAAAATCGCCGTTTAAACAAGAATATGATTTCCATTTGTAAATGCTGGATTTTCCATATGGAAATTGCATATACCTAAGGCTTCTATAATAACTCTCCAACTCTGTCATGCACTCAAACTTTGTCAATACCAGTTTATCAGAAAATCTTGCTCGTCTCCTGCACTACCCTACACAGCACCACATTCAAGGTACAGTTCAGCCTGAAAACCAACATTTAAGGAAGACAGGAAAACTTTGGACAATACCTGGATTAAGTTTCAGCATAACTTTGTTGGTTACAGGTTTGCAGACACCAGAAAATCTGAGGGCCATTTCAAAAAATACGTTTTTCTTCAGCAAGAGGAAACCTTCATCTGCAGTGACATCAATAAATTCTATCACCTGCTTCATTTTAAACGTTCCAACCTGATGTGGTGCAAATGAAAAGATCACATCCTAAAAAACAGAAAAGCACACTGACGTGAGCCACTTGGTTAGCTAAACCAGACAACACACTGAACAATTCTGTAGAAACCTGCAGTCACTAAAAGATTGTATCCTCATTCTGTTTACTTAGGATACTACCATATGTGTATTCATTTTATTTATTTAAAGCATTTAATATATTGCCTTGTAACAAAAAGTTGTCAACAGTTTACAAATTCCAAAATGTAACAGCAGATATACAAACCACAATTAAAAACTAGACAAAGAAATATTAGGAAGGAGATGAATAGCACAATATAATTCCATGCCCCATGGTAAATAATAAAGGTACATAAGGGTAAACAAAAGAAAAATGGAAACAAACCCAGAGCACAACAAAACAATAATTAATAAATTAATGCCTAACATTTATTCATCTAATTAAAAAGCCAACCCTTCAATCCTAACTTACACTGTTTTAAAGATCTTTCGAACCACAAATCAAGCAGTGATACCTTCAATAACAAAGGGCCACAAAACTAAAAGTTGCTGGATGCATTAGTTCTAACCTAAACTGAGAAGGAAAGGAGATCGCTAAGATATTAGACTGAGAGGATTAGCTGGGCTAATGTGTTATTTGTAACTAGGTTTCATGTTATTCAATTGGGGCTTCGTTACAAATAGCATGTGCTAACAGTTAGCCCAGCTTAGTATAAACTTGACCATTAGGCATCTTTTACTAACAGACGCTAAGTTGTTGCACCTAATGCGCCAATAGCGACGAAACCATGACATGTTACATGCAACACCCTTGCATTAACTGTTGAGGGCATGGAAAACATTTCCACAGCAGATAAAGCGTAGTTACTCACCTGTAACAGGTGATCTCCGGGAACAGCAGGAATTAAGTCTTCACATATGGGTATCGTCGGTACAGACGGAGCCTGCGCGGGAACACTCCCCAGCGTCCAATAGGAAAGCTTTTGGGAGCATCCCACGGTGCCTGCGTGCTGCCTTCCCGCCTTTCCAGCTCTCCTTCGTCAATTGAGTTTATAGCTGAGACAAAAGGAGAGAGAGAGAGAGAGACAACTCCTAGGGGAGGTGGGTGGGTTGTGAAGACTAAATTCCTGCTGTTCCCAGAGATCACCTATTACAGGTGAGTAACTACGCTATCTCCAGGAATAAGTAGGAATGTAGTCTTCACATATGGGGACTCCCCAGCTGAAAGATGCCAGGGGGATGACCCAAGGAAGCTGCCAACCCATGGAGAGATGGGTCATGCTTCCTCCCATCGATCTCTGGCATCCAAACCTGGGATGGAGGGTAGGAGTTGTACTAAGTCTGAAAGAGATGCTGGAGAACAGCTTGGCCAAACGAGGCATCCCTATGGGAATCCTTGTCTAAACAGTAATGGGCTGTGAAGGTGTGTACCGAAGCCCAAGTGGCTGCTCTACAGATGTCGTCAATGGACACAGAACGAAGATTAGCCATAGAGGCTGCCATGGCTCTCACATTGTGAGCTGTGACATGGCCTTCGAGAGAAAGTCCCCTACTCTCGTAAGCAAAGGATATGCAGTTTGCAATCCACCTAGAGAGAGTTCTTTTGGAAACTGGAAGACCCAAATGACTAGAATCAAAAGCAACAAAAAGCTGAGAAGATTTTCTGTGTTGCTTAGTTCTTTGAAGGTAAAAAGCCAGTGCTCTTTTACAATCTAAAGTATGAAGATTCCTTTCTGCATTAGAGGCATGAGGCCTAGGGAAGAATACAGGAAGGTGAACCGCTTGGTTTAAATGAAAAGGCAAAACCACTTTTGGCATAAAGTGGGGATGAGTCTTAAGAACTAACTTATCATGGTGAAATCTTGTATAAGGAGGATCTGCCACTAAAGCCTGTAACTCACTGATGCGTCTCGCAGAAGTGAGAGCAACTAGGAAGATGACCTTCCAGGAGAGAAACTTTAGAGCTGTAGTGGCTAAAGGCTCAAAGGGCGGTTTCATGAGCTGCCCGAGAACATGATTTAGATCCCATGCCACCGGCGGTGGCTTAATGGGAGATTTTGTTAAGAGTAGACGTCTCATAAATCTTGCTATGAGTTGATGAGAGGAAATAGGTTGTCCATCCAAAGGCTTACAAGAAGCTGCACTGGCACAAAGATGGACCCTTACTGAATTGGTTTTAAGACCAGAATTTGAAAAATGGAGGCGATACTCCAGTAGCGATTCCACAGGCACCGAAAGGGGGGGGGAAATCCCCTTTGAGAACACCATAAAGAGAACCTTTTCCACTTGAAGACATAGGATCGCCTTGTGGAGGGCTTTCTGGAAGCCACAAGGATATCCTTTACCTTTTGGGAAAGGTTGATAGCCAGGAATCCTAGGCTTTCAGTAACCAGGCCCTAAGGTGCAGGGACTGGGGATTCGAGTGCAGTAGAGTCCCGTTCTCTTGGGAAAGAAGATCTGGAGCATATTCTAACTCCAGAGGTGTGGCTTGATAGAGATGTAGAAGCAGAGGATACCACGTTTGCCGTGGCCAGCGTGGAGCTATGAGTATCATATGACCTCTGTCTCTCTGAAGTTTGAATAAAGTTTTGGGAATGAGGGGAATGGGTGGGAAGGTATAGAGGAAGTCCTGACCCCAGTGGAGGAGGAAGGCATCCTTTGCCTGACAGTTGTGAGCCGGGATTCTGGAAAAGAATCGGGGAAGTCTGGCATTCTGTGGATTTGCAAAGAATCTATATCTGGTGTTCCCCAGATTTGAAACACTCGAGCAAGTTGGTCTGTGGAGAGACCACTCGTATGGCAGCAGTATTCGACTGAGTTTGTCTGCCCATGAATTTTGAATGCCTGCAAGGTATACCATAAGAAGGTGGATTTGAAGCTCTTTGGCGAAGGCCCATAGTCGCAAAGCTTCGTTGCATAGCGAAAGAGAGCCTGTTCCGCCTTGCTTGTTCAGATAGAACATGGCTACCTGATTGTCGGTTTGGACCAGAACTGTCTTGTGGCTGAGATGGGCCTGAAATACTCAAATAGCATTGAAAATGGCTCTCAGCTCTAGGAAGTTTATGTGAAGAGAAGCCTCCTGTGGGGTCCAGAGACCCTGAGTTGAGAGGTCGTGCAAGTGGGCCCCCCAACCCAACTTGGATGCATCTGTTGCTAGGGTGGCTTGGCATAGAGGCTGCTGGAAAGGAGAGCCTACGAGGAGGTTTTCCAGTGATTGCCACCATTGCAGGGACAAAATTAGACGTGTGGAGTTTCTGATTTTGTCCGTTAGCCGACCCGAGGCCTGTGTCCACTGAGAGGATAGGGTCCACTGGGCTGCTCGCATATGAAGGTGAGCATAGGGAACCACATGGACAGTGGATGCCATATGCCCCAGAAGCTGAAGTATGTCCTGAGCAGTCAGGAAGACCTTCATAGATGCTTGGGATGCCAGTTGTATTATACGCAGACAGCGCAGCTGTGGCAGGAAAGCTTTTGACTGCCATGTGTCTAGACAAGCTCGTATGAACTCGAGAAATTGCGAGGGGGTGAGATGAGATTTTGGGAGGTTTATGACCAGTCCCAAGTACTGAAGGATTCTCATTGCTCGAGAAAGAGCGAAGCTGGCCTCTGGAGCTGTTGATGCTCGAATGAGCCAATCGTCTAAGTAAGGGAAGACAAATATTCCTAGAGTTCTCAGAAATGCTGCTACCACTGCCATGAATTTTGTGAAGACTCTTGGGGCAGAAGCCAGACCGAAGGGAAGAACTCTGTACTGGAAGTGTCTTCCCTGGACCAGAAATCGAAGGAAATTCCTGTGATTTGCGTGGATAAGAATATGCGTATACGCATCTCTTAGATCTAGAGAACATAGCCAATCCTGACTCTGAAGGTATGGTAAAAGTGTTCCGAGGGAGGTCATTTTGAACTTTTCTCGGAACAGATATTTGTTTAATTCTCTAAGGTCCAGTATAGGTCTGTGTCCCCCTGTTTTCTTTGGAATAAGAAAATAGGGGGAGTAAAATCCCGTACCCTATTGGGATATGGGTACCTCTTCTATTGCTCCCTGAGCAAGAAGTGATGTGACCTCCTGCCACACGAGATCGGTGGCAGGGACCTGAGAATTGAACTGTTTGATTATTGTAGGCAGGGGCATGCTGAGAAAGTGAAGCTTGTACCCCAGTCGTACAACGGACATAGTCCAGTTTTCTGATGTTATTTGTTGCCATCTCTTGGCAAAATGGCATAACCTGCCTGGAATGGTTAAGGGTTCTGGGCCTTTTAGGGGCAGAAAGACTAAGTTCTCTATGTAAGAGTCAAAGACCCTGAGGAGGCTGAGTCTGTTGGGCCAGTTGAGCTCTTTGAGCTTGCGGCTTTCTTTGCTGTCTGTTCTGTTGTTGTCCCTTTTGGGCAACATTTATTTATTTATTTATTTAGCTGTATTTATATCCCGCTTTTCACCGGGTCAAAGCGGTCAATTGGGAGATACATTTAACACGAGGGGATATGACACACATACGCTAATACTTACAGGGAACATGGGCAATGGAGGGTTAAGTGGCTTGCCCAAGACCACAAGGAGTGCCTATAGGACTAGAAATCCCAGTCCCTCCGGCCTGAGATTGCTGTCCCCAGGTGGGACTTGAACCCCCGGCCCTCCGACCCAAAGTACCTTGTCCTAACCACTAGGCCACTCCTCCCTATGGACAGTGGCCCAGATGGGGGTATGATTGGTAAAACCTCTTTTTCTTGTTGAAAAAGGGTTTCTTGAATGACTTTTTCTTTGCTGGGTTGGCAGTAGACTTTGATAGTCTGTTCAAGGTAGTATTTTCCGATTCAAGCTGATTAGCCTTGTCCTGCCAGTCCTTGCCAAAGAGATCTTCTCCTGTACAAGGAATGTTTCCCAGCTTGTCTTGCACCCACTGCTCTAAGTCTGATGCCTGAAGCCAGGCAATACGATGTGCACCTATGGATATAGCAGAGGTTCTGCTTATGCATTCAAAGCAATCAAAGGTTGCACGGTTCATGAATTTAGAGACATTCTGGGCGTGCTTGACTAGGACAAGAAAATCTCCCCTTTTGTCCTCAGGAAGATTAGGACTCATGAGCTCTAAGTCATGTGCGACTTCTTCCAGGAACATTCCCATATAAAGAATGTAGGAGCTGATCTTGGCTGATTACATGGAGGATTGAAAGCATCGACGTCCAAAGGCATCAAGTGTCCTCGATTCACGGCCTGGAGGATTAGAAGAATGCATTTTAGCACTCTTAATTCTATGCATGGCCGATTCCACTACCATTGAATGGTATGGTAACTGAGTCTTTTGAAAGCCAGGACAGCTTGGCACTCGGTACATGGTATCGAGGTGTCGGGAATGTGGAGACACCATTAAAGGAGTTTCCCACATCCTTAACATAAGATCATGTAAGATCTTGTGAATAGCTGCTTCCTTAGGAGCCATAGGATATTGAAGAATTCTTAATTCTTCCACCCTAGGTGCCTTTTCTGGAATCACCGTGATTGAAAGACCTTTGGCTAAATCACGTATGAAATCCTGGAAGGACATGTCTTCTGGAGGAGACATTCTGCCTTGAGGAGAAGGAGTTGGATCCTCCAGTAGGATCGCTCTGGTACCGGTAGAGTCATCAGAGTCATCAGAATCGGAAGACTCGAAGTCACTCTGTACCGGATGCTCCTGTAACACCCTGTACCAGTACCACTCGAAGTCGGTACCGGAGTGTCTTGGTTCCTGTCCCTCGATACCTGAGATAAACTCAAGGCTCGGCATGGGAGGAAGCATACCTGCCGAAGCAGGTGCACTTGATACCGGTACCAATGTCGGCACCGATACCTGTGGAACCGTCTGTAGCAGTCTTAGTGGTACCGAAGCTGCTAAGAGGGTCGCTAGACTGCGTTCGATAGCGAGGATTCTCTTATCCATTGCTCCTGCCGATGCTTGGGTGTCGGTACCGGTGGAAGCGGCCACAACCCCAGAACATGGCACCAGTAGTTCTGCAGAGGCCTCTGGAACATCCTGGAGCCCCGTTAATGCTTTGGAAACCGAAGACTCTCGCTGGAGCTGTTTTGCCAGTGAACGTTCCTCGAGGGCAACACCAGTGGCATCTCGATACTTAGGAGATCTACCCTTTGAGGACCGGCCAGTCTTAGAAGACTTAAGTTTAGTTACCTGAGATCCATAGGAGGAGGATGAAGCCCTGGAAGACATTGATGCAACTGACATTGTATCTGCGGCAAAGAGGGTATCGGGTTTTTCAGCTCTATTCTGCAGGCCCCTCTTGGTATCTTTCTGCAGGAGAGACACTCCGATGGACAATGTTCAGGACCTAAACTATATGTAAAAACTACTATTAAAGCTTTGGAATTACAGAGCTTAAAAGGGAGAGAGGAGGCATTGTGGGTTAAACTAGAAAGAGGGAAAGAGAAATCTATTTGCATTGGAGTGATATACAGACCTCCCTCACAAGAGGAAGAGGTGGACAGAGAGTTAATTGAAGACATACGCAGCATTGCTAGGAAAGGGGAAGTGCTACTGATAGGAGATTTCAATATGCCAGATGTTGATTGGCACATTCCTGCTGCAGTATAGAAACATAGAAACATAGAAACATGACGACAGAAAAAGACCACATGGCCTATCTAGTCTGTCCTTCCATAACAACTACAACAGTCCACTTTTTGCCTTTAGAGATCCTCTGTGTTGGTCCCATGCTTTCTTGAATTCAGTTACTGTCCTCATCTCTACCACCTCCACTGGGAGACTATTCCACGGATCCACTACTCTTTCCGTAAAGAAATATTTCCGCATATCACTCCTGAATCTATCTCCCTTCACCCTCATCCCATGTCCCCTCGTAGCAGAACTTGCTTTCAATTGAAAGAGGCTCTCTCCCTGAACATTTATGCCACGGAGGTATTTAAACATCTCAATCATATCACCTCTATCCCGCCTTTCCTCTAAGGTGTACATATTAAGATCCTTAAGTCTGTCCTCATATGCTTTATAATGAAGCCCATTAATCATTTTGGTAGCAACCCTCTGCACCGACTCCATCCTGTTCACATCCTTTTGAAGGTGCGGTCTCCAGAATTGCACACCATACTTCAAATGAGGTCGCACCAAAGACTTATACAGAGGCATTATCACCTCCTTTTTTCTGCTAGCCATTCCTCTCCGTATGCACCCAAGCATCCTTCTAGCTTTTGCTGTCGCCTTTTCCACCTGTTTAGCTACTTTAAGATCATCAGACACAACCACGCCTAGGTCCCGCTCTTCTTTAGTGGACAAAAGTACTTCACCTCCTATACTGTATTGCTCCCTTGGATTGCTGCAGCCCAAATGCATGACCTTACATTTTTTAACATTAAATCCCAGCTGCCAAATTCTAGACCATTCTTCAAGCTTAGCTAGATCCCTCCTCATGTTATCTACCCCTTCCTGGGTGTCTACTCTATTGCAGATTTTGGTATCATCTGCAAAGAGGCAAACCTTACCCGACAGCCCTTCCGCTATATCACTAACAAAGATGTTAAAAAGAATTGGACCAAGGACAGATCCCTGGGGCACACCACTGGTAACATCCTTCTCCTCAGAGTGAGCTCCATTTACTTGTACTCTTTGTCGCCTCCCACCCAACCAATTTCTAACCCAAGCAGTAACTTTAGGGTCCATCCCTAGGGTGCTCAGTTTGTTTATAAGTCGCCTTTGAGGAACAGTGTCAAAGGCTTTACGGAAATCTAAATACACCACATCTAGAGCTCTCCCTCGGTCCAACTCCCTGGTCACCCAGTCAAAAAAATCAATCAGATTTGTCTGACAAGACCTGCCTCTGGTGAATCCATGCTGCCTCGGATCCTGTAATCCGCTGGACTCCAGAAACCTCACTATTTTCTCTTTCAGCAGCGTTTCCAATAATTTACTCACCACCGAAGTTAAACTAACCGGCCTGTAGTTTTCAACCACTTCCTTACTTCTGCTTTTGTGTAAAGGCACCACATGAGCCTCTCTCCAGTCCTTTGGCACCACTCCTGACTCCAACGAGGCATTGAAAAGGTCAGTCAGTGGAGCTGCTAGAACGTCCCCAAGTTCCCTCAGTATTCTAGGGTGTATCCCATCCGGTCCCATCGCTTTGTCTACTTTAAGTTGAGCTAGTTTCTCACGAACACAGTCTTCTGAAAATAGTTCAAGATGTCCCTCGCTTCTGTTCTTATTTGTGGGTGTTTTCTGAGGTCCTGCTCCTGGTTCTTCATCTGTGAACACAGAACAAAAATATTTGTTAAGCAATTCCGCTTTATCCTTATCAGCTTCTACATATTCCCCCCCTGCACCCTTGAGTCTGACAATACCACTTTTGCTCTTCCTCTTCTCACTAATATATCTGAAAAATGTCTTATCCCCCCATTTTATTGCATTGGCTATTTCCTCCTCCTTTTGAATCTTTGCCTTCTTGACTACTTTGCTAGCTTCTCTAAGTTTTTCCAAATACAGATGCCTGTCTTCTGCTCTCTGTGATCTCTTGTATTTCATGAAGGCCTCCCTCTTTTTCTTCACTTTTTCAGCTACTTCCTTCGAAAACCATAGCGGTCTCCTGTTCCTTTTGCCTTTATTTACCATTTTAACAAAAAGGTTGGTTGCCCTTAAAATACCCCCTTTCAGTTTTGCCCACTGTTTTTCTACATCCCCCAGCTGTTCCCATCCCACTAACGACTCCCTGAGGTATTGGCCCATCTTCGCAAAGTTAGTCTTCCTAAAATCTAAGATCCTCACCTTGGAATGGATTCTAACAGCCCTAGTCCTAATACTGAACCACACCATCTGGTGATCACTGGATGCAAAATGATCTCCCACTACAACATCAGAAACACTTTCACCATTGGTAAGCACCAAGTCCAGTATGGCCCCTTCACGTGTGGGGTCTGTTACCAATTGCCTGAATAGTTCTCCCTGTAGAGAATCCAGGATCTCCTACAGGGAGAACTATTCAGGCAATTGGTAACAGACCCCACACGTGAAGGGGCCATACTGGACTTGGTGCTTACCAATGGTGAAAGTGTTTCTGATGTTGTAGTGGGAGATCATTTTGCATCCAGTGATCACCAGATGGTGTGGTTCAGTATTAGGACTAGGGCTGTTAGAATCCATTCCAAGGTGAGGATCTTAGACTTTAGGAAGACTAACTTTGCGAAGATGGGCCAATACCTCAGGGAGTCGTTAGTGGGATGGGAACAGCTGGGGGATGTAGAAAAACAGTGGGCAAAACTGAAAGGGGGTATTTTAAGGGCAACCAACCTTTTTGTTAAAATGGTAAATAAAGGCAAAAGGAACAGGAGACCGCTATGGTTTTCGAAGGAAGTAGCTGAAAAAGTGAAGAAAAAGAGGGAGGCCTTCATGAAATACAAGAGATCACAGAGAGCAGAAGACAGGCATCTGTATTTGGAAAAACTTAGAGAAGCTAGCAAAGTAGTCAAGAAGGCAAAGATTCAAAAGGAGGAGGAAATAGCCAATGCAATAAAATGGGGGGATAAGACATTTTTCAGATATATTAGTGAGAAGAGGAAGAGCAAAAGTGGTATTGTCAGACTCAAGGGTGCAGGGGGGGAATATGTAGAAGCTGATAAGGATAAAGCGGAATTGCTTAACAAATATTTTTGTTCTGTGTTCACAGATGAAGAACCAGGAGCAGGACCTCAGAAAACACCCACAAATAAGAACAGAAGCGAGGGACATCTTGAACTATTTTCAGAAGACTGTGTTCGTGAGAAACTAGCTCAACTTAAAGTAGACAAAGCGATGGGACCGGATGGGATACACCCTAGAATACTGAGGGAACTTGGGGACGTTCTAGCAGCTCCACTGACTGACCTTTTCAATGCCTCGTTGGAGTCAGGAGTGGTGCCAAAGGACTGGAGAGAGGCTCATGTGGTGCCTTTACACAAAAGCGGAAGTAAGGATGTGGTTGAAAACTACAGGCCGGTTAGTTTAACTTCGGTGGTGAGTAAATTATTGGAAACGCTGCTGAAAGAGAAAATAGTGAGGTTTCTGGAGTCCAGCGGATTACAGGATCCGAGGCAGCATGGATTCACCAGAGGCAGGTCTTGTCAGACAAATCTGATTGATTTTTTTGACTGGGTGACCAGGGAGTTGGACCGAGGGAGAGCTCTAGATGTGGTGTATTTAGATTTCCGTAAAGCCTTTGACACTGTTCCTCACAGGCGACTTATAAACAAACTGAGCACCCTAGGGATGGACCCTAAAGTTACTGCTTGGGTTAGAAATTGGTTGGGTGGGAGGCGACAAAGAGTACAAGTAAATGGAGCTCACTCTGAGGAGAAGGATGTTACCAGTGGTGTGCCCCAGGGATCTGTCCTTGGTCCAAATCTTTTTAACATCTTTGTTAGTGATATAGCGGAAGGGCTGTCGGGTAAGGTTTGCCTCTTTGCGGATGATACCAAAATCTGCAATAGAGTAGACACCCAGGAAGGGGTAGATAACATGAGGAGGGATCTAGCTAAGCTTGAAGAATGGTCTAGAATTTGGCAGCTGGGATTTAATGTTAAAAAATGTAAGGTCATGCATTTGGGCTGCAGCAATCCAAGGGAGCAATACAGTATAGGAGGTGAAGTACTTTTGTCCACTAAAGAAGAGCGGGACCTAGGCGTGGTTGTGTCTGATGATCTTAAAGTAGCTAAACAGGTGGAAAAGGCGACAGCAAAAGCTAGAAGGATGCTTGGGTGCATACGGAGAGGAATGGCTAGCAGAAAAAAGGAGGTGATAATGCCTCTGTATAAGTCTTTGGTGCGACCTCATTTGGAGTATGGTGTGCAATTCTGGAGACCGCACCTTCAAAAGGATGTGAACAGGATGGAGTCGGTGCAGAGGGTTGCTACCAAAATGATTAATGGGCTTCATTATAAAGCATATGAGGACAGACTTAAGGATCTTAATATGTACACCTTAGAGGAAAGGCGGGATAGAGGTGATATGATTGAGATGTTTAAATACCTCCGTGGCATAAATGTTCAGGGAGAGAGCCTCTTTCAATTGAAAGCAAGTTCTGCTACGAGGGGACATGGGATGAGGGTGAAGGGAGATAGATTCAGGAGTGATATGCGGAAATATTTCTTTACGGAAAGAGTAGTGGATCCGTGGAATAGTCTCCCAGTGGAGGTGGTAGAGATGAGGACAGTAACTGAATTCAAGAAAGCATGGGACCAACACAGAGGATCTCTAAAGGCAAAAAGTGGACTGTTGTAGTTGTTATGGAAGGACAGACTAGATAGGCCATGTGGTCTTTTTCTGTCGTCATGTTTCTATGTTTCTAAACATTTTAGACACCAGTCATGGGTGCTGGTGACGGATATAGTGCCGCCACAGTTAGAACATTTCTTAAAACCACTAGCTGGTTTTTCCATGTTTGAAGAAAAAATGGGCCTAGTGCCCAAAATGACGCCTAATCCCGAGAGGGGACAGGCTTCTAAAGAAAAGATTTTTAGAAGCTAGTTTTTTTTTTTTTAAAAAAGAAGAAAAGAGAACCGGCGGTACCGGTAGGCGTTGAGTGAAGGCAGACGCGACCACAAAAAATCAAAAGAAGAAGAATTTTTCTGCGGTGACAGGGATATGTCCTGTCGGCTCCGCGGAAAATGAAGAACTGACGAAGGAGAGTTGGAAAGGTGGGAAGGCAGCACGCAGGCACTGTGGGATGCTCCCAAAAGCTTTCCTATTGGATGCTGGGGAGTGTTCCCGCGAAGGCTCCGTCGGTACCAACGATACCCATATGTGAAGACTACATTCCTGCTTGTTCCTGGAGATCATGGAGTTCTTTTCCATTGCTTAAAACTTTTAAGGATCTTGATATGTATACCTTAGAGTAAAGGCGGGATAGAGGTGATATGACTGAGATGTTTAAATACCTCGTAGTATAAATGCACAGGAGGAGAGCCTCTTTCGAATGAAAGCAAGTTTTGCTATGAGGGGAGATGGGATGAGGGTGAAAGGGATAGATTCAGTAGTGATATGCGGAAATATTTCTTTACGGAAAGAGTGGTAGATGCGTGGAATAGTCTCCCATTGGAGGTGGTAGAGATGAGGACAGTATCTGAATTCAAAGAAGCATGGGACAAACACAGAGGATCTCTAAAGGAAAAAAAGGGACCATTGTAGTGGTTGATATGGAAGGAGAGACTAGACAAGCCATGTGGTCTTTTTCTGTCGTCATGTTTCTATGTTTCTTTAGCGTGTACTGCATTAGAGTTGGTGCATCCCGTGCTAATGCAGTTAGCGCATGGTGTGAACACAATGCTAACTGCGCCAAGCTCACCATGCCCACTCTCTGCCCCTTCCCTACCCACTCCCGACTTTAATGTGGGTTGCGCTGTTAGCGCGGGAATCATCCTGTGCTGTCATGGCCCTGAGCTACCTGGCAATGCATGTCCCGGTACACCTTCAGTGCATGCTAAAACATGCACTGCTAGGTAGTGCCGTTAGTAAAAAGACCCCCTTGGTAAACGGGGGGGGGCGGGGGGCAGAGGGACAATAAGGAGTAATCAACTGTGAACGGTAAACAGGAATACCAGTAGAATAAATTTGATAGACCAAAATCAAAATTTTCTACTTCAGTCTACAGGAAACAGGTAGCCAAAATAATTATTTCAGTAGAGATAAAATAGGGTCGTAAGATTTAGCCTGGAAAAACTAGCTGCAGTATTTTGTATCAATTGAAGCCTTTTTAAACTGTAAAGTGGAACGCCTATACACAGGGTGTTACAAGCCTGCTGAGAAGTAATGCTTGACCGAAAATAATCATAGATCTCTTGTCCAAACTAAAATGTAAAGATCTAATAAGTCTCAATGCCAATGAGATATAAAGTTGAAAGGTTAAGGAACTATCCAATAGAACACCCAATCTCATGCAGTCTTTCAGGGGCAAAACAATACCAGCCATAGCCGGACAACATGTAGGAAAAGAGTAGTTACTCACCTGTAACAGGTGTTCTCCAGGAGCAGCAGGAATCAGTCCTCACTTATGGGTGTCATTGACGCCGATGAAGCCCCAGCGGAGCATTTCCCCAGCTTTCCATGAAAGCCTTTGGGAATGCTGGCACGCATGCGCGGTTCCCTTCCCGGCTAAAGGTGCCATCTTACCTCAGTCAAATGACATAGCTAAGAACAGCACACAAAAATGTAAAAATTAAACTATGTACAACTGCAACTCCAAGGGGAGGAGGGAGGGTAGTGAGGACTGATTCCTGCTTCTCCTGGAGAACACCTGTTACAGGTGAGTAACTACTCTTTCTCCAGGACTAAGCAGGAAGTCAGTCCTCACTTATGGGTGACTCCCCAGCTTTGGGCTACCAGGAACCCAGGCTGAACAAGAGAACTCCCTCTAGTCTCAGCAACACAGTAAAGGCTTTGCAAGGACACACCCTCCACAGGTAGCCCAACCAGAGAGCAGGAGGGCAGGAGTTGCCTAGACCTCAAAGAGATTCCGGAGTACTGCTTGGCCAAAAGCACTGTCCCTACAGGACTCCCTCTCCAGACAGTAGTGGGCTGCAAAAGTCTGGCTTGAAGACCAAGTAGCAGCCCTGCAGATGTCTTGCAATGGAACAGAGCGGAGGTGAGCCACTGATGCAGCCATTGCCCTCACACGGTGGGCCGTGACCCTACCCTGCAAAGGAAGCCCAGGTGATACAGTCAGCCACCCAGATGGACAAGGTACGCTTGGACACAGGCATCCCCAAGTTATTGGGGTCAAAAGAAAGGAAGAGCTGAGAAGCCTTCCTGTGACCTTGCGTACGTTCAAGATAGAAGGATAAGGCCCTCCTACAGTCCAAGGTATGGAGAACTGTTTCAGCCTGACTTGCATGAGGCCTAGGGAAGAAAGTAGGAAGAACCACCTCCTGGTTGAGGTGGAAAGAGGAGACAACCTTAGGAAGGAACTTAGGGTGAGTCCTGAGGACCATCCTGTTTTTATAGAACCTGGTGTAAGGTCTATCACAGACCAAGGCCTGAAGCTCACTCACTCTCCTAGCCGAAGTAAGGGCTATCAGAAAGAGAGTCTTCCAGGAAAGGAAGCGTAGAGGGCAAGTAGCCATAGGCTCAAAAGGTGGGCGAGTCAGCTGCTGCAAGACCACATTAAGCTCCCACTCAGGAGCAGGAGGACGTATGGGAGGTTTGAGCAGAAGCAAGCCTCTGAGAAACCTAGACACCAAAGGGTGCACAGACAAGGAATGGCCCTCAACTAGGGAGTGGTGAGCTGCTAAAGCAGAGAGGTGGACCCGAACTGAGTTGGACTTGAGACCCTGATTGGACAAGTGCAGCAGGTACTGAAGCACTACTGACACAGTACAGGAGAAAGGATCCTCAGCACGTAGCTGACACCACACAGAGAACCTTTTCCACTTGAGAGCATAGGTCTTCCTAGTGGATTGTTTCCTGGAGGTTAGGAGAACTTCCTCAACCTCGGGAGGCAGGCCCCAGGGAGCCAACACTACCCTTGCAGCCTCCATGCCATCAGATTGAGAGCTTTGAGATTGGGATGCAGCAAGGAGCCCTGATTCTGAGAGAGAAGGTCGGGTTGCAATCCCAGAGGCAGAGGCAGGTCCACTGCCAGTTGAAGCAGGAGGGGGAACCAAGGCTGCCTTGGCCACCTGGGAGCTACCAGGAGGACTGAGGCCCTGTCTCGGAGAATCTTGAACAGTGTTCGGGCCACCAGAGGGGTGGGAGGAAACGCATAGAGTAGGCCCTGAGTCCAGGGAATCAGAAAAGCATCTGCTGCTACTCTCAGAGGATGCGGTTGCCTGGAGCAGAACCTTGGCAGCTGGTTGTTCAGAGGACTGGCAAACAGGTCTATGGAGGGAAGCCCCCATTTCAAGAAAATCTTTTGAACCACTAAAGGATGTAGCTGACTGTTTTGAGGAGCATGTTGTGCTTCAGGGCAAAGGAACAGAGGTCCTGGGCCTCCTGGCAAAGGGGCTGGGAACCAGTTCCGCCCTGTTTGTTTACATAGAACATGGCTACCTGGTTGTCTGTCTGGATCAAGACAGACTGTTGTGCCAAGGAAGCAGTAAAGGCCTTGAGGGCCAAGCGGATAGCTCTGAGTTCCAGTAGATTGATCTGCTGGGACGCCTCCCAATGAGACCACAGGCCCTGGGTGCACTTGTCTAGGCAGTGTGCTCCCCAACCCTGCAGATAGGCATCGGTGGTCAGTACCACTGTATGAGGTGGGATCTGAAAGGGCACCTCCACCAGCAGATTGGGGGGGTGTAACCACCAGTTGAGGGAGGCCAGGAAACGGTGGGACACTCTGATCCTGTCTCTGAGACTGCCTGAGGTTTGTGACCACTGAGTCCGAAGGCACCACTGGGCAGGTCTCATATTGAGCCTGGCATTGGGGGTCACCTGTACTGTCGACGCCATGTGGCCCAGAAGCCTGAGACAGAGTCTGGCGGAGACCAGGGACCTGTGCAGAAACTTGCTGGCGAGGTCCATGAGCCTTTGTGTTCGGTCCACTGGTAAGAATGCTCTTGCCAGCTGAGAATCCAACCTTGCTCCTATGAACTCCAAGTTCTGGGAGGGGAGCAAAGTGGACTTTGCGAAGTTGATGACAAAGCCCACCTTTTGGAGCAGTTCTATGGTCTTGTTGGTGGCCTGTTGAACTTCTAGGGAAGTCTGGCTTCTGATGAGCCAGTCGTCTAGGTAAGGAAACACAAAGATGCCCTGATTTCTCAGGTAGGCTGCCACCACTGCCAGGCACTTGGTAAACACCCTGGGAGCGGAGGTCAGTCCAAAAGGCAGTACTCTGTACTGATAATGGTTTCCTCCCACAATGAACCTGAGGTTCTGTGGTCTGGATGAATAAGGATGTGAGTGTAAGCATCCTTTAGATCTAAAGAGCAAAGCCAATCTCCCTGCTGGAGGTAGGGCAGAAGTGTTCCAAGAGTAAGCATCTTGAACTTCTCTTTCACTAGAAACTTGTTCAGGTTTCTGAGATCCAAAATGGGTCGAAGACCACCGGTTCTTTTTGGCACCAGGAAATACCTGGAATAAAACCCGTGACCTTGGAAGTGGGGAGGCACAGGCTCCACTGCCTTGTCCAGCAACAGACCTTTTAGCTCCTGGAGGAGAAGGGCTGTATGCAGGGGAGGCCGGAAAGGTTCCCCTGGGAAGTGTGGCGGAGGCAGTTGGTGAAAGTGCAGGGCATAGCCTCGATGGACTATGTCCAGCACCCAACTGTCTTGGGTTATCAAGGGCCACTTGTGGGCGAACAAGGCTAGGCGGCCTCCTGTGCAGGGCTGGGTCTGCAAGGGAGGTATGGCTATACTCAAGGAGTCAAAAACGCCCACCCTGCTGAGTGGGAGCAGGGGCTGCAGGCTTGGGGGTCCTCTGCCTATGGGGCCCATTACCCTGGCCCTTGGCTTGCTGACCCTGGGGGGCAGCTTGGGCAGCCGGATATTGTGGGTACTGTTTGTAGGCAGTGCCCTTCCTCGGGTAAAAGGACTTTTTACCCGAGCCCTTTTTCTTATGAGAAGGGGCAGAGGTCTTCCTCGACAGCCTTGTCCTCGTGAGGTGCTCTGTCTCGAGCTGAGCGGCCTTCTCGGCCACAGGCTTGCCAAAAAGGTTTTCACCTCGGCAAGGGACATCGACCAACTTGTCCTGAACCCATGGCTCGAGGTCCGATGACTGCAGCCATGCCTGGCGTCGGGCCACGATGCCGGCTGCCGCCACTCGGGCCGAAGCCTCAAAGCCATCGTAGGCGGTGCGGGACATGAACTTAGAGCATTCCCGGATCCTCGAAGACAAGGACTTAAAACTCTGCAAGGGTTCCCCGGAGAGACCAGCAGAGAATCCGGCCAACTCCTTGGCCAGGTCTCGTAAATACATGCCCATGTACAGCTGGTAAGTCTGGACACGGGAAGCATGCATCGAGCCCTGAAAGCACTTTCTACCGACGCCATCAAGGCTTCGGGCTTCCCTTCCAGGAGGCACCGCGGAGTGCATCTTCTGACTCTTCAGACGATGCATGGCCGATTTCACAACCATGGAATGGTGTGGTAGCTGTGCTTTCTGGAAGCCAGGACTCTTTCGGAGCCGATAGATGGAAGCGACTCGCTTGCTCAAAACCGGCGCCGAGGCCGGTTCCTCCCACATCCAGAAGAGGAGCCGTTCCAGCATCGGAGGAACCGGGACAGTAAAGGCCTCCTTCGGAGGAGAGTCATACTGCAGAGCATCGAGCTCTTCGGCTCGAGGCTCCTCCTCGGGGTCAGCCGAGATAGCCAGGGCAGCGGCCATATCGCGGACAAACTCCGAGAACCTAGTATCCTCCGGAGGGGATCTACTCCGGGGCTCAGACTCTGGTGAGTCCGAAGGGACACACCGAGTCTTGAAGGTGTCAGGAGACTCCTCGTCTTCGGTCTCCCAAGCAGACTCATCCGATGTCGAGTCGAGGTCCGACCCCGCGGGGCCTCTAGGCACCCGCCCCGACGCCGGTGGCACCGGCGTCGAGACCCTCAGTCCCGAACGGGAGGTCGAGGGAGACCTCGACCGAGGACGACTTTGAGCCGCAAGGGACTCGAGTATCGGCTCGGTCTCCGGGGTCGGCTTCAAAGTCGATGTCCCGGTGGTCGGGGCAGATGCGCCAGACAGGCTGGCCATCAGTGCCCGCTGCTGATCCATGAAGGCAGACATTCTGCTCTCCAAGGCTGTCAACCTGAGACTCAGCTCGGGTGACGCAGCAGCGCCGGGCCCGACGTCGGTACTCGGGGAGGCGAGTCCACGAGGACAACAGGACTTACGTGTCCAGCAGACTCCGGCTCCATGCGAGGAACTTTAGTTGGCTTCTCCTGGTCCACGGGCCCGGGACGACGGTCGGGGGTCTTAGACCAGGCCCTCGAGGGCTCAGGGACCTCCTCCGATGCCGCCCTCGCGAGCCGCTTCTTCCTCTTACGTTCCCGGTCGGGGGACCCCCTGTCCGAGGAGCTCCGACGCCTCTCGGGATCGGAATCCCGAGATGTCGAGGCCTCAGACGAGGTCCGGGCCCGGGCAGAGGCCGAGTCCGAGAAAAGCCTTTCACTTTGTTGCTGACGACTTCGGAGGGCCTTGGAAGACATTTTTCCACATGGCCCGCATGTTTTAGAATCGTGGTCCGGGCCAAGGCACCGAAGGCAGCAGTCGTGTGTGTCGGTGAGAGACCTTATCTTCTTACACCAATCACACTTTTTAAAACCACTGGAAGCCATCGGGGAGAAAAGGGTCCCCGCGAGGTCAAAGGACCGGCCTTCCAGGGAAAAAGAAAAAGATTTGGCGCGAGCGCCTAGCCACTAAGGGCAAAAAACAAAAAAGGGATTTGATACCGGTGTACCGAACCCAGCGGGAGAGGAACCAACATTGAATCCGAGGAAAAAAGCGAAATAACGCCAAGAAAAAACTTCTCTTTTCCGGGAAAAAAAGGACACACGTCCGATGGGCTTCACGGAAAAAAAGAGACTGAGGTAAGATGGCACCTTTAGGCGGGAAGGGAACCGCGCATGCGTGCCAGCATTCCCAAAGGCTTTCATGGAAAGCTGGGGAAATGCTCCGCTGGGGCTTCATCGGCGTCGATGACACCCATAAGTGAGGACTGACTTCCTGCTTGGTCCTGGAGAAAACCTTACTCTTGTTAAACCAAAGAGTTTCTGATTTGGAAACATTCAACAAAAAAAGGTTAGTTTTAATCCAAACAGTAATTACGTTCGACATAGTCAAACATTCCAAATAAAAAGCGAAATCCCAGCTATGATAGGAAATCAATATTTGAACATCATCAGCAAAAATAAAAGGGGTAAAACCAGGCCCCTGAATCACCGTAACCCAGTGCTTTTCAAACGTTTATCCCATATGATCACATTTTAACAAGTGAAAATTCACTTGACTCCCAGATGATGATGAAGTCAAACTAGCAGATCTTCATCCTCGTTCCCCTCCCTCCTCTCATCTAAAGCAGGAAGGCAGACAGCACAGGGCTCCTTGTGTCAAATGAGTTCCAGTCTAACAGGAAGGGCAAGGGACTATGAATGTTCACTGGCTCATAGGTCTTAGCTGCAAATAACATTAGCTGCAAATAACATTGCTAGTAATATAGTACTGTTGTCAGTATATCAAGCTTTAGCACATTGCTAGTAATATAGTACTGTTGTCAGTATTTCAAGCTTTAGCTCCAAATAACATTGCTAGTAATATAGTACTGTTGTCAGTATTTCAAGCTATAACTGCAAATAACATTGCTAGTAATACAGTACCGTTGACAGTATTTCAAGCAACAACTGCATATAACATTGATAGTATTATAGTACTGTTGTCAGTAGGCCAAAACTGCACTTATACTCACTTTAAGCCGAGCCAAAAAACTGAAAATGCCTCACCCTAACATGCTTATACGAGTATCATACTCCTGTATATTATTAACAATAATAATAATCGACCTATCCCTATGTTTAAACCACAAAGACCATATGACTATACCTATAATACATACATACAATCGAAATGATTGCCATATGGGACACACTCATCAAAACTACCCAAAAATTAATTATCACAGACTAATTCACATACAACAAACTAATACACAACAAATAGACAAGAAAATCTGTTCTAACTACTCTTCTTCCCTATCATGCATCCTCATTAACGCACGATCAATGAAGAATAAATTGCCCATATTTAACGACATGATAGCTGACTTAAAACCTGACATTTTATGTGTCACAGAGACATGGCTCACTGAAACAGATACAGTCTATCTAAACCAACTTGATAAAGAGAACTACGATACATTCTACAAACACAGACCTAATAAAAAGGTGGTGGAGTTCTAATGATGACAAAAAAACACTAAACGCCAAGCCAATCCAATCAAATATCAATACTAACATAGACACATTATTAATAAGAATCAGCCACATAAAAATTTGCTTAATATATAGACCCCCAGACAATAAATCAGATGGCCTGGATTCTCTTATTGAACTCCTCAGTTCATCTACTGGCCAAAATCCTGTGATCATGCTAGGTGATTTTAACCTTCCGTCACTCCCAACACTAGACTCTAAATTATTCCTAGACGCCATAGCAGACATAGAGTACCATCAAATAATTAAATCTGCAACACATATCAAAGGAAGAACACTAGATTTGGTTCTACTCCCCGAAATACTCTTCAAGCTAGTACACTCTAATTCCATTGAATGCACAGAGACACCTTGGTCTGATCATTCTATCATCAAAATAAATATCCCATATCCCATCCCCAGCATCAATAACTACATAAGGAGTACCCCCACTACAAAATTCAAAAAGTTTAATGAAACAGACTTCCTTGACTTAACAATCCCCTACTTCTTATCAACATCTAATCTGGATGATGCTGTTAACAACTGGAATGATACTATCAATAATGCAGCTAAAAATAATCAACCTAATAAAAAGACAATATACACCAAATCAAATAGTTCACCATGGTTTAATAGCACTCTAAGACAAATGAAAAAAGAACTAAGAAAACTTGAAACAAAATGGAGAAAATCCAAGCTGACTGTACACAAAGAAATATTCAATAACTATCTATCAAAATATAAGGAAACAATTGACAACACAAAGAAAAACTATTATGCAGCAATCTTAACAAAATCATACAATAGACCAAGAGAGTTATTTTCTATAGTCAGAAAATTAACTAATAACGAGCAAACTTCCAGCAACGAAATCACAGACATCTCAGTTCAAACCCTAGCTAATCATTATCAAAGCAAATCTAAGAAACCTTCCATGCACGCAGATAATATCAACATCTCTTATCAACCTGTAGATGAATGGTCAGAATTTTACCCCATTTCAAAAGCATCATTAAAAACAATCATCTCCAACCTAAATACCACAACTTCGTACTTGGATCCATGCCCAGTTTCATGGATAAAAAACACACTACAAACTCTAATATCCTATATTCTCCCAATAGTAAACCTCTCACTCACCCAAGGATACCTTCCATCCCCGCTCAAACATGCACAAATACGCCCAATTTTAAAGAACTGCAAACTAGACAAAACATTGCCAACATCATATAGGCCCATATCTAGCATACCATTCTTGGCCAAAGTAATTGAAAAGGTAGTGCAACTTCAGACACAGGAATTCATAGACTTATCTTACCCACTCGATGAACAATATGGTTTCCGACCTTGCCACGGAGTAGAAACACTCCTAGCAGTATTAATAGACACACTCCTAAAAGGAATTGACAATCACAAACAGGCATTCATTCTCCTTTTCATTGACATATCAGCAGCTTTTGATAGCGTGCATCACTCAATACTGCTCAACAACTTAAAACAGTTAGGCATAAATTCCACCGTACATAAATGGTTCACTTCATATTTACATAACAGAACACAAAATGTAAGAATAGGTAATCAAACATCAAACACATACAAACAAGAAATAGGTTTACCACAAGGTTCAGCACTGTCAGCCCTACTCTTTAATATCTATATAAAACCGGTTTGCAATATTTTTAAAAAATTTGGAGTACAATATCACCTTTATGCAGATGATATCATGATGTACATACCTTTCACAATTCCTAACCTACCGACTCAACTTCTATCTGACTGCTACAATGAAATTACATACTGGCTAAAAACCCAAAACCTCCATATAAACCATGCTAAAACCGAAGTCTTAATCGTAACAAAAAAACAAACGTTCACCCCGCCAACTCACATAATACTACAGAACCAAGAAATTAAAATAAAAAATGAAATAAGATATCTAGGTGTCATTTTAGACACACACCTTACTATGGAAACGCACATCAGAAATACCTTGAAGAAAGTCTACTTCAAACTTAAAATCCTCAAACAATTACGCCCCCTTGTATTTATACAAGATTTTATCAATATAACACAGGCTACCATAACTCCACACTTCGATTTCGCCAACTTAGTACTTATAGGCATTTCAAAACAAAACATCAAAAGGATCCAACTCGCGCAAAATGCTACAGCCAGAATCATATTAAAGATAAATTCACTCCAACACATTACACCGATACTAGCATCCCTTCACTGGTTACCAATACAAAGCAGGATAACATACAAAACAATTATAACTACATTCAAAGCCCTAAAAGACATGGCCCCGAAGACACTCTGTAATCTAATAAGCAAAGAACCACCTAAGCCCACTTATAGAAAAGGACAATCAAATAAACTTAAGATGCCAAAAGAATATATAAAAACTCACAAATTAACAAATAATAGAGCCTTTTCCCACGTAGCCCCAACAGTCTGGAACTCTTTACCAGAGGACTTACGATCACTAACAGAGATAACAGAATTCAGAAAAAAATTGAAAACCTATCTATTCACTAAACACTATAATACCATAGAAAACCCTCCAATCAACTTAGATAAAGGCTAAACAAGAACCTGTCTAAAATCAAGATTATACTCCCTATTACAATAATACGTACAACTTAAATGAATATTCAATCCATTCCAATGCATTGATACCCCACTTGTATATAGTTAAAATTGAGTTAGAGACAGTACTTCAGTTCAAATTGTTACACAATCTGTGTTAGTTGATTTATTGAACTATTCCGCATAGTTTTTACATACACTTTGTTGTTCAAGTTAAGATGTTCATTGTAAAAAGTTATAACTGTTCTATGTAAAACAAGCTCTGCATTGTTAATTGTTGTTAAATGTACACCGCAACTGATCGCTGGAAGATGCGGTATATAAATAAGTGTTAAATAAATAAATAAATAAAATAAATAGGTCACTTGCTGACTGGTGGCTGCTATACTTGGCATAGGTCACAGTAAATACCCAGAGAGATAGGGAAATGGTCATGTTTCTGTGACCCCATCTGGGGTCCCGACCCCAAGTTTAGGAACCACTGCCGTAACCAATGGGGCTAAGAAGATATTGAAAAGCAAGGATGCCAATATAGAACCCTGTGGAACTCCAGAACAAGAGAGACTAACTTTTGGACACACAGGTAATGATTGTAACCCAATATGTATGAGACTGGAAATAACAAACAAACCAATTAAATGCAACACCCGTCACTCCAAACTCTCTCTCAATCTATTTAGCAAACATTTATGGCCCATCATATCAAAAGCTGAACTCATGAGTCCACTTTATTAGCTGTTGTTTTTCAGCAAAATACAGTTCATAATCCTAAACCATACTGGTCTTTATCTGCCGTCATTTACTATGTTACTATATTAAATATTCAGATTACAAAATTTAATACCAGATATCTAATTTTTACCTTCATATGCAATAAGACACTATCATATGCCTTTGGTTGCATTCCTAGTAAATAGACCCTAGTGAGGTTAATGAGGTTACTAACACAGGTTATCGCATAATGCTAAATAGATTTATTTATTTATTTATTTAAACTTATTTCTACAATTCATAGTGGTTCACAATTGACAAATGTGTAACAGGGGCCTGTTCAGCACACTGTTTTACATGAAACAGGAACAGTAAAAAACTGTACAACATAGTTTAACATCAACTATTTACAGTTACGATTCTGCTGGTTATATTGGTTAGCTATGTACAGATAAAGGAGAATTTGTCTATTGTGTCTTTAGGGTGCATTTTAAGGTGGCTGGGTTTCTGAGATCCCTGAGAGGTTGATATTCCAACAATCTGCTTAACGTAAGAGGTTAACTAGATAAGTAGTTTCTCTTACAATTCCCAGGCTGCTGCCCACTTCAATTTTAACCAGACAAATTATCCTGTTAAAATGAAGTGGTTAAGCAATAGAGGGGCAAAAGATGTATTACAGGAATGACTAAAAGTTAACTGGAACGTTATCTTGATCATTTTAAATGGTTACGTCAAGTAAGGATAATATCAGACCTAAAGTTAACCAGATAAAGTTGTCCAGTTAATTCTAAACAAGTATTTCCAAAATAAGACTTAAGAGATCTTTTTAGAAGGCTTGTGTGATATTTGCACGTGTGTAGGTTTAGATGTGTAAAATTTGGCCCACTGCATTTAGGTAGCGAATTTAGAAAAACGGCTACTTATATGTGAATATTTACAGCAGGTAGCTTTCAGAGGGGTGTGGATTGGGTGGACATGAAAAGTATGTAGGTATTTCCAATTCTGCATGAGCAAGACGATACCTTACGACATCTAGACATCAGCATTTACATCTGCTCCAAGGCATGCCGGTCAGCTAACTGCCCACTCAGACCTGGGTATGCAGGAGTAACTGAGGAGCAATCGTGCTCACCTCTCTGGTGTTTAAAACCACCTTTAAAATTCGAGAATTAAAGTTTTCTGGCTTGGGCTCCTAATTGGATCTCCTTAGATGCGTAGTTTTGGAAAATCCAGCATTTATGCACATGTGCCGAGACTTCCACCCACAGCTTGCAAAATTACCGCTAACCAGTACCAGCACTTTAAGGTTCAAAACCTTGAGCGATGCCATTCTTTTTTCACATGGTTCTTTGTAAAATGGATGGTACTGCCAGATATGCTGCAAACTTCATGTATATTTCTCATGTCCTTACAAGTATTGCACAAAAGGCTCCACATTTGGCGAGCTTTGCAAAATACTCAGGAAACTGTGCACATCCTGATTTGGACAACCCTTTTCCTACCTTTACAACTTACGCAAAATCGACCATTGAAATGGTTATCTTTAAATATCTGGTTGTTTTTTCAAATGGATACCCAGGGGCTGAATATTGACCTCTCTGGAGCAATTTTCAAAGGCATTTTTGCATATAAAATCAGGCTTTTTCTGAAGAAATGCCTTTGTGAAAACCACCCTCCCCTCGTGTATATATAACATATGTGCATAGCTCTACTACATGCTTAAGTGTCCATGTGCACAGGAGTGCATTCCTGTGGGCAGGATTGGGGTGTAGTTGACACTCATGTCTGTACTTTTCAAAATGCAAAAATATGTTCCTAAGTTTAAATGGAAAAAGTACCCACACAAAAAGAAGGGGCAAATTTGGATTTGTCATTTTCTCTGAGCTGATCTGCAACAAGAAAATACTTACCTTTAAAAATCGGTGCCCGGTCCCTTAAACGGCAGTTTTATAACAGGGCACCTAGGCTGTGAAGGCACATAGGTGCCCATATGAAACCTCTTTTAGAAGGACAGCATGTGCACCTATTTGCTTTTATAAAATTGCCTTCCACCTTCTCCGAGGCTGAAGTAACTTTGTGTAGGTATGTGCCAGTAAGAAATAGGGCTTCTGCATGTATTTTCTTTCAGATACTGATCCCACCCCCAGTCCGCCCAGCTGCATGAGTGCACCTGCTGGAATTTTAGAAGCACCTACCCGAATGTGTAAAATGCTGTTCTACATGCTCTGGTTGCTTTTAAAACAGCTCCTTTAGAAAGTAATTTTTAGTCTGTAGATACCGTGTGTGTTTTAATGGATGCAAACCACATAGAATGTTTACATATTTGCGGTATATAAATGTTTTTAAATGATTTATTAAAATGTCACCTTGGTGGAAAGGGCAAGTGGACACCTATTTTGGTTCCTATTTTGTAAAGCACATAGGCACCAATGTGTACTAAATGGCAGTAGCAGTTTCCGTGCAATATCGGAGCCGTGGCCCCATTAATTTCAATGGGGCTGTGGCTCCGATATCGCACAGAAGCTGCTACTGCCATTTAGGAAACATACCCCTTAATATCATAGTAGATCTCAAAACACATTAGCTAACTCAAGACACCCTGGTAAAAATATAGACTGAGATAGATAATATATGAAAATAATGCAAAATATCTATAAATAATGCAAAATATGTTCTCTTTAAAAAAATGTTCTGTACTTATTTATTTAGATGTTTTTATACCGCCTTATCAAAGTATCAAAGCGGTTTACAAAGAACGATAACACAATGAACAAAATAGATAGTAGGAGTACCTTCCATACAAGGTAACCAGCACTAACTTATTTACAATAGTGAACATATTTACAATGAGATTTGAAGTGGTTTACATCTTTACATTGTGATGCATCTATATAGGTTTAGAATGAAAAGGGGGGGTGTTGAGTGAATGTATTGAGTTTTATGATCAGGGAATAATTTATGTTTATTGAGTGTCTGTTTCGGTTTAGTTCCATAATGTTCTGAGAAGAGCAATGTCTTAATGTTTTTCTGGAATGTGGCTAGGTCGTCTATGTTTCTTAATCAAGCTGGAAAGGAGTTCCATAAGTTGGGGCATAGTAAGAAAAGGCTCTATTACTGGTTGACTGTTTGGCCCTTCTGAATTCTGTTGGAATGGCTAGGGAGTTTTGAGCACCTCCCCATCTTTGTCTGTTTGGGATCCTGTTAATTAGAGATCCAAGGTGGGATGGGGCTATGTCATGGATTAGTTGGAAATGTGATGGATTCTTCTGTGTAAGGGGAGCCAGTGTAATTGTCTCATCATAGGAGTCATGTGCTCAGATCTAGGGGTTACATGAGCTGCTGTGTGCTGTGCCATTTGCAGTGGCATCAGCATATGCTTAGGTCATTCCTGGAACATGCTGTTGCAAAAGTCGATATGTGGGTAAATCATGGCTTGGAGGATGGATTGGAAATCGCCTGGCTCTAGCAAAGGTCTTAGATGATGGAATGTTCTAATTTTTCTGTAGATAGCTTGGGTTGTGTTATTAATGTGGGATGTTAGATTTTGATTTTGATCTAATGTGATAACTAGATATTTAACCTCATTTCTTACTTCAAGAGTAGCTTCTTTGACTTGTATTTTAGGTGGGGGCATGAAGTCTTTGTTTCTGGTGATAAATAGTACCACAGTTTTTACTGAAGTTTATTTTGAGCTTATATGACCAGAGGCATTGAGAGGCTTCATTAAAGCATGTTATTATTTGCTGAAGGTTAGGAATGTCTGTTTTGATTGGGAGGTACATCGTTATATCGCCCACATAAATGTAGTAATTTACATTGTGCTTTCGAAAAATGTTACAGATTGGCTGAAGGTAAATGTTAAACAACAAGGCAGACAGAGACGAGCCTTGAGGGATTCCTTGCTGCTGGCTATATGTGTTAGATATGGCACATTTGCAGTCAAGGGTATTGAGGGTTGCCTCTGCCCTAGACGAATGTGGTCTAGGAAAAAAGACAGGAAGGTAGACTGACTGATTCAAATGGAAAGGAGATACCACCTTTGCATGAAATGGGGGTGAGTCCATAGGACAACCTTGTCATGGTGGAACCGTGTGTAAGGTGGGTCTGCCACCAAAGCCTGTAGCTCACTAATGCATCTAGCCGAAGTGAGTGCAATGAGAAAGATGACCTTCCATGTCAGAAACTTTAGCGAGGTAGTGGCTAAGGGTTCAAAGGGCGGCTTGAGAAGTTGCCCTAGAATGATATGAGATCCCAGGCCACTGGTGGTGGTCTAATGGAAGGTTTGGTGAGCATGAGAACTCTCACGAAGCATGCCACAACGGCTGTGAGGAAATTGATTGTCCATCCAAGAGATGGTGAGAGGCTGTGATGGCACTCATGTGAATTCTTACCGAGTTGGTTTTGAGACGGGAAGAGGATGGATGGAGGAGATACTGGAGGAGCGTCTCCACTGGAGCTGAGAAGGGATTAAGGTCCTTCTGAGAACACCAGATGGAAAATCTATGCCACTTGAAAGCGTAAGAACGTTTGGTGGATGGCTTTCTAGAGGCTAAAAGGATCTCCTTTACTTCCTGAGTTAGGTTAAGATGCTCCAATACTATGCTTTCAGCAGCCTTGCTGTGAGGTGGAGAGACTGCAGATTGGGATGGAGTCGCATCCCCTCCTCCAGAGAGAGAGGAGATCTGGAACATATCCAAGATCTAGAGGTTGAGTTTGAGACAGACGTAGTAGGAGAGGAAACCATGATTGATGTGGCCAACATGGGGTTATGAGTATCATGAGAACCCCGTACCTGGAGCTTGAAAAGCATCTTGGGAATCAGGGAAATTGGAGGAAAAGCATACAGGAACTCTTGACCCCAATGAAGGTGAGAAGTATCCACCTCCTGGTTGCCTGACATATGAGTCCTGGTGCAGAAACGGGGAAGATTTGGCATTTTGTGGAGTGGCAAACAAGGTCTGAAAACTGAAGGATGCTATCTCTGTGTGGAGAGACCCATTCGTAGGGAAGGAGGATCCGACTCAATCTGGCGCCAAGACATTTTGCTCCCCTGGAAGATATACCACTTGGAGGTGTATCTGATGAACAATGGCAAAGGATCAGAGATGGAGAACATCTCTGCAGAGGGGCCAAGATCCTGTTCTCCCTTGTTTGTTCAGACAGAACATGGCTACCTGATTGTTCGTTTGAGCCAGGACCCTCTGGAGCTCAGATGTGTCTGAAAGGCTTTGAGAGCGTTGAAGAGTGCCCAAACGTTCCAGTAGATTTATCTGAAGCTTGGCTCCTCCTCCATCTAGAGGCCCTGAGTGCAGAAGGACCTTAGATGGGCCCCCCACCCCTGTTTGGAGGCATCCACTGTCAGGGTACATTGATGTGGAAGCATCTAAAAGGTGACCCAACGATGAGATTCTCTGATGAATACCATCATAGGAGTGATGTGGCCAGAGGGGCAGACACTGATATTTTGTCTGAGACACGGTCTGAGGCCGGTGTCCACTGGGAAGCCAAAGCCCATTCGGCTGTGCGCATATGCAGGCATGCATGTGGCACTACATGTACTGTTGAGGCCATATGACCTAGAAGCTGTAGCATCTCTCAGGCAGTGAGATGATCTTTGACATGGGCCTGAGATGCTAGCTGGATGAGATGAGAACAGTGGGGCTGAGGTAGAAACACCCTTAACTGTTAAGTGTTTAAGAGCGCTCCTATGAACTCTAGTGTTTGAGTAGGATAGAGATGGGACTTTGGAAGATTTATCACAAATCCCAAGTGTTGAAGTACCCGCATGGTACGAGAGACAGGTGAACCTCTTAGGAGATTCCTGCCCTTATGAGCCAGTCGTCTAAGTAAGGAAAGACAAATAACCTTAGAGATCTTAGAAATGCGACCACGACCATCATGCACTTTGTGAAGACTCTCGGGGCAGAGGCAAATCCGAATGACAGGATTCTGTACTGATAATGTTTTCCTTGAAACATGAAGCGTAGATATCCTGTGTTCTGGATGAATCAGGATATGTGTGTACATTTCCTTGAGATCAAGAGAACAAAGCCAGTCCTGACTCTGGAGATAGGGTAAGAGGGTCCCTAGAGAGACCATCTTGAACTTCTCGCAGACAAGAAACTTGTTTAGGTTTCTGAGGTCTAGAATGGGTCTGTATCCCCTGGTTTTCTTTGGTATGCGAAAGTACGGAGAATAGAAACCCACTCCTTGTTGGGATGTTGGTACCTCCTCTATGGCACTCCTGACAGCAGAGAGGTGACCTCTTGTAGCAACAGAGCAATGAGAGGAGGCTGAGAGGATATTCCCTCACCATTGTGGAAGGGGGCAGAGTCCGTAGCTGAAGTCTGTACTCCTCCGCCACGATGGTCAGGGTCCAGTGTTCTGATGTAATTAGATGCCACCTGTGGGTATAGTGACAGAGTCTGCTGGCAATGTTGGGGGAAGGCAGGGTCTCCAGAGGCAGAGTGGTTATGTTCTCTATGAAAAAGTCAAAAACCAGGCACAGGTTGAGTCTGCAGAGCTGGCTGGTTTTTAGGAGTCTGTGGCTTCTTTTGCTGCTTAGGAGGCTGTTGCCTGGGGTTGGCACTGCGAAGCAGGGGTGTAAGAAGGGTAAAACTTCTTCTTCTTACTGAAGAAAGTCTTCTTTGCAGCTGCTTTCTTCTTAGCTGGGTTGGCAGTAGTTCTAGAAAGCCTGTTTAGGGAAGTATTCTCCAACTGAGATGCCTTGTCTTGCCAATCTTTGCCAAAAAGGTTTTCACCTGTGCAAGGAATATTACCCAGTTTATCTTGAACCCATTGTTCAAGATCTGACGCTTGAAGCCAAGCAATCTTGCATGCTCCAATGCAGATTGAGGTGGCCCTACTGGTACATTCAAAGCAGTCAAAGGTTTCCCTATTGACAAACCCTGACATATTCTGGGCATGTTTGACCAATGTCAGATATAATCAGCTCTCTTATCATCAGGAAGAAGAGGAGCCACAGATTCAAGATCTCTAGTAACCTCCCTAAAATCATATCTAGTGCAGGAGGGGAAACCAAGGCTGTCTGGGCCAGTAGACAGTGAAGAGAATAATCATGCTGCCATCTGTTTAGAGCTTCAAGAGGGTCTTGGGATGAGAGGTTTTGGAGGATATTTGTACAGAAGACCCTCCCCCAGGTGAAGGAGGAAAGTATCTGACGCTAGCCTTGCTAGCCTGCTGTGTGATCATACTCTGGAGCAGAACCAATCCACCTGGGCATTCTGTGGGCTGGCGAACAGATCTTTTGAGGGATACAACTTCCCTGTCCAGTATCCAATAGTGTAAATACAATGTAGATAGTTTTCCCCAGTTGTTTCCATGTTGATTTCCCTGTTTATTGTAAAGTTTACAACTCAGAATGCCTGTGTTGTATAGTTGACGTTGAATGTAAACCGCACTGATCTGAAAAGCGCGGTATAGAAGAACTGTTAAATAAATAAATAAATAAATAAATGTGGCTGGAAGACTCAATTCAGTCTTTCTGCCAGAGTGTTCTGCTCTTCCAAGGTCTTTTTTTCTGAGTGAAAATTTACTTGTCCAAATCTAAACAAACTTCTCACTCGATTTTGTCTCTTAATAGCAGTAGCAAGTAATATTTGTTTTATTTCAGTTACAGTTAGAGTAGTTACTCACCTGTAACAGGTGTTCTCCAGGAGCAGCAGGAATCAGTCCTCACATATGGGTGATATCGGCGCCGACGGAGCCCCCGTGCGGAGCATTTCCTCAGCTTTCAAGGAAAGCCTTTGGGAATGCAGCATGCATGCGCGGTCCCCTTTCCGCCCAAGGGTGCCATCTCGCTCAGTCTGATGACATAGCTAAAAGACAGCAAAAAATCAAAATGAAGTATATGACTGCAACTCCAGGGGAGGAGGGAGGGTCGTGAGGACTGATTCCTGCTGCTCCTGGAGAACACCTGTTACAGGTGAGTAACTACACTTTCTCCAGGACCAAGTAGGAAGTCAGTCCTCACATATGGGACTCCCCAGCTCTAGGCTACCGGGACCCTAAGCTGAAAAATGGCTCTCTCTCAGGAGCCCGCAGCATTGGTGAGAAGAATATCCTATGAGAACACCCCCGTACGGTAGCCCAAAACAAGGGCCGGAGGATAGAAGTTGCCTAAACCTCAAAGAGATTACAGAGTACCCGCCTGTCCGAAAGCACTGTCCCTTCGGGACTCTCTCTCGAGGCAGTAGTGGGCTGCAAAAGTCTGGCTTGAAGACCAAATAGTGGCCCGGCAGATGTCTCCCAACGTAACAGAGCGGAGATGAGCTACTGACGCGGCTTTTCGCCCTGACAAGGTGGGCCGTGACTCGACCCTGCAAGGGGAGGTCGGCTGCCCTGTATGCCCAGGCGATACAATCTGCTACCCAAGTGGACAACGTATGCTTGGAGACAAGTAGCCATAGTTTTATTAGGGTCAAAGGAGACGAAGAGATGAGTGGCCCTTTGATGCTCCCTCGTACGTTCTATGTAAAAAGACAACGCCCTCTTACAGTCCAGGGCATGCAAGATTGTTTCAGCCCGGCTAGTATGCGGCCTGGGAAAGAAAGTCGGAAGAACCACCTCCTGGTTGAGGTGAAAAGAGGAGACCACTTTCGGAAAGAAATTCTGGTGGGTCCATAGGACCACCCTGATCTTATAGAACCGTGTGTATGGTCTATCAGAACCAGCGCTTGTAGTTCACTCACACGTCTGGCCGAGGGAAGAGCCACCAGGAAGAGCGCTTTCCAAGAGAGGAAGCTCAAATGGCAAGTAGCCATTGGCTCAAACGGTGGGCGAGTACGTTGCTGCAAGACCACGTTCAAATCCCACTCAGTCGCCGTGCACAAACCGGAGGCTTGAAAAGAAGCAGACCTCTGAGGAAGTGGGACACCAAGGGATAAACCGACAGAGACTGTCCCTCCACCGGTGAGTGGTGCGCTGAGAGAGAGCACTGAGGTGGACCCGAACAGAGTTAGACTTAAGGCCTAGGTCTGACAGGTGAAGTAGATACTGCAGTACTACTGGCACAAGGCATGAGAAAGGATCTTCATTACGCTGAGCACACCATATTGTGAACCTACGCCCCTTGAGGGCATAGGACTTTCTGGTGGACTGCCTCCTAGAGGCCAAAACCACCTCCTCAACCTCCTTAGGTAGAAGGGAGCTAGCACTATCCTTTCAGCAGCCAGGCCATCAGATTGAGGGAACTGAGATTTGGGTGCAGAAGGGAACCCTGATCTTGAGACAGGAGATCGTGTTGCAAACCCCAGAGGGAAAGGAGTTTCCACCGCCAACTGAAGCAGAAGTGGAAACCACGGTTGCCTCGGCCATCTCGGGGCTACCAGAATCACCGAGGCCTTGTCCCGGAGAATCTTGAACAGAGTTCTGGCCACCAGGGACGTGGGAGGAAATGCATACAGGAGGCCCGTAGACCAAGAGATCAGAAAAGCATCTGCTGCCATTCTCAGGGGATGCGGCTGTCTGGAGCAAAACCTGGGCAGACGACGGTTCAGTGGACTTGCAAAGAGATCGATGAATGGAAGTCCCCATCGTAGGAAGATCTGCTGAACCACCAGTGGATTCAAATGCCATTCGTGGAGCTGGAGAATCCTGTTTAGCTTGTCTGCTAAGAAGTTCTCCTGACCAGGTAGATAAACTGCTTTGAGAAACATGCCTTGTTTGACTGCAAAGGAGCAAAGGGCCTGCGCCTCCTGACATAGGAGTCTGGACCCTGTGCCCCCTTGCTTGTTCACATAGAACATTCCTACCTGATTGTCTGTCTGAACTAAGACAGACTGGTGAGAGAGGGCATAAGAAAAGTCTGTAGAGCCAAGCGGATTGCTCGCAGCTCCAAAAGATTGATCTGCTGTGTGGCCTCCCAAGGAGATCAGAGGCCTTGAGTGCACATGCCCTGGCAATGTGCACCCCAGCCCTTTAGGGAAGCATCGGTCGTCAGCACCCTTGTGTGTGCTGGAGCCTGAAAAGGTACCCCCCTGAGGTGGTTTGGGAGATGTAGCCACCATTGCAAGGAGTCCAAAAGTGGTTTGGACACCTTTACTCTGTCTTGGAGGTCGCCTGTGGCCTGCACCCACTGAGCTCTGAGGAAAAACTGAGCAGCCCACATGTGCAGACAGGCATTCGGCGTCACATGTACCGTGGATACCATGTGGCCCAGGAGCCACAGGAAGCGCCTGGCAGAGACCTGAGAATTGCTTTGGAATTGGTTCACCAAGTCCATCAGTCTGTGGGCCCTGTCCTCGGGCAAGTAAGCTCTTGCCTGCAGTGTCTAATCTTGCCCCTATAAACTCTAGGTTCTGTGAGGGGAGCAAAGTGGACTTTGCATAGTTTATGACAAAGCCCAGATGCAAAAGAAGAGAGACATTGCGAAGAGTGGCTTGTCTGGCCTCTTGGAGAGACTGGCCCCTGATGAGCCAGTCGTCCAGGTATGGGAAGACAAAGATTCCCTGATTCTTGAGATAGGCTGCCATCATGATGTCAATGCTGCACACCCTTAACCTCTGCTCTTCATCAATGGCTCGGCAGTGGGCAGTGTTGCCAAGCCATTGATGAAGAGCAGAGGTTAAGCGTGTGCAGCATCGACATCATGATTTTTACTTTTAGTAAAATGGAGGAAGCATACTTTGTTTAGATATACCCCTGAGGAAGCTTGACAAAGCGAAACGCAGAGGCGCTGTGGAGAGGCATTGGGGCTAAAGATAAAGAAAATAAAATGAGCCAGATAAGTCGCATGGAGAAATTAGATCTTACCTGCTAATTGTCTTTCCATGAGTCCTCTCCGGGCCAGTCCAGGGTACGGTAGGGTTGTCAATCCCATCCAGCAGCTGAGGACTGAAATACTTCAAGTTTTGCTGACAGTCTTAACCACTCCCCCTGGTGACAGCACTCCAGTCACCTTCTGAGAAAGCAGCCTCATTCCTTCCGACGTAACGATCAACAGCTCTATAGAAAAAAGGCACCTGGGAAAAACACTGAACAGACAAGCTATATTATCCGTGAAACTCCGTCCATGCCAGGAATAAAACCTGAACATCGTTTCAGACGTAGTCTAAAAATCCAGCTAGAACTTAACACTACCAGTTAACCTATCTAATCCTTTTCTCACTTTATTTATTTTGTTTTTTTTGTTTTTGTTTTTTAAAGTGAAAGAACTACTATCGAAGGATAACTAGGAAGTCTCCAATACTCTGGTCCTTCGAACTAAAAAAACCTGTTACTACAAGCCCGTGAAAGCGCGCTGGAGAAAGAGCTCGTAGAATGAACTGTACAGAAGCTAGCCCCGGGGTGGGCCCTGGACTGGCCCGGAGAGGACTTATGGAAAGACAATTAGCAGGTAAGATCGAATTTCTCCTTCCATATCGTCTCTCCGGGCCAGTCCAGGGTACGGTAGGGCAGTACCAAAGCAGTACCTAAAAATGGGAGGGACCCGCCAATCCCGCCACAATGGCGGCGGCTCCTACATTGGCATCTTGACTGGCGAGAACATCCAAACGATAGTGCTTCAAAAAAGTATGCAGAGAGGACCATGTAGCGGCTCTACAGATATCTACCGGAGGTATTAACACATACTCGGCCCAAGACGCCGCCTGTGCCCGACTAGAATGAGCTTTGAGGCCTACCGGTGGCGTCTTACCTTCGGCCTCGTACGCTGACGCTATGGCCTGAGTGACCCACCACGCTATAAAAGCTTTTGCCGCTGCTGTACCCTTACGCGGCCCAGCAAACAACACAAACAAGCGGTCAGACTTCCGGAAAGGTTCCGTAGCCGCTAGGTACCTCTTCAACACACGTTCCAAATCCAACCTCCGAAGCGAACGGTCCATCGGAGAGCCTGACCGATCCTTGAACATGGCAACACTACGTACTGGTTCACATGAAAAGATGAAACCACCTTAGGCAAAAAAGAAGGCACCGGCCACAAAACTACCTTCTGCGGCAAGAATTGAAGGTAAGGCTCCTGGCACGATAGAGCTTGCAAGTCCGCAATACGCCTTGCCGAAGTCAAAGCAACCAGAAATGCCGTCTTCCAGGAAAGCTCCCTTAAACTCCCCCCCCGAACGCGACTCAAAAGGAGCCCATGTCAAAGCCTCCAAAACCAAATTTAAATCCCAAGGAGGCACCACGGAGCACAACGGAGGGCGAATTAACTTGGCCGCTCGGAGAAAACGACGAATATCGACATGCTGCGAGAGCCTCTTGTTCTGTACCGTTCCCCGAAAACAAGATAATGCCGCCAACTGCACCTTAAGGATGCTGAGGGCTAACCCGTGCTCAAGACCATTTTGCAGAAAAGCCAAGAGCTGAGGCAAAGACGCCATGGAAGGCCGAATCTGACGTTGTCCACACCAAGACTCAAAGATCTTCCAGACACGAGCATACGCCCTTGAGGTCGACGACCGGCGAACCTGCAATAAGGTGGCAATCACCGAATCCGAATAGCCTTTTCCGCCTTAACCTGCCCCTTTCAAGAGCCAAGCCATAAGCGAGAAGCGATCCACCTGCGGCATCAGTACCGAACCTTGACTCAACAAGTTGATGCGATCGGGAAGCCTCCACGGCGGAGCTATGAGCAGACGAATCAGATCCGCATACCAAGGCCGGCACGGCCAATCCGGTGCAATGAGAATCACTGTCCCTCTGTGCCCGGCAATGCGCTGAATGACTCGACCGAGCATGGGCCATGGAGGAAAGACGTAAAGGAGCGTGCCCGATGGCCAGGGCTGGACTAGGGCATCCAACTCCTCCGACATAGGCTCCCTGCGTCTGCTGAAAAAACGCGACGTTTTGGAATTGCAGAACGTCGACATCAAATCCATCACCAGTTGTCCCCATCGTATGGTAATGTCGTGGAACACTGCCGCGTTCAGCTCCCATTCCCCGGGATCTAGAGAATGTCGACTGAGATAATCGGCCTGCACATTGTCCTTGCCTGCCACATGCGCCGCTGACAAGGCCAGCAGATGGACCTCTGCCCACGCCATCAACTGCTGACTCTCCTCCAGCAAGCACACATTGCCTGTGCCCCCTTGGCGACTGATATACGACACTGTCACCAGGTTGTCGGAGAACACGCGTACTGCCACGCCCGTGACCCCTGGCTGGAAGTGGAGCATGCTAGCCGCACCGCTCGGAGCTCCAACCGATTTATGGACCAAGAACGTTCCTCAGCGGACCAAACCCCCTGCGCCACGTGAGACTGACAGTGCGCCCCCCAGCCTGAGAGGCTGGCGTCCGTGGTCACTAGAACCCACTGTGGATCCCACAAAGGCACCCAAGCTCGAAGATGGTTGGCCTCCATCCACCAAGAGAGACTGTGGCGTACCGACTCCGGACAGACCAACTTCCGAGACAGAAGGTGAAGCTGCGGCGACCACCTGGAGAGTAACGCCTGTTGCAGAGGCCGCATGTGCACTCTGGCCCAGGGAACGAGATCCAGGGCCGCTGCCATGGACCCTAGGAGCTGCAAGTAGAGCCACGCTGAAGGAGCTGGAAGACTCAGGAACGTGCGAACCTGCCCCACCAGCTTCACTACTCTGCCCTCGGGCAGGAACACCAGACCACGAGCGGTATCGAAAAACGCTTCCAGATATGTGAGCTGACGAACGGGACTCAACTGACTCTTTGCGCAGTTGATAACCCATCCGAGCTGTTCCAACATTTGCACTATGCGCGCCGTCACTGCGACTGTGTCCGTGAGGGAATCTGCTCTGATTAACCAGTCGTCGAGGTATGGGTGCACTCGGATCCCCTCCTTTCGCAGCGCCGCCGCCACCACAACCATGACCTTGGTGAACGTGCAGGGCGCCGTCGCTAATCCGAAGGGCAATGCTCGGAACTGAAAGTGACCCATCGGCACCGCAAATCTCAGAAAACGTTGGTGATCCGCCCGAATTGGAATGTGCAGATAAGCCTCCGTGAGATCTATAGCCGAAAGAAACTCCCCCAGGCGAACCGCTCGAATAACGGATCTCAACGTTTCCATCCGAAAATGCGGTACCCGCAAAGCTTGATTCACGTGCTTGAGATCGAGAATGGGCCGAAAAGACCCTTCCTTTTTGGGAACCACAAAATAAATGGAGTATCGACCGAAGACGCACTGGTCTACTGGTACTGGAACCACGGCCTGAAGAGACAACAAGCGTTGCAACATTGCTGCAATGGCTCGCAACTTTAGCCCCCGACCACAGAGCGAAACGAGAAATGCCTCGGCCAATGGGTACGCAAAATCCAGCGCATACCCATCCCGAATGACCTCTAGAACCCACTGGTCGGATGTTATAGCGGTCCAAGCTAGAAGAAACTCCTGTAAGTGGCCTCCCACCAGGATATCCGGCCGGACCCGCCGACCGTCATTGTGGCTTTTTAACGGCAGACTGCGGGGTATTGAAATAGCCTCTACCAAAACCTCAAGCTCCCCGAAAGGACTGGCCACGAGACCCGAAACAGCCCCTGGGGTAGGGAGCAAAGCGAGCCCCCCGGAATCTCCGAGAATCCCTGCCTTGTGTCCGCGGAAGAGTAGCCCCCCTAGCTACCCTTGGACGATCCTTGGGTAATCTACCGCCTTTGGAGTCTCCGAGATCCTTAACAATCTTTTCCAAGGCTTCTCCAAACAGTAGCTTTCCCTTATAGGGAAGCTTACTGAGTCGCGACTTAGAAGAGACGTCAGCCGCCCAATTCCGCAACCAAAGAAAACGCCTGGCCGCAATGAGAGACGCCATGGATTTAGTGGCTATCCTAACCAAATCATAGAAAGCATCCGCTTGGTAAGCCGCTGCTGATTCCAATTTGGCCCCTTCTGCGAAAGCCCCCTCTCCGGGCTCTGCCGCACTTTCTCCCTGAAGCCAGCGTATAGAAGCTCTGGAAACATAAGCCCCACAAATGGAAGCCTGTAGGGTGTCAGACGGCTGCCTAGGGTGAGAACTTACACAATCTTGACGATGCATATATTCATATGATTCTTGCAAGGTATTGTGGGTATTGTAGTTCATTCACTCCCAAACACAGCTGATGACAATAATTTGAGTTGTGAAACCAAGTGGTAAGATCAATAAAATACTTCTTTTATTGATGGGGTTTAATTCACCCAGCACATGTATGCTTGATAGCACTATAAATGAGGTTACTTGCTTGCAGTGTTTAAAATGGATAACAAAAAGTCACAAAGTAAACCAGAAACAACCTTCAGCTTGTCAGGCAATTAGCTAATGTTTTCTTAGCAAATAATTACCAAATACAAAGGCACAAAGTAAAGAATAAACTTTGCTGGTTAGGTTAACTTCTGCTTATTTTTTCCACGCCGATCTCAGCAGTGATTCTCCCTTGCTCACACACACAATCAGGTGCAGCCCTAATTACTATCAATGGACCAGCTGAAAGCCTTTAGCTGGCTGGCTGCTACTGTGTGAACCCAAAACCTGCTTTAAGAGCTGTTTGCAGTGGAAATAAAGAACAAAGTTAGGTTTTCTTTGTGATGGCTGATGTGTTTGCTCATAGAAAACTAGCAATAGCATTTAGATAAAGAACAGTCCATGTAAATAGTTTCATCTGCTGTATTTCCCCCTGCATCAACAATCATAGGGTCAATATCATACATTGGCACAGATGAGTCTTTCATTAAGGCACTATCATGAGAATGCTTATTCCCTTGCTGCCATTCTCTATTATAGATAGGGTCTGGATCAGTGTTCATACCTGAGCCTCTCCTGCTATCATTATTCCTCTCTGTATAGCCTGGCCAATATGTAATCCAATTCTGATGTCCAGCCTTCCAATCTTGATCCCTGGACACTGGATCTTCTCTCACATACCTTCTGGCCTTGGTCTGAAAGTCCCTTCCACATGCAGTCTTCTCTCTTCCAGGTAGCCACTGGTGATTCCTATCTCTGCCACTCCATTCCTCTGGCTGAATCCAGTCCAATGGACTCTGCTGGCTTTTGGAATACCTCCCAGTATGAGTACTGCCTTGGAATCTCCCAGACCTTCCAATGGCCTTTCTTCTCTTCCTTCCAGAGAGTTTCCTTCTCTCTCTATCTGCTTGGCTTTTGCTGAAGCTGTTCTTCAAACTCTCCTTGAAGCTGGGCTGGAGCTTGTAGTAACCGTTATCTGAAGAATAAGCTCTATTCTTATTCTGTCCTAATGTGTGCTGCTCCCTAACACAGCGCAGCTGTGTTGAATCAGGCCCTGCCCTTTGAGATGAGTGCTTAGGGATTACCTCATAGCTCTCTTGATTGCACACACATTCTCTCACTTCAGCCCCTCTCATGGCTGCTGGAAACCTGGTGCATTCTGGGACTGGTAGTCTTTTATGTGAAAACTCTGTTTTCTTGCTTCTACCAGAACTGACAGGTTGCTTGTTCAGAGTCACATCATCTTTTCTATAGCTCCTACCTGAGCTATGATAAGCTTCCTTATCACAAGGGACAAAGCACAGGCATCAAAGGCCTGCTTCAAGAGAACTTCTAGCTTCCGGTCCTGCAGATCCTTAAGCGCTGCTCCATCTTCTACTGGTATGGTGGTCTTCTTAGTCACTGCGGACACCAATGCATCCACCTTAGGCATTTTCAACAAGTCCCTTTCATCCTGCGGAACAGGATAGAGACGCCCCAAGGCCCGACTACCCCGTAGCGTTGCCTCCGGGCACTCCCACTCAGACTCAATCATCTGCTTTATAATGCGATGTACCAGAAAACAGCGCTGCTCAGCTTTAAACCCTTGCAGTAAAGGATCCTCTAACGGCTCCTGAGACCCCGAGGGCATTGTAAGAGCTGCCAAAGATTGTGAGATAAGGGCTCCTAACTCCTCCTTGTGAAAGACCCTAAACACATTAGGATCCTCGCCGGGCGCTATCTCGCCCTCCTCCAGCTCTGTCTGCCAGGGGTCCAAGCCAGTCTCAGACAGGAGTTCCCCATCTTCTAACCCCTGCGGCTTGTGACATAGTGGGTCCTTCCAGCCCGTTAGAAAAAGCTAAAAATCAGGAAACAGGAGCAGTGCTGAGATGTAAACAAGAGCACATGGCTTCTGGTTACCACAGAAACCAAGCACAAGGGAAAGGGATACGCCCGTGCTACCACTTAGAGAATGAGTCACAAGTTGATTCAGCACACCTGTTAGGGGAGGAGTCAAGCTCTACCCTAGAAGTCACTCTAATAAAGAGGTCACAGTTGAGCCTATGGGGTTAGGTGAGTTAGGGGAGTTAGGCAAAGGCGAAGGAGGTGGGACGAGCAGCCAAGCAGGCAGCCAGGTGGGCTACGAGAGCTGCAGTAAAGAGAGCAGTGAAAGGAGAAGGACAGAGTCTCCGTGAAAGGGTCAAACGGAGCATCCCTTCAGGAAGAGAACAGAAACCCCAAGGGAAGGATACAGCAAAGGCAGTCTGGATTACCTGCCGTATTCTGGGGAGTACAGAAAAGAAAGAAAGTCAGGAAGGCCATTGAAAGCTTCTGTGCACAGCTCAGGTTGGGAACCTACAGCCAGTTCCACGCTACAGAGGAAACCTCTGCCAACTAGGTTTAAAGGTAAGCCTAAAGGCTGGGGTGCTAATGATTACAGTGATTTCATTTACCCAGAGAGTTGGGGCTGTAAAGAGAAGGACTGTACTGAGAACGCTTATCTGAACCAGTATTTAATTCAGGAGTATCATAAGAAGCCTGGAGCATTAAGGAAAGGTGTGGCACCAGGGTTGCGGTTACAAACATTTCCTGTTACAGAGGAAGAATTAATGGACATTGAGCCAGAGCATGTAAATAACAAGGAAGAAGTAATGGACTGTACGATAACTCTTTCTAATGAGATAATATTATTATGCTGAGTTCATGCTTTAAAGAGAAAGGCAGCACTGCTTGGAGTTAAAAGCATACAGCTGTGAAGAAACAGAACTGTTACCTTGAAATGCTGGAAATTAATGTGTTTATGCTGAAGTAAGCCTTTATGTTGAAAACCTTTAATTTGTCCTTATACCAGAAAGTACCTGGTTTTGTGTTACCTTATTTCCTGGTTAAAAATCCAACTCCGGGAGGGGAAATAAATCCTTTGTTTGCTTGAACCACTTTTGAATCCACAACTGCTCCTCATTGGTCAGCGAAGGGACTACATCTCCCAAGAAGCTCTGCTTTAGGATTTGTGAAAGTAGCTGTTCAGTGGGGAAAAACCACTCGCTTAAACCCTACCTATTGATACTGGGGGTATCAGGGGTGATGCAGGAGTCTCAGTTAGAAGACTGGGAAGAGAGGGTTCGTGCTATAGCAATCGATAAGAGAGGGAGTCCCAATTATGTGATGAAAAGAGAATATGGGGACAGTTCTTTAAATTATGTGGCCAAATGGCATTCTGTTACTGCGGCGAACCCCAAACTGCAGTTTCCCCTTGGAGGGACTTTTCATGAATCTAAATTGAAATATTTACAATCTGTGCTAGCATTAGATGAGAAATCCTGTCATGAATGGATTGTTTATAATTTCTGGTGTTCTAAAGCGGCCGAGAGGAGCAAACATACTATTGATTCTACATTTAAGAAGGTCAGAGATCAGGTGTATCGCATGGAGGAGCAAATATGTGTTTTAACTAACAGAGGTAATGACGACACTAAAATTGTAAATAGCTGTGAGCCTTGTACCGTGGCATCTGCGCCACCTGCCTACGAGGACGAGGTTAATGCACTGGCTATTTCTCTGTCTAGAAATAATGTCCCAGCCATAGTCCCTGGTCCGGATCGAGAGGCGCCCTCGATCCAGCCGGGT